>CM016490.1:20476892-21848151 GCA_002890555.2 Lagenaria siceraria
TTCCTGCTGATGAAGACTTTTGCTTTTGGAAAGAGACAGTTTTATCAGTTTTATCCCGTTTAGTCTTTATTGATACCTGACTAGAAGGTGTTCCTTGGGATTCTGGAACAGTTAAATGACTTCTTGGAGAAGCTTCTGGAGATGATTTATAGGCTGGATGATGATGACCCGTATCAGCCTCCTGTTCTCTCTGTTGATCTGATGGACTTCTCTCTAGCTTTGATTCACTTGGGGCATAGTCTATAACAGCTGCTGAAGTTATCGAATGGCCGTTAGATTCACTGGCTTCTTCTGGTTGATCCACAAGAAGTTGGATATCATTTTGCATTGGAGTAGTAGAAGCCTTGATTTCAACTTCTGCACTTAGATCACTGCTAGGATCTTGGACTCCTTTCTTTGAAACATCATTTGCATGTGGATCTGCCGCTCCTGCTTCAGATATATCAGGTGAATCAAGGGTGGAAGAAATAGAGAGCTCGGTGCCACATTCAGAGCCACCAACTTGAGTTATCCTAGATGCAGGAAGGACGATATTTTCATCTGCACTTTGCTCCTTCATCCTTGGCACGGTATCTGCTGTAGATGATACTGTATCTGAATGAGGTTCGATTACATCATCTTGATGCATTGAACCAACTATTCCAATTGAATCCGGTGCCAAACTCAACTGTTCAAATTTTGCCTGGGCACTGATAAATGATGGATTGTTCACCTTTCTTGATCCAAATTTCTTACCCTCATTCTCCAGTTGTTCGGGTGCTAATCTTTTCAGAGGATTGACTTGCTCCATTAGCATCTGAGGTTTATCCGAAGAGGAGTTTGACTCTGTTTGCAAACCTACATCATCAATCTGTATTTTCTGATGTTGTACAGAACTAACCTTAGTTGATGTCTCTTCAGCTTCAGGCGTTCTATCAGTCTCAGGCAGAGGCTGCTCCAGATTATCCTTTACTGATGAAGATGGAGAGCTGGAGGTCTGAGATTGTAAGTTATTGGCATCATAAGAAATTAAATCTTCACTTTCAGATGGTGAAACTGATTTGGCGGTTCTGGAGTTCAAATCTTCTGTTTCAGACAACGGTTTTGAGTCAATTTGATCTTCAACATGAGATTCCTCAATTTCTCTTTTCAATTGCTCAGTGTCTGATTCTTCTTGCTTCAGCTCCTCAGTTTCTTCTTCCATTTGATCAGGGACTAATTCTTCTTTCTTCGGCTCCAAGACATCCAATGATGAAACAGCCATCCAGCGCTCCAACCATTTCCAAGCAGAATCATTTTTGGAAGGATCGCACTTGATATTGATTGGTTTGTTCCTTGGTGTTGATTCCAACAACTTCAAGTACAAATTTAATTGATCAATTAAACAAGACTAGCTTACCGCATACTAGCCAAACAATGAATCAAAACATACTAACATTATCAAAATACCTGCCGGGCAAAACTATTGCTAAGTAGCTTTTCAATTGAAATATATCTCAAATTGGATTTTGTCATCTCTCCCTTCACCTGCAATATAAAGATATTTTCAAAACAAGGCAAGAAAAATTCTCTATGGATTACCTAAAAATATATATATAATTTGTTATCTTAACTTAAGTAAATCAAAATACTATATCTTAAGAAACTTAAAATGGTACACAGATAAAAACAATGAACAACCAAAATTACATCTAAACCTAGCCAATCATTTAATAGAAGGGTCCACAATCTCAAGATGACATGATCTGAAAACCAGTATAATTACCACGATCTTTGAACCAGGATTTTCCTTCTCATTCTTCTTGTGCAGCTCGTCTGGAGACGATCCCCCAGGAGAGAGATGAGCACGACGAGCACGTACAATAGCTTGCATTTTGACAATGGCTTGAGCACAGCGGAGTGTTCCCACAGCATGTCGCCTTACCAAGAATCCACGAACAGCAGCTTGCACCTTTACTACATTCTTAAGTTTAATCAGCTCCTTCTGAGCCTGCCAATATGTCATGAATGGAGATGTTAAAATTTCATTAAACAATTGACAAGAATCTCAGGGTAAAGAATTCCTGAAATGGAGAGTACCAAGAGCCCCCTGACACCAGCCTGGATGACAATAACAGTAGACTCCTCAACCTCGTCATCGACCTTACTTTCATTTTCGGATGCAACATCCACCTTATCAGATCCTTTAGGATTCTCGATGCTAGGCACATGGGTCTCCTCATTGGTGAAATGTATTATAGTGGGTTTCTCAGGAACAGTGGAGTTAGCAGATGATTGGAAGTCGAATGTAGCAGTTTCAAGGTTCTCCTTCTCTACAGGAGGAGTTTCTGCGATCACAGTGTTGTTTAGCACACGATGCTGGGAAGATCTTTTACGGAAACTCCAGCCTCGTTTGTCTTTAGACGCCTTACTCTGGAAGTACAATTAAATACAACAAACTACTTTAACAGACAGAAGACACGCGTTGAAGTGGAAGTACATAGTAAATTGATTCCCAGATGCAAATGCATTAATACCAATAAATTCACCAAAATTCTCTAGAAAGTAAAAATCCAGAGTCAGATTCTCATTTATCAAAGCAATCTCAACCAGATCACAACACACATTTTCCAAAGAATTAACAATGCATAAGCAAAACTCCAATTGATTCTCATGTCCCTGACCAGAATCGATCCATTCAATACTAAACGATTGCATTGCAACACATTGACACGCAAAACCGGAGATATTCAATGTTCTTCACAACCACAAAATCTAAAGGACGAGCTCAATTGAAACAACACTCATGCATCGAATAAGAAAAAGGGGGAAAGTGGATGAAATCAAACCGAACAAAATACCTACCTCAAGTACATCGATCTCATCTTCGTCCTTTGAATCGCTACCACATGTGATTACTTGGAAGCATGAGCGAGACCTTCCCATGTTGAACTTATCCGAATCTCTCTCTCTCTCTCTCTCTCTCTCTCTCTCTCTTTCACTCTGTGCAGGGGACAAAACGGCCTATAATGGTGCGGGTCTTGGGAATTGTAGCGAGCGAGAGAGAAAAAGAGAAAAGTAGTGATGGTGTAAAGAAGAGAGAGAGACACGGATCTTAAATCATCCCTTAAATCTAGCTCAGTTCTTCAGTTGGATTCCGCCATGGGAACGGCTCCGTCGCCCTCAACGATCAGAAGAAATTCAGAGAAGACGAGAAGAAGAAGCTGTCAGATCTCTACGCTTCGTATTCTCTCGTCTCAAATAGATGCTGTTTATTTTTCAGACCGTTCGGGAAAAAACAAAAACATATTATTGCTTTAAAATAATTAATAAAGAAAAAAAGGCGATATCTCGAGATATATAGTCGAGAACATTCCGAGAAATTCCGATTTTCCCCTCTGGATTTTCACGTGAATATCGTGTAAAAAATGTATTTTTAAATCATAAACTTGGTCTCATAATAAATTTAACTAAATTAGGACTAAACCTTAATTTTCTTTTGAACCAAATTTATAGTTTAATTTAGTTTTACATAAATTTAAGATTACAAAAATTAAATATTATTATCATCATTCTATTCGTAATTTAGCAGGTTTCTATTTTATCATTCTCATCTATGTGTTTTTTAATTTTAAAATTAATCATTTTGATTTTTTTTTTTTTTTTTTGCACATATATACCTTACCAACCCAAATTTTACTTCATCTATTGAACATAGATATTGATTATTATTCCAAATGTGACGGTTCAATCTTCATTACAATTGTTGAACTAAGTAAATGACATGAAGAGTTTAACGGTGAATTTTAACAAAATTACCTAATAATTAATTTATTTTGAATCATATTTAATTTTTATAGCAAAACTTAATTTTTACTAGAAGAATGAGAAGACGTAAAAACTATAGCAAATATCTAAGATTCTCATAGATAATAATGTGATAAATTAAAAGTTTAAAGAAAAAATTAATATCAATTTAGAGTTAAAATTGTTGTTTTTTACTTTTATTCGATTCGATATTTTAGATTTTCTTTTATTTTCTCAATGACATGTTGACAGTTACTTCAAAGCTTAAAGATAATTTTTTTTTTTTTTGACTTTTGTCTGATTAGAAGTTGTAATTAAGGAATAATGACATTTAATATGTGGGGCCCATGTGATTTAATTAAAACCTTAACTTAGTTAAATAAAACAAGCAACGGTAACTTGGGGAAAGAAAAAGAGGTCTCACCCCCACCACTTTTTGCGCTGCGTTTTCGCAAGGAGGCAAATCGCTTTTCTTTGTTTTATTATATACTTTTTTTTGTGGTATTTTAAAATTTTAAGTGTAGTTTCATTGATTTTTAATTTTTAATTTTTTAAAAAATAGGTATGTTTGTTATTTAATTGAATTTTCTATTTCAAAATTTTAAAAATGTTTTTGAAAATGTTAAAAAATTCCAAAAAAAATGGTTTTTAAAAATTATTTTTCGTTTTTTTAAAAGAATGCATATGTTTATTCATCATAGTTAAATCTAACTGTCTAGATGTTGTTAATATTCTTAGTGGTCTCTATGTGGACATTACTGGAGTCTCTTTATTCTGTGAGGAGGCGTTATCTTTTCTACAGGAGTTGGGCAATGGCACATTTTCTCATGTGTGTCATTGTTACAATGTGTTTGTGCATTTGCTTGCATCTAAGGCGTTGGAAGAGAAAAGTTCTTCTCTTCTCTACATACCCTACCTTGAGTGGTTTTCTTCACTTGTGTCTCTTGATGTAATTTTGTAGTTGGTTGTATTGTTGTTATTTTCTCAATAAAAAAAATGGTTGGGTTGTCCAACAGTCAAGTTGTCTCTATTTGAGCTCGACTCTTCCAACTTTTTTTCCCTTTTATTTAATTTCCATTTCATTATATTATTTTTCACTATTTTCTATGAAATTGAATGTTTAATAATGTCCAAAATGTTTTTTTACATTTCATTTTCACATTAATTATACTTTCATTTTAAAAAAAATATCTCAAATTTTTTTAATCAATTGGAAAAAATTAAAGTCAAAATAGCTGGAAAAATATGAATAAAATTGTTACTTAAAAAAAACAAAGTACCATGAGTGTTTTTTTTTTTTTTTCTTTTGGTAAAGGACACAACATAACCTCAATGAAAGAATATGTTTTTCTTCAAAAATATATAATGCACGTAGTTTCAACTACTTTTAATAAAAGCACATTTAAATTTTTTAATGGTATAGAAAGAAATTCATAGGGTTGTTTTCAAATATAGAAAAATGAGTCAAACTATTTACAAATATAGAAAATTTTTACAGTCTATCACTGATAGACTGCGATAGAATTATATCGTTTTCTATCGTTGAGCGATAGAATTTATTTGTTTGAGCGATAGAAAGCGATAGAATTCTATCGCGGTATATCACTGATAGACAGTAAATTTTTTCTATATTTATAAATAGTTTGATATTTTTTCTGTTTAGAGTAATTTCCCAAATTCATACTACATCCATCCATCCATTACCTGCCATAAAAAATATTTAAAAACTATGTGAGACTCATAAATGAAAATAATATATAATCAAATAGAATGTTCAATTATGAATGGTAGCACTAGTACTAGTACTGCGAAAATTTTCTTTTATAACCAATTATTAAAATATCCCTCAATATGTCGATGTAACCGTAAATCTAAAACATAAGAAAAAAAATGTCATCTTTTTACTCTAATATAAGTAAAAAAATAATACTAATAACAATATTACTCACTTAAATAGAAAGTAGAAATAATTTAATTGTTAATTTAATTTTTTGTTTTAATTTGTAAAAATGATATTTTTATCTGCGAATCTCGATATTGATATATGGATATTATAATCCTGGTTTATAACTACCCTCCGGACAGCACTTGTAGCTTTTGTCTTCAACTGCCAGGTGGACAAGGCACGAGTTGGCACATCGACCCAAACAAGCGGGATACTTTTGTCATTTTGCCAGTCTATCGAAATAATATTATTTTATTTTATTACAACTTAAAATACATAAATAATTAGGCAAAGTTTCCTAAACAAAAAAATTGTCAAATTATTTACAGAAAATAGCAAAAAAAATATTGATAGATATTAATAGATTTTTATCAGCATCTATCAGTAATAGACTTCTATTATTTCTATCACTGATAGACCATGATAGACTTCTATCCGCGTTTATCACAACTATCTAAAAAAATTTACTATTTTGTGTAAATAGTTTTTCTTGCAGACTTTTATCATTTCTATCATTGATAGACTATGATAGACTTTTATCAGTGTATATCACAACTATCTAAATATTTTACTATTTTGTGTAAATAATTTTTTTTATTTTTCTATTTTTAAAATTTTCTAAATAATTATAAACATGTTTTTTTTTTCATTTTTCATAAAATTCTGATGGTCATAAATGAGTGGTATTATTAGGAATGCAACTAGAAAAATTGCCACGTGGAACCCACTAGAATATATAAAATTTGCTTTTGATCCAAAATTTGGCTGTCAATTATAGATTTTAATTAAGGTACATAATTTCTGATCTAAAGTCATCTCATCACATGATTTTGGTATAACAGATAATATATTCAGTCAACCTAATAATAATAACAGGCCATTACAACATAATCTCTTTAGTAAAAGTATTATGCTTGTTCATAAATTCTCACATCCTCCAAAAGCATTTCTTGAAAAGGAAGATGCTCATTAAAAGTGATTTATGAAAAAGATTCATGAACATTAACGAATATTGTCTAACTATCAAAATGAACATAACTTGTATCATCAACTTCAAGGTTAGAGGTTCTATTCTCCCTTCCTATATATTGTCAAATGAAAAAATAAAATTTTGTTCGAATATAAAAACTTTGAAATCGTATGATGTAATTTATTAAATATAAAATCAACAAGGCTTTGAATGAAATTAAAAACTTATAGTCACAAAATAAAAATTTTATTTTTAATTAAAATCAACAAATAGGGTTATGACAATGAGTAACACTTTTAGGGATAATAATTAAGTATATAGTAACATTTTTAAAACATTGCAAATATAGCAAAATCTATCAGTGAGATTGCATCGGTAATAGACTTCTACCACTGATATGGTCTATCATTGATAGACTCATACCAATGATGTGATCTTATTACTAATAGATTCACATAACTGAATCTAAATTTTGCTATATTTGCAATATTTTTTGCATTGTGTTATATTTGCTAATATTTTGGGTCTGATTGCTATATATGTAACTGCCCCTAACAAATATCTACTTATGAAACCATTAAGAGAATTATATGAAAAGATCTCAGCACATAATTATTAATTATTATCAAAATAGTAAAAATGTAGACTTGATCATCAAACTACTTAATTTTGGAGTTATTATGGTTGAGTTGCTGAAAAAGGAAAGTGTATCCCTATAGATTCCTATTAGCATAAGTTATAACTATCAATCATGTTGGTTATATTCTATTAATCATGCTATTTTTATGTATTGTTTTATTATGATAAATCTTCGATAAGTACGATATAAAAAGTCTGAAACGCATATCAATAAGATTTGAAGAGAATTATCGAGGAAGCTATTATGAAATTCTTTACACGGTTCATCAAATGATCATTCTACGCTCAGTTCTTTTATTTTACCAATCGAATCAATAACGTAACGGTAAACATCATTTCATTTTCAATTCGAAATAAGGATAAAACTGAACCGTTTAACCTTACAAAAGGTGAAATGCATCCCCTAACTCCCTACAACATCATCCAAAATTGACTACCACTCTCATTACAAACCTTGTAAAAGAAATTAAATCAATGTCTCATCTCACCCACCAAACCAATGAAATTAATCCAATTGTAAACCATATGTCTCTCTCTTTTTAATACTTCATTTTCTTGCAACAGTCTATTTAAATTTATAGATGCAAATTAAATTGATTGATGAAATATTATCATATAGAAGATAATATATATATTAAAGCCCAAGGTTGGATCATAAGTCACATATAATTATTATTGGTAGGGATCTCTCTTTCCCAGTCTGGCATTATACAAAATCCAACCATATTGTTAAATTACAAAAACATATTTATATGTGTAGCACTACCAACTAACACTCTCTCACTCCTTCATATTTAATCTAACTTAGTTGTTTGGCTTCAAATCTCAATCATTCATTTCTTCTATTGTATTCTAAACTAACACCAAATCTCCACCTACCCCTTTTTATTAGTGTTCAAGATTATAGTTAGAGTTCTTTTCCTTGTCCGATTTCATACCTAACACTACGATATTTTAGGTTCCAAAATTTATAGGCTTTTGAGTATGTTTCTTTTTGGTAGGTTAATGATTTGTCGTTGATATTTATAAGTTTATAACTGGTTCACAGTTCATATATACGAGATTTTGCATAATAAAATCAAAGTTTTGATGAAAATTTCACTTAACTTCGTTTGTTTACTAATTGATACAAATATAGCTTAGTGGATGAAATACATATTTACCTTCTATAAAGTCAAATAAAATAGAGAATATCTTTATATATATGTGATATCCTTATTGTTAATATAGCTATTAATATTATGCTTTCTAAATCTTTGATTAATTATTTTGAGAGTCAGGTGTGTCTTGAGAGATCATTTTCAACTTACCTTCCAACTACTTTAATAATATTTAGAATTGAGGAACTTAGAATGATATTTAATTAAGAGACTTAAAGTATTTCTTTGTTTTTATAAAATTAATATTAGACACAAAATTTAAAATTCAACAATCTATTTTAAAAAATCATAAATAAATAAATAAATAAAAACTTACTTATTAAAAGTTTTTTTATAGTCACAAATTTAAGAATTTTAGAGACTATTTGGAAAGCTGAAATGTAGAATACTAGAAATCAGAAGTGTTGGAATACATTAGGAATCGAAGGTGGAACGAAAATGAGATAGTGAAGCGTGAAAACAGTGGAAAAGAGGGTTGAGTTGAAAACTGTGGAGTAGAATGAGTCTGGTATTATAAATCGGGCCTAAAATGTTCAATCTAAACATGGATTTTGGATTACAATACATTACAAACAAATTCCATTATGACTCCCAACCAACTCCTTAGAAATCTATTAAAAACATTCTTAAAGTAGAAGGAGTTTAAAAGGTTAAAATAGTTAAAATGTAAAATTTTAACCCTTCCTAAAAATAAAATTTTAAGGGAAAAAAAAAGTGGCTCCATCCTTGTTGGGACCAAAGTGGAAATTTAGGGAAGAAATTAATAAGAGCATCTTAGGTGCAAGAAGCATATGACACTCCACCGTCTAGTCATCTTTCATGGAAAGACTTATGAGCCAACCTCACATGAAAATAAATTTAATTTAATTTAATTTTTTTATATATAAAAAGCATAAATGTCTTCTAAAAAAATGATTCTCATAATGGAAATAAATAAAAAAAGAAAAGTACTTTTCAAAGGCCATTATTTGAAAACTGCTCCCACATTGTGACCACTTACCTTTTTTTGGGATAAACTTTGGACATTATCATATATATGTGTAGAAAAATTTGGTCCCTCCCATTTTTAACTTAGTTCTTAAAAAGAACTATTAAAAAAGTCTTAGTTCTTATAAATTTGTTAAAACATTACGCCTTTTTAGTTGGCAATTTAAGTTATGTTTTATGTTTTTAAATTTATTGAGTTCAATAAATATGTGTTTTTGCATAAAATCTAGATTCTGATTTTGAAAAATATTTTTGGAATATATGATTCGAACCGTGTAAATTTAAAAAACAATATTTCTATATTTTCAATATATCCAAATTTTGAATATTAAAATTTAAAATACAAAATTATGTTTTAAAAAAAAATAGAAATGGAGTATTTCATATTATAAACTCAATTCATTTTTTAATTAAAATATGTATTATGTAATATATTATAAATTATATAATATTACAAAAGATTAATTATACAATAATTTTAAGATAAGACATGTTCATAAATTAATTAATAATATTTTATATTTAACTTAATATTTTTTGTAAGTAACAACAATTGTTTTTATAGTTTAAAAATATATTATTAAACACATTTAAAACAATTGTTTCAATTAGAATTAAATTTCTGAATTCTCTACCAATTATATATTTGAAAACATGAAATACAACTATGTTTTCATTGAATCCTTTGTTTTCAATTTTTTTTTTTTCAGAACACTTATTCATTTTACTTTTTTTCTTATACTTTTAATAAACTTACTTTCCAAAGTATTTTTTTTTAGATTTGAATCACAACTAAGACCAATGTATATATATAACTTGCATGAAATTAAACTATATGAATATCTCATAAAAAATTTAACATATATTATGAATGGTTGCTACTTATTAGGAGTCATTTTGAGCCATCCATTTTGGAAGGACCACTTTTGATATGGTTTATTATCAATTGAACCAAATTATGTATGCAAATGAAATATGTAGCCTTTGAATCAATATATAATAAGATTTTTTTAGATCATTTGGATAATATTGCTATAATGATAGTCTAATCTATTTGGACCAATGGTCCTTTTCTCTTTTAATAGGAGAGGAGAAATAAATTAAAATCAATCTTTCCTAACTCTTGATTAATTATTATTAAAAAAAATAAACTTTTGGAATTTTATCAATTAAAATTCTAAACTAATAATTGTATCGATTTAAACTCTTCATTTGTCATGTTTGAATAAACATCCTATGAGACTTATAATTTTATCAGTTAGACCCTTAGAGCATAAATGATCAATTTAGGCTTTTAGTTATAATTTCCTTTGAAAACCATTAATGCATGAATGTTAATTCGATATATTTGAAGAAGTCTATACATGTAAGAAATAATGCATAAATAATTTTCAAAGACGTAATCTTAATAAAGAGACTGAGTTGATTAATCTATGACAATTTAGAAGTTTTAAAATTGAAGCAATTATAAGTCATACGATATTTTGCTAATGAAATTTGAAGGAGGGTATAATTGATATACTTATGAAAATTTATGATTTAAATTAATACTACTATTATTAGTTTAGTAAATTGATACAATCTTCCAATTTTAGGGTTATCTATAATTAATTTCTCCCTTTAAATTTATCATTAATTTAGGATAAAAATGAAACTATTCAAAGCAAGTATCATCCACGACTGAGTAAGAGATAACCTAAAAATAACTCAGTTAGTTAAACACATATATCATCAACCAAGAGATTACTGACCGGTTTGAATTGACTTTCTAAGTGTTTATAAACGCTTACAAAGTCAATAAAAACGGCTTCTACATATTGTTAAACTAATTAAAACAGAATTATGCTTAAAGTGGAAAATGACGTATTTACCCTCGAAAGTAAAAAGGTGAATTTGGCTTTGGATTCTCCTTTTTAATCCATCCCATGATCTATCAAAATCCTTAATCCAAAAACTTGATATTATTCCATAGATTAATAGGGAGATAGTGGAGGTTTTGATTAATATAATCCTAAAGTTGGTGGAAATGATTATTGAAGATGGGACCTGTTTTGGTAATTTGGTTGATATTTTCTAGAGACACAGTGTTGAAAATAAGGTCAGTTATTGTTGCAGCTTCAGACCTACCGATGCTTACTCCCAAACTTTTCAAACCTTCAATTTTTAAGCAAAAATCATATCTGGTCCCACCTCCCAAATATACCCTTTATTTTATTTATTTATATATTTATATATATTATAAAGTTTTCAAGGGGAATTTTTTATTTTTATTTTGTATCCATCCTAACCTCAGTGTAGTCGCTGTTGTGGCAGACTCTAACTTCAAACTATATATATTTTTTAGTTTCATTGAGTGGTGAATGTAAAAATAATAATAAAAATAAAAAATTATTGTTTAGTATTTACTTGTGGATTGTTGCGAAGTAATGAATTATGTTCCTTCTTTAATGTTTTTTTTTTTATATAAAGTTGGATTTAGAAACTTTTGTTCATTTAACCACTTTGACTTTGTAGTTAAGTTTGAGTGTTTTTTTTTTTTTTTTACAGTTAATTAAGTATTTGTCAACATGAACATAGTTCAACTGATTTATGCATATGTTGTCAACTATAATAGGTCAAATGTTTGATTATCTTAACCTCAAATATTGTATTGAACTATATATTTTGAGTTTTGGTGGTAAGAAATTGGATGACCACCCAATGAAGTTGAATCATATCACCAAACGACAATGACTTTTCCATTCATTGAGAATAGAAAAAACTTAAGTACAATCCGGCTGCACTCATCTCTTGTGCAGTTCGGCCAGCACCTAATGAAATTGTGCCATGTGACATGATTTTTTTAAAATAATTTTTTAATAATTTTCTTATGAATAAAAGAAAAGGGGAGTATGGGATAGGTTGCACCTAATCATTCCCACCCCAACATCTTTTTCTTCTTTTTTTTCTTCTCTTTTGATAAATATATGTAACATATAATATATTACACTTTTTTTTGTTAAAACTTTAGAAACATGAATTTAATATATTATTTATTATTTCTAAATCATTACTCTTATAAAATTAATTAATAATTTTTATTATTATATACCTAAAATAAACCAACAATTGAATTACAAAAATTTCTACCAACTTAAACATAGTCAATGGGATGTCATCGTAGTTATATCTTATTATTAAGCAACTTTTCACTTATGTTAATCTTTTATTATGTCGCAACTGTTGTCTCATTGTCAATAGTCTTTTTTTTTTACCATTGTTATAACGTCTCCATCTATCACTTTTCGATACATATAGTAAATGGAGTTGAGCAATCTTAACGATATCAACGTTACGTAAAACTAGTCGTATCAACTATCATTAACTAACTAGTGAGTACTGAGTAGACATTAGTGTATGTATTCACAGTCATGAATAAGATAAAGGATCGCCGGAAATATCTTAGTCCCAGCTTTGGGGCTAACCAATGAAAAGGCCAAATCAATAAACTTAGCGGGGCCAGAGTCGTGAGTGGCCCACAATTTAATCTTTTCGGCCCAAAGGACCAAACCATCAGGCCCAGAGGGAGAGGAAAAAAGCTCCAACCTCGAGTCATGCACGTGACATACAGTGACTACGTGTTCGAACATAATTCGTCGGTGATACAACTTCCCTCACCGGCCCAACGTTTCTACACATAGATCGATCGAGCCGCAGGATTTTCGTCTACAAATCACAGCCGTCAAAATTTCGGTCCAAATCTTATTTTTCTTCCCATAATTACCGGCTAGAACGGTTATAAAACCTCCGATTTGTTTCTTCTTCTTCCCAATTCAAAACCCTAGCCCCATGGTTGAACGCCGCCTTTTCACAGCTTCCATAGCCGCTTCGATTTTCTTTCAGCTCTACTGTTCTTCAATTCGTTCTTTTCGCCTTCGCGTGTTAGTTGAGATCATCTAGATTACATCGCTGCGAGCAGTTTTTTTTTTCTTGCGATTTCTGCAATTGATTTTGAGTTCGTACTCGGAAGAGGGCAAATGACGAACTTACGAATGGTAGAATGTTCTAGTTTACGAACTTGGAGCATTATGATTAACCACTTTGTATAGGAAGATCTGATGCCTCGCCTAATCAAATTCGTCTAGTTTTCGTTCTTTCTCGATCTTTTTAATTATTTTTCTCAATTTTATGGATTTGAATTCGCTGTTTTCTTTGAACGCGTCTCTGGTATGGTTTTTTCTTCTTCTGGATGATGAGAAAATATGAAATGTACAGTTATCCCTGGCTGATTCAAAGTGCTGATATTTCACAAACTCTGACAGTGTTTGATTTTTGGGAATTATTGCTTTCTCTTTCTTCTTTCATAGACTCTTTTCGGTTTGCTTTTCCTTTTTTCTATCCTCTTTGCTCTTAGGTGTGGCCAGTGATGAAGAGTTTTTTGGTTGACTGAGATGCAAAAATGTAATATTTGCATTGATGTTGAAATGTTTTGAACTAGGACGGTCTGAGGCTCACACCCTTCTGCTTTTCCTTTGTTGTAATATACTATGGAAATATATCAATTTTTCATCAAATCTTTTCTTCTTGTGGGTGATTTTTCTCTTGTGATTTTTTAATAAAAGTTTGGTTTTTAATACTAGTTGAATTTCTGTGGGTGATGAAAATATGAAATATCAGTTATCCCTGTCTGATGCTTTTGATGCTGATGATTCATGATCTGACACACATTGATTAAGTAAATTTTCGATACTTTACAAAGATTTTTGCTTTCACAGAAAAACTTGTTCACAATTAGCCAAAGGATTTTCTGTCCTCTTGTTTTTGCTTTGTTACCTTTCAACCCCAAGAATCTATAATGAAATACCTTAAAACAATCTGCTTGGAAAACTTAATTACATGATTGATTAGCTGTGGGTGGGAATGTACACAAAAAAGGGTTTGTTATAAATAAACTAAGGCGATTGGTTAAGAAAAAAGAGTTTATGGACTGCTGATTATCAGACCATACCTAATGGATTGAATTTCATTGAAGATGCATAAACAACAGATACATCTTGATAGATGATACAGACGGCAGACTACAAAATGATGATGGGCCATATTATGATATTTTTTTTAAAGTACAACCCTGAACATAATAATAAACACATACCTTTACAGTTATTTTTAAGCAAGTAGGATCTCGCCAAGCATTTACAGAGCAAGGCCTAATGAAAGTCACTTCAAAAAAAGAGGAAAGTAAAAATAATTGCCAATGGCTTTGGAGCACCTGACTCTATCCTTGCTCTCGAATAAACTTGGTGAAAGTGAGAGAGGCTGAGAACCTTTAAAGTTGAAGGCAGAGATAGCTTCTAACTCCTTTTCTTTATGGATGTTATGCTATCCTTTATTCTTTTCCTTAATGTGGAAGGAAATTCTGAAGCAGTGTGCCTAGCTAGTTTGAGAATCCCTTCCATTTTTTTTACTCTTTGGGCGCTACTTCCTTAATATGCTAGTGACTACTTGATGGTGATGTAACGATTTGTTCCATGCTTTGCCCAGTGATTTTTAAGATCAACTGGAGCAGACAGATCGTGGCCTTCAGCTGCAAGGCGGCTAAGCAGCTTGTTGAAAGCGCTTCCGCTCATTTTCCGACCACCGAGTCGGGCGTGTCGTTTGTTGGGAACAGCAGGTAATGGATACATTGAGATGGTTGTAGTACAACATGCAGATTGCCATCCACCATTTCCCCATTTGTAGCATTGTCTTATAACTCCTGTGCAGGAGCATATTGGAGCTGGCATGGTTGATTCATCAAAGGCAACCTGGTTCAATCCTAAATCCTGGCCCTTCCAATCTGATTTTGATACCACCAACTGTTTATTAAGATCATCACCTCCACTCATGATACCAATTCCATCCTTCCATTCTTGTGACTTGCCCAGCATTACCTTATTCAAGTCTTCAGCTTCTCTTTTGACCTTCCTTGGACCTTTTGAAACCTTCTTGTTTGGTGTTGTAACTGTCTTTCCCTCCTTTGTACGCTTGTTTCGCCGTGCTTTTGTTGATTCAGAAGCAACGGGGGATATTGGACAAGCATCGTTTGAAGGATGCATTTCTCTGGAATTGTAATTACTCTCATTCACGTGGGGCACATGATGTGTGTGTTGTTGTTGCTGCTGTGGATGATGTATATGCTTCACTCCCCTAGCAATTTGGCATCCTGGTGGACATGATATATTGTTATTTGTTAAGGAGTTTTCACGATACTGAAGAGTAGCAATGGCATTGTCTCTTTCCAAAAGGGCATTGTTCCTCTCTGCAAGCGCAGCATCTCGCTGTAGATAAGCCATGTCTCGCTCTGCTAGTGCAGCCTTCTTCTCGGAAAGGGCCAAATTCCTCTCTTGAAGGGCTGCATCTCTTTCAGCCATAATTGTCATTATCTGCTTCATTGATGGTTGATGCTGCATCATCCACTGCCAGGAAAAATTCGAACGAATTGAATCAAAGTTTGCTAAATTGTTACAATTTGAATTACTTGAAAGAGATTTATGGTATTATTTTTCAGTTTTGTTTCATCTTGATAATGATACCTGTCCACCCTGAGCCGACTTATACTGATCTGCTTTGTGCCGTCCATTCTCACGGTGTCCACTGTCATCCATTTGTGACTGCAAAACTATTAACCAACACAGATACAGTAATAAAAAAGCTCCACTGCAAACAAAATGGCAATCATATGCTAAATGTTACCAATATGTTACCTAACTATGATACAAAATGAAGGAAAAGAATGCAAGCTAATAAATTGCTGTCTGAAATAAAATATTCACATATTGGTGAATCCCAAAAGAAATACATCAATTCAGCAGTAAGATTCTCAAGCAGCTAAACTGCTGTCCCCATCTGACTAAAATAGAACACAGAACAAATTTTGTTACAATTTGAATTACTTGAAAGAGATGTATGGTATTGTTTTTCATTTTTGTTTCATCTTGATACCTGACCACCCTGAGCGGACTTATACCGATAAGAGTTTTTAAAATTGAAGCCAAATTTTGAAAATTAAAAAAATAGTTTTAAAAAACTTGTATTTGTTTTTAGAAATTGACTAAGAATTTAAATGTTTATATAGAAAAATATGAAAACCATGAGTAAAGAAATGTGAGAAATCAAGCACAATTATCAAAAACTAAAAAACAAAAAATGAAATGGTTACCAAACCGAGCCTAAAGCTTTTGATGGATAGCGATTTCGTTTTTAGTTTTCTGCTTTTCAAATATATATACTTCCTCTCAATTTTTCTATTCATGGTTCACATTTTTAAAGAAATACATTCATAGAAACAAAGATAAGTCTTAATTTTTTAAAAATAAAAAAACTTACCAAACCGGGAATAAATTAGCATTCTAATTCCACTTTTCTTGGCATTTATGTCAGAAATCGTTCACTCTCTGTAGCTAAGATTAAATCCTATTCGTTTATTCAAATCCAAACTCAACCCCAGGTGGCGCAAATTTAACTTGAACGTGCTTAATAAATTCAGACAAAACTACAAGCCAAATATAACCCCTTAAAGAGCCTACCAAGAAGGTGGTAATCAATGCAACATTGCAGCAACTGATGCCTTATCATCACTTATTATATCTACACAAGTTACTGCCACAAGTTGGTCTATGGACTTTTTCTTCTTAGAGATGACATTCAAAATTTTGACCAAACAAATAAGACATTATCCGACCTAACCAACTAGGGTTGCAAATATATATATATATATATATACACACATATCCAAAAAAAGAATTTGGCAAGAGCACAAAAGGGCAGATCTAAAAACACCTCTAAAACAGTCTTGTGAAATTAAAGCTCAGATATGAAGTAATAGACTTAAGCAGCAGAGCACTTCATCCACAGTCTAAGCAAGAAATCATAAGCAAAAATAAGTACATACAGAATGCAAAATAGAAAACTAAAGTTCAGAGTAGTGGATACTTCACCTGGAATCAGAAGACCAAACAAGAATCCACTTAGGAAATCATCGTTAGAATTTTTGACCTCCAGTCAGCTCAAATGGCTGACCCATCTTTCCCATCTCGTCCTCCATTAGATCATCTGAATAATGCAATTCAACATAAATTACTCACACTAAAAAAGCAACTAAACCCCAACAATGTTTCTGTAATTTCTTTTTTCTCTTCTGCCTTAGTTTCCAGTACAAAATTCAGTTGATATAGCAAAAACGATCAAGTCAAAGTAGCTACAAAAAGCGTATTCATCAGTTTCAACGAGCTCAAATCAGCTGGAAAATAGGGCAAAAAGGGCTAAAAGATTAGGAAGAAAGCAAAATCCATAAAGATCCGATTCTTTACTATAACCAGGAAAGTAAACGGAAGTCAACTTTTCTGCTTCGAGTCCTGAGCTTAAAGCAGAACCTTCAACTCAAAACGAAAAAAGAAAACATACCCACAACAAATACCTGAACTAAAAAGAAGAATAACAACCAGAAACAGACGAAACCCTAGAAAACAAAAACCCCCAAATTCATACAACAAGCTTCAACTCGCCAGCAAATGACCACTAAATCGAAGCCGCGCAGATTTCACAGAAATTGGACTGAGAATAAGCACGATAAAGGTACAGGAAGTAAGAAGTAAAGGAAACAGATATGATTCAAAGGAAGTAAGAAGCAGGAAATGGAAATAAAGAACCAAAATAGAAAGTGGAATAGAAAAGGGGAAAACATATATAAGAAATCAAAGAGGAAAGGGAAATCGAAGCTTACCGGTGAGAAGGAGAGAGAAGGAGAGAGGAAGAAAACTGGAGAAAGAAAAAAAGAAAGAAAAGAGAAGATGATGAAGAAAGGGATTGAAAATCTGTGGAAAGAACAGTTGTAAGCAGAGCAGAGGGACAAAGGAATCTCTCTCTTTCTCTCTCTATTCTTTTTTCTCTCTATTTTTTTTTTCCTCTCTCTATTTTTTAGCTTTCTGTCCTTTTCAAATTTTCTTATTAAAATTTTCTCCATTTTTTTGGGTTAAATATTTTTTTTAGTTAAATTATACAAATTGCCATAGACTTTTGGGAGGTTTTATTTATGTCTTTTTGTTCAATTTCTTTTTCTTTATTATGAACTTTTATATCTGTATCTATCAATCAGATTTAACCACAATAAAGAAGGATCATATCAAGAGAAGTTTGTATTTATGTCTAAACATTTTAATTTCTTTTGCCTAATACGTTTTTTAACTTTTTTTTTTTTTTTTTACTAACCCATCTATAAATTTGAATTTCGTATCTAAGAAAATCTTAGACTTTCAATTTCGTGTCTAATATATTTGAAAGAGACATTTGCAAATATAGCAGTCGTATTTAAAATATTAGCATACATATCAACATTGTTTTAAAAAAAATTACAAATATAGCAAAGTCTATTGATAGACTCTTATGCTTTATCAGTGATAGACTCACTTAGACCATAAAAGTCTATTAGTGATAGACTTTGCTATATTTGTAATTTTTTAAAAATGTTGCTATACACTTGGTTATTATCCCGAAAATTGATACTCATTACAATTACTTTATTTGAAAATTTAAAAAAAAAAAAAAAAGTTAATAGACTAAATTTATATTTTTGAAAGTTTAGGGACTAATAGACACAAACCTCAAATTTCGTAGATTAAATTTGTAATTTAACCAAAATCTTTAGATTAAAATATAATATGTAGTTCTTGAACATTTATGAAGTAGCAAATTAGCCTATGAACTTTTTTTTTTTTTTTTTTGTAATGAAATGACAATTTGAAAATATTTACTCCTTATATACTTTAAAATTTGTAACGGTTTAGTCTTTGATGCTATTATGAAAAGTATTGTTCAAATCTAATGGAAGTCGTTACATAAACCGTTGAACTGAAATGGTTTGTGTTGATTGAATTTCTTATGGAATGAACTATATTGTTATTAAATTAAAATATAGTGAACAATAGTGTGTTTGGAATACATTTTCAAGTGTTTAATTTAAAAAATAAGTAATTTTATAAAAAAAATTAGAGTATTTGAAAACCACTTAAAGTGTATTTTAAAGTATATTTTAAATCGTTGTTATAAAAAAAATTGAATAATAATTAATTTTTTAAAAAATATTTTTTTTTCTCAAATCAATCTAAAAAGACTCTAAATTATTATACGCTGAAGTTTAAATACTAAAGTATTATTATTTAAAGAAAAATGATACATTTCAAAGTGATGTCTACATGCTAAATTGTTATTACTTTTATGGAAGTTTAGATGAAAAAGTGTTTTTGTAAACCACATCTCAACTTTTGAATTTTGAAAATTGTCCAAACAACCTTTTTTTTAAAGATTTTTTTTTAATTAAATTGTAAGTGAACCACAGCTAATATGTATACAAATTAAAACATAGGCATGACATCATTTATATAATTTTGTGTAAATTTACATGGCAACTATTGATTACCTGTTAATATTGATGTCATAAATTGAGTCAACAATACGGCCAAGTATAAATGTAATAATATTCTAAACAAATGCAATAATAATTTTATCTTCTATATAATTGAAATTGAGCGGTAAATCGACCAAACTTTTAAATTCTCACAATCAATTGACACGTCGAAATTTATGTCATTTATTTTAAGGAATAACAAAAAATCTAATAACACGTTCTATTTGTAACGATTTCAAAGTTCATAAATTATAGTGAAACTTATTAAAATATAGGTGTATAATTGAAATACATTTCAAAATTTAAAATCCTTTGTATAATTTAACTTGTTTTTAATATCGACGTGTATGCAATTTTTGTCCGCGAACAACTATATACAAATAACTAAATTGAAAATTTTTAAACAATAAATATCAATTTGAAAAAAGAAAAAAAGTTTAAACATTAGAAACTAAGATATATATTTAGCCAGTAAAAAATAAGTCCTTGGTCTTCTTTAGAAAAAAAAAATTGAATCTTCAATTTTACATCAAGTAAGTTTTAAAACTTCTAATTTCTTTTTTAGTAAATTATTTACATTTCTTATAAATGATGAACTTATTAAATATAAAATTGAGTATTTGAAAAAGAAAAAATATATATATATATAAATTTAAATTTTTTGAATATTTTTATTTTTTTTAGTACAACTATCGTGGAATAGAGGATTGAACCTCTAACATCTAGAGTAGAATATTATGTCAATTACCGTTGAACTAAATTTATTTTTGTAAAATTTTGAATATTTCAATGATCTATTAAACATAATTCAAGAGGGTGGGTTAGGATTTGATCGGGTCGGGTCAAGGTTAATCTGATCGAAAATGGGAAAGGGGGGTCAGGATCTTGCCGCCATTGGAGATGGAGGGAAGAATCTTTACGGGAAGAAACCAGGAAAACAGTGGTGTTTAAATGGAATTTTCGACTTTCCCCTGCCTCCATATCGACACATCAAATCAACACATGTGACGACGACATGTCGTTTCTTTGTTTTATTATTTAGAAAATGTATATACATCTATACTTTTTTTTAGTCACCGAGTTTTGAGTATAAATTTTATTTGATTCATATGTTCTAAAATTTTATAATTTGTATCCCCAAAATTTGAGTTTAAAAAAAAAAAAACATCATCACTGTCTTATTTGAGAGCATAAGACAACCAATCCGACCATACAGAATCCCAAAAAATATCTCTCCTCCAAAATGGGGCGAGAAGGGTCGGAGTTCACCAAAACAGAGGTCTTAGCAAGAGAATGATTTCTAATTAGTTACCGAGGGAGTGTTTGGGACACTAACTTGAAGTTTGTGGAGTTATTATTATAGCTCACTCCATATTCATGTTTGGAGCTCCCAATATAACAGTGGTTTTTTTACAACTATTCATAACTCATAATTAATTATAGTAAATACTAGTTCAAAACCGTATTTGCTGTAATATTTACCATTTTCCACTCGTCCTCCTTTGTTCTTTCTGTTACAGTGTTTATTATTGTCCTACTCGTATTAAAATAGTATGCATCTCAAACACATGCTATTATAACTCATAGATTATAATAATCACTAACTACAATAACCAATACAACGCCCCAAACGCTACTAAGTTTCACAATATTACATTACTACCTTTGAATTTGGAGGTTAATTTTCATTTGGTCCATAGGCGTCAAAATTTTACACTTTTATCTTCAAATTTTCATTGTCCACGGTTAGTCTTTAGTGCTATTTTTTTATTAATTATTTTAAAACAATTGTTATTTCTTATTTATTAATTTGTAGTTAGTAGTAAAATTAGTGAAAATTTATATATCATAATTATTTGGTTAAAATATCATTTTAGTCTATGTATTTTGAGGTCAATTCAATTTTAGCACATATACTTTCAAATGTACAATCTTTGTCTCTGTACTTAATATATTACATTTAGTCCCTCAAAGTTAATTTTGTATCGAAAAGTGATAAATAATTATAATAATTTTCATGCAAAGAAATATAATATGTGAATATGTTTTCAAAATTTATAGCGAAAATGTTAATTTTTCAAAAAAGGAAAAATCTAACAATAAATAAATAGGAGGGAGTAAATTTAAGATTTATCAAATGTATATAGACTAAAATTGGAAATTTGAAAGTATATAAACTATGAATCATAAATAGAACAAAGTAAAATTCATTATAAATCATAAATAAAAAGTTTAGGTTAATTTAATTATGAAAGTCTAGCATTTAAATCGATAAATTTATTAGTTTGAGATTTTAAATGTATATTGCTTCAGATGAGTATAAATTCATTTTATTTTGAAACATTTTTAGTAATCAAATTTGGAGTTGAAAATTTTGATTTTTACAGTGTGTTTGGATTAGAGAAAAAATAAAATAGGATGGGAAAAAGGAAGATAATAATTGACCAGTTTTATTTTTCTATTTTTATTTTTTAATCGACAAAAGCTGTGACAATTTCCAAATTTCGACCTTGAATATTGTAACATACCATCATATAATTGTGCTCGAACTAGAAAAAGGACGTGCACAAATTGGTGCAAAGTCTTCGATCAAATTATGAAAACAGGGACAATTCTAATATATATATATATATATATATATATATATATATATATATATATATATATATATATATATATTTTTATCCTCCCTAAATTTTGGGTCTAATTTATATTCAATCTCTAGATTTTACAATATTACACTTTTATTCATGAATTTTAAGTTTAATGAGTTTTGAGTTTTATTCCCATTTCGCCATTAAATTTCAAAACTTACATTTTTAATCTTGATTTTTCAATATATACTCACTTTTAATTATTAATATTTATTAATTAATTTAAAATAAATATAGCCAATTTTTTTCCATTAATATTAAAATTAATTTTAAATTTTTACATCAAAATTACTTTAAAATTAATTAATTAAAATATCAACGTCAAAGAACAAAGTGAACATTAACAAAACTCAAAATAAAAGTGTGAAATAATGAAGTCTAGAGACCAAATGAAAACTAAATTTAAACCTTAAGGGGTAAGAAAGTAACATTTTAAAACCTATGGACCAAATAAAAATTAAACTTAAATATTAGGAATAAAAGTTTTAACATTTTTAAAGTAGAGACTAAATGGAAATTAGAACCAAAAATGTATTTTTTTTTCCTTCTAATATTATGTTACTTAATAAACTTTTTGAAGAAAAAATTTAATTTTTACTATAAACTTTTAATCTCACCAAAGTTGGACTTCTCGGTTCTCAATTTTAAAATGGTCTTTGAACTTCAATAAAGTGTTGCAATATTTACTTTTTGATAAACTTGTTGAAGAATCTAAAACAAATTATCATGTGCACTTAATGAAATATAAATAATATATTTAGTTTGAAATTGATGAATATTCGTTACTGCGTTTTTCAACAACAACAACAAAACAAAACAAATAAATTTACTCAATAATAATTTTTTGCATTGATCTAGTTTAATTTTCTGTAAATCTTTTTTTTTAATGAAATTTTTCTATAAATCTTAATTTACGTAGAAATTAGTTAATGTAGGAATTTTTTGTCCTCTCTGTTAAAATTAGGGGTAAATTTCCCATACATTGTAAAAAATGTAAAAAATTGCAACACTTGAATAACTATATGGTTCAATTAGATAAGTTAAATGTCTAAAAAAAAAGTTGAAAATTTAGAGTGAAAATTGATACATATTGCCATGTTTATGGATACAAATTGTTTTTTCACCTAATTTTTTGTGAAACACCTTTTAAATCTAAGCTAAAACATAGAATTCCAAACTTTGTTAGTATTAATTTTAACTTTTAACATTTGGCTAATTTTTTCCAGACAGTTTTTTAGTACGACAAATATGAGGTGAGAGAGATTGGACCTCCAACTTTAAGAAATGAGATACGAGATGTTTTATGTACTAAACTCTATGCTTAGCAAATTTGAAGACCTAAATGGTGAAAATCAAAATAAATAGTTGTAAACAAGCATAAATTTTGAAGATAGAAAAAATGAGACCAAACCATTATCAAATGCATTCCTACAAGTAGATAAATATTTGGGAAGAAAAATGAAGAGCATTCCTTAGCAAACAGAACGTGAGCAATTCTAAATTCTAAACTGAGAAAACTTGAGCAGATAGATACTTCTTTAATTCACATCTCATTTGCTAACACCATAAGAAACTACCTGGTTATTCTACCTGCATGTCGAGAACAATGTCCGCCGTTGATGGAGCTGCCCAGCTATAATTTCGAACAGCTCGAGTTCATACACATTGCAAATTGATCTCCCACTTCTTTCAAGAACCAGAGAATTCTTTCATGTTCGAAGGCAAGGAGGCTACATGATGAAATGATTGATGATAAACTAAGAGCAAAGTTCAGTCCTTGCTTTCTTTCTTCTCAATGCTCGACTTATTCAAAACCAACACGCCAATTACAATCAATAAGGCACCTACAAACCACTGAAAAATAGTACAATGGTGTTACGAGATGCAAGTTTGAATGTGTTTAATGCTTGAAACTATAGCAGCTACAACTTTTAGTGAACGACAAAATATCAAACTAAAATAAAGTGGACGATTCCAGAGTACTACTTGTCAGTAAGTAATCATCGTCGTCATTGCTGGCTTCTACATTGATAGGCAAATAAATGATCCCACTACTGACCAACTTTAACAAAATGGTAATGATTGACAGGGAGTTGGTTTACAAAAATACGGCCATACTAAGAGGTCTATCCTGTGCAACTATGTCACATCTATGCTGTTTTATTGTTTTAACTCTGCTAATTCAGTAATCAGAAAAGATCTTGCAGCCAACATCACAAGTAAACTTAAATAAGATAACAGAAGAAGTTTCTAATCTGTTGGAGAGTAACTGAGTAAGAGACAGGACTATTGCAGAGTAAACAGAGGAGACACCACGAAAAGGGAGATTAAAGGTCGTGGAACTCGGACTAATCTCCTGAGCTGCCGCGGAATATTTTATGGATCGTTGTCTAGCATGTAAAATCCAACCATATTTTTACTAAAAGAAGCCAAAGGTGTATTGTGCACAAAAAGTTGGCCATAAACTATTATGTTGTTGGGCAAATAGATTAAGAATTAATTACAATTTTTGAATTAGGGAACAAGCAATGGATATGATCAAGGATTTACCTGAAATGATAATTCTTCTTCGAACAAAAAGAAACCGGCTAGACCAGAACAAAGAAAGTTAGCTGAAAAGTTTGTTCCTGTAGCTTGTAATGAGGAGAGAGCTTTTAAGCTATTGACATAACATCCCCACATTGCCAAGTTGAACGCAATCACCAGCCCATGCCTAATTAACTGTTCAAAAAAGAAATGCTAAAATCAAAACAAAGGTAAGAGGAAAACTCGTGTCAGGTTTCCAGCTAATGGCAGCTTCATCTATATATTTGCTTGTAGTCTAAAGTCTAGAAATAAGCAATGTCTCGTATTGATGGATGCTTTTGAAACAAGAGAACTTCTCATTGATGTATTGAAAAGTAAGAACAAAAATCTTTATTAACATCGGTCAGATTTATATAAAAGTACCTCAATTTCAATCAGAATACATTACAATTTACAAGTGAAATGTAATTACAGAAAGAGCTAGATAAAGCACTCCAAGAAGATGCATGAAGTCACGCCAGATGGCCCAGATCTACTCTCTCCTCCGAAGCAATGCATTTTCCTTTAAGAACCTTTTGGTTTCGTTTATACCACAAGTTTAGATTACAGCTTTGATCCACAAAATTTTGACCAAGTTCTTGAATTTATGCCGATCAAGCAACTGACAGATATTTTCAATGGGGGAAGAATGAATACCCATTATCATTCAAAGAGGTGAAATATTCCTTCCCAGCCTTTTGAACTATGAAAACAGTGGAGATGAGCTTCATCCTCCCCCTACTTGCATACCTAACACACAATAATTAGGACTTAAAGAGTTGCTAGGACACTTTCTTTATACTTTGACAGTCTTGTTTAAGCGTAGAAGACACATGTACATTAAAACATCGGATTTTCATATTTCACAAAGCCTTGGAAAGGCCCATGGTGTCAAAAAGAGTGAATTCTTCGATCGATAATCGAAGACTTTACCAAGAAATTACCTGCTAGAGAGCTCTAATCGTCAATGTCACTTGCTAACCAATGTGGGACTGTGTTTTCACCTAACGTTATGTGTGTCTTATCCACCAACGCCAATCTATGCTCGATTAGCAAGTATTGGTGGATGTTATAACCACACTCTAAAGCTAACCTGAATAGACCGGGTGGGGGTGGGGGGAAATGTACTCAGATTGCTAACTTGCACTTCCAACAGCTATAATACTAGCCAAAATTCAGTGTCATTTTCCAGAGTAGACATTATAGGTGCAAAGCAGACGGCAGAGGCGATTGCCATATGATTAAAACAAGAATGATGAAGAATCGATACAATCGACAAAAGCAGCTCGGGATTGTGTTGGTTCATAAAAATTAGGGCAAATCATCGCATCTATGAGCTATTGTATTGGGTTTGTGAGTGAAATTCAAGAAATGGATAAAGATTACCGTATAGGAGAAAAGCTTGGCGGCAATGGCGGCAAAAGCAGCGTTGAAACCGGCTGAAATTGCCCACACGTAACCATTATTCCCCTTCTTCCCTTCCATTTACAGAGTAAAAAATTATCCTATTTCGGTTGTTATTTTCTTGTGAACTTTGGGCGAGACGACGAAAGCCTCCTTCGCTAGCGAACCGGTTTGGACCGGTCGTGGTTGGTCTAACCGGTTTAGTTTTTGAATTTTTTAAAATATATTTTCTCAAAATAGTTTTTAAGGGAGTATTTGTTCCCTCCACTTGAAGTTCACGTAGTAGGTTATCTTTGTTACCAGATTTATTAATCTGTATCCAAAATACATACTAGTGTAATTTTACTAAAATAATTTGCATCCTAAATATAGCCTATCACAGTCTATAGACTATGATAATCATGCACCTCAAATATCTTCTAAAATGATACCTAAATTAATTTAATGGTTAATATCGAATAATGAAAATTACCGGGACATGTTAATGAGTAAATTTTCATGTATATATTTATATATTTCCTTTTAATATCTCCACTCACTTTCCTCTGTTCATTTCCCCTATATTACCTATCGGCGTTATGTTATAGCTGCAATAATTCAATACCGAGGAGAAGACAAACTTCGTTTCGGTTAAATGGATAAAAGTCGAGCAACCCCATGTGGACAAATCTAAATCCACCAATCTCAACAATTCAATTTAAAAAACCTATAAAATACTTGAATTACTTGTTTAATTACCAATTAAATTTGACATAGAACTTCGTATTTATATAAGAATATAGCACATAAAATCTACACAGACATTAAATGATTCAGTCAAAAAAAAAATAAAGAAAAATTTTCAACAACAATATATAGCTTAAGAATTATGAACTCATAAAAGGCATCATCTCAAACGCATCCTTAAAATTTGAAGTTTTCAAACAATAATGGTCAAACTGCAAGTTTCATCTCTAAACTTCGAAGTTTGTGTAGTTCTCATACTTTCAAAAATTATAATATATTAGATCCATAACCGGTAAACTTTCAATTTTGTATATAATAATAGATTGTTAAATTTTTAATATTATATTTAATTAAATTCTAAAAGTATGTCTAGATTTTAAAAGTTCAAAAGCTTCTAAACTGTTTATAATTTTAAAATCACATGAACGAAATAGTCACAGAATTTAAAATTTAAACATCAAAATTTTAATCTAACCAGCAATAATTTAAAGTTTGTAAGTTTTGAATATAAATCAAAGTAAATAGTGATGAAGACATCCGTGAATGTCATAGCCACGGACCTTTGATTGGATAAAGTGTCGTACGTGGCACGTGCATATGGGCAACGATGTGCATGTGATATTCCATTGTTTTTTTGTGTAGTAACTTTTTTTTAGATCCTATGTATGTATATATAACTCCACTTCAACAATTAAAGCCTTTGAATGTGATCGATTGAAAGGGGAAAATGTAATTTCAAAGCCATACCTTTATTTTCCTCTATTTATCTCCTCTCTTTTTTTTTTTTAATGAAATATATCTCGCAATTTATTTATTATTTATTTAGGAGAATTTTTAAAAATACAAAAATAAGGAAAAACTATTTACACGAGATATAAAAAATTTTAGATAGTTGTAATAGATGATGATAGAAGTCTATCAGGGTCTATCAGTGATATAAATAATAGAAGTCTATCGGTGATAAATACTGATAAAAATCTATTAATGTCTATTAGTGTTTATACGCTTAATTTTTAAAATTTTAAATAAAAAATCGAACGGTTATCCAACGGGGCCGAAATTGTTGTCAAAAGAGATCTTAATAACTCATTTAACCTTTTTTAAGTTAAAATTATATCTTGCATAAAGCTATTGTGCATTTATGAGATAATGTATTTGAATTGTGTCGATAATTTGTATGCTTGCATATTGTGTGGCTCATCTTGCCTTTCCTTTTTAGCCATGAATGTTTAAAAATATGTGCATTTAGTTATATAGTTTTCAATGTACATTTTTATCCTCCAATTTTTAGAATTATGTTTAAAAGGTGATTATTTAAAATTAGAAAAATAATTTAAAAAATTTGTCTCTTCTCTCTACCATTATTTTTCTAATTCAAAATGCCATAATTATTTAAAATAATAAAAATTACTCCCACGACTTTTTAAACCCATTCTTAAAATTCTAGAGACTAACTGCACTTATTCTAAACAAATCCAGAGACTAAAAATTATGTTGAAAACTTATAGATCAAGCACACTTATTCTTCAAAACTCGAAGACCATAAAGGTAATTTTTTCAAACTATATTGACGAAATAAAATAGTTCACCTAAACAAACTGAAAAGAATATTTGATCTTTTAAATTTTATTATAATTTTTCAAAATACGTTGAGCTGATTATAAACTAACCAATTAAGATATAGTTGTATTTTTCTCTAAAAAAAGAAGAAGTTATAGTTGTATCTTTTACCGTCGATTTACGATATAAACTATAAAGTAAAAAAATCAAAACTATTTAGTCATGGTCATTTTTTTAGTTCTTGAAAATTAACTAGTGATTTCTTTAGTGTAATTTAAAATATAAAAGAAAAAAATGTTTAAAAAAAAGAATGATAAAATCAAATGTTTAAAATATATGAATAAAAACTATTTTTAAAATTTCAAACAAATAATAAAATGAAAGTATTTGACATTATTGAGTGAGAACTCCGAGTTCAATCCAACTCGGTCAGAAGAACTCGCCGCTAGCCCAACCACACCCACATGCATGACCGTGAGGAATATTAAAGGCCGCGGAATTTCCCTTCACGCTTTCTTTTTCATTTTTTTTTTCTTTTTCCCCTTTTTTCCCCTTTTTTATTATTATTTTTTATTTGTAAAAGATGACAGATACAGATTATCCTGTTTTTAACGTGAAAGCAACGAGGGGCTTGAAAATAATAAAGAAGTTAAAATATTATTTTGATTATGATGTTTGTTCAATTTTAGTCCATATATTTTCAATTGTTGAATTAAATAATAACAATAATTTTAATAGAAGAAAATAGAATGTGTAAATATGTTTTCAAAATTTATATTAAAATTTATATAAATAACAAAAAGAAGATTATGAAATCAACAATAAACTAAAATTGGAGACTAAATTTAAGATTTATTGAAAGTACAAAGACCAAAACTAGACGATTGAAATTCGAGAAACTAAAATTGAACAAACTTTAAAATATAAGACCAAAATGATATTTTAACTTAATAACAATAATTTTCAAAGAGCTAGATTAACAAAGTAAATTACTAGTGCGTATATTTTATTTTACTGTTTTTAATTTGTGAACAAATAACCATTAAAATCATAGCTAATTTTAAAACACAATTTTGTTTTGTTACGGGAGTGCAAGAATTTTGAGATTTATGCCCAAAATGAGTTAGTTTTGAGATTTATTTTAATTTAGTCCTAACATTTTAACCAAGTATCTAATAGACCCAATAAGTGCTTCAAACAAAATTTTGAACGAGAGTAACTTTATCAGGTAAAAAAAAGGAAGAAAGTAAATTTATCAGGTAAAAAAAAAAAAAAAGAAGAAGAAAGATTTAGAAAGAAAAAATATATATATAACACTTAAGTTAGACTACCATATATCTGGCAAAATAACCATGTAAAGACTGTAGAAGATTACAAATTTGCCCCCCTCTCCTCCTACTTCTTCTTCTCCTTTTCTTTTCTTTTCTTTTTATTTTTTCCTTCCCCAAATAAACGAAATATAAAATAAAGCTCAGAGTATTCTGTTTCCATGTGAAAGTAAAAGGAAAATAAAAAATGAGAATAAGAATAATATAAATAAAAATATTTCCTCTAAACTTCTCTGCTACGGGCACCATAAAACTTTTTGTCGGATTTTCCCTTTTTACCCTCACACGATTCGGATCCAGATGCCATTACTGGGAATCTCCCGATGAACCACAAACAGAAGGTAATACCCAGACGGGGCAATGACACTCGATCGGGGTATGCTGACGTGGACATCCCACGTGGCACTTCCCAAATCCGTCACATTCTTGCCGCCGATCACCAGCAGTCTCTGACTCATGGAAAACGAATGTGTGTTGAACGGCGGCGCCATCATCGTCACCTCCACAGCATCCAATGCTACACTGTCGCCGGTGACGTTAAACTGAACTGCCAACTGTTGCGCGTGTCTCACGGTGGTTTGAGACGACGGCGACAATATTTGCGGCCGCAGATTTTCAAATTCCGCATCCAAATATGGCGGCGAAAACGCCTCTAGTCTCAGCTCCGTCGGAAATGGTACGCCAGTGAAGTTGTAATATACATTCGGATTGCTCCCGCCGACCAATACGCGACCGTCACGGAGGAGCACCGCCGTGGAGTGATAAAGACGGGGAATCGTACTCGGGTTCAGCAACCGGAACCTCGAACCAGGTGAGTCTTTGGGTCGGTAAAGAACCGGGTTCAAAATAGGGTCCCGGGCGTTATCCCACCCGGCCGTTCCCGAACCGGCACCGTTGATAATCAAAATGTCACCGTTTGGAAGCAAGACCATGTCCCCCATTACCCTGCCCACTGGCATTGTTTCCATGACCCACTCAGGTTTCGGGTCGGTTATTTTAATTTTGGCGCAGGTATTTAAAGCTTTGACGAAGGTTCGATTCACGGCTTTGTTAAAAGACCCTTTCGGAGCTCCGCCGCAAACCAAAACCTCCGCTTCAATCGTTGCCGCCTGTAAATTCCTCAATGGAAGGAGCGCCGCTGAGCCGGTGCTCGGATAACACCGTGGATCGCCGCCGGGAATCGCTGGAAACGTCTTCAACACCTTATTCCTTGCATAATCGAATAGAATCGACCGATTGTTTGCGAAGACGAACAAATTCCCGTCGACGTTTAGAAATACGAATGGATACAAATTGTTCTCGATCAATGGATCATTCGTCTCCACCAAGAACGGAAAGCTATACGCCTTGGAAGCTCCGCCGGTTTTCGGAAAAAATTCGTAGCTGAACTGCCGTCGTCCGCCGATAACAATTTGTCGTCCGTCAGGCAGAATTTGGTTCGTTGGGTACCACCGGCGGACAGTTAGGGCAAACGGAATCTCTTCCCAATCGGAGCCATTAGGATACGGCTTGAAGATTCTAACCCTTCGATCGCCGTCGTTGAATCCGCCAGTCTGAATAAGTGTTCCGTCGTTCATGGCGGCACCGGCGGAGCACCAGACGTCAGTTTGAACCATAAGTGGCCGAAACGAGTTGGAAGTGACATCGTATTCGAGAGAATGAGCAGTGCAATCGAGTTTAAGAGCGACGTCGTTTGGATCCATTCGGCATTTTCCATCTGGCAAGGGCAAATTGGAGGTGCCGAAGTCCGTTCTGTCGAAGATGACGACTTTGTCATTGTGAAGTAATTGCACGTGCATTGGCAGAACTCCGATGTCGTTCTGCAGAAGATGCCACTGACCGCCGTCGTCGGCATGCGACGTTAACAGCAAAGTGAGGAAAAGAATTTGAGCGAATTGGAGAATTTGGAGAAGCATTGTTGCATAAAGTGGTCGTGTAGACACCGTATTTGATGGACTCGATTTTAAAATTATGTTTAATTTTATTATTATTTTTGATAATTTTAATTACCCATAGAATCTTGAAATTCAAAGAAAATTAGAAAATTAGTGATTTTTTATAGTATAAAAAAGAATAAAAATAAAAATTTTTATTTTTGTTAATGAAATTTAAAAATGAAAAATATCTGTTTTTAAATTAATTTAGAGGTTAAATCAAATTTTTAAAAAACCAAAATCTTCCTCCTTATTCAACATCTTCTTCTCTATTCCTCAACTATTTTTTAAAATGTTAGGCTATTTGTAAAACTCAGTAATTCCCTATAAGCACAATGAAAGGGGAGAGCGAAATTGAAAGGAAACAAAAAAAAAAAAAAAAAAAAAAAAAAAAAAAAGAGATTAAAAGATTGGGAGAGAAAAATAGATAGAGAAGGGAGAAAAGAGATTAAGAAAGAAATTGAAAATTGAGAGGAAAGATTGGGATAGTAGAGAAAAAATTGAGAAAACTCAAACGGCTACCCAACTTCAAGCGGTACAGAGATCCTCCGGTACGATCTCCGGCAACCGGCAACAAACCTACCTGCAAAAATAAAATAAAAAGACAGATGGTGGAGAAGGAGAAGAGAGGAAAGAAAAATAATAGTTGAAGAAGAAGGAGAGGCTATATTTAAAAGGATATTTCATTTTATTTGTTTAATAAGTATAGTGGCCCCCGCTCACTTTTATATTATTTATTTATTTGTTTAATAAATATAGTAGACCCCACTTTATTTTATTTTATCCTTTATTAGTGGTTTCTCGTATTGTTATAAGTTTTTTCCCTCTTTTTTTCTTCCTCTCTTCCTTTCATTTTTAACTTTTTTTTTTCTTTAATAAATATTATTATTATTATTATTTATTTTCTCTTTATTCTCCCTCTATTTCAATTTCATCACTTATCAAAGATTTATGTTGTATATTTTCCTGAGATATCTCTAAATATATACATTTTATTTTATTTTTTTAAATTTTTATTCTTGTCTTATATTCTACTTAGTTGGTTTCACTAACCATGGGATACTCAATTTCAATGCATTTGATCTGTATTTTTTAATTTTATACACATGAAATTTTAAATATTTTATAGATAATCCAAATATAATTTAAAATTTATCAATTTTTTCTAAAATATAATTGACTAAGATAATAATTATGTATAAGCTGAGGTACTTAAGTTAACCATAAGAGAACAGTTATATTTGAAAATTATTTAGTCAATTTTTAATGGATTTTATTTTATTAATATTTATTATAATTTTGGATAATAGAATAAAACGTTTTCAAACATGTTTTTGTAGGATACGAATACCTTCTCTATACTTACGACGCTCGAACCTATATTTGGAAAGTAGACAATTTTTGTCCTTTTTAAAATAGGTGACCAATCATACCTAAAAATAGTTGGTGGCTATTCCAAATCTTTCCTCCCAAAAGAGACTTTAAGAAAATACGTCGGCCGCTCCGCGTCGCGATGATGATGCGACAGCTCAAGTTTGCTCTGTTTTTTAAAAATCAGCCATTAACAAGAGAGATAAGTAATCCAACCCACTGCCGCTAGTTTCCAGTGGTCACTTAAAATGACGATTTTGGGTTCCAGTTCAGTATGAAGATGATGACTTCTCAACGTACTGTACAAGGTTAGTATGGACTTCTGAACAAAATAGAATTTCTTCCCAAGATCGTTTTCTCATATAACCTATTAAATAAAGCGTGGCTTTTCATTTATTTGGAAGAAAAAAAAAAAACGTGGCTTTTCATCTTCTTTTCTTATCATTGTTTCGTAATAATTATATATAAATAATATGTTAAATTACCAATTTAGTCTTTAAAATTTGAGATAAATATTTATTTATTTCGAAATTTTGTTGATGAATTCAATTTTTTTTAAATTAGCAAATTTACCAGACACAAAATAAAAAAAAATAGAATTTATTAAAATTTAAAAAATTATATAATAGAACAGTTATTATTTGAAAATTTTGAATGTGTCTGAAGACTTATTCAACAAAAAAATTGAAAATTTGATGACGAAAACAATTCCATGTTTCATAAAAGGAATATGATCTCTTTTTTTTAATGTCTAAATTGCATAATTTAACAAAGTACATTGAGGTATCAAATAGTACGGGTTCACCATTTGTGATCGGATCCCAATTTCATTTTATTGGACCGAATACCCGTTTGGGCTTTATGTGCTTTGATACCATATCAAATAGTATGGGTTCCATCTCAAAACCAATTAGTTATGAGAGGAGTAGCTCATCTATCTTATTAAGAGTGTAAGGTCCCTTAACTTTTCCAATGTGGGATCCTCAACATGAGGCCCTTATCAATGAATTAAAAAAAAAAACATGCGATAACGATTTTTCTGAATTAAATTGGCAATTAATTGGTGGATTTGGTAGATTGGTTAGGTATTAAAATTCAAGGAAAATAAATAGAATATGTAGTTCTTATAGTTTATAGTTTTTAGAAGGATTGCTAGCTCCTTATTTTCATCAAATTTAGAGGTTGTTTGGGGGTCGTAATGGAACGAGTTCATATTGTAATGCAATTCAAAACTCATATTTGGATTGAGCATTTTGGGTCCGATTCGTATTATCAAACATATCACTTCAAATGTAACCACCTCGACCCAAATAATTGTGACAACTGATGAAATATGAATTATGAAAAGCTATTAACGTAAAATGAAGATATAAAATTTCTCTCCTCGTAACCTATTTTATATACAGCAGATATATAAAACGTATTCTAAAAAATAAATGCCAAATCTTTTGCTTTTTTTCCCTCTCTTTTTTGGTGTAATTTAGGGTTCTAAAATCAAATTGGTTTAAAATAAAACTGCAGATGCCTCTTGTTTTATAAATATAAAATAGGGTAAAGCTGAAAAAGTTTGGGCATATTAAAATAAATACGAACTTTGTTGTTGTAAATTGTAATACACAGTTGACAGTGGAATTGGATTCGACAGCTCGTTGGTTGTTGGGTGAAGTTGTCGGCGGCATAAAAACTGGTCAAATACCCCCCATTTTGGTCCAAACAGAATTTATAGCCTCATGAAAGTTATTTATTTAACCACCCAACACAGAAAAAAAACAATAAAACATTCATGATCAATCATGTTTTTTTTTAATTTTTTTTTATTATTATTAGAAAAAATAATATGTAGAGTATAGTTTGATGTCAGTTAAATTAGGTTCATGTTGGAATATTTAATCGAGTTATAAATCCTACAACTATAGAAAAGTTAAGATATTTAAGGATTGTTTGACAATCATTATTTTTTCAAAAATAAATTATATCAGTAGTTTCGTAATAATTGATGTCGATCTTCGAAGAAAAACAAAAATTAAAAGTAGTTTTTGTTTGGCGAACAACGTATTATAAATAAATTGCTAGAAAACAAATGGGATTTTTAAAAGACAAAGAGTTATCATACGGGGCTTTTTTAGAGTTTTTTAAAATTAAGAATAAACCAAATACTTATCAAACACGAATTAAAATATTTAATTTATGTATATATTATTAAACTATGCTCACACCGACAATATTTACAAATGAGTGTAATAGCCAAAATCACATAGATTAATTATGTGATTTTCATGTATATATGATCTATTTGGCATCTTCTTGGAGTCAAGTGTCATTTTCTCACTCTCATTGTGAAAGTAACTTAATTGGAAGCTAATAAATTGGCTCACTATGTTGCTCGGTTGGACACGAATGCCAAGTGGAATGGTGATTCCATTGTTAGATTGTGTTAGATGATATATAATTTAAATTTACCTTCACTCATTAGCTTAAGCTTTTTGGTCAATTGATGATTTAAGATGGTAGCAAAGCAAGTGGTCAAAGGAGGTCCCGTGTCCAAGTCCATGTTACCCTATTTTATTAACCGGTTAGTTATATGCATGTTTTTCTACAAAGTCGTAAAAATATTTCACTACAATTAGTATTTTGAAATGTAGTTAGAGATTTGAAAGTTTATCAATAATATGATTTAAACGGCCTAGTTATATTCAAATATAACTTAAAATTATGTAACTTCCAAAATTACAAATGTAGTCCTGAAACTTTCAATTTTTTTTAAAAGTTCACAAACACATTAGGGCATGAAATTAAAAGTTTATGATTTTATTAGACATAAAATTTAAATATATATACATAATAAATTAATTAGTTTTAAAATTTTAAAATTGTCAAGGTCGTATTAAACATAATTGAAAATTTAGATATTTATTAAATACAAATCTAAAAGTTTAAAAAATATTAGACATTTTTAAAGATACAATTATCAAATAGAAATGGACTAAAGTAGTAAACTACTCATTTTAAGTTTTTTATTTTTTCCCTAAAGTATTTGAATTTAGATATTTGAAAAGTGGGAAAATAAAATGATTGGCGGTGGGTTAAACTTTAAAGTGGGCATTTACTTGGAAGGTAAGGTGACCACTTTGTTTCCACATTTCAATGAAGAGTGAATGAAGGGTGGAGGGTTAAATAGGGCATTTAATAATGCCTGTAAATGGTATAAAGACGAAAGACCAGAACGACGTCGGTTAGAATAGCCAATGATAATAAACATATATTAACTGCCCTTGAAAAATATAAGAAAAAAATAAATAACAATAATAAATTAATATCATCGGCCATTGCCTGAAATTTCTGAACTGGCTCTGCTGCTTCAACTACTACGATGGTTGACATTAACAGTGGCATGAAGGCTATACTCCGACGCGCGTGGTCAGGCCTTCAATTACATAAACCATTGTCGTTATTATTATTATTTTTAAATTAATTAATCTTCTTTTATATATATATATATATATATATATATATATTCAAAGATGAATCTATGAAGAAGCCAGAACCACGTACTAAATTAATTATTATATATACATTTTAGTTAAATTTAATATACATATAATATCCGTTGTAGGCATAGTATTAAATTTCTATCCATATATAGAAATTTCCATATATTTCTATGTTTCCATAGATTCGATATCGATATGAATGGTGAATCGATATTTCCATTACATCGTAGAAAAATCTACGAAACACGAAAAATAAACATCAAAATGTCACTTATATAAATATATCATAGATAATAGATCTGTTTACTCATTTGAAAATAATAAAATGTTTATTTACTAATTTAAATTTAATTTTGAATTTTTTTATTTTTATAATTTTTCAAAAAAATATCCATCGATATCGATATTTTAACGATATTTACATCGAAATTTCGGTAAAATTAAAATCTCGATATTTTCATCGATATCGATATTTTAAACCTTGGTTGTAGAGTAAACAAGTAAGTATACGCTGTTCTAGTGGTGTTGATGGGCACAAAGTTTGACAATCTAGCAGCAGGTCCAAGGTTCGACCAGAGACATTTGAATAAGTATATATATTTGTAAGGATTGAATGCATGAACGATTTTCAAATGTAATATTAATATGTAGTCTAAATTTATTTACTTATAAAAATTTATAAGTGTAATTAGGATAATTATATGTTTCTCACGACATTTTTCTGAACTAAGTCTGAAAGATAAAAGTGTAAAATTGATATACTTATGAAAGTTTTAGGTTTAAATTGATATCATACTCAATTTGGGTTTAGAACGATACAACTATAAAGTTAGAGGCGTAAATTAATTTTTTTTCTTGAGTTTTATAACCATTTGCTTGCATCAATAAGTGGAATGATAGAGTTGATCGCTATATATGCTTGCTAATATTCGACTATTAGTCTCGATTTTCCCTACTCACTTGTTTTTTAAAATATTTTTCTTATTTCGTGATTCGTTAATGTAAATTGTTATTGTTTTTTGAATTATCGCTAATTGTTACTTGTTATGTTTAGAGACAACAACTCAAAATAATATTTTTAAAAAAAAAATGAAAATTGAGAGTGAGTATACAAAAGAAAATAACCAGAGACTAACAAAAATCGAGTATGCATGCATGCACGTTGAAGGTATATACAAGCAAAATGTTATAAAACTTAAGCTTTTAAAAAAACTGTGACATCTTTTTTTTTGAAAAAAAAAAAAAAGACATGTCATGATTCACTTGACCTTAATTATTAAATAGATCATTAGTACAGTTATTATAAAATCATCCCAAAAAGTGTATTTATATTGTTATTTTTGGAGGAAAAAAACCTTCTGCACATTGCATAAATAATCCAAAAACAATTCAGGAATTAAAAAACAAATAAAAACAAAATTATGAATCATAATAAATTACGTGGAAACTCCATACCCAAGAAAAAATCGCAGTTCAACAGTTACTAATTGGTCATTTGACATCTTAATTTATCTATAAATTAAAGTTGTATGTCAAATATAATTGAGTGAATAGGCTTTATTTCCGTATTCTAAAAGTAAATATTCAATTCTTTTCCTTTCTAAAATAATGGAGAACACGAGTTGTCACATGAAAGTGTATTGTCGACTGATGTACTTACGAATCATAAATTTATGTACATATAAAGATTAAATTACAAAACAATAATAGGTTTATGAAGCTTGGATTTTGTGCTTTATAGTCATTATCAAACTTTAAAAATATCAAACGGGTATGTGAACTTCCATGGGTTGTTTGGGACTCCAATTTGGAGTGAGTTGAGTGGCTATATTAGCCCATCAAATGATTGAGGACTGTGTTAAAATAATGTGGATCAAAACTTATTTTCACCCACATTTAGATACAGTAAAACTATTTACAACTCAATTGTTAAAATAACCAACTTTCACTCCATCTAGTGTTTCCAAAGCTCCACACATTGATGACCAACTTTGAAGATCACCTCCGCGCAACCAACTCTAGTGAATACCACATTTGACGCCCAATTTTGGTGACAACCACCTCTGGCGACTAGCTTCAATGACTACCTTTGACAACAACTCCAACAATTACCTTCCACGACCACCTATATGACCAACCTTAGTATTCACTACGGCAGCCAACTCCATTGAAGACCACCTTCGATCCCCAATTTCAGCGACGACCACCTTCATTTACTAGCTCCGATGAATCCTTTTGACAACCAACTATGACGATCACCTCTGGCACCTATACGGCCAACTTCGGCGCTCACTCTGTCACCAACTACAACGACCAACTCTAGCGGCCAACTCCAGCAAAAACCACATCTCACGCGCGATTTTGGGGGACTACTACCTCTAGCGGCAAAATCCGACAATCATCTCCGCACGACCACCTACGCAAATAACTTTCATGGGTAACTCTATTGAGTACCACATCCCAATGCCTAAGAAGTTAGTACATAAAGTTTATAGTTTAGCTAAGCACATAGAGTAAGGTTTAAGTTCTCCTGTGGAGTTTACTTACTTCTCCCTTCAAGGTGAATGATGCTAGTTATGGTGTCCTTTCTCTGACACTCACCTGTAGTTACGTGTAACGGTTATAGCCCTCAAAGTTGCAAAGCGCTAGGGCCAAGCTCAACTCGATTATTTCTTAATATATAATTCTTCATGCTCAGCTGGTCAGCTTCAAACCCGAGAGCCTTACTTTTTCCTTTTATGACACACGTTTCTCCCTTCATATTTCATTTGGGCTTGGCTCATGGACTTTGAGTCTTTCCGAGAGCAACCCTCGACAAAAGAGTAAATTGATTTTCTCTGTCAAATATATAGTATAAAGGAAACTTATTATAAATAAAAAATAACAATCTATTTGCAAATATAGAAAAATTTAACTGTCTATCACACGGTCATAATAGAAGTATATAGTCTATCATTCAACGAGAGAAGTCTATCACTAATAAATAATTGTTTTCTATATTTATAAATATTTTGACTCATTTTTTTTTATAGTTTTTATATATTTGAAAACAACCTTGATATAAAAGTAATACTCAATTATGGTAGAAATTCAATTTTCCTCGCAAAGAAAAAGGGGAATTTTGGTCCGGCAATTTATTGTTTGTTGAAAAAGGAAACAAGGGAAAAAAGGAAAAAAAAAGAAAAAAAACCTCGCCGAGTGGTCCGTAGCGTTTCAGAAGGCCCCCTCGTCCCACTACTTTCTTTCACCGCCCCTGTCGTTTCGCTCCACAAAATTGTCGTTTTGGGTTTATTTATTTTTAATATTATCATTAATTATTTTTTCCTTATTTTTTCTCCCCCGCAACAGAGACTTTTTTTCCCCATCCCGCTGGCGGCGCACTTCTCAGAGCCGACCGTCACTCTCATCACCGGTGAGGCTAACGTGCGCACCTCACTCTCTTCTTCTTCCTCTCACCAATTCTTGAATGCCGCCATAGACGAGCTTCTTCAAGGTCTGCTCCTCTTTCCCTCACCAATTTGGCGTTTCTTTTCGCTTCTTTCTCAGCAATGCCGTTACAAACCCTAGATGCGTGTTTTCTTTCGTCTCTTATCGCATTACTGTTTTTTTATTTTGGTATTGGTCGAGTTAGGAAGGAACTCTTTCTGATATTGGCGGTAGAATTAGCTAATCGGTAGAATTTCTTTAATGGGATTTTTTCTCTGTATTTTTTGGATTACGAGTTAGGGTATTCTTTTTAATTTTTTATTTTTAATCTGAACGTTTTTGCGTCTTCACGGGTGTAGGGTGTTTTTGGATTAGCTTTGAATTTTGTGGAGCACGGCCGAGAATGTTTGTGGAGTTCTATTCCGTACTGGATTTTTGGTTTGTAGGTTTTTGATGATTGAGAGGTGTTAACCGATGGGATGTATTTCAGATAATTGCTTGATTGGTTGTTTTCTCAAGCTGAGTTAGGGTTACACCATCGAGATTTGCTATTTATTTATTGAATGTGGGGTTGGGAAGATGGATGGAGACAATAAGAAGTCTGGTTTTAGGAAAAGAACGAAGCCAAAGGACGGTGGGTTTGACTCAGATGATGATGAGCCCATTGGCTCTCTGCTGAAGTTGAAGAGATCACGAAACTCTAAAAAGACTAAGTTGGGTGTAGACGATGGTGGTGAAAGGGACAAGATGGTTGACAAGAAAGGAGCAAAATTGCCAGTGCAAGAGGATTTTGGGGGAATGGATGATACTTTAGCTAGTTTCAGAAAGAAGTTGAGGCGTCCTAAAAGGGTTAGTGGACCCGGAATTGCTAGGGAACAGAGTTCTGCTCTAAGTGTGACAGAATCTTTAGATCCATTATCTAATACATCCAGAGGACAAGGGGATTTAGACACAAGACTGAGACCAGAAAATGGTGAATTAATGGATTGTGAAGAGTCTCATCCATCTGCAAAGATTGATGTAGAAACGAGGTGTGAAGCACCTGATTTCGAATTAAAAGCCATGGAGTTGGGTAGCTCGAGTAGGAGAAGTTCTAATTGCTCTTTCGATAAACAGTTGGATGATTCATTGTCAGCATTTGTCCAAAAGGTTCACTCTGGTTCTACTAGGAAATCATTGGTATCTACAATATTTAAACCAGACTGCAAGGATGAGGCTTCTGAAGATAAATTGAGTAATTTTTCTAGAGCTGTTTCTGGGGATCATGAAACACACTCAATTGTGAGTTCTAATTCTTCGGCTAAGCTGGCACAAGTTATCAAAAAACCAGATTCTGAACTTACTACATCATATTTAATTTCCTGTTCGCATTGCACCAAAGAGAATTGTAATCCTGGTGGAGGACAATGCCATCAAGGGGTTGAACGTGACCAAGAAGAGTATCAATGCTGTCTCAATAATCACAAGAATCCTGACATGAGACCATGCATATCAAATGAAGTTGCTGATGAAGACAGCAAAAACTATAGTCATTTTACGGACAATTTCCAGGCACGGGAAAGAAAGGCATCCTGTGAAATCAAGAATGGGCTAGGTGAAAATCAACTTAATGAAAATATGTGCAGTTCTTGTCGCCCTCTAGAACAGGTAAAGGAAAACCATGGTCTTTGTGGTGGTGTTTCCAGCGGAGATGTTTGTGATGTGGTGGCCCAAGAGACCACAGTCACTTTGTCGAAAACAACTCCAAGTGTAGATTGGGAAGCAAAAGAAAGATCACTTGTTGTACATCACGATGAATTGCTGAACTCTTCCAATTTCTGTGAAAGTTCTTCCAAAGAAATCTGTAGATCTACTCAAGATTTAAACATTTTTGATCAATCATTAGACAGAACAACACTCTCCAATCCTCAGCTATTTGCAGGTTTCGATTCAACGAAAGTGGATAAAACTTGCAGTGACTCTGATAATTTAAATACTGGAACTGTCGAGCCAAATAGTGAAGGTGGTTCTATGCAGAAGGAAAATGCTCTGATCTCGAATAGGATTTCAGATTCAACTGCTGTTCAATCTCACAGATGCCAAAAATCTGGGGCAACCGCCTCTGGACCAAATTATCCAGAGGTTTGTACTAGTGGAAATTTCAGCATGATTTCAGATAGTCAACTGGCAAAGGCTTCAGTGGAGATAGATGGTCCAAATAATATACTTACTGGTAAAGAGGTTAAGGTATCTTCTCTTGGGTCTTTCACTCCAGATGATAATGACCTTGAGGATGTAATATCTGCTCCTGGTAGTGAAAAAGATTTAAAGCTTTCAGCTTTACAACGTGTAGCGCGCAGGACCAAGAAGCCTAGACACGATGACATGGCTTATGAAGGAGATATTGATTGGGAGGTTTTGATCAGTGAGCGTACAGTTGATGGTGACCATTCTTTCAGATCAAGAAAGGATTCTACGTCAACAACTTTTACAGAGATTGAAACTGGTGGTAGAGCTGCAGTGTCCGCAGGGCTTAAGGCACATGCAGTTGGTCTACTTGAGAAGATTAAATTTAAGGACGTGCTAAAGCGCAAAGGTGGGCTTCAAGAGTACATAGCATGCAGGTATTTGTTACCTAATCCTTTATATTATTACATGCCTTGTTTTTATGTCACTTTATTTTGGATAAATCGCTTTTCTCCCTGATTTGTTTTATGTCACGTTACTTGTTTTTATGCCTTCTCTATGGTTTTCGCCATTAATGTGCAATTATGGAACTATATTCAGCATCAGACACCTTGCTTCTTGTCTAATTCTGAGTAATGTGATGTTGGGTTGCAGTTATTATTTATTTATTTATAATATTTACAGCTGTATATTAATAATGCATCTATGGTTAGTTGCTGGATGATGTGCTGAGTTAAATGATTAATCAAAACTTTCAAGCTTCTTTGTTATTTATATATTCAAGTGTATGCCAGTCTTGGTTTTGGCAATTATTATTAAAAATAAGGATTGTACTGGTTTCTGCAGTATCACAAAGATTGTTATTAGTTGTATCTTATAAATCTGGGCCTTGCATGGGTAACTGATAAGTAATATACTCTCAGCTCAGTGTATGAAATTTTACTGTAAATTATGGGGAATAAACAAAAGTTATATACTTTCAGCGAATGAAAAATTATTATAAACCAAGGGGAATGAATTATTATTGGGAGGAAGTACTGAGTTCTCCAAGCAACAATGTCATTGGAAGAATTGTCACTCTACAAGCAATAATGTTTCTCTAAGTAGTTTTCTGGAGTTTAGATCATGCATATTGAACTGTTTGCTGTAATGGAGCTGAAAAAGCGTATAATTAAATTTAATTGTTACTCTTTAGTCTATGATTCAATTATTCAACGATGTTTAAAATGCGTCTCTTTGCAGGAATCAGATCCTGGGCCTTTGGTGTAAAGATGTTACACGCATTTTGCATCTCGTTGACTGTGGGGTCACTGATACTCCCTCTATGGATGAACCACCACGTTTTCCCCTTATTAGGGAGATCTATGCATTTCTTAATCTACGTGTAAGTTAGGACAGATTATAGAGTATCGTCTTTTGTTTTTTATGGACCACTTAGTTTGTCTTTGACATTTGTTTCACTCAATTAATAGTTTCTTATGTCATTCTACTTTGGAGGGTGTATAGTTTCTTATGTCATTCTACTTTGGAGGGTGTTTTTTTCCTCAGGTCAGTATTAATTTCTAATGAAATTGACAGGGTTATATAAATGCGGGGATTGCTTATGAGAAAGCCAAAGCAGAATCTGACATTAAATATGATCATGAACTGGGAGAAAAGAAGATCAGAGACGTTAGTGTTGCTTCAGCTGCTGATTCTGAAGAAGGGGTTTCTGTCATGGTAAAAAGTTCTGATGCTTTTAATGCAGAGAACGATGTTTCAGCTGGCTGTGAAGTAATATTGGAAGATGCTGAAGGAAGAGACCCCATGATTGCGAATAATTTGGATTTCCCAAAAGCAGTGGAACATGAACAAGAATTGGTACATGACTTGGAGTATGGTACTCCTGATCCTATATCGGTAAAATTGGTAGGTGATGTTCCAGGTAACGATGCCTCGCATTTAACTAATCATTCAAGAAACGGTTGGCACCCAATCCACTCCTCTGATGAGTGTGTAAGAGGTGATCAACAACAGCAGAGTAATTCTGAAGTCAGAAAGAAAGTAATTGTTATTGGAGCTGGTCCTGCTGGCTTAACTGCTGCAAAGCACTTGCATCGTCAGGGCTTCGCGGTCACCGTAGTTGAAGCCAGGAATAGGTTAGGAGGTCGTGTTCATACAGATCGCTCCTCTCTTTCTGTTCCTGTGGATCTTGGTGCAAGTATTATTACAGGAGTAGAGGCTGATGTTGCAACCGAAAGAAGACCCGATCCTTCCTCATTGATTTGCACCCAATTGGGCCTTGAGTTGACTGTATTAAAGAGTGACTGTCCCCTCTATGACATCATTACATGCAAAAAAGTTCCAGTAGACATGGATGAAGCTTTGGAAGCAGAATATAATAGTCTTCTTGACGACATGGTGTTGCTTGTTGCACAAAGAGGGGAGCATGCAATGGCCATGTCTCTTGAGGAGGGTTTAGAATATGCCCTCAAGCGACGACGCATGGCTCGAGGAATGGATGTTTGTTCTGAGGAAGAGGTTTTGAGTCCCTTTGAGAGGAGAGTTATGAATTGGCATTTTGCTAACTTGGAGTATGGTTGTGCTGCTATGCTCAAGAAAGTATCTCTTCCTAATTGGAATCAGGATGATCTTTATGGAGGTTTTGGAGGAGCTCATTGTATGATTAAAGGGGGTTATAGCACTGTTGTTGAGTCTCTTGGTGGAGGACTTGATGTTCACCTAAATCATGTTGTGGCCGATATTTCTTACAGCACCAATGACATTGGGTTTAATGGGAGTCAGTGTGCAAAGGTAAAAGTTTCCACAACCAATGGTTGCGTGTTTCTAGGAGATGCTGTACTTATTACTGTGCCTCTTGGGTGCTTGAAAGCAGAAACTATTAAATTTTCTCCACCATTGCCTGAATGGAAGCGTCTGTCCATCCAGCGCCTTGGGTTTGGAGTTCTTAACAAAATAGTTCTTGAATTTCCCGAAGTTTTCTGGGATGACTCTGTGGATTATTTTGGGGCAACTGCAGAGGAAACAAAGTGGAGGGGGCAGTGTTTCATGTTTTGGAATGTAAGAAAAACAGTTGGTGCTCCAGTTCTCATAGCACTAGTGGTTGGTCAGGCGGCCGTGGAGAGGCAATATATGAGCTCTTCCGATAATGTAAACCATGCATTAATGGTCCTTCGCAAACTTTTTGGAGAAGCTATGGTACCTGATCCAGTTGCATCTGTTGTAACTGATTGGGGAAGAGATCCGTTTAGCTATGGTGCTTACTCATATGTTGCTGTTGGAGCGTCTGGAGAGGACTATGACATTTTAGCAAAACCTGTTGGAAACTGTTTGTTTTTTGCTGGTGAAGCTACTTGCAAGGAGCATCCTGACACTGTTGGGGGTGCAATGATGAGTGGGCTAAGAGAGGCTGTACGCATGATTGATGTATTGAGTGATGGATATGATTTCACAACAGAAGTAGAGGCAATGGAAGCTGCTCAGAGGCAGTCTGAGTGTGAGAATGATGAAGTTGGGGACATAATTACAAGACTTGATGCTGTTAAGCTTTCTGATGCTCTTTACAAAAATTCTTTGGATGGTGTCAGGATTTTGACCACAGAAGCACTACTACAAGATTTGTTTTTTAGTGCAAAAACGACAGCAGGGAGATTGCATGTGGCAAAAGAGTTGCTGAATCTCCCTACTGATACGTTGAAGTCCTTTGCAGGGACCAAAGAAGGTCTTACAGTTCTCAACTCATGGATTTTGGTAACGCCTACACTTTCTAGTGTTCTCAATATGATCTTTTCTATCTTTTTTTTTTTCTTTTAAATTTATTCATCTACCTTTTTACAGAATAATCTATTCATGTTATTAGCTTTTAAAATATTGGCTTATAATTGATTATAGGACTCAATGGGGAAGGATGGAACTCAACTTCTTCGGCAATGTGTTCGTATTCTTGTGCTAGTTTCAACAGATCTACTTGCAGTTCGCTTATCAGGTATATATCTACTTGCTTTTTTGAGTGACTTGATTTATCTTTTTTTTTTTTTCCTTTTAAACCCTCCTCGACTATTTCTGTTATTGTATCTAACTGATATAGCTATTTGAATTGTCATTATGTAATGTTTATGTTTTAAGAGTAACATTTTCTGTCTTAATATTCTATTATTTGTTGGCTCATGCATGCTTTTAGGTTTTCTTGTTAAGCTCTTACTTTGGACTTTTGGGTAGAAGTTAATGTGTGTTTTGTTGTTTGTTTGTTTGTTTTTTTCCTTCCTGAAATTGAAATTAATGTGGTTAATGAAGGGAATTTACTATATGTTGCCTTTGCTAACAATTGGTGCAGGCATAGGTAAAACTGTCAAAGAAAAGGTATGTGTGCATACAAGCCGTGACATCCGTGCCATTGCGAGTCAGTTGGTTAGCATTTGGCTTGAAGTTTTCCGTAAAGAAAAGGCTGCTAATGGGGGGTTAAAACTCTCTAAGTCAGTTTATGCTGTAGAATTATTGAAGAGGAAATCTAATAAAGATTCTTCTTCTGGGAAACCACCTTTGCATGCAAACAACAGCACACTGGATAGTAGGGGCAATTTGCTGACTTCTGCATCAGCTGCAATTCCCTTGCAGTCTGATGTCAATATGAAAAATGATAATATCAAACAATTGAAATTAGAAATGGAAAATTCATCAAAATCAGATATCAGTTCATCAAGGTCAAGGGGTTCATTCGGAAAGCAGGATGCAGAGATGGAAGACAACAACATTGCTATGACAGAAGAAGAGGAGGCTGCCTTTGCTGCTGCTGAGGCAGCACGTGCAGCCGCACTTGCAGCTGCGAAGGTTGTCTTTTGATTCTCTTATTGAATGTTTTAATGACTGTGTTTATGATGAGTCTTCCTTGGTGCGTTCTTGCAACGGCAGTTTGTCTTCATGTGCTTTGTCACTTAAACTCCTAATAATATTAATGGGAAGTGTCATCATGAATCATTTCGATGGTATATAATCTTCACTTCCATGAAATGGTATAATACGTTGGTGTGAATATGGACTGAATGCAGTAGCACTAGGTCATTTGTGTACATTTTTTACAAAATGAAATGGCCTTGGTGCTCTATAGCTCGTTTAATAAAATTTGGTTGTAATCATAGCATATGTTCGTTTCTATTTCATTAGTGGCAGGAATTTTGTGCTCGTTTCTAGGAGTGATGTGACTTTTGTACTTTATCTGTGGAGGGAAGATAACTTTAATTGATCTCAATAAGGGACGCACTTTTGTTATATAGGATCTAGAAACTGTATTTAGATAGCCTTATCGTATCACTGGTTTCCATTTTATTTGAAGTTGTTTGTTGACTAGTTTATAGGAGATTTGTGAAAATAATTCCTGATTGCATGTTATGCCTACTTTGAACTTACTTTGTGATTTTCATACCACAGGCATATGCATCTTCTGAAGCCAAGAGTGCGATGCAGCTCCCAAAAATCCCCTCCTTTCACAAATTTGCTAGACGGGAGCATTATGCTCAAATGGATGAGTGTGAGTATAAAAAGAAGTTGTCTGGCAGTGTGCTAGGGAGACAAGATTGTATATCCGAAATAGATTCAAGAAATTGCAGGGTCAGGAACTGGTCTGTGGAATTTTCTGCTGCTTGTGTTAATCTTGAAAGTTCACGAATGTCTGCAGATAACCTTTCACAAAGAAGCCAATCGAATGAGATTGTTAGCCAATTAAACTTCAGGGAGCACTCTGGTGAAAGTGCTCCTGTGGATAGTAGTATATACACGAAAGCATGGGTTGATACAGCTGGTAGTGTTGGAATGAAAGATTATCATGCTATTGAGAGATGGCGCACTCAAGCAGCTGCAGCTCATGTAAATGATGAGGAGGATTCAAACACAAATTGGCATAAACCCACTTGGAATAGTGATCAAGTAGCGAATGAGAGCTCAATATCACAAGTGACGATCAACAAGGAGCCTATAAGAAGCCATCATCGTGGGGCTGACAGAATTAAGCAGGCTGTAGTTGATTATGTTGCATCACTCTTGATGCCCCTTTACAAAGCAAGGAAAATTGACAAGGATGGATACAAGTCAATTATGAAGAAAAGTGCAACCAAGGTTAGTAATTTTCATGTTGGGGGGGGGGGGGGGGGGGTTGGTGGTGGATGGATTACATGTTTAACCATGTTTCATTGGAAATCAGGTCATGGAACAGGCCACCGATGCAGAGAAAGGCATGACTGTTTCTGAGTTTCTTGATTTCAAACGTAGGAACAAGGTTTGCTTCCATCTATAGCTTTTTTATCAGTTATGGTTTACAAATGCTTCTTTGTACTGTTACCTCATGAATATTCTTTTGTTAAAGGGAAAAGTGGATTGTTTAACCCTTTTTCATTTGGATTTGATCTTAATTCTACTTTAATACGGTCTCAATTGTGCCATGGATGTATACCATTGTTCTTCCTTGTGAGACCAAGTGTATTTTTGTTGTTTCTTTTTTCTCTTTCTATTGGACAGTTTCTCATCTGTTTCCACTTGGTTACTTGGATTATGCACTTGCAGATTCGTGCCTTTGTAGACAAATTAATAGAGAGGCATATGGCTACAAAGCCAGTAATGAAGTCGTGACACTCCCAAGGATTTTTTGTCATTTTCTTGGTCAATAATGAAGTCGTGATGATCCCAAGGATCAAGTGGCTTTCTTGACGAGCTTCTCGCGAGGACACACTTACGGATTATTCATTTTGGTCTGGGAAGAACCAAGGTATATGTTGGCATGAAAGCCTTCATAACTTGACGCCTGTATTACATTTCCAGTGCACCTTAATTTCTGGAGCTGTAATTGAGTAATATGACATTTCTGCTTGTGCGTTCTGGAGTTTCCCATGATCTACCAAGATTTTGGTTCGTGCTGTCAGATATGATTATCACTGGTACTGGTGTTAAATGTGGTTATGATTGGTATCGAACTACGGCCTGATTCTGCATTATTCTTTTGGCATGGCTTAAATTTATGCCACTCATCAGGGCCACTCCAGGTGTCATTTTCTTGCTCATTTGGGTTATGAGCGTCTGTTGAAGAAAACATCACATTGTAGATTGTACTATAAAGGGTGCAAGATCAAGCCCTTCAGTTTTTAGCGATGGACCTTAGGTTATCGTTCATTTTCTTTTCTTCCTTTTCCCTCTCCACCTGTACAGCTTAGAATTATTTCATTGACGACAATCATACAGTAATTTTCATTTATTTGCAAAAATTTCTCAATCTTTGAGACAATGAGATTGAATATTGTAATTTACCCGTCTTTCTTTCCCATAGATTAACTAAATGTGCCTTCTAGGCCATTTTTCCTTTCTAATGGTGACTCTTTCCCATCAAACGCGATTGTTAATTAGTGACTTTTTCCTACCTCTTGCCACTATCCATAACGTAAGCACTTATATGTTGTGTAAAATGACTGTACTGTCTTGGTTGAGACATCAAACTGTAGACTATTATGGTTAGTGCTTCTGTTGTCAACAACTTTGAGAGCGATAATGTTCCTGATGTATAGCCAGATGAGATCTACTGCTTGTGCGACTTGGAACACAACAAATGCAATATATGTACCGAGGCATATGTAAGTGAATCAACATTTCCTTCCCCTTTCTTTTTCTTGCATTTTTCATGCCAGTTCGCTTTACTGCTCACAATTTTTTTTTCTTTTTTTGGTTGCTAGGTTTGCAGTATATAGGTTGCTTCACTCATACCAATAAATAGGTATCTTTCTTTTAGCCTATATGAGATCCTATGACCTATTGCAGCTGTTGCATATTTGTATATGATATTGCGAATTCATGAGTAATGTTATTGTCGAGGTAGGTTGTTAGTTATCAGTTTTGGAACTGCAATGGATGTTTAAAACATTAATGTCATGAATAGAAGTATTATCCCAAGTGGAGCCAATGACACAATGAGTAAGAGGTTAGAGGTTTGAGTCTCCCACCGGTATATTGTTGAATTAAAAATAAGTATTATCCCAAGTGAAGCATGTGGCGTTCAATTAGCATAAAGCATGTACCCTTGAATAAGTGGTTAGAAGCTAGAAGTTTGAATCTCCCACCTTGTGTATTGATGAATTAAAAAAACGTTGTATGTTGTTGAACTAAAAAAATGTATTATCCAAAGTGTGGGATGCGACCTTGGTATGTGATTTGTGATGGGAACATTATCAATTATTTGCACATCCTTGCATTGACTAATAAACTGAAGGTTCAAGGTCCCATCCTTCAGTCCTCACCCCTATTATGTGTTAACTCTACATAAAAGTAGAAATACGAGGTTTCATTTTTCTTACTGGTCTTTTGATTTTGTGTTTTATGCAGTCATATTTATTTCTGATTGTTAATGTAACAGTCTTGTTGCTTGTGTTTTATTTGTTTTCATCAAATGGGTGGAATTTGAATCTCCATCATGCCTTAATTAGTTGAGCTATGCTCAAGTTGGCGTAGCTAGTGCTCTTACTGGATGCTTGTTATGCCGGATAATATTCAACATATGGCATGTATTTGGTGGTGATATTTGAATTGTGAGTAGCAGGAAGTTGTTTCCCAGAAGGTTCTATTAGTTGCTCTTCATTGCTCTCCATTGAATTCAATAGCCCATCTGATGAACAGTTCTTGTGGGTGCTGCATTCCATGTAAAATGTTTTATTAGCTGATGAGTATATAACCTTTTCATTCTTGAAATAAGCTGAAGAATATCTACTTCGATTTTTTCACATGTTATTGAAGAATATCAGTTCTTGTGGGTGCTCTCCCAAGTTCTTGCTTCACTTTATTTGTAGGTGAAGTTCTTAGCTGGAGAATTTAAATAACAAATTAGAGTCTTAAATAAAAAATACATACTTTAATGGATTAGCACATTATGTCATATTCAATCATTCATTCCCAGAGATTGTTATGCCTCATGTAGCCTTTTTGCCTACTATTCTCTTAGATTCCCTTGACGTTAAAAAAGAATCCAAAGCTTGGAAAATGTTTGGTTGATAGCTTCTATTATTTTAAACGTTTTGCAAACACATACTAACTTAAATTTTTTTGAAGAAAATAATTCTTGTGCATCATGAAATTATTTTGTTTATGTTTCAAATTCTCTTATTCTTTTTAATTTAATATACATTTTAAGTGACTGTATGATTGAGTTGCAATACGTGCAGGCACATTTTTAAGGAGTACTGGCAAGATGTGGGCCTATAATTGGGCCACGTTTGCATGTTATTCTGATCGCGGCCCACTTTAAGTCCATGATTGGGCCTTTTGTGGGCCACTGGGAAACCCAGCTGTAGGACCCGATCGTATTATTCTAAAGCAAATAATTATTCGTGATAGCGTGAGTATTTCAGAGAGTCGTAGCGAGGCGACAAAGGATTGGGCATATTTGAAGAAGGGGAAGGGGAGAGAGAGAGAGAGATATAGAGAGCGGTTCGAGATCTGATCTAATCGGAGACCTTCTTCATCTTCACCGTTAAACCCAGAAAAGATGTCGTCAACTTTCAGCGGCGATGAAACGGCGCCCTTCTTCGGCTTCCTTGGCGCCGCTGCAGCCCTCGTCTTCTCCTGTAATTTGTCTTTCTTCCAATGCGGTTAATTTGATTGTTCTTGTTTGCTATGGCGTGTTTTCTGGGTGTGGATCTTTGATTCTTATCGCGATGGGTTTTTTCTTTGTTCGATTAGGTATGGGAGCTGCTTATGGGACGGCGAAAAGCGGGGTGGGAGTTGCCTCTATGGGTGTAATGAGGCCTGAGCTGGTGATGAAGTCAATTGTTCCGGTGGTTATGGCTGGAGTTTTGGGTATTTATGGTCTTATTATTGCTGTGATTATTAGTACAGGGATTAACCCCAAGGCCAAATCTTACTACCTCTTTGATGGTTACGCGCATCTCTCCTCTGGGCTTGCTTGTGGCCTTGCTGGTCTGTCCGCTGGCATGGCTATCGGGATCGTTGGTGATGCTGGTGTTAGGTACTATTTGTTAACGTTTTGCGACTTTTTTTTTGGTCGTCGTGTATGCATTTGACCGATTAGTCTGTTCGCTCTTGTATACTGATTATGGTTAGATTTCGTTCGTGTGGGTATTGATTGTTCTATCAACCTGTTTCTGCGTTTTTCTTAGATTTAGCTTAGAGCCTTCATATATAATTTTTGTTATTCCATTATGTTCTGGTGGATTAGGGTTTATATGTTGGATACGACTTTGATGGATCCATGTCGTGGTTATGTAAATAGCTGTAGTTGTCCATTTTATTGAGTTCCTGCGTTTGTTGGTTTTTTGCGATTTTTTCTTTTTTTAAAAAATTGTTCAGGATTTTCCCCCCTTGCTTTAAACCCTATTTTAATTCCTGAATTGTCTTTTTATTTACAAGTATTCTATTTTAGTCTTGTCTATTGGGGTTTTGCATAAAAATTCTTTTTTGTCTTGTTAGCCTTATAATTTTAACCATGTTTTAAAGATTTCGTATCGGGTGTGGAAATGGGTATAAAAGTTTTTGTCAAAATGAATTTGTATGCAACTTCAAAATCAGGACCAGATCATAAAATTTTGAATGATAATAATTTGAACCCATCTGATAGCTTGCTGGTATTTATCTGAGTTTTATTTTCTCAAACCCTTCTGATGTTAAAGGTATTTATTCCTTATATTTGTCTTCTACAGAGCCAATGCGCAGCAGCCTAAGCTTTTCGTTGGGATGATTCTTATTTTAATTTTTGCCGAAGCTTTGGCACTCTATGGACTTATTGTTGGCATTATTCTCTCTTCCCGAGCTGGTCAGTCAAGAGCTGATTAAGTGGATGCTTTGTTTGTGGACTGGAGTTTGTGTAGTATGTCTCCTCTTTTTGTCAGGAATTGGTTTTGTACTCTCGAGTAAATGGGTTATTATTATGGTTTAAGCCTACTCTCTCAATTGTTCTTGTGAGGTGTGATTGCTATACCGCACGGATCCTGTAGTAGTTATATATGGATTTGGAATTAATTATTCTTCTCAATAAAATATTAAACTCTGTTACTTTTAACATTGCTCTAATTTTGCTGAAGCTTCCCTTTAAATTGTGTGTTTGAGAAAAATATCTTAATTACCATACCAGTTGATGGCTTGATATTCGTTATGTTTAGCTTTTACACTGAGTATTTTGGAGGATAAGAGTTGTAAGATAGTTGTTTCGTATAATTCCCTGCTTTTGCTGTTGATATATGTTAAGACTATGTTTCGGTAGATCGGTCCGAAAAATCAAGTCTGATGATGTTATTATGAAAGTTCCTTTAAAGCTTCAAATAGGTTCTTTGGACATTTCCTTTATTTTTTTGGGGGAATCCAAGGAGAGGAGAGGAGAGGGATATGAGAGATGGGAGAGATACCCTTCCTGGGAAAAGTTGTTTAAGTATTGGTATGGCTTCTTTTGCCTTGTAAAGGGAAAAAAATGGTTGAATATTCTGTAGGTGTCCATTGGTTAGGTCATGGTGCTGAGCCAATAGAGAGCTGACTTCTCCTTTGTGCTGCATCTTTTACATCTCTTATCTCTTTGGCATCTTTTTCTCTATCTTTTAGAATGTATTGTTTTCAAATACATTACAAATACATCACTTTTCTCTCTTTGTAGTTTGATCAAGTCCAAATATATGATTGACTTCAATTTGTCTTCCACTTCTTAATTTTTGAAGTAGATCTCTCTTCTCATGTGACATGAGTAAGATGGAAGGAACACATATATCTCTTTGTTTATTACTAGCCCTATTGGACATGTTCTGCTTTTCGTCTCACTGTCAAGACAGCCCTTTTAGGATCGAGATGGGGCAAAAATTACAATGTCGATTGTGCAACCACCATTTCGATTGCGTTAATGTCAGAAATCTTAAAGAGTATTTGGGCCACCAACTTGAAATTGGTAGAGTGGATTATTATAGCCCACTCCATGTTTGGGGCTCCAATCATATTAATGAGGATTTTCAACTATTATAACCTACAATCAACTATAATATTACTATTTTCAATCTCTTTTTGTTATAGTGTTTATTATTTCTTACTAATCTCAATTTTAGTTATTATAGTTTGTGTCTGCATCCCACATATAAACTATAATAACTCAACTAAAATAGTTTGCACTTTGAACACAAACTATTATAACTTATAAACTATAATAACCACTTACTATAGTAATTCATTCAAACACTTCCTAAGATTGATTGTGATTAATGTATTTCCTTTACCAATGGAACTAATTTTTTGCCGTTTGTGAACGGAGCTGTGATTTGCTAGTAGCAAGATCTTTGATCTGATTAGTACCAATAAAAGATTAGGACAAACTTGATGAAATACTTGGTGAGGTAAAAACAAATTTCATACACAGTAAAATTTGAAGAGAGAAGATGTCTTGGTGGAGGGATATTTCCTTTCCACCCTTCCAATTTTGGTAGGTAACAATATAATACATTATTCTTCATTGTCACTCAAAATTTACATGTGAATATTATAGTAACAGATTTTATTTTTCCCATAAAATAAAACAAGAACTTCACAACAACAGTTAAAAAAAAGGGGCTAAATATAAAGGATGAACTCTCAACTAAGAGGTTAGAGATTCGAATCTTCTATCTCTACATATTGTTGAACTAAAATGAAATGTTAAAAGAAGTGTAGTTTGCTAACAAATACACCATTGTATTGTTAACATGAGCCATATGACGAAAATAAGTAAAATTGTTTATTCCGTAGCTTATCGATAAGGAGAGCCAATTATTTTAATAACCAACTTAATTTCTATGTTATCTTAAAAAAAAGTTCATGTTACTATTTAATTATTTCCATCAATACACTATCAAAATATGTGAGATAAGAATTAACTTCAACATAAGTTCAAATAGTTAAAACATTATATCAACTAAATGATTGGATATTTAAGTTTCTACTTGCCCTCTTAGGTCAATCCCTTTGCCATTAAAATGAAGACTATTTTTGGTTGTACACTACATCCTTGTCTATCTAAGAGAGAAAATACTCTAGTTTATAATTTTTAATTTAGTCATTCTCGTTTGTTTAAAAAACGAGAAAAATGAAAAGATGTTTAAGAGACGGAAATGCTTGCCTAGAATAAAGACTATATATACACACACATATAATTAGTTAAAGCAACAATGTATTAATAATAAGTAAAAAGAAGTACCATATTAATAAAATTTTTTTTCCTAGAATTCATATATATCTTTTTTTTTAAATAGAAAAATCGAACCTTTAATTTTGAAGTCGATAGTATATATTTTATGTCCGTTGAGTAATAAGTTATGCTCATTTTGACAAGGAATTTATCTTAAAAAAAAAGCCATTAAATGAAGATATTTTTGCTAAATTTGCTATAAAGTCAGCAATACAAATTAACCATTTAAAAGTCAAAATACTCTACCATTTAAAACTATTACTTAAATTTTAGGACTAAAAATGCCACTTTTAAAATATTAGAAAAATGTATTTTACCCAAAATTATTTTTCCCTTTTAAAAAAATTATAGATTTATCTCTAAAATTTAGGTATAAAAGTTTTGCTTTTCGTTTTCCTATTCGATTATTCCAGATAACGTGGAGAGATTTTATAGAATCTGAAGAAAGGGCGAAAAACAAAAAAGTTGGGTATCTGAAGAAAAACGCAAAATCGGAGAGAGAGAGAGGAAAAAAGTTTCAGATCTGATCTGATCGGAGATTCTTCTTCTCTGTCCAACCGGTAAAAATGTCGTCAACGTTCAGCGGTGATGAAACGGCACCCTTCTTTGGCTTTCTCGGCGCTGCTGCGGCCCTGGTTTTCTCCTGTAAGAACAGTTTCATTCTATGCAATTGATTACATCTTCTTTTTTATGGATCTTCATTGGATTGGTTTTTGTTCTTGTTAATTAGGTATGGGAGCCGCTTACGGGACGGCAAAGAGCGGGGTTGGTGTGGCGTCAATGGGAGTGATGAGGCCTGAATTGGTGATGAAGTCCATTGTTCCGGTGGTTATGGCTGGAGTTTTGGGTATTTATGGTTTGATTATTGCTGTGATTATTAGTACGGGGATTAACCCTAAGGCTAAATCTTATTACCTCTTCGATGGTTACGCCCATCTTTCCTCTGGTCTTGCTTGCGGCCTCGCCGGTCTCTCTGCTGGCATGGCTATCGGCATCGTCGGCGATGCGGGCGTTAGGTACTCTATTTTAACGTATTTGAGCCGATAGGAATTTTAATCCGTTACTCTATAGTGTAGATTTATACGTATTGTGGAAACGTCTGTCTTGCTTGATTTCGTTTCTTAAGGTATGATTCTGCTATTTTTGACTTCGGTGAAGATACTTTGGTTGAAACTTTGTTATCAGAATCTATGTCGCCATGTTCAAGCAGTGGCGTGGGATTGTTAGTGGGAAGGGATGATTGTGCTGAGAATGAGTTCAAAAATTAAATACAGTCTGACCTTAATTGGTTAGGGGTTGAAGTCTTTCTAAATCTGATTGAACTGAAAACTTGAAGTTCAAATCTCTACGGTTTCGATTTTTGTTTCTATTTTTGAAACTCATGCTTGTTTCCGTTCCATTTCTTTACTTTGATTTTCACAGTTTTTTAGGCTTCATTCGATAATCATTTGGATTTTATTTTTGGTTTTTGAATATTATGCCTATAAATATTCTTTTCACCTCTAAGTTTCTTTAATGTTTTTAAAAAACCAAGCCAAATTCTGAAAACTAAAACGAGTAATTTTTGAAAATTTGTTTTTATTTTCGGAATTTTGCTTAAAATTCAACTTTTTTTCTTAGAAAAAGATGTCATCGAGAAAAAATAAGCTTAATTTTCAAAAACAAAAAACCAAATGGTTACGAAGCAAGACCTTAAAAACTACTCTTTCTAGTTTTGAAAATTTGAGTTAGTTTTGAAAGCATTGGTTGAAAGTTGATAACTAAACAAAGAAACTTATAACTAGGAGTAACGTCTATAAGCTTAAATTTCAAAACTCAAAATGGTTATCAAATGGTGGCTACATTTTTTAATTTTGAGTCTAAGTTGCTGCTTGATTATTTCCTGCCTCAGATCTGTATTAATGGTCTGATTGTTCAAACCCTGAAAAGATCAATGGTATCAGTTGTTTCTTGTTACAGTAAAGAGAGAGATTATTCATTTGCGTTTCTGGATCTGTTTTACAATCAGTCATTTGGGTTTGAATTGAGTTGTTTACTTGCTTCCATGGAGTTTTCCATTGATTTAGTTTCTTGTGAATAGTTTCCAACTTGCTCGCTTTTGATGTTTGCCATTCATATTTAACTTCAAATCTTCTGGTTAGAACAAATACTTCTGATGAACAACTGTAGAATGAAAGCATCTAATTGTACTTGTCTTCTGCAGGGCCAATGCACAACAACCTAAGCTTTTTGTTGGGATGATTCTCATTCTAATTTTCGCGGAAGCACTTGCCCTTTATGGACTTATTGTTGGTATCATTCTCTCCTCCCGAGCTGGTCAGTCAAGAGCTGATTAAGTCAATGTTTTGCGCTTGGAATTTGTGTATTATGTCTCTTTTTTCTTTTCTCTCTCTCATGAATTGTTTTTGTAGTTCTCTGAATAGAAATGATCATGACTAAGTTCTACTTTCTCAAATATTCTTGTGTTGTGTGATTTCTGTACCACACGGATTCTGTACTCATAAGGATTTGGAATCAATTATTCTCTCAATAAACACAAAACATTGTTTCCTTGCCTGTTTATTGTGCTCAATGTTGCTCTTGAATTTGTGCCTGTAGATTACTGATTTGTGCTTCTGAAATTTTTGATGATACTGCGTAACTAATGGCTTGATATATCTGTTATTTGACTACAAAAGGATGGAAATACCTATCGATATGTTGATATATCCGTAAAGTGGAGATTCGATACTGACATTAAGAATTAATCAATGTGTTTGATAAATACATAAAACATAAAAATTATCATTTATTAATAATCTCTATATGAATATGAATACCAATAACAATATCTATGACTTAGTTTGGAATTAAAAATAAATTAAAATAAACTATTTCATTAAACTAAAAGTTAAATCATAATTTCAATTTTTTCTTAATACAATAAATATGGGAATATGAAAATTTAAACCTTGGAATGAAGGATTATATGTCTCTTTTAGTATGATAGAGGTAGGAGGATTCAATCGAGATAACACATCCCCACGCCGTCGCAACATTTCTCATAGGTTTCAAGAAGCATCAACGTTCATCTTCTATCCACTCATCCGAGGGAAATACCGTTAAACTTGACTCACCTAACTCTACAATTGATTATCCTGCGCACAACCAAAAGCTTCCAATGTCGTCGCTTCAATGACGCTTTGCTCTCATTGATATGTATAGAATTTTGGTAGCTCCAAAAGGCACCATATGATAGTAATGACTATGACACGATCCGCTTCCCTGAGCTTTCAACAATACACCTCAAATCTCTAATGGCCACCAGTCGTTCCCACACAAAGCAAATAAAGACTGCAAGTTAGGAAGATAACGGAATCACATGCCCTTAGAAAACTTATTTGCCCACAAACCATGAGAAGACAGGTTACCATTGATCTCTCTCTCTCTCTCTCTCTCTCTATATATATATATATAATGATATTGGATGATATCTTACCCATAAATATGTCAGGTTATTCATCGTTCTAAATATGTCAGGTTATTCATCGTTCTAATTTTATTAACTCGAATTTAGATAAGTGTTGTAACCTTAATCTAAATTTTAAATAGTATTACAATTTAAATCCTTTAATAAGTTTTCATTTGAAAGATCCACAAAAAAAGAAAAAAAATTCTCACAAGTGTTTAATAAATTATAAAACAGATATCATAACACTCATAATGATCAACTTTACGAAGATCCCATGGTATTCCAGAAGCTATATGATACAAAATTGATAAATGGCTAAGAGGTCATGGTTCAATCTATGGTGGCCACCTCACTCAAATGTTGTAGGATCAGGTGAGTTGTTCCATGAGAATTAGTCGAAGTGTGCGTAAATATCTATATAAAAAAAATTGATAAGATTTTAGAGAAAACAATATAACTAATTATTTTGTTTAAACTTTTGAATTTTGACAAAGTTATTTTTGGGTAAATTTATTTTAGGAGGTTATTATTATTATTATTTATTAAAATTAATAAGTAAATTAACGAAAATGGACTAAGAGTATAAAAATGATAACACTCTTGTGATCCAATTTAATGAAAATAAAATTTCGAAGTGATATTTGATACAACAAGGTAGATTTAAGGGTACATATATTGTTTTTTCCAAAATAGAATAGTTCAAAAGTACCAAGATTTATTGAATTTCTTACGCGTTAACTGATTCTAATTTTTATAAAGTTAACCCTTTAAAAATAAAAAAGAATAAATTATTCGCAGCCTACGTCACTGCGAATGTAAGCGCGTAAAGGCATCTAGAAATCCTCCAGGAGCGGATATAACAAAAAAATTCCCGATTTCTTATTATTCCACGCCATTTCCTCAAATAATCGCCGCTAATAATTTAGCATGAGTGGAAATAGGAAATAATTTTTTCAAAAAAGAAAAAATCACCAAAATTATTGATTTTAATTTTCATATTTTTTATAATTAATTTGCTTCTTCGTCAAGTCGGCGAAGTCATATGGCGGGCTGGTGGCTGAAGATGGTTCAATATTTATAAGACCCAAACTTGAATCGCAGAAGAATGGTTGAATTTTCATTCGTTGATGACCATAAATCGTTTGCGGATTTCAAGTTCCTTTGCGAAAATGGCGGAAGAGATCAGTAAGGCCGGACTCGGAACTGCCACTTCTGCCACTGAGAAGGCCAATTCCAGATCTATTTGGCCCTCTGTTCTCCGTTGGATTCCCACGTCCACCGATCATATTATCGCCGCCGAGAAGCGACTTCTCTCTCTTGTCAAGTAATCTCTCTCTCTTCTCCTATACTAAAACCCTACAAGTCCTTCTTAAGAAGAATTTGATTAATTGTTAATTAGGCGATGTGTTTGGGGCTAAGTTCTAGAGACTCGAATTTAGTCTTTCCTGTTAGAATTTTTATAAATTATTTAGTGAATTGCAAATTTCGAGTCGCCGAAGTCAGCATTTCGAAGCTCTTTGAATTCGAAGTTCATCGGATTTCATGATAACTAGAGAATTCGCATCTCTTTCATTGTTTGGAAATTTGGATAAAATATTGATTATCCATCTTATCATTTAAGAGCTTCATTAGGAATGGATATAAATATGTTTCGAAGTCTAGTTTTGTGATAATTTATTGTCTGTTTATTTATGATATGGGAATATGTGCAATTTCAGGACTCCGTATGTCCAAGAACGGGTTAATATTGGTTCTGGCCCGCCAGGATCGAAAGTTAGGTGGTTTCGTTCTTCGAGTGATGAGCCTAGATTCATCAACACCGTGACATTCGACAGCAAACCCGAGTCTCCGACTCTTATAATGATTCATGGTTATGCTGCTTCTCAAGGATTCTTCTTCCGGAATTTTGATGCTCTTGCCAGTCGCTTCCGGGTCATTGCCGTCGATCAACTTGGGTGCGCTCAATCTTTTAAGACAAATCTTCTAGTTTTATGGTTTAATTCTATTTAAATATGTAAGAATATGATATCTAAGAAGTACAGACACTTTAGTTTGGCTAGCGTGTCCGGACACGTGTCGGACACTTGTTAGTGCAACAAATGTGTTAGACACGCATTGAACACTTGTTGAGTAGATTAAAAAGACACATAGATGACAATAATAATAACCTGTGTCAACCCATATACTTTCAATTTTATTTTGGTATGTAAATGATATATATTTTAAAAAATGTATATTTTAATAAACGTGTCCTTGCCGTATCGTATCCTAGATATTTAAAATATGGCGTGTCGTGTCGTATCCGTGTCTCGTATCCGTGCTTCTTAGATATCTGATGTAACCCATGTTTTATTCCTTCACTGTATTTTGTGCTCATCTTTTGTTTCATCTGCACGTTGGTTCTTTAATTACTCCTTGAATATCAGATTCTCCTCCGTCAATACCGCTTTCTATCTTTTTTTAATCAATGTACAGCATAACTTTGTAGTGAAATTTCTTTACTTGCGTGTTTATAGGTGGGGAGGATCTAGCAGGCCCGATTTTACGTGCAAAAGCACAGAAGGTAGATAAATTACTTCCATTCGTATCTCTTATTGCTTCTAATATAGCAAGGTGTTTTCCTCTTCTTTTCTTTGATTTAATAGTTATTATGGCAACTTCATTAATGTACAGGTGGAAGTGAAACAAGATATTTATATTTAATTTGTAATAATTTCTGTTCTATTAAATTTCTGATTGTTATGTTGATGACTGCAGAAACTGAAGCATGGTTTATAGATTCTTTTGAGGAGTGGCGAAAAGCAAAAAACATTAGCAATTTTATTTTACTTGGACACTCATTTGGTGGATATGTTGCAGCTAAATATGCTCTCAAGGTGATTGCTTTTGCAATTCAATTATTAAAATTAAGCGTTTATGATTGCCTTTGTGATTTCTGAGGTCACTATCATTTTCCTTTTCAGCATCCTGAGCACATCAAACACCTAATTTTAGTGGGACCTGCTGGATTTTCTTCGGAGTCAGATGCCAAGTCTGAGACGATTACACGGTTTAGAGCTACTTGGAAAGGAGCGATTTTGAGTCATTTGTGGGAGTCAAATTTTACTCCACAGAAGCTTGTTAGGTATTTTCTATCTATTTTTATTCTTTCCAAAAGCTTCCAGTTTATTAATTACTTTGACAAAATAACATGATTCTTTGCTTCATTGCCATACTAAAGTTTCTAATGTCATATTCTGATCTTAGAAACTCAGCAGCGCATGACTTTAGAATATGTTTTTCACCCAAAATTATATGTCATTGCTTATTTTGTATTTTACCTTTGGTACATTCATAAAATTGAGAAATTATTTTTAGCTTGTGTCACTGCATAATTTTTTTTCCTAGCATATTTAAGTAATGCAAGACTCTAATCCTCCGTCTCCGTATTTCATAGGGGATTGGGTCCTTGGGGTCCAGATCTTGTTCGCAAATATACAACTTCTAGGTTTGGGACATACTCAATTGGGGACATATTGAATGATGAAGAATCCAGATTGCTATCAGGTAATGGAAGATAAAGAGTTGGTTATTTGGCACAAAAATATGATTTGTTTTGACATTTCTCTTTTTCCAAATGAAGATTATGTATATCACACGTTGGCAGCCAAGGCGAGTGGAGAATTGTGCTTGAAATACATATTTGCATTTGGTGCATTTGCTCGGATGCCACTTCTACAGAGGTTTGATAACTGTACTTTCTTTAGTTAAGAATTAGGATTGTGTTGTACCTTTTTTTCGTTGAACTTATGTGTTTACTAATTTTCCTCTGTTCCATTTTGTTAAAAACAAATCAATATTATTTTTATCATCCTGTTCCAGTTTGTTTTTTTATAGGGCTTTATGCATATCTATTTTGTTTTACGGTGACCAGTGGTTTAAATTGATCAAGTATTTGCTGAATTAAGTTCAAAAGTTTATCAGTAACTTCCTTATGCCTGTCTGTTTCTTTTAATTTTGGGGATGTTTCTGAAGCTAGAGCAACTAGATGCATTTTGAACAGGACACTTATTCTGCATCTCTGTCTATGTAGCACTGTTTCATTCCATATATTTAGGAGCTGAGAACACTCGTTTATTATTTTAGGAGAAGAAGTATATCTCTAAGTGAATGGAAGTTTCTTATAGTTTAATTTGAAAAAAAAATCTTTGAATTGTAGTAATAATTAATAAGAAGGTATATACGTATATGGGCTTGTTGACCTCTACCTTTATAACACTGTCTAAAAAAGAGAAGTAAGTAAACTTAACTAATACGAGATCGCTTAGTCTTGAAGGAATTAATTGTACATTCTATGATAAAACTATCTGCATGTCTGATTATCTTCATTTTATTCAGTGCATCTGAATGGAAAGTTCCTACAACATTTATATACGGTTTTCAAGATTGGATGAACTATCAAGGCGCTCAAGAAGCTCGCAAGAGCATGAAGACGCCGTGCGAAATATTACGGGTTCCTCAGGTTTTACCATCCTCCTTGTTCTCTTCAGATATGAATGTCTGTATTTTAGCATCCATCTTATGAGACTATTCTCTTCTTATTATGACTGCAGGCTGGTCACTTTGTGTTCATAGACAACCCTAGTAGTTTTCAGTCGACTGTCTTCTACGCATGTCGAAGATTCCTCTCCTCCGAACCCGATAAAGAATCTTTACCAGACGGTATAATATCTGCCTGAAGTCTTCACCAAACATTTTGGATACAAATTCAAAAGAGAGAACCAATTTATGGAATAAATTGGTTTCTACATCATTTTTTTTTTAATTAATGTATAATATTTATGAAATTTATGTAGCTTTTGCAGTTGTTGTAGTTGAATATATACCACTTTGCAGTACAGGAATTTGAATGTTCTAAAAAAATCCAATGAATGTTCCCCTCACATTGAAATGTGGCCGCCCAACTCCCAAGTGAACCTTCATATAAGTTAGGTTCCATTTTACCTATTTACTTGTCGGTCTTTGGATTATTTTCATTTAGTTCGGTGAAATATTGTCTCATAATTGGGTTGGCTGAAAAGCTCCTAAAAAAGTTAATTTGATATTAATTGTGTCATTTTTGTATAGTTGACCTAAAACATTGTGTCAATTTTCAAAAATAAGTTTTTCTAACTCCATGGCTTCTTCCTTTTCTCTCCCTTGCTCTCGCTCTCGCTCTAGCTCTCTTTTTCTCTTGCTCTATTCCTTCACCTTTGTAGCTTTTTGACAATTTATATGTCTTTTTATGGAAGGAATTTTGAAATTATTGAAATCACTTTTGTCATGTTCAAAACCATTCTGCAACATGTCTTTAATTACTTAAAATTAATTTAACGTTTACACTTTTAATGAAAATTTCATATATCAAAATTGATTTTAAATGATTTAAAGCATGCTTCATAGTGATTTTGAAAATGTCATATATCTTTTTTTTATTAAAACATATTTTTGGTTCTTAAATTTTTATAGAAGTAACTATTTAGTCTTTTAACTTTGATTTGTTCAATTTTGTAACAGTTTGGTCTTTGAACTTTAGTAACATTTTAATGATCTCAGATTACCTTTATAATTCATGCGAGGTTAGACCATTTAGATTTTATTATAATTTTATAGTATTGATTTTATTATGATTTTATAGTATTGATTGAACTTTCAAAATTAATTTGAAGTTATAACGAACAAAACTTAACTGACATAAAGTTTGTACTATTAACTACAATGTTAGATGTTTAATTCTCCTACTCAACAAATTGTCAAAAAAGAAAAAGAAAAGTTTCATTGAAAGGTAAATTATGATTTTTTAAATTTTCATGTCCACATGTCAAACCAAAGTTTTTTTTATAGGTTTAATAAAAAAATGTCAAATGACTTTTTGCTGATGTCATGGACAAAGAAAGTTACAAATTTGCCCTTTATCTTTTCCTCTTATTTCTTCCCACGATTTTCTTCTTCTTCGACCAAGCTGTACGACCCAGCAACTCCAGCCAACTTCTGCAGCTCTGGTGAACTTCTCTTCTCTGCAACTAACACTACACGACTAGAGAATGAGAGCGAGACAGACTTTTCAGTGTGCACGAGTTCATTTTGGTAATTTCACCCGGTTAAAAAACCTTATTTTCAAAAAAATGGGACAGTTTTCATCTCCACTCCCATTTTTAAGTCATCCATATGCCCAAACCAAGTTTTATATTGAGTAAAGTGTCTCTTGTACTACAACCTTTTAATATATAGGAAGAACAGGTATCCAGAAAACATAATACAAACGAAATAACATATTAAAAATCATTATACATACATAGTCAAAAATCAGAATTTTTTTTAAGAATAATGTTAATTTAATAATATATGACAAAAATAGGGTAGAAGGAAAAATAATCCCAAAATTAGGGTTGCAAAATCGTGTACCTGGTCCACGATTTACCAAAATCGTGGATCGGGTACACGATTTTGGTAAGGAAATCGTGGACCCGGTCCACGAGTTCCCTGCCAACTCTGCAGTCAACGCTGCCACGCCACCTGCTGCCACGCCTGCACGGCTGATGCCATGCAGCAAGGAAATCGTGGACCGGGTCCACGATTTCCATACTCGTGGACCGGGTCCACAAGTTCCACCTCTATAACCCGCCAGCTTCCTCCTTTCTTCTTCACTCCTTCTCTTCTTCACTTCTTCTCTTCTTCTTCCACCGCCCAAAATCCTCCCGCTGCTGTCGTCGTCCGCCGCCTACCACCGTACTGCCGCCGCCTTCTCCGCCGCCGCTGGTATTTTTTTTTAATATTGAATATTTATTTGTTTTGTATAAGATTTAGTATTTTTTGACCATTAGTTTTGATTTTATAATTTTTTTTTTGATTGCATGAGTTTGAGAATTTTTTTTTAAAAAAATAATGTTATTTTAATAATATATGATGGAAAAATAGAGTAGATGAGAAAATAATATCAAGATTGAGGTTGCAAAATTGTGTACCCGGTCCACGATTTGTAAATCGTGGACCGAGTACACGATTTTGGCATGAAAAGTTGAGTTATTTTTTTAAGTTTATTGGGTTGATGTTGGCATAAAAAGTGTAAATTAGACTAATATATATATTTGATTAGATATGTCGTTGCGTCCTGAAGATTTAGTTGTTCTCGAACCTGGTAATGATGGGGATAGTGATATTGATCTAGAAATTGATGAATTGTTTGGAGAACAAGAAAGTGTTGAACATGACAATGAATTGGTACCGTCCGAGATGTTCACTCAAATTGATTGGGATGTTACTAATTCAATATGTGAACAAGGATCGACACTTGAAGAAAGGAATAGAGATGTAGATAGTGCTAGTCTAGTACAAAAAGGAATGTTATTTGACACGAAAGAAGATCTTCAACTTTTTGTAAAAAAGTATTGCGTCACAAATCATTATCAGATTTTCGTAATAGAATTGAATCAGGATATTTGGTATGTGAGATGCAAACAATGGAAGGAGGGTTGCGATTGGAGATTACGTGCTTGTCGGCGTAAAACACATGGAATGTTCGAAATTACTAGACTTGAAGGGGAGCACTCATGTTTGTACTCAGAATTGACACAGGATCATTCACAACTTGATTCAAATTTTATGAGTGTTGAAATTCAAAATTTTGTGAAGGCTGATCCTGGTGTACCCGTTGCATTGCTTTAAGAAGCAATTAAAAAACAATATGGGTATAATGTGAATTATAGACGTGTGTGGCAAGCAAAGAGAAAAGCGTTGATTGCTGTGTTTGGTGACTGGGAGAAATCATACTCGGAACTTCCATATTGGTTGAGTGCTGTTGTACATTACAATCCTGGAACACGAGTTGATTGGCATTTTCTTCCATCCGATGTGTCTGGTACAACTATATTCGGTTGAGTTTTCTGGTCATTTGGTAGAAGGGTTCAAATATTGTAGGCCATTAATTCAGATTGATGAAACTCATCTATACGGAAAGTATAAAGGGAAATTATTGACTGCCTTATCGGTTGATGCAAATGGGCATATATTTCCCCTTGCTTTTGCTATTGTCGAAGGGAAAAACTCTTCTAGTTGGTCATGGTTTCTATGGGCATTGCACGAACATGTTACCAAACGAGATGGTATTTGCTTAATTTCTGATAGACACAAAGGCATTCTTGCTACAATTAACAATGAGGAGATTGGCTGGAGTGAACCTAGAGCATACCATCGATATTTATCACCCCTGACGGTGCTTACTAGTATTGCATGGTAAGAGTTTTGTCATCTTATATTTTTTTATTTATATGATATGAACATTATTTAATACTAAAATTTTTCACCATTCAGAATAATTTTGTCCACGATGTATGTCAATATTCTGTACAACAAGATTTACCAGAGTTGACTACAATGTGTGATCAAAACTTGGTAAATGTACAAAATATTATTCAGCAGACAAGACGACTTAATGTTGCTGACACTAATCGAAGACGTATTCGTCGTAGACGATAACGCCAACAGGGTGAAGCTATTCCAGAGGAACAAGTTGACCCAGAACCAGAACCTCCAATGTTTCATGATCCAGGTCCAACTTCTCCTAGAGCAGAGATCGGATCGAGTTCTGGCAATCAACGAGAGTATTATGAACATCAATCCGCCGTTACCCAAGAGGATATTGATGAATTAATTCATCAACAGCAACACTTTGAAGTGCCTGTACCTCGTCGTCCACACCGTCAACGAAGACGTCCACCATGTGGCACATGACTCGTTTGTAATTTAAAGTTTAAGTTTTTATGAATTTCTAATCTTCAAACGCATTTATATGAGTATGCTATAAAACAATAATATTAAGAAATGTAATTGTTGATTAAAAAAAAAAAAGGGAAATCGTGTACCCGTACACGATTTCACCACCCTATTTTTGTCAATATTTTCTTCAACCACACTATTTTTTAGATTTCTTTACTATGTACCCTATTTTTGTCAATAGTTCAAAATTTAACATTAATTTTGAATTTTACCCCAAAAATCAAAATCAAGATGAGAAATGATCATCAACCACCAATATAAACATAATGATATTTAATTCTTTTCTAAGTCGAAGGCTGAAATTTCCAACTTTACACTTTTATTAATATAATTTATCGCAACACAAAACTAAATTAATCAAATAAATGAAATTAGGCTCCCAAAAATGTCTTTATATAACATAGTTTTGTGTTAGAAATTTTCACATAATTTGACAAAATATTTGGAACAAAAATAAATAATAAGGAACATTCCGTTGCCGGGATTTGAACCCGGGTCTTTCGGGTGAGAGCCGAATATCCTAACCAACTAGACTACAACGGAATTGTTGTACCCTACACATCTCACTATTATTATATATATATATATATTCACTTCGGTGATATTTTGATGTTTTTTTAAATAAAATATTTTTAATGCTTATTTTGTAGGGGTCTTTTCACAAATAGAAATAAATAAATAAAAGTAATTACACATATAAAAAAAAGTGGAAAATACAAAAGCATGGGGTGCACTTTTTTCTATATGTGTAATTACTTTTGTTTTTTTTATACACAACAATTTTCCTATTTTGTATGTTTCATGAATTTTTTTTAATGATATAATGTAAATGTCGATTCAAGAAAATCTCTAAAAAGAACTTAGAGAGAAATTAAAACCTAAGCTCGAAGATTGGGTGAAAATTGAAAATTCACAAACAACCAAAAGATTCCCTAAGCTCTTGAAAATGGAACATACTTTGAAGATCAGAACACTTCAATCTTCAGAAATTTTAAAACTTAGAGCGCTCAAAAAACTTGTAAAAGATTAGAAGACTCTGAAGCTCTTGAAGACCAAAAAGTTTCAAACTCTTAGAGGCTAAAGACTCTTCATGGACCATAGATACTTTGAAGATTATAAACTTCAAACAATAAAGTTAAAGATTATAAGGCATTATAGACTAAAATTTTCTTTGAAGACATGAGGACTTTAAAGACAAGTTGAACACATAATAAACACTCAAAACTTCAAGACTTTGATTGAGGATACAATATTAACAAGTCAAAGTTTAGCTTATAAGATCAACCAACCAAAAATTTGATTCATCGAACAAGATCAACAAATCAAGTTCAATGTATAAGATCAACAAACCAAGTCTATTTGAGAATAAGCACTTTATCTCTCAAGTCAAGTATAGATACGAAGAAAAAAATCACATAATAAATATTAAAAATTGTATTGCCACCTACATATAAATCAATATAAAATTAATGTTCATTGAATGAATATTTTATTATTATTATTTTTTTTTTTTGTGAAATCTAATGGGCCAAAAACCTACTCCAAAATTCTAAAGTTTTTTTTTGCTCCCAAAAATGAAATTAGGCTTATAATTCATAGAGGATTTGTATTATATGGAAAAATCAATCAATTTATTTACAAATATAGTAAAAATATAATCATAATATAGAAATAACGATTTGATTTTGATTTTTAATTAATTACAATACTATCCTTATTTTTTTTAAGGTATTATTACGTGCGATACTGACACTCATCACTGTCTATCACAAATATGATATACATTCATAGAAATCTATTACTATCCATAACTAAAATCGAGAATTTCAAACTTTCAATAGACTTTCTAGACATTTTCTATGAATTAAAGGTAAATTTTACCATATTTACCATTAATTTTAACTTTTAAGTTTTGCTATATTTTCAATATTTTAATCTCATAATTCATAATTTAGATTCTAATAAAATAAATTAAATTAGGCTGCCAAAAATGTTTTTCTATAACATATTTTTGTATTTGAAAATTTCACATACTTGTAAAAATCGAAATTCCGTTGCCGGGACTTGAACCCGGGTCTTTCGGGTGAGAGCCGAATATCCTAACCAACTAGACTACAACGGAAACTGAACTCCGTTCATCTCAGATTTTATATACAACTATATTAGGATTAGTGTTGGAGTTATAATGAGAATCCACGAATCGAACTGAGAGCCATTTCCAGAGAGAAACTCCAAAATTCACCACAACCTCACTGAAGAAGACGAAGAAGCCTGTAACTCCGCTCCGCCGGAAAATAAGCATTCCGACGGAAACAATGTTCAGCCATTCAACCACCGGTTTCCACAGCCGCTCACTTTTCACATTTCCACGCCTTAAACCACGACGGCTCAACCACGACGGCGGAGGCAACGCCTCCGTGAAGTGTGCCGCTAGCAAATGGGCCGAGCGACTACTCGGAGATTTCCAATTCCTCTCCGATTCCTCCTCTGACCACTCCCATTCTCTCTCCTCCTCCACTGTTACTCTCTCCCCTTCTTTCCCTCCCCCAATTGCCTCCCCTGAGCGCCAAGTTACAATCCCCATCGATTTCTATCGAGTTCTTGGAGCCGAGACGCATTTTCTCGGGGATGGGATTCGGAGAGCTTACGAAGCTAGAGTTTCGAAGCCGCCGCAGTATGGGTTTAGCCAGGAGACTCTGATAAGTCGCCGGCAGATTCTTCAGGCAGCTTGCGAAACCTTGGCGGACCATACTTCGCGAAGAGAGTACAATCAAGGCCTTTCGGATGATGAAGATGGTACCATTCTCACGCAAGTCCCTTTCGATAAGGTGATGTTTATTTCGATTTTTGCTATGTTATAATCAACGTAAAACTCGGTTGTGGTTAGTTGAGTTAAATTGTTCTCTTGATAATGTAGCGAATGTCAATTGTTATAGTTTAATATGTGAGGCTGCAAATTTCTTGTGTGCCTATGTTTTATCCGAATCGGTGCTGTTTGCTGTTATAATCGCAACTGAGCAAATGTTTAGATTGGAATTGCTAATCTGTAGGTTCCTGGTGCCTTGTGTGTGTTGCAAGAAGCTGGAGAGACAGCATTGGTTCTTGAAATTGGAGAGAGCTTGCTCAGAGATAGGTTGCCAAAGTCATTCAAGCAAGATATTGTACTGGCCCTGGCTCTTGCTTACGTTGACATATCAAGGGATGCTATGGCATTATCTCCACCTGATCTTATTCAGGGTTGCGAAGTGCTCGAGAGGGCCTTGAAGTTGTTGCAGGTAAATTTGATTGCAACTCTTCAATCCGCCCATTGTCATTTTCGAGAGGGCCGTTTAAGCTATCTTTATTTTTTCTTGCAAAAATTAGCATTCAATTGTTCTGGACGACATTCACTCTTGGAGAGTGAATTAAATTGTGAATTTGGTTAACCTAAATAACGATAATCATTGATCCCAAATGTTTAAGTACTAAGTATGATGAGAAAAAGGCATAAAATCAAGATAACATCAATTGGCTTACCTTTGGGAATGTAGGAGGAGGGTGCCAGTAGCCTTGCACCAGATTTGCTTGCACAAATTGATGAGACATTGGAAGAGATCACACCTCAATGTGTTCTGGAACTTTTAGCTTTACCTCTTGGTGACGAGTGGCGAACAAGAAGGGAAGAGGGTCTACATGGAGTGCGGAATATTCTGTGGGCTGTTGGAGGAGGGGGAGCAACAGCTATTGCTGGTGGATTCACCCGTGAAGATTTTATGAATGAGGCATTTGAACGAATGACAGCATCTGAGCAGGTTCTTGCAGAATTGAAATCTTCCTAAATTATTATTCTCGGTTTAGCCTTTTCTGCTTGTAATGTTAACCCTCTCTTTTTCTGGTTGAAAGGTTGATCTCTTTGTAGCCACACCAACAAATATTCCTGCAGAAAGTTTTGAAGTTTATGGAGTGGCACTTGCACTTGTGGCACAGGCCTTTGTTGGCAAAAAACCACACCTTATCCAGGATGCTGATAACCTCTTCCAACAACTTCAGCAAACTAAGGAAGCTGTTGTTGGGACTGCTGTCACAGCATATGCACCTCGGGAGGTTGATTTTGCTCTTGAGAGGGGGCTATGTTCCCTACTTGGTGGAGAACTTGATGAGTGTCGATCATGGTTGGGATTAGACAGCGAGAGTTCACCTTACAGAAATCCAGCTATTGTAGATTTTATCCTCGAAAATTCAAAGGGTGATGATGAAAATGACCTTCCGGGGCTATGTAAGCTGTTGGAGACATGGTTGGCAGAAGTAGTGTTCTCCAGATTTAGAGACACTAAAAATATTTATTTTAAACTTGGAGATTACTATGATGATCCTACTGTTCTGAGGTACTTAGAGAAACTGGAAGGAGTTAACGGATCACCCCTAGCTGCAGCAGCAGCTATAGTGAAGATTGGTGCTGAGGCTACTGCCGTTCTAGATCATGTGAAGTCCAGTGCAATTCAGGCACTGCGGAAGGTGTTTCCCCTCACTCAGAACAGCTATAGGCGTGAGGCAGAAGCGGAAATGGAATATGTTTTTCCTGCTGTAAATAGTCAGGTGCCATTAGTGAACTTTGATGAGAATGAACGTACTAACTTATCTGAGGTTTCTGAGAGAGCTAAAGCTGGTGAAGTAAATGATGAAATACCAATTACCGATCAAATTAAAGATGCAAGTGTGAAGATCATGTGTGCTGGTTTGGCAGTTGGGTTGTTGACTTTAGCTGGTTTGAGATTTTTACCTGCTAGAAATAACACAAATGCTATACTTAAAGAAGCTGGTTCCTCAATGGCATCCGCTACCAGTGTGGGTATGATTTAAATATTCAAATAAATAAGTAAATAAATAAATAAAAATTACAAATTTTAGCTTCCTACGTTTAGAATTTCTAGGTACTTGTCCTATAATTGTTATGGGTTTTTATGAAATTGTGAGTTTTTCATTGCGTATGCCCCCGCTGCAAATTGTTATGTTCCTCCTCTCCCTTTTAGCATTATTGGATAGTCTATTCTGCGAATTGGGTTATGGTTGATTTTCCATCTTGAAACTTTGATTTATCTATTCATGATTCGTTTCTAATGCAGAGGTTTTCCCTTTTTTTTTTTTTTTTTTTTTTAATATATATATATTTATTTATTTATTTTTGGATTCCTTCTCTTTTTTGCCTGTGGTTATATTTTTAGGATTACTTTAAATTGATGATGTCCTCAACGACTTTTAAGTTCTGGTATTAATTAAATTTTACTATTTTAATTGGATATCTAAGTCCTAGTTGTAGTCTAATACTATTATTGGTTAAGTGATGTTTATTTAGTTCTCTAAATGCAGTGCCATAATAATTCCGGCAGATTGAAAGTGTAATATAAGTTTGATTAATTTCCAACAGAGATTTTCTTGAAGGCTTCTGACACAACTCTAAGGTCTAGGTGGATTCATAAGGTGTTTTAGTGGATTTTGTAACTTATTTTTCTATCATTTTGCTGTTTTTCACTATCAATGGTAATACGCAATCTGATTTTAGCTTCCAATAGCCAACTTGTCCTAATTATTTACGAACTTCTCTCCTGTGTCGACTTCATTGGAGGAAACCTGGTCTTTAAGTTTCATAACCTGATTTTTATTTGTGCAGCATCCGAAGTCGAAAAGTCCAGTGAGGAACCATCCAGAATGGATGCACGAATTGCAGAAGGTCTAGTTCGCAAATGGCAGAGCACTAAGTCTCTGGCTTTTGGACCTGAACATTGCCTAGCAAAACTATCAGAGGTAAGGATGTTCCACATTCATGCATATAAGATTATCCAGCTCCAAGCTGCAAAAGAATGTCACAATGGCCTCTCTCCCCTCCCTTTCCCACAAATATATAATGAAACAGGACAAAAACCCTTCTCGTTTGATCGTTGAAGTACAAGATTGTCTTGTTAACATTGTTGCAATTCTAAGTGAATAATCCTCGTAAGCAAACATCTCAATTCTTTTGCTGGGGTGTTTTATCCTTCCAAAGACATTTTGGGTGGTTCCAAAAGTAAAGTTACGAGGGTTTATATCTAAAGTAGACAATATCATACAATTGTAGAGATAGTGGAGATTTCGTTGTCATTATCAAGTTTTGTCACTAGAATGTTCATTATGAAATATCAAGGACACTTATTTTATCTTTTTTGGTGGTGATTACCATGGATGTTGAATCTGTATGTTAGGAAGATAATCATAGTTCTTGTTCATTTTAGGATAAAGGTAATTCACTGTCATCCTTTCATGATAGAGTTTATTAAATTTCAGAGTAATGTCTCACAATTACGTGTACTGTGTAGCATCTTGTCATCCTTCCCATGATATCAAATTTGATCAACTCGTTTTGTTTTAGATTGAATGCATTGTTTCTCGCACAATATGTTTTCAACTCGTCTTTTTCAGATTTTAGATGGTGAGATGTTGAAGATCTGGACGGATCGTGCAGTCGAAATTTCAGAACTCGGTTGGTTCTATGACTACACTCTCTCAAATCTGACCATTGATAGTGTAACAGTGTCGTTAGATGGTCGGCGTGCCATGGTGGAAGCAACTCTTGAAGAATCAGCCCGTCTCATTGATGTAGACCATCCAGAACACAACGATTCAAACAGAAAAACCTATACGACGAGATACGAGCTGTCATATCTCAGTTCTGGATGGAAAATTACCAAAGGTGCCGTTCTTGAATCATAATTGGATAGTTGTAATATATCATTAGCCTGTAAATGCATTACTTCTGGATTGTTATTTACCACAGCTTTTTCTGTCTCTGAAGAGGAAGAGGGCTGGGAAGATACTGTCGAGACTTACGGAATTTGTTGTGTTAATAATTCATTTTTACTGTTTTTGAGCAGTTCAATTTTAGTTTGTCTCGTACACAATATTAGTAAAGGGGCAGTTGCAAACATAGCAATCAGGCCCAAAATATTTACAGATATAACAAAATTTAGATTTTATTTTTAAAGTCTATCAATGATAGACTATGAATATTAAGAAAACTAGGCATTTTGTGTGTCTTTGCTAAGCATTCATTTTCTATGGGGCCAAAATATCTGTTGATATGTCAATATATTCATCCATATATCCATATATTGCGATATCGATATTAAGGATTAATTGATATCTTCAATTTTGTTTACAAAAATACATAAAAATAAGAAGAAAATATTATCTATTAATCTCAATATAAATATTGATATTAATAACAAGATTTATAAAGTTTGGAAGAAAAAACTGTTCAATTATTAATTTAAATAATATTTTATAAAATTCTTTATTTACAAGAACATCTGATAATGTCGATATTTTATTTATATTATCCATAAAATTAAAATTACTGATATTCTAATCTTTGACTAGTAAAAGCTCGTCTTAGATATTAATATTGATAATATCAGAACATGCTTGAGGAACTACGTTCTAAAGAACAAGGATTTACTAATATTCCTAAAAACAATTTCAATCATGGAGATATATATAAAAAAAATAATAATTGTTGATGCAAAATTTGGGATAGAAGAAACGCACTTGACTCTTGAATTTGTAATTCAGAGAAGAGAGAACCTGCAAAACAAAAAGAACTCTAAAAAAAGCTCTAATACTCAAGTCAATAAGAGAATTATAGAATAAGGAGCAAAAAAAAGCTCAAATGCAGTAAAAGAATTATAGAATAAGGAGAAGAAGTTAGAAGTTCTTAGATCAAATCTTATCTTATTTTATCTTACCTTTATCTTGATTTTTTGTTTTATTCTGCTTGATCAAAATTCAGCCACAACATTAGCCCCTACTCTCAAGTTAAAATTTATGGTTCAACTTTTTTAATTGTTATGAGTTGGACACTTGGACATGCCTATATAAAGTTCATTGTTAACATAATCAAATCTTTTGGGCATTTTGTAAAAGTGATGTTCTCATGTTCTTACCAATTGAAACCAAAGCAGCAAAATGTTCGCTCCCCATTACAAATAATCTTCTTTGCAAGTGTTTATATACACATGAACAAGAAAAATCAATTAGACTGACAATACAACATCAAAGGTAAAGAAATTAATGAGAATCTTATCCATCTTCTAGGAAATTTTCATTACATAATTGGATTCTACTAGTCTGGATGAGTAGAGACATAAATAATATGTACTAAGATGGTACAAAGTTCAAAAAGGAAGAGACATGTTTCTTTTCCAGGGAAAAGATCTGTGATCTAAGGATTGGAGAGAGAAGGATAGCCCAAACATCTCCCTAGAGACCTGAGAAGGTTCCACAAATCCAATGAGCTTTGCCACAAGGGCAGCACTTTCGTGTATATGGTCAAAATCCTTTGTTCTCGACCAAAGCATTCGTGCCAATTGTATGCTTCGTTGCTTCGTCTTCAAGTCAATACCCCACTTCTGGTAAAGGGCGTCTCTTTCTTTTACTGAGAACTTCTTTTTCATTCGCCTCGCCAACATTTCTCTCTCGCGGTTTAGAGCCTTCAAGCTGTGGTCCAATTTACAGAAAGTATTATAGTACTGAATAATCACATTGGATGAGCTTAGGAATTTGGTCTAAAATTTATATTATCAAGGTTTCAAAATGTTTAGACTCTTTTTCATGCTATTTCCTTATATGCATTTTGGAGTTTCTTTCAGTAATGAAATGTATGTAAACCATCTATGTCCTTCAGTCAAAATTCATCATGAGCAAATACTAAATATGGATATGGATTGGTTAAAAGTCGTCTTAGATGGAAGGAACTCTGCAAATTTGAAGAAAATAATAATAATAATAACGTACCTCGAAACTTGCGTGATGATGTCGCTCCTTCCCGATGCATTGATTGATCGAGAAATGGCTTCCCTTATAAAGAACAACCTTCTAAGCTCTACTTCCATGTATACAGCGTCAGAAGGGTCTCCTTTAAAAAGGATGAAGAAATAAGATCTGTGGACCAATGGTACATTGCAAGCATCCCAAAGCTCAATTATATCTCTTTGTTGACCTTGGAACTCTAGAACCCACTCAGAATGAGCCTGAAGATCTTGTGCCTCTTCCATGTGAACTTCTTGTGTGGTTTCTTTAGGTTCTTCCTTTTTGGAGACCCTCCCAAGCCTCTGTCATATACATTCATTGGGATGGTAAGAGAGAAATATCCTAAGAATAGTTCAAACTCTACATTTCTCACCATTGTTATGAAAATATATTGTGGTTGATAAAACAATGAAAGAAAAGAAAATCTCAAAATGTTATGATTTCTCAACAAAAGAGAATGAAAAACAAAATGTAAGCAAACTCACCGAACCAGATCGCTTCTTTATCCGATTTTTGCCCTTTCCTTTTTTTCCAGTCGCAAAGTTGAGAACACTAGTATTATCATCATCATCTTCATCAATTATTTGTAAAGTCTTGGCTTCCGAACAGTGACTACATACAGAATGTGAGTCCTTGGTGTCCAAATTTCCCTCCAAATTTCCACAGCTTAAACCGCGCTTTCTCCGGCTACCTTCTGCTTGTCCAGAGAAGTTCACGTCAGATCCAACGGTTTGAGTTTTCTCATACTGTTCTGCCTTTTCAATCAAAGTAGAAGGTGGGATGGTCATTAGAACAGTCAAACAACTTTTGCTTCTGGCCAACTTTAAGTTCTGAAAACGAGATTTCGCTGCTTCAATTGAGCTGAAAGATTGCTCAGAAGGATAAAGATTTAAAATACAATTCAATGTTTTCTGCATCTCAGCTGTTTTTGGCATAAAACCATCATAAGTATAATCTTTGTTGATTGTAATTATCTCCTTATTCTTCCTTTGCGGGGATGTCACTTGATTAGTGCCAAAACTACTAATCATCTGTCCTTCATTGTCTTCCAATCTAGCTAAAGTTAAATCACCATTTTCATCTAGTGATTCTTTTGATTCTTCCAGTTCAATGCATTGAACATCCTTACACCCATCTTCAGAATTTGAATGAACACGTTGAGCAATCTCTTCCCAGTCCTGATAAGGATCAGGCCCAGCCAATTCAGGAGTACTGCTATCTAGTAGAAAATTGTCCTCATGACTCATAGTGAATAGAGGATCCATCTTGTGAGGGCTATTCTCTTCATGTGCAGTAAATGTGTCAAACGTTTTGAGACTTGAGTCATCAGAACGTAGATCTAGATCTAGGTCAACTAGATCTGGTATTGTTTGTACTGTATTTTCACTTAGCTTAAATATCCTATCTTCTCCAACCGAATGCAATAAATTCTCGATTCGATATTGAGCAAGATCACGTTGCCGAGTCAATTCCTTTATCTCTTTGTCCATCTGAGTATTTACAACAAAACAAAATAAGGCATAATTACATGAGCGTCCAAATAGTCGCGTAAACAAGATAATAAAGAGCAATCCTTGCCTGCTAGTTGGGTGCAGTTCTTCAAAAAAGAAATAACTTCTTTCTACCTCTAATTCCTATTGTTCATACATGATACAACCATTCCATTTCTTTTTTTTTCCTTTCCAAGTTTGAAAATACATATAGGCTGTTTAAGCAAATTCAGAAGCAGAAAAAGTATAGTAGAAGGGTACCAATACATAGCCTGATTCAATTTATTTTCCTTTTGTTGAGAAAATTATTTTCCATTAGGTTTCATGCATATATAAATAGAGTGAATAGTAGTAGGAGCCAAATCCTCACCTGTTCAATTACAAGTTCTTTCTCTTTCAATAATGAAGTAGAATCACCTTTGACAGGAAGTGGTTTTAAGCTCTTCATCTCACTCTCAAGTCTAGCCAACTCTTTTTGCAACTGCTTCACCAATGCCTTATCTGAAACTACCACATTGACTTGCGCATTTGTACTCACCTCTTTTGCACAAGTAGCAAATAGCAATGTATTTCTTGATTGTTCGACATGGCTATGTGCAGGACTCATAGTACAAATGATAGCCGTTCGGCCATTTCCACCAAGAGAATTCTGCAGTATGCGTGTTAGCTTGGAATCTCTATAAGGTACGTGCCCATTCCTTCCTTTGCTGCATTTCATTCATAAACAGAGAATAAAGGATTATGTGTTGAAATTAGATGTGGTAAATTAACTTAAAATGGGAAAAGAAAGAGACCAAGTTTGATAAAGATTAACACAAACTAACAGTAAGGACTAATTTTAAGATTTCTTAAAAGCACAAAACTAAATTTAGGCATTTGGAATTTCAGGATGAGACCCAAAGTACATAAACCAAAATGGAACTTTTATAGTTTTACTTTAAAATTGACAATGTACCTAATATACTTTTGCTGAACTAGAACCAAGAAACAATTATCAAACATAATTTTGGTTTTTGTTTCTAAAGGGGCAAAAATGAGAAACAAGAAACAAAAAACGGAAACAAATCCTGCCTTGGGAAACAAAACCAAACCTTAATTTGCGAATAACAGTTCCCAAAGTGAGCAAACTACGGTTGATGTGGCAACCTTCTTTCAGTCTTGTACCAGCAGAATTTGTTTGAGAAGCACGTTCACTTCCCGCAAGATCAACAAAATTCTGTACAAAGATGAAAGAGAGAGAGTTAAAAGCGTTGATATAATTAAATTTACCATAACCCATCAACTTAAGCTTTTAAAAAAAATCCCTAAGTTTCTTCTTGCTTCTGTAAAAGAGGATTTCAATTAATTGAACTGCCAAGAATAGAGCTATATATTCTTTTTACCACTGTAGCTGTAAGAGTGCTTGAACTTTCAGTCTTCTTGTATTTGCGAGCGGAGCTTTCAATTGTCTGCAGGAATCATCATTTAAACGTTCTTTAATGGAAACTTTAAGCACACGTATTAAATATGATTTTCGTCCTTATACTTCTATTCGTTTCCATTTTAGTTTCTAAAACTTTAGAATTTTATCTCTAATTACTTTAGCCAAGGCAGGTTTGAATTTTAAAGTTTAAGATGGAAATAAAATGTAAATTTTATTCATGTTGGTTGAATCTTAACCAAGTCAAGTTTTGAAAACTAAAAAATATAGTTTTTTAAAAACTTGTTTTTGTTTATAGAATTTGACTAGAAAATCAAGTGTTTCCTTAAAATAAGTGAAAACTATAATAGAGAAATGATGAGAAACTAGACCTTAGTAATTAGAAACAAAGTTCTAAAAAGTTTTAGAAACTATCTTAAATTTGAATTTTTACGTTTTCAAAAATCATTTTCAATTTATCTTTAAGTCCTTCAACTTTCATAAACTTTACATTTACTTTGTCCTCATGATGTTTCCCATTGAGGGACTAAACATGAAGTTGAATGAAAGTTGAAGACTAAAATTGAAAATTTTAAAGTTTATGGATCAATATGGAAAGTGAATAAGAGTTCAAGAATCAAATCATAAAAATTTAGGGACTAAAATGAAAAAAATAGTAAAAGTTCAAGTAACATAACCCTATTTAAATCTCAGAAGAAAAAAAATAAAGTGAAAAAAAAAAAACTAATAAGAAAATTAGTAACTTTACTGGTATACTTACTAGTCTCAGGATTTGATGGGATCTGGAGCTAGTTTCATTCAGAGACGTCTCCCCAATCTTTCTTTGAACTGCATAAAATAATGTATCTCGAAATTGTCCATAAGTGCTCGTAGGGTAAATTTAAATTTAAAAAAAAAGGCTAAATATATATTTTAATTCTTAATGCTGGTATATTTTTTCCCCCAATTTAGTCTCTCTTTTTATTTTATTTTTTAAAATTTGGTCCCTTATATTAACATTTTTCAAGGTAGTTTCCTCGTAGATGGTGATGCTAAAATTGGTTAACGACATACTTGCATGACATAATAGTTAGTGAATTTGTTGGAAATTTAGAGAATAAAAAAGGTCATCTAAGAGAAGAAAACTCGAATATAGAAATTTGAAGAGGAATTAAAGACCTTTTTTCTCTTTTAATTTCGGGAATTTTTTTTTTAAAAAAAAAGGGAAATTATTTATAAAAGTTTTAGATAGTTGTGATAGACGCACATAGAAGTTTATCATGGTCTATCACTGATAAAAACAATAGAAGTCTATCACTGATAAATGCTATTTTCTGTAAATAATTTGACATTTTTTCTATCGGTGAAAATTTCCCTTTAATTTCCACAAATTTTCTAAACATCATGACATGTTTTAACATTCACAAATGATGAGGAACTAACTTACAAAATGTTAAAATGCAAGGGAATAAATTAAAAAAATTTAAAAACACAGACTAAATTGAACAAACACGAACATTATGGACTAAAACATATATTTAGGCCGGGTTAGTGATGCTAGCAAAGAAAGAGTTACAAAATATTTTCACCTTCACAGAAGGAAAGAAGCTCCTGGAGATGATTCCTGTCTTTCAATATCTCCTCTGTAAGTTTCTCAACAACAGTTCCTTTCTGCAACATTAAGGCTATATACCATTAAAATCTTCATTGATTGTTATAAATCAACCAAAAAAAAAATTGAAAAAAAGAAAATGAAGATAAAAGAAGAAAGTAAGCTTATGCACCTCAGGATCATCAAGCAGTCTAAGTGGGGTATTTTCTAAGCTAAGGAGATCTCTAACAGCTTCATTGTATATCTCAATCGCTGAAAACTTCAGCACAAATTCTCTGTCTTGATGCTATGATCCACAAATTGTGTCGTATTAGACGTCATGTATTAAATTTCTATTGAAATATCAATATTTCTACATGTCTATAGATTTAATATCAACAAATTGAGATGTTTCAAACGTGAAACTTACCGACTCCATATAACTATAAATATCTGCCACAGAATATTGAGTGACTCCATTCATGGTGAAAGTCTTTCCACTGCTTGTTTGTCCATATGCAAAAATTGTTGCTAAAAAATGTAAAGGCATTGTTAAATATTTCATGATGTTGTAATATGACAGACATATTCAAAAATAGAAAGATAGAGACAAGTATTTACAGTTAATCCCATTGACCACAGAAAGAACAACTTCTTTGGCCCCTTCTTCATAAACTTGCTTTGTCGCACTGTCAACCCCAAATACTCTATCTAGAGAGGAACACAAAAGGGAAAAAATCAGATCTAAACATTAAAAACAAGTTTCAGAGTGGATTTCACAACCAAAAATGCCCTAAATCAAACAAACGAACAGTTCGTGTAATTTCTTACCAAATGTGTAAGATTGGGGAAACATAGAACGTTCCGGTAAAGTACTTCTGAAAACGACACAGTTATTGTTGATACATTCCCAATCCGACGAGTCGTTTTTAGCTAATTCCTTATCGTTCAAAGGCCTTAACCTAATAGAAACACGAATCGTTTCTTCTAGAGCATTTGAATCGTGAATGACGCCCTGTATTAGCTCTTCACCTCCCATTATTTTGTTCATATATTCCCAAAAAATGGACTCTCCTTCTAGGGATCCTTCCTCAAAACCTCAAGATCCCTCTCCTGAACAAAAAGAAAATCGCATTAAGATCCAGAATCATCAAATTGGAGAAAAGGAATTGAGGATTGAAGATGAGAATTTACCAGAAAGTCGGATTTGAAGCGGGAAAATCGAAAGGGAAATCGGCTTCTCCCGCCTTCTCGTCCTTTTTTTTTCCAGAAGATGATCTGAAAAGAAAAATGAGGAAAAAAAAGAGGAAGAGAGGAAGGAGAAAACAAAAAATGGCAAAAAAACAACTAAGCTTTTCCCTCCATTCCTCTCTCTCTCTCTCTCTCTCTGTGTCTCTCTCGATCTCTCTCCCGCCTTCATCCCCTCTTTTTCTCTTCTTTCTCATCTACTAACTTGGGATTGCAACTGACCGTTGAAAAATAACTACCATCTCCAACTATATCAATACCCTATTTACGCTTTTACCCTCCATCTTTTCAGGACTCAAACTTTAAATTTTTTTGGTGGACTTTCTCTAGAAATAACGTTATTTAATAAATAATGATAAAAATAGAATTGAGTTGAAAATATTAACAAAGGTATGTTAGCAAAATCGTAAACCGGGTCCAAGATTTTTCTAGAGTGCAGTTGTGACAGGATTGACCGAGACATATGAGCAAAATCGTGGACTCGGTCCACGATTTTTGTATCATGTGGGCTAATTTTATAAAATCGTGGACCCGCCCATGATTTCCTCACATATTTTTTAAACACTTTTACTCCTACCCTATTTTTGTCATTATTTATTAAATTAACATTATTTTTAAAAAAATCTCTTTTGGTTCGTTGACTAATTAAATAACCAATGTGAGGATCGTGGTTTGAGCTTAATTTTGATTTAGTATATATTGTTTTGTCAAAAATATACGAAATTGCAAGTTAAATTACAAATTCGGTCCCTATGAATAAAAAAAAAAGTTAGAATTTAGTCCCTACGATTTTAAAGTTAAAATTTAATTTCTATAATTTGATAAAACTTCATAAATAATTCAAATGGTTGGGTAAATTCTTAATAAATATTCGCTAATGTAGGAATTATTTATGAGAGTTTTATCAAATCATTAGGACCAAATTTACATTTTAATCTAAATTGTTTTTGAACTTTTTTCTCCTTACTCGAAAGAATTTGTATTTTACTCGTCAATAGTAATGCAATCAATCAAATAGAGAATTTGATGCATATATAATAATAGTAATGATCTTTTTAGTACAATCCAGGTAAAATATGAGGATTTGAATATATAATCTTAAGAAAAGATTTCATACTATATGTCAGATCCGTGCGTTATAATAGTATAATGGCTTATAACATTAAATAGGGATATTTTATCAAATTTTACTAAACTTTAGTGGTGAAATTTAAACTTTTAAAACTATGAGGATTGGGTTGAAATTAAAGGCATATAGCACCGAACTCAAAGCCAAACTTGAATTAGAAGAACCAAATTGGTAATTTCACTTTAATATTGCATTGACCAATTATTTTTTTTTTTCGGGGGATAATATTAATTTGAAAGTTTCTTGATGTGATTTGGCGTTGTACAGCTGTAAAAGCTGAGGTAAATTTTTGTTTTCACCATTGTTTCCTTATGTTTCTTATCTGTTTTGTTTTTGCTAAAAAAGGAATATTCAATATAAAATTCCAGCTAAATATATTAAAATTATTAAAACAAACATTATAATTTGGATATGGAAAATAACCCACGAGGTAACTATATGTTAGTCTATCTTTGACCAGTCATCGATTCATCATTAAAGATTTCTTTAGTTAGATTATTTATAGTACTAAACAAACATTAATGTCTTATCATTTCAATCGTGTATAGGTCAAAATTGATAATAAACAAACATATCCATTTAAGAGAAAAAAAATTAAATCAATCTTTTTGAAAATTTGACCATCAAATTTAATCAAAATCATATTCGAATTTAAACCTTCATCTTTAATTTTTAAGTAAAATATATTTTTCTTAATATAAAATATGTAGGGTGAGAGATTTGAACCTCTAACCCTGCCTTCAATAATATGTGTCTAAATCAATTAAATTTTGTTCGAGTTGAATTTTTTTTCTTTAATGATTATTAACGACCACAAGATAAGTCCATAAACCCTAAACTTTATTTTTCATTTGGCCACATTGATTAGTTCTTGGTTTATTTTTTTGCCTTCCTTTTAAATTATTCTTGGTAGCCATTTTAATTAAATTTCTAAATCAATATACATTCTCTTCATTTATTCTCAAACAACCACGAGATCTGAGTTACTTTTTAGAAGAAAAAAATCTATCATGAAAGAATTTGTTGCCACAAGATAATTACTTTTGTATTATATTAATAACACTAAAGAATGAATCTAAAATTCTAAATTAATTAAGCTACATTAGTTAACTATTTGGCTTTTGGTTTATATATTTTGTTGTCTAGATTTTAGAAGTATTTTAACTTTTTGCTTTTAGAAATTGGTTAAAAATTCAAGCGTTCATATAAAAAATATGAAAACGAAGAAACTTCGATAAAAAAAGTAATTCGAAAAATGAAATATTACATGTGGATGGATCAACTATAAATTTGTTTTTCTTAGGAGAGATTCATCTCACAATTATGCTGAATACCCTATTATTTCTTTACTATCTAGTTACTCATAAACACAAGACTGACTTACACTACACCGATGTTTATCTACTCCTATCTTGCAAGTACTCGGACGCATCTCTCCCAAAGAAAACAAATTCAGAGTGATCCATTTTTTTTTTTTTGGGCATTAACATTGCTAAACAAAGACCTACTAATTACAAAATAAATTGGTAGAACTGTACCGATATCCCAAGAATTGGCCCCGAACGATATACGTAACCCAAGTCTTCTCCTCCAATCTGGATTCTGAACCATTGATGCTCTGTAAATAAGAACAGAGAAAAGATTCACACAGAGTTAGAGAAGATGTGAGAGTTTAACAATGGCGAAACACAGACGGTCTGAATTATTGTTTCTGAAGCTCCAAAGTTGAATGTAATCCCCACTTTTCAAACCACTTTCTTCCACAAAAGAATTCCAATTGTTCATCAAACAATAAACCTTATCACTCCCAATCTTCCATTTCTTCAACCAAATTGAGCTTTCTCTCAGAAGATTATCCATAATTCCCACTTCCATTCCCTTCTTCTTCTTCTTCTTCTTCTTCTTCTTCTTATTCCCAATTTTTTCATCCAAAACTTTTCTTTCTTCTTCTCTCAAGAATTCCCTTCTCACCTTCTTCGCCGGAAGACTCAATCGCCCATGGTTTCTGCTCACATCACTCTCTTCAAGTTGCTTTTGAATCACCAATTCGATTTCATACCCGCCCTTCCCCACAATCCGATCTCTCATCGCCGCCGGCATCTCCGGCGGACTTTTCCCTAACTCCATTTCCCTTCCCCTCGATTTCTTCCTCTGTTTTGCCGTCGAAGATTTCGTCCTCTTCCTTTTGCAGAATCCACCGTTGGCCATGGCGATCATTATATTGGCCACCTCCATCATGGAAATGGAAGCTCCGTGATCTTCAGGCTTCGATTCGACTAAGCAGGACCTCTTTCTCCGAGGGATGTGGACTCCGTTAAATAACCCAATCATCTCCATTCCCATTATTGATGAGGAGATTTAGACTTATACAAGTAAATAAGATTTTCAGAATTGAACTTCTTCTTCAATCCGTGTGAAAATGGAACAGTTATCTTTCCTTAAATAATCTGTTCTTTACATTGGAAACAAAGGACACAGACTCCCAATTTTCGTTTTAGTATATTATTATATACTAAGATTCACTTTTGTCTCTTAAGATTAATATATATATATATATATATATATATATATATATATATATATATATATATACACGTGGACTCGATAAAATAAAATCAAATCTGAATCTTTGATTCACGCTCTCCCTTTCCTTTTATAATTTATTAAGTCCTATTTATTTTAATTGGTTTGCAAAATTAACACAACCACTTCTAAAATAATATAAATTATATACCATAATTGTTTTAAACTATTTGTTGGAGTTCTTTTCAGTATATTCAAGTTATTAACCAGTGTTTAAAATATTGAATAAATTATCGAGATCTCAATTTTAAAAAAAAAAGTCAATATTAATGAATATTTTTGAAAAATTATATACAATATTTAAATTAATGAATAAATTATTATATTTCATTAAATATATTAATTATTTATATTATATTTACAATAATAACATTTTGTTGTTTATCTTTATGTTTTATATATAATTTTTTTACAATATAATAAAAATGTCATATTAAACCCATTAAAATGGGAAAAAATTATGCAAATGTCAGCTACTCAACAAAAATTTAATACCATGCTATTAATTATTTTTTTTCTTTCATTCTTCACTTTCAATTTTTGTGGTAAAAATGAAATTTTGACCAAAAGAATAGACCTTTTGTAGGTTAAAAAAAAAGTTGGTTTAAGGACAGGACCATATAGAATGGTTTTTTAAAAAAAATTTAGAGATAAGTAGGTTTAAATATAAAATATTCCCATTTTAGTTATCTTTAAATAATCTAAAATAAATCAATCTTCAAATTTTAAACAAATATATTTACATTTGATATTTTCAAATAGTAACTCGAACCTTTTAAAATTAATCTTTTTAATATTTTGCAATTCTATAATGAAAAGATTGAATATTTTCGAACAAAAAAAAGCATATGAATGAGTTATATTTTTTTCGTTTAAACACATACGTTCACTAAGTTAAAAAAATATTCTTTCAGTTTCAACTAAGAAGTTAGAGGTCTGAATTTCTCACTTCATAATATAGTGTTGAACACGAAAAGGAAAAAAAAAAAAACAAAACTCATGTTTATTTCACGAAACCTATTTATGAGAAATATTACTTTTGCTAAGATATTATTATCCATTTTTTAATGATAGATATTATCATCAATTTTTTAAATATATCATCAATTTACTATTTAGTCTTGATGAGTTTTAATTACTAGATAGATAATTAATAGTTTAATATTAATTTCCACCTATACAAATCATGGAGATTCATATTTTTATAAAGTTATAACCATAAGGTTTTTAAAAGGCTTGTTAGGGCAAGTTTTCTAAATCAACTCTCCTCGTTAAGATAAATATATCTTAAGCACTAAAATAATAGTAAGTACTAAAATTATTTTTTAAAAAAGAAAATTTAAGGATTAAATCAAATATTTTAAAAGTTTATGAATCAAAAATGATGATTTTTTTATGAGAGAAATTAAGTTCGACCCTAACTTTTTAAGTTTTTGTTAAATAGATTCTTAAAGTTTTATTTTTTATCTAATATATTCTTAATAAGTTTTGGAATTTTGAGTGAAAGATGATGTGCTTTAGAAAAAATGAAGATTATATTAAAAAAAAAAAAAAAGACCGTTTTTTAAGCGAAGAGATATTCATGGTAATTTAATTATTTAACTAAGAAAGCACCAAACATTTCATAATTGAAGTACTTCTTCAATCGGTGTGAAAATGGAAGAGAAAATATTTTCTCCCTTTTATAATTTATCTTTATTTATTTTATTTATGTATTTATTACTCCACTTCCTTTAATTGATTTCCAAAATTTATTGACATCAATATAATTTATTGACATTGTTTTGAATTAAGCAGGAATCTTCAAAGTATTCATGGGTATGGCGAAGAATCATGGAGAAGCAAGATGGAAGCTGGAATCATGAGACGTTCTTAACAAGTCGGGTTCTCTGTAATTGTTGTATATCATTTCACAGTAACAGTTCCGAAACATCATTTTGCAGTAACTTATCTTTGAAACAAACGAAGGGAAAAAAAAAAAAAAAAAAAAAAAAAAAAAAAAATTGAACACTTCTTATTTCCAAAAGAAATCGCATACAAACCAAGAAGCTTACAGCTCTGCGGGCTTTTAATTTTGAGCAAATAAGAAGAAAATCTGAAAATTTGAAATATTATGAATTAAAAAAATTCCGTTGCCGGGACTTGAACCCGGGTCTCTCGGGTGAGAGCCGAGTATCCTAACCAACTAGACTACAACGGATTGATGGAAGATGTTGCACGGTTAAATAATTTCTTATTAATTCTCAAATCAACTCTTGAATTTTCTTTTCCTAATTTTAATTCAGCTTTTTATTTTTTTTATTTTTATATATATGAGAAACTTTTTTGAGCTCATTTTAGTTTTGAAGTATACTTGTAAGTTGTTCAATTCGAACCAATATTTATTAAATTTATGGCTATATTTTACTTTCTAAGTGTTTATAAACACTTTTTTTTTCACTTATAAACGTTTATTTAAATATTTTGGAGAGCATAAAATTATTTAAAAAATTTCAGAGATTATAATGAGATTTAAAAAATAATAATTATGAAAGTAAAAATGTGCTATTTAAGTTCATAAATTTCATATTGACTTGGGGACTTTGATGTAAAACTTTTTATATCTTTACTTCTTTAAATTATCACCGTGTAACTTCCAAAACATTTTAGGTCGTATTGATAAGTGTTAGATGTTTTAGGGACCAAATTATATATTTAATTGATTATATATTAATTATTATTATATAAAATGAGGATCTAAATAGAGATAGAAGCATATAAATATAAGTTGATAAAAAAAAACATATTAAGTTTAAGTGTTATAAAAATCATGTATAAGCAAAAACTACTAAAAATTAAATAATTATAAGTCAAAATAACCATACGCGTGGCATAATTTAATTCTCATATAGCATGTGTTAGTGAATAAGGAAATATGCTACGAATTTTTACCTTAATTGTAATAACAAAAAAGAAAAAAGAAGAAGATAAAACTGAATAAAATAAAAACATGTTTGAGAATATAACTACAAAATTAACATCAACTTGTTAGTGCATATTTTAGAAAATCACATTATCGACTAGTTAAAAGAATTATAATAACAATACATACTAAAATAGTTATTTTTTAGAAAACTTTTTACAAATAGAAAAAATATTAAACTATTAACAGAAAATAATAAAAAAAAAATATTGATAGACATTGATAGACTTTTATCCGCATCTATCACAACTATCTAAATTTTTTGTTATTTTGTGTAAATAATTTCCCTTTTTTAATTTTTTTTTTAAAATAGAAAATTAAAATATATATTTTGAAAGTTCAGAAATTAATTATTCAAAATTTATGGATTTGAAGTATAGATTTAAATTTTTCAAAGAAAAAGTCCAGAATAGGCCATGAAATTTGAACCTAACAAATTATGTATTTGTTATATTTTAACAAATATTAACTCAAATACATGTGTAGTTAATGTTAACATCTTTCATACTAGATATAATTTTTTCTAAATACAGTGAAATGAGCTAAAATATTTACAAATATAATAAAATGTCACATATAGACTACTATGTTATCACTATCTATCATGGAATATATAGTGATATTTTATTATATTTAAAAGTATTTTCAACATTTTTGTCATTTAAAATAATTACCCTTCCTATTAATCATTGATTTTTTTTTTTTTTTAATGTTTTGACCATTTTATTGTCAAGACATTGAAAACGAGAAGTAAACTAAAAGGGTCCAATTTGAATAAAATAAATTATTCTGGAGAGTATTGAAAATCACGTAAAATTAAAAGGGTCCGTAATGATAAATTTTGATTTTTGTAAAGTACGATGGTACTTAAATTTCTGAATCGCGGTCCGATTAACTTAAAAGCCCATTTGAAATAAGCCCTTGGGCCGGCCCAAAATCCGTACCTACAAGAAATAAGCTCAAAGTTGTAATCATATTGCCGAAAATTAAAAAAAAATTAAAAATATCTTTCATATATATATATATATATATATTCTGCAAGGGTATTGTAAAGAGAAATTACTATAAACAGAAAGAATACCAAACTATTTACAAATATAGAAAAATTTTACTCCCTATCAATGATAAACTGAATTCTATCGCTCAAACAAATAATTCTATCGCTGGAGCGATAGAAAACGATAGAATTCTATCGCAGTCTATCACTGGTAAACTGTAAAAAAAAATTTATATTTGTAAATAGTTTTACTTATTTTTCTATATTTGAAAAGAACCCTATTGTAAATGTGAGACAACTCCTAAACAACTCGATGAAATAGTCTTGTAACTTCTTCATAAAAGGGTTTGTAATAACTAGTCCTAGTGAAGTGAGTCTTTACCAAAAACAAGTCTGGTAAGACCAATTTTGGGAGTTGACACCTTCAACTTTTTTTTCCTTTTAGTTTTCTTTAAAAATTGTGGGCATATGGGTATACTCTTTTTAAAAAGTTGACAAATGTGAAATTTTATTTAAAAAAAGAAAAAAAAAAGTAACAAGTATCTTATCCATTGAACAAGATTGATATAATTGTCAATTAGTATGCTCGTTGTTAACTTATTGTTATTTTATTATTATTATTTTAGAATAATTTATTGTTAAATAATTTGATTCTACACACATTAGAAGATTCATTTATCCCACAATTTATGAAAGGAATCTCAACTTTTAACCCCAACCCTATATTTAGTTATATTTTATTTAGAAGTCTTAATTACATGATATTAAGATATTCAACTCTTTATTAAAAGAAGAATCAAGGTCTAAAAAGATGTTCGAATTGCTACAAAAGATTGAAGAGCGTTTATAGACTGAGATGAGGGTGTTATGCCTTTCTAAGTTTTTTTTTTTTTTTTTTGTTATCCTATAAAAACTAAATAAATAAAAATGCTTTCATAAGCACAAGTACTCCCTAAATATTATTTATTTGTTTACTTAAACATTTTATTTAAAAAACTCAAAAAATAATTATTTAAATAAAAAAAATTCATCACCATATACTTTTATTGCCTTTCGCATGGGGCGACTTTTCTTACGCTAAGTAATATATGTAAAGAGAGCATAATAATTTATTTAAAAAAAATTATTATAAATGGAAAAAAATATCAAACTATTTATAACTATAGAAATATTTGAAAACTACTAATTTATTTACGATTAAAATACTATTTTTGTTCATGTACTACTTTTAAATGTCTAATTTTAATCTCTATACATTTAATAAATTTTAAATTTAGTCTTAAGAATTATTTGTTGAACCAACTATAATAAATAATATATAAATATTTGACAATAAAAGAGGAGAATTAATTATATTATTGTGATCTCGCTGTCATGTAAGAATATATGCATATATAGTTGTAATTTGGAAGTTTTGTTGGTACTTTGTGCATATATTTTTAGTAGAAAAGGTATTAGATTGTGACGGGGAGGGAGAGAAAAACGTGTTCTTATCCCTTCCTAAGTTCCAAATCATCAAAGGGAATCAATTTTTGGAAATAAATAAATAAATATATCTAAAACAACTCATTTACTCCTCTTTAACCTAATTAATTCACGTGTATATATAGGCACAACATTTTTTTTTGTTTAATTTTGTAACATTCACATGTACAAAATTGTTGAACTAATTGATATTAATATGAAATATTGTACGGTTTAATTGTTAGATGATATAATGTTAAATTTATCTTTACTTATCAGTTTAAGGTTTTGAGTCAATAAATATTATATTCTTAAAAAAAAAACTAAAGAGAGATGCGATTAAAAAATATTTATAAACGAGCCCTTCACTAAAAAAATAAATAAATAAATAAAAACCTTTTCCTAGTATTTATCCCTTTGATAAAAGCGTGATTTTCTTTAATATAACTCGATATAGATAAATAGAAAATTGTGTAAAAAAATAAAATAAATAAATAACTTATATCTGTTTTCGTAGAAAACGATGGGTAACCTTTGTCTGGCTGTCGAACCAACAATTTTACAAACTTCAAAACAAATTATAAATTTATATTCAAGTTGTACCTTGTAGGCAGAACGAAAACTATTTATTTGTAAAAGAAAAAAAAAGGTTTAAAATACTTTTCTTTGTTTTTTCAAACAAAAATAAAAAATTTATGTGAGATTGTATTCGGGTTGATTTAAGGTGTCTTGGATTCAAATTCCTACAACGTTATTTCGTCCCAATTAATATTAACCCAAAAACTTAAGTTGATAAAGATAAATATAATTTTATATCATATAAGACTCCTCTCACTCTAGACTTGAAATATGAAGAAAACCCAACAAGTAAAAATAAAAATTAATTGGGAAGGTAAATAACAGTGCAATGGCTTGAACACGAGACCTCCGTAGACCACCTGCTCTAATATCATGTTAAATCACGTTAATACCAAGTGGTCTAGGAGAGTGTTAGCAAGTAGTTTAAGCTCTAATACCATCTTAAATCACGTTAATACCAAGTGGTCCAGGAGAGTGTTAGCAAGTAGTTTAAGCTCTAATTGTTGGGTTTGATGCCCTAAAACTCGTAGATAGTAAATGTTGTATTTTGACCGTCATTAATAAATGATTATTCATTATTATTCAATAAATGTTATTGATTATTTTATCTTGTTTTAATAACCCTAAAATCCAATAAACTAACATCCTAGGTTGTTTTATGAGTCTTGAACAATATGTAGAGACATATAGAGATCAATGTTCAAGTTACAACCTAAAGGGTCTATAGTATAAAGATAGGGTTGGGTACCTTATCCTGGTAACACTATGGATACAGCCCACTTTGTATTTGATACAAACGCAATGATCCAACGCGTTCATGTAGGAGACATGCGAGTGGGGGTATCCTATGCAATGAGTTTGCATAAGACTGGACCACGAAATAGTAATCACTAGATGTAACTCCGTTGACTGGTTAGGTTTCTATTTCAATAGGTTGACCTAGGCAACTTAGTCTTAATCTTGAGTATATTGTGAACTCCTGTTCACGAGGGATTGTCCTTTGATTTGTATGGGTGAGAGTGGCCCGTTTGTCGACTCGATATGCCTACCATTTTGGGGACAAGACTGAGTGGGGAGCTGGGAACATAATTATACAAGATGGATTTCACTCCTTCTCGACTGTAGGGTAAGTAGATAAGTGTTCCCTTAAGTGGTGTCTCCGGGACTTGAACATAGGGCCCTACCCTCTCACTGGCCCGAGAGGGGTTTCTGTTTGATGGTTGGACCATAAACAGGTTGTTCATTAGAGGAGCACTGGTACTTAAGGATTTAGAAGTAACCCAGGGGTATAACGGTAATTTGACCCAGCTGGTGTTACGAACACTTGTGAAGGACTAACTTGCTGTCATTGGTCTATATCCGTGGACACAGAAATATATCTACAGTGAGAAGAGTGCAACTGTGGGTCTTTAGTGGAGTGTACCCACAGTTAACGAATATTGATTAATGTGGTTAATGAGTTTAGCCCGTTAATCTCATATCGTTGGAGCTTCTGATCTGTAGGTCCATTAGGTCCCCTTCTTAGCTCGTAAAGAATATTGAGGTTATTATTGGTTGAAATTTGAATAGTTCAAATTTTCTAAGGGAAAAGTATAATGTATAATGATACATTATAATATAAAGTTTATTTTACAAATTAAATTTTATAGTATAAATATAATTTTGGATATGATTCAAAGTTAATTTGTAAGAGAATTAAATATTTGAAATTGTTCAAATATTATTTTATTAAAACTATAGGTTGAAATTAATGCGCATTAGATGTACATTAAAACTATAGGTTATGAGAGAAATGTATTTGAATTTGATTCAAATGCAGGTTAAAATAAAATATTTGATATTTAATTTGGTAATTAATTAATTGGAGAATTAATTAGTTATTTAATTTAATCTAATTTAATTAAATTTGATTTAATTAAATTAATTAAATTAAAACTATAGGTTATGTGAGAGATGTTCATTTAAATATGATTTAAATGAATTGATTAATTAAATTAGATTTAATTAATTAATTTAATTTTAATTAATTAAGTTTGTTGTAACTCCCACGTAGGGGAGTTACTTAAGACGTGGGATAACACCCACGTTTCCTATTTTTCTCTCGCTTCTTTATATAGTGCAAAAACAGAATTTTGTTTTGTGTGAACCATACTCTCAACAAAAAACAAAATTCTCAGCATTCTCTAAAAAAAATATCCAGAAGAGTTCTGTATTTTTTTTCCTGTGCCAAAAAGGTTCCACAAACCTTCTCTCAAGATTCAGGGAATAGAAAGGTCTCCAAGTGGTGGTGACACAACACGTAAGAGTTTTTATTCTCTAATTTTTTGCTTAACCTAGATTAATTTAAGTCTTTTTTGCCAATGTAAAAGTATTTCAAAATTATTAAAATTAATTTTGAGATACGGTTTTGATACGTTTCCGCTGCGTTTTGGGTTTTAATCCCAGCACTAATATCATCTTAAATCATTGATTGACCCAAAAATTTAAGTTGATGGGTGAAGACAAATTTAATTTTATATCATCTAAAAATTTATAATCAATCTCATTGTACATTGCTCATGAATTACTCAACTCAAATCCAACTTAGTAAACTTAGTAACAAATTTAGAAATCCATAAACAAAATATACATATTCTTCCAAACTCACACATGAAATTGATAACTTTCCTTCAAACTTTTTCACATTCCAAAACTAAAATTTACGTGCTAGAACTTAGAAGTACAAATAAAAGTTGTCCCTATAAATATCTATGCAAATTTTTAAGTTTGTCTTCAATCTATATTTGACCCCTTCCGGCTCTTTATATAAAGTTAATTTCTCATTTCGTCATTGCATAGGACACTCTATTTATTCTATCTAATTGAACAGATTAAAGATAAAATATCAACTTTAATAGACCATTAACCATTATTATCACTTATATAATTCTATTACTTCAAATTATGATTTTATACTTTGAAATTTATTATTATTTTTTTAATGTTTAAATGTCGAATTTTAGTTCATGTACTTTTAATTTGTAGTTTCTAATGTTGGTAAATTGTTAATCTTTTCAAAAACCTTTTATTACCTACCACTACGAGCCCTCTGCTATAAATTTTGGAAACATATATATGGTATTTTCTTGCACAAAATTATTATTATTATTATTTAACCAATTATGATTTAAAAAAATAACGTTGAAAGAATAAATTTAAGATTTATTGGTATAGAAATTTAAATTGGAATTTGAAAGTATATAAACGATAATTGAACAAGTTTCAAAATATTATGGATCAAATTAATATTTGTAACATTTTTTTAGTTCAACAACATGTAGAATATGGAGAATAGAATTTTTTTCCATCTTGGTCACAGGCTTAATTTATGTCTCAAACATTTGAGCTTACCATATTACGTATAATAATAAATAACAAAATTAGGAAATCAAATAAAGAAATTAAATATTTTAGGATAAAATACGCCTTTGAGGTCTATGAGGCTTTGAGTACGATTTCATTTTGATCCCTAGTTTCAAAATATTACACTCTTACCCTTAAGTTTTGATTTAATTTATATTTAGTCTCTAAATTTCATAATGTTACATTTTTACTTTTTACTTTTGAGTTTAGTTCTTATTTGGTTAATAGTTTTAAAATTTTACACTTGTACCCACTAGTTTTTCCATTCATGTCAACTTTTAGTCATTTATGTTAATTATCTATTAATTTTGAATCACTATTAGAATTAATTAAAATTTCATATCATAATTATTTTAAATTAATAAATTGAAAGTTAACATCAAAAATAAAAGCAAGCATTAGTTATATATATATATATATATATATATATATATATATATATATATATAAATCTAGAGAAAAAATAAAAATGAAATTCAAAATTTAAATCAAACGATGAAGTCTATCTATCGTAGTTTATCGCTGATAGACAGTAGAATTTTTTTATATTTATAAATAATTTGACTCATTTTTTATATTTAAAAATAATTCATAAAAATATAACATTTTAACATTTAGACACAATTATGCTCAAAACAAAAAATGTATATTTCTTAATATTTTATTTCTGAGCAGTGAATAAATGTGGCGAGATATGAATTGGCAAATAATTAATGGGATGTTTAGGAAGGGCATTAATGAAAATTAACCACCTAACCTCCGGACAGTTGGTCCCCAAGCTCCCAAGTATTATGCATTAAAATAACATCTCGATTCCACCAAACGCGGCCTTATTTTAAGCATTTTGATGTCTCTTTTTTACTCCATTTTTCTGATTGAAGTCATGAGGTCCCATCATACTTAAAATATTCCTTTTCATTTCTCATTTTCCCAATACAAGATAACCTTTATCTTTTCTACCCTCACATCCTCCAATGACTTTCATTTCATCCATTGTTTTTTTCCCTCCTTATTTATCTTATTAATTAGACCGAATTTTAAGTCAATCTTTAAGATCACGATTGGGTTATTATAATAAGTGACTTGTAATAAATTATATTTAGGATGTAAATTATTTTAATCTGAATTATAAATTATAATATTATATATTTAGGATTTAAATTATTTTTATCTGGATAAGAAATAGTAGATAATAAACCAGATTGAATTTTCACTATTATTTGTATGTACTACCATATGTGTATTACCATAACACAGCTGATTGAGCAAAAATGAGTGGATGGTTAGAAACACCAAGATATACAAAGGATTAGTAATGGAAATTTTCAAAATTATCCAAAAGAGAGAAGGACATTTTTGTAAAATGCATAATATAAAAAGAATATGAATTGGGGCTTTAAGTTTGTAGAAATGATCAGGCAGTACGCCCCACGATTCCGATCCAGAGTATACGCCTATCCACCGGTTAAATAAATGACTATCGGAAACGAAGTAATCCCTTATTTAGTAAGTCCCCTTTTAGATACTGTAATAAAAGAAATAAAAGAGACGAGTGAAAAATAGTAAATATCGAGGTTTTTAAATATGTTTACTATTCTTAACTGTAGATTATAAATAATTGTAAACACCATTATTATATGGGTAATACTCGGGTGTATATTCTCTATGCTTCCCCTTCCATTAATCACACAAAAAAATAATTAAAATATTTCAATAAATAAATAAATTTAGTTTTTCACATGTCACATTTTGATAGGACAGTTTGGTGGGATGCACAAAGATAGATGCTCCCTATGATGTACCTAAGCATTTTTGTTATTATATTTGGTATCCCAAATATAGAATGTGCTATAAAAACTCACTCCATCAACTTCAAGTTGGTGCCTCAAACACTAGCATAGATAAAAAATTTAGAAGACTCCAATTTTATATTTACATTAATGATAATTTGATATTTATTCTTAATATTCATCGACATTTTTTTTTTTTTGGCCATCTAAAATAAATTTTGATTTAGAGTTACATTGAAATACGTTAAAATATCAATGAAAATATCTACTTTAAAAAATTAATATAATGGTTATCCGGACAAGCCGAGGACGATGATGGTTTTCCCCTTCTTGTTCCCGTCCCACCCACCCATTTAACTATTTGTTTCGGAAAAATTATCCGTTTTTAAGTAAATGATTTTTTTTTTTTTTTTTTTTGTGTTATGAAATTCTCAAGTTTCATAATAAAAACAAATATAACATTTTATTTTAAAACTGTCAAAATAAACTAAAATGCAGAATCAAGCATCAAATTATTTACACAAATACGTTCCAAAAAATGTAAACATATATATTTACAACAATGTTAGGTTTAGGTTATGAAAAAATCTCCCCCTTCTAACTCATTTCCAAATTTGGAGTGGGTCCCACACGCCTCGTTTAGAGAGAAAAATTGATATCGCTAATTAAATTTTTTTTAGTACAACAAATAATCGTTGACATTCATAATGTGTCTATATATAAAAAATGGAAATTTGAACCTAACAACTTCTTGATCAAAGATATATGTTTTAACTATTTGAGTTATGCTTAGATTAAAATTTCTAATTATACATTGAAAATAGAAGAAAATCTTATTAAACTACTTAAACTGTGTCTCAACTGATTTTTCTATACAAATTCAAGAACCTTAAATCTATTTAATATGTACTTAAAAAGTTGACATGAGGCTAATATAAAATAATGCAGTACTAATATGAACAGATCAGGTATTGATTATATTGATATACTTCACAATTTTTTTAGTATTATATATGTAGCAATAAGGATTCATGTGATCATTAAACTAAAGTACAAAATTGAAGGGGAATAATTATTGAACCTTTTTTAATGTAAAAAGAGGAAATCTACGACTCTTTCTTAGAATTTGATTCTCTTCTAAAAAGGTAGAGTGTTTAATGTTATCTTTTTCATGACTTTTTTTATATGATTTTATACATATATATATATACACACACATATAATTGTTGCTTTGAGTGGTGACTTAACATTTTCACTTTTTAGTTTAAATGGTAAAATGTTTAATGTTATTTTATTTAAGATTTCAAACTAATAATCGTATCGTAAGTAAAGTAATTTAGGTCCGGCCCCATTAAAATTTCGTTATAAAATCAATAATGCATAATTTTCATACATGTATAGGACTTCATTAAACACATGGATCAACGTGATATTTGAGAGAAAAGATAGAATCAAATACATACTACTAGCAATTTTCACTAATATGAGTGACTTTTTTCTTGTTTTTTTGTAAAAAAAATTATTTCTAATTTGGGTAGGACACTAAAAGAAGAATAATTAAATTTAGGTGATTTCGGTTGATTTTAAATAGTATGAAATAAATATAGTTATAAATCACTAATGAATGATTTAAAATTGTTTCATAAAAGTAGTTTAGGGCGTTTAATTTGCTACGACACCAATGTTTAGGGGTATAAATTAATTATTTTTTTCAACCATCATGGGTTGGCCTAATGGTAGTGGGAACATCCCCGCTTGTTGTAGGGTCGGGTGGGTTGTCCCGTGAGATTAGTCGAGGTGTGCGTAAGTTGGCCCGGACACTCACGGATATTAAAAAAAAATCATTTTTTAAAATTTTTATTCTCCCTAAAAAAATATGAACATTATTTGTATCATATAAGCCTAAGATAGCTTGAAGAGAAACTAAGCACAATTATGCAAGGTAAACATGTGCATGTGACTTATTCATCAAAGAAGGGATGAAGCTACAATGTAGCCCTCAATAGGATATAGGGCCAAAAATAAGATAAAGAGAGAAGATTTGGCCTGTTGGGTCATTTGTAACTCCAAGAAAGAAAGTTTTTGAAATTATAATTTTACGAGGTCAGCTTAGACATTACATAAATCAAGGTTAGTCATTGTTTATTGCTATAATTGTATGTCTCATTTGAGTACATTATTAAATGTACTGCATTGTCTTCATATTTACTCTTAATATATGGTACACAATAAAACAAAGAAATGTTATTTAGATTATATAAAAGTTTTGTCTCACAATTTTTTTCTAAGGGTTAGAATCCATCTATTTAATCCTTTAAATTTTCACAAATCTTAATTAATTATATATAATTTTTAAATTTTAGGTTTAAAGGTTATTTTGGTCTATGTACTTTTAATTTTGGTTCATTTTGGTTTTTATATTTTCAAAATGTTCATTTTGGTCCCTATACTTTCATAATGTTCCTTTTGATCATCGTACTTTCAAAAAGTGACCATTTTAGTCTCTCTATTTTCATTTTTACATCATTTTTAAAGTATCAAAATGATCACTTTTTTTAAGTTCAAGGACCAAAATAAACCAAAGTTGAAAGTATAGAGACTATAATGAACATTTTAAAAGTGTAGGGACCAAAATGAACCAAAAGTACAAGGACCGAAGTAATATTTAAACTTAAATTTTAATATCATTATATAGTAAGTTATATCGTCATTAACAATATTATTTAATTGTTGTGTGATATGTTAGATTGAATTAATATATAATTATTTTAGTGTATTGTGTGACAAATGAGTGTAGAGATTGAAATGTTTTTGGTAAACATTTTATTTCTTTAAGATATTTTTAATTTTTATTTGGTGTATGATTAATTAAGCTAAATTGAACTAAGATATTCTTAAAGTAGAACTCTTTAAAAAGTATCTATTGAATCCTCCGATATATAATATATATACTCGTCAAATCATTGTTATTAATGTTAAAATAATAAAGATACATGAATTTTAAATTGGTACTTTTTTTTTTAATATGAAAGGTGATAATTTTAATATTTTATTAATAGGTTCATTTTATATATTAGTTACCTTTACCAACTTGATGAGATGAGATGAGATAAAAATTTTCTTTTTCTATTTTATTATTTGTTTAAGTAGATGAAATGAGTTAAGTGAAGTCATCATGTCTAACTTTATAATTTAATAAATAGTACTAAAAAATACTTAATAAATAAAATATTTTAAATTTTTTATTTTGCGTCAATAATATTTCAGCGGTTGTAAGTTTAAATGCTATGTTATAAAATTATTAATTTATTAAACATCATTATTATTCCTAATGACTTAACTAAAAATGGATGTAATTCAAATTCTATTTTTTAAATTTCTAATTTCACTTAATCAAATGAGATCAGTATTGAATACATGTTTATTTTGAAAACTACTTTTGAATTATGAAATTCAAATAGTGGTACAATTTTTTATGTTTTAGTTGCATATACACTTTAAAATTTTGAAATCTTAAAATACAAAGTTACACTAAGAAAATAAAAACTTTCATTAATATACTATAATCTTACTTAATAAACTTAGGCAAAACATATATTATAAATTATATACTCATGTAGAATAATAAATATATATAAATTATAATAAATAACGCATCCATAAATTAAGGGTTTCGACTAATTTTTTAGTTTGTAACTACAATTATTTTTATTGCTTATATTGAATTCAAATTTTAAATTTAATTACGAAGTACATATTTAAAATTTTTGAAAACATAAAATATAATTATACTTTTCAATAAGATGTATTATTTTCAATTAGCTAATGAAATTTATATGCACTTGTAATTCTTTTTAAAATATTATTTTTTAAAAGTAAATAACCTATTCGTTTAGTATTATTATTACTTTGAAAAATCGCCCAAAATCATCTTAAATCAAAGTTTAAAATGTCACTCAATTATTAACTTTTTAAACAAGTAAAAATATAGATGAAAATATTGACAAAATGTTGATAGAAAATTTTAAAAACAAATTTTTTTAAAAAAATAATTAAATTAACAAATACAACTTTTATTTCTAAAGCATTTATTATTATCTTTTAAACAAGTTAAAATGTTGAGATATTAATTACAATTTTTAAACAAGTTAAAAGGTGTATTATTTATATATTATATTAACTTGAGTGAGATTTGGTTGCTTATTTTTATATTTTATAGATTTTTTAATATTTTTTGAACTTGAATATATAAAAATATGGATAAAAATGAAAATTAATACCATGTCCCAAACACAACTTTTTCATTACCACTCCTCTCTTGGTTGGTTTCTTTCCCTACTTTGACTTTCTAATAATAACAGCTCTGACTCCAATAAAAGGCCACATGGCAAAGCCTTTTTGTACCTTACATGTGCAATATACTACAATCATAACATATATATATATATATATATATATATATATTATTTTTTTAAAGAAATAATATAATGTTTATAATTTTATGTACTTATAATTTCTTTTTTTATTTAATTGTCTAAGAACTTCATTATTAAACAAAGAACTATCATTTATTTATTTATCTTATGTACAGAGAAAAAGAAACATCGCGATGTTCCTATGTATTACCAATGCATCGATTTATGTTTAGTAATATTCATGGGCCTTTGCAAAAAAGTGAAATAAATAAAATAAAACATAATTTTAAGGGTAGCACATAGTATCTCTTCTTTTGAGTATAAAATAATTGATTTTGTTCAATTTTAAGTAGTGTTGTAGTATTGTTAATATTTAAAATTATATTTTAGTCTCTAAGGGGTGGAATGCTAAATTAATTATTATAATCTATAGTTATTAAAATATGTAGATTATAATAGTTTATGTTTGAGTGCATATTATTTTAGTCTGAATATAAAATAGTAAACATTGTAATAAAGAAAGATGATGAATAGAAAATATTAAATACGACAACAAAGAGAGATTTGAAATAATAATATATAATTTTACTGTATGTTCTAATAGTTGGAAACACAAATTATTATAATGGGAGTCTCAAACATTGAGTGTACTATAATTTTTGACTTTGCCTACTTGAAGTTGGAGGCCAAATAACCTCTAAATTTTATACGTTTTTTTTTCGTTCTCGAACTTTGTTTAGTTTATTATTTTAGTCGTTATTATTTTTCTTTTTCTTATATATATAATATTCAACAGTATTTGTTACCTAACAACTAACAAGTGCATGTTTCTAATAGACAATTATTTGAAGCTGCATGAATTAGGTTAATATGGCGTTTCAAATCATACTTGAACTTTTAAATGATTAAGGAAAAATTAATATTAATTAAGAATTATTATTTAATAATAAACCATAGTTTTCTCGATCTAACAATATTCTTTTAGACCTGAATTAAATTAGGTTTTAATAATACATGAGTGAATTTTTATTTGAACCAAGTAAATAAATAATAAAAGTGTCTTTCTTTTTTCTTTTTTTCTTTTTTTTTTTTTTTTTTTTTTTGTTTACAGTGACTATAAGGCTGAGGATGAAACTAAGACCATACTAATTTACCGTTGAGCTAAAGTCATTTTGACATAATAAAAACGTCCAATATCCTAGATTAACTGACTTATTAATAAGACAATATATGAAGTGACAAAATCAAATCTTTAATCATGAAATCGATAGTACACTAAACAGTACTACTATTATCCATTTATTATTAACATACAAGTATAAAATTATAAGGTCAGATATTCAATTCTCTTACTTCATATATTATATATATATAAAAGACTTATTAATTAATAGAGATGTTTACAAGATAAACCTCTATATATATTTTTAAGAAAAATTAGAAGAGATTATACTTTGTGTTTTCGCTGATAGAAGTATATCAATGTCTATCAATATTTTTTTTTTAATTTTCTGTAAATAGTTTGACATTTTCTCTATTTGTGAAATTTTTTCTTTATTCTACCTATTATATCTTTTCTACCCCCGGGTAAAAGTGCTACTAATGCTACTGGCGATTAGGAAAACATGTATCTTATATATTCAATTATTAATTTCTATAAATGGAAAATGTGTGAAGGGGAAACATTTCGCGATGTGTAATATGCAAAATATACATTTTTTTAAAAAAAAAAATTAATGGTTAAATCAATCTTCGTACATAAGAGTTGAATAACCTTAATTAGGACAAATTATGCCAAGTGAAGACAAGACAGAAACACGATATGATAAGATAGGCCTAGCAAACATGTTTTCACGTAAGACATATTACAGGTTGATGCTACACACTTCTTTGTTTGTTTGTTTTTTTTTCTTTTTTCTTCTTCTTCTTTTTTTTAATTTATCTTTGTTTAATTTGTCATTGTTTTCTCATTTAAAACAATTTCCTTTTTTTAGGTTATGCGAGATATGTGATTTTACTCGTACTAATTGTGATAAATATTTTAATTTTAGGGACAGTTGTAAATATAACAATCAAATTTAAAGTATTAGTACATATAGCAACATTTTAAAAAAATTACAAATATAGCAAAGTCTATCGGTGATAGACTTCTATCGTTAATAGACTTCTATCGTTGATAAACTTTTATGGCCTAGGTGGTCTATCACTGATAGACTTTGCTATATTTGTAATTTTTTTTAAATGTTGTTATACACTTAGTTATTATTTAAAAATTGCTATCCATTATAATTACCATTAATTTTAATCTAAAATTTTGAGGTGCATAGAATGATAGACAAAGCAATGGGAGGTTATTATATTTAAGAGTGCATGCTACAAGCCTACAATAATGTCCTGTATATATATAGTGGATATTTGTTTTTTTTTTAAGAGATAATTGTTCTCTTAATTACAAATAATTGAAAAACTCTACTTTTTTTTTTTTTCATTTTCTATAGTTTGATTGTGTTGTTTTTTCTAACCCGCTCGATAATAGCAATAAAAAAAAATCTATGATTTGAACCTTTGATCTTATTGTACTAAAAAAATTAGTTTTTATTAATGATTATTAGTTCTCTTAAATAAAAAGGGAATGAATTTTTTAATAAAAAATTAAAACGATACTATGCGTTGAAAATTTTATATTTTTCACCTGGTGTATTTTATCATTTATTTTCCTAAAATTAAAAGCTTCATAATTTGCTTTATTCAAGATAAGATATTATTTTAATGTATGTAATTTGAGGAACATTTTAGTTTCTCACCGAAGTCATAAATAATTATGACCATATGAATAACTTGAAATTTTTATAATAAATAACATTAAAAAAATAAAACATTTATTTCAAAAATGAATTATTATTATTATAATGTGAGGTGTGAACAATGTTTTGACATTTTAAAATAAAAAATAAATACACCATGTTTACCTTTTGTTTTATATATTCGATGAAATAATTTATAAATTTTATCATAAAATCTTGTTTATTGATTTTCTAGACTTTGAAAATCTTAATTAAGTTCATTAAATTTTAAAATTATAAATTTATATATTTAGTTGGATAAGCTATAATACATTGGTTTCTGACTTTAAGTCTATACATTGATACAACCAATTAAATTTATTTACTAAATTAACATAAACCATTTTTTTAAATTTTCTTACCAATGCATGAGTGGAGAAAATTTAAACATTTAAACATTTCGATTGAGAATGTACACTTTAACAAATCAAATGATTATGCTCTACGTGATTGATGTAAATTAATTTAAGCATTAAAATTTATTCTTCATATTGTTCTAAAAATAGAAAGTTGACTTAAAAACAAATATATAAATCAATAATTGGTAGTGAAGGTAAAGTGAGAATATGATTATATTCACTCTACCTCAATTGAATTGTATAACCCAAATATACAACAAAACAAATCATAAGTTATTTTCTATTGAAAGACAATTTTCTTAAATTGGCTTTGTTAATGAGGCCATGATTATGAATTTTAATATAAACCAAGTTGGGTATAGTTTTTCTTGAACCAGAGGGTAGTTTCAAAAGTCATACCCCAAAATGACAACTTTACCCTCCACAAAAGTGAATACAAAAACAAAACTAGAAATTGAACAGTGGCTTCCATTATAGCTTTTGGTGGCCCTTTTGAAGATGAACATCAGAAAATTATTCTTTTGCTTTTACTATAAGAAAGTGGGTTTGCTGCTCTAATAATTTTTAATTCTCTATGCAATTAAAATAATCCATTTCCTTCTTCTCTCCTTTTTTTTAATGCAAATAATCTCATTTCTCCACTGTGCAGGATCATCAGGGATGTACCGCCATTCTTATTATATTCTGTAATTATTGCTTCCCCATTTCTCTCACAGGTTCCTCCCTGATTGCTCCGGCGAAGCCTTTTCTTCTTTTTCTTGCGTTGCTGATAATCAGAAAGATATGAAGATTCAGTGTGATGTTTGTGAAAAAGGAGATGCGGCGGTGTTCTGCACGGCGGATGAGGCAGCGCTCTGTAATCTCTGTGATCACCGTGTCCACCGTGCCAATAAACTTGCTTCGAAGCACCGACGGTTTTCTCTGCTCCGACCTGACGCGGGGGAGGCTCCCGTCTGTGATGTGTGCAGGGTATTTTGCCGAGATCTGATTCTTGTTGATTTTTTGGGGATTTGGGTTTTGCTCTGTTTTTATATCTTTGACGTGGGTTTTTGAATCTGATTTTGTAGGAGCGACGAGGGTTCTTGTTCTGTCAGCAGGATAGAGCGATTCTGTGTAGAGAGTGCGATGATCCAATCCATTCGGCTAATGAACTCACTATGAAGCACGATAGGTTTCTTCTGACTGGGATTAAGCTTACCGCCACCGCTGCTCTGTACGCGCCACCTCCATCCGGCGAGAAACCGGTTGGGAGTGGTGGTCGTGTGGTTTCTGAATCTAAGTCAAAGGGCTCTGTCAAGAAATCGGCTGCTGTTTCTAATGCTCCAACGATATGCCCACCAAGTGTTTGTGTTAATGCCCCAACGAACATAACTCCAGCGGCGGTAGTGAACAAGGGCGGTGGAGGTCAGATTGCGACCGGCGGCGGTGGATCGGCGAGTAGTATATCGGAATATTTGATGGAGACGCTTCCTGGGTGGCACTTTGAAGATTTTCTTGATTCCTCTGTCCCTCCCCCTTTTGTGGAGGTTTGTTTGTCTCTCACTGTTATTATTACTGTTTCTATGTGAAGTTCATCAGAAAGTTGAGGAATGTTTTTATGTTTGTCCTTTTTTTGCAGTTTGATGAAGGGGTGAGATTTCCATTTGTGGAAGGTGATTTTAATGGTTGTTTTTCATCATCGGAAAGTTTGGAGCTTTGGGTCCCTCAGGGGCCACCACCGGCTGTGTATAATTCAGGATTAATGATGAATAATGGGTCGAAGGACACAAAGGAATTGGGAGTAAATTCATCAAAAGTCAATAGAGTGTGGACAGATGATGGTTTCACTGTGCCACAGATTACAAGTACAGCCCCATCTGCAGGCTTTAAGAGATCCAGAACTTTTTGGTAAATTGGTATAACAATAACCAATACTTCCATTCCAATTTCAAATCTCTTATTCCTTTCATTCCCAAAAAAGAAAAGAAAACCCTCGTTTCTTTTGTCCTTTTTATTCTCTGATCTGGGTCTCCTTCTCCTTCTTCTCCTTCTTCTGGTTTCTTTTACTTTCTGTTTCATCTGTAATTTAATGGGTTTCTTTTACATTTTGTTTAGGTTTCAACTGTACTTTAATGAGTACATTCTTCTTCTTCGGCTATCTTTTAGTTTCTTTTCTGAAAAAAAAAAAAGGTTTCAGGTGTAATATAATGGGCTCTTCTTCTTCTCCTTCTTCCTCCCTTTTTCTGAGGTTCTTTTACTTTAAGTTCTGCCATCTGTAGTTGTTCTTTTTTTTTTTTTTTTTTTGCTTCTTCTTTTTGTTTGAAGTTTCACCTGTATACCTTGACTCAATTTCTTCTTCTGCTGGTGGTTTCTGTTACTTTTTGTTTAATCTTTCAATGTGGAGTCATTCTATAAAACCCACCCAAATCACTGTAACTACCACCAAATGAGTTTTTAGAGTGAACAATGGCTTGAACTTGAGTGAATGGAAAGGTTTTGTTGTCGATGGATGGGGTTGAAGAAGCTTGCAGAGGTGGGCAACAATGGCGGCTTTCAGTTAATTGTCTGATCAGCACATATTAAAATAAAATATTTTATTATATATTTGATCTGATCTTCTTCTCTTCTCTTCTCTTCTCTTCTTTCTCCATGCGAGTGAGTGGAGCTTTTGTTTGCTTTTGTCTCTGATCAGTTCCTTATTTCCTTCAGTAACAGCCTTATTGAGGTTTGTAGCTTAGTTCACTTTTCTCTTGATCTGATCGTATCGTATCGTTTTACTCTTCTGAACCATTGATTCTAGTTTAGCTTTGCTTTTTTCTTTGGCTACTTAATCAAATTATCCCAGTATTTAATTTAGTTTAGAATCATGATAGAAGTTTCGGTTTGGTCAACGACCAAATTAATATCTAAAATGAGATAGTTGAATTGGTACAGATTAGGCATTTGATTCTTGCATCTCACATAAAAAAGAAAAAGAAAATCTAGTTTAGACCGAACAATTTGGTTTTTTATTTTTAGTTTTTAAAAAGTGGGTTTGTTTTTTCATAATTTATAATGGTTTTCAATTCTTATTAAACAAACATTTGAATTCTTCTTCAAATTTTTAAAAAAATAAAATGATTATTTTTTTTGACATTTAAATCCTTAGTTAAATTTTAAATATTATTTTAAAAAAATTGAATCAATATACTTTTTTATACAAAATTTATAATAATACACCAGAAATAATGAAGCAAAATTGTTATGGAGATTTATCATTGTTTGTAGAGAAATTATTTTAAATAGCAAAACGTTACCGTTTATCTACGATAGATTGCGATAGACTATTATCTGTGTCGTGATAGACTACAGATAGTAGTCTATTACAGTCTGTTGCAAATAGACAGTAAATTTTTTTTATTTATTTTTCTATATTTGAAAAGTATGTATTCGAACTGAATTTTACACATCGGGAAACTAGATTTTTTCCCACATTAATTTTATTTTACTTCGGGTTATTGTAAAGGAAATACATATTGTAATTTGCAACTGCCTATGATGTTAGAAAAGATAATTTATTGATTTTTTTTTCTGCTATCATAGTGATAACTAACATTTTTTTTAATATAAAACAATGATAACTAACAAATCAATTTTTTAAATTATAAGGATGAAATTAGCAATTTATAAATTGTGATTAAATGGTTAACTCACAATTATGGATCTCTAATTAAATGGTTTGTTTTTCTGGAGAAAAATCTTAAAACCTCTTGTAATAAAAAGTATGCAATATAAGACTTTGAAATGGTTTCAACATATCAAATTATGTTATATTATTTTCATAATTAATTCAATAGAATCTTAAATTTAAAAGTTACATTTCATAATCAAAAGTGATCCAAACATAAAAGTGTTTTATATATGAATCAACAGAACAGAGATGGGGATTGGAAATAATCATAATATGTTAAATTATACAAAAATAACTCTAAAATTTGAGGTAAGTATCAATTTTTTTTTTGGAACAAATTTTTTAAAAAAGGTAAAAGTAAAAATTTTCACTCTAGGGACTTTGAAACTTACCCAAAGGTTAAGGGTATCTTGTATAATTTAATTAAGATAATATATAGTTTAAATGTTAACTATCTCTTTGAATTTTAACTTTAAATATATGTTTTAAATATTTGTTACTGTTCCTTCTAAAAAAATATTTGTTACTATTTAATTGTAAAAAATGGGAAAAAAAGGTAAGGTGATTTTTCTACCACATTTTTTCTAAAATAAAGTCACGAAGAGTATGCCCAAAGTGAATTGTTATCATAGCAAGCTCCAGTGTAGCCATGTCGGTAAAAATCCTCAAAGCCATGAGGATGCTTTATCATCCACTTTATCGTGATTTTTTTTTCCTTTAGTATATTAATTAGAGGATGAGAGATCGAACTTCCGATTTGAGAGAGTGCATGCCAGTTATGTCGCTAAGTTAAGTTCACTTTGACTACTCTCTCATGCCTAGATATTAGTCTACAAGATAATATTATTAAGGACAAGATACATTTTTTTATCTTTGGTCTCTGAAGTTCGAAACTATTTGGTTACTAAAGCTTCAATAGAGACTTGTGGTTTATCAAGCTGTCCAACTTTGCAAATTTATACCCTATTAACGAAACTCAACTCATTTTGAAGGGAATCATGGGTTCGAGCAAATTCCTAGTTTGTACGATGGGAAACTTGTGGTTGATTTATGTTATCTCAAAATTAATTGGCTCAAGTTAAAAGTAACACATCTATCTTATAAAGATTGTAATTTTTTTCAAAGTGAGATGTTCCACAAAAGGTCAAGGATAATATTGCAACTATTGAAATGCATGACTATTTTGAATCAAATAATAAAGTTAAGGTTTATAAGGGACAATCGTAAATATAGCAATTAGATTCAAAGTATTAGCATATATAGCAATATTTTTTAAAAAAATTCAAATATAGCAAAGTCTATCACAGATAGACTTCTATCGCTGCTATATTTGCAATTTTTTAAAAATGTTGCTATACACTTAGTTATTATCCATAAAATTGCTACTCATTACAATTACCCCACATATAATTTAGCCTTATATCAAAGGAAGTATTTTGGGGGGAAATGTAAATTAAAAAAAAAAAGACTTTTTGTTCCTTCAATTTTGTGTTTAATTTGTATTTGGTCTCTAGATTTCAAAATGTTACACTGTTAATTTTTAAGTTTTGAGTTTGATTTCAATTTAATCCATAAGTTTCAAAATATTACACTTTTTAGTTCTTAAGTTTTGAGTTTTGTTTTAATATGGTTCATATGTTAAAAGATTTATACTTTTAACCTCAATTTTTTCAGTAAATTCTCACTTTCAATTTTGACGTTAATATTATTAATTAATTTAAAATAATAATGAAGTGAAAATTTAAACTTTAATTACGATTTTTTGTAATTCTTTTAAATTAATTGAGAGATATTAACGCTAAAGAATGAAAAAGAGTATTTAGTGATTGAGTTAAAAGTATAGATCTTGAAATTCACAAATCAAATTGGAACAAAATTTAAGATAAAATTGTAAATTTTGAAACCTGTAGACTAAATTAAAACCATATTTAAAACTTGAAGATAATATTTTAAAACTTATAAACTAAATGGAAAATAAACCAAAACTTATTTTTCCTAAAGAAAAAGAAGGGAATAAAGAAAAGAAAAATGATAAAAATAGATAGCAAGAAGTTGCCTACTCCAAGGGTCTTTTTTGTGTAGGGATGACTTCTTTTTAGCGACTCAAATGAAAAAATGGTACATTGTTTGAAATTAAATGAAAATGGTCTTATGCTTGCATTAGCACGTTGTGAATTTACTGATTCGACTCTAAGAACCAACCGCGCGCTTAACGATAGCTGCTCGAATCACGCTACTCAATGTTATATGGTCGATGCTCGCTACTCACTATTCGTTTCTAGCTTATCTTTTCTATCTTTTTGTTTCTCTTTCTCTCTCTTATCAATTACCCTTTTCTTTCAATTTGTTGCCTTTGATCTTGGAAAAACCAACATTGATGGTCTCTTCTTTTTGTGGAGAGAAGGATGAGAAGCGGACGCAAAAAGTTGTAGATTAAATTTAAGAAAAAGGTGCCAAACGAAAAAGGAAGAAGCGATTCATTTGAGATTAAAGTGTTAATTTCAATACATAAGTAAAAAATCAAAATTTATTGATTTTCAAACTTGAGGTTAATTTTTATTTAGGCACTGTGCAATTTTCCCAAAGTTATTCAACGCAACGGGCGTTTCTCATCTATTTCAATAAATTGATATACAAGCAATTACAGAACCCCGCGAAATCAGCAACAACAAGGAGAATCTCCAGCATTTTCAGGTTTGATGTTGATTCTTCCTGTTTCCTCCCCACCCCATTGATGCTTTACCCAGTTTTTTACTTCTCAAATTTACTCTGGAAGTTAGAGCGATGCTTCTTAATTTCCTTTAAACACCTTGAGAACCTCCTTGGACATCCGTGATGCTTCTAATTCACAATTACAACTGATCTGTTGTCCAGCGAATCCCTTTTCATATTCACTTGCTCGATTTGTTCATGCCCATATGATTGCTTCGGGATTCAAGCCTCATGGACACCTTGTCAATCGCCTACTCAATTTATACTGGAAATCGTTCGATCTTGTGTATGCCCGCCAACTGTTCGACGAAATTGCTGACCCAGAAGCTGAAGTGAGGACTACATTGATTGCGGCATACTCTACGTTGGGACTTCGAATATGGCTGGAGAAACATTCAATGGAACTCCATGCAATATAAGGGACACTATTCTCTCCAACACAGTGATTACTGGGTATGTTCGTCATTCTGCTCTCGAAATGTTTCATGCTATGAGACGGGGCAATTTTCGGCCTGATATCTTCAAATATACAAGTGTGCTCAGTGCTTTAGCGTTTATTGTTGATATTGATAATGAGCAGCTGTGTGGCCAAATGCATATGTCAGTTTCAAAAGGAGAACACTAGAGCTGTCACAATATTACAAGTTCCAATTTTTATTAGAACTTCCAATATCAGTTCATCATTTTTTTAGTTGGATTTCAATTTTAGATCGAATATTTGTTTGGATTTTATGAAATTTGATATCATATTAAATAAATATGAAGTTTTATCTAAAAACAATTGTTGTGAGAGTGTTGATAAAGTTACTTTTACCTATTATCTTGTATATGCCATTATGTATCTTATAAAAAACGTTAGAGATGAAGTGAACCATTCATCTGATAAAAAATGTGAGTTTTGTGTTCTTTTTTCTTGAGAATCAGCTTAGAAATTGTTTGATATTGAAATGGCAGGAAGGGATGAATTAACGTGGACGACGTTGATTACTTGGTATGGGCAGAAGGATGATCTGAATGAGGCACGTGGCCTTGTAGACACAATGACTGAAAAGCTGAGTGTAGCATGGAATGCCATGATCTCTGGATATGTGCACCGTGGTATTTTCGAGGATGCCTCGAACACTCTTTATGGAAATGCGTTTGATTGGAGTCCACCACTACGAGTTCACCTACACTAGCGTGATCAGTGCTTGTGCCAATGGTGGTATTTTTTCAACTGGGAAAACAGGTGCACATGTTTACATTTTAAAAAGTATGCTGAACCCAAATCATATAGTTATTTTTTTATAATACATTGATTACTTCGCATTGGAAAGTATAGTGAATTTGATGGGGGCACGAAAGACTTTGTGAGATGCCAGTGAAAGATACGGTTGATTGGAATGCATTCTTATTACGATGTATTTAAGAATTAGTGCAAACTTAATTTACAAAGTGATCTAATGGTTTAGTGGAAATGATGGAAGAGAGTTGGTGTACATCATTATTTGTTAGTTTTTATTTTTCCTATAAATATTTGTAATGTTTCCACTTTAGTGGACATAGAATTCAACTGAAGCACTTGATTCTCCGTACAATATTTTTCTGTTGTTTCTATTCTGTTCTCTTTGTTCGGTTGTTTTTCATTGTAATGGGAATGCAGGGTGTCTTCGCAAAAATGCCAGAGAAAAACCTTCTTACATGGACTGTGATTATTTCAGGACTAGCACAAGATGGATTTGGGGAAGAGGGTTTGAAAGCTTTTTAGCCAAATGAGGTTAGATGATTATGCAATTTACAGCTTAGTCTGTGCTTGGGAGCATTGAAGAATGCTCGCTAGCTTCATGCTTAGCTTGTTCATCTTGGCCACGATTCAAGCCTCTTAGTTGACAATGCAATGATCTTAATGGATGCAAGATTTGAAGTGGTTGAAGCTGCAAGATTTGTGTTCCTGAGGGGCTATCTATATCTTCAATTATCTAAGAGCAATGGAGCTTTGAAATGAAGAAATTAGGATATATTCCAGACACAAAGTATGGGCCTCATCATATGGAATCTGAACACAAAGAATATGCCTTGTCTACTCACAGTGATGAGCTTGCAGTTGGGTTTGGGCTAATGAAGCTCTGGGGAAAAATTATTCGGCTGACAACTCTGCATAGTTAGATGTAGATTTGAAAATTGTCACTTCCACTTTTATAGTTTCTCTCATGCATCCAACGGTTGAAAATCTTAAAAAAAAATATCGCAGTGACATCATCGAATAATTTCTCAGTAGCTTTCAAGTTCATGTCTAAAAGTGGTGAGAAATGGGAAAGAGATTTCACCATTTCAAGAATGGTGAATGGTTGTGATGGTAATTCTGATTTCTACATTCTGTTCTATGGGTCTAAAAACTGGCCATACATCACCTAGGTTCCACAACGCTACAATGTTAAATGATTTAAAGAAGCCAAAGTAAGCTTAAGTCAATAGTAATTAGTATGACCTTCCTTTCTCGAAGTTGGATGTTCGATCCCCCACCTCGAGTTAGAATTTAGTCTTTAAGAATTTCATCTTTATAAGTTTGATATAAAGTCTAATGAATAGTCCATATGGTGTGACGAAATCTTCATAAATAGTCTATACCTTTTTCCAACCATAGAAGCTAAATTTGAATATTTAAACTGTAGGAACTAAATTATAACTTTCTCCGAATTATAGGAACCAAAATTTTAGTGTAAACTTTTTGTTTCCTTTTAATGTGACACAAAGAAGATAATAATATATTCAACATTTATAATCCATGTTTATGTTACACATAATGTATTCGTTTGAATTTTTCTTAGCATGGTACAAAGTATTTAGAATGATCTATTATCTTTGATAATATTTTTTTTAGTACAACAATTGTCCCAATTATCGAGTTAAGTTCATTTTTGTATTATATTTAATAATCTTAAAAACTAAAAACATGAGATTTTTTTAAGATAACAAAAACATGGCTTATTGAAAATTATATTTTGTTTACAAAATTGAAAATTATATTTTGTTTCTAATATTTGCAAGGATATTTATAACGTTTAGAACACATTTACCTTAACCAAGTTTTAAAATGTCGATGTTAACGAAATGTCAAAGTCTCAATTTTACATAAATAAAAATTTCTTAAAAATTGTAAAATTGAAATATTTGAAAAAGTATTCATATTAGTAAATAAATAAATAAAATTACACTTAAAGTACTTAAAGTATATACATTATTTATATTAGTGACATTCTATTTCTTATTTTTTATCTCATAAAGTTTCATACAATATAATAAACACGTCGACTCACCTCTAATATCAATGTCGTGAAAATATAGAGAAAAATGTTGACAGGTCGATGGACATCCAATAGGAAAAAAATAATCATACATATAAATTATAATAAAAATTGAGAATTGAGTATCCAACAATCCGTTGTAGTCTAGTTGGTTAGGATACTCGGCTCTCACCCGAGAGACCCGGGTTCAAGTCCCGGCAACGGAATTTTTATTTATTCCTTCTGAAAATCTTATGACTTAATTATAAGTTATACTATATATGAATCTCCATGAAAATAAATTATTTATGATATGTATCTAATTGTAAAAATTAATATTAAATACTTAAGATAATTCTAAACTATTAATTATCTAGTTAGTAATTAAATTGTCAAAATATTACAAATGTCTTTTATTTTAAAATTTTTTGAGTTACTATTTGAAAAATATCAAAGTAAATTAATATTTATCTAAACTTTTAAAGATAACTTTATTTTAGATCGTTTAATGATCATTAAAATGAAATATTCTAAGTTTAAATCTTATTCTTTCCTAAATCTTTTTTAACTATATGGTTTATTGACTTTCAAAACCCATATCCTTAAACCATTCTAAAAAAACATACAAAAAGATATTTTTTCTGATCAAAATTATTTAAAATAATTCTAAGGATCTTTGATGTCATTTTACCGTGAAGATTTGATAATGAAGAATGAAGGGAGGAAAAAGGAAAAAAATTAAGTGTAACTAGGCTGCACTCAATTAAAAATTGAAATATGACAAAAAAATTTTTGAAAATATCAATTTTTTTTTGTGTGTAGAGAAAGGAGAGCATGCTGCACCCTAATCATTGCTCGAGAAAAAAAAATCAGAGTCCTAAAACTTTGAACATTAACTTTCCATTTAAAAAAATACAATAAAAGTATTTGATTTAATTAATATTACAGTATTAAATTGTCATTGAGGTGTCGACATTTCTATCAATATTTATACATTTTTATGAGTTTAACATTGACGGTTCTATTATTTATATAATGAAAACATTTATAAAACATAAAAAATAAGTATAAAAAAAAAACCACTAATGTAAATATAATATAAATATTAAACCTGTTAACTTGTTGAAAAAGTATAAAATATCTATTCATTATTTAAATATTTTTTAGCAACATTTTTTTAAAAAAAAAATTATTCAACAACGTAGACATTTTCATAAATTGAGATCTAGATACCTTTGGTTGACATTTTAAATATTGATTAATTTGTAAGACACTTTTGGTTAACATTGATTAATTTATAATTTTAACATATTGAAAAAAAAAACTTCAACAAAGAGTTTTAAACATTTATGGTATCCTTCTCCAAAAAATAAGAATCATAATAATAAAATAATTATGGTATATAATCATATCGATTTAGGATATTTTTTTATGAAAAGTTGTGTTGCTTGTTGTAGTTAGTTTAGCCTTAAAAAAAAAAAAACTTATATTGATTTCAATCAAAACAAGTGGAAGTTAATAAACTATAAAAGGAGAGAGATGAGAGATGAGAGATGAGAGATTTTATTTGATTTTATTGTATATCATATATTGGAAAAAATCGATAATTATTTTTCATTTTCACTTACTTTAAATCTCCTCCATTTCATGTTAATTTCTCCACCGATTTCAACTTCTGTAATTTCAATAATGGGAATGGGGATGATTCAACCAGGCCTTCCTTTAGGGTTTAATGGAATCCACATTCCTCGGAGGAAGAGGTCCTGCTTTGTCCAATCGAAGCCTGAAGATGACGATGACGGAGCCTCCATTTCCATGATGGAGGTGGCCAATATAATGATCGCCATGGCCAACGGTGGATTCTGCAAAAGGAAGAGGAAGAAACCTTCGACGGTGAAACAGAGGAAGAAATCGAGGGAAAAGGAAATGGAGTTGGGGAAAAGTCCGCCGGAGATGCCGGCGGCGATGAGAGATCGGATTATGGGGAAGGGCGGGTATGAAATCGAATTGGTGATTCAAAAGCAACTTGAAGAGAGTGATGTGAACAGAAACCATGGGCGATTGAGTCTTCCGGCGAAGAAGGTGAGAAGGGAATTCTTGAGAGAAGAAGAAAGAAAAGTGTTGGATGAAGAAAATGGGAATAAGAAGAAGAAGAAGAAGAAGAAGGGAATGGAAGTGGGAATTATGGATTCTCTTCTCCAAGAAAGCTCAATTTGGTTGAAGAAATGGAAGATTGGGAGTGGTAAGGTTTATTGTTTGATGAACAATTGAAATTCTTTTGTGGAAGAAAGTGGTTTGAAAAGTGGGGATTACATTCAACTTTGGAGCTTCAGAAACAATAATTCTGACCGTCTCTGTTTTGCCATTCTTAAACTCTCACAACTCCTCTAACTCTCTTTCAATCTTTTCTATATCTCTTACTTCATTCTTTTTTTGTAATTACTAACTATTAAAGTAATTATTCTTTTATGAGATTTTTTTGTTGTTCTACAAAGTTAATTACTTGAATCTGAGAAATGAAGAGAATGTATAAATTGATTTACAAAATTCAAGAAAATGGCTACTATAGTCTATATGAGTGGATGGAGAATAATTTTTATTCGAGAGTTAGTTTAAAGAGTAAAATAATAGTAATAATAATTACAAATTTAATTCATGTCACTCCCACTTTTGTATTTATCTTTGAATTTTAAAATATTTAATAGACTTCTAAACTTTCAATTTCAAGTCTAATTCGTTTGACATAAATGACGGTGTCATATAGCCATTTTAATCAATAAAATGACTATGTTTTATACTAATATAAGGACGCAATGAATTTTTTTTTTTTTTTTTTTTTTTATGAGATAAAGAAAAGACGCAAATGAAGTTGAGGGGATTCAAATCTAGACCTATCATAAATTTGATTGGAACTATAAGATTAATAAATAATATGAGAAGATGAAATAAACCAAGAACCAATCAATTAGGAGTTGGAGTCGAAATGGATGGAATTGACTCAATCAAGTTGGTTTGAATTCAAGTTTAAATTAATTTTTAGTTTTTCTCATGTTGTCAAATTTTAGTTGTGTTCCTTGTTTTTTTTTTTTAATCTTATTAGTGTTATTGTTTACCCTTTTTTTTTTAAATTGTTTTCTTGAATTTTCAATATATATTATTTTATCTAGGTATATTTTCCAGTATAAACTTTTCAATATATATAACTTAATTATTCAAACTTAATTTAAACTTGTTTCCAATTTTATTTTGTTTGTTGTTGGGTTGTTCCTCCCCCTCCTCTTTAAAAATCTCCCTTTTTTTAAGGTATTTTTTTTATGAGAATAAAATATGGAATAGATATTGCAAGAGTATTTTCGTCCTACCATTAATAAAAGTTTTAGTTGAAAATCACCATTAGACATTTTTTTCAAAATTTATTTTGACGGGTCAATTTTCAGTTGGACTTCCTAATTTTCGACCTTTCCAAAACGTATATGGGCTTCCTGGCCCAAGGAAAAGGACACATAAGCCTAACAAAACAAGCCCAATAATATAAAACCTACCACCCAAATTCAATAACCTAAAACAAAGAAATTTCCAAGACTATATATACACACACAACCAAACAAAGGACACTCAATGAGAGTTTTTTTTTCAAATATAGAAAAATGAGTCAAACTAATATAGAAAAATTATACTGTCTATCAACGAGAGACGCGATAAACATTAATAGAGATTAATAGAAGTTTATCACTCATGCGATAGAATTCTATCACAGGCTATTATTGATCGACAGTGAAATTTTTCTATATTTGTAAATAATTTAAAATTTTTCTGTTTATAGTAATTTTCTTAAAAATAAAGACAGAAGTTTTTCCTTAATTTTTTCAAAAATAAAAAATGAAAAATCAAGAGATAGCAGACAATCCAAAAATGGTTAGCTTTTTTTTACCACTTTAACCTACGAGAGTTTTCTAGTAGTTTTGACCTAAAGTCAGACCTCCCTTTTCTTTCTGTCTGTTCATTGCGAACACAACACACCTCTTCCCTTCCTTAAAATATTTAAAAAAAGTTCCCTCTATTTTCTTTAATATATAATTTATTTTCCTATTTATTTATTTTTTTCCATCCCTAAAAATGTACTGCCTTAAACCTTGGGGGAATGGGGGCAGTCAACTGAGACAAAAGAAAGCACAAGGCTCGAGATGTAAGAAAAAGATGCAATTATTGGAATCTCCCATTTCTCTCTCTGGTCTTTACATAATTTAATTTCCCTTTTTTGTCGGCATAATTACTAATTATCGATAATTTTATTTTTTTTCCTTAAACAAAAAATAATAAAATTTTGCAGAAACATGATCTTGTCCCAAATATGGGAAAAAAGATAACTTTCGCTAAATTTGAGATCCCTCTCTCTCCAGGCTTCATCTAATACACTTTTTTCTTATTATTCAGAAATTTAATTTCGATACTAATTATTAAGTCATGCTTACGTCGTACTAAACACTTTTTAGCTTCTTTTTCGGCTATGCGGGCCCAAAGAAAAAAGTGGGCCGATAGATGGGCCTTGCATATGGCCCAGAATAAAACACCTTTCAAGCATTCAACTCTTTGTAGCAGACAGGTCCATTGTGGGTTTGTCTCCATCTTCATGGGTCAACCGTCTCTGCCGCGGCAAAATTAAGGATGTCTTTTGTCTTATTATTATTTTTAAAAACCTTTGTTATAGTTTTCTTTTTTTTTTCTTTGTTTTGTAGCTTCATTTTTTATATATACACATTTAGTTTTTTTAGATTTTTTTTTTGTGATTTGACAATTAAGAAAAAAAAACAAAACATTTGAATGGAGAAAGAAAACCTTTTGATGAAGTGAGTGAGTAACCTCTCATTCTTTCTTTTTTTTTTTTTTTTTTGTTTAAAGTGTGAGATTCTTTTTTGACAATGGCTCACTTCATTAAACGACGGGTTCTTCTTTCGGTGAAGAATCGTTTTTAATTGATATGACATTAGTTTCCAAAGCATGAAATGCCATGTCAATAGATTTCGTCCTATAAATCAAAATAGTATGTGTGTGTTTTTTTAAAAAAAAAAAAAGAAAAGAAAAGAAGGAAGCTTGTTGAACACCCATTTGTATGGTACAACCAAAAAATATTTTCAAATCTTATGCAAATTTTTAAAAATTTAGGAAATTATTGGGTTACATAAAAATAAATGACCAACCATAGGCTTTTTCTTATTTAAAAAAAAAAGGAAAAAAAAAAGAGAGAAAATAGTGGCAATATAATACATGACTTCCAAATGGCCTTTAAGACTATTTTTAACTCTTATTGTCACAAATTAAACCTACTTATTGCTAATTTATTAAATTTGGCTCCATTTAATAAATTGCGACACATTAATTCCCTCTACTTATTACATTGCTATTATTTCAAGGATTTTTCTCTAGGTTTAGGCATCTTTAATTCATAGCCCAATAACACTAATTTTTATGAGTGCTAATCGATAACTATATACGTAATTATGCTGGATTATTTCCTTTAATTGAATTTGAATATTTTAATACTTGTTGGCAATTTCTTAATTGTCTATTAATCGGTTTGTTTTTTTTTCCACTTTTCTGGTTGGATGCAAATTTCAAAATAGTTTACTCCTTTCTACATTATTTCAAGCACAATTTTTAATTTATTTTCTCACAAATATTAATACAAACTCAATAATAACAAAAACAACAATATTTTCATAAGTTTTTTTTCTTGTATAGTTATAGATAATATGAAGAAAAAAAACATAGTCGTCATTAAAAAAAATAAACGTTGAATGATTTAACAAAGCATAAAAATGGGATTTGTTTACTTGGAGGAAACTGAGCACATGGTCAGCTACTTAAAAGTTGAGACACCAAACCAATAAATAAAATAAAAATAAAAATAAAACAAACTTTAAATCAATCACAATTCACAACAGAGTTTTTATATTTTAAAAAAAGGGAAAAAGAAAAGGGGGAATTTATTTTGTGAGAGATCAGATCAAATCAGATGGTGGGAAAGTCAATGTGAATTTTTGCCTCGGGCCCCTAATTATTCTTCCACTTATTATTATACAATTTTCTTTTTCCTCTCCTCTTTCTTAAGACTTAAACAAATGCCACGTCAAAGGTCAAGGACGGCGGTTGTACGGCGGACTACGGCGGCCGGCGGGTGGCGATCTCAACGGCCAACACTAATTTCTTTTTATATTTTATATTATTATAAATGAAACCCAATTATTAGTGGACAGTGGCCACTAAGCTTTAGCGCGGGTCACGTGATTGTTTGCATAAAAGGGCTATTAAGTGTCTTAATTAACCTCCTCTAGGCTTTCTTTTCTTCCCCTATTTCTACGTAATTAAACCCATTCTTTTCTTTTTTTTTTTCTTTTTTTTTTTCCACTTTGCCACCTCATGTTCTTGTATTATTCAATAATTCAAAGCTATGACTTATGCCATTCCCCGATTTGTAATTTGTGTCAATTCCAATCTCTATGTTATGAGATTTGCTTGTTTTAGATTCTTTTTTAGTTAATCTATCTTGTTTGCGTAAGACGCTATGCTTTTTCTTTTGTTATTAATTTTTTTTAGTTTATTTTTTTATTTTTTTTTAATTTGACCTTTAATTGACATTCTACCAGCGAACTAAATTAACCACATAATTAGACTACAATAATTATTATTGTTCTAATTTGAAATTTAAGAGATGAAACTTAAAACGTTTAAATATTTAAAGATTAGAATGTAATCAATCTCGAATGAGGTTAGTTATTAAATTAAATTTTTAACTAAATCATTTATTGTTCTAATTTGAAATTTAAGAGATGAAACTTAAAACGTTTAAATATTTAAAGATTAGAATGTAATCAATCTCGAATGAGGTTAGATATTAAATTAAATTTTTAACTAAATCATTTTATTTTGATTTTGATTTTTAAAAAAATAAAAAGGAGAAGGAAATAAGCATAACAACATGTATTGTTTTTTTTAATATAAGAATTATGGTGTTTAAAAAAAAAACCCACCATTCCCTCACTATTTTTTTTTTTTTAAAAAAATCAAATTCTTTGGAACAACGTTATGAAAGCTTTATTAAGGTCTATTTAGCTCGATCGCAATAGTGGAATTTTCAAATAGACAATTAAATATCATAATGTACTTTGAGAAGACATCATCACATTGGCCTGAATTTTTTTATGATTATGATGTTTCTTCTATTTTTCTTAATCGGAAGCATTTTATCTAGCCTTTCTTTTATATATATTTCTTTTGTTCATTAATAAATGACTCGAATTTCTCCTTTAAAAAAAAACAACACAAAACTAACCCCCTCCTCGAGCTTTTATTTTTTATTTTTTTTTACCTGGTTTGAGAATATCATTTTATCAAAATTGGATTGCTAATTTCAACAATAGAATTAGCTACAATTTCGAGAAATCTAATGTTCTAATATAGCCTGTGGATATGAAAGAAACAAAAAAGAAACCATACAAGTGTTTAAAACTAAAAAAGATTGATTAATTATTCGTCTGAGAGAATAATTTGTAATAATTGCTAAAAAATATTAAATAAAAAAGATTGATGGATGGCCACTCGAGATGTTGCCAGATATAGATGAGTAGTAAATAGTGTATACACTCATAGATCCAGTCCTACGGTCGCTAATTTTTTTTTTTCTGCACAAATTTCTGTATCCAATTATTATTATGATTATGATATTATAATAACAACAAAATTAAATAACTTTTTTTTCCACTTTTTTTTTTAAAAAAAAAAAATTAAACCCTTGCTTGGTAATTGTTTCAAATATAATTGTTCAATTTATCGAAAGATCATTATGTTTTTTTTTTTTTTTTTTTTCGGAAAGAAAAAGATCATTATGTTTTTTCAAACTTGTACCTAGCCAATTTTCAAATATAAAAATACATGGTTAAACGAGGAAGAAAATTTGTTTCTATTTTATAATTGTGCTTGCTAAGTCAATCAATATAATTTTAATATCCATACTCTGAGATTTAAGTTGAATTTTAATTTGTGCGAATTTTTTACTTTATAATGAACAATTTTCAATTTAAACACTTATCCAAGTAGGGTTTGTTTCAATAAAATTTAAAGACACAAATTTGACTAAACCAGCCCTTAATATTTAATTAGGTATTTGAAGATGTTCTCAGAACTCAGAATCACATTAAATAAATATAAATCAATAAGTTAAAAGAAAAAAAAAAGGTTGACCTTGGGAAAATGGAGAGATTTGATTAAACAATAATAAAATGGAAGACATAACACGAAAGTTAAGGTCAAATGATAAGTTGATTACGACACAATTTGATGTATTTAACGACAAAAGCGTATGTCTGAAATCTAAATGACGACAAGAAATTCTCACTCTTTCTGCCTTTGGATTGGATTGTGTCTTTTTTTTTTTTTAATATATATATAAAAAAAGAAATATTAACATTAATATTAAATAAGAGTTTAATTAAACAAAAAACAAAAAAGAAATAGAGAAATGACAACAATAATAAAATATATGTCAGGTTCAGAGGGTCCTGTCATGGAGATATCCGGGATTTGCATGTGACACTAACATTCCTTCTTCTGTAGAGCAGATTGATTGCTGTGAGGATTATGAAACTTAAAAAAAAAAATGTAAATGTAAATAAAAAGAAACAATCTAATTAAAATAATTTTATTAATAATTATAGATAAGGAGGGGAGGGAAAAAAAGGTTCCTGCGGGTTTTACGGTGGAAGGACGAATAAGAAAAAGTGGAATTCTGACACGTGGGCAGCTGGCGACCATTGGATCTGTCATGCAAAACTACTGAGATTTTTACTCGATATTCATTGAAACTGAAAGACAGACCAACAGTAGAGGAAGTGCCCACTCATAGATTTTCATGTTCCCTCTCTCTCTCTCTCTTCATGTTACTCTGTGGTGTTTCGTATAGTAATTATGGTGTGAGTGAGAAGAAAGGGAGGGAAAATGGAGGGTTTTTATTTTTATTTATTTTTTAAAATATTTTAGAGAGAGAAAGTGAGAGGATTGTTTGTCTGGTTGTCTTAAATGAGGGGTTTTTTTAGGGAGAGGAGAGAGAGAGAACAGTGCAGTTACCATGGCGGCGTTTTGCAGGGCTCTAATTCCGTGCCATAATTGCATCGAAGCAAAGAAAGAAAGAGAAAGAGAACGAGAGAGAGAGAGAGTTGAAATCCCAAATAAAGTTTTTTTAAGTTTTAAAAAAGAAACAAGATAGAGAAGAGAGATGGGTATTAAAAAATAAATCTTTTTTTTTAATTTTTTTTTTAGTTTTACTGAAATATTTACCCGAATTTGCCTTGAAAAGTTAAACAAAAAACAAAGAAAACCCTTTGAAGAGAAGGTCATATCCACTTCTTCAAAGGAGAGGGAGAGAAAGAAATACTTGAGATAAATCAGAGTGAAATTACTTCCACGATGCGACTGTCAATTTTGTAACCATAAAAATATGATAGAGAAACAAGGGAGTGTTTGGGTGCTAAATTAATTATTGGGAAATTTTATCATATTGAAAAATTTTCAAATTATTTATAGAAAATAACAAAAATAATAATAATAATAAAATTGATGATATTGATAGACATCTATTGACATCAATCAGTGATAGACTTATATTATTTTTATCACTGATAGACCCTGATAGACTTCAATTAGCGTCTATCACAACTAACTAAAAATTTTGCTATTTTGTGTAAATAGTTTCCCATATTTTTCTATTTTTAAAAATTTTCCTTAATTATTATAGATAGCAGTTATTATAGTCTAAAAGTTGTAATGATCTATAAATTATAACAGTCTATGTTTTAGGTGCAAACTATTTTAGTTTAAATTATAATAGTATATGTTTGAGATACAGACTATTTTAGTCTGCATAGGAAATAGTAAACAGTGTAACAAAGAGACAAAAAGGAGATAAGAAAAAAATAGTAAATATTGTCACAAATAAGAACTTGAAATAGTAATACTATAGTTAATTGCAAATAATAATAGTTGAAATCACTAAATATTATAATTAGAGCCCTGAACAAGGACTGGACTCCACTCCACTACACTCCACCCACTTGAAGTTCGAGACCCAAGTAACTCCTAAAATTAAAGTATGTTGAATAAACATTTATTTATGATTTTTTTTTGGAGTAAAATAGAAGCACCAAAAATAAAATTAACATATCTTTAATCCAAACACCTGATAGATATTAGTCCATCTTGCATCACTGGCAAGACTCTAAGCAACATAATCACTGTAATTTCATGAATAGAAAGAGGAACTCAAAATGAAGCCTCTTCAATAGAAAGCTCAAATGTCATCAACAAAAATTTATATTTCGTTATTGAAACACTCTGACTGCCAAGTAAAATTAATAGAATCAATTAACCAATCAGTCTCAATTCCAGAAAGGAAAGACCCATGCTTCCTCAACTATATAATGATACCATTTAAGAGAACAACAACCTCAACGAGTTAATTAAGTAATAGGCCAAACCGACCATAGCTCAACTAGCATACCAATATTATCGTAACCAAGGAGATTGTGGTTCAAAACTTCCTACTCCTTTTCTACTTAAACAAAAAAAGCGAGTTAATTCATTTGGAGTTTATTAAATTTAAACCCCCATTTCCATTTTTTTCTTTTAAAAAAAAAATCACCCATTAATAATCAACGGCCACATATTTTCTTTTATTTTTAAATTATTAAAATTTAATTTAGTGTGTGTGGGTATGGGTTTGTTAATTATTTTTTATTTTATTTAAAGTGGGGAAAAAAAAAAGAGTCCGTACAAGAATGGTTTTTTGATTGGGGGGGTTGGATAGGGGAAACTTGGTGATATGGAATTTTGCTCAAAATTGGTGTTAGTCTCAGGTATTAGGTCAAAGAAATGGCTGGGTTCTTCTATCTAGGAGGGAGAGAAGGCCCACCAAACAAACAAGAAGAAGAAGAAGAAAGAGAACAGAACTTGTTTTTGTACAGAAATGAAGAGATCTACAACAAGGGTTTTGAGATATGGCCTCAACAATACAACAACAACAACAATCATCCTCAACCAAATCCTTCTCTTACAAACCATTTGTCCTTTGGCGTTGGTCCCAGCCGCCGCAGCTTCATGATCAACGACCCTTCCGATGAGCCTTCCAGATCAGCTTTCACCGTCATGCGCCCTGCCGCTGCTGCCTTCGCCGCTGCCTCTGCTGCTACTGCTGGTGGCATGAATTGCCAAGACTGTGGCAACCAAGCTAAGAAGGATTGCGCTTATTTGCGGTGTAGAACTTGCTGTAAGAGCCGAGGGTTTCAGTGCCAGACTCACGTGAAAAGCACGTGGGTTCCGGCTGCCAAACGCCGTGAGAGACAACAGCAAATTGCCGCTTTACAACAGCAGCAGCAGCAACAAGAACAGTTTCGTGGCGGTGAGAATTCCAAAAGACAAAGAGAAACCCACTCTGCCGCCGCTGCCGCCGCCTCCGCTTGCCCTCGTTTGCCCTCCATCACGTCAGGTAAAATTAAATTTTTCTTTTAAAAAATCCCAAATTTCGAGACGATTTTTTTTTCTTTTCCCAATTTTGAAAATCCTACACCGAAATCTTCCCCAGAAATTCATGGATTTCGTTTTGTTTTTATTATTATTATTATTCCTTATCATTTGCGTGTAAGAAAATCTGATTTTTGATCATCAATCACTTTTTTTTTTTTTTTGGGTGTGTATATATATTTTTTCTTTCAATTTCTTCTACTGTAGGTAAGTAAAACTGACGAAAAAGTTGTAAGAAATTAGTTAGAGTTTCGAAAACTTTACTTTTCTGACAGATTAATTACACTGTTGGTTGGAGTTTTTTTTCTTTTTTTTTCTAATTTTTTTTTGGTTTGGTGTGATGATGATATTAGGGTTAGAACTGGCGCAATTTCCATCAGAAGTGAACTCACCGGCGGTATTTCGGTGCGTAAAAGTAAGTGCAATGGACGATGCAGATGAAGAGTTTGCATATCAGACGGCTGTGAACATCGGTGGCCACGTGTTCAAAGGAATTCTCTACGATCAAGGTCCTGAACTCCGTTACACTGCAGCCGGTGAGAGCTCCTCCGGCCACGGCGGAGACGGATCAACACACCCACTTAACCTAATTGCCGGACCCACTTCCGCCACTACCTCCGCCGCCACTAGTACCAACCCCTCCTCCGCTGCCGCTGCGGCCGCTCCGTTGCTTGACCCTTCTATATATCCAGCTCCTCTCAATGCATTTATGGCTGGTACGCAGTTCTTCCCACCCTCAAGGTCATGAGAGAAAAATAAGATCCCAAAATCCCAAAAAAAAAAAAAAAAAAAAAGGAAATTTGCCCTAAATTATCTGTGTTTTTTAGCTAGTTTTTTTTTTCCTTTTTTTTTTAATTTTTGGAGAAGGCATGGGAATTAGAGAGATGAGAAGATGTTCTTATGAGGAAGACATGATGAGGAGAAATTGATCGATGGATATTTCAACTTTTTTTTTTCTTTAGCTTCCGATTCAGATTTTTGAGATTATCTTCTTTTTTCTTTTTTCTTTTTTTTTTTCCCCTCTCTTTATCTCTGGTTTCTTAATTTCAAACATTGTTAAAGGCTGCTTATTCAAATTGAAAAAAGAGAAAAAAAAAATTGAGATTCTCATTTTGATTTGGTTTTTTTATTTTTTGTTTTTATTTTAGTTCTGAGAACTCAAAGCTGGTTCCTTTTTTTTTTTTTCGATTTATATTGGTTTGGTTGTTGGATGAACTTAATCTCGATATAATTATGAAGTTAAGAAAATGTTAGTTTTTGAAAATTATAGCATTTGAGTTGGGTTCATAAGATTTCAAACCAAAATTCCAGTTTTATAGTTCATTCCTTCAAGTGAAATTTTTTTTTGAAAACCCAGAAAAGTATAATTCAAAAAACATGGGAAGATGTCAATTGTTATTATTTTCATGCAACATTTGGAAGATTTAAGCTTAAAGTATATGAAAGTTGTGATTTTTTTTTAGGATTCAAATAAATGAGAATCTTCCATCTTTCTCTCTCTACCATTAAGGGGCTAATTAAATTTGTAATAAGTGCAAATTCAATAAGCAAGTGAAAGTTTTTGGCAAATTTTGACTAGAAGAAAAACAAAGAAGAAAAGGGAAAAGGTTTTAAGCTTTAGGCTAAAGCTTAGAGATTAGTGGATTGTACATTAATACAAGTTTTTTATGAAAGGGATTTTGCTATATATAAATTTGTAATAATGCATGTATTTATGTGCTATGATACATTTTTCTTGGTGCCATTCCTTTGGGATTTTTTGGGTACCTTTTGATGTAAAAGAAAGCAAGATTTTCTATGAGCTTTTTTACTAAATAAAAAAAAAAAATATATTTCCCTTTTGTTTATAGATCTAGACGTATGGCATTATGCCATTTTTAATCTCTTTTGGCATCTCATTTTAAACCTATCATTCTATCACGATCACGACCACCATCATCTCGATCAATCCGACTTAAGCTTTACTTTCGAAACTTGCATCCATTGTCCTTTTATGGTTTGTTTTAAACATTCTTACATGTCTAAGTATTTTTTTTTAACTAATCATCATAGGTTGGCCTAGTGGTAGTGGGAACATAAAAAAAAAAAATCAAAGGGTCAAGGAGTTGGACCTGAAAAATTGACATCTAGGCGGGTTGTCCCGTAAAATTAGTGGAGGTGCACATAGATTTTTGAATTTGCAATCCGACAGTGATAAGTAGGGGCTGCCTTATTATTCTATAAATTTTCCTACTTTTCTTGTGTTGTTGCATGTGTTTCTTGTGCTGCTTTTTTTAAGTGTCTCCTTCATTATTTTCTTTGATTTTTTTTTTCTTTTATATTGTCATTTGAGTTCGAGTTTTTAAGTGTTTCCTCCCTGTAACAGTGGCCAGTTGCGTAGAGAAAAACAGGAGAGAAATTATAATAAGAAGTGAGAAGAAATAGGAAAGGAAGCATTGATGTAGGTTGTTCATTATTACACAGCCAGCATAGAGTTGGTTGCATTAGTGAAGCTGACATTAAGGGTTCTTTTATCGCTTTATAATTAGGTAACATTTTGCATATAATTCAACTCACTTATTACAATTAAATGTCATTCATTAACTCATTGGGGTCAACCAAAGAAAAGATTGATAAATAAATAAAATTTATGAATTATCGTATAATTTCAAAATAGTATTATATTAGATAACATGTAGTTCCGTTTCAAAATTATTAATTGACAACGAGAGGAGTAGCTCATGTATCTTATAAAAATTGTGAGGTTCCTGAATTTTTTTAATGTGAAATGCTCCCTCAAGATGATGCCTCTTTGGAAACACTGTTATTGAATCGGATCTCAATTTTTGTTGTTGGATCAAATGTCCAGTTTGACTTCATAGGCTCGAATACAGTGTTAGATAACATGAGGTTCAGTCTAAAAAATAAGTGACAATAAGATAAGTATCTCATGTATCGTATAAATATTGTGAGGTCCCTTCAATTTTTTCACTGCCAACTGTTTCTACAGGTTGGTGTTTGAAAAATTATATTGTTTTTTTTTTTTTTTTTTTTTCAATTTCATATATAGAAAGCTTATTTGACTGGTAAAATTTCTCAACTTATTTTCTTTTCTTTAACATAATAACCTTTTTTTACTACACAACATTACAAAGAGTGTTGGAATCTAATTCTCGACAAAGAGAAATATTAAAATGTTTTGATTGTTTGAGTTGATTTAAGTTCGCAAGAAAATGACCTTAGGTAATCTCCTGAATTATATGATAGAAATTTCATTTTTATATATTTCTTATTCTAATAAAAACGTTACCCAAAGCAAAACTACAAAAAACAAATTATATTTGTGAGGAAGAAGGAAAAATGAAAATAGTTATCAAACTTCATGACAAAATATATAATTATAATAATAAATAACGATAATAATATTAATAATAAACAAAAACAAAACAAAAAATTAATAAATATATATATATATATATATATATATATATCTTCACATGGCATGAGAGATCAATAGGTGCACCGAGACATCTAACTACGTTGACAAACATCCAAATTTAGTTAGTTGTATTTTATGCATGTTATTTATATTTTTGTTGTTCAATCGAAATTGAAAATCCTTCATAGGTGTCGAGATCTTTGCCCCCAAAAGGCGGAAAAAAGGGAAAAAACATGGTATGGAATGCTTGACCATGCTTGATCAAGAACCATCCGGTAAAGAAAAACGAAAAAAAAAAAAATCCTTGTTGACTAAGGATTGACTGGTATTTTGAATAATCTTTTAAAATATAAAATTGAAAATAAAAATATAGTTGGTAAACCAGCATAATTTTTTTCTTAAAAAACGATAATAATAATTTTAAAAAAAATTCTAAAACATTTAGTTCAAAGAAAAATATTTAGGTACATCGTAAATTAAATTACATTTATTTTTGTGTAACTCGTCGAATCATTAAACTACATTATGTCACATGTTAAATTTTTTATCATGTGGTATATAAAGATAGACATAATTGATGATGTCCAAAATATCAGTCTATTTTAAAATGAACATGTACAAAGTATGTACTGTTAGATTTGTCAGTTGCAGTTTCTTTTTAACTGTTTCCATCTCAATCTTGATTGAACAATTTTTTTCTCCAATTCTCTTAGGAAATAATAATTTATATATAAAAATGCAAATTTCAAGATAGAGAATGTATAAAACAAAGCTAGTTACAGAAAATACTTTACCAAAATTTAAAATTATGTAAACAACGCATATTTAACCATAAAATAAAATAGAAAAGCATTATATATATATTCTGGTAAGTCATTTAAATTGGCATTCATATAATGGAAAGAGAAGAATGTAGTTTTTTAAAATTATTTCTAAGTTTAATTAGATTAACTCAATTTTTTCTTTTGAACAAAGGAAGGCACGTCTTTGAAATTAAAGAGAACCGGTACTCATTTCAATTTTCAAGAAAATATAATTGCAGCAATCCATTTTAACGGAAAAATAATAATTTGTGAATGAGTTATATATTCATTATTTGAGCAATATATGTAACTTTACTGCTACTCTTTAAATATTGGCTAATAATTTTTTTGATGGTTGTCTGAATTATTTTTATGGACATATGGATTTACAAAAAGAAAATAATTAATTTGAGAATTCAATAATTTGTTGACGCATGTGGCTTGGAACTTTATAATTAACATGAGTATAGCTCAATTCATATAAAATTTGTACTATCAACTTTTACATTAGAGATTTAATTCTCCACTCTCATTATATAGTTAGAAATGAAAAAACTTTATAATTTTATACAAAATTAGCTTTTATGCCAGGATTCTTAGGTTTAATTATTCATGAATTTATCATTTTTAATCCCCTAATATGCTTAATAATTTAAAAACCAATCCTGAGTTGTTCTAATTTGTGTGCAAATAAGAAGTTATTTTGGTGTCATGTGATAAAAATCTTTGCATGATATAATTCAAGCTAATGTCCTAGGAAAACTTCAATTAATCTATAGTACTGGAGGGGTTACCATTTTGTATGTACTATTTTTCATTTGTACTTAATAAATTTATCTGTGCATCTCTATCTAAAAAAGACGACTCGTAATTTGAATGAAAGTATAATTTTATGTAAGATGCACCTACTACTACTATTACTATTATTATTATTATTATTATTCGAGTAGAATAGAAGTTGGTGATTCGAATCATAGATATCTTAATCGTTAATACATATTATATGCTAGTTTAGTTGTATGCTTGTTTTGACTATTGTTAAAAAAATGTAAAAAAATATTCATAGCTCCATAGATAATTAAGACATATTACAATTGTCCTCTACGAATTTTAATGTTTTGAAATTGATCCATGATTTATTATATAACTTATCCAATAAATCTTTCTCAATATATGCTATAAGACAATCATTGATCTTTCATTCTATTACTGCTCATTGATCTTTCATTCTATTACTCCACAATATTTAGAGTAAAAAAAAAATATATTCATATTGATATAAAGTCAACTTTACAAAAATGAAAGAGTGAACGTTGTATTTTCAATAAAATGTTGTTGAATAAATTCATTTTTTAAAAGTGTAAATGGGAAGAGAAGAACTGAACCTACAACCAATAGCATCTAACTGTGCCCCCTTGCCACTGCACCATCCTCTAAACTTGGTAAGAAAATTAGTTATAATATATATATTGTTAAATAGCACTTAAAATTTATATTAAAAATGTAAAAATCGATCAGGGGCACGTGCCCCTGGCCCCTATGTAGATCCGCCGGTGAGCGCAAACTATTTACTGAAAATAGCAACAAAAAAAAAAACACTCATAGACATTGATAGATTTCTATCAGCATCTACCGGTGATAGACTTATATCATTTCTAACACTGATAGACTCGTTAGACTTCTATCAGCTTCTATCACAACTATCTAAAAATTTTGTTATTTTGTGTAAACAATTTTTCTTATTTTTCTATTTTTAAAATTTTCCAATATATGCAATTAACTTTTTTTTTCAACGGCACTTTTGTTTGATGATAATAATTTTAGTTTTTTAAAATAAGATTCCTTTTTCTTTTGCTACACTTTAGAAAACTTGATCAAATTTAAAATTTAAATAAAAAAAATTTCTCTCTCTTTTTTGTTTTTGTTTTGTTTTGTTTTTTTGAAAACTATGCAGTTATGTACATACATGGGAGTATATCGAAAAAGAGCTTTATGATTTCATTTTATTTATTTTCAATTTACAATTGATTAAACCTATTTTCTAAAAAAGCATTTCCTAAAAAAAGTATACATTACCACGTCATTCATGAGTGTTGGCTGTGGTTCATATTTACAACTATGCATGTGAGTTGCAATAATGGCGAATAATAATTATTAAAAAAGAAAAAAGGTAAATAAAAAAAAATCTCAGTCAATATCCATCAGCCGTCCATATATATATATATATATATATATATATATATAATTAAAATAAGTTTTATTTCCGAATACATAAACTTTCAAATTATCTATTTCATTTTTTTTTCCATTTTTTAAAGGAAAATTTTAGTCCTTACCTTGAATTTCCAACACTTATCACAAATCACGAACTATTTCAAAATTAAACATCTATACATTCAATCTAACTATCAATACTTGTCCGTACAGACTACAGATACATCAATACATCACCCTTAAGTGAAGTTATATCATGTCAAAGTTTATAATAAATAATTCATAAAAGAATAACATTGTATATATATATATAAGAATAATAATCGTAACATACATCTTACATAAAATAAATTTAAGATTGTAGTTATTATTGCCTAAATGTAACTAACTATAATTCAACTAGTTCAACTAAAAAATTTAAATTTATACATTTGAGTAAGAGATAAGAAGAATCCCCAAATTCTTACATGTAGTTAGAAAAAAGCAAATTAAAAAAATATATTTTAACCTAGTTGAGATATCCTGGCACATCACATCTACGGAGAACTCCTTAGTATTTTGTAAAAAAAAAACTTTTTAACTTTGTTATTTGTTAATTAAAAAAATACTACTACTATGTTAAAAACTACAATATTACCCATCATTTTTTTATAAATGTTTCAAAGCTACCATTGGATTAGAGATCCAAAAGAATTTTAGATGAAAATTGTGACCTAAAATAATATGATGGTGTGTTTGAATTCAAACTTTTGTTCATATAATTGTCACATATTCCAAATCTTAATTTTCATCCAAAACTTTAATCGATGCATATTCTAAAAATAGTTTTAGAATATTCACAGGAGTAATATACTAATATTGCTAACTATTGTAAAAAATTTATGCAACAAATAATGGAATTCAAGAGTATTTTTCTAAACACGAAATTTTAAAGACGAAAAATTAATTTTAAACTAAAAACACAAAGTGGTGAAAAGGTGAGATTTTTTTTTTCTTTGGATCATATGGAGAAGAAAGGGAGAAGAATCAATCGGTGAGTTTTATTTTTTATTTTTATTTTTATTTCGTTATTTTTTTAGGACAAAATATATTTTTAGGAAGGGGAGTTAAGAAAAGAGGAGTCAGGAATTATTTGGTGTGTGAATGTGCTGTCTCTTTCACATGAAATTGACTCTCTCTACCCCAAATTAAATGCATTAATAAATCCCCCCTTGAATATACCTAATCCATCACTTCCCTCCATTTGATTTAACATTTGTATTCTCTAGTCCCACAATAATAAAAAATAATAATAATCTTATTAAATCTTTCCTTTTAAAACTAAAAATATATATATATAATTCTATGATCTCCCTAGGGTTGTATTCTCTCTCTTCCTATTATAAAGATTTGAAATTGGATTCTCTTCCTAGTTCTAGTGGAAATGGGCATGTGGTGGGGGACGTCTAAATTCATTTACAATCCCACTTGGGTTTGTCCTTAGCCCAAATATATATGGTTTCAATCTTATATTTTATTTTTTGTACATTTATTTTTTTAATTTAAATTTTTTTATTTAAATGTTGTTTGTCCTTATCTATATTATGAAACTTGTCCTAAAACAATTAATCTATATTATTAAACAGGTAATCACGAGTTCAGAGTTGTTTTCAACCTTAAAATTTGATTTGTTATATGTAATTTTGAATATTTTTTTAACCCAATACTAAAGGAGAGTGAGATCAGAGAGTGCACCGAAACATCTCAACTAAATAATTTTAAATATTAATTTTTGGAGTTTTCTACTCATCGGTTGTCATAATAAATAAATAAAATTAATGTTGCTTAATTATATGGGAATTTTTAAAAATAGAAAAACAAGGAAAACTATTTACACAAAATAGCAAAATTTTTAGATAGTTCTGATAGACGTTGATAGAAGTCTATTAGAGTCTATTAGTAATAGAAATGATAGAAGTCTATCACTGATAGATGCTGATAGAAGTCTATCAATGTCTATCAATATTTTTTTTTGCTATTTTCTATAAATAGTTTGACATTTTTTCTATCTGTGAAAATTTTCCTAATTATATTAAAGTTTTTGTTAAATTGTTTGAAGCAAATTATTAAGAGTTTCAATCCATTTTTATTTAAAGTTTTGGGATTAAAACATAATGTTTAGGGGTAAAATATAGACCAAAATCAAAATTACCATGAAAATTCAAGGATGATAATAATATTTAAAATATTATGTTGAATTACAAGTTTTGTCTTTTCAACTTTAACTTTGTTTCTATTTGGTTTATGAGGGTGACGATATTTAACTTAAAATTTTGTATCTAATACGTCCTTAAACTTTAAATAGTGTTTAATAAGTTATTAAACTTTCAATTTTATGTCCAATAAGCCTATGAAAATTTTAATTTTGTGTCAAATAGATCTTTGGCTTATTTTACGACTTATTCAATATTATTTTTAAAATTTTAATCACGAGTGAATCGACAAAAAAATTTAAGGTTTAAAGCCCTCTTAGGCATAAAATGTTATTAAATATTTAATTGCTTTGTTTATTTTATTTTATTTGTATTTCGATAATCTACTGGAGACAAAATTAAACGTTTTTCTTTATTTCTTTTTGAACAAGATACTAGAGGTAGAGGGAATGAAAGCGTATTGGAATATCTCAACTAAGTTGATTAGATATAAAATTGAAAGTCAGTATCAGATCTATCAAACACAAAATTCAAATCGTAGAACAAAATAGAAGTGATTTAAAAAATTTAAGAACTAAATTTATAGTTTAACCAATATATTATTTGGTGCATAGTTTTTGTTTTAATTTATCAATTGGGATTTGAAAAACTATAGATCTCGTGATTATTAATATACTCGAATGCTAGTTGAGCTAAGTTTTTGTTAGCAAAACACTGAAGTTATTAAAAATGATATCTCATTTTGAAATATAATTGTTTAGTTCTCACATTAAAATCTAATTCGTAATATATAACAAACGCAAAATTAAAACTTCTAAAAACTTGAATATAAAATTGAAAATAAAACCCCCTTGTATGTACATCACGGATAACATTTTAGTAATTTTATAAATTTTGTTTGTTTATTATGACAAAGAAAAATATACATTTAATCTAGATTTAGTTCTAATGAACCAAATTTTAAACTTTCAAAATTTTCACCCTCAACCTTAAATTGAATAAACTATGAAATGCATAATCCTTCAAAACTACTAAATTTTAAAAATAACCATGAATAAATCACACCAACTCAATTTTATGTCATCAAACAAATAACAAAAACAGTCAACATGGTCTTGAAAATACCCAAACTACCCCCCCCCCCCCCCCCCAAAAAAAAAAAAAAAGAAAAAAGAAAAAAGAAAAAGGGAAAAAATTTCATAGTGGCCACAATTTTATTGCATTGTTTTTACTATTTAATTTTACAACTTAATTCAAAGGAATTGAAATTTGAAAATTCACATTTTTTTTTTAAGTACAAAGCCAGAGTGTGGCTTCCTTCCAAAAATATACACCGTTATTATGACTATTTATGAAACTAACTCTTTAGAATCATGAAGAATTTTATCATGAATTGCCTAATGAGATAGGGTAGGTTAAAATTTGTTTTTATTAATTGGCAAGTTCATAAATTTATCACTAAAACAATAATTAGTTTAAAAAATGTAATCAATAATTAATTTATTTAAAAAAAACAAACAAAAATTAAAAGAAACAATTTATTTTCTACTCTTTTTTTTTAGAAAAAAAGTGCTGAAAAATTGAAATAACAAGAGATAGGGTTCTTAATTTTCAATAAGTAATTTAATTGTAAAAGAATTATTTTGGAAAGCAGAAAATAAAATAATTATTAAAAGCATTTAATATTTTAAATTTTTGAACATATTAATTAATATGTGGAATTATTAAACTTTGAGACATGGCATGAGTTATGATCCATATAATAGGTGGGTAATACCCAATAACTTATTCCTAGCTGTTTTCTGAAACATATATATAATTCAGGAGGATCCAAATTTGCTATCCTTCACTACAAAAATCAATTAGGGTGAATTATTGTCTCTGAATCATCACCATCACCCAATTAATTCAATCCTCAAGTCAAAACTTTGAATACAACAGTTTCTTTTTATTGACATAATACCTATGTTCCCAAATTTCTAAATAATATAAGTATGATTACCAAAAATTAAAAAAAAAATCTAAATTTTATTTTTTCAAGACTTACAATATTACCTTTGACTTTTCATCGTAAATGTTTCAAAACTAACTGTATTGTAGAAATTCGTTAGAATTTCAGATGAAAATTAAGACATGAAACAAGTGTAGTGGTGACTTAGAACGGTGTGACAGTATTTAGGTCTCAATTCATCTAATGTCACGACCACACTATTTCAGGTTACAAATTTTGTTCAATACTCTAACGAATTTCTACTTCAAAAATTAGTTTTAAAACTCGTTGAAAAGTCAAGAATAATAGTGTAGTTTTTTTTAAAAAAATCGAGATGTTTTTTTTAAATAAATGACAAAATTCACAAGTATTATTTACAATTTAACCTATACATACGTCTATTGCTAGCCTTCGACCCCAAAAAAGACTACCTCCAATTGGTCTACGATTGGGAAGACTTTCTTTTATTAGGAGAAATTATTGGGAATGGTCACCAAGATATGCCTTATTAATTCTCATTGATGATTCTTAGAATATGTATAGTAGAAATAACCTACCCAGCATTCAACCTTACAAAATTGCCTTTGATTGGTCTAAGATCGCACTATATCTGTTTGGTCCATGAATTATTAGAAGTGGTCATTGCGAAATAATATATAGTTTTGTTATTCTTTATTACAACACCAATGGATTTTGATATATAGTTAAAGCAAAAATTATCTTGGTCTAGTGACTTTATATTATTTGGTTAAATAATTATTGAAAAGGACCACTACAATATAGTTAGCTATTTTTTTACATGTCTCTTCGATCATTTAACCATCTACTATTGCACAACCTTAAATTCATTTCACGAACATCATCAAAAGTAACCGTCATAATATTGGCACCTACTCCTTTTCTAGTCAATTATATTTAAGATCGAAAATTCTATATCATAGTCTCATATTGGCTAGGAAAAAAAAAAAAAGAAGAGATAAAGAAAATATTACTAGGGATAACATCTTTATATGGTACATATCTTTTGAGTACTAAAAACTAAAACCAAAGCTAACATTGTTTCCTCGTTTTGGATCGGTTTCTTTTATCATATTGGCATCAATCTTTCTCTCTCAAATGAGATCCATCAAATCCAATTCACAAAAGCATCTTCTCTATTTTAATATGAAAAAAAAAAAGCTTCAGTGCAATATAGGTGCAACCTACACAACACTCAAAATCAACATCTACCACGTGGCAATTTTTTATAAAAAAATTGATTTTCTAATTTAATTTTTTTCCTATTATATATGTATGAAAACGAGATTGCATGAGATTAGGTGCAGCATAATCATTACCCTTTGAATATTATGATAACCATCATCTAGAGTCATTGGAATTGAAAGGAACAAGCACATTTTTCAGTGCAATTTCAGAAGCTACATTTGGATTAGGAAATATATCACATCCTTGCCTGCCTTTTGGTCTACCGATCAAAGCTCTTCTCTAATTACACATCTGCCACTATTGCTCTAAACTCGACTGCTTTATATAGCCCGTTTCTAGTATATGTTAATAAAGTAACCCTTTCTCAAAAAAAAGAGAGAGAGAGAGAGAGACTAATATCGAGAGGTTATGTCTAATTTCCAAAATAAACAATGTCATTGAACTGTAGAGAGATACGTGGAAGGTCTATTGTGGCACCTAACAATATTATTGAATCTTTCTTAACTATATATATCTAACAGTAGTAACAGTCACATTGAGTAATTTTCTTAGATCGAAAATTCAAAAGATAAATCGAGTAAAGAGTGAGCAATGAATGTGAGTTGTAATAAGAGTAGGGTTTGGGGGAGGGGGAGGCAAAAGAGTAGTTTGTTTTCTTTGGTTGGGTTTATAGCATTATGTGTGTTAATAGTGTAGGGCATGGGGTTGCCCCATGCGCATGCAAAAGCCAGCCAGCCAGCAAGCCAGTTGCCGCGCTGAGGAGCTTAATTATATCTCTTTTGCTATCTTTGGCTCTCTATTCCGCCGGAGAGTACAAAATGGAAGGGTGGTCCAACCGCATGCTTTTCTTTCTTTCTTTCTTTCGCCTGCAATTGCATGGCATGGGGCGGCTAAATGCCAATGGCCAATGAGGCCAATATTGGGCTCTTGGGAAACAGTACATTCTTGATCACTTTTATGCTTGATTTGGTGAAACTCTATCATTATTGTTTATTATTTGCCTATCACTGATCATCTGCACCATTGATTAATTCCCCCATCTCTTTCTCTCTCTCTTTTTTTGTGTTTTGTGTGTCTGTCAATCTTTACCTACACTACTCCCATCCATAAATGCTATTTCTTGTCTCCTAATGCCTAGGATTTTAGATTTAGGAAAATGCCCCACTCTCTTTCGCATTTCCTTTTTATTAAATGCTCCTATTTTTAATAATATTACACTTTTCCCTCTTTAAAAAATACTTAAATGTATTTCGAGCTCATTCATCTTTGTGCAACCCACTTAATTGACCAATCACAAGTTGTGATCATATGACAAACTTTTCTTTCTTTGAAAAAAAATCTTTTTGATATATATATATATATATATATATATATATCTTTGAAATTAAGGAGGATGCATGAAGATGAGTGTAACATGGATTGCATTCAAGTATTACTCTTTTTCTTTTTAGTTTAGTTACATAAGGAATGGAGAGATTCAAACCTTTGCTCAATTTTGCCTTGGTGAGAGATATACTATCTTTAACTGGTTGAGTTATATTGCATGGGTTAACGACGTTTAGGGAGTTAGAGAGATCAAACTAGTAAGCTCTTATGCTAACTTGGATGTTTTTTTTAAGAAATCTGAGAACCTTTTACTTCATCTGATCTATCGTGTGAATGAGTTAAATCACAACTTTATTCATCTTTGAGTAAGTTTAAGGTTAAATTACAAGTTTAGTACTTACCATTGAATTTTGTATCTAATAAATTTTTAAAATGTTGTATAAGTTTATAAACTTTCAATTTTATGTGTTTTAGTAAATCTTTGACTTATTAGATATTTTATTTAAAAAATTTATGAATGTAATAGCTACAAAATTTAAAGCTAAGAATTTATTTAGATACTTGTATAGATCTAGTACATTTTCAAGTGTAAAGACTTATTGAACTTGTACTTTAACCTAACTTAATAAAGTTTAAAACATAAAAAGTGAAACATGATTTATCTGGTCGTGGATTAATTTATTTACATGTATATAACTATATAATTTATGCCTTGGAATTCATAGTATAAAAATAATACTAATAATAGAGACATTAAGGAAAATAAGGGTAAATGCAGATTCAAATAGTTAGGGGAGAAAATAAGTAAAAATGGCTAAGAGAATCTCGCCTACTAATTTATTTTTTTAACAATTTGATCAGAGTCATTAAAAATGTTTGACACTACACTAAGCCATATTGGCATGTCACATTATTTATTATTATTATTATTATTATTATTATTAAGTCTATAAAATATAGAAAAAATGAACCAAACTATTTACAAATAATTTTTTTTAATGTCTATCAAAGATAGACCGCGATAGACTTCTATCGCTTAAATTTACTATATTTGTAAATAGTTTGGCTCATTTTTCTATAGATTAAATGTAGATTTAGATTAAATTGAATGTTAAAAGAAATTTTACTGTCTATCAGCGATAGACCGTGATAGAATTCTATCATTTGAGAAATAGACTTCTATCGCTATCCATCGCTCAAGCGATAAAATTTTATTGCAGTTTATCGCTAATAGACAACAAAATTTTTGAAGCGATAGAATTCTATTGTGGTCTATCGCTAATAGACAGCAAAAATTTTCTATATTTGTAAATAGTTTAGCTCGTTTTTCTATATTTGAAAACAACTTAAAGAAAAATATACACTAAAATATACACTTAAATCTATTTTTGTGAAATTTTTCTATATTGGTAAATAATTTAATATTTTTTTTATTCATTAATAATTTTTTTTTTATTATTATTAAATTAAATAATTAAAATCTAGTGATCAAAATTAATGTCAAGGTTAAATCAAAACCTTTATTTTACCAAAAGTTTTCTTAGTTTAATGAGTGACGTAAACGAAAATACGCTCGATATATTCTTCAGAACATATCTCACCCTTAAAACGACGCCGTATGTATGTCCAAAAACCGTGGTCCTCCATTGTTTCTGATGCATCACATTCACATGTTGATTTTATTACGTATATTATATTTGTTTATAGCAACCTAGCTCGATTGATAGCACCTATGACCAAGCACTGTCGCTCATATTTGTTATCTTGTATTTAAATATATTCACCAAACTCTATCTCTAAAGTTAGTTACGTCCATATTAAATGAATAAATGATAACATATGCTACAAGAAACTGCCAGTTTTTGTGGGATTGTGATATTGCAACCATATGACTTTGATGTCTTCTAATGTTTCATGGTTTTATGTAGCTTTCTCAAGTCGTCGTTTTTTTTGTTAGCTTTCAAAGGAAGCATACAGGTATATTGTGGGAGTTAGTTCCTGAACTTTCACGTTTGTGTCTAATAAGTTTATATATAAACTTTAAAAAGTATTTAATAGGTCTTGAAACTTTTAATTTTGTGTGTGATAGATCTCTGAATTTTATGTTTAGTATAGGTCCTAGCGTTTTCAATATTCTTTAAAAATGAATGAATCTATTAGACATAAAATTAAATAGTGCATCCAATGAGATATTGAACTTTCAATGTTGTCTCTAAATAGATTTGTTATTTTTTGAAAGTTCAAATACCTACTAAATACAAAATTGAAAGCACATCGATCTAGCAATTAGAATCTTTTTAAAGTTTAGAGAATAAACTTATAGCTTGGGCTAAATTTTTTTCTTTTATAAAAATTCTAGCCAAGTAATTTTGTAGTACATGAGATTTTTTCCCCTCAATGAAAGGCAATTTTTAATATGGAATTTGGTCACCTCTTATTGTCGAGGAGTGTTGATTAGTAATATATGTAGATTGAAGAAGAATCATTAGGAGTATTTTTTAACATATATGTTGATTAAAAAAATTATTCCAATGTAGTACGCAAGTTTTAATATATAGTTTGCTTTCAAATTAAGTATAAAAGAGTAGTTGTTGAAATGGAAATTGTCACTTCATTTATTTAGTTTGCTCAAAAAAGAAAATGGGATTTGTCACTTCTCCTTTATGAGTGTGGTAGAGTAAGGATAATGGGAAATAAAGATGAGAATTATTAGGGCCTTTTTCAGAATTTGATTTTGATAATTAAAAAGTTAGATTGTTTAATACGTGATTTGCTTTGAAAGGAAGTGAGAGGATAATAGGCATCGATCTTGAGATTGTTACTTTTGTGACAAGAAGCTATATATATCCCATAAAGGATTATGCAAATTAAAAGCTGAAATTACTAAAAAAATTCAAAGAATTTGATTTACCTACAAAATTATATATATATATATATATATCAATGCGAGATTTCTTAATTTCTAAATTGCTTTCAAATCAAGTAAAAAAAAAAAAATAGTTGTCCAGTTTGGATTGCTACCTATGATTGGCCCTCATAGACGTAGTTAGAATTAATTCTACTGTATTAAGGGAAAATTTCACTCTATTTATTGTGTGTTATGTCAACCTAATTTTAAAACTAAGGTAGAATCTAAACTTATATTAATATAGAGTCCATCGGTATTTTTGAAGATAAATATAGGTACTAAAAATTTAAGTAAATTTAGAAAAATATAGCCGAAAAGTAAAAATCAATTTATTGGTTTACGAAAGATTCAAAATAATTATTGAATTTTTTTATTATATACAATAGTTTGATTTGAGTAATTTATAGATATATTTAATTTTAATAAGCATACACTACCTTTACGAAAGTTGAAAATTCAATCTCCTAACGTCTTATACTTAAAAAATAAAAATAAAAAATCTTATCAGCACTAAATTCTTATAAATTTAATTAGACCACATCACCTTGAGAGTCAGTTTAACAAATTTTTTAATTTTTAATTTTTTCTTTTTTTAAGATTTTGCTTATTCTCTCACGATTTTTTATAATAGTTTTTATAATTTTTGTTGAGAAATTATTTGAATTATAAACCAATTTTTTCAAAACAAAAACAGGTTCATGAAGCCTTTTTTTTTTGTTAAAAAAATTGACTTGACTTTTGTTTTGTATTTTGTCAAAAAAAAAAAAAAAAAAAACGTAGATAACAAGACAAAAAAGAAAATAGTGGGAGTAGAGTATATAAATTTAATTTTCAAGTAAATTATCAACCATATTTTATTTAATAACTATTTGAGTTTTTATTTTCTGTTTTTAAAAATTATGTTGGTTTCCTCCCAACTTTTTGTAAGTTTTTTTTCTTTCTAAAAAATATATTTGAATTCTAAACCATTTTTATTAAAATTTTATTTTGGTAATTTTCAAATTTTGACTTAATTTTTATACCATGTTTTAAATTGGGACAGTTGTAAATATAACAATCAAATTTAAAATATTAGCATATATAACAACATTTTTAAAAAAATTGCAAATATAACAAAATCTATCAGTGACTCTTATGGGTCTAGGTGATCTGATAGACTCTTATGGTCTATAAGTGATAGATCACCTAGACCATAAGAGTTTATCACTGATAGACTTTGCTATATTTATAGTTTCTTCAAAATGTCATTATACACTGGGTTATTATTCCTAAAATTGCTACTCAATATAATTACCCTTTTAAATTTTGGTAATTAAACAAGAAAACTATAGATGAAAGTAATTTTTTCTTATTTAAAGAAATATTTAGAAATATCAAAATTCCATCGATATATTCCTAAAATTATTTCAATATTGATATTTATCTAGTCTTTTAACTTATCATCATTTTAAAAAATAAGACAATGTATGTATAATGTAAAAAAAAAAAAAAAACTTTTTCCCCTGTATTTTCACTTTAGTAGGCGATTATTTAAGTCGGTTTGATGGTTTTTTTTTTCTATTTTTAAAATAAAACTTATAAAATACCTTTATTTTTTTTTAGTAATGATTAGATGTAGTTTAATCTTATACTCTCTTTCTTTACACAAAGAAAAAAAATTAAAAAATTATTTAAAAATATAAAATAAAAAGTATCATGACTTATTTTTATTAAGTGTTAGTCAAGCTCCACAAAATTTACACCTAATTTTTTAAATATAATTTATAGATCTTACTCTTAATAATTATATTCATGTTAATGACTATTAATTAAGATAGTTTTTGATATTCTATTATACTAAGCCTAAGAATATCAATACCTTTTTAAACTAGTTGAAATCTTTCTTGGTTGAAAAATTATAACAATGGATATTTTAATCCGTGTGTTTACCACGGCTATTACTATTATTTTGTGGTCGTTCTTCAGCAATTGCAATTTCGTAGGGCTAAAGCGGTGCGTTTAAGGCAAGGTCAAAGAGCGAGCGAGGATTAGAGATTTTAGTCGCTGAGAAATCAAATATTTACAGGCGCGAGCAAAAGAAAGAAGGCACGTTGAAAGTCGAAACACCGTTGAAAGGGAGCGAAATGGGCCAACGGTCGCCAGCACAACCACGAATTATATGATTCTTTCCTGCAATTTCAGTTCGTGATTTCCCGCGGAATGTTCCTTCCTATCTACCTTCATCGCCGGACATTTATCCCGAGACTGCCATTTCTCTGCATTGAGTTTATACGCTAACCGGAAATATTGATTGTTTTTCCATGGATCTGCTGCGATCAGAGCCGATGCAATTGGTGCAGCTAATCATTCCTAATGAATCGGCGCACCGGATGATTTCCTACCTCGGCGACCTCGGTCTCTTCCAATTCAACGATGTGAGTCACATTGCATTGGAAATGATCTTCTGGTATTCGATCTTCTTGTCTATCATGTTAGGTTCCGTTTCTCTGTTCTTAATCTTCCGTTTCTCTGTTCTTATCGTCATTGTCATTGTAATTCTGAGCTCGCGATTTGATTTTCATTTTCGTAAACGCTAATGTAGATTTCTGAAGTTTTCTTCATGATTTGATTTTCTTTTGTATCGATGATAATTCCTGGACTATATCTTAGCATTAAGCGTTCAAAATTTGATTTCATTTTGCGAACAAAAAGATCTATTTACATATCGTGGATCACTTTGGTTATCATGTTAGGTTCCGTTTCTTTGTTCGTAATTGTCTATGTCATTGTGATCCTGTGTTTACTACTTGAATTCAATTTTCGTAATGGCTAATGTAGGTATCCGAAGTTCTGTACAAATCTTTAATCTGAATATTTTTTTTTCTTCTGATGATAATTCTTGGATTATACTTTGGCAATTAGGAATTCTTAAGTGGATTTCATTTTGCGTACAAAACATATATTTACATTATTCGCCTGTGGATCTTCTTCGCTATCATGTTAGGTTCAGTTTCTTCGTTTGTAATGGTCAATGTCTTTGTAATTCTGAAATTACTGCTTGAATTTAAGTTTCGTAAAGGCTGATGTAGGTTTCTAAACTTCTGTAAGCGATTTTTAATTTTGATTTTGTATTTTCATGATAATTCTTGGACTGTACATTAGCTATTAAAATATTCTCTAGTGGATTCTATTTTGTTAAATATATTTTCACTTGAATCGATACAGATTTATTTTGTGTGTTCTATGTTGGCAGACGTCTTTGAGAATTTGTGTAATTCACATCATCGCATTATGTCTAAATGCTTGCTTCTTGTTTTGCATTCCACAATTTTCTATTCTTGTTAGTAGCATCTGATCTTTTACTTTCCCTTTTTAGCTCAATGCATCTAGAAGCCCATTCCAGCGGACGTATGCTGCCCAGGTGTGTTTACTATTTCTCCATTCTATGCTAAAAGCTTCGTTCCATCTTGAAATGTTGCTTTTAGCCTACTTAAGACAAGGATTTTATTTATAAATTGAAAGTTCGGATCCTAACAAGTAGCAGCACATAATTGCCGTAAATGGACAGTACTAGCCTATTAAGGGTTTGGTAATATGGCAGAAGCTAGACTGAATTGCCTGGAGACTCAGGTTTTCTTCGACTCTGAGTACTTTGATGTATACCAAAGAAATTTCCTGTCGTCGTTGGTTCAATAACTTACATGATAATTTTTCAGATTTGTATTCAAGCCAAGTGAGGTGTATAACATTGGTAGAAATTTTTGGAAAGTATATTTCCATTCTTTATTGGTAACCCGGTGGTCTGTCTTACTCTTACCTGAACAAGATATGGACTTATCATGTTTGTGTATTTATATTCCTAGACATTACATGAAAAACAGTCAGTAAGTTATAACTTTCATCATCACTCTGCCCTTTGCTTAGAAAATAAGAAATTAGATGGTTGTGCAAGCTTTTATAATTAAAGAATGCAGACTATTTTGGAGAGGCTTGAACTTGAATCTTGATAAATTTCTAGCTAGTATGATTGAATGACATGGGAATGTAACATTATTCTGATGAGTGTTAGTTGAAATATATTACGCTTGGTCTAGTGGTTATGAATATTAAATAAGTACTATAGATTCTCCAACAACATGCTTAAAAGCAGTGTGTGAGCATAAGTTCATTTTTCTTTGTGCCTTTCCTTTCTTTTTTGTCCACATAAGTGTGGTTCTGGATTCTGCTTGAATCTGTCTGCTCTTTTCTCTATATGGCACTTGAATTGCCTATACTTTTGCTGTACTGCTGTTAGTGTCAATATCTTATAAGATAAGTTTTTTTTTTTTGTTTTTTACAGATTAATTGCTACATAAGACTTCAGCCCATAGTTAATAGGTTTTACTGATGTATTATAGTTGCAGCGGTATTTGTGGCATAAAGCTGAAGGGGGTTTAATTTAAGATTTTATGTAGTACCATTCCGTTCATCTGCTGAGGAGAATTTTTCTATTGCTTAAAGAAAAAATGCTTAGCAGGAATGCCATCAATTTTCTGAATTAGCTCCCTATTTCCCTTAATCGGTTATACTGTCAAATGGAACTTTTAATCCCTCACTATGTTATGAGTAGTGACGACCTTGATGTAGCAAGTGTAAAGTGCGATGTATCCCCGTTTTTTGCCTCATTTCTTGTTGACTTTTGACGGTTCATATTTAACTGGCAATAGTTATATGCAGTCTTTATGAACAAAATCTCTTATATTTGGTTTGATGGTGTTTGTTTGCCTGCTACTTTTACCAAGCAGATTAAAAGATGTGGGGAAATGGCCCGGAAGCTACGGTTTTTCAGGGAGCAAATGGCAAGGGCTGGTTTATTGCCGTCATCAAATTCTCTTGGGGCTCCTGATTTTGATCTGGATAATTTGGAGGTAGTTAGATTGATGTGGAGTCCTCTTCTTTTTCTCCTTTTTTTTTTTCTCTCTCTTTTTTTTTTTTTGTTTTTCTTCCTCTTCTTTTTCCTTGACCTTGGCAGGTTAAACTTGGCGAATTTGAGTCAGAGCTGTTAGAGATAAATGACAACAACGAGAAGTTACGACGCAATTATAGTGAGCTATTGGAATATAAGCTTGTGCTCGAGAAGGTGTGGGATGTTTTTATTGATAAGGATTTACTAGAATTCTGTTAGTCTTTACTCTTTAGTAATGTTGCATACTTCTACATCGAGGTCATTTTATAATCTGTGATCAATAAAGCTAGGATTTTGTCAATTTGTTGGCAACTTGGAATTCCTGTGATCTGTAGCCTGTAGAAGATGGCTTATTACTATTTTTATGGTTTCAGGTTGGTGAGTTTTTCCATCTAGCTCAAAGCATAGCTGCAGCTCAGCAAAGAGAACTGGAAGTGCAGCAAAACGGGGAAGGATCCATTGACATTCCCTTATTATTGGAACAAGTATGTTTCTGTTGTCTTAGTATCGGGTGGACATTTTTTGTGCTATTTTGAGAAGTAGCTGGGACTTTGTTGTGTCTTGTAGGAAATGACAATCGATCCAACGAAACAAGTTAAACTAGGATATATCAGTGGTCTAGTTCCGAGAGAAAAGTCAATGGCTTTTGAGAGGATCTTGTTTCGTTCAACTAGGGGCAATGTGCATCTGAGACAAGCTGTGGTTGATGGTTCTGTCACTGATCCTGTATCTGGGGAGAAGGTTAGCAGCGGGAATCCCTTAGTTACAGAACTCAGCTTTACAAAAGGATGAATTCTATTTGTTTTCTCTTTCTATAATTGGGCTATAGTCAACAAATATGTAGTTCGGCCAATATTTCTCTTTTCCCATTGTTCCTATATTAATTCGTTACCCCAAATTGTTCTTTAAGGTCAGTCGTTGTAAAACTCACATCTGAATTCCAGGTCGAGAAAAATGTGTTCGTCATATTTTATTCTGGAGATAGAGCAAAGAGTAAAATTCTGAAAATATGCGAAGCTTTTGGTGCAAACCGTTACTCATTCACTGATGACCTGGGCAAACAATTTCAGATGATTACAGAGGTACGTTTGTTACTGTATTTTTTTTTCTTCATAATTTCCTCTCTACCCCTGCTCTCTGGTTGGGTTGGGTGGTGTTAATAGGTCGAATTTGAAGTGGCTGGATGGTGTATAAAACTGAAGGTGCAGGATGGTGTATTTTGTGTAACATCGAGGTGAAGACAATGTCACACATTGTTAATTCTACTTGCTTTCGATGACTTTTTTCAGTCTATTCTCTTGCTCTCTCTGTCTCTGGTTATCTATTCCGTATTTAAATGTTCATATCTGTTATAATCATTAACTGCGTCTGATATTTTGGGGAGAAATTGAATTGAGACTTTAAGAAATTCATCAGTCTTGGTAGAAAGTTCTCCATCTCTTCCTACACCCTGGTGTTTGAATTGAGGATAGCCGCTGACTAAGATTTGACACTTTAATAACTTGTCTTCTGAGCTTCCGCTGTGGATTCATCAACATAGATAGACACAGTATTTCGTTCACTATGTACATGTCATCCTGACTTCTGAATGTTTTGGGATTAGATCATTGCAATTACTGACAGTCTTCTCGAAATCCAAGGTAGCTAGCTGATGGGATGGCAAGTTCTGAATCCTTCAAAAATGAGCAAAGGGCCAGAATGCTAGAACTTTTAATTATTGAAATATCAGGAGGTAACTATAGCATGAGAAAAATTAAACTCGGAGCCCATTGTGAATTGCAACTGCTTCTGCCACTAGTGCACTAGATTTATCCTCCAAATTTGAGCTACCCATAGGCCACACCTGATACCTAGCAACTTGCAATACTACACATCTAACAATACCACATTCAAGAATTGATGTTTATAATTAGAAGTTGGTGAAAAAATTAATTGGGGAGAATATGTCAATGTTTGGCTATGAATTATGATTTCGAATTTAAATGCATCCTTAGGCTTTTAGACTTAAGATCCAATTGCTAATCTCTTGTTGCACCTAATCATAGTTTGAAGTTGTGATAAGTAGGTGTCTGGAAAACTCTCTGAATTGAAGACTACCATTGATATGGGGCAACTGCACCGAAGTAAACTCTTGCAGACGATTGGCCAACAATATGAGCTGTGGAATCTTCTGGTTTGTTTCAAATATCATCCTTGAAATTTAGTGAGCTTTTAAAAACCTTGTGGTATTTTATCATATTTTAAACTCAGACTTTGATATTTAATTTTGGGCATGTTTGTATTTTTGTAGCCTGTGTGCATGCTTGTAGACTTCTGCATTCTTACTGAACTCTTTTTTTTTTTGACTTGTAGGTGAAGAAGGAAAAATCTGTTTACCACACTTTGAATATGCTCAGTGTTGATGTAACAAAGAAATGCCTTGTAGGTGAAGGTTGGTGTCCTGTTTTTGCAACAAATCAGGTTTGTTTCCTGTGTTTGAATTTCTGGAATCAACATGCTCTTCTAAATCATTATGGTAGAAGGTGCAGGCAAAATGTATTTGAGATACTTTTTAGTTAACTTGGTCGATTCCTAGCAGATTCAATGTGTGATGCAAAAGGCAACCCTTGACAGCAAATCACAAATTGAGGCTATCTTTCATGTTCTGCATACAAAGGAAGCACCACCAACATATTTTCGCACAAACAAATTTACTTCTTCGTTTCAAGAAATTGTGGATGCATATGGGTGAGTTTACTTTTTTTCAATCGAGTTCTGTTGTCTTTTAATTCTTTCGGGAGTTTGATTGCATACTTTATTTTTAATGAGGTAAAATAATTATATAAGATTTTGGGTAAATAAAGGCCACTAAGGGGTTATTTGTGAGTCCGTAATGGAATGAGTTTGGATTGTAATGTAATCCAAAACCCATGTTTGGATTGAGCATTTTGGGTCCGATTTGTAATATTAAACTCATTCCGTTAGGACAATTTTTAACCAAATCCTCTGTCCCACCGTTTTCACAATCTCATTTCCGTTCTGCCTTTAATACCTCACGTATTCCAAGACTCTTTTGATTCTCAGTAATCCTGATTACATTCTAGCCTTCCAAACAGCTCCTAAAGGATGATGACAATATTTTCAATCATTTCTTTGGTCCTGAGAACAAGAAATTGCATTCATTTATTTAGTTTGATAGATCGGAATGGAAGAGATGTATAAGGTCGTGAGCACATTTGTCTGTATAGTTTTGACTTTTGAGTACCTAGTGCCCTAGTGGAGTGTAAAGGATAAAGTTTAACCGTTATCTATACTATGGCTATGAAAAATGTACCACTTATTCCAAGTGGAGCAATTTGATATCAGTGGTTATTAACTTATTACCATTTGAAATTTCTCAATTTGCATTTGTCTGCAGTGCAGAAAATATTTCCACGCTGAATGTTTAAATTATTTCGCTTTAAGTTCTCCATGTGAATTGGCAGAAAGAGGACATCCTTTTGTCCCGGAGACTTGCCTAGTATACTCACTACATTTGGTCGATTTAGTTCTTTTATCTGTTTTATATCTCCAAATGTATTTATTGTGCAGATTCCTAAGGTAAATAGTGAATTGCAGGGTTGCTAAGTATCAGGAAGCAAATCCTGGAGTCTACACTATTGTCACATTCCCTTTCCTATTTGCTGTAATGTTTGGTGATTGGGGCCATGGAATATGCTTGTTGCTGGCAACATTATATTTTATAATAAGGGAGAAGAAATTTTCCAGCCAGGTAATTGCCAATGTCTTGTAGTGTGAATTTACTGTCCTTTGTCTGCCAATATAAGCTTATTTGACATTGTTAACGACAGAAACTTGGAGATATCATTGAAATGACTTTTGGGGGTCGTTATGTTATCATGATGATGGCACTTTTTTCAATCTACACAGGACTGATTTATAATGAATTCTTTTCTGTCCCATTTGAACTGTTTGGGCCTTCTGCATACGGTTGTCGTGATACTTCATGCAGGTATTAAACAAAATCAACTCCTTTTGAGCTAGTTTCCTCCGTGCAAGTGATTACATCCCTCATTTTTTAGGGATGCTACCACCATTGGTTTAATAAAGGTTCGTGATACATATCCATTTGGTGTGGATCCCAAGTGGCATGGCACGCGAAGTGAGTTACCTTTTCTCAACTCTTTGAAGATGAAGATGTCTATCCTAATGGGAGTAGCTCAAATGAATCTAGGAATTATACTGAGCTACTTCAATGCAAAATTCTTTGGAGAAAACATTAACATCTGGTGAGTTGCATTAAAATAGATCCATTTGTATCAAATCAGTAAAATCATCTCTCTATTGAACTGTTAATTAATTAGCACTCTTTCTGTACGATTAATTGTTTGGCAATTCTCTACCTATTGAATCCTCTGAATGGTGGATTCTTGCTGCATGAGATGTAACATCGTCGATAATGGAAATTTTAAAATTCTTTTAACAAATCAGTCAATTATGCCTCGTCAAGAAATGAAACATAAAAAGAGTTTCCCTAAATGGAGTTAGTTGTGATGAATCACCTCCTTAAGACAATCACATCCTAAATACTGTATCTTAAGAACTACGTGTTTTCCTATTTCAAATTTACAATATTTTAATACAAGAATCCGGTCTTCTATTTCAAGTGTGAAGATTCCGTTTTCTTTATTCTAAGAATTGTAAATTTTGTTTCATTGTTTCAGGTACCAATTTGTTCCTCAGATGATATTCTTAAACAGCTTATTTGGTTACCTCTCACTTCTCATAATTGTAAAATGGTACTCTGGATCTCAAGCTGATCTGTATCACGTAATGATATATATGTTCTTGAGTCCTACTGATGATCTAGGTGAAAATCAGCTTTTCCCAGGACAGAAGTTTCTTCAGGTTGTTGAAGTTTTGATGCCCTTCAAGAAAAAAAATTTGTATTACTGAACTGGAATCAACTCTAAATGACTATTTTTTTACACTACCAGCTTCTGTTACTTCTGTCTGCCCTCAGTGCCGTGCCATGGATGTTATTTCCCAAGCCTTTTCTTTTGAAGAAACAAAATGAAGAAGTAGGTGATATATTTTCTTGTACTTTTCCTTATAGCAGCTTCTCTATTTTATTTTATTGTACTTTTCCTTGCCATTCATGCCAATTTCTGATCTATCTTTTCCAGAGGCACCAAGGTCAATCCTACTCCGTACTTCACAGCACAGATGACAATCATGAAATGGAAAAACACCATGGTTCCCATCGCCATGAGGAGTTTGATTTCAGTGAGGTTTTTGTACACCAACTTATACATACCATAGAGTTTGTTCTTGGTGCAGTCTCTAACACAGCATCCTATCTTCGTCTATGGGCCCTCAGGTAATTACAACATTTTATCATTCTCTTAGCCTAAATGCTGCATTTTAGATGCATTAACGTTTATAGGATTCTGTCAATCTCCTTGGCTGGTTGATCTTTTCCACAAAATCAGTTAAATCTACTTCCTGAAATTAAAAACTATTAAATTAGGTCACTCTTGATAACGATTTTGTTTTTAGTTTTCTATTTCTGAAATTTCCGTTTGTTTTTTTCTAAATTTCAAATGAATTATGGTTCTCACATTTCTTAATAAAACACTTGAATTTTTAGTCAAATTCTAAAATAAATACAAGTTTTTGAAATCTACTTTTTTTCCCCTCCAAATTCTAGTTTGGTTTTTTAAAACATTAGTAGAAAGTGAATAACCTAACAAAGAAATTTATTGGTAGAAGTAATGTCTATAAACTTAATTTTCAAAAACCAAAAACTAAAAACCAAATACTTACCAAATAGGGTCTATGTAATGCAAAGAAATAGAAGTGTCAATTCGTAAACGTAAATATTTAGAAAGGAATTCAAATCCCAATTGTTCTTTGCTTAAAGAGACGATAAGTACTAACTACACTACTATTCATGTATTTTGCGAATGTAAGGATCATACCTTTCTGTTCATTCGCTTTAATGAAACTGGTATTCACGGCAAGTGAAAAATAAATCCGAGTATCAAGTCTATTAGAGCTAAAATTTAACAGAAATTGATAATTTGTAAATTTTGCTATTTTCAAACATAGGAGTGTGAATTGAAAACTAGATAAATTGGAAATGTGTGATTTGTAGCAGTACTCTTACTCTTAATTTATGAATATCCAAAGGAGTTCTCGAGGTCTAAATTTCTATGTTTCTAGCTATCATTTATAAGCTTTTTAATCGAGACTTGAGACACTTAACCTTTGATTCTGCGATCGTTTATAGCTAAACTATTGCCCTATTTTTCATTAGTATCTACTTGTTGCATTCTTTCATTTCTCTCCATGAAACCGCGGTTTCTTACAAAAAGGGGAAAAAAACTAGTTTCCTACTTATTTTACCTTTTTTCTTTCATTCAGTCTAGCGCATTCGGAGTTGTCGAGTGTATTCTACGACAAGGTTCTACTCCTAGCTTGGGGGTTAGTTCTGCTGACACCTTTTTTTCTCCCTATTTTTGACCCCAAAAAAAATGCAATTCAGGAATCGATTAGGTGATGATCATATACTTTTTAACATATGCAGCTTCAATAGTTTGATCATCCGAATAGTAGGAATAGCCGTTTTCATTTGTGCAACTGTCGGAGTTTTACTAATTATGGAAACTCTAAGTGCATTCCTACACGCCTTGAGGCTCCACTGGGTGGAGTTTCAGAACAAATTCTATGCAGGTGATGGATTCAAATTTTCTCCCTTCTCGTTTTCGTTGCTTCGGGAGGAGGATGAGTGACGGACAACATTGCTTTGACCATCAACTCAGCTCCCAAAGGAAAAATCAAGAGGTTAGTTCCAACAACTCGCTCACTGTTGCACATTGCAACTGTTTTCCAAATAATTTACCATTTTTGTTGATATTTTTACTTTTTTTTTTTCTTTTAATACCTGAAGTGTTTGTACACACATACACACACGAATGTTTAAATACAATACACATGTAAATGACAATTACTTAAAAAGATGTTTTAATTTAAATTTCCATGATTTAATATAGCTTAGTGGATGTAAGGGGCCTGTTAAGTTTGGATAAATTTGATTTACCTACAAAATTATATATATATATATATAGACACACACACATATATCTATGTGATTTCTTAATTTTGCAAATTGCTTTCAAATAAAGTAAAGAAGATAGTCGTCGAGTTGGGCTTGCTACCTTCCAACTCCCATTAATGCTTGGTCCTCATAGGCATAATTAGAATTAATTCTACAATTTAAGGATTATTAATTAATAAGTAAATCCAGAACAATTTAGCACCCAAAAAAATCAAATTATTTGTTTATCGATTTTAAAGTTCTAAATAATAATATCCTATGTTTCATTTGTGAAACAAATAAAGATATTAAATGTTAGTTAAAATCTCATGACAAAACTTAGGAAACAAAAACAAACAAGCCCTTATGGTTTGACAAAATTTTATAAATAGTCTATAAATTGATAAAATCCTCATAAATAGTCCATACCATAGAGACTCTTTATGAGAATTTTATTATATCATAAAGACTAAATTTTAAATTTCTCCAAACAATAGGAATCAAATTTGCAACTTAACCATTCAATAATCTAGCATTATTTTTTTATGTACATCTATTTAGTATGTATAGTTTATAAATATATTTGGTTTTGCAATTCATGTACCATCCCTTTTGAGTTCAAGACTTCCATCTTCTAGCAATTATTGTACTAAAAAAATAGAAAGAAAAATATCTTATTTGACATGGAACTAAATCCCGACAAATTTAACACCACATCATTTGAGAGTCAGTTTAATAATATTTTGGTTTTTTATTTTCTATTTCTAAAACTTAAAAAAATAGTTTTTTAAACTTGTTTTTATTTTGAAGTTATGACTAAGAATTCAAATATTTCTTTTAAAAAAGATGAAAATTATGACAAGAAAATTGGGAGACAACAAAAATAAATTTCAAATATTGAAAATCTAAAATCAAAATGATTATCAAAGTGAGCCTAAAAATGATTATCAAACAAGCTCAACTTTCAGTTATATATTCTTGAAAACAAAAACTAAATCTAGTACACTACCATACACATAGCCAATGTAACACAAATATAAATAACAATCACGCAGGATATAAGAACGTCTGCATGCATTTCTAGAATCCAAAGGCCCTACAGAGTGCAACATTATTTCAACATACAAATTATACGACAATAACTAGCAATAACTATCAGCAGGAGAATGAAAAAGTTCCATAGCGCTTGATGTAACAACCCATTCCCCAGAATATAATCATAATCATATGTACAGAGCCACAGTAAGTTACCTTAATATAACGGCACTAAGGATGGCTCAGTTTGAGGTAGCAGCCACGGACGAAACCATCGACTCGGATCCACAGATATTCTTGCCCTTGCAGATTAAGTAGTAGCCATTTTCTCCCCAGTTTTCACCCCACGAATTCTTTATGATCCAGTAGGGCTTTTCCTTGAACCGTATCGGAGCAAAGCCTGCAGATCCATACCCTACAAGCAGAACTCCATGATCTAGATTTCGTTTAGAGCATATGTATGGGCATGAAACTCCCTTTATGTATGTTTGCATGAAAACTGCATTGATTCCAACTGCAGGGAGAACAGGAAAAAGATGAAAGATTAGGAAAAAAAAATGAAAGGCTATTTTGAATTATAAAAATTAGGCTTAAAAGCACTACTTACATCCTAAGTATAGATACAAATATGAGATATGGACACACTAACGCATTATTTTCAAAAAAATTAAGGACACGTTTATTAAATATACATTTTTTCAAATATAGATAGTTTTTATAGAAGAAAGAAATTCAAAGTCGTCAACGAGTGTCCAATATGAAACATGTGTCGGAGTGTCCAAGTATTTGACACGTGTTGGACACAAACATGCTAGCCAAACTAAAGTGTCTAGCTTTCACCTATGAGTTTATTTGTTTTGTTATATACTTTTTTTAAGGATATTTTCAAAATTTAACCTATTTGTTAAAACCAAAAAAGTAGTTTTTAAAATTGTCTTTCTGTTTTCAGAATTTGGATTTTAGTTCAAATGTTTTTCTATGGCAAGATTGAAAAAAAAACAATCATAAAGAAATGGTGAGAAAACGAATACAATTTTTAAAAACTAAAAAATAAGGACCAAACACAATTATGAAAAACCAAAAAGTACAACCCCGTTTGAGTTTTTTAAAATTGTGCTACGTATAGTTTTTTAATAACTACATTTTTTGCTTTTCAAAATTTTGTATAGTTTTTTAAAATACTCCTAAAACTGTAGACAACAAAATAAAAGAAATTAATAAGGGTAAGTAGTATTTGTAATTTTAATTTTCAAAAACCATATACCAAAACCCAAATGAATATTAAATGGGACTTAAACAATTATCCAAGGAGGCCGAAAATCGTTAACAAACCCGATGGCTTCAGTTTTTCACATCAGCAATGGGTTTTAAAATCGGGTTGTGAGAAATGATATTGTGCATTTAAAAAGCGATAAAGAGAATAAATGGGAGAAGAATTTGATTACTTGCTAAAGGGCCATTCTTGACCAAGTTTGCTGCAATTTGTTCGGCATCATTAGAAATGACACTGAAGTTGGCTGCAGAAGCAGCAATTTTGCCATTTTGGAATTTGCAAGGACCACGATCCGTGCCGGTGTAAGGATAGTCCTCCTCTTTCTCTAATCCACCTGCTTTCAAAATGTACTCAAAAGCTGAGTTCATTAGTCCGCCGCCGCACCCTGCGTCGCATGCACCAGCTTCCTCAGGATCACACTGCAAAAATTTACATTTTTATTTTCAAATTCAATTATCACACACTCATATTAATTGTCATCTTTGAGATTGGTTAAATAAATTATTCAGGCACTCAAAAATAATTAAATTATTCAGAGAGGTTACTCATCACAATATGTGTTGTCTGTGATTGGGTGTGGCTTAGTTTCAAGAGATTCGAGATTATATCTTTTTTTATATATATAAGAAACAATTTCATAATTTCATAATTTCATTGATATATGAAATTCGAATTTTATATCGAGATTGTACCTTTTGTTTTAAGAACCTATTTTTCAATCAATATGAAAATCAGTCTTTAAAGAGGTATTTGTATATCGACTAAGCTATGATTTTTTTTTTTAATGTTATAAATCAGTTTAATGTCTTGTGAACATAAAATAAATTATCATAAAATACAACTACTTTTATTTGAATAATTATCATTTTTTTTTTTTTTGTAATGGATCATGTGCTAAAATTTGGTGGTCAAGGAATGCAACTGATGAACCAAACGTGTTGATATTCGTGTTCCAAATTTCTAAGGTCCAAGAACTTTAGCTATGACCATGGTTTTAAAGAAGAACAATACTACACTATCGACTCAATGCAAAAATTTATTGGTTCCACCCTAACATCTTCAAATACAAGAGAGAGGAAAAATTATTTAGTGAAATCGTCACTATAGGTTGTCTCAAAATACGGTTGGTTGTAGATTCAATAATCGGCATGTCTCATAATAATCATTGAATATAAATTTAAGGTATTCTCTACTTCTAACCGTGGAAATTACCCGATCTCACCAAATAATTTAGAGAACAAAGACTTTTTTTTTTAAATAATAATAATAATAATAATAATTTGTCAAAAAAATTTAGTGGAGAGAAGAGAGTAGACTTTTTTTTCCAAAAAAATAAAAAATAAAAAATAATTTGTTGTAGTAGAAAATTCTAACTACTCAATCAACATGGAAGTATTTTTCTTAAGTGTAAATGAAGGTAATATTAAATAAATTGGGTGTTGGAACTCAAATAAATAAATAAATACTTTAGGTGTTTTTATATGATCCATCTCTACATGACCATTCACGTTGAATTTGTTTGAACCAACCAATTTGAACTAAATCATCTATTTAAATCTTTCAGTTTATTCATTTAAGGAATAGTATCACTATATTTCAAATTAACTATCATCATTTTCTTGCAAAAGTTTGAGTAAGAGTATAGCTCAATTATTTTAGGCAAAAACTCTAGATAGAGTTCAAATCTCCACTCTCACATAGATATAAAAACACTTAAAAAGAGTAGTTTTCACAGGATGATTTTAATTAATTAACCAAATTGTGTCCGAAAATATTTCCTTTATCCTAAATGCCTTTTAAATTAAAGTTAGTTTATGACTTTCTTTCCCCAAAAAAAAAAAAAATAATAAATAACTAATTCATTTTTAGAATATTCTTTTTATATTTAAAATTTAGTTAAAATTTCAAGATTAATTTTAGAAAGCATAAAACAACCAAAAAGTATTCCAACTAAACTTTTAAATGAAAAAATAAAGTACTCCAACTAATATTAGTTGATTTTATTAAAAAAAAATAACAAATTGTGTTATTAACATTTTAAAAGTTATGTTGTATTCAATATATGTATATATGTATTTAGCTTACGAAAAATACTCATTTTTTACCTCCAAACCAATTTTTAAATGGTAGTTTACCACGTGATTGAACTTTTTTTTTTTTTTTAAATATATTTATTATTATTATTATTATTATTATTATTATTATTTATTTTGATAAAGGTGGCCTAGAATGTACAAAGATAAGTACCTTATCCAAAATATCACTCATAGCCAAGTTATTTTAGAATGCTAGAGCTAAAAACGCACCCAATAAATCTCTATAATTTTATCATAAATAAAAATGATATAAAAGTAATATATTATTTTCAACATCTCAAAGTCAAAGATAATGTTCTTGTAGTCTCTTCGAAAACTAACATAAATTGAAATCTTGTGTTCTCTTTATATATTTCTTCACATATTTCCTATCTTCAAAAATAATCCTCCTTTCGTTTTTTAAGAAAATTATAATAATAATAAACTATTCATTCGTTGGACTCCAAATTATTTTTATTCCCCATTTGTTCCATAGAAATGATATATTATATGGTTCATAGAGTTGTGAACAAAAATTTCCCTCTGAATTCTTTCGTACTTTAACAAATAATTGAATTCTATTAACATTTTTTATCCACTAGAAATAAACTGAAACAGAGTGTGCTAGTTTAGCAAAGCAACTTTCAACATGACCTGAATCGACAGGTGCCTCATGCTGTGCTCAGTGAGGAAAAACAAATCTGTTGTTAATGGATATATCATTTCATTGAATTTGCAAAATAATACACATCATATTTTACTGTTCTGGCACTTTTTTTTTTTTTTAAACAATCAAACTCATAACTACTTTTCTTATTTACTTTGTTTCTAATAATTTTTGAAATCTAGTCAAATTTCAAGGACATGTATGAGTTAAAATCACACCTATCACAAAATTAATTTGGAATCATCTTCTTGATCATTTGAAATCAATTTTGATTGTGGATGAATACAGCGAATTAAATATTAAATTGAATTTGAATTATTAAAATTGTTTAGTTTTGAATACAATAAAAATGATTTTAAAGAGCAAAACAGTATATTAGAAAACAAAAAGAAGTATGAGCAAACAGCGCATAGTTTCTAAAAACTACAGGTTATGAACCGAACCTCAATTTATTTATCTGAATTGACTTTGGCAGTAGCAGGTTAAGGAGAGAGAAGATCAGATTAACAATTGCGAATAGAGACAAAAGGCAATAAATCCAAGGCAAGGAAGGAATGGAACGAACCTCGTGATCACAATCCACAAGCTGTTGCTCACTCAGACTAACAAGATTTCCAGTTGACAAGAAATTAGCTCCCTCCAGCGCTCCAACGGCACTAAAAGACCAGCACGAGCCACAGGAACCCTAGCAGATTCAGAACACGAACACATCTCTCAGAAAATAAGAAACCGAAATCGGAGGATCAAATACTCGACAGGCTTGAGGAAGTTCGTTCCGAAATAACTCATACCTGATCTTTGACCGGCGTGACGGCACCTTGGTCGCGCCAATCGAAATCGGAGGCTAGGTCGTCTGTAGGAAGGATCGGAGCCTTCTGAGCATCAGCAGGAAGACGGAGCCGATTCAATCCGACGAAGTTTGTACGGAACTCGGACTCGGTGAGATCGGAAAACCGAGTGACGCCATGGACAGCGTCTGGATCGAGCTTCTGGTGGCGCTTGGCTTTGCGGAGGTTAGCCTTGAAGACACGGAACCTGTAATCGTGCTCCTCTTTGGTGGCGTAGGTCTTTCCGAACTTGAGTTTGAAGTTCTGGAAGTGTTCCTCGGCGGTTAGGAGACGATCATCGGCACCGGAGACGACTTGACGAATCAGAAGATCTTCACCGTCGCTTTCGGCGCCGTTGATTTGATCAGAAGATACACCGTAGGCTACCGTCGCCGATAGTAGAATGGTAAGGAAGAGAGCTATTACAGTGAGGCGCTCCATTGGGACAGAGAATCAGAGATATGAGATATTTTGGGGTGCATGACTGTATGTATCAAGAGTACAAATAAATGGAGAAATATGGCGATGGAGTGAACGGCAAAAGTGCTGCCACGTTTCCGTTTCGGATTGGCCAGTTCCGTGAGAGTGAAAAACACCGTGACGGAGATGTTCAGTGACGGATAGAGTAGGTAAAATTGCATTCTTGTTTGAAATTTATTTTAGTTATTTTATTTTATTTTATTTTATTTTGAAAAATAGCTATTTTACTTTGTAATTTTTTAAAACATTATACTTTCTCATTATTAATTGGTATATACTATACGTTAAAATACTATTTCCTCCCGTGTTTAGTTTTTGTTGCGTTCCATTTTAGTCTCTATAATTTTAATGTTTACTTTTAAAGTTAATCTTCAAAATAATTTTTTTTCTTGAAATTAATTAAATGATAATAATGTTCATACAATAAAAGACATGAATATATTTTTACAATTTTATAAAAGCGTGTTTACAAAGACTAATTTTTATTTAGAAAAAAAACAACTCAAACTAATTGCAGGGACTAATTTATTAAAATTATATGAACTAAAATTAAAAAATTAAAAATGTAGAGACTAAAATGGAACAAAACTTAAAGTACATGACCAAAGTGATATTTTAACAAAAAAAAATTAACTAATATATTCACGGCATGAATTAAAGTCTCACAACTTTAAATAAAAAATAAATAAATATCATCTAAAAAACTTTAAATAAATATGGGCAAAATTACAAGTTTAGTTTATTAAACTTTTTGAAGTTTTTGTCTATTTGGTCCTTAAACTTTAAAAATGGTCTAATAGGTCTCAAAATTTTTTATTTTGTGTCTAATAAGTTTCTAAACTTTTAATTTTGTGTTTAATAAATCCATAAACTTTTAATTTTATAAATAATATGTTCTAGATATGTTCAAATTATTTAAAATAATAAGAATTGATTATTGATCTATTTGATATAATATTAAATTTTATCTCTAATGGAACTCTACCATTTCAATTTTATGTTTAATAGATATGTGAATTTTAAAAATATGTTGAATAAATCAATGACATTTTAGATATACACAAATTAAAATTTTAGAGATCTATTGGACACAAAATTGATGTTTAGTTTAAACATACCTTTGTTTTTTAATTTAGTTTCTACCTTCATTAGTTTTAATAAGTTTAGTAACTACGACCTCATTCAATAACCATTTCATTTTTTTAATTTTTGTTTTTTAAGATTAAGCTTATAAACTTTTAGGTTCGTGTTTAATAACTTTCTAAACTTAAGAAAGTGATTAATATGTTTTAAACTTTTAAATTTGTGTCCAGTAGATCCATGAACTTTAAAAATATTCAGATGAGTTCCTCGACCTTCAATTTATTGTCTAAAAAGTTTTTTAGTATTCAATTTTATGTATCAAATAGGTCAATGACACATTTTTTAAAATTCATGAATCTATTTGTCACAACATATCAAGTTTATCGTCATATATTTGAAACAAACTTCAATTTTATATATATACACTCGTTAATTTTTAAAAACATTAGAATATTCCAAGAATATATTATATACAAACTTCAAAGTTCAAGAACTTATAGGATGTTTTTAGAGCTCATGGCGTATTAAACTTTGTAACTAAATGTTTAGTAACTTATTAGACACAAACATAAAAGTTGATGACTTAAACTTGCAATCCTACCCTTTTCAATTTAGAGTCCGTTTAGATTAAATTAAAATATAAACGTTTTTCAAAAATTCATTTTTATTTAAACATTTCTTATAAAAAGTGTTTAAAATAAAGACACATGGCTTTCAAAATTTATTTTGATTGGTTATTAAATACTTGTATTTTTTTTCAAATGATTTATTTTTTAAAATTAAATACTTAAAAAGGTAATCAAATATACCTTTAAATCTATTTATTTAGTCATTTTGAATACTTGATATGCGTTTTTATTTAATTATTCGATGATAAGCTTATAATTTATATGTGGCTAATAATATTAGTTAATTATATTAAAATATAGGAATTATAAAAGAAAGTCATTGAGCATGGCTCTATTATATGGCCAAATGTTAAAATTCTCACTCGTTGAAGTTAATAATAATACTGAAGAAAAAGAAAATAGTGGACAGATATTTTAGAGTGGAGGATTATTTTGGACCATTTATGATGTTGAAACAGATTTGGACCAAATTATAATTCATTAGTAGTGAATTTTCAATTAAAAAAGGGAAAAAAATACTTTTTTTTTTTGTCCTTAAATTTTAGATCTAGTTTCCAATTTTAGATCTAGTTTCTAATTTAGTGTTACATTTTTAGTCACTAAATTTTGAGTTTGATTTTTATTTACTCTCTAAGTTTCAAATGTTTGTTATATGAGACATGAGTTTTGTCTAAATTTGCTTCTTAAATTGCAAAATTTATACTTTTAACCTCGATTTTCACTAAACACTCACTTCAATCTTTTGGCGTTAATATCTATTAATTAATTTAAAATAAATATGTGTGAAATTTTAAAATTAATTTTAATAATGATGAAAAACGACAATTGTTTTAAATGACAAAATTGTTGGAAATATTTTCAAATATAGCAAGATGTCAATGTTCATTAATAATAGACTACTATCATCTATCATCTAATCACTAATAGCAGTGAGATTTTGCTACATTTGTAATTAAGTTGACTCATTTTACTATATCTGAAAACAACCAATGAAAAAAATAGTGAAACTTAATTAATTATAATTATTTTAATTTTTTAAAATTAATTAATATGCATTAATACTAAATATAAAAAATAATTATTTAATAAAAAATCGAAGTTAAAAGTGTAAATCTTTAAATCTATGACTAAATTGACTAAAATATAAATTAAAATAACACTCGAAATTTAATTAAAAATATAACATTTTCAACGTGGATCAAATAAAAAATTGATCTAAAACCTAGGAGTGAATACTGAATAGAGATGAGATATATTTTGGGCGGTATGCAATGTATCGTGTACAAATAAATTAAATATCGCAATGGAGTGAACGGCTACAGTGCTGCCACGTTTCCGTTTGGCTCAGTTCCGTGAGTGGAAAAAACCGACGGAAATGTTCAGTGACGGATAGAGTAGGTTGAATAGCATTCTTATTGGAATGAACGACTATGATAAATTATGATGACTAAATTATACCAAATACTTCTAAATTTTATATTTTGTGATAAAAATATATTTGAATTTCTAAAAATTTAAAAAATATATTTAAACTTAAAAAAAAATAACATGTTAATTTTGGATGAAAATTATTGGTGTTTTACATCAAAAATTTTCTTGAACTTTCATAAGTTTTGAAAACACTCTTAAACTATAAAAAATAAAATAAAAAAATACTTAAGTGGTATTTAAACAAAAACCATTAGTACTTAAAAAAAAAAAAAATCGTTAATACCTCCCTTACTTCTTTATGTTCTCTATGTTTTCTCACATTTTTTCTTCAATATCTACTCACTCCTCTTGGCCAAACTTAAATGTTTTAACAAGATTGTACATTACTAATTGAGTGTGTGCTAACCTTTTTTTTTTTTGTATTTGGCTATTTATCGTTTTGATATGTTTTAATGAGAGATTTTGGTTATGAAATTTTGTAAGATTTGGTCTGGTTTTATGTTTTAACTTAAAATTCTGGTTTTTATTTTAGTTGTTAAGAAAATTGGTCTAAGAATTAGACAAATAATAAAAGAAATTAAAAGCATCTATATGAAAAACAAAAGGAAGATATCTCAATTTATTTTAAAATTGGTTGTTTTCAAACTCAAGAAAACTTCAAACAAATTGATCACTATACCAATTTTAAGAGCATTTGTAAACTTTTTTTTTTTTTTTTTTTTTTTGTGTGCTTGCAATGAGGTATTAACTGTTTCTATTCATATATTAATAGTAAGGGTATTTTTTAGCTTTTTTAAGTTGAAAGTATTTTTAATACTTTTAAAAGTTCAACAATCTTTTTTTAAACAAAATCTTAATGGTAAAAATATTTTTGAATAGACATATTAAACAGTGTACTGTTATAAGTCAACCTAATACTAATAATCAATTAAGCATGTGAAAAAAATCTAGGAAATTCTAGATCATGAATTCAACCCCTGTTTTGCAATAGCTGTGAATTCAGCTAAAACATTAAAATGCTACACAATTTCCATCAAAACCATTGTTTTTCAATAGCTGTGAATTCCTATTCTCACAATAAAATCGTCTTATCTACATTTGATTACCAACGTAACTCATTAGATATTAAATCCAAAGTATGTAGCCACCATTAAAGAATTTATTCCCTATTAATCTCTTCCTATTTACGTTAATAATTATCGACCACTAGACCAACCCATGTGGTTAATTCTTTATTTTTGGTGTGATCAACAATCTAACTCACTCACCCTAAATATCCCAGACAAGTGCATATGAGATAATCAAAGACAGATTCCTCTCGCCACTGCAAAAGGCACGACAAAAACAATTTCCTTGACTAGTAATTGGAAAAACACTATGCAAAATAAAAGTCAATGAATAATCAAGTTTGTGAAATCTGTTTTCCATCATCTTCACATGCTCATAAAATACATTATATAGATTCATCTTGCAACTTCCGACCAACTCGTACGTAATTGGATGAACATGCCATAAAAACTCCGCCCCAACTTTCATTTCTCCTTTGGTTTCACTTTAGTATAAAGCTACCTAGCAATTATTTTAAACCAACTTCTTTCATCCTCCCATCTCACCGATCCCATGAAAATATATCAAAAGCAAAATATTTCTTCCCCTCTTAATTAGCAGATTTATTCCTGATCGTTTCCACTCACCCCAAGAAAAGGGAATCTATGAAATTATACAAGTCAAAAACTAACCTACTCTCCGCCGGTATCTTCAACAGATTTCTTGTATTCGGGCTTAAGCTCGTACGTTCCTTGATTAGTCCCTCTTTTGTTGTAGACACAAAGTTCATTCAATATCTCTTTCAAGAATTGCTGCAAAGAGAAGGAACAGAAATCATTCTGAGAACTCTGACACCATTTTAAATAACTCAAAAACCAAGAAAAAGTATGACGGACACTAGCAACAGACAGAGTTAGCCACAAAATTAATGATCTCTTGGGTGTATGGATTTATGATGAACTTTTGAGTTCAGGTGAAGGGAAAGCTGTATGGTGTCGTGTCGTGTATGTCGAGAGGGTAGTATATCTTCTCATTCAATATCCTCTCTAGCGACAGTTTCACGAAAATAGAATAGAAGAGTAATATTTTCGAAAATTGTCAATAAATGAGGAAACAATCAGTAGACTTACTGCAGGTTGATCGGTCTCTTGGACTAGCTGCTTTAGGGCCCAATTCGGCTGTCTTTCAAACAGCTTGAACATTATATCTTCTAGTTCCCCGCGATCTCTTCTAGTTCTTTTCACATCTGATTGTTTAACTGGCGCCACCTTCTTCTTTTCCTGTAATAAATGATTGATTATATAATCATACTTAGAACACAGAAGTTCAGAAGGATGATGAAAGAGAAGGCAGAGAAAAGACATACCTTTGAAGTTGAACTGATCAAACCAACCATGCCAGGCATAGGCCTCATATGCACTCCACGGTCATTGTCTATCACCTTACCAATACATCAGAGGAACGTGAAATGTAAAATTAAATGCAAACATGGAGTATTAGGACTTAAGAAAAGTAGTGGGAAGAAAAAAGGGCTCTTGATGATGTACTTGAATTTGTCTATTCTTAACCATGGACTTGTTTGTCCTTTCACGGCACAATTTCCCATACATTTCAAGATTTTCACTATGAGGCTTCATATCAAATTTATGTTCCACTTTCCCTTCCATTGACATCTTGCCTACAAAAGAATTTAATTTTTAAAAAGAAAAATATATAACAAACACTAATAATGATAATTCATTAGCTGATTACGATGCATGCATCTTCATCCATACTTGGAAGGAAATAGTTTTCAAGAGAGGGAACCCCCCAACCCCCCCCCCCCCCCCAAAAAAAAAAAAAAAAACCAAAAAAAAAGGGAAAGAAAAAGAAAAATGACAACAGGAGCTAATGATGCTTGTTAAATTAGTTCATAGTTTTTAAATGAAGATTAAGTCAAGAAACTAAAATTGTTGGACAAATCCAAGCATAACTCAATTGGTAAAAGCTCTATCCTCAACACATGTTCAAATGTCTACCCTAGCATTGTTGAACTCAAAAAAATGAAGTAAAAAAAACAAAACAAAACATAAACTGCACAAATAAATCATCCTGTTGGGAGGGATTCGTTATTAGAACGGTAAGAAATGTGCATAACCAACCAGTATAAATTTTTGTGGTCTAGACAATGAAGGCCTAACTAACTGAAAAGGGGAGATAAGAATTCAAGACATTTCTGCAGACGGAAGTCATTTGTGGAAAGATGATTAAATTTGTCTCTTTCTTGATTGATGCTAAAGGTAAAATCCTAAATATTGAAGAGGAGTTGGTGAACAATGTGATTGATCATTTTCGCAAGCTATTTTCAACAAAAAACAAAAATAGGTTTGTCTTCCAAAATGTTCGTTGCAGACCCATTTTATCAACTTGAAGTGCGTGGGAATTGAGGGACCTTTAGGGAGGAAGGTATCATACGAAGCAGCTAAAAAAGCTTGTAAATTGAAAGCCTCCTAGACCAGGCCAGAGAGGTGTGACTGCTGAAGTGTTGGAAAAGAGAATGAAAATGGAACATTTTCAGAGAAGAATTGAAGAAAGCGATCCAAGATAGTATTGAGAAGTGAGTCATCTATAAATGCACCAACAGAATTTAAACAATGCTACCACAGCCGCAGCGAGTGAGACGAACAAGTTTCACTACCTCGTATAAAATAAACGCTAAAGAATTGATTGAGAGTCTGAAAGTTTTTCTTTTACAACTACTTTCATTGAGAAAAATGAAACAATAGAAGGGCACATAAAAAAACAAGCCCACAAAAAAGGCCCCTCCACAAGGTGGGTCCAACTAGGAGGTTGACGGAAGGCAATGGAGTACAGATTACAAAGGGGAAGATTACAAAAAGCTTCCCAAAATTGGAACACACAACAAAGAATATAAACTGTGTCAAAATAAACATAAAATTTGCAACAAAAAGCTAAAAAAATGTGGATTGATTCACTTCACGCATTCCAAAATAGCCTTTATTGAAAGACAATCTCTGATGAAATCCTTGTTGCTAGAAACAAGAGGTGAAAGGAGAAAATAGGCTTTCTCCTAAAAATTGATCAAGGCTTATAAAAATAAAAAGAAATTAAAAAAAAAGTGAAAGGAACTGCTTGGATGCAATCATAAACAAAAAAGGATTTGGTAACGAATGGAGAAGTTAGATCAGGAGTCTTCGGTTAACTACTATTATTGTCCACAAAGGACCTAGAAAGCAAGACCCACACTTCAAGAGGAATTTGTCATGGGGATCCCTCTCCTGCTTCCTGTTTAGTGTCTACTATAGTTGTTGACTCCAAAGCCTTGCCAATATTTAATAAATTCATTATGCCATGACAATATTGTTGAAGGTTTCGGGGAAGATGATCAACAGATCCATATTTAATAAATTCATTATGCCATGACAATATTACTTTCAGCTTGAACAGAGAGGTAGTTGAAAATGGAGGCAGCTCCTTCACTTATTTCAGCAAGCTTCTGTTTGTCACTTATTTTATCCAAATCCTTCTCAGTTGGCATCAACGACAACTGAGAGAAAGGCAAAATCAGCAAACAGGTTGGCATCTATGACTGAGAATTATTTATTGCCCTAATCTCTCCTTGGCCTCCCCATAGGTGAAAACATAAAATCTTGCATGTCCCAGGAGCCTTCCAGGACAAAGTGACTAATGAAATTGCAAATTTGAATAATAACCCAAGCCCAAAGGACAGCGATTAAGTTTGTTGCTTAAGTGGTTATCTCCATCAATCCAAACTATTATTTCTCTCTATTTAAAATCCAGGCAACGTTTGCAAAGAGTGTGGAGAGAGATTTCACTTGAGAGAAGAAAATCTGAGTCAAGGCAGCCCCATTTGGAAAAGTGTCTCCCATACCCAACTCGAGGCATAGGGTTTGGGAATCATGGACACAAAGAAAGAGATTATACAATTCATATTGGAGATGCATCAACGAGGAGAATGTTTTAAGAAGCAGCGTTCTTCGGAACAAATATAATTCCAACTCTCTTGAATGGTGCACAAAAAAATTGGACGTAACCGTGGAAGGGGATTATGCATTGAGATTAGAAAATGGTGCACTTTCTTCCTTCGTTTATTAAAAAAATGCATTTCCTTCAAAGTTGGAAATAGAGCAATTTATTTTTTCTAGAAAGGATTCCAGTATACTGAGTACCTCCTTCCCCGGAATTCAGGCTATTTCATACACTAAAGGTTTCTTGACAAAGACGTCTGGAGATATAATTCTTTGGACAGAGATGTAAATTTCAAGTGGAACCATCTTTCCAACAAATTAATTTCTATCAGGCCTTAAACTGAATGAAGCGAATAAAAAATAATCCAGTCCAAATTGATGTTCATAACAGAGGAAAGGATATCCAGAAAAGAGGAAGAAACATTTCCGGATATCAGAAATATTCACATATTACATTCAGGGTGACAGCATAGTCAAAGAAAGAATGGACTATACAGATAAGAATCATGATGCTCACCTTGATTTGCCTCTGAAAAGACACACATAGGAACAAAGTCTTTAAACATATTTAAGGAAAAGCTTTTTGGCACATTTCCAGTCTCAGTTCCAGCCATCTCCATCTTGAACTGAGGTTCATTTTGAAGCATGTAAGGGAAAACAGTGATAGACCAAAACAGGATAAATAATGAGCCACAAGTCTGCATGTGTGTGTACATATGAGTGTGTATGGTCTAACAAATACTTATAAGAGTTAAGAAATAGCCAGCACAAAGAACAGCAAGACAAGTTAACCAAAGCAAAAGAGAGAAAAAAAGGTGGGAAATATAGAACAGCGCCATAGAAATATCAGAACATATAATGATTGTTTTTTGTGATGAAACCAAATTTTCATCAAGACAATTGACGAAATACTGAATACAGCTGAACAGTACAAAAATATAAGATAACACCACTACCTTTCTACTTAAGATGCTAAAGAAATCACTTCAGTCCAATTAATTTCCCAACTGAAACATGTGTTTGTTAACCAGCTCAAGTATAATTTCTCTGTCGTTAAACCACTTGAAGAGCCCTTTTCTAATCTCATGTGCATTTTCCGTATCATCATTGGAAGACTTAGTTTTTTATATTAATTAATTAATAAATAAATAGAGTGTTCCTGACTTTAATTTTATCGTGAGTGTTGATATCACCGTTAGTGAGCTCCCAAGTGAAGATTTTAACTCTTTTAGGATACTCAACCTTCCAATTGTAATTTCAACTGAGGGGAGTAAGGGCCTTAACCAAATCTATAAACAAGGTTTCACGGCACACACCAAAGTAGGAAATTTCTTTTGCAACCTTTCATAACTATTTCAGCTTCATAACAAATAGTCCAAAAGAAGATTTGAATCTTCTTGCACAATTTGAGGCCAAAGCTCAGTACTTACATAAATAAACTAATCACGTTCCCCTTATTTACAAGGAATGTTATGAGAGAAATGAAATCGACAAGTAACGAATAAAGACCAAGAAGAAGCCAATACAGAGATTTACGTGGTTTGGGCACATTGCCCCGAGCTCCACCAGGGCTTGTCGCCCTGGACCCCGACTCGCTGATCGGGCAGTGAGACCCGTGCTTGGTTATTCGGATTTGTTAAAGAACTTGGCAACACATATCATAAAATCAAGCTACTCCTCCCAAGGAATCAAAATTACAACGAATCAAAATCTAGGGTTCCGCTTCAACATTCATCGATCAAAGTCACAATTCGAAACAACATAATTCACAAGATTTAAAGCCCAAGAAAACAACTAAACCTACTATGAAAACGAGTTTAATCAGTTCACCACTTAAACATCAATTTACAGGTTTAGAATTAGATGTTACCTGGAGAGAAGAGGACTCGTCGGATTGAAGAGGATCGAGAGAAAGAATGACCTTAGCGAGAGGAAGAGGATCAGATGGAGGATGAGCCTGCCATGACTTAGCGACTAACAAAGGGCACTTCATCAGCCACACTGATCTATCCGCCTTTCCTGTATCCAAGTTACTACTACTACCGCCGCCCTGCTCATCTTCCATATCTATTAGATTACAAATCACCCTCTCTCTCTCTCTCTCTCACACTCTGGTCTGAACTTTTGACGGCGGATTTTCTGCAACTCTGTTCTTTTTTATTCTTTTCTTTCTTGGAGACGACGGTGGCGTAAAAGTCCACGGACGGCAGTGGACCCTAAAGAACCGGAAGGCGGTGGTCGGAAGTCAGGAGGAGCTTTGATATTACGCAATCAATACAGAGAAGGTTATCGTACAACTGATGTAATCTGGATTCTCAAACAAGTGTCTCTCATCTATCTATCCAATTTTGACTTTTTTCTGATCGAGACACTGATTTGTGGTGCTACTGACTGCTTCCGATTATTGCTCTAAATAAGAGTTTTTTTTTTCTTTAGTAAAATTGATTTTTTTAAAAGAAATTTTCACAATATAAAAAATGTCAAACTATTTACAGAAAATAGAAAAAAAAAATTGATAGACATTGATAGACTTCTATCAGCATCTATCGATGATAAACTTCTATCATTGATAGACCTTGATAGACTTCACAACCATTTAAAAAATTTGTTATTTTGTGTAAATAGTTTCTTTTATTTTTAAAAATTCCCTTTAAAAAGATAAATACTTATTTAGTCCATAAATTTTGAATCTAATTTTTATTTGATCCCTATCCTTAGATACCATTATGCTGACATTACTTATAGACTACATTCATAATTGAAGTTTATTAGTATTAGGCTTCAATCAAAATATTATTGGCCTAATTAGCATTAAGTTATGACTAGGAGAATATTTTAATCCAGGTTTATCTATAATAGTCATCTAATTTACAAGAGAGGAGGTCAAGCCTTCATTTACAGTTTTAGAATTGATCGTTCATCTTAATCCTTTTGGCACGCAATAATTTTCAATGTAAGATTTGATCTTCGTTTCTCTCTTTATTTCCCTTCTTGTTTTTTTTCTTCCATTTTTTCTCTCTATTTTGCAAAAGACTGCATTATTGGCGATGGTGGCAACAATAACAACGCCAGGGTAAAGCCCATGGCGCCACCGCCGGAGCAGAACAACTGCAATGGGATATTCTTGTCCTACACATTTATGTTGCGTGAGAAGGAACTACCACGACTGAAGAATGCGACGGCTCAAGCATAGGGAATTCAAGTTGAAGGCAATGGTGTTCTGAATGCAGGATTGACGGAGCTGAAGTCGTGGAAAATGTTCATCAAATTTCACCACTGAGAAATTCTGATGTTGGTGGAAAACCAGAAATGAGAAAAGGAGAAGATTGTTATAAAAAACTTGAGTCGTTAGACCAATAGCTCTAATACCAATTCAAAATGTTAAAAATGTTGATGCTTTTAGGTCAATGATTTAAACAAAATACTAAAATGAAACGAAAAAGCCATAGAGATAACAAAGAAGAAATCCAACAAAAAAAAAATTGAAAAGCCATAGATAATAAAGAAGAAATGCGATAGAAAACCTTTGCTTTTATATATAATATTTGATAACCATAAATATCAGCCATATTTAAAGGTGGGGAGAGAAAAGTCTTATAACAAATACACTCACACACGCAAATAATTTCAACCTAAAGAAGAGTTCTAGAAGAAAACTCCAACTGAATGCCATTCACACAAATCAAACCACCACAGTTCAACTATTAATATAAAACACAGGCCAACCTCTTTTTAAATGGGCCTATCAATCAATGGCCGGCCGGCTACCTTAACAAATTATGATGTCTAAAATGCACATATGGCCGGAATCGTCAAACACCGGAAGGACTAGGCAGCTGGGTGTCGGTGCTCAGAGAGGCCTCCTCCGCTACTGCCGCCGCCACCGGTGGTTCCACATTATTCATCCGACCGTCGTCTTTCATTATGAAAATACGGGAAGTAGCAGCATTAATAATTCTTCGCCATATGGTGGCTGAGTTAGAGTAACGGAAGAAATAAAGGGTGAGAGCGAAGGTAGCTGCAGAAGCAGTGATGAGGAATAAGGTCCTAAAGTAACTAAGGTCAAGGCTTGAAGAAGATGCATTTGAGCCATCGCTGCTACTAAATTGGTGGCTTATATTATTCCCAAACCACTTCGCGTCTATTTGGTTCATTTCATCACTCTGAGTCACATTCAACACTGCCTTCGATATTTCATCCACCAAAGATGAACCTAGTGCGAATGCCTGCAATTAAACTCTACCTCAAACACATGCTTCTTAACTTCATACTTCAAAATTTAAGGTTGGTTTGGATTGATTTTCTAAGAGTTTATAAACACCTTCTTTTTTTTTTTTTTTACTTATAAACATTTATTTAAACATTTAGAAAATCAATCTAAATAGGCACTTAATTTAGTACCTTAAACACTTCCCTAGTTGTCCAATTAAAATTTATTAACAAATATATATTTTTTTACATACATGCAAGCAGACACATATATACACCATGATATTTGAAAAGATTTATAAACACATTCTATGTCAAATTAAACATATTATAAAATAATAATTAGGGAAATTTTCATAGATAGAAAAAATGTCAAAACTATTTATCGAAAATAGTAAAAAAAAAAAAATTGATAGACATTGATAGACTTCTATCCGTGATAAACTTCTATCAGCATCTATCACTGATAGACCTTAATAGACTTCTATCAGCGTTTATTACAACTATTTAAAAATGTTGTTATTTTGTGCAAATAATTTCCCTTGTTTTTCTATTTTTAAAAATTTTCCTAATAATTATTATACAAAAATTAATAATATATATACACACACATTAATAATACTTGGACCTAATATTAGTTGGGTACTATTAGTATAGGTATTGTGGTTTATAAATATATTGCCAAATAGACTTTGAATAGTTTTTTTAAAATTGATAAGTTTTCTACCAAACACATATATGAAAACATAAAATACAACTATGTTTCCATTAAATAAATTATTTAGAGAAAAATACATTTTTAGTCTTTACGTTTTTTGGTTTAGTTTCCATATGATCTCTAGCTAGATTTCCAACGTTATAGTTTTGATTCCTTAAGTTTCAACATGTTATAATTTTTCCTTAAAATTTGAGTTTTGTTTCAATTTGATTCCTTAAGTTTCATTTTGTTTCAAGATTTATATTTTTAACCTCGATTTTTTTTCCACCAAAGATTCGCTTATTGTAATAAATTTAAGTTTCACTATTTTTCTTCACTATTAAAATAAATTTTAAAATTTTACTTTATAATTCTTTTAAACTAGTTAATAAACATTACTATCCATGACTGAAAATGAGTATTTAGTAAAAAATCAAGGTTGAAAGGATAAATCTTGAAACCTAGGAACCAAATTGAAACAAATTCAATAATACTAAGGGTACAGTTGTAACATTTTAAAAATTGAGACTAAATTGAAATCAATTTCAGAACTTAAAAACTAAAGTCTATTTGATAATAATTTTATTTTTAGTTTTTAAAAATTAAACATATTTCCTCTCTATTTTTTAGAATAATTTGCATGTACAAAAGTTAAGTTCTTAGTCAAATTCCAAAAACAAAAATAAGCTTTTTAAAATGCTACTTTTTTTTTTTTAGTTTTTAAAATTTAACTTGGTTTATGAGAACATTGGTAAAAAGTAGCTAACATATCAAGAAATTTAAAGGTAGAATGAATGCTTATAGAGTTAATTTTCAAAACTAAAAAAAGCAAAAATAATTACCAAATGCGGTGTCTAAATGTGTGGAAAAAAAAAAGAATAGAAATTCTTAATCAAAGTAAAATTATTGTGTATATCAAATTAAATGAGTAACATTATTATTATTATTGATCAATAAGAATTAAAAAAAGAAAAAAAGAAAAAAATAATTAATTAATCAAAATGTAAAAATGGTAAGGTAAAAAAGAGAAAAGGACTTACAAATCCAAAACCACCGCTATTGTATTGAGAAACGCCCATGGTATAGTTACCAGAATATGTTGCAAGAAAGAGCTTTATGTAAGGGATCTCGTCAATGGCAGCATCAACACCGTCTTTGTAGCCTCCTTTAGTGAAGAGCTCATGCAGTTCCTCTAATGTGGCATAGGGTACCAAATTTTGTATGCCTAAAAACTTTAATGTGTCGTAAACATAAGATCCCCTTTGATATCCAACACGCCAATTGTTTTTTATTATCTGATTAATGTCGGTGACTGGTCGGAGTTGTTGAACCGTTAACCACGACGTTAAGCTTGCTGTATAGCTCTGAGTTAGGACGAACACCACGAAGAACCATATCACTACCACCAACCTTGATAAATTGCTCATCAATGTCTCCCCTGGATATCATATATATATATATATATCATAATAACAAATTAAATTAAAAGCATTTTCAATTGAAAACAGTTATTATAAATATTATCGGTTGGTTTCGGTTCATGCATAAACTGAAAACTGCCAACTCGAACCGACGCCATTTTCGATTCTCGGTTTTTCCCTTGCACCCCTAAATTCTACACATAAGCTACACAACTTCAAGTTTAAGATGCCCAACCTGCACGTGCCAAACACCCCCTAATTTTCAAATTAAAAAAGAAAAAATAAATTATAGGGGAGGTAGAAGCTTAATTTACAAAAAAAAAAAAAAAAAAAAAAAAAAAAAAAAAAAAAAAAAGTTATACAATAGAATGCTTGACTCTATTTCACCGTTTGATAACTATTTTAATTTTGTTTTTGAAAAGGAGTATATCTCAAGATGAAAAAAATACTTAATTTTTTGTGTAGTCCACCAGTTGTCCAATTAAAAACTATCACGTGACAAGAAATTTTGACATTTTAAAAAAGTTAAATTATTATTTTTTTGTCAATATGCTAAATGAAGAGGTTGTGGGCTACCTAATTATTGTTCTTCAAGATACACCCATTTTTATGCATCTCAATCTCATCACCTATAAAAAATGAATTAAAATATTTCATAAAAGAGGTAAGAAAAATTTGTAATGTGGTAAATTATGATTGGACAACTTGGTGAGATGCACAAAAGAAGGTGCAACTCGAGATGCACCTACTATTTTTCTTTTAAAAGTACACTTTATTTTCCTACCATTTCTTAATGATCGTGGTTTTCATCTTTTTCCCTAGTAAAAATTTAAGTTATATGTTTAAATTCTAAAAACAAAAATAATTTTTTTTTTAAGTATTCAAAGCATGTGTTAGATTTTGGAAATTACATGGATGACAAAACAAAAAAAAAAAAAACTATAGGAGAAAGTAATGTTACTGCATATAGGTGTAATTAAAAAGAAAAAAACTAAATAATTAGATCCCGTTTGATAATCATTTCGGTTTTTGTTTTTGAAAATTAAGTCTATTTCCTCTTAATTTCTTATCATGATTTGTATCTTCTTAAATATAAGTTAATTTTTATCCAAATTCCAAAAACAAAAACTACTTTTTTTAGTTTTCAAAATTCGATTGGTTTTTGAAAACATTAGTAAAAATAGAAAACAAAGTAAGAAATTTAGAGGTAGAAGAAGTGTTTTTAGGCTTAATTTTCAAAAACAAAAACTAAAAATTAAGAACTAAACACCAAATAGTTATTAAATAGAGCCTTAAGAAACGAGCTTTAATTATTACTTTGGGCGAAGAACATGATGCTGAAGGAGAACCAGAGACTAGTGCCGATTTGGTGCGAAATAGGGCCGCGACGGAAGTCTTCACTGTCTTGATGTTCTAAAATCCAAACGACAAAGCCCATAAAAATGAAGAAGCAGAAGCTTGTGATCCAGAGGTTCAAAGTCAAGGGCTTCAAGAACAGCCATCCATGATTCACCGAGTCATGTCTTACACTTGCAGGAACGATCACAACAATTCCAGGTTCTGTAAATGGCAAAGTAAAGTCCACAAACGAAGTTCTTTTTGCTAATATCGTTATGTCTCCAACCGCAGCATCAAATTCCTAGCCACACATGCACAAAAATCACCATATTAATTTACAAACTTCCTGTTATAAATATGTACGAGCAATATTTTAGTGCAGCAGCCTGGGCTGCACTCATCCCTACCCATTTCCTCAATCATTAAGAAAAAATTATTTAATAATATCTTTTTAAAAAAATGAAAATTATGATGCATAAAAATTGAGAAAACTTATTATAAATAGAAAAAATATCAAACTATTTACAAATATAAAAAAATCCCACTATCTATCACGCGGTAGAAGGTCTATTACTCAAGTGATAGAAATCTATCGCAGTCTATCGTTGATAAACAGTGAAATTTTTCTATATTTGTAAATAGTTTGTCTCGTGTTTCTATATTTGAAAACAACCCTAAAAATTGATGCAGCCCTAAATGCATCCAAGTATTATATATATATATATATAATATTTGTCGTATGCATCAATCTCTATGCATCTATAAAATACAAAATTCTACATGGCAATTTGTGATTGAACACTTAAGTATGCTGCACAAAGATGAGTGCAGATCTAGATTCACCCAAATATATATACATCTATTTATTATAGGCTACATAAAAAAAAACACCTCTAGTACTAAGAAAAAAAAAATCTTTTCATAAATATTTCAAAATAGTTTTGGATGAAAGTTAGAATACGAACTAGTGTAGACATAAAATTTTCCAAATGTCACTCTGACACATTCTTCAAAGTTACAATTTTCATCCCAATTACATTTCTAACTGATTTCTAGCTACTTCATGTAATGCATGAAAGATTAAGTATGGTTATTTATAGCTTTTGAAAAAATAAAAATATTTTTTTACCTACAAAATAAAGTTGAATTACACAAAAAGAACAAAGTTGAATTATATATCTAAAGAGAGACATACACATGAAAAGAACAAAGTTGAATTATATAAATATAGATAGAGTGTGTTACCTTTTTGGTCTATAGATTTTCAAGAACAAAGTTGAATTATATAGAGAGAGACACACACGAAAATAAGAAAATTGAATTATATATATAGAGAGTGTGTGTAACCTTTTTGGTCTATAAATTTTCAAGAATAAGTGGACTCGGTCCCTAATATATCAAATTGGTCATTTTAGTTATTGAATTTTCAAGAACAAACTTAAAATTAAGGTCCCTCAGCTAATAAATCTATTAAAACTAAGCATAACTTTGACTAAATAGATAATGTAGCCATATATATATATATATATATATTAAATCTTTGCCACCCCTTTCTTCTCTCTTCCTCTCTCTCCTCCCGCTCAATCTTCACTATTTTTCTGTCATTTTCCAACTGAATGAAAGAATAAATTAAAGTCAACTATTTGAAACATTAAGGACCAAACACACTTTTTTTTTTTGAAAATTTAGAGTCCAAAAATGTCCGTGTACGCAAACAAATATATATATATATCTTCTTGACCAGTTTGACTATCTGTGTGTACCCACCTGTCTGTACACAGCCACTATCAAGTCGTCGTATGAACCTTCAAAGGGAATAAGATGATATTGTAAAGTATATGGAAGCTTTGAAACAGCTAACTTGAAGATAAATAAACAGTATCCAATGATGGTGTCGTTGGGAAAAAAAACTACTATTCAATGGAACTGCTATCCTCAAGGTCGTCCTTGGATTAAATGGAATCCATCCCTTAGGAGGTTGAATGGCATATCCTGGCCAAATAATGGGTCTTAATTTACGTTTCCGATTAAATTGTCCGGTCAGATTCATTTCAGGCGTCCAATATCCCACCGTACTAATTTCTCCCTCTCCAATTACATTTACTATTTGCAAATTTGGTGACTCTAATTGGGGCGCTTTACCACCAAAACTAAACTCCCCACTCAGACCTTTGAATCTTACCATAGACAGGGTCTCCATGATTTTCATTCCATTTTGAGATAACCCAGAAAATAATTTACTCTCGACTGCCATGGCTAGTGCCCAAGTAGCATCGTAAGCCCACAGTCCAAAAACATCTGGGTTTGGGTAATAATCGATTATGTCTGGATTGTCTTGTACAAATTTCCTTCTCCATCGAATGGTGAAGTTGTCTAGTTTCAGTGTTCTCGGGACATAGGTTTTTATCCCCAAAACTCCCTGCATCGACCTGAGATCAGTTGAGAAATAATGCATAGAATTTAAGGCACTACTTGTGGTGTCATCAGTGAGAATAATCCAAGCATAGCCTTCGTTCATCATCCCAACTTCATTGGCCATCTCGAATACTCGAGATGCCAAGCTGTGAATCATATGGACAATGAAAATTGTTGACTGCTCCTTCATACTCAATCTTTCAAGCTCTTCTTTAATTTCCTCGCTAGAAGCTGCCGGGTCGATTCCGTAAACATGGCTGTTTACTTCCTCTTCCTGTCACTCACCCAACATTCTGTTTTTTTAAAATACACACTATATTTATTTTAGGGTCTAATTTCTAATTTGGTGTTTCGTTTTAGAATTTTATAAGTTTTCACATGCATTGCTTTTAATTTAGTTCCTTACAATTTTACTTACTCGACATTTGAGTTTTGTTTATCAATTTGATTGTTTCAAGATATATATATATATATATATATATATATATATATATATATATATATATATATATATATATATATATTTGGGGGATTTTTAAAAATAGAAATAAGGAAGAATATTTATACAAAATAGTAAAATTTTTAGATAATTGTGATAGATGTTGATAGATGTCTATCAGTGATAGAAATAATAGAAGTCTATCACTGATAGATGTTGATAGAAATCTATCAATGTCTATCAGTATTTTTTTGTTATTTTCTGTAAATAATTTGACATTTTTTTACATGTGCAAATTTCTCTATATATTTCCATTTTTCACTATTTTTTTTATTTTACTTTTAGTTTTGGGCGTGATAAAGGTGCTAGAGAGGTGTCAATCTAGTTGACATGTCTGAGTGCAGCTATTGATACCTCTTGCCTTGTGAATATTTAAAAAATATATAATATTTTTTATTTCTATTTTTCATTAAATATTCACTTTCTATATTTAGTTTTAATGTCTATTAATTAATTTAAAGAGAAATTACAATAAACAGAAAAAAATATTAAACTATTTACAAAGATAAAAAAAAATTTATTATCTATCAGCAATAGACCACGATAGAATTCCATCACTTGAGCGATATCACTGTCTATCACTCAAAAGCGATAGGCCTATCGCGGATAAACAATAAATTTTTTCTATATTTATTAATAGTTTGGCTTATTTTCTATATTTAAAAATGGCCCTAATTTAAAAATATTAAAATTAATTAAGTAACTTCCTTATTTTCTTGTCACTATTAAAATTTCAATTCATTATTATTTTAAATTAATTAATAGACATTAACGCCAAAAGATTATAGTGTGCATTTAGTAAAAAATCGACAATCCACTTGCCAAATTCATCGTCTTGGTAAATGGTAACAACTTGCTTCCATCCAAAAGCTTTAATGATGTCGCGAATGGCATAAATTTGGGAGAAGTGATTGTAGACTCGGAACAAATATGGAGATTTTAGGTTAGAGAAAGTGGAGATTGGTGGTGGTGGTGCAAAGGAGATTAATGGGACCTTAAATTTTTCAGCCAGTTGGATAATGTAGGGAGCCTGGAACGAACTTTCTGGCCCTAAGATGGCTTCTACTCCACTCTTTTGTATTAGCTCCAAAGCTATTTTACCAAACACATAAACAACGAGAAAATTAGTATTCGGTACATTTCAATTTTAGATCTGAAAAAGTTTGGTTACAATGTTGGATAAATGTTATATTATTGTGTTTTAGATATAATAACTTAAAAAACCTATTCTTGAAATTCGAAAATTTTTAAAAAGAAAAAAAAATAAGAGAAACTATTTATACAAAATAGCAAAATTTATAGATAGTTGTGATAGACGCCGATAGAAATCTATCAGAGTCTATTAGTGATAAAAATAATAAAAGTCTATCACTAATAGATGCTGATAGAAGTCTATCAATGTCTATTAGTATTTTTTTTGTTGATATTTTCGATAAATAGTTTGACATTTTTTCTACATGTGAAAATTTTTCATTGAAATTTGCAATTTTTTAATAATTTATAATATCTAAATTATTAATAAACCTCCCATCAAAATTTACATTTTTTAAAAATAATTTATAATATTTAAATAATTATTTTAAATATTTTTTTTAGAAATTAAAAAATATCTAACTATTTACAAATATAGAAAAATTTCACTGTCTATCGCTGATAGACAATAAAATATTTCTATCGCTGATAGACAGTGAAATTTTTCTACATTTGTAAATAGTTTGACTCATTTTTTTATATTTGAAAACAACCATTTGTTTTATCTAGATTAATTGTTAAGTATTAAGGGAAAAAAATTTAATTTTTTATTTAAAAATAAATATAACATGATTTAACTATAAAAAATATATTATATATATAAAAAAAATTTAATTTTGAAAGATAATATTGAAAATTTATTAAAGAGTAAAAGATAATTTTACAATGATATAAATGCGGGGAGGGAAATGATTTTAAAATTTGTGAAATGAAATTTTAATGGATTTAATCACAAATAAGGGTTGTTTAATTTCAACAATTTTGCTTTATGATGACGCAAACAAAAAGTAAAAAACTTAAAATTTATTTTGAATCCAAATTTTTGAATGTATAATTATTTGTAAAATGAAATTAAATGAAATTCAAAATACACACATATATATATAAAGGTGATTAAACCTTGAGAAGCAGCTAGCAGAAGATCATCCTTAGAGTCAGTGATATGAAGGAGGATTCTGGTGTTGTATTGAGGATTAGAAGAATAAAAGTTTGAGATGGAAATATTGATAAAACTCAAACCCATCTTCCCAACCCAACTATTTACATCAAGAACCAAACCCAGATTCACAACGCTCGTCTGTTTGTTGATCTGATCTGCACCACATACCATTAAACTCCACATACCAACCACCACAACAATACTTGCAAACAAATAATCCCTCCAATAATAACTCCATCTTTCTTTCATTTTTACTTAACAACCCTTATTCCCACTACGAGTCTAGCTAGGCGAGGGTTTCAACTAAATTTCAATAACCTTTCTTTAATTGTGAGGACCAATATATTACTATAATTAATCCATTAAATTATTTGCTCTCCTTCACAACATCTTTATCATTCATAATATATATATATATATATATATATATTTCCACCTCTATTTTTCCAAGTCGTCTGTATATGGAGTAAATATAATAATGTTTGGGTTTTCTTCTCACTTTCATCGTATTTTGTCAGAAATAAATCCGTAGATAAAGAATAAAGAACACAAAGAAATCAATATGTCATACAAATTTAGGGCTCGTTTAGATTCACTTTCTAAGTATTTAAATAAATGTTTATAAATGTAAAAAAAAATGTTTATAAATATTTAGAAAGTCAATTTAAACCAGTCATTAGTTACGTGGTTTATTAACGGTCCATGTGTAGTTTTAGCTATCACCACGGTCTTACTTTTGCAACAACCCAAAAAGTCTAATTCCAATAAAAGATATTGTCTTATCATTTATTTACTCATGACCATTCTCTTCCCTAATCAATGTCGACTTTTTTTGCACCTAATTAATTAACACATTCAAGGTAACAATGTAGTCTATCTAAACTTTGATTTGTTATGATTTAGTCTTTAATATTTTTAGTTTTGTAATAATTTAATCTTTACGTAAGGAAATTCCATCCAAATTAATTTTAATTATTTAAAGATTTAGACTTTGTATATCTTATAAGCCACATTGATATACCTAGGTAATAAATTTGATTAAATTTTAACAATAAATTTATTGATAAAGACTAAATCGTTTACAAAATTTATTTAAAGTACATAGACTAAATTGTAATTACACATTAAAGTTTGTGAACTAAATTGTTGTAAAAATTAAATTACAATGACTAAATTATTATATAAATAAAGCTTATAGACTGAATTGTTACTTTCATGAAATTTCAGTGATCAAAAAGTGATTTTTAACCTTTCTTTTTCAAATTCAATAATAGTGGTCGGAAGATTTGAATTTTGGACCAAGACTTTAAAAGTTTGACTAGTTAAGTATTTATGCTCATGTTGATAAAAGCTATTTTTTTTTTTTTTTATAACAAAGTTTGTAATTTATTTGAACATTGGACATGTTATATTGCATGGAAGACAAAGTTTTCCCCGTATGATCAAGATATACAGTTAGTCCCGTTTGATTTCCTTTCTATGACTTAATTATTGTTTCTTGATTTTTTTTTTATGAATTAAAAATAAGAATAGGAAAATTTCTAAAAATAGAAAAATAAAGAAACTATTTACACAAAATAGCAAAAATTTTAGATAAGTGTAGTAGACGCGGATAAAAATAAAAATGTAAATGAAAGATACAAAATTAAAATAATATATAAATCTACATACTGCCATTAAAATCTGAAATTAAAAATTTAAACAATATAGAAATATAAATAGTGCAAAATTTAAATTTCATATTTGAAATAATATATAAATATACCTACTTGAAAATTTTGAAATACAAAATTCAAAATATAAATACATATGCAAAATATAAAATTCAAAATAATGTATAAATATAGAATTGAGAAAAATAAAATATGAAATAAAAGATCACGGCTGTTTCATATGAGAATCAAAATGAGGACCTCAGATTGGATTACATGCTCATGCCTGCGCACCTTCCACAACCAACAAAACAGCATCAAATTTCGTTCTCTTAATGGAATGTTAAATATAAAAAAGAAACGACATGGAAAAACTACGCCCTTCGTAGTTTCCAAGATTCAGGTTCAATTTTAAAAACGTTTTTTAAATTTTAGAAATAAGAAATGAGATAGATTATCAAACAAAGTCCATGAGCTAGAAGCCCTTAATGACAAAATTAGAACGTGTGCGAATTTTTCGCACCAACACAAAGCATGCATGTGTCTACTTTAATTTCTCTATTATACAACCAAATCAAAACACGTCTATCAATTAATAAAGGTTTCGTCACGACTTTAATATTCCAAGAATTTAACACATATATCTTTGTGATTTGAGTAATTAGATGAGACTGTCATCATATATAGAGCTGAAAAAAAAGAAATATCTTGATTTATTTTGAGTGATGGATCGGTAAAAATTTACATAATTTATTTCAATCTATTACGTTTGAGGATTATTTCTGAAAATTTGATCAACTTTAAATTCATAGCCTCGTAATTAAACACCAGGCTGTTTTTCTTTTTTCTTTTTAGTACCACGCTGTTCAAATAATTGGAGATAAATTCAAATTTGTTATTTTTATTTTATAAGTCAACTTTATCAATTCTATTTAAAAAATGAATGAAAGTGACACGTCAACTTTCTTAGAGTGTATTTCAACTTTATCAATTCTATTCAGAAAAAAAATGAATGAAAGTGCAACACATCAATTTTCGTAGAGTCTTATTCTATATATTTTCCCTTTTTTTTCTTCTTCTTCTTTTAAATTATATATATTATCTCTAACCATTCCTGCTGACGTTCAAGCAATACAAGGATAAAATATGAAAGTCTAGTCAAGTCAATAACAAAATGTAATTAAAAGAAGTGAGAAGTTGTAAAACAGTTAGTCAGCACGTTACCGTTTTCCCACTCTGACACCCGTTCAATTCCTGGGTTCTAAACATTTCCATTACTTTTTTAAAAAATTATCTATACATAGTCATTTTCTGGTTTCTATTTAAAAACAAATATTATTATGTATATTACACCGTCATACCTTTTATGATTTTTTAACGGAGTCATTTTATCTTATATTTAACAATACTCTGAGTATGATACTACAATATTTTTCCATTTGAGACACTATGGGTGTTATTTTCGATGACTATTATAATTTTATAGAGTTTTGGGCGCTAAGTTGATTATTATAATTAGTTATTATTATAGTTTGTAAATTATAATAATTGTAGATTATAATAATTTGTGTTTTAAGTGTATAATATTTTAATCTGAGTTATAATAGTCTGGGTAGAAAATAGTAAACATGGTTACAAAGAGATAAAAGAGATGATGAGTAAGAAATAGTAAGCAACTGTAACAAATAAATGTTTGAAATATTAATAATGTAGTTAATTGTAAGTAATAATAATTGAAAACACAAACAATTATAATTGGAGCTCCAAACATTGAGTAAATTATGTCTAAAAAAATATAGAGTAAATTACTATGATAGTCCACTACACCCACTTGAAGTTGGGAGTCCAAACACCCTATATATTTCATAGATTAGTATATTTATAATCAGTCTTATTGAGTTTTTAGTAAAAATTAGAAAAGTAGTTGTTTTCAAACCCACGGAATTTAGGACGGCTTTGGTTTCAAATTGTCCAAGTTGCAAATATTTTAAAGCTTAGTTGTGCAAATTCTCCTTTTGTATTCTCTAATCTGAGAGGGGAAAAAGAGTGTGAGTGTTACAAAAGTTTAGAGAGAGTGCTCTTGTAATTGGGATTGGAGAGAATTATTTTCTCTAATTGTAACTATTTTCACATGATGGATTTCTTTCTAATTGTAACTATTTTCACATTATATCTAATTGTAAATATATATATATATATATATATATATATATATATATATTTAACATCCGGTAATGTGTGGTTGACTAATATGGTAAAAAGTAAAGAAGTTAAAGTTATGAAAAGTATTGAGGGAACCATGATAGGACAAACTTTCTTTTGTATTTTGCCAATGTACTTGATCCCCGTTAAGAGCTTAAGTTTGTTTTATTTTCCCTTTCTAAATACTTTGAGAACGGTGATCCAGCCGCTATTGCTGAGCTTAGAAAAAAAAAATACAAAGTATGGCTCAACGTATTTTTGAAGACTATAAAAGTTTTTATAAATATGAGGTTACACTTCAATTTGTAGATTCTCAACTGACATGTAGTGGAATTACTACCATTGATGATTGAAGTAGAATGGGCCGAAATTAACAATAAATCTCTTGGTATACATTTTTTAATATTTTCATTTTTAATATGTTTTTTTTAATTCATTTTTAATAGTTTAGTTTTTCCTTCTTAATTGCCTCATTATTGATTTTTATTTTATCTTAATTCACTTATTTTTTGTATGATTTGTTTGTGTATGTTTAATATGCATCATGGAAGGACTTGGATTTTGAAATTTTATTATTAGTGTTCTTAGTATTTTATTATGTTGGATGGAAAGTGTATTATTTGAAACTTTTAATATTTTATCATGTTGGACAAATGATGTATTTTCAAATATTACTTTTACTTTTAGAACTTTAATATTTAGAACAAAAAAAAAAAAGGCTCAATTGTTATCTAAAAGAAAAAACAAGCAACAGTCTTCAATTTCAATCTAAAAAAGCCAAATTGTAAATATGAGAAAAGCCAAAATAAATTCAAAAATAAAAAGAAAAGAAAATGCCTAATTAGGCCCAAAATCGAAATCCAACCTAATATTGATCCAAACCAATAAAAAATCGAACCAATTGTTTTGTCGGTTTGGATCTCTATTTATGAAATTGATAGATTTGATTTGGTTCTTAGTTGACTCTCAAATCGAGAAAATCGAACCGACTATCAAAGTATTACTTATAAGCTTCATTTTCAAAATTTAAATAGTTAGACCAAATGGAGTCAAGTCTTTGAGCATTAAATTTTGTATCTAATAAATCTTTGGCTTATTCAATATTTTGTTTAAATTTACGAATATATTAGACATAATATTGAAAGTTTAAGATTCTATTAGACGCGAATTTTAAAGTTTAATGATATATTTATTAGACTAATTTTTAAAGTATTTTTAAATTTAAACGGCATCCATTTACACCTCAAAATTTTGTTGGTTATATTTACATCTCTCAATTATCAAAATATTTATTAAATAATCACTTTTAAGATTTAACCATATTGTTGGGGCATGTTTGCCTTTGAAAATACTAAAAATCATTTTTATTCCATTCAAAATTATTTCCATACATATTTTTAATAATTCAAAATAAATTGGATTATATAAAGATCATGTTGAAATTAAAGTGTAAAACAAAAATCGAAATTGATTTCAAATAATTAAACTGTTTTTATATAATCATTTAAAAGTCATATTCCAAAAAGGTAAAATAAATAAATAAAACTGGACTATAACCATAGTTTAAAATTAAATTTTCGCATCATTTTACCTCAAACTTGAATTGATGTGAGTTCTTTAATATTCTTCTCATTTTCTCTCGAGCTCTATCTACTTCTAGAGTTTTCTTTTTCTTCTCTCTTTTCTTTTATGTTATGCTTTTTACAAAATAGTAAATTTTAATATTGTGATTTTTCTATCCTTGTTATGTTATATTAGTTTAATGTTATGATTTTTCTTTTTTGTATCAATTTTATTTTATAATAAATAATTTACAATTATCTTATATGCAAATATTTCATGTTCTTTAATTTTGTAATTATTTTTTAATTTCTTTTTTAAATTTATGTTCCCGCATTGACATTTACACAAATATTTTACAATAGACGTCTAAATATTGTCTTACTCTATAGAAATAATGATTAAAAATAGTCAATCATAGTCTAACTTAGTTACAATCATAGTTTCATTAACTAATTATAACAATTTCCATCAATTTCCATAAAGTTTCCCAAAATTTTCATTCATATCGATATTTCCGTAAAATTGGAACCTCGATATTTCGAACCTTGTCCATAACTTTAAAAATCTTTTAAAATAGTTTTAAAATAAAACAATTTTATGTAATAAACATAAATGAAAGGAGTCATTTAACTCCTAGACAGCTATATCAATTAATACCTAAAACTAATTATTATATTAATTTAAATTCTATATTTTCATAATTGAATCAATTTATATGGTTTATTTGTAACTATTTTTACTTAATTATTATTAAATCAGACTAAAAAATATCTAAATAAAATTATTCATTTCTCAAAATCTTACCAAAATTACAAGAAAAATTATCACATAATCCATCCTACATGAGTATAGAGGAAGATGAGAAAACAAAATTATTGAAAACTCAAATTTAAAGAAGTCTTCATGCATATATGTATTATTAATTTAAAAATGAAATCTTAATAAATGATCCAAAGTTATTTCCACTTATAAAAATTTAAACTTTAAATTAATTCAATTATTAATTCCGAAGTAATAAAACTTTCAATGAAATTTATATTAAAAAGAAAAAAAAAAAAAAAAAAAGACTAAGGCAGGAAAATATGTAGTAGTTGTTTAGAGAATGGAAGGCGTTAAAGCAAGCGGCCGGCCACTTAAGTAACAAAGCAATCACACACTAAAATTCCATATATATTATGCCTTTTTTGTGCCCTTAGTCGCCATTTCTCATCATTTTGCGCATTTCACACTATTTCATTTCATGCTAAAAAAAAATTTTAAAAAATTTAAAAAAAACATGCTATCTTATACATTTTCATGATAAGATTTTTCCCCCATTTAGGATGGAGACTCTTTTTGATGTGTATATAGATATAATATGATACGGAGGAAAAATAATTCATATTCGAGTTGGAGAAGGAGTGACGTCTATTATTCTATCGAATGGGACAGAAAGCAGTTGAACGTGACTGATGAAGACCATTGAGAATGAAGAAATTCAGATCTGTAATGATCGAATTCTATCTGTTGATTGGTTTTTGTCAACTATGAGATATTTATAAGAAAAATTTATGGTTAGTTTTGGTTTTTGTGTTTATCTTTATTTATACGTGGGAGTTTAATGTTTAGGAATTAAACCCTACTCCACATATTGTAAAAAAAAAAATTAGAAAACTAACCTGGTTTGTTTTATAAACAATATTATATTTATGTGTATCTAAACTATTTATTACTTTTTTGTTTTTTGAGTCCAAGAACGTGTGGGGTAGTGAATTTCAACTTCTAATCTCTTGATCTAGTTAAACTAGACTTAGTTGTTGGACTAACCATTTATAATATAAAGAAATGAAAACATAAGATTAAACAATAATTTATACAATTGTTAATTAAAGGGTGTATAGAGCTCGTTTAGAGACCGAAAGAACATTTAGGGTATGTTTTGGGAGTGACTTTGGCCATGTTACCACTGCCAAAATCATTTTTCTTTCTAATATTGATGTATGATTAATGTTAGAATTGATTTTTGAAAAAATCTAGAATAATTTTAAGTTGATTTTTCAACAATTAATTAAGAGGTGATTCTTGGTGGGGTGATTGATGGAAATAAGCATAAAAAAAATTTCATCATTTCATTCATTTATTTGAAGTACCAAATTTGCCCTTATATTTAAGAATACCTTTTGCCCTTTTTAGTTTTGAATTATTAGAGTTTAGGGTTGCCCTTTTTAGTTAAATAATTTCTCAAATAGAATATTTGATAACCCTAAACTCTAATAATTCAAAACCACTAGATTCGCTCTTAAAAGTTTGAAATATAACATATGAAAATCAATTGTACTTTTTTTTTCTTTCTAAAATCACTATTTCAACGATCACTCTCATACATACACTTAAAGATGGAAATAATTTTTTCTTAAAAAATTTCTATCATTTTTTTTACAACAAGTGGGGTGAGGGAATTAAACTTCTAACCTCAAAATCAATAATACAAATTTTTTATTCCAATTGAGGCAATAAATAAATAAACATTGAAAATTGTTTATAGTTTTAATTTTGTAGGCAAAGATATATTTTCCTTATTTGATTTAGCTCTACCTCTAACACTGGCAATTTGGTTGATTTTTTCCATTTCTCTAAACCTTCTTATTTTAAATTTCAGCGGTCATTATTTATTATTATTATTATTTTCCTTTGAAGTTGCAAAAATGTTCTGATCTCCATACGAGCATGATTATGATCGGCTAATTCTTGCGTGTAATTAGTAAAAATGAGTTTTGCTTAGTATTAAATTAATATGTATTTTCTTTTGTTTGGAAATTGAAATTTTGATTTTTCATTCCTATATTATTGTACTAAAAAAAATGGAGCTATGGATTTTCTTTCCAGATCTCGTTAAGAAGATCCGTAGAAAAAAAATAAAAGAAAAATCAATCCCATCTACTTTTAGAATATGATATATTTAATATTAAAGAGTTAATTAATTAGAAACCAAGCTTAAACCTTTTGAACTAAAGTTAATTATATTTCAACCTATTCCCAAATCAAAGCGATACAATTTCTTAAGAACATAATATTCATGTTCTCGAGAAAATGAATTTATAATTAAAAAGACAAAAACAAAACTCATAGATCGCAAGAGTACATTTGAGAGAAATATTATTGACCCATAAAAATGGAATACTCACTAAAGTAACCATAGATTCAAGCGTTGAAAACTAATATCTTCAATTTACCCATAATTTGTTTTGTTAAAAAAAAAACTCAATTAGGTTCCTTCCATAAAATTTTGTTACTGTTTGTTAATAGAAAGTTGATGCATGATTGATGTCTCGTTTATTAACGATTTCGTTATCAAATGGGGCTTAAAATTTTAAAATTCTAAAAAAAAAAAAAAAAAACTTTTAGGTCCCGTTTCGTAACCATTTCATTTTTGTTTTTTGTTTTTTTGAAAATTAAGCCTATAGACACTACTTCCACCTTCAAATTTATTCCTTTGTTATCTACTTTTACCAATGGTTTAAAAAATCAAGCCAAAATTTGAAAACTAAAAAAAAATTACTTTTAAAAACTTATTTTTATTTTTTAGAATTTGGCAAAGAATTCAACTATTTTACTTGAGGAGAAATGCAAATCAATGTAAGAAATGAGAAGGAAATAAGTTTAATTTTCAAAAACAAAAACAAAAAAACGAAATGGTTACCAAATAGAGCCTTAGAAACTACTTTTGTTTATTGTTCTTCTAGTTTTCAAATATTTGACTTGAATTTTGAAACTATTTTAAAAGGAAGAATACCAAAACAAATAAACTTACTCGTTCGGATCAGTAGTACATTATTTATAGTCTTAATTTCAAATTTTCAAATTTTAAAAGATTATCAAATGGGGCGTCGTTAGTCACTATCTAACATATTTAGATACATAAGCATATGTCACTCTAATGCTACTTTAACAACCAATAAAACATAACTCGTGTATTAAAAAATGTTCATTTTTTCTACGTGGTAGCACATTACAAACCCTAATTTTATTCTCCATTAGAAAACAAACACACTTATGTTATTTGCATGGCTTTTCCCCACGATAAACCCTTTTCAAACCTATAATCATTTCTGAAAATCACAAAAAAGACTTAAAAACGTTTGAGGGTCATCAAGTGAGTGTTTGAATATTGCATTATAATGGCTTTTTGTTTGATATTATGGGCATGAATGGGCAGTGATGTGCCCACTCCCCACTTGCTTACATTTCAATTAAAGAATATTCCAATTAATCCACTAGCTTCCCCCAATTGCCTAATTAGGGGCACTATTGAAAGGGACCAACTGAGTAATAATGGAAAATTTTTGTTAAGTTTTTTCTTTGCTTAAATATATATAATATTCCATTGCCATCTTCTCAAGGCCGCATGCAATGATGTAACTTCACAATTCTAAGCTTATTGGCATTTCGTCGAATGGTTTATAGGCATTTGCTTTTGCCATCTTTTTTCTTTTTTCTTCTAAGTGGGTTTTGTGTTTATCACTCCCATGAACGTGGAATATTCTATATGAACAAGAAATTTTATTTACAAACGTACATCATGAATCTACCTTAATTGTGTTCGTTAATTCCCTGCACGTTTAAAAGGATTTAGGTTCTACGCTTAAATACTATTTTGATTTCTATACTAAATTTTTGTTGATTCGTTTTGGTTTATTTAGTTTTAAAATGTTTGTTTTGGTCCTTTACTTTCGACTTTTTTTTATTCATTTAGTCCTAATATTTTTGAAATGTTCATTCTATTAGTCAACTATACTTTTAAAAAGTTAGCTAGTTAACCATTTTAGTCATCCCACTCATTTCTATTTTTATTTCATTTTTAAAGAGACCAAAATTGACACATTTTGAAAGTATAGAGACTATATATAATAAACTAAAGTTGAAAGTACAACGGATAAAATGAACATTCTAAAAATATACGGATTAAAATGAACAAAAATTGAAAGTGTAGGAATCAAAGTACCAAAGCTTGATAGATATGTTTCTAGTGTTTGGATTTTAACTTCATATCGTTAATTAATATTTATTAAAAAAATATTTCTATGATATATGTTTTGTTCAATAAACATGAGCTGATCTGGGTAAAATGTGTCCACACAAATTGAACAAAATAAAGTGATCAGAATCTATATAAATAAAATTTTATATATTACGATTTTAAAAGAGAGTATGTTGCATCTGCCTCTTTACTTTTATCTACCTATACATTTCTTTATTCCTTGTCATGTGATCATACTATATTATTCAACATTTCTTCTCGGTAGATCTATCACATTATTACTTAGTTACTAAAATTAAAATTAATGATCTTGAAAAAGATTTCTAATGCTGGATAAAAAACAACATATATATTTTAACCATTTGAATTATGTTTGAGTGAGTTATCATCCAAAAATTTTGCTAAATATGAATTAGTACGGAGAATTATGTATAGAACCGCAAATTAATTTAATTTTTCTTAGAACTAGAAACTCAAATGCATAAAACAAAAATTAATTTGTCAATTTTGGGTTTGATTAATTGCAGATTCCAAGGGGAGATATTTGCCACGCTTGTCTGGGTTAGACAAAGCCTTTGTTCTTCTTCCACTACTAAAGAGATGATTGTGACAAGAGGCAAATCCCACAAACAAAAGCTAGCCTAGCCAAAATTTTGTTTTATAATGCAAATTTGAAGTGATTAGACAGTGATTTGTGAGCTAAATATATGTTTTAATTTATTAGTTTAAAGATCGAAAAGGTCAAAATCAAAAGACAATATATATATATACTTAATTGGTTGGTTTAGGTTTAGATACACTTGAAATCTTAATGCTATAATCTTTCGAGACAAATTTTTGCAGTCAAAAAGACGAGGAGGAAAATAATATCAGCTGCAATGATGCATCATCCACCATAGTCCAATTTTTCCAAGAAAATAAGATATTTCTATTTTGATGTTTCATATACGCAACTCGTGACTAAGAGTCTATTCAAAATGTGAAAACAAACATAGCTCAACTGATATATAGGAATTTTTTTTTTTTTAATACAACAACTAGAGGATCGAACCTTCAATCTTTATGGAAGTAGACTATGCCACTTACGGTTGAGCTTAACCTTTTTTTTTAAAACTATAGGATATTAAGTGTATTAGAAAATCTCAATTAGATTGACACATCCAAAACACCATTGTCACATCTAGATTAGGTGTACAAAAACAAATGCATTACAATAAGAAAGGATGAAAGTACAAAGATATTAGGGAGGTAGAGATAAGCTCCAAGAGGACAATATATACAAAACAGCAGCAAAAAATGAAATGAAACGTACATAACAGTGCAATAAAACTAAACGAAAGCTTTCTGATTGAGGGCGATGGAGGTTGCATTGTAACGGTTGAGTTAAGCTCACTTTTTCTTCTTTTATTCCAGATATTAATTAAGGTAATGGTTAATTAAATGATCATTTTAATCAGTCTAATTTTATGGTTTGGGTGTCTTTTGAAGTTTCAAAAGTTTTACTGCAATTCTAATTCTCCTGAAAGTGTTTTTACTTGAGAGTAGATGTTATTTATATATATAAATATATGAGTTTGGTACATTATACTTATACGTAAGGGGATAAATACTCTAGGAGATTTGACTAAACTCTCTAAATAATAATAAATTTTTGGACAAATACCAATTAATATCCTAAACTTTCGGAATTGCATAAATATTAAAATCCTAAATTAATAATCATATTAATTTAAATCTTGAACTAATTTCATAAATGTATCAATTTATATCATCCTCCAGCTTTCGTTTAACCAATATCGTGTGAAACTTGTAATTTGAGTCAATTAAGCTCCTAAGTTTTTATAAGTTAATCAATTTAAACCCTTCATTACGATATAACTTCTAAAAATATCATCCATACATTAATTTTCAAACATGTGTAGACTTCTTAAAAATCAAATGTTGGTTTAACAAAGCAGACAATTTAGAGTAAATGCATGAACGATTTTCAAAGGAAATTCTATCTAAAAATCTAAATTCATTTATGAAAGTTTAAGATTTTAATTGATCTAATTATAAGTTTCACACAATGTTTTTCAAAACGGAACGTAATGGAGGGTGTAAAATTGATGTGTTTACAAAAGTTCAAAAATTATTAGTTCATATTTTAAATTGACACAACCCCTAAAGTATAGATGCATAAATTATCATTTCCCCTAAATCTTTTAAAACTATATCGCATAAAAATATTTAGAATGCCACTTAGGGTCTGTTTGAATTGAATTTTTAAGTGCTTAAAAAAAATTAAAAAGTCAATTCAAACATGTGTTTTTAATTATGAATCATTATTAAATTAAAGTGCATGAAAATAAAGTTAGTGTATATACAACATTCCAACCAATATAAAAGAGAGGCAAAAAAAGACCCAAAATTTGATAATGTGGTCTCTCATTTAGGTTTATGTGTTGGTGCATATATATGTAGCTTTCTACATGTCTAAGACATATAAATTTAAGACCGACCTTATGCCACTTCCAAACATGTTGTTCCACATTAACTTACCTCTCTCTTTTAGGACCATCTGCCCTTATATTTGTCGGCCAATGAAACCCTAGGCCAATGCTTGCTGACTCGATTGACTTATATATTTATATTGGACCACTTTGCCAATATTATAGCATTAAGTTGGAAGGGCCAACTTTATAAGGCCTTCAATTTCATAGACTTAATCCTTTACAATATTTGTAATGGGTTGGGAACACAACTATTCACATTTATACCAGAAATAAAATTTTTGGGGAAAATATCTTTTTAGTCCTTCAATTTTAATATTTTACACTTTTAATCTCTATGTTTTGAGTTTGATTTTAATTTTGCCATTGAGATTTGAGTTTTGTTTTAATTTGATATCTAGATTTTAACATTTACACTTTTAATCTCAATTTGTTCACTAAATACTCACGGCAGTCTTTGACGTTAATGTCTATTAATTAATTTAAAATAACTATGAATTGAAAATTTGAAATTAAGTTTAATAGTGATGAAAAAATAATGAAGCTTAATTAATTATAATTTTTTTAAATTAATTAATAGACATTAACATTAAATACTGAAAGTGAGTATTTAGTAAAAATCGGAGTTAATAATGTAAAATTTGAAATCTAGGGACTAAATTGAAAAAAGAAAATCAAACCTCAAGGGTAAAATTGTAACGTTTTGAAACTTAGAGACTAAATTAAAATCAAACTCAAACTAAAAATATAACATTCTGAGACTTAAGAACCAAATAAAAACTAATACTAATATCTAGAGGCAAAAAAAAATGATTTTTTTTTTGAGAAATTTATTGGATCAATCAAGATTTTTAGTTTAAACTCCAATGTTGTCTATTATTATCTATATTTCATATCAATCAAAAATCATATTATACTTTTATTGAATATTGGGAATCAAACTCTAGCTCCGTCTATGTGAAAATTTGAAAATGTTGAGAATATACCAAAGTAATTATTAGAATTTACTATAACCTATTCGCTTAAACCATGAAAATAATGCAACTCCACCTCTTGAATGGGATATAGCTAGAGACAACAAAGTCAAATGTGAATTTGCTTAGAATAGAGTTTAATCTAGCTTCTCTATTTTTATTTTTTTTAATTCTTTTACACATATAAGTGATATGGTGTATGGAGATCAAAGGATTGATTTTACTTAACTATTTTTTTTTTTAAATTAAGCTTTCTTTACCCTATTATCCACTTTATAGAAATGTTTTTAAAAAGTTAAAAGTCAAATTTTGAAAACTAAAACAAGTATTAATTTTTAACAACTTGTTACTAAGATTTTGACCACTAAACTTTGTTCGAGTTGTCATTTTATTAATAATTTAATGAAAATTGATCTTGTTTATTAAGAACATAGTCACGAGCATTTATATTTAAGGTAGACAATATCATACTATTATGAAAATATATAGATAAAAATTTCTCGTTCTAATTATCATTTCGGTTATGCACTACACCTACCACACTAAAATAAGTGGAAAGATAATAAGATATGTGATCGTATAGATGTTACACTAAATAATATAAAATGCTTATAAACTTCATGGTCAATTTTAATTATACCATTAAACAGGCATTAGAATTGATCTAAAAGAACCATTCCTTCACACACAAAAAAATGATAGGATTTTTCATTGTAAGAATTTAATCAAGTTACTTTTTTTGAAATACAACATACTAAAATTTAGTTACTGAATTATCACAAATGAATACATTAAATTGATTTTCTTCGTTACCTACCTTATGTCATCTTTTATTTTTTAAAAATAAAGTTAAATGTAGGGAACAGAAATATGGTTGGGAGAAGAGAAAGGGTAGAATTGTCACCCAAATGTTAAACATGTAAATTAAAGGGTTTGGAGAAGATGGCCAAAAATATCTATTTGCATTCAATTTGGTTATTGATTTTGTTCCCTAAAATGTAGAAATCAGCATGCAAATTTAAATTAATCAATGCCAATGCCTATGATATTCTCTTATAAAAACATAATTATTGCAAATTAAATTATTTACTTTCAATTTTAATCAACCTTTTGCACCTACTCATTATTACACCTCATGATCTTACTTTTTCTCTCTCCTTTTAAAGTAAAAATTAACGGTCAATAATGAAAAACTACATAAAATTGATCATTTAAACTCTATTAACATTTCGAGTACATACTCTTTCATGAAATTTTGTGAACACTATATTCACAAAATAGGGGGAAAAAGTTAAAATTCTTTTTTCTTTTTAATTTTTTGCAAAAAAAAAAATGTTAATGTTAAAAAAAAATTAAAAATATATTGAAGAAAATCAACTAGGAAATAAACCTTGTGGCGTTTTATTTATTTATTGCAATGAATTAATAACTAAAAACAATACAAAAAGTTGGCTGAAAAACAAAAGTTTTCAGTTCTCACAAATCTAGTGCAAACGTTATTTTATTTAAGAAATATACGTAGTGTGTATATATATACTTTAAATATCAAGATTTTTTTAAAAGATTTAGTAGGGGCTAAAAAAAATTTTAAACTTTCTAACCTTCTGTACATATTTCATTTTCATTTCTACACTTTCGAAAGCTTTCAAAATGTCAACATTTTATTTAGGAGCTAATCCACTCACCAACTTAAATATATATACATATGGAGAAAAACTAACATTTAATTTCTAGAAGGGTCGGCATGAGATATTTATAAAGGTAATTCTTCTTTAAGCATATTTTTTCTATGTATAATGGAGAAGGACATTTAAATCGCATGCCTTTTAGTCTACATATTTATACCAATTGAGTTGAGTTCATTTTGGTAAAGTGAGCATATATTGATGATCGATCCCTTGTAATATGTATAAAGATAATTTTTCTTGTCAAAGTGAGCACATTTAAGTAGTAATTGACATCTATTCGTTTTTTTGAAATTGAAGGTTCAAATTTCATATCCCACTTTGTTGTATTAAAAAAAGACAAAATGACCGCTAAAAAATTAGGTTGGGCCTCTTACAGTCTTACCTATATGGTAAAATCAGACAAAATTCACCCTTTTATTATGAGGTGATGGTAGGTCATGCCATTTGAGTTTTTTTTTTTTTTTCCTCTCTCTCTCTCTTAGGCTAAGACTGAGAGTGATAAAACAATATTTAAAAAAGTGGAAAAGGTTGTCATTTTTTTCCAAGGCAAGTTTATTACCATGTCTATAATTCATAAGGCTCAAAAAATTGGGACCAATAAAAAGTATAAGAAAACATATTGTCTTACAAATTAAAGTTTAAAGGTTTGCAAAAAAAAAAAAAAAAAAAAAAAAAAAAAAAAAGTTTTAAAGCCTTTTTTAAAAAATTAAAGTTTACCGGTCAAATTTAGGAAAACTTTTAAAAATAGAAAAATAAGGGAAAATATTTATACAAAATAGTAAATTTTTTAGATAGTTGTGATAGACGTTGATAGAAGTCCATCAGAGTCTATCATAGATGCTGATAGAAGTCGATCCATGTCTATCAGTATTTTTTTTTTTTAAATAGTTTTGACATTTTTTCTGTCAGTAAAAATTTTCCTAAAATTTAGAAATTCATTGATGTTTTCTTAAAAGCTGGACTTAACTGGGATCTAAAAAATTGAAAAAAGAAAAAAAAAAAGAAAAAAAAAAGAAAAACCTGCATTGCCATAGTTTGAAACTTACTTTAAGTAACTAAGGTGAGATTGATTATCATTAAAGCAATATTTATAAAGAAATGGGTACATGGTGAAACAAAAAGCATTGAAAGTTTTCCCATAAACTCTAATTGGTGTACGAATTTGGACCACGATCCCATTCAACATGTGCCACGTGTACCTTTTGCACAATGGACTTTTCGGATTTAGCACCCCCTTAGAATTTATTTTTTTAATAAGAAATTAACAAATGACTTTTTAATTATTGATTGATTATATTTGAAAAAATTATATAAAAAAAAAGTAAGTACTCACTAAAATTTCAACAAAATCTTGTACAAAATTAAATCTAATTAATACACAACATCTATGATTGAATAAATCTTTTTAAACAAAAATCTAACTCTAGTGTTATTTTTTAAAAAACTTTTGTTAATTATTATTTTGTAGTAGATATATGTTTTGTATTCATTCAAGTAAATGAAAATATTTTTAATAGTCAATATGAGTTTAGCAAAACGATAGTTAATATATACTTTGGAAATTCAAATCCTATTATAGTCCACATCTGTTCTTAATTTGATTTAGAAGTTTTTTTTATATAAATAATTTAATGCAGTGATTCAGGTTTATGTTCATATTCTTTTAATTAAAATATATATAATGTTATGTTATATTTAAAAATCAATTTAAAAATAGCATGAATATTCCTTTGCCATGACAAAGAAATCCTTGAAGAATCCACCGACGAGACAGGATATCCATTATTCCTCTCCCACTTTCAGGATCTTTTCAAAAGATCACATAAAATAAAAAGCTAGAAATTTAAGTGTAAAGCTAATTAGTTTTTAAAATATTATGTTAAAATTAAGGTTTAAAATGCAGATACTCTAGAAATATTTGAGATCTCTATTTAATAAAAATGCTGATGAAAATATCAATGTCAATATATAGTTTTGAAAAAAGTTATAAAAATAAAAATTCAAAAAAAAGTACTTAAATTAAGAAATAAACCTTTTATATTTGAAATGGTTTATTATTTATATTATACACTAAGACATTTTATTTTGTTTATTTTTTTATGTTTTTTAAATTTTTTATATAATATAACAAAAATATGGATTCACTTTTCACGTCGATGTCGAACTTATAAAAATATAAAATTATATCGGACTAAAATTGTATTTTATTATAGGCTTAAATATTATTTTGGTTTTTGTACTTTATGCTTTGGTTCATTTTGATTCTTATACTTTTATTTTTTTTTTTTATCATTTTAGTCCTTGTATTTTTAAAAACGTCTATTTAATTTGATCTTTTTGATAATTTTAGTTCCTTTATTTTCACATTTTATCTAATTTATTTCAATCAAAATTTTAACACAACACTTCATTCATTAAGTTTCTTAAAATGTAACCATAAATTTATATTAAAGGGTTTAAAATTTTGAAAATAGAGATAAAATGATTACTTTTAAATGAGTACAAAGATAAAAATATAAGTTTTATACGTATTTAAACTAAAATGAATATAATTTGAAAGTACATAGTTAGAATGAGCCAAAGTTGGAAGAGCGGACCAAAATAGTATTTAAATAATTTTATTCTAAAATTAAGTTTTTTTTAAAATAATAAACAAAAATCATTATAGCTGTCGGGCGTGTGTGTGACCCGACTCAACAACCCGAGTCAAAGAGAAGAGAAGATAAGACTGCGGACAAAATACCATTAAAAACATTCACAAATGGCCTGGTCGGGCCGGTATCCGACCGGTTCATGCGCTCCCAATACCAAATTAGTCTTTTATAATTTCACACAAATATGGCTGTCAGATAAACTGAAAAAAATAATTTATAGAAAAAAACTCTTTTAGAATCATGAAGATGTCTGATATATTATTATTATTATTTTCAAATATATTTATTATTATTGTTATGCTTGAAATGATGATGGTCTGTATTGAGGGGGTGAAACTTTGTCTGTTAAAGCCATGGGTTAATATATTAGAAGAAAAAAATTGGTGGAAACGCTTTTTCATTAAAGGAAAATAAAGAGAAGGATAATGAGAGTTTTTTTTTTTTTTTCTTTTGTTTCTGAAAGATTATATGGAAATAAGGTTTATTAGAAAAATTCGGTTTTTTAATTAAATTGTAAATCATAAAAGTCAGATATTTGTTTCTTATAATTTTTTTTTTAAAAAAAACTATTATTTATAATAAGAAAAAGAAAGGAAAAAAAACTGCAAAGATAAATTCCCTGGAAATAAGGATTGTTTGGTGAACTGCCAATTTTCTATAGTTAGTGCCCCAACATATCCAAGTGGTGAATATCTTCTTTTTTTTTTCTTTATAAGTCAATATCTATTATAAATTTCCAAGCACTTTTTGTTAAATTTCCATTTGGGCATGACTGTGATATTAATTTATTAGGGACGATGGACCTTTAAATATTATTAAAATACGAGAGAGTAAATAGAATTTGTGTGATTTCATTAGTGAAGAGCAAGTTGCTTAAATAGTACAATCCAAAATACAGGGAAGAAAAATATTAACAAACTAATTAATATAATATTTTCTAATTAATATCAACAAAATATTAATATAATAACCAATGATATTGTCTATTTTGGACCTAACTCTCATGGCTTTACTTTTGGTTTCACCCAAAATGTCTCATACCATTAGAGGTAGTTGTCATGCATCCCTTATCAACCCATGATCATCCCTTTATTTAACCGATATGAGACTTTGATCACATTTCCATCCAACGATATGGTTCCATTTCAAAGTCTAAGATGATCATATTGATATAATTTCAAATCAGGTCAGTATTATATTAATTTGGACATAATTTCAAATTAGTCTCTTTAGAGTTTTACAAATTTCAATTTAATCTAGTTCCGTGGTTTATGTGATTTGATTCAGTTTGTCCATATGACTCGAATTCAACTTTGGTTCTTGTGGTTTTAAAAGTCTTGATTTTATTCATATAATTGTCACGTTTTAGAAATTTTCTTTCTATCATCATCATATTTATATATTTTTTATGGTGACAATGAGGTGATGTTTTCAATTTGGTAATCTATGTTAGTTTATTACATTAGAGTTTAAGAATATTAGAATAAGTAAAAATAGATAAAAAAAAAATATATGAATGTTTTACGTTAGTAATTAAAACACTATTATTTAAATAACGTTTTTGTGGGATTTTATCTAGTCATATACAGATATAATTGAAACTAAACTTTAAATTATACGAATCAAATTAAAATGGTTTAAACTATATAGATTGAGCTAAAATTATATAGAAATTCAAAATAAAAGAGACCAAAATTTATAATTTAACATTAAAAATTATTGGAAAGAATTATTTGTATGTGTGCGCGGACAAAGGCCTTTAACAAGGGCATGCATGGGAGTGCCCACCGCCAGCGCTCGTGCGCACAGCTATCTCTATTTTACTTATTTTTTGTTTTATTATTACTTTTCCTTCCTTCACAATCACACAACACACATTTTTTACCTTTTTTTTTAGGTAGTTTTTTTATTTTTTAAAAATATATGTTTCATCCTCTTTCTTTTCTTTTGTATCTCTATCGGGAAAAAAAAAATCAGTATACTATGCAGCAATACCTTTTGGGCTTCCCCACTAGCAACAAAGTATTAAAGTTATGGAATTGTTAATGCTAATTGATATTTAGGATCTATTTCAATTGACTTTTTAAGTGCCTAAAAAGGTATTTTTAAGTAAAAAAATATGCTTTAAATACTAGAGTGTTTGGATTATCAACTTGAAGTTGATAGAGTGAGTTATTATAGCTCACTCATGTTTGGGACACTAATCATAATAGTTTGTGTTTTCAATTATTATAACTTATAATTAATTACAAAATTACTATTTCAAATTTACTTTTGCTACAATGTTTACTATTTTTTACTCATTATCTTTTTATTTCTTTGTTACAATGTTTACTATTTTTTATCCAAATTAAAATAGTCGCATCTCAAACACAAAATGTTATAACTCATAGATTATAATAACCAACTCAACGCCTCAAACAACCTCTTAAAAAGTCAACCTAAACATATTCTTATTTGTGGATTAAACAGCAAAAAAATTTATGTTATTCATCACAAATTCTTTAAAAGAGATAAAGGAAGGAAAGAACGATGTATTTATGATCAACAGAGAGTATTGACATTTGTTTGTGAATTTTTTCCATCAACTTCAGCATAGATCAGTAAATAAAGCATCAATTACCATATCAAATTAGATGTTTGGATCTCCACAACAATTAAACTAAAGAATGAGAAGAAAAATAATATCTATGATGATATAATGTCCTAGGAGAGCACTGTAGATTGCCATGGGGGTTGTCTTTTCCAAGATCATAAAATAAAATTAATAAAAAAAAATAAAAAATAAAAAAGCAACGTAGAGTTCATTAGAATGTGGGAGACAACCCCAAAACAAAATTCAACCTTACAAACAGTATTAAGAGACCCCATCATTTTTTTATTCCCCAATGGGACCCTCCCAATTCTTTCCTCTACCCATATTTATACCTCTTCAACCTTCCCTTCTTTCCCCCTCATCCATCACAATCATCACCTTCTTCTTCTTCTTCCTTAAACTCGCCATCGATGGCGGACGCAGGCTCGGTCTCCGACAAAAGAATGTCGTGTTCTATTCCCGAGAGGTTCCAGCTCCATGCCGCCATGTTGGCATTGCAATTCGGCTATGCCGGTTTCCATGTCGTCTCTAGAGCTGCCCTCAACATGGGCATTAGTAAACTCGTCTTCCCTGTCTACCGAAACGTCATCGCTTTGCTCCTCCTCCTTCCCTTCGCATATTTCATCGAGAAGTAAGCTTACAAATATAGCTGACAATTTTATACCATAACTACTAAATATATATATATATATATATATATATATATATATATATATATAACTTTATTTTATGTTTAAAAAATATTCACGTTCAAAAATTGCAAGTGTCCTTGACATTTTTTTAAAAACTACTCTTAGAGTAGAACTTTGTTAGAATTTTAGATGAAACTTGTGACCTGAAATGTTGTGTATCAATCTAAATCGAAAATTAAGTCACTCTAATCTCGTTTTCAAGTTTCGATTTTTATTGAGATTTCTAATAAAGTATTACCATAATATGACTCGTGATCCCTCAATTATGAAAGTATTAACATAACTTAAATCTATATCTAACGGTTATAACGATATCAATTTGCTTTTTGGTGTGGACAGGAAGGATAGGCCTACGCTCACTCTCAACTTTGTCCTTCAGTTCTTCCTGCTCGCTCTTGTTGGGTATACAAAAATGAAAGAAATGAATTTTTGTTATGATAAAAAGAAAAAAACAACTTTTTTTTTCTTTTAATTTTCTGGATTTAATTAAACTGATTAATGCTTTTTTTTTTATTTTAAATGTGGGCAGAATTACAGCCAATCAAGGGTTTTACTTGCTGGGTTTGGATAATACTTCCCCAACCTTTGCTTCTGCTATTCAAAATTCTGTCCCTGCAATTACTTTCCTCATGGCTGCAGTTCTCAGGTAAACAATAATAATATTAATTACAAAATATTAAATTTAAATTACTCCCTCTAACACTCCATTTAATAACTAAAACCAAAATTTTATTCATTAAATTTTACCATAAGTTATACAATACTGCGTGGGCCACATCATCTATCAAGTTAGTTTCAAATTCTAAGAATCTTTGGATGGTAATTAAAACTAAATAAATATTATGCACAAAATGCACCTAATAATTAACTCATTATTATACATATTTTTTCGTTTTAGTGGTGATCAAATCCACCTTTTAAAATTTTAATATATCTGTCTAGTAAAAGTAGAACTTTTTAAAAAGTGTTCGATCTTGAATTTAAAAACTAAAGTTGAATTTTTTTTTTTACTTGTAAATTTAAAAATTTATAAGAAGTTTTATAAATGAAAGGGGTATTTTCATAAATAGAAAAAAAAATAAAACTAATTACACGTATAGAAAAAATGTGGGAAATACAAAAGCATGAGGTGCACTTTTTTCTATATGTGTAATTACTTTTATTTTTTTTCTATACACAACAATTTCCCTAAATAAAAATCAATATTAATTTAAGAGGAAATAACATTAAATACTTCGAAGGTAAAATCTTGATATTTATGTTAAATATTCACCAATCAATTCATAATTAGTTATTTGGACAAAAAAATTCATTGAGAAAAAAATTTACAATTTCACAACGAGTTTTTTGTGAATCTCAAAATTGAACAACTAAATCGTTTCATTCATTGTCTCAAAACTGGAGTGAAGTTAAAAATAAGCATTTTTTTTCTTTTTTTACACTTTAACGAAACTAACTAGGGTGGGATAAAATATTAAATTTATATTCACTCATAAACTTAAGTTTTAATAAAGCAATGGAATCCACGTTAATTAAAATGTTTTTGTATACTTTAACCTTAAAATAACAATTTTGATCAATATTAATTATTCTCCCTTTGATTTGCCATCAGGATTGAGCTAGTGCGACTGAACCGAAAAGATGGGATAGCGAAGGTGATGGGTACAATATGTTGCGTAGCCGGAGCGACGGTGATCACATTATACAAAGGGCCCACCATCTACAGCCCGGCAACGACCACGGTGACGGTGCAGGGGACGGCGGAGGCGGCGGGGATGATGCTGAGCGGGCCGGGAATGTTCCCGTCGCTAGGCGACGCAAAGGGAAAAAGCTGGACGTTAGGGTGTGTGTACTTGATCGGGCACTGCTTGTCGTGGTCGGCGTGGCTAGTCCTACAAGCACCGGTGCTTAAAAAATACCCGGCTCGCCTCTCCGTTACCTCCTTCACTTGCTTCTTTGGGCTCATCCAATTCCTCATCATCGCCATCGCGTTCGAGCGCGACGCTCAGGCTTGGCTCTTCCATTCCGGCGCCGAAGCCTTCAGTATCGTTTATGCTGTAAGTACGACGTTTTTCAGTCACTTTTCAAGTTTGGTCATAATTTTTTTTTTTTTGTCGTATTCATATTTTCTAACTGAAGACTCGAATTTTTAACTAAATTTCAAAAATAAAACTAAATTTTTGAAAGAGGATACACCTAATTTTATACTTCATTTTCTTTACCTACAAAAAAAAAAAAAAAATATTACATAACAATTTTTTATTGGACAATTATATATAGTCTAGACAACACCTAATTATTTCTCTTTTTAAAAATCATCCTTACAAGTATATAACAATTTTTTAAAAAATTAATAAGTATTGTTTATATAATTAAGCTTACTTTTTCGTTATTGAATGGGGCACTATTGAATTTTTTAAGTTTTTAAAATTTATGAATTTATTAGACATAAAGTTAAAAGTTTAAGATTTCATTAGATATACAAAATTTAAATTTTATCTAATAAATCAATTGTTTTTAAAAGTTTCAATTTTGTTAGAGATTTATTGACATAAAATTAAAAAATTTATGGGTATATTAAACACGTTCTAAAGTGTAGGGATTAAATAGAAACAAACTTAAAAAATTCAATGATTAAACTTGTAATTTAACTCATTGTCTATATTTTTTTAATGGTTCGAAAACTTTAGTGGGTGTTGGGTACTTAATTTAATTTCTAAAGTTAAATAATTTTCGTCCGTAGACTTTCATAAAGATAATAATTTAGTCTCTAAAATTTAATTTGTAATGATCTAATTTATGTTTTTTAAATTTATAATAATTTAGCTAAATTATCAATCCCTTATACTTTACTATTTGTAATGATTGAGTTCCTATTTCATCAAAATTAATATTAAGATTGAATGATATTTAATACATAGAGATCGATAAAACTAATTAGAAAAGTTTAGACACTGAAAAGTATTTTTAAAATTAAAATTAAAGTTTTTTTTTAAAAAAAAATTGATTATTAATGTTGAATTTTGGTTGGTGGATTTAATTGGATTAAATGGATGTGCAGGGGGTGGTGGCTTCGGGGATAGCGTTTGCTGTACAGATATGGTGCATCGACAGAGGTGGCCCGGTTTTCGTTGCTGTTTACCAACCGGTTCAGACCTTTGTTGTTGCTCTCATGGCTTCCCTCGCTTTAGGCGAGGAGTTCTACTTGGGAGGGTAGGGTTTTTTTCCCCTCTTTCTCTTCATTTAATCTTAACCGTTGATCAGATCTCATGGAATCAACAGAGATTAGCAACTTTGTTGATTTACAGTTACGAGACATTAAATTTTTAAGACCACCATTTTAGAGTTTGATTAGTTGAATTATAATTATGCTAACAATTGAAATATTTTAAAATTTTGTTAGGTTGAATTAAATTTACTTTTGAAACTTTCGAAATCTGAGTGTAGAAAGTTTTTGAACTTTTAAACGTGTCTAATATATTTCTTTAACTTTCAACTTTTTGTTTAATAGATACCTAAAAATTAAAAATATCTAATAGGGTCTTCAAATTTTCGATTTTGTATCTAATAAGTCTCTAACATGTTAAAAAATTATAAAGTTAATTAATCTACTAAATTAAATTAAAATTTAAGTTTAAAATGATATTAAACTTTTGTATAATTCAATGATCTATTAGACATAAAATTAAAATCTCAACGATGACTAATTTAACACAAAATTGAAACTTTAAAGAACTATTAGACAATTTTAGAAGTTAGTAGATTTAAACAAATAGATATAAACTTATAATTAATATCCTTAATTTATATTTATGGCAAAATACACTTTTAGTCCCTGAGGTTTGGGGTTGTTGTCTATTTGGTCCCTGAAGTTTAAAAATGAACACTCTAGTCCCTGAGGTTTGAAAAATACTTCTAAATGATCCCTGAGTTAATTTGACCCTTAGTTGACTAACGGAAAAGTGATGTGACACATTTAATTAACAATTTTTATTAATTTTATATTATTTTTTATTAGGTGGATATTTTCATTTTCTTTTTTCTTCTCTCTCCTCCCTTCTCCTTTCTTCCTCCTTCCACCCCTCCCTTGAAACTTTCCTCTTTGTTTATACACTGATCACACCCATCGCTAAGGAAGAAAAAGAGTCAACTTATTATTATTTTTTATTTTAAAATTTTTTTATGCAATAGTTCCTTTGTGGGATTTTTGTTTTTTCACTCTCTTCTTGGGATTTTTGTTTCTTCAACCTTTCTATTTTTTCAGAAAAAGTCAAATAACAAATATGACATTTGAGAGAAAGAGAGAGAGAGAGGCATAGAAGAGAAAAACATTTTAATGATTTTTTTTTATTGAGTTTGAGAAAATAAGATTTTTCTATATGCCTTATTTTCTTTGCTTTTGGTCTACTTGCTTCCTTCTTGTTTTTCTTGCAATTGGAGATTTGAAAAATTAGGGTTTTGTTTCACAATGTTTTTTCCTCTCTTTCTCTATGGGTTGATGGATGGATCGATTAAAGCTGAAGGAGTGAATTTTTTTTTTTTGTTTTTCTTATTTTTTTTGTAAAGAAGGTGAAGAGACGAGAGAAAGGAAAAGGGAAAGAGAAGAAAAAGAAAAAAAGAAAAATATATCTAATTAAAAAATAGAAAAATTAGTAAAAAAAAATTCATCTTATTTAAAGTTTGTAACTCAACTTGCCATATCACTTTTCCGTTAGTCAACTAACGGTCGAATTAACTCGGGGACCATTTAGAAGTATTTTTCAAACCTCAGGGACTAAAGTGTTCGTTTTTAAACTTCAGGGACCAAATAGACAACAACCCCAAATTTCAGGGATCAAAAGTGCATTTTGTCCTTATATTTATTTTTTAAAAAAGAACAATAAACCAACCCCAACCCCACACGACTCTTCTTTAGACTTTGATCATAAATATTGATGGGACCTATTTTGGCTTCCTTCAAGGGAGATGTTTGGACACTGGAATTATCCATTCTTATCTTTGACAAGATAATCCACTGTCTACTAATCTAATTATTAGGTTAAAAAAAATACATAAATATGTGGGTTTTTTCTTTAAAGTATTGGGGAGACACATTGATTAAGCGTGGGGTTGGATGTACAGGATCATAGGGGCGGTGCTGATTATATCGGGGCTGTACCTTGTGCTGTGGGGAAAGAGCGAAGAAAAGAAGTTCTTATTGGAAAGAGCAATGATCCAGTCTGCCCCGGACCACGGTAGCAGCCGACCAAGTGGCCACATCAAAACGTCCATAACCCAGCCACTTCTCCATCCTACGGCTGAAAATGTTTGACCTGCCTCATAAAAACACTCAACTTTTGACTCCCTCGAGACACGTGTCCTTCCTACATATGTCAGACAAGCTTCAGTTCAGTTCAGTGTGTTTTTTTTGTTCTTTTTACTTTTTGGTTGAATATTCGCACGCTTACTTTACTTAATTAGGAGAGTTTTTTTTTTTTTTTTCATTTTCTTTTTCATTTTTGTGTTTAAAATTTAAAAGGAAGGAAAAGAAAAAAAAATGGAGAGCTGAGTAGATGGTGGGGCCAGGGGTATGAATGTCATTATGAAGTGGTGTGGGGGGCCACAGTCCAAAACTGCCATTATATAAATATGCTTTTTATTTGTTAAATGAATGGTTTGATTTATCCATGGATATAACTCAAATCTACATAACTTTATATATTATATTAAATTTGTCTTTATTCATTAATTTAAATTTTTAGGTTAATTGGTGATTTAGGATGGTATCAGAGCAGGTTGCTTCAAGATGTCCCAATGTTATTTCTTCTTCTTCATATTTCAAGCCCACAAGTAAAGAGAAGTGTTAGATATTATATTAAATTTGCCTTTACCCACTAACTTAAACTTTTAGGTCAATTGATGGTTTAAGAATTGTACTAAAAAAACTATTAAAAACCTAAAAATTAAGAGGTAAACACTAGAAATAGCCTATAATGTAAGCATTTAGTTTATTTTATTCTATTATAATAAAATATTAATGAATTACCTTTTTCAGAAAAAAGATATTCATGAATAAATTATATTTGATTTTTCAACATTAAGAATGGGTTGATTTGATTAGAAGTCCGATTTCTCTACCCTTTTTGTTGAACTAAAAGAAATTGAAAAAATGTTCAAAGTGTGGGGTGGATAACTACTAAAAACATCTAAGTAGTAAGGTCATCTCAAGATGAATGCTTTCCTGTTCCGACTTCTCTATAACCTCGGTAGCACAGTCAAGACAATGATGGGTTCTCTACCCATGCAAGCATGGAGTGACAGAAGTTTTGAGAATTCAAAAGAATGTCACGGCGAGATGAATCATTTATAATCACGATAGGTATCGAGTAGAAGTACAATGAAGTTGTATTTTGAAAAGATAATTTGTTATTATTATTTTTAGTTAAAAATTTATGGAATGAAAAATAGAACCATCTATTTTAATAGTAATGGTAATAGTACTTTATCCTATACTAAAAAAAATAGTTATTTATCCATTAAGTTATACTTATATTATCATTTATATTCTTAAATAAAAAGTGTTGGTAAAATATTTTGTAGAAAATGATCGTAAGAATTAAATTAGGTGAAAATGTTTGGTAAGGAAATGAAGATAAGAACTACAGTAACAGTACTTCATTCACTATGCTCTAAGGATTGCTATTTTCTCATATTATAATTGCAAACTATTTTATGAAAATGATTCTGGGAACAATTTAGCATACGTTTGGTTTAACTTTTTAAGTGTTTAATTTTAAAAATGATTCGTTTTTAAAAACATTAAAAAGACTATTTTGAGACCCTTAATGGAATAAATTTGAATTGTAATATAATTCAAAACTCATGTTTGAATGAAACATTTCTTTTTTACTGTTTTTAACTAAACATTCTTTCCCACCATTTCACGTTTCACGATTTTATTTCTCTCACGTATTCCAACACTCTTCTGATTTCTAGTAATTCTAATTACATTTCAGTCTCCTAAACATCTCCTAAAATGTTTGATAACTACTCAAAATAATTTTTATAACACTTTCGAAATTTATTTTAATAGTTATTATCAAAATGTTTTAAAATATTTTTTTCATTAGTGGACAGGGTACTTTTTAACATTTTTAAAGTAATTAATTATAAAAAAAATATTTTTCATAGAATTCTGACATGTAGCACCTTTTTGCTATCAACACGAAAAGTGGCACTTCCTTTCCAAAAAGATCATATATGGAATAATTTAATTTCTTTTAGATTTAAAATTCTATATTTTATGTTTGCTGTTTATTTTCTTATTTTTTATAAGACTTATACTATATTTTATGTTTGTTTAGAAACTTAATTTTAGTTTTTCTAATTTTATTGAAAGATACGGAATCCTTTAAAATATTAATGTTTATAATGATTATTATCATTATAGCTTTGGAGAAATATGTGTTCATTAAAAAATCATACTAGATAGAAAAATACCTATCTTTTAAATTGCATATTCTAAAATTAAAATACATATACATATTAAACCACAAGTTTAATGCCCTAGAGTTGTGTTTAATAATATCAACTTATATCTAACGATTTCCTTTTATTATTATTTTTTTGTTTGTATTTTTGAAATTCATACTTATTTCTTTCAAATTTCTTAAATATTGGTATGCCACTTTTTTTTTAATCTTAATCAGATTCTAAAAAAAAATTAAAAATTAAAAACTATTTTTATTTAAGAGTTGTTTTTAAATATATAATTTTTTTACTGTTTATCAATATAGACAGCGAATTTTTTCTGTTTATAGTAAGTTCCCTTTATTTAATTTCAAATTTTGGCTAAAAATATTAGAAAAAAGTGGATAATAAGACAAGTAAATTTATAGGAAGGAAGGAAGCCGTGTTATTTATATACTTTAATTCCAAAAACTAAAATTCAGATGGTTATTTGAGTCGAAAAAAATCTTTGACATATTTGATATTTAAAAAAAAAAAAATGGATCTATGCCACCAACTTTTCAATCTTGCATCAATTATATTGTTTAATTCATAAACATCAAGTAAACACGTTCAGAACTTTACTGTGTCATTATTGTTCATTATTTTTTAGTTCAATAATTACAAAAATGAAAATCAAACCATCGAACTTTGAAATAATATTTAATACCTTATTTACTAAGTTATACTTGAGTTGATGAATTTCTTAAAGTTGAAGAACCTATTTATTGTTTGAATTAATAAACATTAAATAAACACATTCAAAACTCTACTACCTATTATTATTATTAGTTATTATTGAGTTTAATAATTACGGAAATGAAGATCAAACCATCAAATTTTGAGATGATATTTAATACCTTACCTATTGATTATGCTTGAATTTTTCAGTTCAATAATTACAAAAAAAAAAAAAAAAAAACGACACCATCGAAGTTTGAGATGATATTTAATACCTTGAAATTTATATATTTCTTTAAGTTAAAGAACCTGTTTACTATTCGATTAATAAACATATTAAAAACTTTACTAGGCATTGTTATTATTATCATGAACTTTGCAATGATAAAACTCGAAATTGAAATATCTATAAACTTTAAAATGTGTGGGTGACATAATTGATACGTAAATCCACATAGCATTTAGTTTCCCAACGATGACATGTAATTAATAAAGGAAGGAGCATATTCTTTTCAAAAAGTGCATATTCTCTTCCATCAAGGTATGGATGAATTTTGGATGGTTCTTCAAAAGAAATTTTGCATTCGGCTATTCAATCAACTGTCACGTTGAAATGGCAGTGATCCAATCTCTCAAAATTTCTCTTCCGCAACCACATCTTCCCACATGGCTTCTCTCCCTCTGATCCCATCACTCTCTCAGTTCCTGTATAATATCGATCCAGCCAAATCCTTCCCATTCCTTCACGTGTGGTTTTGCAATTTCACTACACCCTCAAATCCTTCCCATTCCATTACATAAACCCATTTGCAGAATCCGTTTTGTAATCACCCCGGGATTGAATCCATGGGAGTTGCCGCGTTTCGTTTTGGGGTTTCTGTTCTTTTAGTATTCGCTTTTGTGCTTTGTGATTTGGGCGTTTGTAATGGCGGAATCACGAGCAGTTATGTTCGGGATGAACATGTCTCGTCGGATATGCCACTCGATAGCGACGTCTTTAGATCTCCTCCTGGTAAAAATGCCGCTCAACAGGTGATTCTTGTTCTTTCGAGGTTTTTCATATTGAGCTTTATAATCTGCGATTATTAGAGTGATTCTTGCTTTGTGTTATTTTGTTCTCATTCTTTACCATACCAGCTAATATTGAAGGATTCGTGATTGGCGATTTTAGTTTACTTATTCGAAGAAATATTTGAAAGGAACGTATTTAAAATTTTTTGTTTAAATGAACTTGAAAGTTATTATGAGGAAGATGAAGATGAACTAAAGTTAATAAGTTTATTTATGTAGGCTTTTAAATTATGATTGGTTAATTGAATTCAAACAACGAAATTCATATTGTATACATACTGTTAAAATTAGATATTTGAGAGTAAACGAATTGCAACAGAATTAATTTGAAATCTGTTCTAATATTGAAAAGTCACGAGGTTCCAAAATAGAGCATTACTGAATATGATCTTAGCGAACCTGCAAGCTATTTTGAGGAAGATGAAGTGATTTTCTTTGAATATGAGCAGAGATTGACGGTTTTCTTTTCCTGTTGATTGAAGGTTCATATAACACAGGGGGATTTTGAGGGGAAGAGTGTGATAATCTCTTGGGTTACACCGGATAAACCAGGTTCAAACAGAGTGGTTTATTGGGCTGAAAACAGTGAGATTAGAAACCATGCTGAAGGCTATTATGTTTCCTACAAGTATTTCAACTATACATCTGGTTACATTCACCACTGCACCATTGACAACTTAGAGGTTTGTACACTGCAATTGATTGGCCTCCTTTTACATTCTGAATTTCAATCCTAAATTTGAGAACGATGTTAACAGACCTGATTTGTTGCAGTATGATACTAAATACTTCTACGTGATTGGGTTTGGGAGTCTATCACGAAGGTTTTGCTTTACAACCCCTCCTAAAATTGGCCCAGATGTGCCTTATACTTTTGGTCTTATAGGTAAACCTTTATATTGCTTTCAGTAGGATTTGAGTTTCTTAAACATGGGTTTGGATTTTAAATTTGATCCTTTTTCATTTATCTTGAGCAGGGGATCTTGGTCAAACACATGATTCTAACAGGACACTTACACACTATGAATTAAACCCAACAAAAGGACAGACTATGTTGTTCCTTGGGGACTTGTCTTATGCAGACCGCTATCCATTCCATGATAACACCAGATGGGACACATGGGGGAGGTTTGTGGAAAGAAGTACAGCTTATCAACCTTGGATTTGGACTGCAGGGAATCATGAACTCGATTATGCTCCTGAAATTGTATTCATCTCCTTTTTTTTCTATTGTTGATTTGATTGGTTTAAACCTTAAAAGCATACCATGAACAGCATTCTTTGATGATCATATTTCAGGGTGAAAGTGAACCATTTAAGCCTTATTTCCATCGTTACCGTGTCCCATATAATGCATCGGAGGGCTCCTCTCACCTTTGGTACTCCATTAAGAGAGCTTCAGCTTATATAATCGTCTTGTCCTCTTACTCATCATATGGTACGTACTACGTATTCTCTTCATCTTGTATCCAACATAATTAGCATCCTAAGTTCGTTTCATTAACTATGTTCAAGTCTTCCATCTCCCAAAGTAATAAGTATTTTATAGGAATACTATTAGGAAATAATTAGAGTATTAAGGATGTACTAGGCATTAGCAATTATTTAGATAAGTTGTTATTGTAAGTTTGTTATAAATAGAGGGAGTGGGGAAGGAGAAGCAATATTTTGAAAAATGAATTAAAGCTTGATACTGATCTCAAGATTGGGTGAGAGGGTCCAAGATCTCGAACACTTGGATCTTGTAATTCCCTTATGGTTTATCATTGAACTATCAGTGTTGCTAGAATTTCTCTGGATCGTCTGTGAGTAAATATGCTTATGATGAATTCGCTTAAACTTGTGTTTTTGGCACCTTCTTCCGGCAGTGAAAAGCAGCCCTCAGTATAAATGGCTACAGAATGAGCTGCTGAAGGTGAACAGGGACGAGACTCCATGGCTGATAGTTCTTATGCATACTCCAATGTACAGCAGTTATGTTCACCATTACATGGAAGGAGAAAGCATGAGAGTGGTCTTCGAGCCATGGTTCGTAAAATATAAAGTTGATGTTGTCTTTGCCGGTCATGTTCATGCCTACGAACGATCTGTAAGTTAGTTTTTGCTCATTCAGCATAATAGATCATTATCATTTCTTTCCAACCTGAAATCATATATTTTGAATCCAACTATTTCTTCTTGGTGAATCAATTTGCATAACAGGAACGAATATCAAATATAGCATACAATGTTGTAAATGGGTTATGTTCTCCAGTTCATGATATAGATGCTCCAGTTTATATAACCATTGGAGATGGTGGAAACTCTGAAGGATTATTAACCGAGTAAGCATTAGAAACCCCTCTCAAATTCTCTCTTTCAAACAATATTCTAATCTTTTCCAACCAGTTTTTCCAAAATTAACTATGGTTTTTCAACTATGTAGGATGACTGAACCACAGCCAAACTACTCGGCTTACCGCGAAGCAAGCTTTGGACATGGTACACTGGACATAAAGAACAGAACTCATGCCTACTTTGCTTGGCATAGGAACCAAGACGAATATGCTGTGGAAGCTGATTCCTTTTGGCTGCATAATAGACAATGGATATCATCTATATTGCCAGAATCTTCAGTAATGAGTCGCCTTTCATCAGCAGCCTGAAACATCTTGAGCTTTTTTCATGGCTTCCTCACCAGATAAAATGGTGGATGGTGTGTAAAAAAAAACAAAAAAAGGGCCAGGATCGAGCTTTTTATGGCTCAATTTGCTGTAATCATAAGCTTTGTTTATTTAATTAATTAAACTTTCTTTGGATGTGAGTTGGGATAGTGTCCATTTGGCAGATTCTCATTTTATCTCCTCCATCTGATTTGGAAGAGATTGGAAAGTACAAACAAAGCACAGAATCAGATCAGATAAAAACAGAGCTGAAAAGTCTGATCCTGATAAAAAAAAAAAAAAAAAAAGAATCAGACTTTTGTAGGGAACATTATGACATCAATCAGAGTGTTTGCAAGTTGCATTAAAAAAAGATACCCAAAAGTTAACAGAACAAAAAAAATTCTGACAATATGTATACACTATCTCCAAATATATTGTACAAATATAAAAAAAAAAAAAACAATAATTTTATATATTTATTTACAGGATAATAGCTTTCAATCCAAACACCCCCCAAACCAACAAGAATAGAAGAAGAAGAAAGAAAGGACCTCTAACCCTACCTATATAATACAAACTTTAGAATTACAAATTTAATTTGTAGTTTTCTTGTGTTGTAAGGGTTGTTTTCATAAACACCATTGAAGTGTATCCCATCCACATCCACCATTTCCATTTGTATCCATCAAATTAGCAGCAGAAAAGCCTTGATGATGAGGATGATCCTGATGATGTTCCATAACAACAGGAAAATCCAAAGACATAGCTGCTTCAACCCAAATAGAATCATCTAAATTAATACTCATAGCCCTCCAAAGCCCCCCAATTTGTTCTTCCTCTTCCTCCCTAAATCTCTTCTTAGGCAATAGAGTGTTGTTATTGTTTTCATGAGAAACAGAGGACGCAACATCTTCCACAATGGCATTGGAAATAGCATTTGAATTAGCATTAGCAGCAACATTATCAGAAGAAGAAGAAGCAGCAGCAGCAAGAGAAGCAGAAGCAGAAGCAGAAGCAGAAAGAGGAGAAAGATGAGGAAGATTGAGTTTAGCATCAGAGCCATAAAGACGACGAGCAGCATTGTCATAAGCCAAAGCAGCATCATGAGAAGTATCAAAAGTACCAAGCCAAAGACGAGCTCCACGATTTGGCTCTCGAATTTCAGCAACCCATTTGCCCCAGGTTCTTTGACGAACACCTTTATAAGTACAAGAAGCGTTTTCAGGGCCTCCTTTGCCTCTCATACAACCCTTTCTTGAAGAGGGTCTTTTGTTGTTGTTGTTGGAGGATGATTTCAACATAATAAGGAAGAACAAATTAGAAGGGGTTTTTTGGGAATGGAAAATGAAGTGGGAAAATGAAAATGGGGTGTTTAAAAATGGAAGAAGAATTCAATAAAGAAGAATGAAACGTGGCTGAAAGAGAAGAAAGGATGATACTTGGCAAGAAGAACAGAAGAAATCGTGTCCATAGGATGAGCAGCTCTTCTCGGATTCTGTCTAGCACACACATGGCCACATTTTCGTCTCTACACACAGCTAAATTCCAGATTGCATTCTTCATTTTTATTTTCTTCTGTCACTGTATGTGGACTTTCTATCCCAAAAACATTGGATTGGTAATAATCCAAAGAAGCACATTTTTTTCAGGATATGACTCATGAGTCAACACTAAGTCTAACCAACAAAACTACCACTTGGTAATAATTGACATATATTTTACATTTTTACATTTTTTATACTATATTTATTATAAAAAAAATAGAATCTTTAAATTTTTATTATGTTGTATATCGCTAATATATTATGTTCATAATGAATCAATTCTAGACAATTATATTGTCAATATTAGTGATAGGATATTAGAGAATTTTTAAAAATAAAAAAAAAATTATTTACACAAAATAGTAAAATTTTTAAATAGTTGTGATAGACGCTGATAGAAGTCTATCAAGGTCTATCAGTGATAGAAATTATAAAAGTATGTCATTGATAGATGCAGATAAAAGTCTATCAGTATTTTATTTGTTATTTTTATAAATAGTTTGACATTTTTCCTATTTGTGTAAAATTTTTCTAGAATATTTGTATTTATAATAAATATTATTTAATTTTTTTAGTTCTATTTGAATATTAGTTGTAAGGTGTGAAATGATTGTATTTGAATAATAATTAATAAATAATTATGTCACGAGGATATTATCCTTCATGATTATAAAAGGACGACATTTGCGACCACCGCGAAATAAATTGAAGAGAACTCCAAAGAGAAGGGAAATAAAACTTAAAGTTCGTTGAAGGTAATAATACGATTAATCTTCTTGTGTTCATGAACTTTGATTATTATTGGTGTTTTTTTTAACTTTAATTTGCAATTCCATTCCATTAGATCACTTTTGTTTCTATTATCCATTTCCTTTGAATATACACACATACACGCATGAGTGTACATAAGACAAAAACAAACACATTTCTTTATAAGAAAAATAAGGCAAAAAAAATTATTTTTAAAAATATGGAAAATTTTTAAAAATAGAAAAATAAGAGAAACTATTTACATAAAATAGCAAAAAATTTAAATAGTTATGATAAACGTTGATATAAGTCTATCAAAGTCTATTATTGATAGAAATTATAGAAGTCTATCATTGATAGTTATCGATAAAAGTCTATTAGTGTCTATAGTGTTTTCTTTTTTGCTATTTTTTATAAATAGTTTGATGTCTTTTCTAAAAAAATTTCTAAAAATATCAAAGAAACCGTGTACAGAATAAAATGTTTTAACATTTCATAAGGTCTTTTGAAATATTATTGCTTGTTTTTATCTTTCTGCATTCTATTGAATATTATGGTTGAAACTTGAAATGTCAAAAAAAAAAATTCTTTAAAACAAATTCAATAAAAGAGATTTTTTTTTTAAAGGAGAATCTAGAGTACTGTTTGATTGTTATAATATAAAATACTGTTTATTTTATTAAATTCAATACAAGAAATGTCATAATCTAAAGTACTGTTTTTTTTAAAGAGAATCTAAAGTACTGTTTGATTATTATAATTCATTTTCAAAGTGTAGATAAAAAGTTAATAGGTTGTCTGGCAGACTGGAATAAGTTTATATTAAAATATAATAAAAAAATTATGTTTGGATTAAGTGATTTTGGCTCGATTTGTAATATTAAATTCATGTTGTTCCAACAAATTTTAACTAAATCTTCTTTGCCTTATTTTTACATTTCACGATTTCATTTCTATTCTATCTTCGATACCTTATGTATTTTAATATACTTCTGATTTTTAATAATTCTATTTCAGCATCTAAAACAACTCACACAATTTGAGAATAAATGATTAATTAATTAAAATGGAAAATGGGAAGTTGAAAAGATAAAAGAATAATAAAATAAAATTGGAATGAGCTTTTCAGAGAGGGAAGGAACATAAAACTCCTCGGGGGGATAAAGCCTGGGAAAAGAACAAGAAAATTGGAATTAGATAAAAATGGGCCCACATGAATCTAGTGGGTCCTACTTCCTCGGTTTGCTCGAAATGGATAAGACGTAAACTGGATTGTCCCCACCTGTCTCACTTTTCGGCTACTCTTCGGCTTTCCAAAATTTTAAATTAAATTAAATTAATATTTAAAAATAGTAATAATTGTCAAGCAAAAAATAAAATTGATATCCAAAATTACTAAGTCACATAACTAATAACCTATCAATTAACTCGTTTAATTGTAAAATTATTGTATCTCTTAAATATAATTAAAAACTAATTGCTTGAATTTAGAAAAGTCACACATTTTTATGTTGATAAAATTAACGTTAATAATAAAAACTACTTAGTTATAATAATAAATCTAATTTTAGATATTAAGATAGATAAATATTCAATATTCTAAATAACTATCAAATGAAATATTTCTTAACTATATGCTATTCAATCGTCATCGAATCTCAAACTTACTCTATGCAAACACACTTCCTTTTCGACAATCACATCATCATATACATTGACTCTACTTTTGACTCGTGAGCCATACACTCTCCTGAACATATTTTAACCTCCTGAATTCATACAAATGATCAAACGAGTTTATCCCTTCTCTACCCGTCATTTCCAATGCTACACAAACAAACAATTACATTCTCATTTGCAATACTCTTTCTTCTAGCATGGAGATAAATTACCTCATACTAAAAAAACCTTGTACTTAAAATAGATAAAATGACGTTAGATTGAGCCCTTGCAAATACTTGAACTTAAAAAAACAATAATAATTCTTTTTGCTAGATTATGCTTCAAAAATTTCCTATACCAGCACTAGACTTAGCTATCCAAAACACCATATATAAAACTACTTAAATCTTTATTATTTTATAATAATTAAAATTCATCAAATATCGTATGCTAAAACGAAGTTAAAATATTTATCAAACTGAGCCACACAAATACCTTATATTCAAAATAAATATTTATAATCAAGCTGCACAAACTACTTATACTAAAAACACTCCTAAAATCATCATTAAAATAATGTTGAAAGTTTAACTTAGGAGAAATGTGCATAAGGGAAATATATTGACAGATACTTCACACAGAAGTTGGCTACTTGCTTGTGGAGAAGTAACAAATAAGTTGGAGACATACTTATCAAATTTTGATTTTGAGTCTTCAAAATTGATTTTATCCACAGCTTCCAATTCCAATCCCTCTTGAATGATGTAGAGTTCTCCTCGTAGTTGCACTTATCTAATATGAGGTATTTTTGATAATCTAAAAATATGAAGTTTTTTTAAATCTACAAAAATTATGTTAAAAAAAATTTCATCTTTTTTATCTTTAGACTTTATATTTAGTTCCTAAGTTTCAAAATATAATATTTTTAGTTTCTTAAGTTTTGAGTTTGATTTCAGTATAGTTTTTTGGTTTCAAAATGTTACAATTTTACCCTTGAGATTTGAGTTTTGTTTCGATTGGATTCCTAAAATGCAAAATTTTACACTTTTAACTTCAATTTTTTTTATCAAATACTCACTTTAAATTTTTAGTGCTAATATTGGTTAATTAGCTTAAAAGAATTAAAAATTTATAATTAATTAAATTTCACTATTTTTATAACTATTAAAACTAAAATCTAAAACTTCACTTCATAAATATTTTAAATTTATTAATAGATAATAGTGCCAAAGACTGAAGTGATTATTTAGTAAGAAAATCAAGGTTAAAAATGTAAATATTGGAACCTATGGGCTAAATCGAAATAAAGCTCAAATCTCAAAAGTAAAATTATAACATTTTGAAACGCAGGAACTAAGTTGAAATCAAACTCAAAACTTAAGGACTAAAATATAAGAATGATACTAAATCCAAAACTTTTAATGAAAAAAGTATTTTTGCCTTAAAAAATGAGTAAAAGAAACTGAAAGTCGTCAAGAACATAGTTTCCCCATAATTTTGTCCTACGTGGAGTCAAAATGGATTTTAGTGTTGGGCCGAGGCCCTACACTTATTGGATCCTTGGCCCATTGAGATTCAAAAGTCCATTTCTGTTTTCTTCACCAAAGTCTAGAGGCCAAAGCCCATTAAGTCCAACCCGTAAATTCGTATATTTGGATTAATTATCAAGGGAATTCTATTGGGTAAATATGACTTTTATTATTCAAATAATAGCAAATATAATATTTTTATTCGAAGTAATTAAATGAATAACACCTCATTTACAAATTTATTATTAATTGTGACGTTTCTTTTCAGTTCAATTATAAATGAGAGCGAGAGAATTCAAACATCTAATCTCTTAGTAAAAAATATATGTCTTAACCAATTGAGCTATATTTGCACTCACGTAATTAATTTACTATTTTTCTTGGGTGATAAATTATTTACACAATTGATAATTTAATTTTTGTTTTGTTTGAAAACAATGTCACCCTTTTTTTTTTTTTTACAAAACAATGTCACTTTCTTTATTGGTCCATTGAAGTGTGAACTATATATATACAATGCTTGAAGATTAGAGAGCCACGTCCATTGGGGGTGGAAATTTAATACATGTAATTTTTTTTTCTTGTACAATAACTCCATAATGATAGATAGAATTTGATCTCAAAGATATAGTATACGTCAATTACTACTAAGTTGAACTCACTTTAATTTTAATTTACACCACTATTATTCCTAATCAACATTTTAAATAAATGAATTAATGATATACTACATTATTAAAAAAAACAATTATTGATTTTATTGTGTTGACTTGATTATAGTTCGACTAATTCAAGCAAGTAGATATATATCAATTAAGAGATCGGATTCATATATTAAAATATTTTCATCCTAATTTATTGTTGAATAAAAAAATTATTGACTTTAATGTATGATGAAGTGTGTTTAAATTTGGAATAACTTTGGGAATATATATATACACATTTGAAGAAAACTTGATTTTTCCATAAACACTTTTGAAAATGTTAGAGTAGTTCATCGAAGATAACAAAAAAAAAAAAAAAAAAACCTTTAAAAAATCTTATCAAATAAATAATAGTTCAAAAAATTGGATTACTTTTACTTTACTTTATTTTTTTTTTTTGAGAAACACTAACAGACAATTTACCAAAAAAAAATGGCTTTAATCGTGTTTAACCCAAAATCCTCCAGATATGTGGTAAGAAATTGGAAAAAAAAATATTTATAATTAATAAAATCATTTTTGAATATAGCTTAACCAAAAAAAATTGCCATTTAAAATAACTTGAAAAAAAGAGATATAGCAACATTTTTTTTCTTCAAAAGTGTTTAAATTAGCATTCCAAACAAACATGCATTCAATGAAAACTATAGAAGATTCCAAGCATCTTTGAGACTAGTTTCGAAAGAGAAAATCAATATGTCTATTCAAAATAAGATTAAAAATATGTCTTTAATAAAATAAAATAAATTTAATATTGGCTTTTTTTTAACGTATACCACTAGAAATTGATATGCTTTTGAATATGATAATAATGATTTTAATAATTTCAAGGACACTCCAAATATAGTTTAATGTATTTAATTAATTATGTGTTTGTTTAAATCTAAAACTCACTAATTACACCTTTGTAAAAAAACTCATTAATCATGTTTACAACAATGGTAGAATCCACTAAATAATGTCATGTTCTATAAGATCATCAATTAGATAATGTATAATTAGGAATTTAGGACAAACATTTTTTTAAAGATTAAAATATCGATGCCGATATTAATGTCGATATTTCAATTTTACTGATCACATCAATAAAATATCGATATCACATATTTCTCTAAATTACAAATTCTATACAATTTATTTAGATTAATAATTAAGTTTTTTTTTATTATCAAACTAAGTTATAAATATTGTTATTAGTATTTTATTCATATTTGATTAAATATGTGATATTTTTTATATTTTACAAATATTAATAAAAAACCTATTAGAGATATTTATGAATATTTTATACTATACATTCAATTTAGAGATTTATCGGGACAGATATTTTCATCATTCATTTTTCAAGATCATTCTAAAAAATATCTAAAAATATAAAAACAAAAGAAAAAGAAAAAATCCATTACTAAAAATAAAAATCCAAGTCATTCAATTTCGCACGATTAAATCTTGTTCCTTTCAGAGATTGGGCTCTTGTCAATTGCCGATTGGTTCGGACCCTGTTCATCGAAGATAGAGTAACCAATCCTCTGGCTATTTCATCACAGCCATCTACGGCGGCCGTCGTTGGGATGCCAACTTGTCGACGATAACCCAACACCGCCGCACTCGTATCTTGACAAGGGAAGGGATGGGCAACTTCAGCTTTAATTTTCTGACTGTCTTTCTCCTTCTTCTTCGCCCTCTTTCTGCTACTACGAATGTTTCGGAGCTCTTCGAAATCTGGTGCACAGAGCACGGGAAATCGTATTCCTCGACCGAAGAAAAGCTTTACAGGCTAAGTGTGTTTGCCGATAACTACGAATTTGTTACTCATCACAACAATTTGGGCCATTCTTCTTATACCCTTTCTCTCAATTCTTATGCTGATCTTACCCACCATGAGTTTAAGGTCTCTCGCTTGGGTTTTTCCCCTGCTTTGCGGAACTTGCGGCGGGTTCCGCCGCAAGAACCCTCTCTTCCACGGGATGTTCCTGATTCGTTAGATTGGAGGAAGAAAGGGGCGGTGACTGCTGTTAAGGATCAAGGAAGCTGTGGTATGTTCATGTTCTGTTTTCGATTTTTTGTTTAGTGATTATCTTGAATTTGATTGAACTACTCTGTTGTCTGCCACGGATGTGGGTATCTGGGCAAAAACTTTAGGGTTAGTTTTGACAATCGATGCATTACAAATGGGATTCTCCTGGCACCATTTTGCTTCTGAATACGGGGTTGTCTCTTACAAATAGAAACGAAGAAGTCAATAGAAGTGGAAAAGTGCTTCTGTTTCTTAATACAGAACATCATTGCATGGTCATTTAAACATTTTCTTTTTATTATGCATTGATTTCTTCTTTTCATTTTTGATCATTTGGGCTTCCCAAATTTGGCATATATTTTGCTAGTTAGATGCCATTGTCTAACTTTTTTATTTTCTTCCTTTCACTCTTGTTAATGTTTGAGAATATGTGTTAGATGATTGGGTTTACTATATTCTCATAACTTAATTTTTTTGGTTGATTGATAGTTTTAAGATGATTTGAGTAGAGGGTTATGTGAATTCAAATTCTACGATGTTATGTTGTATCTTCTCCATTCTATTTTAAGAATCTGCACGTAGGATTGGAAACTTTAAATTGATATTTGAGCTAACATATAAAGAAGAGTGTTATATGTTAGTCTATTGTTTAATTTTGGATCTAACGATGATTTTATCATATAATTTGATGGTGATTACCAAGGTAGCCAAGTTGATTCCAAAGATCAGTCTTCATTTTCATCTCTTCACGATAAGCGTCAAGTTATTTGGAAGCTTTGCTCATCATCATCAGATTGGGAAAAAAACTGATAGCTCTCATTTTCACTTTTCAGGTGCTTGTTGGTCTTTCTCAGCTACAGGAGCCATTGAAGGGATCAACCAGATTATGACAGGGTCTCTTATTAGTCTCTCTGAACAGGAATTAATTGATTGTGACAGATCTTACAATTCTGGCTGTGAAGGAGGATTGATGGATTATGCATACCAATTTGTGATAAAAAACCATGGGATTGACACTGAGAATGACTATCCTTTTCAGGGTAGTGATGGATCGTGCCGTAAGGACAAGGTGATATAATCCATCTCTTCCTCATTCATTCATAATATTAACAAATCATGTTATGAAGGGGGTTTTATTTGTAGAGATGGTACTTTAAACTTTGAATGAGCATGGAAAAGTGAATGATAATCCTTTATCAGAATACTCTGTTGGGAACCTTAGGGATAGGAAAAGATTGCTTGCTGACTTGCATTTTATGTCTATTGAACTTGCAGCTGAAGAGGAATGCCGTCACCATTGATGGCTATACTGATGTTCCTCCAAGTGATGAGGGAAAATTACTGCAAGCAGTAGCAGCTCAACCTGTGAGTGTTGGTATATGTGGCAGTGAAAGAGCCTTTCAATTATACTCAAAGGTTGGTCCTATTCTCAACTGCTATTTGATGATTCCATCATATATGAAATTATAACTAAAATCATGAGTTGTATTTACTTGCTTGGTAGGGAATTTTCTCCGGTCCGTGTTCAACTTCTTTGGATCATGCTGTGTTGATTGTAGGATATGGCTCAGAAAATGGAGTTGATTATTGGATTGTGAAGAACTCATGGGGTAAAAGTTGGGGAATGGATGGTTATATGCACATGCAGCGCAACGGCGGCAGTTCTGAAGGCGTTTGTGGAATCAACATGCTTGCTTCATATCCAACTAAAACAAGTCCTAACCCTCCTCCCTCCCCTCCTCCAGGTCCAACAAAATGTAGTATTCTTACTAGCTGTGCTGCTGGGGAAACCTGTTGTTGCGCAAAGAAATTCCTTGGCCTTTGTTTATCTTGGAAATGCTGTGGATTGAGCTCTGCCGTATGTTGCAAGGACGGTCGTCATTGTTGCCCCTTTGATTATCCCATTTGTGATACTGACAGGAACCTATGCCTCAAGGTTTGTTCTTTTTACCACTTCTTTCGATATGGTACTTGAGATGAAAATATTGTTCTACTCTCATCAGTTAGAACTAGCTCGTTTTGAAGATTTATTATCTTTGTGTTGTTTTCTCCCATCCAAGAAGTTCCATCATCTGAAAATTGATCCATCTGCATAAGTACATGTTAGAGAAGAAAAAGAAGAGAAAAAAACATATTACAACTCTCGCCTTGTCATCTTTACTAAGGGTGTGACGTAGCTGCCTGTATAATGAGTTCAGTAATGGCCCTTTAAGATAGATAGTCCTACTCATTTCTTGCTCTGTAAACCCCCTTTCTTTTCTTTTACCTGATGGACAATTTGTTTTTTCAAAGAAGCCGAGCTTTCATTAAGAAAGAAAAAGGAACGAAAGGGCATACAAAAAGAGCCTAACAAAAAGCAAGGGCAAACGAGAACCTAAAAAAACTACAAAAAGTGGCTCCAATCTAATACAATCAAAGCAAGATCTTAGTTACAAAAGAGTTTACTAACCAACGCCTGTTACGAGCCATTAAACCTAGCTCCCTCCCATACTTCCTCGCTTGATCTCATCATTTCCCTAAAAACACAGTTATTCCTCTTGATCTACTCCAAACAACAGCGAAAAAGGCAAACTCAAGAGCACCTTTACCTGATAGACAATTGTTACACTTACCGAACACCCACCCTTTTACAGGTGTGTGAATAAAATAAACCCTACCAACATAACTTCTAGCAAAGGAACATTTTCCATGAATGCATTATTGAAGCAACTACATGTTAGAAGTGTTTCCTTTTATTTGTTCTCTCTGTGTACTGTCCATATTTCTAGACTAACAGTTCATATCATCTCGGCAGCGAACGAAGAATGGTACAAGAATAGAAGCACTTGAGAATGGGAGTTCTTCCGGAACATCTGGTACTTGGAGCTCTTTCTAAGGTTTGGATTCTGTGAAATGGCTTCATTTATAAAATGAATGAAGGCTGCCATTTCTGTTACCACTGTGTTCTACAACCTTTTAGCTACATTTGAAGTCTAAAAAGGTTCAATCTGAGAAGCTCCTTGAGTTGTTATCACATCACCTTGTAGTTTAAGAGGAGGTTCCTTATGTCATTAGCTTTCTGCTGTGGTCCAAGAACTTCCATGGATTAGCTTTGGAGGCTTCTTACCTCGGTCGAGGCCAGAGTTTTATCGGGTTTTTGGCTCATCATTTTCTTCAGGTTTCTGATCAGATTGCTACCTTTTAGGTCCTTAAAGTTGTATTAGATTATATCTTAAATATTATGAACTGATTAGGATCTGTGGGGTTAGTTGTTGCTTGTTACCCCTTTTGAGAACTTTGGTTCATTTATAACTGTCCCAAACGCTCCAATACAGTTTGATGCTCTTTTATGCTGTAAATATTGAAGGAGCTTGTGCTTGCTGCTTAAAGCACTTTTGTGAACCATTCTCGTTCTCGTTCTCGTTCTTGTTCTCGTTTTGTGTTGGGTAGTAACATAAAGTGTTATTAGAAAAAATCAAACACCCTATGAGATGTTTTTAGAGTATATTTGGATTAATTTTCTAAGGTGTTTAGGAACATTTTTTTTTCGTACTTAAAACCATTTTTGTAAACATTAAAAAATGTCTTTTGGGCTTTTAAATCTAAATGCTTTCAAAAAGTACCTTTAAAAATGTTATTGATTGCTTTTATTAGAGTACTTTAGTTAAAATTTTAGAGTACTAAAAGTGTTATTTTTTCTTGAGGAAAAAGATTTTTTTAAAGCTTCCAACAAACAAAAGTAGTTTAAAAGTCTAAATACAGGTAGAAAAGCACTTGGAAATTCTTTGAAAGGACACTTTTGAATAATATTCTTCTAAAAATGCTTATATAATAAGTATTACACTAGTTTTTATTGCAAACCAATTACGATCCCATTCTAACCATTTTAGTTAATAAATAGAACAATAATCATTAAATAAAAACCCAACATTAGTTACAATATATATTGTATTTAATGTTTATTCAAAAAATTTAATCATTAAATGAAATTCAATTTTTTTTATTAATATTTAATTGTAAAAAAGTGAAACATTAATAAAATAGAAAATGTGGCATAAGGTTAAGCTTGTCCCAAAATTATGCAAAAATCTAGTTTTAGAATTTAATAGAAGTTCATTACATTTGTGAAATATCGATGGTGAAATAGGTTAAAATTTCTAAATCTTTCATAATATTTACACGTTAATTGTCCCAAATTCATACATGAGAGAAGCCCACGTCAAAATGATCGGCCTATTTTTCACACCGTTCATTTGTCATGATCTTTGAAAAATTTTCAGTACCCACAAATTTGTTTTATTAATCAATATGTTATTTTTAGAATAAAGTTAACATAGCCTAACAAAAATTGTCACTTTGTAATTTATATATAACATCATAAATGATATCCACGTGACTTACCTAAATTAAAGTAGTATCCATACTAGCATAGTATTGCAAAATTTTCCTGTCTTCATAGGGCCAAAGCATGATCCAATTTTTTTTGGCTCTTTGCCAACCAATCTCCATTCTCTTTGTTGTTTTTAGCACTCTTTTAATTTTTTTAATTTTTTGTTTTTAGTACAACCATTTTAATTAAAAGGACTAAATTTTTAACCTTAAAAATAAAAAAGAAGTACACGTCAAATTATCGTGAACTAACCTCATTTTGTCCCTGTTCAAACATTTAAACCATATGAAATATAGTTTATAAAAATTTTAGAATTAAGTTTGCATTAGTCAAGATAATTAAAATAATCAACCGACATAGGCGAATGATAATGTGAAAATTGACATTTAAAAATAAAAAACGAATTCAAAGTCTTTGTGTTATTCTTTTTGCTTTAATTATTTATTTCCCCGTTCCCATTGGAAGAAACGACATTATTAGGGAGAAATTGAGAAAATGCATTCACATTTTTGCCGCATGCGCTCACGTATAATCGCAATTCGTCCGAATTAAGTGTAAAAATAGTCAATTTGAAAAGATATTTGTAAAAATAGTATTGATTTTAAAAGACTGAAATTTAAAAGTTGATTTTAAGCAATTTTTAAAATATGATTTAATGATTTCAAAAAAAAAAAAAAAAAAAAAATTAGAAATTAGTCCTAAAAGTTAGAATTTTTTTTAACACTAAAAGTTAGAATTTTAATCCTTATTTTTCTCGATAAAATCTTATAAATTTTTTTAATAATTATAAATTAGAGAAACAAAATTTTAACTTTCACTAAATTTATTTACTATACGTGTGGTCTTATTTATTTTATGTATGTTTTTTTTTCTCAATTATTTCACACTATTTTTATACTATTGGTCCCTTATAAAAGTCAAAGGTAAGGGTATTTTGGTAAAAATGTATACCTCATACTATATAAACCCTTCTCACCTGCCGTCTCTTTTCATCGCTTCATTTTCAAATACAGCGTAGACTTTTGCAGAAGAACATCAATTTTTGTTTGAACCAATGGCTGAAGAAGGGCAAGTGATTGGAGTTCACAAGGTTGAGGAATTCGAGGCGCAAGTCAAGCGAGGAAACGAAGCGGGTAAACTGGTATGATTTTCGCTTTTTAGTATTCTCCATTTCTACTTTTCAATTTATTCATTTTCGTGTGTGATTTCGATGGAATTTTCGATTTGGTGCGTTCGGAACATTTTTCAAGTCTTAACTATTGCTTTTGCATTATTATTGTTATTGTTGGAGGAAAAAATTGTACACATAACCCAAAAATTAGGTTGAGAATACCAAATGACCCGAATTTTGAAGAAAAATGTCAAATGATCCTTTGCTAACGTTAAGATCGGATGAAATTACCAAAATAAGCTCACGCAAAAGCTCTCGCACTCTCTTCTTTTTCTCACTCACAATTTCCCTCATCTCACTCTCTCTTGCACGCACTCTCGCTCTCGCTCTCTCTTTTTTTTCTCTCACAATCCATCTCTCTTACTCGCTCTCGCCCATATTTTGCTCTCTCTCACTCTTGTTCACTGAAGTCGCGACAGAATTGCTCATGCGAAAGAAGAAGTCGCAGAAGAAGAAGAAGAAAAAGAAAAAAAAAAAAAAGGAAAAAAGAAGGGGAGTCGGGGAGTCTTGAAAAAAGAAGAAAAAAAATAAAGGGCAATACTGTAAATTTATATAATCGATTACATCATCTGAAGGTTATTTATCATTTCTTTAAAAATTAGGTCATTTATTATTTTAGACTTTTAAAATGGGTGTTTTATGCAATTATTAGTTGGATTATTTGAGAAAATGGGCGATGGTTAATTCATTAGGGTTTTTGATATTTACGTATGACTGTGTGTTGTTATTAGTTTACTTTCTTCATTTTTTGGCTAGTTGTATAATATTAGATTGAAGTGATGAAATTAAGATTTATGTAATGTTTTGAATTGATTATGCTCTTAAATTCTTCTCTGTTACTCTGTTTGGTGTCTTTTTAGAACAAGTCTTTGAAGTTCACTGTATTTATAATATTGTTTGGTAGATTGTGGTGGATTTGACTGCTTCCTGGTGTCCGCCATGCCGTTTCATTGCTCCCTTTTTCGCGGATTTGGCTAAGTTGTACGTGAATTCGATTTTCCTGAAAGTGGACGTGGATGAAGTGAAAGTAAAGAAACTTAAGCCCTTTTGAACTAAGTCTTAGCTTCCCAAATGATCATCACATTATGCTCTGTTTGTTGCTTTGGGAAATTGTTGATACATTGGAATGGAAGTGTTTATTTGCAGGAAGTTGCTGAGAAGTTGGAAGTTCGTGCAATGCCGACCTTTGTTTTCCTGAAAGGAGGGGAGGAAGTTCACAGGATTGTTGGTGCTGACAAACAGAAGCTGGAGTCTAGCGTATTGGCGTTAGGCGGTCCGATTGCTGCAACTTCTGCTGCATAAACGCTCACCTTGGAAGATCGTTCTCCCTTCTTTTTATTATTATTATTATTATTATTATTGGTGTATTCATGATTTGGATGATTCTGGTTTGAAGTTACTTGTGGATTTCATGGCATCGTGTCTGAGATATTTACTTGTTTAATGTATGTTTGTAGAATAATAAATGTATAATACGATTTAATATATATATATATATATATATATATATGATAAATTAGCTGCTTAATCGTTTGAATTCAGTTTTCCCTCTATTTAAAAAGTCTTCAATGTATAAAAATTTTCTATATTTATAAATAGTTTGACTCATTTTTATATATTTGAAAATAGTCTATTTTTTAATAAAGAATTTATTGCTAGTTATTTTTCCATCTATTTAAGTTAATTTTGAATTTCATCTTTTTATTATTTTGGAATATTGTGGGTTGGATAGAATTAAATTTTGGTTAAGGGTGTGTTTGTGGTTAGATAGAATTAAATTTTGGTTAAGGGTGTATTTGGAATATATTTTAAAGTGTTTAATTTAAAAAAATAAGTTATTTTAGAAAAAAAATTTGAATGTTTGGCAATCACTCAAAATAGATTTTGGAAAAACGAGTTTATAAAATAAGTTGGTTTAAGACAAACACTTGAAATCAACTTTTAGAAAAAAGACTTTTAATATTAAATGGTTATCTCTTCTTAATTTGTATAATTTTTAAAATTATAAACAACCCAAAGTTATCTATCTCATTTCCACTATGATGTCGTGGCTATCACTGCCCTTCGGTAGCCAACTCCAGCCATCACTGACCAACTTTGATTGCCACCTTCGTCCATCGCCACCGGTCAACTCCTGCCACCACCTCCGACCAACTGTGCTGGCAAACTCTGGCCACCACCCCCTATGCCAATCTCTGGCCATTGTCATTGACATTGACGCCCATCCGAAAATGACAAATTCTAACAATTATTAGTTTTAATTATTAGTTCATATTATTTTATAATCATTTTTTATATTAATTTGATATTAATAAAAACACTTTTGATATATAACAAATAAAATCAACTTATATATAAAAACGCATTTGAGAAAAAATTGCGAACACATGAGTTAAAAATCTAAATACACGTAGAAAAGCACTTGGGATGTCTTTGAAAGGAAACTTTTGAATAATATTCTTCTAATTAAAATGCTTATATAATAAGTACTTCACTAGTTTCTAATGCAAGCCAATTACATTCGAATTTTTAAACTCTGGAATATGAATTTAACTATTTTTTTTTTGTAAGTATGAATTTAACTACTTGGTGTCTTTGGTCTCCTTGTAAAACTTTTTTTCTCTTTAACTATTTTTAAAAATATGTGAAGTATTTTTCTTTTAAATAATAATTGATTGGCTTGTCAATTTCAATTTTAATATGTATGTTGAAAATTAGTGCACACAAAATTCTAATTTTGGAAGAAAAACTTCATTGAAAAAAAGATGGTAATTTGTGATAATATACTCAAAGAGAATGGATAAAATTTCTTATGAAATACAACCATTCAAAAACATCATAAAAGTTCCCATTGATAACCATTTTTGTTTGATTGTTCAATTTTATAGTTTTTATTTTTATAATATTGTTTCATAGAGAAATGAAACAATATTATAAAGAGAAAAATCAAAGAGTTTTAAAGAGAAAAATTAAAGAGTAAAAAACTATAACAAAAAAAATGAAGTAAATTATGATGTGTGGAGATTTAAGATTTAAGAGAGAAAGAGGTTAAAAAGAGAAGTTTGAGAAAAATATTAAAATTTTAGGATATATTAATAACAAAAATAGATTGAAATTAATAACAAAAAGAGATTGAAATTAGAAGGAAAAAATGAATTTTAAATTTATAGAGATATATTAGAAGAAAAAGATATAAAATTAATAGAGATTAATTTTATCTTTCAACTTTTACAAATTTAAAAGTCTAAGGGATGCAATGGAATATAATTAGTGGCATTTAAAAATTTAGTATTTTTTCAACCTATTATTTAATAAATATTCTCAATTGTCAGCAATAAAGAAAGTCCTTATCTCCAAGAATATATAGTAGTTGGCATATAGAAGTTAGTTCTTTTTTTCCAATTTATTATTTATTGGATATTCTATTACTAAAAAAGATTATTCAACCTTCTCAACTTCTTTTAGTATAGGAATGAACAATCCAACCTCCGATTTCAAGACACAAAATATATATTAATTACTATAAAGTTATATATATAGTAAAAATTTTCTGTCTTTCTAAGCTATAGCACATAATCAAATTTATTTGGTTCTTTATCAACTAAGCTTCATTATCTTTGTTTATGATTTAAGTTTAGGTATATACCATTGGTCATTTTTAACACTTTTTTAAAATATTTTTTGTTTTTGTTTTTTAGTTCAACTATTTTAATAATAGGAAATTAAATTTTCAATTTAAAAAAAAGTACATGTCAAATGACTTGTGAACTAAGTTCATTTTATTCTTCTTAAAATGTTTAAACCATATATGAAATAGAGTTAATCAAAATTTTAGAATTAAACTTACATTTATTCAAGATTATTAAAAAAATCAACCGACGTAGGCCAATGATAATGTGAAAAATGACATTTAAAAATAAAAATGGAATTCAAAGTATTTGTTTTTTTTATTCTTTTTGCTTTATTTATTTATTTCCACATTCCTAGGGGAAAAAACGACATTATTAGGGAGAAAATGCTTTCACATTTTTGCCATATGCGCTCACGTGTAATCACAACTCGTCCACACGGTTATCCCGTAATAAAGTCAAATGTAAGGGTGTTTTGGTAAAAATGTATCCCCTCAGGTTCATACTATATAAACCCTCCTCCCCTTCGTTTCTACTCATCGCTTCATTTTCAAGTACGGCGTAGACTTTTGCAGAAGAACACCGATTTTTGTTTGAACTAATGGCTGAAGAAGGGCAAGTGATTGGAGTTCACAAGGTTGAGGAATTCGAGGCGCAAGTCAAGCGAGGAAACGAAGCGGGGAAACTGGTATGATTATCGCTTTTCAGTATTCTCCATTTCTACTTTTCAATTGATTCGTTTTCGTATGTGATTTCCATGGAATTTTCGATTTGGTGCGTAGGTATATCGGAAAATCTCTCATGTCTTAACGATTGCCGTTGCATTATTATTGTTATTGTTGGAGATTGTTCTGTTCGATGATTTGGGAAAACTCGCGACCGATTCGTTAGGGTTTCTGATATTTACGTGTGGCTGTGTCTAGTTATTAGTTTAATTTCTTCAGTTTTGGCTACTTATATTCGATTGGAGTGTTGAAATTGCTAATAGGACGACTTAACGACTGTTTTGATTTTATCATGCTCTTCAATTTTTCTCTGCTGCTCGTTTCGTGTCTTTTTAGAACAAGTCTTTGAGATACTTCACTGTATTATATATAGTTTCAGCTTTTTAGTTCCTGATGTTTCTAAAATTTTGTTTGGTAGATTGTGGTGGATTTTACTGCTTCCTGGTGTCCACCCTGCCGTTTCATTGCTCCAGTATTCGTAGAGTTGGCTAAGGCGCACATCCATGTCATTTTCCTGAAAGTGGACGTCGATGAACTTAAAGTAAAGAAATTTAAGCCCTTTACAACTCTTCCCAAACTATCATATTATGCCCTCTTTGTTGCTTGGGGAAATTGTTGATACAGTGGAATGGAACTGTTTCGTTGAGTTGTTCCTTTTTTTAACAAACGATGGCGCTCCTGTTTCTTTACAGGAAATTGCCGAGAGGTTCGAAGTTAATGCAATGCCGACCTTTGTTTTCCTGAAAGGAGTGGTGGAAGTTCACAGGATTGTCGGCGCTGACAAAGTGGAGCTGGGGAAGAAAGTATTGGAATTAAGCGCTCCAGCGGCTGCAACTTCTGCTGCATAAATGGTCAGCTTGAAAGATCGTTCTCCCTCTTATTATTATGGTGTATTGATGATTCTGCTTTCGAGTTTGTTCTACTTGTGGATTTCATGACATTGTGTCTGAGATGTTTACTTGTTTAATGAATGTTTGTAGAATAATAAATGTATAATAAGATTTAAAATATATGATAAATTAGCTGCTTAAGCTTTTGAATTTAGTGGTGGCTTGAAAGTTTACAGATGCCTTTTTTTGTGACAGAAGAAAGAAAAAGAACATCTAAAAAAGCAGTGTCTACTTTTGCTTTACTTTCTTTCATTTTTCCCCAAGTTTGGAAAGTCTTCAATGGTGAGAAGGGTCTAAGGCTTGTATGGTTGGTCGAATTTCTTATATTGGTGCTTGGTTGTCTATGATGTGTTATGCTTAATCAGGTTAGATAAGATCTGAAACTTTGGAGGACTTGTCCCTTTCTGGTTAGAATTTAGGGCCCCACTTTGGTATGAGGAAATGGGATGAAAGGAGGACAAGAATAAAAATAGGGGTCTGCATCCTCTTGGAACAAAGTTAAAAGTCTTTCAAGGTGGATATTGGAATAAATTTATTCCTTAGCATCTTTTATATCCATGGCTATACATTGTGGTTTTTTCCCCTTTCATTTTTTTGTTCCAATCTTTTAGAGGTTGTATGGGGAGCTAGATAGTTATTGTAGCTATTGTAGTATGTTGTTGTTATAGTTTGTGTGTGATTATAATCGTCTATGTTTTGGAGTGCAAACTATGTTTAGAAATGAATGTTGAACACATATTAAAGGATAGGGCTAAATGTATTTTTGGTCGTTGAGGTTTCATATTGTCTTTTTTTTTAGTACAATTGTGGTGTCAAAGTTGAGTTCAAAATGATGAATTTTTTTTTATTCAACCGAATGGTGATTGAATTGTTTAGTTGTCAATATTAATATAAAAGTAGTCCAACTTATTATTATTTGTTGCATTTTCAAGTTGTCAAAGTTGAGTTCAACTTTTTTTCCTCTACACTTATAATGTCATATTATAAAGTACTTGTAGGTTCTAATAGACCAAATGTTTAAGATATGAAGCAATTATATTATTCAAAAACACTTTGAAATATCTTTAAAAACGTTAGAAGGTTGTCCCTTTGTAAGTGCTATCATCTCTATTCATAAACCTTTATTCTTTACTTTTCCCTTCTAGTGGCTGATAATGAAATATAAAAAGTGATATAAAATTTAGAGGTTCTTTAAATTTATTATTATTTTTTTTATAATGGATTCTTAATTCACCATATTACATATCAATAACCCTATCATTCTATATAACAAATCCAACTTAAGAAGAAAGAAAATCTCTTCAAGTATTTTGTTCTTCTATATCTTTATCCAATATACTGATATGAGTTTTTAACTTAACAGTTTGAGACATCTTTATTAGTTTTTGAAAAATCGTAGGTTTGAATCTTTTCACCCACATTTAATATAATAATAATAATAATGTTAAAAAAAAATCAAGGAAAAGAAAAAAAAATCGTGGTCAAATTCCAGCATCCTCTTTTTCTTTGAGTGGACGAGATTTCTTGTCATTTCCCTCAATGTTTTTCTTTTATTATTATTTTATTACACGTTAATGGGCCCAAATTTGCATCTAAGAGAAAGACCCCATAGACTAATGATGGGCCGCATGGGCCATAGTGGAGAATCCAATTCCTTGATCTTTTCACCTTCAAGTCCTCCTTATTTATTTGTTTATTTTATTATATCATTATTTTCATTTTTCAATTGTGGTTGGGAACTTTGGAATAACGACACCACGTAGCACGTGACATAACAATAATACATGCCTTAAATCTCATTTTAATATTTGCCAAATGTGAATTTATTCGATAATATTTGAAATTTTACTTATATTTCACTTTTATACATGAGTGTTTAAAATATTGATTTTTTAGATTCCTAAGAAGATAAAGAAATTACAACCATCATAGATTGACCCAAATGGTAAATAAATAACATGACTTTAATAAATGGTTGAGATGTCATATGTTCAATCCATAGACCTACCTTTGAGACATCTAAATATTGTAGAAGTTTATTTTCATTCACCTTTCATTGAACTTAAAAGAATTCAAATGGTAAAACTTAATTAATTATAATTGTTTATTCTTTTATGAGGATTTTATTAAATCATAAAAACTAAATTCTATCTTTCTTTAAATCATAGGTACTAATTTTGCAATAAAAAAAAACAAGAAAAGAAAAATGAAAGTTAAATTGTAAATTTAGTTCCTATAATTTGAAAAAAGTTAGAGTTTAGTTTATGTGGTTTAAAATTAAAATTTAGTGTTTGACAACACCCTTATAAATAGTCCCTAAAATAGAGACTAAATTTTAATTTTTCTAACTTTAAGGACTAAATTAACTTTCTCCAAACCAAGAGACTAAATTCTAACTTTTAAAATTATAGGGACTAACAAATTTGTTATTTAACAAAAAAAAAAAAATCGAACGAAAATGTTATGAAAATGAATCATAAATACATAGGAAAATTATTATAAATAGAAAAAAAAAAATTAAAACGTCGTAGTAAAACGAAAATCCATTTTTTAAAACAACTCTTATAGATAATAGTTTTTCCATATGATGGCATTGTCGTAGTAAAACGTCGAAAGAATGGGTAATTAGTAAAAATGCAAAGAACCGGAGTCCCAACCCCTGGGTATATAAATACCCGCCCATCGCCATCATCTCTCTGTATCGTTACGGTTTTTGATACGGAGAATATTTCTTTGCAGAAAAGCATTTCCGTTTAAACCAATGGGTGAAGAAGGTCAAGTTATTGCATGCCATAAGCAACCTGAATGGGAGGCTCTATTAGCCAAAGCCAAGGAATCTGGAAAACTGGTATAATCCTTTCATTCTTCACATCATTTCCTATGGAATTTTGGAATTTCACGTTCTTTGATTCGTTTTGCCTGTTAGGAGATTGTTTCAATGTCTTGTTATATGCATATAAGTCGCGATGGATTCGCTAGGGTTTCCGATCTCTTAGGCTAGTTAATATATTCGATTTATCTATATCGAATGATCGTGTTGAAATTGATGCATCTTTTGATCAATTTGTATTCCTTATTATCTCAATCCTTCTCTGTTACGCTTTTCGTTCTTTTAGTAAGAACTCGAACTTTGATTATGCTATCTTGCGTTAAACGAACTTTCAGTGATTCTTTTACAGTTTGTTTTCATTTTTTATGTTCCTGATGTTTATAGAGTTTTTTTGTTTGATAGGTTGTGGTGGATTTTACTGCTTCCTGGTGCGGTCCATGCCGTACAATCGCTCCATATTTCTCAGAATTGGCTAAGAATCATGCCGGTGTCATTTTCCTGAAAGTGGACGTCGATGAACTGAATGTAAACATATTTAACCTTTCTATTATATCATATTTCCAACAGTTCTGTTCCTTGGGGATATTGTCGAATACACAGTAGCATGCAATGGAGGCTGTTTTCTTTTTGACTTGATCCACTCTTTTTCCTTTCTTAAACAATGGGTTCTGTTTCTCTCTGCAGGCTGTTGCTAGCCAGTGGGATATTAATGCAATGCCGACGTTTGTTTTTATGAAAGGAGGGGAAACAGTTCACAGGATTGTAGGTGCTGATAAAGGGGCGCTGTTGACGAAAATAGAAGAGCTTAAAACTCCAACAGTTGCTACTACTTCTACTGCTTAGATAAGTCAGCTTGGAGGAATGTGTCCTCCTTATTATCAGTATGGTGTAATGTTAATTCTGGTTTCGAGTTTGTTCTTCTTGTGAATTTCATAACATTGTGCTTAAGATGTGTCTACTGTTTTTGTTTCCCCTTAAAGAAGTTTGGATTATATCTGCAACTCTCAAATATATGATTCTCTGGTGCTTGTCATATTTATATATAGAAGCTGCAGGTTTCATCGTGGAATAAATGGAGCAGGAATTTGTTGAACTCTGAAGTTGCATGATTTGCACATTTTATCAGCAGTCTGCAGTAAGAACAGTACTCACTGTTCTTCATGCAGTTGTCCATTGTTTGCAGTACAGTGAGATGTTCTTTGTCCTAATGAATAAGTTAGATGATCAACTTTTAAGATTGTATTTAATAGGTATCTGAAATGTTTCTAACTTTCAATTTTGTGTTTGATAGGTCTTAAAAGGTCATTAGATATAAAGTTAAAATTTGTATCTTATCATAAGATGTTGAAAGTACTTTTATAACTTTATGTCTAATAGTTAGATAATAATAAAAATTGATCTATTGTATATACAAAATTGTGAAAGTTTAGTGACTTATTGTCTAAATCTATTAGATGAGGAGTTTAGAGAAAAATATTTTAATGTTGTTAATGTTTGTTTTGTTTATCAGCAAAGGGCAAAGGGGAATGTTAATATGTGTCATTGTGTGTCGCCTGTGAAATGTGGGGTGGGATTCTTAGTGTGTTTGAAAAGGATGCCTTTTGGAGACTCACTTTATGATGTAATGTCTATGAAGTCAATGGTTCCATAATTTATATACAACTTTAAAAGATCAAAAGAACCAAATTTATGAGAAATTTCTTCAAAAAAAAATGGAAAATAATTATAATATTACCTTAAAATAATAATTTGCTAATAGCATTGCCTCCTGTTTAAGTCAAACTATTAATTAATTAAAAAAACTCTAATTAACAAATAAAAATATTCTACAATCTTTTTTTTTTCATTACAATATTAGGATTAATAAGGTAAATCAATGAATTCGCAATAACAATACAGTTTCCTACTTCGATAATAACATTAAAGAGAGCAATTTTTTCCTAAAATGAATAAACAAATAATTAAAGACAGCAATTTATTTTAAATATCAATGACGGACCAAAACATGTTGTGGATTAGAGAATGAGCATGGTTAGATTAGGTTTGTCAAATTCAATTTGCAATCCAACCATAATTTCCATGGATCAACTTTAAATCATTTTATGATTCCTTTTTTCCTTTTTATTTATCTTTTCGTTGGAGAAGAAGAAGAAGAAAAAAAGGAAAAAAAAAAAAAGAAAAAGAAAAAGCTAGAAAGCAGAAAGAAGTATCTCTATCTGATAACCCCATCCACTAGAGCCTGTGGAGGAGGCGCCACGTCCACAACCTGCGCCATTTTCTGATCTTCTAATCTTCATTTCGTTATTTAATGAAACAATCTGTGAATCAAACAACTTTCCAAAGGGGCGAAGAAGAAATCTATACTCCGATTAACAATGGAGAAACTGGCAATTCCTTGCCAAACAAACCCTCCAATTTCTGTCCCTGCTTCAATTATCAAAGCCAAACCCCTTAAATTCTCCTCAAAACCAATTAAAACTTCTATATTTTTCACCCAGAAATTTACTACAAAGTTCAATGACGACAATTTGAGTTACCTTTGCAGCAATGGGCTCCTCCGGGAAGCCATAACATCCATCGATTCAATGTCTAAACGTGGGTCTAAGCTAAGCACCAACACGTATATCAATTTGCTTCAGACTTGCATAGATGCGGATTCTATTGAACTGGGTCGTGAGCTTCATGATCGTATGAGTTCAGTCGATCAGGTCAACCCATTTGTTGAGACAAAGCTAGTAAGCATGTATGCGAAATGTGGGTTTCTAAAAGATGCACGTAAGGTGTTTGATGGAATGCAGGAGAGAAATTTGTACACTTGGTCGGCAATGATAGGCGCATATTCAAGAGAGCAGAGGTGGAAAGAAGTAGTTGAACTTTTCTTTTTGATGATGGGAGATGGGGTACTGCCTGATGCTTTTCTTTTCCCAAAAATACTGCAGGCTTGTGGGAATTGCGAGGATCTTGAAACTGTAAAGTTAATACATTCTGTGGTTATTCGATGTGGGTTGAGTTGTTATATTCGAGTGAGCAATTCCATTTTGACGGCATTTGTCAAATGTGGGAAATTGTGTCTAGCTAGAAAGTTCTTTGGGAACATGGACGAAAGAGATGGGGTTTCTTGGAATGCTATAATAGCTGGTTATTGCCAGAAGGGAAATGGTGATGAAGCTAGGAGATTGCTTGATGCGATGAGCGATCAAGGATTCAAACCGGGTTTGGTTACTTATAACATAATGATTGCTAGTTATAGCCAGTTGGGGAATTTTAATCTTGTCATAGAATTGAAGAAGAAGATGGAGAGTATGGGGATAGCTCCTGATGTTTATACTTGGACCTCAATGATTTCGGGTTTTGCTCAAAGCAGCAGGATTAGTCAGGCATTGGATTTCTTCAAGGAGATGATTCTAGCTTGGGTTGAACCAAATGCTATAACTATTGCAAGTGCGACCTCAGCCTGTGCTTCCTTAAAATCACTGCAAAAAGGGCTGGAAATACATTGTTTTGCAATTAAAATGGGAATTGCGCATGAAATATTGGTTGGGAATTCACTTATTGATATGTATTCTAAATGTGGAAAATTGGAAGCTGCTCGCCATGTCTTTGACACGATTTTAGAAAAAGACATTTATACATGGAACTCGATGATTGGAGGATACTGTCAGGCTGGATATTGTGGAAAAGCATATGAACTTTTTATGAGATTAAGGGAATCAAATGTAATGCCTAATGTTGTTACATGGAATGTGATGATATCAGGATGTATACAGAATGGAGATGAGGATCAAGCTGTGAACCTCTTTCAAATTATGGAAAAAGATGGGGAGGTTAAGCGGAATACAGCATCCTGGAATTCTCTGATTGCTGGGTACCACCAGCTTGGTGAAAAGAACAAAGCTCTAGCAATATTTCGACAAATGCAGTCTCTTAATTTTAATCCTAATTCAGTGACTATCTTGAGCATTTTACCAGCTTGTGCAAATGTAATGGCAGAGAAAAAAGTAAAGGAAATCCATGGTTGTGTGTTGCGCAGAAACCTGGAATCTGAGCTTCCTATTGCAAACTCACTTATAGACACTTATGCCAAGTCAGGGAACATTCAATATTCAAGAACCATCTTTGATGGCATGTCATCCAAAGATATTATCACATGGAATTCAATTATTGCAGGATATATTTTACATGGTTGTTCAGATGCTGCATTTCATTTATTTGGTCAGATGAAAAAGTTAGGAATTAGGCCAAACCGAGGTACTCTGGCTAGTCTTATTCATGCCTATGGCATTGCCGGAATGGTAGACAAGGGAAGACATGTTTTTTCTAGCATCACTGAAGAACATCAAATTCTACCAACTTTAGATCATTATTTGGCTATGGTAGATCTGTATGGACGTTCTGGGAGGCTTACAGATGCAATAGAGTTCATCGAAGATATGCCTATAGAACCCGATGGCTCTATCTGGACCAGCTTACTTACTGCCTGTAGGTTTCACGGGAACTTACACTTGGCGGTACAAGCAGCCAAGCGCCTACACGAATTGGAGCCTGATAATCATGTGATTTACCGTTTATTAATACAGGCATATGCTTTATATGGGAACTTTGAACAAGCTCTAAAAGTGAGAAAGCTTGGAAAAGAGAGTGCGATGAAGAAATGTACAGCACAGTGCTGGGTTGAAGTCAGGAACAAAGTCCATTTATTTGTCACTAGCGACCAGTCTAAACTTGACGTTCTAAATACTTGGATAAAAAGCATTGAAGGGAAAGTAAAGAAATTTAATAATCACCATCAGCTTTCTATTGACGAAGAACAGAAGGAAGAAAAAATTGGTGGGTTCCACTGTGAAAAATTTGCATTTGCTTTTGCCCTTATTGGCTCATCTCATACACCCAAAAGTATAAAGATTGTGAAAAACTTGAGAATATGCGGAGACTGTCATCAGATGGCCAAATATATCTCAGCGGCTCATGACTGTGAAATATATTTAAGTGACTCAAAATGCTTGCACCATTTCAAAAATGGTCACTGTTCTTGTGGGGATTATTGGTAGCCTTTAACACGATCTGCAAGTTGTTTTTAGAATCAGATTCCCGTTAATGGAAGAGGGTAGTTGCTTGAAGAGATGAAATTAAATCTCAAGGAATGAGCATTTCTGAAGATTGGTTAGACAGATTCCTGTAGAATTTGGCTGAGAAAGAATTGTTCATAACACGTTTTGACAGGTGCACGATCTATATGTAGGTAGCCGAATAAATGTGAATGGAACCTACTAAGTTTTAAACATTAATTTTATTTATTTGTTAATATAATTCATACAGATTCTTAATAGTGGTTAGTGGAGCATGTAGACATTGCATGTTTGTTTGGGGTGCATAGCTTACTGTTTCTTGCAAGTGTGTAATGACATGACACATCTAGGTTGAAATGATTCTTGATATTGTTTACCTTGGTATTTTGATGAAGCTATGGAGAAAGCTCCTTGGTTGAACAAGTCTTTCACGATTTTCTTTATTCCCATGTTGCGAGGGGCAGTCACTTTCTAGATTCATGTCCAATTGATATGGTGGTTTTACCTCCTTAGCTTAGCTGCTGCTCACTTGCAGTCCATCTCGATTTTTGTCTGCCTTTGGTTATAAGAAATCTTCGGACAGATGGCTGTTTTACTAATAATTCAGTTGTCCTTCTATGAGTGAACATACGATTATGGATTGTCAAACTTCTTCATACTTACCGGTTATCATTTTCTCCAAAGGCCATGATGGTTACCCACATATCAAGAAAGCTTGTATATCTAACAGGATTAAAGGATGTTGGGTAATATGCGTGCCTTCTCGGAGACTGGGGAAGCCCCTGGGGAGGGCTTGATATGTAGAAAAACCAAGATAGAGATCTGTTGGGAATTCATGCCTGCGCAATTCACTTTTCAGTACAGAATTTTAAGTTTCTCTGGATTAAACTCTCACCGTCATTGTTTGTTAAATTAGGTGGAATATGCATTACAATTAGCTGGTGAGACTCTAGTTAGGATGCCATACATAGGAAAATAAGAGAAGCTCACCATATTTTAATTGAAAACGAAGTGACTCATGGAGGCGATAGAATAATAATGATACCAAACAGATTAGAATCCATTGGCAAACGCTACTATTTATTTGTTTTTTTAAAATATTAGATTTCATTTTCTATTCTATCCAGGGATCAGATTCTTGTCTACTAAATCTTTCCCCTCCTTAGTGAAATTTGGAATCTATCTTCCCCCCATCATTTGAAAAAGCTTTTGAAACCTTGATTCTGTACTCCACGCCTTTTTTTGCTCAAATAAATTCCTCAGTCTGCTTTGCACACTACAATTGTGCACGGGCATTGAAGTTCAAGAAAATTGTTGCTTTTTTCACTTTTCTAGTCTTTTGTTTCTGTAGCAAGAATGGTAGGTGCTATTCATTTTCTTTGTATTTTTTGATTGCATTTACTTCTTTTTTTCTCCACAACCAGTTAGAAGTTTGTTTTTTCCCACACAGAGTTTTGATGATTCTCGAAAAATCAAGCCAGTCTTGGCTGGTCCTTTTGGAGGACCAGGTGGAAATAATTGGGACGATGGAGTTTATTCGACTATCAGGCAGTTGGTAATTTGCCATGGAGCTGGTATCGACTCCATTAAGATTCAATATGATGTGAAGGGAAGTTCAATTTGGTCAGATAGACATGGAGGAAATGGTGGCACTAAAACAGACACGGTAGCTCCATACTTTGTTGGATCATCAATTGTTTGCTCAGTAATTTTGAAACATTTCGAGTCCTGTACTTCTTTGAAATGAAATTTAGATTTCCAAATGATACACAAATGACGTTTTAAGTTGGTTTTAGTTTGATCATCGATGAAGACAAGAGTCTCTGTGTACTAAGTTTTCATTTTTGGATTTACAGGTGAAGCTTGATTTTCCGGATGAGTACTTGACTATGATCCGTGGACACTATGGTAGCTTTGTGTCATTTGACAAAGTTTTTGTTCGATCCCTGACTTTTATGAGCAACAAAAAGAAGTACGGACCTTACGGGGTCGAACAAGGAACAGTTTTCTCTTTCCCAACGACTGAGGGCAAGATTGTAGGGTTCCATGGCAGGAGTGGATTGTACCTGGATGCCATTGGAGTTTACCTAAAGCCTATGGCAATACAAACACCATCTAAAGCAATGATTCAGTCACAGAATTATGTTGCGAGTAAGACTGAAAGTGAAGGCTATTCGATTATACAAGGAAGTGTTGGCCAAAATTATGATATTGTTCTTGCTTTGAGGCAGAAGGATGAATTCAAAAAGCCTCTTCCAACTACTGTCTCAAAACAAGTATCTAGTTCCTCAAGCTCAGAATCAAGTGATGATGAATCCACAGTCAAGGTGGGATGAAACATTTTTCTTTTATGCCTTTATTTGTCTTGTTTCAAGTAAACTTTTTCCCTTGTAAGGATTGAACTCAATTAACGGTTGCTGATGGTCATCTCAGAGGCCTGTTAAGAAGGGACTGTCTAAAGTCGAAAATGTGGTACCATGTGGACCATGGGGCGGCTCGGGCGGAACTCCATTTGATGATGGATATTACACTGGTATTAGACAAATTAATGTGTCACGCAATGTTGGAATTGTATATATAAGAGTTCTGTATGCTTGCGATGAGGAATCTATATGGGGAGTACGAGCAGGTGGAACGGGAGGATTCAAACATGACAAGGTGAAAGAATTTCCTGCATATTTTGGATTGAAAGGCATGGAATTACACCTCTCATTTATTACTCTCTTTCATCTCCTTCTCTTAGTCGAAACAACGGTTTTGCAGGTTATCTTGGACTATCCATATGAAATCTTGACTCATGTAACTGGACATTATGGGCCTGTCATGTACATGGGACCTAATGTTATCAAGTCACTCACATTCCATACTACAAAAACGAAGTACGGACCATTCGGAGAGGCACAAGGAACCCCCTTTAGTACCAACGTCAAGGAGGGGAAGATTGTTGGATTTCATGGGAGGAAAGGTTTGTTCCTAGATGCCCTTGGTGTGCACTTAGTTGAAGGAAAGGTGACCCCGGTGTCTCGTCCTCCCTCCAGTGATATTGTTCCTGCTGCACCACCACTTCTCGAAAATGAGAACGCCCCTTGGACTATGAAGCTGGCACCTTCAAAAGGAGGAGCACTTGAAGAGGTACTCTCTTGACTCTGCTAACCATTTTAGATGTTTCTTGCAACTGAACAAACAGAGGAAGCTAATATAAGTAGTCATGAAAGAACTTATGGATTAACTATTTGTTTCATAGATTGCTCGTGGTGTAGTAAAAGAACCGGCACCCTGTGGACCTGGACCATGGGGCGGAGATGGTGGGAAACCATGGGATGATGGAGTATTTTCTGGCATTAAACAGATATACTTGACACGGTCTCTTGAAGCTTTTTGTTCAATTCAAATTGAATATGATCGAAACAAACAATCAGTTTGGTCAGTTAAGCATGGAGGAAACAGTGGAACAACCATACATCGGGTACCTATAAATTTAACACCTTCGACAGTTTCGACAGTTTCTTATACCTGCCAATAGATATTACATCCACAATCGAACAAACATTTATGCTGGCTGTGTTTACAGGTAAAATTGAATTATCCACATGAAGTGTTAACCTGTATATCAGGATATTACGGTTACATCGGTAAAGATGAGAGACAACAAGCTATAAAGTCACTTACTTTTCACACAAGCAGGGGGAAGTTCGGTCCATTTGGGGAGGAGGTAGGGTCGTTTTTCACATCCACGACGACGGAAGGCAAAGTGGTTGGCTTCCATGGGAGGAGCAGCTTGTATTTGGACGCCATTGGAGTTCACATGCAACACTGGCTAGGAAGCCAAAGGGCATCCAAGTCGTCTTTGTTCAAACTGTTCTGATATGAAACTGAAGAACTAATAAAGCTGGGATGGAGCAATATGATTCCGTTAATAATCAATTCTGGAAAAGTAAGATTCTGTCATCTTTTCCTTGTCTTCCATTTGTATGGAAAAGAATGTTTGGCCTAATTAATCAATGACGCTTATCATATTATTCCTGCATATGATATTTCATAATTTCTCTCTTCCAAACATCACTCAGTTTGATCGTTGATTCTAAACATCCTCCATCCTTTATCCGTTTTATCTGTTGATTAAACCTTCTCATACGAGTTGATACTGTTAGTGAAATGTAATCAAAATTGAACGTGATTAAGTATATTTTTGTTATTAGATTTCAACAACAAATTACTTATTAGATTATATTTTTGTTACTTCTCATTAACAATACAAAAAGATAGAAATAATGATGTAACTTTTAAATGGGCCCAGATTAAAATGGAAAAAAAAAATTGTTTTTTTAAAAAATTACCCTTGAACTATAGGATTAGTTTCAATTATACCTCCAAACTTCGAAAAAATTCATTTTAACTTTTGAAGTTTGAAAGTTTTTCCAAAATAACACTTGAATTCTCTTGCCGTTGAATATATGAATAGAAAAGTTTGTATATGCTTATGTGTTGTTTAGGTGAACAAATCTAAACACAAACTAGAAGTAAATTTTAGGACGGGGTTAATGAAAAAATCATAAACAAAAGAATAAAAAACTGGAGAACAACATATATTATTTACAAATGCATAATGTCTCTTTATTTTAGATTTGTTCACATAAGCAAATATAATACTTTTCATCTATGAATTTAATAGCAAAAGTCTACCAGAAACAAACTTCGAACTTTTAAGGGTTAAAATAGAACTTTTCAAAGTTCAACAGTATAATTGAAACCGATCTCATAGTTCAAGGGCATTTTTTATAATTTAATATTTTTTCTTTAATGGAGATTAAAATATAAATATTAAATTATAAGGGGAAAAAATGTAGTTTAATATTTTAATTGTATTAATGGAGAAATGCTTGCATAACATGTTGTTTCTAAGCAATAGCTTGTATTTGTTTGTGTATACAATACAAGAAGGCAAAATATATCTCAAATAAGTTTTGTCTTTCTCACATAAGTCTATTGCCACAAGCCAAATCTATCAATAACTTCTATTATTGCTGCCTTGATATTTTAGGTATAAAGAATCTATTTAGAATGATTTTCTAAGTACTTAGAAAAGTGTTTTAAAATGAAAAGTATATATATTTTTAAAACCTTCAAATTTCATTTGCTAACAGAACTCTTAAACCAACTAACTTTGATAGGTAAAAACTGAAAGGGTTGATAAGACAAATAGAAAATTTTGAGATTTTATTTAGAAAAATAGCAAAAAAATTTCAAAATCATAAAAATAGCAAAAAAAAAAAAATTTAAATTGAAAAATTCTAATTAACAAATATCCAAATCATAAAAATTCTTTATTTTTCTTTTTTAATGTTATTTTAACTTACAAAAAACCTAATTAAATATATATATATAGAAGTGAAAATTTAGTTAAATAAAAACAAATCTAATATGCAACTAATAATTCAAATTCAAAATGGTTAAATAAAAATAAATCTAATATGCAACTAATAATTCAAATTCAAAATGGTTAAATAAAAACAAATCTAATTTGCAACTAACCATTCAATTTCAAAATGGTTAAATAATAACAAATCTAATATGCAACTAACAATTCAAATTCAAATTCAACGTGAGAAAAAAATATGGCACCTTTATCTCCTAAATCGGTTAGGTTAAAATGGTGTAAGTGATGATTCTAAATACACTGTATTTCTTATAAGAATTGATGCACGGTCTCATAATCGACGATGCCAGTTACACTGTATTTCTGCTTCTAATTGATACACGATTTTGTACTTACACACCAATTTAAAACTTGTAGTCTAACCACATAAAGGGCAATTAGGAGATTTCAAAAATATATGGCATGTGCGCGGCATGCTTTTGCCAAAAATCTTATTAATTTCAATTTTTTTCACTCTGTCCAATTTCTCAAACTGAAGAGAGAAACAAAAACAAAATGAAAAATATTGATTAGTTATTTTGGGCCTAGGAAAATGATCATGGGCCAAAAATTCCTCAAATCCTTTGAAAATGCTGATGGGCCTTTGAAAAGTGGGGTTCAATGGATTGAGCAACTCAAGCACATGAATAATATTATAATAATGTTTAGATTCAATTTTTGTTTTGTAATGAACATTGGCTTTTCATCTCTACAACTTTCAATTTTACTAAATAATATCATTGAAATTAAATTTTATTATCTATATATATATATACCCTATCGAATTAGAAAACTAAACTCAACAATTTTGTTCTAATGATTAGCATTATTTTTTTTCCAAAATCCAAATCATGAGAAACAATCATTTAGAATGTTGTGGGTGTTACTTCTAGATCCTTTCCTAAATAATTGTTTCTCATATGATACAATGATCCAGTGGTCAAGCAATATTCCCAAAAAAAAAAGAAAAAGAAATGAAATTTGTAGCTCATTATGTCCCTTTCATTATGGTTGCAAAATTTCATAAGATAATAACTATCATGAAAATCTTTAAAAATAAAAATAGAAAGAAAAAAAAAAGTCAACTGTTTGGTTAATTATTTTAAATACAAATTGCTTGAAATATTTTCAAATATAGCAAAATATCACTATTTGTCAATGATGACGGTTATCACCTATCACTGCTTATCAACAGTGACATTTTTCTATATTTGTAAATATTTTGGTTCATTTTTCTATATTTGAAAACAATTCTAACTTATATCATGAGAGATAGATTATTTAATGTGACTGCTATGTAAAACCACAATTTCTAATTATTTTCTCTATTGTATCTAACAATGTAAAAATTGTCGGCTTTATTTTATTTTTTTTATTTACAAGTACACAAATAGGTATAGTAGATTTGACGTTGAATTTAGCCAAAAAAGAAAAATCGATATGACATGAACATAGACAATAAAAAGATAAATCAACTTGATATGAACCTAGACGATAATAACGCGAATCTTATCTCATTTGATGAATGCATACAAATATATAAGTATGTATAAGGAAATTTCTATCTTGAATTCCCACAGTAGTTGAGTGTTTGTTTCTCAAGAAAGGAAAAAAACTTGAACAAGTTTTCCATTGTTTTGGGTTTTGGCTCTCTCCATAACTTTTAGCAAAAAAAAAAAAAACTTGCAAAATTCATTATGATCAATGTGAAATGAATATGTATAGTCTCTCCATGTGAATTAAACCTTATAATTTAATAATATAATCTTAATTTTCCTTCGTTGATTTTTCTAACTTTGCATATGCATTGCACCTTACCACAAAAGTAATTTTGGAATGTTTGTTTCTTCCTAATTAAATTATGGACCCATCAACTTAATTACTTTTGTGTCTATTCGTTCTAACCACACTGCAAAATTAGTCACAACCAATTTTCTATCAATGACAATATTTATTAACCAAAAATATTTGAGTGCAAGTTGCACTTCATTTTTGTGCCGCTCATTCAATTGTCTAACTATAATTTATTACGACAAAATTTTATTTCTTTTTCAAAAAATAATTTTCATTATATTGTTAGATTGAACTGAAAAAATAAGTATAGTTAAGAGTATACCAAGTATTAACTATCATGAGTTGGTCTACTGGTGGTAGGAACATAAAAAAATATATCTAAAGGGCTAAGAGGTCGTGAGTTTAATATCCTACGAGTTTCCTTGACACCTAAATGCAAGTTGTCCTATGAGATTAGTCGAAGTATGCATAAGTTAGCTCGAACACTCACGGACCAAAAAAAAAAAGTATACAAAGTATTTTAGATTAATTAAATATATGCAATGTAGGACTAAATAGATACCATATTCAAAAAAATATAAGACTAAATATTATTATTACAATGTAACAAAAATTATATAATAAATCCTAGAGAGAGAATCTAACTTCTTCTCTTTTTTTTTTTTGTTTTTTTTAATAAAAGAAAGAATCTAACTTAACCATACACAATCAAATGTTATTTACCAAAAGAGAAAAGAAAAAAGAAAAGCTGATCACAGAATCTAATTAACCTAATTAACTCTTCCATGCATTCAAATCTCACATTAATTTCTTTTTTTAAAAAAAAAAAAAAAAAAAAAAAAAAAAGCTGAATCATTGGTTAGAAAAACAAATGAAAGGATAATGAAAACAAATGAGGAGTGAGCTGTAAAAACCAAATTCAAACCCTAAACCCTTTCTTTTTAACTTTCCTTTTTTTTTCTCCATATTTAATATATTATATTATTATAAGCTTTCTCTTTTTAATTTGTTTAGCGAACTAAAAAAGTGAAGAATCTGATTTGTATAAATAAAAATCAAATTTCAAAACAGAGAGAGCCCATGGATTCTGTCCCTTTTACAAAACTGCTTCTAAATCAAACCTAAACCCATGTGTTCTCCTCAAAAAAAAAAAAAAATGTGAGTTTTTTTTCTCTCTCTCTCTTCTGTTGCTTTTTAAGTTTAGAGAGAGAAAAAAATGAACTTTTTAGGTTAAAAAGATGTTTGTGTGTTATGTGGTTGTGTTTTACTTTTTTAACCTTTAACTAAAATAGAAAGAGATTTGATCTGTGACAAAGTGAAAGGAATAAAACCCTTTTCCCTTTTCTTTTCTTTTTTTTTTTTCTTCATATCACATGAAATATTATCACAATGTGCAGATTCTTCAAATTTCTCTCTAAAAGATTTGCTGAGAGAGAAATGAGCAAACCCACTTTTCCATTTGTGAAAAAAAATATGAATTATATTTGAATTGACGATATAGTTATAACTGATTCATCGTTACATAGCATGAATAGACGTTAATCTAAGTATATATTTGTACTAATTAAGTATAACATGGTATCAAAGTCTATAAAATAACATAAATTGTATTCGATTTTTTATTTTTTAAAAAAATTTACTGTCTATCTACAATAGAATTTTTCTATATTTGTAAATAATTTGGCTAATTTTTCTATATTAAAAAACTATACAATAATAAAAATTGAATGAAAGCAAAGTAGAAAATAAATAAATAAATAAATAAGAGTTAGGCAAACATGGAGAACACACTTCACAATGCTAATTAACTTACTCCAATGTATGCATGCATGCATATTTTATTCCATTTATAATGCAAAGTCTATATTATATATTAAAAGGCCAAAATACAAAATGATTTTTTCCATTCTCCAAGAAGTTCTTGTTCGTCTCAATCTTCTTTGGTAGTGGTTATGGGATAATAATATCATTGAATGTTTTAAATTTTATTATATGTGACAATAAATTCAAATAAATATTCAAAATAATGTATATTTAACTTTTGTTTATTTTTGGTTTTCCACTTTTTTTTGGATAATAAAAATATATTCATATTATTATGTGTTACACCATAATTTTCATTTCATATTAAATCAAGAGAATTAAAATCATAATCGATAATTATGTAAGGATTAAACCGTTGATCTCTTTTAAGATATAGAACCATTTTTTTTTTTAGAAAAGGTAATAGAAAAACCATTTTTATCCTAATTAACTAATTAGTCTTTACCAACTAAAGTAATAATGTCTCTCCAAGTTTTGAATTTAATTGGATAAGATGCCAATAAAGAAATAAAAGCACATCCACAAAAAGCATATTTAAAGTAATTGTAAATATTTAAACTTATATTATATTTTACCCTAAAAACATATTATATATATTCTCACACATACACATTAAGAATTAAAGAAGGGATGAATAATCTTTAGAATTAAATATATAAAAACTGGCACATGACACTTTATCCAATAATTCACTTATTCACATATTTTATACACAAAGAGACTTCAATCAAAACATTTTAATTCATTTATCTTCCTAGACAATTATTAAGAGTATAGTTTTAAGTTCTTTTAACCTCAAGATTTGATGCTTAATACATGTCACAAAATGGTTATATAATTGAACAAAATTTATCCAACACGTACATAATTCAATAATTATATTTATGTTGTCAAAGTGAGTTTAGTTTAACAGTAATTAGTTTGTACTTCATATTTTATATATTTGTAATATTATATTTTCTTAATTTTTTTTAGAAGATCATTCATAAAATAGTAATCAAGAGAATATTCTAGTCAAGGTACTTTTTTCTTAACTTTTACAATTTTGGTCCATTACTTTTCCTGCTCCATTTTTTAGTAAAAATAAAATTAAAAAATCAATTTTTAAAAGAATTTTAAAAAAAATTGTCATATGTCATATTTTCATTGGCTGTAACCAGACTTTCCAAGTTCTTTTTATTTATTATTATTTTTATTTCCAATATTAGTTCCTTTTACCATTATGAGTATATTGATTTAGTTATAAATATTATTTATTTAATTAAGTGTATATTAGTATTCTTCTCTTCCTTAAAGTTAGAGATTCAGATAATTTTCACGCTCCACATTTGTTCTACTTTTTATATATATATATATATATATATATATATATATTATATATATATATATATTATTCTTATGTAAATAATGTAGAAGTTATGGTTTGCATTCATTTATATATTCAAAATGTTAAAATTTAAAAGGCTCAATATTTTAGGGCTTAACATCTGGGCTTAAAATGTAAACTAGTGGAGTGGTGATCCCTTAAGCATCAATATTTTAGTAGACTTCTACTTTTTTTTTTCTAAACAAAACAAAAAAAAGGAAAATTTGTATGTTTACCCCACACACACACACATATATATTTTTACCATAAGATTCTTTGGTCCTATTATTGGCTATCATAAATATGATATAGAAGTTAGATACAATTGCATGATATAAAAAAAACATTAAACATAAAGAGAATATTAATTAATTGAAATTTTAAGTAGAAATGCATAATAAGAAAAGAGAAGTAACAAATTAAAGTGTACTTCTCATTCACTTAAAAACATAAATTTACTATTCCAAAAATTATGGCAAGAGCCACCCTAAGATGAATGGAGAAGGAATTTAGGTAGAAACAATGCATAACTAAGTTAGGTAAAAATGCATGATTAGAAGAAGAACATGGGTAGGTTAAAAACCAAAGTACTTTAGTTAAAAATACATTTTACTATATTTCAAAAGTTATAAATAAAGAAATAATAAAGTTAGGTACAAATGCAATAATAAAGAAAGAGTTTGAAAAATATAATTATGGTTAACCCTAAGAGAAGAAACTAAAAACCAATTAATGAAATATTATTGTGTTTTAAGAAAGTAATTGCTTATTAAAAAAATAATTAATTAAGTAGATAAAAGCTTTTATTGCATGCTTAATTAGTAATTTAGTAGCATAACAAAGAAAAATGGTTGTCGTAGTGTGTTTGAATAAGTTTGAATATAAAGCAAAAGTACAATTATGTTTTGTTTTTTTAGACCAACGAGGAAAATGCTACACCTCTCTTTTGCAAATTCCAACAATTATTTGCTCGATCATCCTATGTCTCCTGTTTTGTCAATTCCTCTTACAATAATACAGCCGTTTTCACTCTTTTCTATAACCTTTTTTTTCTTATTCTTCTTCGTTTTGTAATAAAGTTCGAATTTTTACTCTTTCATTAACAACTTTCAATATGTTTATCAATCAATTAAACCACAAATTGAACAAATAATTTCTTTTTTTTTTTTGCAATTTGGCATCTTCTTTCTATTTCATCAACTTTTGTTTTGTGCATCAAAATTGAAATAGAACGACTCACAAGTTAGTTCATCGAATTTTTTTTTTGTCTCGTATTCTTAGAAATCTATAGTTTTGTTTCTAGTGATAAGTATGATGTACAAAATTTTCTCCTACGGTGGATGATGTAGGCTTTTATTATGATTATGATGTTGGTTTCAAAATAAAATTAAGAATTTTTTAATATTTCACTTGATTAATTTACGAATTTCAACCCATTTTATCATTCAATAAAGTGCTAAAATCCAACTAAAGAAAAGCATGCATAGATCACATTATTAAAAAATAATACTTGTATAATGATAGTTTCATCTAACTACAACAGCACTAAACTAATCACAAATCTTCATATATAAAGTAAAAATAAAAATCATAAGAATAGTTGAAACTACACTACTTTGTAAGTACAACTAATTAAGAATAAAATACACTTTTGCGTTCCCTGAAATTAAGTAACATAATGCAATATTTACTCAATTTTAAAATTTGAAATAATGGAATAATGAAAGTTAAAATACCATTTTTTTTTATATCCGTGAGTGTTCGGGCCAGCTTACGCGCACCTCGACTAATCTCACGGGACAACCCACCCGACCCTACAACAGGCGGGCTGCCAACTTACTCGTAAAATATTAAATCCTAGGTAGGTTACCACCATGGATTGAACCCACAACCCTTTAGCCCTTTGGCTTTTTTTGGAAGTTAAAATATTATTTTAGTTTCTATACTTTTAAGTTTGTTCAATTTTAGTCCCCATATTTTTAATTGTTCAATTTTAGTCCTTGTATTTTGAATAAATCTTAAATTTAGTCTATACTACTAGTTTATTGTGAATTTTTTCATTACTTTTTATCTTTTTTTAACATTTGCATTATAAAAATTTGAAAACATATTCACATATTGTGTTTTTTCACATGAAAATTATTTTGATTATTTAATCAATTTCGATAAAAATTAATTTTGAATGACTAAATTTAAGATTTACTAAAAATACAGGGACTAAAATTAAGCAAACTTTAAAATACAGAGACCAAATTGTTATTTTAACATTAAGTTTTGAAAAGTTCACCTAATTCACTTAGGTTAAGAAAAAAGGTAAAACTTGATTTTTTTTTTTTTTTTTTTTTTTGGCCCATATATAATAAAACACAAACACAAACACCAACGGTCAAACATATTCTCTCTCTCTTCTATCTCTTTAAGCAAATCTTGAAGATCCTCTTTTTTTCAAACAGATATTAAATGCAATGGGGCTTCTTAAAAAAAATAAATTTAAAAAAAAGAAAAAAAAAGGACAGATTCTCTTTCTGTGTGTAGTGTAGATCTTGTTTGATGGGTAAAAGAAGAGAAAATCTGGGTTTGATTGGGAATTGCTGTCTGAAAAGACTGAAAAGAGAGACCATATCAAAATAAAATATCTCATTATATATTTTTACATTATAATTTGGAACTTCTAAGCATTTTCACATATGTAACCTTTGTCTCAAACACACACACACAACTCCTTGTTTTATTATTGTATGTGTAATGTAACACACAAACATTAAAGTTGACATTCAAATGTTAAATTTTTCTCAACCTTGTCGTCTCAACCACTCGAACATGGTTGGTATATGGCCAAATCTTAACCTCCATGTTTTGGTTCATATTTTTAAATAAATTTTATAACTTAAATTTTTAAAAGTACATATTTTTTCAATTTCAATTTAAATTAATTGGTGTTCTCGATATAAAATTGAATTTTATGTCTAAATTTTACTCTAAATTAAATTGTGTCTAGTACGTTTGTGAATTTTAAATAACATTTTTTAATAGGATAAGGATATCTATTTGACACAAAATTGAAAAGACAATAACTTAATGAAAACAAACGAGATGCACCCATCTTTATTCATCTCATTTTTATCACACACATAAAAAAATGAAATTAATGTTTTAGAAAAGAAGTAATAAGAATTTGTCACGTGACAAATTATAATTGGACGGTTTGGTGAGATGCACAAAGATATATATTGTTCTGTGATGCACCTAAGTATTTTTCAAACAAAAGTTGAAAGTTTAAGACATTTTAAAAAGGTAAAGAACCTATTGGATACAAAATTCAAAGTTTAAGGACTTATTAGACATTTTTTTAAATTAAGTGACCAGATAAACAAAAATTAAGCTGAAAATTGAATGACTAAACTCATAATTCGACTAAATTTAGGTCTCGTCTTTTTAAGGGTAAACCTATAGAAAATGTGCAGATGATCTATGAGTTATAGTTTTATTCATTTTTTTATTTTCTTAGTTCACAATAAATATAGGTAATCAGGAATTAAACCTTAAACTTTAGAGTCATCAACTAGACAACTCAAATTGACAACTTGGGATTTTTTTTAAGAGACGATTTGTATAATAATAATGCACATAACTTGCTTTGAAGTATTTTAATATTTCATGATTATTTATTTAATTCAATATAATAGGAATAATATAATATATCAATATCTAACGTGATAATTTGACCAATAATCGTTCTAAATTTTCCAAGTTTCTCTAATCCTTTTCATACTAGATTTCAATAATATATTACGTACCAAAAGATGATACCTTTCCTAATATTTCGACACTATAATACTAAAAGATAAAAATCTATAAAACTAATGTAGTTGGTTAACTAACGGAGTTGACTGGTCATTTTTTAAAGTAACTAAACTTGATCAATACAATAATTTAATTGGTTTAAAATCATATATTGAATATTTTGTCAAAAAAAAACCATATATTGAATAGAAAATTTTAATTAAATAAGCAAAATAAATAACTAACATTAAATAATTTGTATTGACGATATACACGTTCGATACCAAAGCTAGCTTCCCTTCTATATCAAAAAAAAAAAAAAAAAAAAAAAAAAAAAAAAAAAAAAAAAAAATCAAAACACTATTTGTGAATTTGTTTCTTTGTGATTAATAAAAATCCATTTTCGTTAGTGATCCCCTCACGTTCTTGAACTGCGTGTTGAAGATCCTACATTAGATAGGTAGAGAGACTTCACAATCTTTAAAACGACACATAAGTTACTTCTTTTATTGCTAATTAGTTTTGAGATGGAACTCTATGTTTATTTAATATGATATAAGAGCTCATGAAACTCAAACAGGTATTCGATCAAATATTGGAATCCAACTCAAAAATATATCATCTTGATGGAGTTGCATGTTGAGGATTCATAAAAAGTACTCATGAAGCTCAAACAGATATTCAGTCCAATATTGGAATTCAACCCAAAAAGATATCATCTTGATGGTGCATGCTAAGAATTCACAAAAAGTATCATTGAACTATGGGGTCAGTTTCAATTATTCTCCTGCCTTTTGTTTTTTTTTTTTATAAAAAAAAACTCTTAAAGGCTTTTTTTTGTTAATTCATGGATGAAATGGTTAGTGTATGCTTTATGTATTACTTAAGTGAATAAATCTAAACACACAAGGAAAGTAAATTTGGGTGTTAGAGTTAGCGATGAAAATCATAAATAAGTTATATATATATATATATAAACAGAAACTTGGGGCCGTGGAGTTGAAAGGAGAAAGAAGACAATAGGTATTGTTAAAAAAATGCACCATATGTCTTTATTTTATTTTCTATGTGTATTTTTAAATTTGTTCACATGAGCAAATACAAACAACAAATACAAAGTTCTTGTATATTAAATTTAATGACAAAATTAAAGCTTACAATTGTTGTTTTGAACAACCTTCAAAGTTCAAGACTATAATTGAAACGAACCCTATAGTTCAAGAATATATATTTGATACAGTAACCTATAATTTAATACATACAACTCCAAATACTTGTTCACGTAAACGTCTATTCATTGAGGATAGCAAAAGCACATATCCTAGTCCTTACAAACAACTATTAAAAAAGAACCTTTTTTTTTTTAAGTTGAAAAGCCAAAATAAAATTGGGATGAAAGTTCTATATAGCAATAATAGAGAAACTAAATCACATGTGTGTGTTAATTTCACCTATGAAGGGTGAAAAATAAATTAAAAAAGGGGGTAAATAGTACCAATGAAAGGTTGACACGTAGAGAGAAGAAGAAGTACGTGGTGATAAATTATTGGTGGTCCAACAAAGTCTTTTTTGATAGAGAATTAAAACATAGCATTCATTTATTGGCCAATCATTTTCTTTCCGGACATTATAGGCCCTCCCGAATACAGACCATTACTTGTCATCAAAACATTTTTAATAATATAAATTTTACACATTTAAAAACAATACATTCTATTTTTTTTTTCTTATTTTAAAAAAATTAATCTTGTTATTATTTTAATGTTATTATATCATGTTTTTCGGCTAACATCTTAATTAATCATATAAATAATTCTTGTTCGATGCATGATTGCACGCTTTTCTAAATACAAACAACCCCTTATATAGCCAAAGCGTTTCGAATATTATTATATAAGTTTTTTTTTTTTCATTTTTTCTTTGTGAAAAGGAACTTCATTAAGGTCAAATATCCAAAATAGTCTATTATATGAGTTAGAATATTATTTTGGATATTTTCATTTTAAGGTTTATTTTAGTCTTTTTTTTATATATATATTTATCTTCAAACTTTTTGTTTTTTTGTTTTTCTTTTTACAAATTTTAGTCTTAAAGAATTAAATTTTAACGAAATTAATTATGTGATAATAATAATAATAATATTATTATTATGTTCTTGAAAAAAAATACGATGTAAATATATATCATAAAGGGTATGTTAATAATAACTTTTTTTTAATAATGAACTAAAGATGGAGACATTTTTAAGATTAATTTAATAAAAGTCCATAGAGTAAAATTGGATAATTAGCCAAAACGAGTTTGACTCATTGATATTGACATGTGCTTCGTCCCTAGAGGTCGAAGGTTCAACCCCCAACTCCATAACCGTTGTACTAAAAAAATCTGGATAATTAAAGTACAATAACTAAAATGAAATTAAGCTTAAACTAGGGGCGAAAGTTTTGTTTTTTAACAAATTATCTTTATGCACAGAGCAAATGTGCGTAGTTTCACTCATTTGTTGAATACGATAGGGAAACATTTTTTGTTCGACTCTGTAGTTTTTTGTTATTTGCATGTTCAAAAAGTTTAAAATGATAGATTATGACTGCGAGAAGTGTATAACGACATTTCAAATATACCCACTTAAAAATGGAGTTTAGTTTGAGTAATAAGGGCATCATCAAATTTGTCATTAAATGGACTATATAATACTAATATATTCAAAACCCTACCTGTTATTGTTTTAATTAGATTAATAATAAGAAATTTTATGTAATCTAAGGCTTAGATTCTGTGTTAATATATCTTGTTTTCCTTTTTTCCAAGTGGATTGAGGGAGGTGGGTATAGAATAGGGACCTATATAAGAGAATATAATTCATGGACTTTTATGTCCCTAGTTATTTGGTAATATTACGAAAATGGGCAGGTTGAATACTGGTAGCACGTGCCGAGATGTGATTGGATGTTGAAGTTGGTTGCGGCGTGATGCGTTCCCACTGGATTATAGCCCCCCCATGCTCGTGTCCCAACGCAGATCCTCCGTATCCAAAAGTGGGGCCCGGAGCAGCCCCCCTTTCATCTTGCCCTTTTACACAGTTTCCTCAACCTCACACGTGTCTTCCTCATCCTTGCACGTGAAATGCCACGTGTCAGGCACTCGTTTAATCAAACTTTAAAAAAATAAAATAATAACAGAAATTAACTTACCAAATTTTAGAAAGAATTGAAATGTCTTAATGGCTAGACATGTTTATGTTTGGTCTAATATTTACCTTTGATAATGTTAGAGATTCTATCATTCGCTCCTACATTTATTGGACTCAAGTGAATATTTATGTCTATCCATATAACATTAAATCAATAATTTATGAGTTTTTATTATTAAAAGTAAATTAATTTTTATCAAACAACTATACTTCTATTTCTTTAAAAAATAATTACACTATAACGACGGATTGAAAGTTCAATTTAAGAAATATAGATATTTAACTACTTGAGCGGCTAAAATTATTTGTTATTCAATAAAAATTCAATTTTATAATTAAATTCAACACCTAACTTTGTTTTGTTCAAAAGCATATAAAAATAGATATTCAAATCATTAACTTTTTAGTTGAGAGTTTAATGTCTTAGATTAGACAATTTAACACTTAACTTATTGCATTATAGTTATTTAAATATAAAACCTTTATTAAAAGAAGTTCATAAAAGATTAAGGATGAAGATTTATATTAACTTTAGAGTTATGTATTAATGAAACAAAAATTAAGACTATAAAAATTATTTACCAGTCATATCATAATAACTTTAAGAAAACATAGATTTGAAATCTGTATACCATACGGCCATCTAATAAGTACTTACTTGATATAAATTCAAGATATTTTTTTTATATTTTTACTCTTGTAAATTTATCAAACAGTGTAAAAGTATCCCTCATATTATTATTGTCTTGTAAATGAAGAACCTGCACGTTACATCCTAGACATAAAAATTACAAGTTGAGATTTTGTTTACATGGGTTATTAGAGAGAGAGAAATAAAACTTTTTTTTTTTTTTTTTGTTAAAGTTGTTATTTTTCTTTTTGATTTCCCTTCTCCAAGAAAAAAAAACACATAAAAAAACATAAGAAAAAAAAAAAAGAATCTGTTTAAGGTGCATGTTTTTGCGTACAAAAAATCTTAAAAGCACCAATATAAATAATCCTTAGTCTTACGTTACGCTTCAACAAACAGAACACACTCCCATTTCTCTGCAAATTTCTAACATTTCTTTTTTTATTTATTTTCTTTTTCTTTTTTTATTTTGCTCTGTTCCCTTCCCATGCAACACTGCCACCGCCGCCGTCCGATTACCTTCGCCGCCGTGAAAAGTTTCATTAATAATTCAACAATGATGACCACTAAGCTTCTCTTGGCCTTTGCCTTCTGCCGTTTGATAGCCACCGTGGGACTCGACATGGGTCCGGCGGCGGAGCTTCCCCGTCTCGGTATCGACGGCCTTCTCACCGTCGACCCTTCCGATATCGAAACCGCTTCTATCGATTTCGGCCTCATGACTCGAAATCCGCCTCTCGCCGTCTTGCACCCAGCCTCCGCCGATGACGTCGCCAAAGTGATCCGGACGGCGGTTGCGGCGGCGGATACGGCGGAGTATGGTGGGTTTACGGTGTCGGCGAGAGGGCACGGGCATTCGATAAACGGGCAGGCGCAGACGGGGAATGGGGTGGTGATTGAGATGAGTGGCGGCGGAAGACGGCACCGGCGCGGCGGCGGGAGGGGTATTTCGCCGCCTCCGCCGCCGCATGTGGTGTCGGAGAAAGAGAGATTTGTAGACGTATGGGGCGGAGAGCTGTGGATTGATGTACTGAAATCGACGTTGGGATATGGGTTGGCGCCGAGATCGTGGACGGATTATTTGTATTTGACGGTCGGCGGAACGCTGTCGAACGGCGGAATCAGCGGCCAAGCTTTCAACCATGGCCCTCAGATCAGCAATGTCCATGAACTTGACGTCGTCACAGGTCCATTTTTTTTTTTCTTACCAACAAAAATGCAAATGCAATTATTCAAAATTAAATCTTTAATTTATTATATACTTTTTTCTACTCGAAAAAAAAAATCGTGAGATTAAACAGTTTTATGGTCGTTTTTGTTTAGTTCAAAATTTTCATACAAAATTAGTAGTTTATGTTTTATCTCGAACTATTTATTATGCTTATTTTCTTACCTCTTTTAAACTAGATAACAAAATAAATAAATCTGTATGTGAAAAGTTTTGATAATAATCTTTTTATTTAAAAAAAAAATTACACTACTCTCCCCTATAAATTTATTTGTCATGTTATCTATTTTTTAATTATTTAATTATATTATGAAAACTTAACAAATCAGTTTATTTAAATCTGGTTGTGTAATTATTTGATTTTTTTATTTACTTTCCATCAATATTTTAAAAATACCAAGCTTAAAATTTGAAAATTAAAAAAGAATCAGAAAGTATTTTTTACTTTTAGAATTTGAAAAAAAAAAATATATATATATATATATAGTCTTTCATAAAAATGTAAGAACTATAATACAACAATATATAAGAAAACAAACATATATTTTAGTAAAAATATATATATATATATATATATATAAATATATATATTTTAGTAAATATATATATATTTTAGTAAATATATATATAAGAAAACAAACATATATTTTAGTAAATATATATATAAGAAAACAAACATATATTTTAGTAAAAAAATATATATATATATATTTTAGTAAATATATATATAAGAAAACAAACATATATTTTAGTAAAAAAAAATATATATATATATATAATATATATATATATATATATATTTTTTTTACTAAATATATGTTTGTTTTCTTATATATTGTTGTATTATAGTTCTTACATTTTTATGAAAGACTATATATATATATACCTGACCCATTTAATAACCATTTAGTTTTTAGTGTATATTTTCTCTCATTTTTTTACTAAAATTTTATCTTTTTTTATTTAACCAATTTTTAGTAGAAAAAGCAACCTAATAAATTTAGAGGTGAAATGAGTATTTATAAAATTAATTTTAAAAAATAGAAAATCAAAATGATTATAAAAATAATTAAATAATGTAATTTCTACAACTAAATAGTCATCGCTTAAACAATTATATAAGGGAATTTTCCTTTTTTAATGAACAGGAAATGGAGAGACAGTGAAATGTTCAAATGAAGAAAACTCAGATCTATTCCACGCAGTTCTTGGTGGATTAGGACAATTTGGGATCATCACACGAGCAAGAATTCTTCTCGAACCAGCTCCTCAAAGGGTACAATAACAAATAACAAAAAAATTAAATTTTAATTTTTTTTCTTGTCCTTTCCATGCAAATAAATAAAAATAAAAGACATGCAATATTAATTTAATTAAATTAAAAAAATTAAATATATACAGGTTCGATGGATTAGAGTATTGTACTCAAATTTCGAAGCATTTACAAAGGATCAAGAATGGCTAATTTCTTTACATTCAAAATCAAATAATGAGAAATTCGATTACGTGGAAGGATTTGTAATCGTGGACGAAGGCTTAATCAACAACTGGAGATCCTCCTTCTTCTCACCGGCTAATCCGGTCAAAATAACCTCCTTTAATAATAATCACTCTGATGGAGGAGTTTTATACTGCTTGGAGATCACCAAAAACTACCATGAATCCGCATCTCACACCGTTCATCAGGTATATACTCAAAAGTTTTATATTATTTAACCTTTTCTTTTTCATTAATTAACTTCCTTCAACGACATTATCATCATTATCATCCTTTTGTTTTTGCATTATAATCACTCAATCATTGCCATTTTATGTCTTCTTCTTTACCAAAACACACATATAATAATACAAAACAATAAATAAAGTTCGTTTGGAACTTGAAATAAATATTTAAAATTTTACTAATATAGACTTTTAATTATGATTTGGAACTTGGAATAATTTGAAAGTGAAGTAAATTGAGTGAGAAATTTTTTATTTTTTCTGTTGTTGTGAGATTACTGAATTATGAACATTGGAGGGCATAAAAAGTAATAATTATGAGGGGATTTTGCAAGCTGTATTTGGGTTTTGTCTTGAATTTCAATATTAGGGTTGTTTTTTAGTAGTCTCTTTTAAAATGGATTTTTGTGTGGAAAGAGATATATATATATATATATAAAATCCCAAATGATTCAGAGAGTTTTAAGGGAATGTGGGCCAATATTGTTCTTTGTTGCATTATTCTTTTTCAGTTGTGTGTCTCTCTCTGCTGCATGGCTGGAAACTTGTTTGCTTATATATATATATATAGGCACCCAAAGAAAAAAAAAAAAAAAAATTATTATTCTTTTTCTTTTTCTTTTTCAATACTCAAAAAGTAAAATTCAATAAATATATATTTATATAGTGAAATTTTCTCAAATATGGATTTGGAATCTTCTACTGCCATCTTTGTCTTTCCTTGTGTTTGTTCTTCTTCTTTGCCCTCTCAATCCCTTTTGGGTCAAACTATATGGATTATCGCACAAGCTTAAGTGGTCAATATTTTTTATTTTAATTAATCTTTTTTTTTATTTGTTTTAGTACCTGTTCGATAATGATTTTGTTTTAAGAACACAATAGGATAAGGGTAGTTTGGATATAATTAAAATGGTATGATCATAATTGATAAGAATAAAACATAGAAGATCTTGTGTGAATCAATTATTGTTTTAAAATCCTAAGACAGAGAAAAGAACACGACTTTAAGGAATTTCTTTCTTTTTCTTTAATTCAAAATTAAATAATAAACTACCAAATTATTCTCTTTTTTTTTCTTCTTTCTTAATTTTAAGATTGATTGGAATCAAACTTATCCTCTGACAAAAAGTAGCACCTGCTTTGCAACAAAAGCTGTTCTCCATTTTTATTTTTTATATATATATTTCATTTTAATTATGCTTTTTTATTTCATTTTTTCAAAATTCAAACTTCAAAGTACTATTATTGTATGTATATGTTTTTTTTTCCTTTTTTCAATTGACTTAAAACGACGGCGTTTAATCAGGAAGTAGAGGCGTTGCTGAAGGAATTGAATTACATACCCGAGTCGGTTTTCACAACGGACCTAGGTTACGTGGACTTTCTGGACCGGGTTCACAAGGCCGAATTAAAGCTCCGGTCCAAGGGCCTGTGGGATGTCCCACATCCATGGCTAAACCTCTTCGTCCCAAAGTCAAGAATCGCCGATTTTGACCGAGGAGTTTTCAAGGGCATTTTGGGAAATAATACCAGTGGGCCCATCCTCATCTACCCCATGAACAAACACAAGTAAGTTTTTTTCTTTTTAAATAAAATAAAATAGCAATCACTTTCTGCATGCAACATGCAAAATTATTATTATTATTATTATATTATTTTATATAGGGGAGGGGGGAGCTTTTTATAATATAATCCACCTCTCAAAATGTCCATAACATTGTTTCCAAAATTTGATAGCTTTCAAATAGTCCCTACAAGTTTTTCTTTTTTCTTTTTTCTTTTTCTTTTTTTGGTAAAGGTATAAAAAAGTGGACCATTGAAAAGATATTATGCTTCATGTTTGGATGACTCAATGTATTCACTTGGAAAAGAAATTATATATGAGACCGTCATAATGTGGTTAATAGTTCTTCACAGTCAAATTATGAGAGCTAAGGACCTTAAATTTATATCTGATTGTTATTAGGAAGCATCTAAATTTTATGTGGTTGCCTCATTGTATTTCACCTCATTTGTAGGTTAAAGGGTTTATGAAAACGACATCAACTATATCTTTAGCATTAAAAATATTGATTATGAACTAGATTTTTTTTCAACATTTGGGTGTCAAAAAAAGTAAGTGACCATCATGAATTGATCTCATTACTTTTGACATTTTATTTACCACTAGATCAACTCATGACGGTTACAAATGAGTTATATTATTAAAATCATGAAATGGGTATCACAATAACCAAAAGAAAGGGTGAATTAGTTCTTAAAAATTCCACATAAGACATGAGATGGAGGCCTAGCCAGCTTGGATTGATAAATACTTTGAGGGTTTTTTTTTTTAATGGGAAAATCGGACGGTGGTGATTGTCCAAGGGAGAAGATTCTGGTGTCAGGAGATCTTCTCCGTTGGACCTACCAATGGGGATCATGTCCTTGTCCAGTTGACGTATTCAGTTTTGCAGTGTTCTAATGAACATTTTGGCTGTTACTGCACATCTAACGACCCCTACACTTGGGGGTCCCATTCATTGCCTCAAAAACTATCAACTCCATGACCCATCCCTTCTCTTACACCCTTTGTTTGCCATTTTATGACAGTTGTTTCCCTTTTTCCTGTGTAGGTGGGACCCGAGGACCTCCGCCGTGACCCCGGAGGATGATGTGTTCTACCTAGTGGCATTGCTACGGTCAGCGTTGGACAATGGGGAGCCGACGCAGTCCTTGGAGTATTTGAGTCATCAGAATCATCAAATCTTGGCATTCTGTTCCGAAAACCGGATTGAAGTGAAACAATACTTGCCTCACTATACGACGGAGGAGGAGTGGGCCGAGCATTTTGGAGATAAGTGGCCGGAGTTTCAAGCGAGGAAGATGAAGTTCGATCCTCGCCACATTCTCGCCACCGGGCAGAGGATATTCCCACCCTTCAAGCCGGTAAACACAGCTGTATCCCGGTGATCAACAAGACCTGATTGATAAGAGAAAACAGCAAAAATGGCAGCAGTATGCACATACTGTAATGAATTAGGAAAGGAATATTTTGTTGTATATAATGAAGTAGAAAAGAGCAGAGAATCAAAATGTTCTTGAGAAGAGGGCTCTTTCCTTTTCTTTTTTTTTACAGTGCAACACAGCTCAGAATTGTTTTGCCGAGGACCAGAAAAGGACGGTGGATTTTCAGCAACATGGATGGGGTCCTCCATGATCAATGCCTGCACAAATAATGTACTGCTGAGGCTAATTTCCGACCGTCCAATTGCTTTGCCTCTGGCTTTTGATCATCAGCAGTTTGATGATGGGTTCAGTTCTAACTTCCAAGTCTAAATCTTTCATAATCTGGCAATTTTCACTGTTCTGTCCCTTTATTACATTTTTGTTGATTTGATGCAAGTTAAAAGTATTGCATTGCCTCAGATTATGTAATCAAAGAAACCTATTGTTTCAAATTCTCTTCAAGCAATATCTTGATAAACCAAGTAATTACTATTGAGTAGTTCAAAAAACAAAGAGAAAAAAGCAAGGAGCTGTAAGCGATGAGCAATGACAACAGCAATATAGCCAGAGAAACCAACTTGTACAAGGATCATTTTTCAATTCAACTAGAAAGAATAGAGATGGAGATTTAAAATCTCTCCTTTCTTCTTTTTTTCTTTGAGTTACTTATTCTGAGTAGACAATATGAAAACCCCTAAAAATTTTACCTGCTTGGTGATTGAGAGGGAGACTAATTTGAGTCATTTCAAAATTCAAACTAGCAACCATCCAATGTGGAGTACAAGAATAATTATTTGTAGCAAAATAGTACATTCAAGATCTTAAATGAGATTGTAGAAAATCACGTAGGAAGCATGACAGTTTAGTTTGATTAATGTGTCTATGTACATCACATGTTGGACACTCCAACACTTAAGTATTTATTGAACATGTATCTGACACCTGTTAGTATAATAGACATATGTTAAACACTAGTTATACAAAGTGAATACAAGTGAAATACTTGTTATACATGTGTTGAATATTCAAACTGACTAGGAAGCACAAATAGTAACGTAGGACAAAACTAATAAATTTTAAGAGCAAAATATCAAGCTCGTTTTCTTAAACATATAAATACATAAGCTTGTTAACTTTAAATTTCCTTATTATATAAAAATGACATGTTTTGAGAAATATATATTTTAGTAAATGTGTCATTACTGTGTCTATGCCTTAATTTTTGTTCAAAAGTTGACGTGTCATGGTATCTATTCTTCTTATATAGCCACCATCCTAGCACAAATCATACAACTTTTCCCCACGGACCCCAATAATATCTATTGAATAGATTAGAACAAAAGACAACAGCTGTTAAGATGTATATGGAAACGCAAGTTGTTATTCAGAAGATAACCAGAACAGTTGCTACAAAGTAGTCATTTTGCAAAAATAGAGAGATCAATATGAGCAATTAACAACTTACACCTCTGGCAAGCATGCTACAGACAGTCATTATTTACAAGAATCCTTCTCCGCTCCAAGTTGATTCCCGAATCTTCGCAATGCAATTGAATAGACAGTTTTCCTACTTGCTGATGTTTTGCAAGCAACCAATTTGACAGCCTTCATGAAAATAAAGTTTTGTCAGAATTCAGGGACTACAATATTTTTACGGTTCAAAGTTTGTTTTCATCTCTAAAATTCTAAGATTTATTCTATTTTCTTTCCTGGCCTTTCAAAATTATCTTTGAATTTTAACAAAATAATCATTTTGGTCACTGCTACCTAGTATCTGCCTCTTGAAACCCACCTCAACCAATGCATATAACTTCTATAAATGCCACCACGATGACATGATAGTAAAAACATTAAAACTTTGAAGTCATGTCAAGGAGACTAAACTAGAACAAACATGAAAGTTCAAAGACGAAGACACTCCTCTTTGTCCAGTAGTGAGAGAATGATACCAAGCCTCTGAAAATGCATTACTATTCATAAAATTGTCTTCATCCTATAGTCCAATTCAAGTCATTACCATAGAAAGCCTATGCCCACTGGAGATCAATTCTTCCAACTCCTTTTCCAACTGTGATTCTGATGGAGTTTCGACTTCAGAATTTAGCTTTCCTTCAATCAGCAGCGTAATTTCACCCTTGGTTTGGTGCAGCGAGAAGAATTCTTTAGCTTCAGCCAGGGTACCCCGCCAAAACTGTTGCAATCATCATGCTTAATACTAAATGACACGTCAACATTGTGAAATTCATTATTGGAAACCATTGAAATTACATTGCTACAAATTACAATATTCAAGCACGAATAACAACTATGTATTCCCACATATAATACGTGTCTAACAAATGTTGGACTCATTAACTTTGAACAATTAGTGTCTAATACATATCTATTGATTGTGATAAAAAGTGTCCAATTTGTATCCAATAAGTGTTGGAGTGTCTAAGTTAAAACAGATTAGCTAAATCGAACTGTGCATGCTCCTTATGTTACCATACCGAGTTAACTTTTTTATTTACTTTTACTATTATTTTGATGCTAAAATTTATAAACTCATCATTAGAAGTAGGGGTGTACATCGGTTGGTCGGTGTCAATTTTGGGGGAAAACCGGCCCCAAAACCGACTTGCATGCTCCTTTGTGTGGCAGCCGACCAATCAGCGGTCGGTTTTGTTGGTTCTCTCTCTCTTATTTTTATTTTTTTTAATGGTATTTCTGTTTCATCCGCATGAGGGCCAATTTAGAGAAAGTCTAAAAGAGAGATGTGGGCTGGGGTTTTATTTTGTTTTAAAAAAATAATAAAACTGAAAAAACTAATAAAATATTATATAATTATATCGATCAGGTGGGGTTTTCCCCCTACTTTTCGACCGACCGACCGACCGACTTTTTTTTAAAAAAAAAAACTGACACCAACCGATGCCCACACTAGTCGGTCAGATCGATTTTCAGTGTATTTGTGTTCACCCCTAATTGGAAGTCCAACAGCTAGGAACTCGACAGAGTGCAGAAGAAATTGGTAGAATAGCATCATACAAGGTAATTGAAATTTTGGTCAAATGCAACATTGTGCTTGCCACTCACCAAGTAAGCAGAGCAGAAGTATTGAGAACCCTACCAACTAAAATAGCAAAAAACAGAGTGAGGAAGAAAGTTACCTCCTCATGTATCTTGGTCATTTCACGAGCTATAACACATCGCCTGCAAAACAGCAACAGAAACAAAAATATTCACCAAGTTGGCAATAAGCAAACTGGCCGATAACAGAAGGTGAGTCTGCTCCTCCACTAAAGCAATTTGGATCACAATATGAGTTTTGATTATGGGCCTGTTTGGGAGTAATTTTGAAATTGATAAAATCACTTTTGTCATCATTAATTACTTTTGAATATGTCTTTCATCATTTAAAATAAATTTAATGTTTGATTTTCCACTTTTAAACACGATCCCAGATATGGTATAATCATTGATTTTCAATATTATCAGCATGTTTTGGAGTGGTTTTGAACCTAACAAAAGTAATTTTAACCAATTTAGAATCATTTCCAAACAGCCACATATGTAACTAGAAGCACATAACAATATTACACAACCTTTAACCACAGTCATAGAAAGAAACACACACAAGCTTCTATATACAATGTATAACAAATCCTTGATGACTCTGATAAAACATAACAGGATAATGCATGATACAAGCTTAACTGCAGAATGAGTGAGTTTATTTATTAGCTTCAAACACTAGAACAAGCCAAATACATCACCACCTTTTCGGCTTTTCCTAACACAACTTGAACATACATGAAATAGAATGGTCTAATTAAGATAATCATGATGAATGAAATATCTTAAGATAATCAATTCCCTCAAAGGTTCCAAATCAGACGTCATTAGATAATAAATTAAATAGATTGAAGCAGATAGTGGAAGTGCAACTGGACTGATAAATTACTCTGAGAGAAATATCAGTACAGTAGATTGGAGATGGACATATACGAAATACCTTGATTCACCAAATAATGGTGAAGTTTCCTCAAGAAACTGCTTGAGTTTGTGCGGAGGAACATAGAATATTTGAGTTGCCTCCTCATTTGCTGAAACCATCAGCCTCTCTCTTCTAGATGCAGCATGCTTAGGAACAAATCCAACTGCACATTACACATATTGAGAAACTGTAGCGAGCCTAAAGGCAACAAAGGGCAAAAAAAGCTCAAAGAAAGATGCCCCCGCAGTCAAAGCACAACTATAAGTACCAGGACGAAATTTACCAAATGTAAACTCATCAGTTGATAAGCCAGAGGCAGAAATAGCAGCAACAACAGCAGAGGGCCCAGGAACAGGAACAACGGGTATATTTTCACTGACACATAATCTAACCTGTATTCACATGGTACAATTATATTAATGCCACCTTCCATAATTGCCAACTTTAGCACATCTCAACTAGTTAAAGGCATATGCCAAGAGGTCAAAGGTTCGTGTAGTCTATAATTCAGAGAATGAATCTCTCAAAAGTATATTCCATAAGACTTGAGTTACATATATATAGGCGAATAAGAAACCCTAATCTAGACAATGTGAAATTACAATTAAGGACAATATACATAGATAATTACAATTAAGGACGTATTCTAACACTCCCCCTCAAGCTGGAGCAAATATATCAATCATGCGCAGCTTGTTACATAGATAATTTATTCTTGCTCCATTCACAGCTTTGGTAAGAATATCTCCCAACTGTTCTCCAGTCTTCACATATCCTGTAGATATCACTCCTTCTTGTATTTTCTCACGAATGAAATGACAGTCCACTTCAATATGTTTAGTTCGTTCATGAAACACTGGGTTGGATGCAATGTGCATAGCAGCTTGATTATCACACCATAATTTAGTTGGCACGGTAACGCTAAAGCCCATCTCAGATAAAAGCTGATGTATCCACATTATCTCACACACAGATTGTGTCATAGCTCTATATTCTGACTCTGCACTCGAACGTGAAACTACATTTTGTTTCTTACTTTTCCACGACACTAAGTTTCCTCCAACAAAAACACAATATCCAGTCGTCGATCTCCTATCTTCTCGAGATCCAGCCCACTCTGCATCTGAAAAACACTCAACCCTTGTGTGGCCATGATCTTTATATAAGATCCCACGTCCAGGTGCAGCTTTCAGATAACATAAAATTTGTTCTACTGTAGCCCAATGATCTACTGTAGGAGAAGACATAAACTGACTCACTATACTCACAGCATAAGCAATGTCTGGTCGTGTCACTGTTAAATAGTTCAACTTCCCGACTAGTCTTCTATATCTCTCAGGGTCTTTAAACAATTCACCTTCTTTGGCAAGTAGCAAATTTGGTATCATTGGAGTGCTACATGGTTTGACTCCTAGTTTTCCAGTCTCAGACAACAAATCAAGTAAATATTTTCGTTATGATAGATAAATACCTTTCTTGCTCCTCATTACTTCAATACCCAAGAAGTATTTTAACACTCCCAAATTTTTAGTATGAAACTAACCCTGAAGAAAAGTTTTAAGAGAGGATATACCTGATACATCATTGCCAGTGATAACAATATCATCAACATACACAACTAGCAAAGTAATACCATGCTCTGATCGTCGATAAAATACAGAATGATCAGACGTACTTTTCTTCATACCAAAACATTCAAGGGCTTGACTAAACTTACCAAACCATGCACGAGGGCTCTGTTTCAATCCATACAAAGATTTTCGAAGTCAACACACTTTACCACTCTCCCCCTGAGCAACAAACCCAGGTGGGTGCTCCATATAAACTTCTTCTTGAAGATCACTATGTAGAAAAACATTCTTAATATCAAGTTGATGCAAATACCACTTGTGAGTAGCAGCCATGGAAAGAAACAATCGAATGGAAGTCAATTTGGCAACAGGAGAAAAAGTATCAGAATAATCAGTCCCATAGATTTGGGCATAACCCTTGGCAACAAGGCGAGCTTTCAGACGCGCCACTGTGCCGTCAGGATTGAATTTGATAGCAAACACCCATTTACACCCAATTGCCTTCTTGCTTGCCGGTGGAGACACTAAATCCCAAGTACCATTGTCATCCAAAGCAGTCATCTCCTCAATCATTGCACTACGCCACCCAGGATGAGATAAAGCTTCATGAACAGAGTTAGGAATAGAGGTAGAATCAAGAGATGTAAGAAAGGAATAAGTGGGAGGAGACGACTGGTTATACGAAACAAATAAAGAAATAGGATAAGTACAAATGTGCTTACCTTTCCGAAGGGCAATAGGAAGATCATCACTCGATCCTGGATCAGATGTCGAAGAAGGTAGAGGTGGAGGACATGTTCCTGTGGGTTGTTGAGGAGGCCGTCTGGAGAAGACTCGAGTAACAGGTGGAGGAGACGAAAGAGAGACAGAAGACGACGGAGGAAGAGACGGTGTAGGAACGGTAACTTTGGTAATCTCATAAATCAAAAAATCATCATCCTCCCCTTGACAAGGACTTGACGGTGAAGAACTAAAGGGTATATCTTCAAAAAACGTAACATCAGGAGATACAAGATATCTGTTCAGATTAGGAGAATAACAACGATAACCCTTTTGAACACGCGAATAGCCTAAGAATATGCATTTCAAAGATTTTGGATCTAACTTAGTACGATAGGGGACTAACATCCCCAACAAAACAGACACAACCAAATATCTTAGGAGCAATAGGAAACAAAGGTTTTGTAGGAAACAAAACACGATAGGGAATCTCACCGCTGAGAACAGAAGAAGGCATTCGATTAATCAGGAAGCAAGCGGTGGAAACAGCATCCGCCCAAAAATGTTTAGGGACATGCATTTGAAAGGATAGGGCTCGAGCTGTTTCAAGTAGGTGTCGGTTTTTTCTTTTAGCAACTCCATTTTGAGATGGAGTGTCAGGGCACGAGAATTGATGAATGATGTCATTATCACGTAAGTAAGACCCAAGTACATGAGAAAAATATTCACCAGCATTATCAGTGCGCAGAATTTTGATAGAGACATCAAATTGAGTTCGAATTTCAGCATGAAAAGCACAAAAATGAGATAGTAATTCAGAACGATTTTTCATTAAATATAACCAAGTCACACGAGTATAATCGTCAACAAAAGTAACAAAATAGCGAAAACCAGTTTGGGACACAACAGGACAAGGACCCCAAATATCAGAGTGAACTAACTCAAATGGAGCACTAGCTCGTTTATGGACTCTAGGACTAGAACTAAGACGATGAAACTTAGCAAACTGACACGAATCACAATTTAAAGAAGACAAAGAACAAAATTCGGGATAAAGTTTCTTCAACACAGACAATGATGGATGACCTAAACGACAATGAACTTCAAACAGGGATGTAACTCCAGGACAAGCCACAACTTTCGGGATTTGGTGGTCGAAAATGTAAAGGCCTCCTGACTCATGTCCTCTACCAATAATCTTCTTCGTCACATGATCCTGAAACAAGCAATAACCAGGAAAGAACGAGACAAAACAGTTAAGGTCAAGAGTAAGTTGGCTAATAGAGATTAAATTAAAAGACAATTGAGGCAAATATAACACAGAAGATAAAGAGAGGGAAGAGGTGAGATTAACGGTGCCGGAGCCAAGGACAGAAGAGGTGGAGCCATCTGCCAAGGTAACAAGTGGGGATGAGGTAGGGGACAAAGGACTAGAAAACAAGTTAGAATTACCTGTCATATGAGCAGTGGCACCAAAGTCTATGACCCATTTGGTAGATGATGTAAGGAGGCATTTTGTATTACCTGTCTCAGCAATGGTGGCAATAGGAGTCGATGAAGAAGATGCCTGTAGGGATTCCTGGAATACTTGGAATTTAGCAAAGTCTTCAGCAGAGATGGTAACAGACTTCTCAAGCATATCTGTGGTGGAAGCTATCTGAGCATGCTAAGATCTCTGAGTCTTATACAGCAGCTTTCGACAATCACGTTTCAGATGGCCTGGCTTACGACAATAATGACAGACGATCTCCTGAGAATCTGATTTTCGACTATCATAGGTAGGCTTCTGAAAATGGTTAGGCATCCCTAAAGGAGCTCGGGGTTGATCATTCTTGCTTATGAGAGCACTGCTCGGTTGATACAGACGAACCAGATTGAGAACTCTCAATACGAAGAACACGACTAAAGGTGTCGTCTAGCGATGGAATGTCAGAATCAGATAGAATCTGTGTTTTAGCCATGCCAAATTCAGGTGACAGCCCATTCAAAAATATCATAACAGCCATCTTTTCTCATTGAGCTTGTTGAACTTTGATATCAGTGAAAGGTAATAATAAAGCAAGTTCAGCAGTTATCTTCTTAAATCTCATAAAATAGCTTGTAACAGATTCTGCCTTCTGTTCGGCTCGAAAAAACTGCATGCAAACATCAAACATTCGATGGACGTGTTCTTTCCCCGAATAAAGAAATTCCAAGAACTCTAACAATTCCTTCACCGAATTACAATGATTCACCAAGCCAACGACTTCACTCTCAATGGAGTTCTTAATCTGAAGATAAAGACGAGCATCATCGCGAAGCCAACCCTTTTTCTTATCATCTTTCGGTGGATCCTCAGTCACATGATCATCCATATCAGTACTCAGTAGGTAAAACTGAATCGTTCTTCGCCACTCATAGTAATTAGATCCATTTAACTTGTGTTCGGTGATCTTGGATGATAAGGGAAGTACATTAGACACCACCATATGTGTCGGTTCAGCCATGACAACGCACCACACAACTTGTAGATCTCGAAAATAGGGTAGATGCAACAAAAAAACAGTGAACCAAGACCCGGTATAACTAAAACAGCCCCAAAAAGGACCAAAACAGTCACAAACCCTAAGAGCAAAAAGGGTATTTTCGAAATAACCTCACACCCGAGACGATTTTGATGGAACCAAAGGTATAGACAGGTCAAAAACTCAAAACCGAGAAGAACCCAGCTGACGGACGTGGAACCGGATGTCCCACGCGCCCCCACGCGCCGGCGCGTGGCGGATGAGTCTGAAGATACAGGCGGCGCGCCTCACGCGCGGCAGTTCCCGGCGACTGACGAAGACAGACGGCTGCGGAAGATGGCGGCGCTTCTCCTGAGGTGGGTGGTGTCGACAAACGGCCACTCGAAATCGATGACCAAAATACCAAACCCTTACTCTATGAGATTGTTGCCGTCAAACGAAAGTTCGAAATTTCGAAACCCTAGAGGGCTTTGATACCATGTAGTCTATAATTCAGAGAATGAATCTCTCAAAAGTATATTCCATAAGACTTGAGTTACATATATATAGGCGAATAAGAAACCCTAATTTAGACAATGTGAAATTACAATTAAAGACAATATACATAGATAATTACAATTAAGGACGTATTCTAACAGTTCGAAACTCTTCGGCCCCACTTGTTGAACTAAAAAACAATACCATCTTCTATAATTAAACCATTCAAATATTAAGGAGAACGCCTATATGAAAATGTATGCCTCCAATCTAGTATTTTTCCTTGGCTATGACTATAGTCTATGGTGGTACATTCAAAAATAGTTTTGATTCTCTGAATGATAACTTCTAAAGTGACTTCCTTTCTATTATCTTTCTCTGCATGGGTTCAAAGTGATTAAAAGGAATTTTCCTACGAGTCTTCTGATTCTCCATTTCCCTTTTTGAATTTTCCATAGCGGTGTGATTTTTCATTTTCCCTCTCAAGTTTCTGCTCTCAAGTTTTTCCTCTCAAACTAATTGGTTAAGTTATCAAGTCTAAAATTTTTAAGAACTGCCAATGGTCAATCTACAAAAGCACATTGAAAATGAGCCCAATAAATGTAGATCATAAAAGTGATAGATGCTTAACAGAGCCATAATGGAAGAACTAAATTTAAAATTGTTTAGAGCATGCTCACCAACTCAGTACCAGGGTCACTAATGCCTGGTGTCCCTGCGTCACTGATTAGGGCAACAATTTCACCCTCTTTTAATCTCTTTAACACTGTTTGTTCTCTTTGAGACTCGTTGAATTTGTGAAAACTCAGCTGAAATCTAAAAGTCTTCATCAGAACAAATGGAGAATGAAAAGAAAACTAAAAAGTCGGCAAATAAATGCCTCAACAAACTCACAAGAGGGGTTCTAATGCTGAAATGCTGAAGCAACTTTCCTGAGTGTCTTGTATCCTCTGAAAGAATGACGTGTGCTGACTTTAAGACACGTAGAGCACTGTATAATAGAATTTTATGGGGATAAATAGGCAGATTATTCAAAATAACTGAACGACATCATCAAATATGGACCAGTATAAAGGAGAAGATCCTGAAACTTAAGAACTTAACATCCTACTCCAGGGAATGGGTCAGCTAGAAATATCACAAAACATAATGTCTATTTCCAAATTATGAGTTTATATATGTACATATTGAAAAGTAAAGAGCAAATTGTCAGTGCTGATTCTCAAGCTTCCAGTGTATACATATATATGCTGAAAAGAAAAAATAATAACGTCCGTGCTCTTTATCGAAATCTCGTACCGTAGGGTGATATCTTCAAGATTGCCAATTGGCGTGCCAACCAAATATAATCCAGGTTTCAAGGGTCCCTACAATCACGTAGATCAAAAGACAAGAATGTCTGTCAAAGTTTAAATACAACACATCTTAAACCATGAAAAACGGACAGAATTCACCACCTAGTTTCATTTTACAACTTACAAAGTTGTTATAACTTAAATTCTGATCTGGTGCAAAGTAAGACAAAGATTATAAATCCAGTAGTTGAATCCAACAGAGGTGTCAGGAAAAGAAGTAGCCTAAGTGGAACAATGGTTTCAACATGGAGAGCCAAAACATAAGTGTTAAGAATATATATAAAAATATTAGATAACGTGGGTTCATATTAAAGTCAATTAGCTCATCTACATGTCTTGTCTTTTAAGATGAAGCCTCTTTAAGTTCACCACTCTTAAATTAGATCTCAAATTTTGTTTCTGGACCAAATTCCCATTTGGGCGAGGTTCATCTCAAAACCAATATATATATATATATATATATTCGCTTTAAGCTTTAGCGGTTCAGTCTTGTGTTATCTCTAACTATCTATGTCATTTTCTCTGCTAATCACTTATTGGGTTTCTGCTGATTTTGAATCCCACAAAGGAAATAGTTAATAATGCATATAAAATAACTTAAGCTTTGGATTCTGTGTGATTTAACAATAGCTTTACTTCAGTTCTAAGGAAGGGATTAATTCATGATCTTACGCGCTTCGAGGATTCTTCCGCATGAATTGGTTCGACAACTTCAGAGGTGAAATGAGAAGCAGAACAAAAAGAAACTAAACAGCTTTTGGTGGGGAAAGCAAGCAAGGAGTGGAACTCAAGCGCCATCCTGGTGTTGATAGAGTGAGGAGGTCCACGACGCCATGGCAGAGCTTGCGGAAGATAAACTGCCACAGAAGGAATTCGTCGCGTCAACATTCAGCTTCCCTCCGTCGCCTTAATGCTGGAGCAGGCGAATTGAATTGAATTGTAAATGGAGGCGACAGTAGAAGGAAGAAACGGTACAAGATTTCACAAAGAATGAAGATTAAAGGGACAATTCTACGAAAATCCACCAGATTGGAGTAAAACAACACTCTTTGAAATTTTAGAGGAAATTTTTCTATATTAGGGCAAGTGATTTTAGTTTAAAAATGAACTGAAAATTACACTAAAACTGTAAAGTGAATTTTAATTTTAAATAATTGAATCCGTTTTTTTATTATGATTTTGAACATGATAAAAATCATTTTATCAATTCCAAAATTACTCCGGAAGATACACTTATACTAGTTGAACATTAGAACCATGTGTCAGTCTTAAAAAAAAAATGAAAAAACCTAATTAACTTTTTTCTTTAATTATCAATTAATTTTAATATGAAATCTCATGTTCATACTATTGCTCATAATTTTTTTCCTCTTGCTCCTTTCTACATGTGGATTTGTTGGGCTCTGCATCTTTAGAAAAATGTTGCATGTTGTTTAACACCGTCATTAAGATTTTCATTTTTTAATGAAAACGCCCAAAATACTTGTTTTCCAACCCTACCATGAGATATGGTAAAGAGCCAATACCATTATCTTTCCTTATATAGTATATTCTAGGGATGACAAAATTTACCGCGGGTCCCCGACCCTAACGGGGCGGGAAATCCCCGATTTGACCGGGTATGGGAGTCAAACTGAAGATTTTAATCGGGTCCCCGCCCCGACCCGACCCCGACCCGAATTTTTTTAATTGTTATATATATATATAAACAATTAAATATATATATATAACTCAAACTTTTTAATTTATTCCTAATATATATAATAATTATTATTATTATTATATATAAACAACTAAAACGGTAGCTTAAGCTACTGTTTTAGTTAATTTTTTTTCTAATTTTAATTTTCAAATATAATCAATTAAATTGTTTTATTAAATTTATAATAAAAAACATTAAATACTAACTTCTTGCTTAAAATATTTCTATTTTTAATATAAATTCTAAATTCTAATTAATTTTAAATAATAAAAAGAAAAAAAAATCATAAACGGGGATTTTTTCCCACGGGGATTCCCCGACCCCGACTCTCCAAAACGGGGAATGGGGCGGGGACGAGGATTAAAAATCCCCACAGGGACGGGGACAGAGAGTACATCCCGGCCCCGCCCCGCCCCGTTGCCATCCCTAGTATATTCTAATACACATTCAATGTGTCTCTCTAACACATCACAAGAAACAAAAAAAGTATACAACAATGTAGAAATATTAAATATGGTAGTCATATGCTCGAGATTTCCCATGTTCACACAAAGATGATCAATAACACCACAAATGATTTGAACTCGATATAAAGATCCATAGTTTGCTATTGAAAAAACCAACATGTATATAACAAACGTGTTTAGCTTAATTTGGTCTACACTAACTTGTCATTGTTTGTTTGTAAGATTATACAAATAACTAGCTCATTAGTTTTTTAATTCAATGTATGTGAAGTTGGCACAGAGCTTTCAACCATAAGAAAGATGATAGAAACGTCATTCACTAAGTTGTGCTTGGATCAACTAACTAGTTAGCGTTTGATAACTTATTTGATCGGTTGAATGTTCTAATTCTCATCTAATATATGTAACAAATCAGAAGGATAAAAGATAGAAGGAAACAAAATATTAAATTTCAAGTTTAGTATCTTTTTAGTACAACAAAGGTAGGGGTATGAGGATCTAAACATCTAATTTCAATAGAAGAGCTATATATTAATTACCGTTGAGTTATGCTTATATTGACTACAAGTTTAGTATAAAGAGACTTTTAAAATTATATGTGATAGACCATAAAATTTGAAAAGTATCTAATGAGTTTCTAAGGTATCGTTTGATAATCATTTAGTTTTTTATTTTTGAGAATTAAGTCTACTACTTCTATTTATTGGTTTATTTATTTTGTTATCTACATTTTATGAGTATTTGTAAAATCATAGTGAAGTTTTGAAAACTAAAATAAATAATATATTAAAATTTATTTTTAGAACTTTGCTTGGTTTTTTAAAACATGATAACAAAACATAAAATTTTGTAGGTGAAAATATTGTTTATAAGCTTAATTTTAAAAATCGAAACAAAAAAAAGTTATTAAATGGGAAAACTTTTAGTTTTGTATAACATCACAAATTATTAGGTGAAAATTTGAATTTTGTGCCTATAACCCATATTCAATTTGGGTACATAATATATACAGCTATATACGATACCCTTGCTAACATTTTAAGTCAATCATTTAACATGTCATACACGGAGTTTAGGAGTGCAGTTTTAAACTTCACCCCTTATTTTTATGGAGTTTGTAGGCTCTACAATTAAAAAATATTTACAACTCTACTTATTATTTCAAACATTTTTCGTAAAATCAGATGTTCAAAACTTCATACTCTATCATGGTTATATTTAAAAATAAATTATTATTATTATACACAAGAGTCGTTTTAACTTCCAAAGCGTAGCCCCTGTCCAAAGGGGCAAAAAAAAAAAAAAAAAAAAAAAAAAAAAAGCCCTTAAGTGTGAGGAGGGAAGTAATAGGAGTGAGAATTTACTAATTTAGGGCTTCTTGCTCCTCAAGCTTACAAAAATTCGATTCCCACTCCGAGCTCGAACCACGACTGCGACGCCAAAAATGGCCGATGGAGAGGAAGCCGCACGGCGTCATACGGCGGTCAATGACTACCGCAAGAAACTCCTTCAGCACAAAGAACTCGACGCTAGAGTCCGATCTCGTATGTCCTTCCCTAACCAGTTTTATAATCTACTCCCGTTTCTTACTTTGTGAATTCCGTTGTTATTTTCGATTCGAGTAATCGTAGGTTCAGAGTCTTCTGCAATGGCCGTTCCTTGGAATATGAGATTGCAGCATCTCAGTTTTTGGCGGTTAACCCCCCCCCCCCCCCCCCCCCCCCCCCCCCCCCATTATACATTTTGGAGTTTTGTGTAGTTGTGAGTGTAGGAAGGGAAAGTGCGATAAGATATAGGGGTTAAAGGAGGGAAATTTGGATATGATCTGTTAGGAAAATATGATCATTGTGGAAATTAGAAAACGTTGGGAAATGGGTTGTGTTCTTGACGGTTAGTTAATCATTTCCCTTTGCTACATTTCTGTAGTGCTTAGAATTTGACTTAATTAGTTGGTATTTCGTATAGTGGTAACGAAAGCCGAGATTCTTGTTTATTTTACAGAAGCCTTTAAGACTGTTTAATTTATGTTTCCAGTGAGGGAGAATTTACGAGGTGCAAAGAAAGAATTTAACAAGACGGAAGATGATTTGAAGTCCCTGCAAAGTGTTGGTCAAATTATTGGAGAAGTTCTCAGGCCGCTTGACAATGAACGCTGTACTTCTTCTTACTCCCTGAATTTCTTTTAAGATGAAGTTCTCTCAAATTGGTTGGTAATGTTGGATTATCGTTGCCTTTGTGATTTCAGTGATTGTCAAAGCAAGCAGTGGACCAAGATATGTGGTTGGATGCCGTAATAAGGTGGATAAGGATAAATTGACTTCTGGTACTAGAGTGGTACTTGATATGACAACACTCACCATTATGAGGGCTCTTCCACGTGAAGTAAGTTAGATTTTTGTTTAAATGATTATAAAGGAAAATAAGAAATAGGTACTATCCTTTGATGCACGATTGTCCTAAATGTTTATATCTAATTTGATCTGATAGGTAGATCCAGTTGTGTATAATATGTTGCATGAAGATCCTGGTAATGTTAGCTATTCTGCTGTGGGTGGTTTGTCTGATCAAATTAGAGAATTGAGGGAGTCTATCGAGCTACCTCTCATGAATCCTGAGCTTTTCCTTAGGGTTGGTATCAAACCTCCCAAGGTACTATCTCTCTCTCTCTTTGATGGGATTTGATTACCAAATTTTAGTTTTCTAGTTTTTGCTCTACAAATTACTTGCACTGCACCAGATTCGTCCTCCCTCTTTTACTCACATTATTTGTTTACTTTTCACTTAAAGGGTGTGCTCCTATACGGTCCTCCTGGTACCGGCAAGACATTGCTGGCAAGAGCAATTGCGAGTAACATAGATGCCAACTTCTTAAAGGTTGAATTTTCTCCATGTACTGAAATGACTTTAATATTCCCCATTTTCCCAGCTAATCTATAACTACCAGCTTCTGTCTTCTCTTTATTGAAGTATAGGTTGTATCAAGTGCCATAATTGATAAGTACATTGGAGAAAGTGCAAGGTTAATACGTGAGATGTTTGGATATGCACGTGATCACCAGGTAAGTTCTTAAGTGGTATGAACTTCTCTTTGTATGATTCTATTAGGAAAGGTGTTTCATAACTCATGCACCATTCCTTTCTGTGCTTAGCCCTGCATAATTTTTATGGATGAGATTGATGCCATTGGTGGGCGGAGATTCAGTGAGGGAACAAGCGCAGATCGTGAAATTCAGCGAACATTGATGGAGTTACTTAATCAGCTTGATGGTTTTGATCAGCTTGGCAAGGTATGTCTGGATTTGTTCTCTTGGTTTTAAAGGAAAAATGATCTTCTCATGGACATCCTATCCAGATTTCGACCCAATCTAGATTTTGATTGTTGTCTTGAAATTAAAGGTGTATTTGGATATTCAAATATCCAACATTCCTACGAACCCGATCCAGATACCCAACAAAATGATGGGTGTTTTGAATATTCATCTCATTGGGCCAAATGGGTTTGTAGCCTAGTTGATTCATTTTGTTGGCTGTCACTTTAGCCATTCCATCGTGGCCATGGTTTGAATCTGGTAATTGGTATGGGGTTCGGGGTTTAGTTGAATATTTATCTCATCGGGAATCTGACAATGCCATCTTTGGCCTTTTCCTTCCAACATGTTTCAACGGCATCTTTTGATATTTCTATATGCAAGGATACCTATAAATATCAGTATCCATGCGCCCATCAAAATGACTGGTGTTATCAATTTTTATGTCATGGAGAATCTGGTGTTATCAATTTTCAATTTTCGATATGCAAGGAATCTCTCTTTCTCTTTACTCAAATATATAGTTTTGTATAATGTTTACATGTTTATATATGAATGTTTACCCCCTTCTGATTGATATATAAGAATTTTACTCTCTTCTCGGTATACTGAATTCCCAAAGGTGGTGGAGACCTGAGGGCTGTTCTCCTTACATTAACTAGCAAGGGATAGACAGAAAATAAAAGTTTACGTTAGTGGCTAAATGCCAGAAATGTGTTCATTCTTTTTCCAAATTTGTTTTTTTATTCGCCTGTGTTGATATCAATCCTGAAAGGTTGTGGAGACTGGAGGACAATACTCCTTGCAGTAACTAATCTGGAAGTCAGTGGCCAAATACCAAGAATGTGTTCATTCTTTTTCTAATTTTGGTCGTATTTACCTGTGTAACTAGTAAAAGCAGAAAATGTAAAGTCTTAGATCTTGTTGTTGATGCCGGCCATGCTAAGAGTCTAAGACTTAACTGTTTGTCTTATAGATCTTATTTGGATATTTTTACAAACATTTTGTTTTCTGAGCAAAAAATTATTGACTTGAAACCGGCACTGTAGGTCAAAATGATAATGGCCACAAACAGGCCCGATGTTCTTGACCCTGCACTTCTTCGACCAGGGCGATTGGACCGCAAAATAGAGATTCCCCTGCCAAATGAGCAGTCCAGAATGGAGATCCTTAAGATTCATGCGGCTGGCATTGCCAAGCATGGTGAGATTGATTATGAAGCTGTTGTGAAGCTTGCAGAGGTAATCCTGCTGGTTCTTTTTTATTCATTTTCTTTCTAGTTGTATCCACAATCTATGCATGCTTGAAACTGTCATTCGTCTAGGGCTTCAATGGAGCTGATTTGCGAAATGTGTGCACCGAAGCTGGAATGTCAGCTATCCGTGCCGAACGTGACTATGTCATCCATGAAGATTTCATGAAGGTAATCTCAAATTAATTTCTCTAGCAGTGTATAGCATACTCTTTATCATGTTGAGATTAATTGGTTTCTACAGGCAGAAGGTTCTTTCTTCCCATTCTCACTTTTATCATCTTTTGATGTTCAGGCAGTACGAAAATTGAATGAAGCCAAGAAACTCGAGTCCAGCGCACACTACAGTGCTGATTTTGGAAAAGACTGAAGTCACGCGGTTTGATCTTAGCGGCCAAACAACTTTTCTAAGCACAAAACTTCCCTTCCCGGTGAGACGATGCGGTCTCTGGATGCAGGCAGGGAAAACTGAGCTTTTTCCTGGTATCACTGCTTATCTTAGAAGTTAGAACTCTAGGAACTTGCTTGTATCTGAGATCACAGATGGGAGATGATGAATATTCATGAAAATATGGCTATTCTTGTTATCTTATTTTCTTTTCCGAAGCTGAGAGATGAATTGTCCCACTGTGATTATTATTTACCAAAACATGATATCTGCGGCTCAGTTCACAGAATATACGGTTGAGTGGAAAGTTTATGAACTGTTTTTATTTGTAACATTGCTGCTCTCAGGACCTAAATTTCATCAAACTTGATACAACAAGAATCTTTTTTTTTTTTTTTTTTTTTTTGGGGGGGGGGGGGGGGGGGGGGGTTGATTCGTATCTGCGATATGCCTTTGATGTAGACTTGTGTTTGAAAGTTTTAATGTCAATTGTCACAATGTTTAAAAACTGATCAGTGTGGTGCTTGTGTTTGCAATGGAATTGATTTGATCTTCCCTAGTCATTTTATTTTAATTTTTTTTCCAATAAATTTTCCAGCAAATGTGGGGTTAGGATTTACGAGATCCCTTCACAACATATCGATGGGATAGGTTGGGTGCTTTGGAACCTTGGGCAGTTCTAAAGACAATCTCTTATCCTTCTGAAGTTAACTTTTTTGAAGCATGAGCTATTTTTGAAGGGTTGTCTAAAGTTCGTTTGTTAGTGGTAGTACATGTGATTGTGGAGTCCGGTTGCTTGAAAGTGATGAACTTATTGAACAACAAGGCAGTTGATCTTATAGAGGTAGCATTCATTGTCGATGACGTTAAGGCTTTGACATGGAACCATGAGGAGTTCTCATTCACTTAAACGCATTGTCGCGACAATGTTTGGGTACATTCCCTTGTTAAGAGAGCTATGATGAGGACTCGTACTAATCTTATTCATATTTCTTATCATAGGTAATCCGTATCAAAAAATACCTTTAAACTTTTAAAAATTTAAAAAATACAAAACTTAAATACACTTACTGTTATTATACTAATATGACCTGTTAATATTCTCTTACTTTTCTTTTTTATCCACTTTCTTATCCTCTCGTTTTTGTTAACTATTTGACATTTGTTTTTATCTCAAAAATAATAATAATAAATAAATAAAATTATCTACTTCAATTAAAGTATATAAACTATAATAAAATAATAATAATAATAATGGAAGCACCAAAGAAGCACTTAAATGTTTAAATAATGTTATACTTTAGTAGTTGAGTGTGTGTTAATACCAAATACATTTCTTTTTATATTTGACAATTTTATCGTTTAGGTATATTTTGAGGGGAGATTTTGATTTTCAAATTTTATGAGATTTTATGTTTTAATTTAAAGTTTGGTTTTTATTTTGGTTATTGAGAAAATTGAATGAATTGGAAAAAAAAATGAGGATATCTATATAATTTGTTTTAAAATTAGTTGAAAACTTCAAACAAATTGATTGAATATTTAATTTTTTTTTGAAATTTTAAAATTATTTTTGCAGGTATTAATAGTTTCTGTTCATAACCTGACCGTAAATATATTTTTGATTTTTTTTTTAATTTAAGGATATTTCTAAAATTTTTGATAGTTTGAGTATTTTTTAAAATAAAACATAAAACGGCTTTCATTCAAAACTAGGACAATAAGAAAATAGTATTTTTTAACTCTTTTTTAAAGGTATTTTAAAACTTTTCAAAGTTGGAGGGTATTTTTTTTTTTTTAATCCAAACCATAAATGAGATCAACGGCGTCGTATCGCAATTGTTATAAAGCGTAGCCCATAAATTTGGGGAAGAAGGCACACAATTTTTACACAGAGAGAGCATCTAAAGCTTCTTGCTTCCCAAGCTTTCTCTGATAAATCCACCGGAACTTCCACCTCCGTCCACAACTTCGACCCCCAAGAATGGCTGACGGTGAAGAAGCCGCCCGACGTCACACGGCGGTCAATGATTACCGCAAGAAACTCCTTCAGCATAAAGAGTTAGATGCCAGAGTCCGATCTCGTTTGTCCCTCAATACCCAACTTTATAATCTCCTCCTGTTTTTATTTTACTCTGTGAATTCCGGTTCTAGTCGTCCCTAAAGGGGTTTCTTTTTGTTGATTTGAGTAATAGTAAGTTTTGGGTCTTCGGCAATGGCCGTTTTATGGACTATGAGATTGCTGCATCTTGGTTTTAGAGTGTTGTAATTCATCCCCCCGATTTAACTTTGAGTCTTTGAGAAAGTTTGTGTAGATTTGTGTGGGTGTCTTACATTTCTAGGAAGTTTTGGGAAATGGGTTTGTATTATTTCGTAGTTTTCATTTTGCTACATTTCTATTTTGCTTGTGAGATGTGATTACATAAGCTGAAATTCTTGATTGTTTTACGGATTCTTGAGAAATTATCTTTGATTTATGGTATATTCAGTGAGGGAGAATTTGCGAGCTGCAAAGAAGGAATTTAACAAGACAGAAGATGATCTGAAGTCTCTGCAAAGTGTTGGCCAGATTATTGGAGAAGTTCTCAGGCCACTTGACAATGAACGCTGTACTTTTTCTTGTTATTCCTTTGTAATTCTTTTGATATGAAAATTCTCTCAAATTGGTTGATAATGTTGGTAGAGTGTCACTGATTATGTGATTTCAGTGATCGTCAAAGCAAGCAGTGGACCGAGGTATGTGGTTGGATGCCGCAATAAAGTTGATAAGGAAAAATTAACATCTGGTACTAGAGTAGTTCTTGATATGACAACACTCACCATTATGAGGGCTCTTCCACGTGAAGTAAGTTAGATATATTGATTATACTCAATGCTTATAAAGGAAAAGGAAAGAAGGTAGTAGTATCCTCTAATGCACGATTGTTCTAAATCTTTTGATCTAATTTGATCTAATAGGTAGATCCTGTTGTGTATAATATGTTGCACGAAGATCCTGGTAATGTTAGCTATTCTGCTGTGGGTGGCTTATCTGATCAAATTAGAGAACTGAGGGAGTCCATTGAGCTACCTCTCATGAATCCTGAGCTTTTCCTTAGGGTTGGCATCAAACCTCCCAAGGTACTCTCTCTCTCTAAAGCACACAGCTGATGGGTTTGCCAAATCCTGGTTTTTTAGCTAATAGTTTGTGCATTATTAATTACTTACTGGATATTTTTTCCCACTTTGGTTTTAATAAAATTTCCCCATTTCTATTCGAAGGGTGTGCTTCTGTATGGCCCTCCTGGTACTGGCAAGACATTGTTGGCAAGAGCCATTGCAAGCAACATAGATGCCAACTTCCTAAAGGTTGAATTTTTTTCATATACTGAAATGATTTTACTTCTCCTTCTTCCCAGTTAGTGTATAACTATTAGCATTTATCTTTTTTTTAGGTTGTATCGAGTGCCATAATTGATAAGTACATTGGAGAAAGTGCAAGGTTAATACGAGAAATGTTTGGATATGCACGTGATCACCAGGTAAGTACTGATGTGTTATTAACTTCTTTTGGTATGATTCTATACAAAAATTGTGATTTGTAATTCATGCACCACATTCTTTTCTGTGCTTAGCCCTGCATAATTTTTATGGATGAGATTGATGCCATTGGTGGGAGGAGATTCAGTGAGGGAACAAGTGCTGATCGTGAAATTCAGCGAACATTGATGGAGTTACTTAATCAGCTTGATGGTTTTGATCAGCTCGGTAAGGTATGTCCAAATTTTCTGATGACTTGCTTGTTCCTTTTTTGGGAATTCCAGGCCCTTCTCATATATATTTAGATTCCAACGTTTGTTTTGAAGGTATCTTTAATATTTAGATATTCAAGTATCATATGAACATTGGTACTTAAAAACCCTATGAGATAAGGGGTCTTTTAAGTTGAAAGAGTACTATATGTTATTATCGTTGGAATAACATGCAATTGTTTGATGTTACCCTAGACAAATATGGCTGAACAGGTAACTGTTCTTCAGGCGTCTAGATTCTTAGGTTCACAAATTCTTTGCAAATAAATGACCCTTAACCATGTTTCTCATCTGACTTTAAAATGGATGGACATGACTGTACTCTCTTCTTTATCAAGTATTGGTTGGGCTGGTAGTAGAAGGGGTAAACAAATAGGAGAAGTAATGGGATGAAGGCTTGGCGACCACTTACATTAATATTTACATAGGTTCCTCAGAAATTTTAGTGAAGAAAAATAATGTTATGATTTTGTAAGTGGCAATGTTTATTATCTTTTACTATGGTAGCGTTATAGTTTTCTTTTATTGGCACTTTTGTTATTAATTGTGATGACTGTTTATCTATTATTTTGAAAATTTTAATACTACTGAATGAAAATTTTGTTTTTGTTTGTATGCCGAATTTCTAAGGTGGTATAGGGAACTATCCTCCTTGCAGTAACCCGGGATGGAATAGAAATGAAAATTGAAGTCACTGGCCATAGATCAAAAACTCTGTTGAGATTTGATTTTTTTTTTCCCTCCTTCCTCGGGGAGAGGATAGAAACCATATATCACACAAACTCAAAAGAACATGTTGCCTTGTGTAGATTTAAATATTAGGTCTTAGATCTTAATCATGCTCCCTGTTGGAATGCCTTAAATCTGTTAACTGATGCTTCAAACGACAAATAGAATTCGTATTTGACATATTTAATTATTTATAACTATTTATTATTATGACCATATTGTTTAGAGAAGAGCACTATATAAACTCTCTAACTTTAGAGGCGCCACTATTCTGTATTCTGTAACATTCTCTCTAATAAAATTGTTCTCCCTTTGTTCCGTGGACATAGCTAACACACTGTTAGTGAACCACGTAAATCTGTGCATGGATTCTCCTTTATTTTACGTTTTCTGTATTTTTTATTTGTCGGTTTCGTAACACTCCTGACCATGCTATGACTTAATTGTTTGTCTCATTAGTCTAATTTCTTTTATTGCGATCTTTTTTCAAGCCTCGTGTTTTCCTAATGCAAGATGATTAATTTGACAATACCATAGGTCAAAATGATAATGGCTACAAACAGGCCAGATGTTCTGGACCCTGCACTTCTTCGGCCAGGGCGATTGGACCGCAAAATTGAGATTCCATTGCCGAATGAGCAATCCAGAACAGAGATCCTTAAGATTCATGCTGCTGGAATTGCCAAGCATGGTGAGATCGACTATGAAGCTGTCGTAAAGCTTGCAGAGGTAACCCTGCTAGTTTTCTTGTTTATTTATTTGATATTTTTTAGTAGTAACTTTGTCCATAATCTGTAATGCATAAATGATAAAACTATCCTTTGTGTAGGGATTTAATGGAGCTGATTTGCGGAATGTCTGCACTGAAGCTGGAATGTCGGCTATCCGCGCCGAACGTGACTATGTCATCCATGAAGATTTCATGAAGGTAACTTGTTCTTTCCATAGCAGTCTTTAGTCATTGTATTGCAACAGATTCCTACAGAGAGAAGGCCTTTTCTTCTCGTACTCACTTTCATCATCTTGGGATGTTCAGGCAGTACGAAAATTGAACGAAGCAAAGAAACTCGAGTCCAGTGCGCACTATAGCGCCGATTTTGGGAAGGACTGAATCGATGTAATGTAGTTTTGGTAGCCAAAATCTTTGCAAGCATAACATTTTCCTTCCCAGGGAAACGATGCACTCTTGGGATGTATGCAAAATTGAGCTTTTCCTGGTATCACTGGAGTTTTTCTTAGAACTATAGGAACTTGTTGTATCTGATCACAGATGATGATGAACATTCATGGAAATCGAGCCATTCTTCTTTTCTTATTTATTCCCTTTTGCTTGTGGGTTAAACAGATTGAGTTCTTCACCCTGCCTTAACTTTTCTTGTTAATTGTACTCATATTGAAAAGATATAAAGCTGAAGATGAAATGGTTCATTTTGATTTTCATTTACTCAAACATGATCATCTGCTACTCAGTTTACAGAATACACAATTCATTGCAAAGTTTATGCACTGTTTTTGTTTGGAATGTCACTGCTCCCAAGATACAAATGGGATTTGAAGAATCATAAAATTGCTAGAATTCTATCTTTTTGACAATTCCTTGGCTAAGATTAATTGTTCTTCAATGTAGATCTGTTGTTGAGTTTGAATCTGACCATTCTCACGATCTTGTAAAACCAGTAGGCACTGACAAGCTGCAATCCCAGAGCCATGGCCTGAAGAAGTATAGGAACTAATTGGTCAGTGAAAGTTGCATAAAGTAATTGATAATGGAGTAAACGTGTTAATGTTTCAAATAATATTATAGATTTATTACTTTTATGGTTGTGTTTTTTTAATCATAAATTTGTGGTTACTTTAGCATTGTCAGTTATATCGATAATGTAGTATGTCAACAAGATAAATATCTGTATGATTTGACATGACAAGAAAGATAAATCGTAGAAAGTAGATTGTTGGATAAGTTAGAAGGACGTGAGTTATAATCCATTGTTTTCATAAAATGAGATTTATTTTATTCACCTAATCGTCTTGTTTCATGATTTGTCATTGGCCAATTAATTTTTGTTTAACAGGGTCTATTAGGTTATCGTTTAGTTAATGCTAGGTATTACATAAAATCATCGTTCAAAGGTTTTTGTACTTTTTATCCTAATAATATCTATTGATATCAACATTTTATTAATTGAAGCGGCCTTTTATTGCGAATATATGCAGTTAGATGTTTGAAAAAAAAAATACCTTAATAAGAAAAGGGACAGTGGCAGATAGAGTCATGTAGGTGAGATAAGGCCCTCCAACCATTCTTGCAAATGAGAATATCACTGCAAATCCAATCTGTCAACACATCAATATCACTTTAGCTTAGTTTCGATTTAATAATCATTTAATTTTTTTTATTTGTTTTCTCTCTTTATAAACAATGATTTTAATCTATTTTAGAACCATTTAAATTTTTAACCAAATTCTAAAATAAAAAAAATAAGTTTTTAAAAATATTATTGCTTCGAAAACTTCCAACGTTTAATCAAACAGTTTAAAAGTATTCGACAAATATTTAAAATAATAACATTCTCATCTATGCTTTAATTTTGCCTTCAAATATATTCAAAGGGTTGGTTTCTCCATTAATTTTTTCTTTGAATTGTATACAAAACTTTACTTTGATCATTTGTATTAATATAGTCTTGTTTAAGTATTTAAATTTAGCTCAACTAGTTAAAATATGTGTCGACTGCCAAAATATATATGTATATATAAAGAGTGACTTACATCAGCAGCCAAATTAAGGTCAGTGCCTTTGTAACCAATTTCTTTAAGAATTTCCCTTAAATGGAGAAAGGGGCTTGAGATCTCCGTTATCCACAATGCTGCTACCATCTCTGACCCACTCTACATGTGTATTACCCAAAATTATTGCTAATTAATTGGGTAAAATATTAATGGCAAAATAATTTCAATATTCACATTATATTCATCAATTATGTAAATCAACTGTGGTTATATAAAATAAATAACAATTATTCTCCTGTAACAATCACATCATTCAATAATTAAAACTTGATAATTCAGCCTCGTCTTTTATAATCATCTTTGTTTTTTGTTTTTACTTTACGAAAATTATGTTTGTTTTCTTACGATATTTGAATTTGTAGTTAAATTTCAAAACTTAACATAAATTTTAAGAACATTGTTCAAAAATAGATAAAAAAACAAAGAAATTGGTAAAATTCTTCAAAAATATAAAATCAAATAGTTATTAAATGAAGTCTGAAAATTAAAAAATTTAAAGAAAGGCAGAAGTGAACAATTCGAACATAGTTTAGTGGATAAAATACATATACATAAAGTCGAGAATAAATCTTCAACCAAAAAGGAAAAAAAAAATAGGGATTACCTTTTGATAAGCAAAGCCTGCTGCAATTCCAACAATGCTAACCAAGTGATGGATTGTATTGTCCAAACTCACTTTCTTGTCAAAATGGCAACACACCAAATCATATATCAAATAAGAACAGCTCACAGCCAATGTTTGCATCTGGCTAACACATGATCCCAACCCACCAAATTTAATAGCTTAAAAACATAATCTTATTAACAACTACTTAATGTCAAATAATTAACAAATCAGCTAATTTCATTTAATCATAAATCTCGATCCCCTTCTCTTATAATTATCAAACTAAAAAGAAAAAAAAAATTGGATTTGGATTTTGATGATTGAAAATTATAGATCATAAAGAGGAAGAAGAAATATGAACCTGAAAGGGTGAGGATTTCGAAGCAAGAGGACAAATGGGACAACGCCAATTTTGAACAGAGATGGAAGCCAATGTAACAGCCAAACAAGCATGGAGTGTGGAAATGAGTCGATTGCAAAACTCAAAAGATCGATTTGGAAGGAGTTTTCTTAAGCAAATGAAACCCAATGTCCATGATATTACCCCCAAAACGACGATGTTTTTTACGTCCCGATCTCGACTGTCTGAAACTTCCATGGCAGCTCTAACAAAAGCACACCTTTTGCAGAAGAAGAAGCCGAGTCTTGTGGAAAGATCAGAGAAAACTACTACTTTGTATAATGAAGCTTTTCTTTTTTTCCTCTAAAGAATAGGTTGGTTGGGTTTTTCATTGGTGCAACTAGGACCGCATGGGCTAAAAAGTCTTTTTCTTTTATTTTATTTTATTTTTTTTTATTTTACATTTGTTTCTTTTCATGTTCAAACACGAAGTTAGGTGATGGATTCGACGTTTTGTTTTTTTTTTCTATGAATGTTATAAATTTTAACTAATTGAGTTAGGCACAAGTTAATTATAACGGATTTAAATAACGATTATTATTTTATTAGTATGAATTTTAAATATTTGAATATTAAAATTTTGTGATAATTAATTTTAGTATTTGTTAAATATTTGTGTTTATGTAGAAACCAAAATTAAATAATTACAAAATTAAAGGTAAAAGAAGTATAAATTAAATTATTTATCATTATTTAATACATTATTATGGTAATTATATGTTTCTGACAGGTAGGAAGAAAGTGATAAGTAACAACAAACAACTACCTCATTTATATCACATTTATAGTGGAGGGGATTTTTTTTTCTTTTTCTATTTTTTTTAAAAAAATTTAATTTTAAACTTATTATAATTATAAAGAGAATTTTTAAAAATAGAAAAATAAAAAAATTTATTTACACAAAATAGCAAAATTTTTAGATAGTTGTAATAGATACTGATAGAAGTCTAGTAGGATCTATTAGTGATAAAAATGATAGAAGTCTATCATTGATATATGTTTATCAATGTCTATCGGTATTTTTTTTTTACTATTTTTTATAAATAGTATGACATTTTTTCTATTTGTGATTTAAAACTTATTAACCAAATTATTGTTATTTTGCATTTCCTTTATGTTTTCAAAATGTTATGATTGAACTTTTTTTTCAATATAAATCATTAATTGTCTTTTAGAAACACAAGAAATTATAAAAGTGTTCAATCCTCACCTTATAAAAATACGAGAATTTGGAAAACAACAATTTTTTACTAATAAATTTCAAAACTATATTATAATTATAATAAATTTAAAAACATCCTATTTATGATTATTTAAACTATTCAGGTATCAAGTAGACTTTCTTTACTTTTTTTTTTTTTTTTTTTTTTATGGACAATATCAATCTTGTATTAAATAAGTTTTCATTATTTTTAATAAATTAATTTAGCAATAATTGACATGCACTCCATATAAAATTGAATGTTTTCGATCTCATATCTCCACAATTGTTGTACTAAAAAAAATTATGAAGGATAAGCTTGAATTGAATAAAAATAGTTGTAATAATTTTTCTTTATGAAAATATTATTGTCATGGTCAAATTACACATTCCAACGTCTAAAACTTTTAAATAAGGGATTTTTTTTTGAAATATTTAAATATATGTGATTGTTGTTTAAGACTTTCTTATTTGTTTGTGTACTTTAAAAAAAAGTTTCAAATAGGTTAGGTTAATAGACTTCAAATTTGACGTCTAATAAGTTTCTGTCGTTAACTTCGTTAGTTTAACATATTTTGTTCAAGAATTTTACCTAATGGGTTAATTTCTAGTATGTTCAAATGTTTAGTTAAGTGCTACATTGAAGGGTTTTTTTTTTTTTTTTCTTTATTAAAGTAAGCAATATTTTATTGTTTGGTTTTAATATTAATATTATATTTAATTAGAAATGCTTTGATTAAAATATCTAGTTTATATAATTCTATTTTGGTTTCGGTATTTCAAATCAGTATTTCTATTTTTAATAAATCTCAAGGTTAGCCCTAGTTAATTTTTTTAATAAAAAAAAATCTCTATTAATCTTTTCTTTATAAGTTTTAGAAACATACTCAAATCCTATGTTTTTCTTTTCTTACATGAAACTTATTATTACTATTTTACTTAATTTAATAAAAATTAACTTCAAATTAACAATAAGGAATCAAAGATTAATGACTTGGGTAAGCAAGCTCAAGCTGGGAATCGCTTGGGTAGTTCTGTAGTTCAACATTGGGAAATGGATGCATTGTGTTGGAATCATCCAGCAATTTCTCTGAAAGTCAAAGTCAGCAAAAATTCTGAGAATCAATGTTTCCTTAGACCCAAATCGTCGTCGCATTTTCTCTGCCGAACGGCGATGAACAGTTCAAATCCAGAATCAAAACCGTCGCCACTGAAAATCCAGAATCGCATGTTCATTCTAGGGATGGGTTTCGTTGGACAGTTCTTTGCGCAAGAACTAAAGTACTCAGGATGGTAAAATCTCCACACTTCCTAGTCTTCGACTTGTAGAAACTAGAGAATTGTCCTTTAATATCTTTCGGGTTCGAAATATTTGTTGAATTTGAGATTTAGCTTTAAGAATTATAGGTGTGAAGTTAATGAAATGGGGGTTGATCATTAGGGCTGTTTCTGGGACTTGTAGAAACCTTGGGCAGAAGATGGAACTGGAGGGAAGAGGTTTTGATGTTTATGCTTTTGATGCAAGTGATCCAGAGTAAGTTTCTGTTTGTGTTTCTTTGAGAGATAATGAAAGTTAAATGTGTGCTATCCTTACATTGCATTTCATTGATATGAAGATATTTTCTAGTTCACGAGATGAGAATACTAAATGTAAACAAAATCGACACCGAAGTCCGGGATGCTTGTTCAGATGATGTTACTGGCAAATTTCACTCCATAACCTATGAACTCTATCAGATTGGCTGCAAGCTCATGGCCAAATATCTGGATTGTAATCTTTCTTGCACATGAGAAATAGATAGAGAAACAATTATGTATTTTATACTTTATGTTTCAGCTGTTATGATCTTAGAATGGTCTTGTTCAAAACCTATAAAATTGGCTATTTGGAAGTTGATATAACTATAATGTGAAGTTTCCATTAATTAATTGTTGTTTTTGTTTTGTAGACTGGGCACTCTAAAATCAATGAAGTATCATACTCATCTTCTCATTTCTATTCCACCAGATGTGGATGTTGGTGATCCTGTATGCCATAATATTTATCTGTATTTTGAATACTAATGCAGGACAGTGGTAGAAACTTTTGTTGAGATTAATTTAGGTGTTTGAGTTGAGCTTTTTGAAGCTTTTAAAGGGGGTTTTACAGCTTATGTAATCTGAAACGCCCTAGATTATTTGCAATAAAATGTCATTACACTGTCCTGCATCAAAGACTCACTAATTTGGGTTATCTTATGGAATTTTCTTGCTGTCCTGCTTTGACTTTGCAGCTGCTCCAGCATGAAGAACTTTTAAGGACTACTTTACAGGGTGGAGATCTTCGATGGCTTTGCTATTTGTCATCGACAAGTATGTGTTTGTTGTAATGTAAATTGGCCAGCATTTCCTCTCGTTGTATATGCATTTAAAATAAAAAATAGTAGAACATAGGTCTATCAATCATGTGAGAATTTTTTTGATCACCATCACCCTAAAAAAACCAAACTCTACCTTTCATATAGTTGCCAAAGTACGCTTAACTTCGAAATTTAAAATCACTTTATTTTAGAGATAGAGAACAAGAGAGGCTTTCATATTTCAGTTTGATCTCTCTCTCTCTGCCCACATTTGCCTCTGTTTCTCAAAAGCGTTTTATGAGGACCTACACCTTAGATATGAGTAGAGTCCTCCCTTTTGCAGTTGGAAGTCCTGCTTACGGTCCCTGTTCATCTTATTTCTACCATCGAAACCCATTCCTCTGCTGCTGGATCTATTAAGTTTCTAGTGGCTGCTATGCCATTGATGCAACAAGTATAGCATTTGTGATTTCATGGGATCCCATACCTTCTTCCTTTTGCACGTGTCTGTTTTGCCACATCGGTCCACTAGACCTTTGCTCACAGTAATTGCACGATTGACTATATGATCAAAGTTTCTTCTTCGTGGCAGGTGTTTATGGAGATTATGGTGGTGCGTGGGTAGATGAAGAGTAAGTGATTTTGGCTATGTACTCGGTCATGATAACTATCATAGATTTACTTGATTATGGTATTAAACAAGTAAATTACTCCATTGCAGTAACCCGGCAAACCCTTCAAGTCAGTCAGGCAAGTTGAGGATCGAAGCAGAGGAGAGATGGCTAAATTTGGGTAATGATCTTGGCCTCTCAACTCAAGTATTTCGGCTTGGAGGTATCTATGGTCCAGGTAGAAGGTTGTGATCTCCTTTCTCTTGATATGTTTGTTAGGAATCACCCATCTTTCTGCATTCCATTCTCCTTTTTCATTCACTGCCTTCAACTTCAAATCTATACCATTCCTATTCTTGTGATTTCCATCAAGGTCCATGTCCGTGAACAAAATGTTGTTGTTCTTGTTATACAAGTGATTGTTTTTCCTCAAAGACATTGGTTTCATCACAGTGCTATTGATACAATAATCAAGCAGAGATCCTTATCCGAGCGTCAACAACGTAGAGCACGTAGACAATACACATCCCGAGTTCATGTTCAGGACATCTGCCAAGCTCTTAAAGCCTGTATTCAAAGGCCTTCTTCCAGGTAACATAACATTATATCGATAACAGTGTCATGTAGTTAGAGAGGAATGAAATTGCAACTGATAGATAAACAAAGATTTCAATACTAGACATTCTTCTACAGGAGAGTTTACAACATAGTTGACGACAATCCAGCTCCAAGGGAAGAAGTTTTCTCGTACGCTCGAGATTTGGTCGAGAAAAAGTGGCCTGGGAAATTCAACGCACTGTCGAAGCAGGTGGAGGCAAGTGTTATTACCAATGGAAGTGGAAAGGGTGATAAAAGAGTGTGTAATGTACGTATGAAAAGGGAACTGGGAGTGAATTTTGTGTATCCCAGTTATAAATCAGGATTACAAAGCATAATTGACCAAATGGGAGATGAACCCTTTGAAGGGAGAGAGACCTCCAAATTTGTAGACCACAAATGAATTCTCTTCATGTTTTTATGTCTTTTGGAGTTCAACAAAATTTATTTCAGGATAGAGGATGGAACCATCAAATTTTGAGAACGATAATTAATGCCGCTCAAATTTTCTTTTTATTTTGTTTTATTGGGGATTGAACGCAGATGCATAACCTCTCTTATCTTATAATTTGGGAAGAAAAAAAAAGTGTTAAAATTAATTTGACTTATTAAATATATTATTTGTTAACTTCGTAACAAAATTGTCAGGATGGCCGAGTGGTCTAAGGCGCCAGACTCAAGTTCTGGTCTTCGAAAGAGGGCGTGGGTTCAAATCCCACTTCTGACAACTTTTTATTTCGTTTTCTTTATTTTTCCATTGGGCTTGGCCCATTTCTTCACATTTCAATACAGGCTTTGGGCCATTTTCTACTGATGGGCTTGGCCCAATTTTTGCCGGGATGACATAGAATCTTCCGCTCTCTCAAAAAAAAAAAAAAAAAAAAAAATAGGTTGAAGGTTGAAATATAATTTCTTCCTTGCAAAGGGTTAAATTATAATTTTGGAACTTCGCCATATATAGTTTAGTATTTAATATTTGACTATTTTAGTTTTCAAAATCTCAAAACTTCAATTCTAACATTCAATTGTGGATTTTATTTCTATGTAGTCCAACCTATATCTTAATGTTAAAAGTTTTGTTGATTAAAGAGTTGTATCTTTTAATTACGTTATGGTATTGTTAGATTTGTATACAATGTTACTTTATTTGTATGTCATATATTTGCTAATTTGTTTATGGTCATTAACATTATTAACATAATGTTGGTGTGTTAAATCTATTAACTTGTAGAGTTATCTGTCACATCATGTCAATTCAATCAAAATTTATGAAACGAGCATATTACAATATTATGTCATCATTTTCATTACTTGTGTTAAAGAGTAAACAAAATAAAAGTATAATTAAAGTTCAAAAGAGCACAATTCAATTTTATTATTTACTTTTTTTACCAATTTTAATTTACCTTTGAATGATATATAAATGGTTGCATTATGAAAAAAAAATGAACATTTTAAAAGTATATGGACCAAATAAATTAACTGTTCTAAATAATAAATAATAAATAATAAATAAATAATAAAATTATATATATATATTCACGTAATGTGAAGTCAAATTAAAAAAGGTTACGTACATTTAAAAAACAAACATAGAATGACAGAGAAAATCGAATGAAAAGATGCAAATAATTAAAATAATAATTAATTAAGATGTTTTTTAAAAAAATGGGGAGAGACCCACAGTTTTAGCTCATGGGAGTTGGAAAAGAACAGCTTTATTGTTGTTATTATTATTATTTTGAATTCAAATTACATATATTTTGTGGTTAATAATACGCTCGTATATTTATTTTTTATTTATAAATAAGATATTTTTATATGTACCTAAATTTGATATCATTATAAAGGATGAGTTAATGCTTTCCTAAAAAAAATTAATGAAATTTGAAAAAAGAACAATAAAATATAATTAATGTGAATATAAAATATTAATGTTTTAACTTGTTTAAGAAAGATAAAATATTGATTTCTTAAATTCTATTTGGTATTTAAGATTTATTTTATTTAGAAATATCAGTTGAGATCAACATTATTTTATGATTATCTTTTAAAGTTAATATTTTTAAAATTTATGGGATTAAAATGAAATTTCAACTCAATTTTAATTCTAAAATAAAGTTTTTAAAATTTAAATTTATCTAATTTTTTTAAATTTAATTTCTAAAATTAATAACATTATTGTTTAATAAACTTCAATCGCAATCATATAAAGCAAAAGTGACATAACTATTATTATTTTTAGATGCTCCAAATTTTTCTAATAAGATTCTTTTCAATCTTCTAAATTCTTTCCTTCTTTTCTAAATATTAAACACATTTGAACTTATTTTTCTTAATTATTATGCAAATTAATGCATAATATACTCATAATCTCATCTTCACATTGTGGGCTACTAATAAATTAAAATGTGAATCTTAATTAAAAATAAAATACTTAATTCCCTTTTCTAACTAATTCTTTATAAATCAACACATATATCATTTCTTAAATGATTGAGAAAGAATCTTTCAAATACAAAAAGTTTATACAAAGAAGTTGGTAAAGGGTTAAATTTACTACACAAAGTATATAATATATTAATATTGATTTAATTTGTCATTATTATTGAACCATAATAAAATATTAAATCATATTATAAAATCAAATATTTTGTTTTACTAATTATATAAAGATATTATAAGTTAAGAATAAAAAACAATTAAGATTAGTACCTTATTTCGTGTTTGATAGTTACTGATTCACTAAATTTATCTTAATTGCTTCGTAGGAAGAAAATCTCTTTGAATTTCGTAATAACATTTTACTATTCTTGAACTATATCTTATCGAAGCAACGTAATGATTTAAAACATTTTATTATACCAAACTTATCCGCTCTTTCATTATTTGCATACTTATAGGTCAAAGAAAAGAAAATTTGTCTCTAGATTTGGTTGTATACAACGATTATTGAGTTGTTCTTATCAATGATTAAGGAAAAAAAAACACTTTTAATTTATTTGAGAATCACTTCACATGTAATTTCACCTTTTTCATATTCAAGGTTCCAAATATTCCATAATTAGCGTGACTTTATACAATTAATTAATTATGTCACCGAAATTTTCTATGACACAGAATTGGTCAACATATAAAGACCATTTGTATTATATAAAAAATATTTGGTAGATTTTAACAAGCATTAATTCAAGAGCATTGAAATACTTTTGCATTATTTAATTATAACAAAAAGTAGTAAGATTAATTTATACCATTGTCAACTTTAAAGTAATTTTTTTTAAGTTTAAACTTTTTAGAATTTCAAACCAAAAAAAAAAGGTTTTTTTTATATGCTCTATACTCGTGTATATAAAATTTTGTAAGTCACGAATAAAAAAATAACATTATTATATGTACTTTATTACATACAAAATCATACTCTTATTTTATTTTATTTAGCCAACTCTAAAATTAAGCTCAATGCCAAAATGAGTATAGTTCAACTGACATATAATTTGTATTATCAACTTCAAAGTAAGAGATTTGATATCTCTAAAAAAAATCCTAATTAATCACAATCCACTTATATTTTTATAAACTAAAATAATGTATGAATTTAATGGATCTATCTTGTAGATCTAAACTTATATATATTTATATAAATAGATAATCGATATCATCAATATCAAAAAATTTGGTATCGAATCGTATAATGATTTTTTCTAATCGAGTTATATAAATATGGCTTGTTCAACTAATTATAGACATGAACACATCATTAATTTTCATATAAATCTTTGGGTAGTAATTTTCATATAAATTATTATGGTTATATCGATTTTTTTTAAAACTTCATTATATATATAGTACAATAAATTGTGAAGCATGATAATTAGTGTTTTTATCCATTGAGTCATGCTCAAATAGACCAAAAAAAAAAAAATATTATATCAAATTAATAATTTGTGATCTTCATATTTTCTCTTTGTAAAATCAGCTTTAGTTTATATAATTAAGAATTACCTCTGTTTAGTTCTCAAAATTAAAAATTAAAAATTATGTTAATTAATGTTAAATTAGGCTTCTATTTAGTGTTTTATGACTAAAGTACAACCTAACATATCTTTTCGTGAATTAACATATGAAGTAAAAAATTAAATTCTATCTCGTCAAAATTATATCTCTTAACTAGTTGAGCGGGTTAGGATAAAATTTAACTAAAATTACATGATTGAAAAAAAAAAATTCTTAAAGTTAAAAAAGAAAAATTGAATGTGAAAATTGAGAAGTGGTTGGGAATGGAAAAAGGCAAATTTGAACCCCAACCAACCATATGCGTATGGGTTTGAGTGGGAAGCCACATGTCCCTTTCTTTCAAAAAATTTTGGGCCAATTATCCAAATTACAAGTAATATTGTTGACCAATCATTTATCAAAAAGCTCTTCATAACCAACCAAAAGCACTTCTATATCCCTTGTAAAATGCTAAAAAGTACAACTAAATTCAATCTTATATTCCCTTTTTTGCTTTTGTGTTTTGCCCTTCTTTATTAATTCAAATATAATTCTTCCCCTCTTACTTCATCTTTGAATTAGCCCTTTATAAACAACTCTTAGTTTCACCATAATGGCTCAGCAAATTAAATTTATTGGCTTTGTCACGGAGATTTTTTTAATACTTCGGGAGTATGGTACTTCATTTGTGTAGACTATAATTTTTCCACTTTATTTTTTTTTTATCAAAAAATGCTAACGTGACAACTGCTTAATGAGAGTAATATTCATATTAAGGTGGTTTAGAAAAATTTTCCACTCGACACCTACCTTTTATAAGCACATCATAATATAATAATATTTTTTAGTTACAAAACAATTTTTATGCTCTAAGTAGCAAGATTTCTAATTCTTCGACAAATAATATACTTTTAAAGAGATTAAGATATCATTCTTTCATATGAAATATTAGAAGTAGTTATTTTGTTTCTAAACAATTAAAATAGACATTAGATTTCTAGTCGTTGATAATTAAATACGAACTATTTTAATATTGGTCAAAATATTAATTTGATTTTCATACTTTGGAATTTATTAAATTTTAGTTTCTGTAATTTCAAATATCTAAATGTAGTCCATAGTCTATGTACCTTCAAATTTATAATATATTCGTATGGAATATTATTTTCTTACATAAAAATATTATTATTATTTAATCAATTTTGACAAAAATTAAAATTTATAGAAAGTATAAGTACTAACTTAAATATTTAAAATTATATTAAAAAGTATAAATTAAATTTAAGATTTATTACTAGACATTTGAAAATGTTATAATTGAACAGATTTTGACCAAAATAGTATTTTACCTTTTAAAATCTTGACCTTAAATCTATTTTTAGCATATTTCAATTTCTTTAGTTGAAAGCCACAGTCATGCTCTTTATTTAAAATATAAAATAATAATAAATAATTTAAATAAAATTATAAAAATTAGATCCCAATTCAATTCACAATTTTATATGGAAATATCTTCATCATTGACAAGAGTGGTTTAAGAAAAGAAGGTCAAAATTGGTAAGATTTTAAATAAAAATGATAAAGAGGTTTCCATCTCCAATCATGTTTAAAAGGTAATAATTAAGAGTTTGTAAGTAAATATGAGGTTAGATGCATAAACAATAATAATTAAAGAGGAATGAGTTTGATGAGATTTGCACAAATGCCCTTTTACAAAAATAATTTCAACTAAGGCCCCACTTCTACTTCCCTTAACATCTGAATCTGATAAAGATTGTTCCAATGACCCTAAGGAAATCACCAGAAATATGGATCCACATTTTTCCAACACACAGATCAGATCAAGAAATTAAAGCTTCAGAACTCAATAATGGAAGATATCAGCAGCGGCCATGATCGGCTGGTTGACATACAGGAAATTCATCGAGTTCATGAAGCTATCGGCGGCCACATTTGTCTGAATCTGAAACGCTTCCTCCTCCGTTTCTCCAAATACGCCATTGCTGCCGCCGGTGTTGATGCAATTAGCGATCTCCTCGAGCGATTGTAATCTCTGCGTCAGTTCCGCCATTTGAGCTCTCAGAACCGAGTTATCGGCCTCGATGTTCATATAAAGCTGCGATGTAATGTTGATATTTGAAAGAATCTGAGCGTTATCCTTCCTTAATTGAGTTACTTGCGCCATCAATTCGTCCAGATGCTGTTGCTTCCTCATCCGAGATCGTCTCGCCGATTCGCGATTCGACTGCATTCTTTTCCGTTTCCTCTGATCCATCAGAACCTGCAAATCCCCTTCGGAGCCTGAGTTTTGAAGCCTAGTGGAACCAGAGGAATTTCCGCTTGCAGAATCCATAGAGATGAAGATGATAACAAATAAATTTACAGCAGAGCACAGTATACAAGTCACAGATTACAGATTATAGATGATCTAATCTATCGTAGAAAGAGAAAACCTAAATCGAAACAACGATGATAACGATACAAATGAAATTAAGAATCTCCGAACCGGCAATCGATCTGGTGTGATCTCGCTAATCTCAGGGAGAAGAATGAAGGAAGTTCATGAGAAGACGTAGAACCAGTACAGGAAGACAACGGAGAAAGATTGAACGAGATGCGTGCGGCGGCGGAGAGAGGAATTGATCATAAAACCGGAACGGAGAATTTCACTGAGAATCGGAGACATGAATCTGAAACATCAAGAACAAGAGATTGAGCATCTAAAAGGACGGGGAATGAAATTCCGAGGAAACGGCAGAAATACGGCGGCAGCGGCGGCGAGAGAAAGAACGGCGAAGAGGAGAGAAGGAGGAGGTTGGGGAAAGTGGAGAAAGGGTGAATTTATAGAAGAGAAAATGATGGAAAATGATTAGAAAATGCGAGAAAATATAGGAACAAAATATAAAAATTGGTGAATGAAAAAAAAAGGGAGTGGAAAAAGGAGAAAAGAAAAGGAAAAAAAAAAAGTGAGGAAGAAAAAGGGCATAGGAATCTCCTCCAACTCAATTGGGTTCGGCGGGACACACCAAATATATTTTTCTTTTCTTTTCTTTTTTCTTTTTTCTTTTTTTCTTTTTCTAATTGATATAAAATCCTAATTTTTATAACCCTCCAAATTTTATCTGGTTTGCATAGGAGCCACAAATTTCTTTACCTTATTTTTATAATATAATTATTTATAACGCTCAAACTAAGACAAAATTCTACGCCCAAAATTTTCCAGGTTAAAAAACAAAAATAGTTTTTTAATTATTATTATAAGTTTATAAAATTTAACTTGAATTTCGAAAATATTTATAAAAAGTAGATGTAAAAAGAAAAAAAAAAGTTCATAAGTGGACGTAATCTTTATAAAATTGATTTTCAAAATCTAAAAAAAAAAAAAAAAAAAAACCGAAGGGTTATAATCAAATTAAATGAGGCAAAACAAAAAACAATTTGCTATTACTCCCTTATCATGAATACGTTTTACATAAGTTTTGTTTTCCTAATTTCTACTTATACGATTTATAGGCTACGAGACAAATAATTACGTAATTACCAAGTGGATGATTGTGAATTTACCTTACACAACTTCAATTTCCATTTTCACCCATTCAATATTTTAATTTTGTTTTTAGATTTTAGTACTTGATTGTAAATATCTTTTTTATGTTCTTGTTTCTTAATGATAATTATTTTATATATGATTACACAAAATACAAAAAGAGAAGTTAACATGAACATAAATTAAACTGACATAAAATATGTACTCTCGATCAAGAAGTCAAATGTTCAAGTTCACTATCCTATATATTGTTAAATTGAAAAGAGAAAATATTCAAACACATAAATAGACTATTGAGAATACATGAATATAATTGAAAGAATGCAAAAAAAAAAAGGATATAGAATTTCAAAAGTATGATTTAGATTTTCCTACATAATTTTGGCCACTACCCATGTGTTTAAGTATAAAATTTGACCGTCATCTCTCAAAATACAATAAGTTCTTTTCTTAGCATTCATACATATCATACTAACCTCTTAATCTGCAAACCAAAATTCTTCTACAGACAATATAGTAACTCTGCCGTAACAGTGACAATAAGAGATTGTCAGAGAGGAAGTGTTTTGAGAGTAATGAACTATATTTATAGACTTTATGCTCACTCTTCAAAAATAGATCTATTTAATATTTGTAGACATTCATATTAACCGTTCGATGGTTACTTTTACACCTACGGATTTGTTTGTACTTATACGTAGCTTTACATTGTGACCACTTCCAAGGGTTTGTCTTTGCAATGTGCATCGAATATTGTGCACGTGATACAACTATTACACCACACCTTGTAATTAGCAATAGTCAAACGCTTTTAAAAGTCTGTTTAACGTCGCTTGATTGAGACTAGAAAGCATGCAATCTTAATCAATTTAGGTCCCTCGTATACTCAATTATAGATGTTGATTATTTTAAAAATTTTGGAGGTTTATTCTAATTTCAAATGACTAATTAATCTAATAAACATATGTAAAAAACCACAACTCAACACATTAATTATATTAATAGGTGCAAAACCTTGTAGCTACCATGTTGCCAAGGAAGTCCTTGGTAGGAGGGACCATAATATGGACCCTCCCTTCCTCTCTTAGATAGGCTCTGCTCAAATTATTGGTCCAAATCACTCTTTGTTGACTTGAATGTTCTTGTATATTAATATGTGTGTGTTTAATCAATTAAACCAGACAAATATCAATTTATATCTCTAAAATTTGGGAGTTGTATCAATTTAAACTCTGAACATCAGAGATTGTATCAATATTTTAGATCCCAAACTAATAATTGTATCAATTTAAACCCCCGAACTTTCATAAGCGTCTCAATTTAAACCTTGAACTTTTATAAGTATATCAATTAAAACTTCAAATTTTTACAAGTGTCTATCCAAATAAAACATAATTGAAGGTTTAAATTGATACACTTATAAAATTGATGCACTTACAAAAGTTCAGGGTTTAAATTGATACACATATGAAAGTTCGGGGTTTAAATTGATACAATTATTAATTTGTGGTTTAAATTGACACATTTATGAAAGTTTAGAGTTTAAATTGATATAATTAATTAATAGTTTGAGGTTTAAATTGATACAACTTCTAAAGTTTAGAGTATAAATTGATATTTATCAATAAAAAAAATTTCGTTGAAGTAGATAATTGAATCTACATGATTGGTGAAGATATTTTTTGTTCATGGATATGACTATTACTTAGATATATATACATATATATCGACAACAAAATCTATTACGAACCGATTAAACAATTGTAACAAATGGCCACCATAACTACTACCTTGATAATTATTATCATTATTAATGTATATATGATATAAAATTAAAAAAACACGTGTTAATCTTTGGACCATGTATCAAAATATATAATCATGAGAATGACATATACATATTTCATTTGAAAATTTTAATTGACAATAGAAGGAGAAAAATAGGGACTGAAAATGGGAGCTTTACAAGAGATGAAGACACGAAATAGAGAAGAGAGAGACATTGAAGTTAGCTAAAATATTTAGACAACAGAGAGACGTACACAACTTGAAAAGATTGATAGAGATTATAAAAAATGGCACTTAGAAATCATTAATAATAATAACAATAAAAAGTTTTAATATTTTTTCTACAAATACACCATTTTTTTTCTCAAAATGCAAAAAAGTTTATTGTTTTTAATGTATGAACCATTTAAAATCTCTTGTCACAAAAAAAAAAAAAAAAAGTTATTATTGTTTTAAACCTTGTATTATAAGGAAAGATTTAAAACGTGGATGAAAATATATTTAAAATGTTGATGTTGATGGAAATTTTAAAAAAAAAAAATTAAAAAGGTATATTTGAATTAGTAAATAAGTATTTTGTGATTTTTAAACAATGTAACACATTTATTATTTATTATTATAGTTATATTAGTGACATTTTATTGCTTATTCTTTATATTTCGTGGATTTTCTATTATATAATAGAAATGTCAATTTATCTCTTATATCGATATTAAAAAAAAAAATTAAAATATTAAAATATCGATGAAAATTTAATATTATAGAGCATATTAATATTTATTAGGACTGCTTTTAAAAATAAAAAATAAGTCAAACTATTTACAAATATAGAAAAATTTTACTGAAATCTTTTTATATTTTTAAATATTTTGATATTTTTTTTATTTATAATAATTTTTAAATTTATTATTTTGTTAATAAATATAAGTTATCAAGGTTTTTTATATTGAAAAAAGGTCAAAGTTGCCGATTAGAGTTGACTTCTCTTTTTCACCGTCGAATCAAACTTGAAAACTTTCACGATGACTCTGAATCTAATGCTAATTACCATTTCCCACAGCTGTGCCACTTTACAAAGAGAATCCAATGAAGGGGCAGTTATGTCTTTTCATTTGATTTCTAAATCCTAATTTTCAAGAATCAACTCAATCTCCTAATAAAAAATAAAAAAAAAGTAAAGGTCATTAATTTCTTAGGTTGTTTTTAATATGTTTAACATTTAATTAAGATCATCAATTCGAACATATCTCAGTGCATGAAATGCTCAATTATCGTCTCAAAGATTGATGATTCGATCTCTTATTTCTATATAATTGTCGAACTAAAAAAGATATTTATGTCACACATAATATGATAGGGTGTCAGTTGCTCAAAGTCTTAAATTGAGTAGGAAGAGTGACATGAACCGCTATTGAGGGAAATTAATTTACTCAAAAGTCAAAAATTCATTATTGTGCTAAAAATATTTTAGAGTTGAACAACATTTACAGAGAGCTTTTGAGAGATATGTACCGAAACCAATTGAAGTATACACAAGTTCAACGATTGATTTGATAAAGGCATCATAAATCTTTCTAAAAACAATTGTAGGAGTTTTTGAATCTTCATCCTTGACCTTCCAATTAAAGACTTGATTGAAAGATTTACAAAAGAATGAAAATTAGAAAAGAAATTAGAGGGACCTTCCTATAAAGGGTAAAAGAAAAGTATGAAATTACCCCTAGGGTTCATCCCCCACACTAAAAAGAGAAAGACAAAAGGAAATGAAGAAGGATTTTGTGGGGCGGAGAATCTTACTGTTTATGTCCACAAATTTATTATGACGCTTTTGGACTCATGGATTCAAACAAAACTACTTCCTCGCCACCATTTTTACCACCTTGGGTAATAATTACTTTTTTTTTTCATAAAAAAAATGCCCCATCATTTTAATTAAAAAAAAAAAAAAAAAAAACAATACTATTATGATAAATGACAAAATATAAACCATATAAAAAAAGTTAGGATTAGGAACAATTCAATGTTTTCTTTTATAGTAGTATTTAATTTCGTATGACTTTGAATATGTGGTGAAAATTAACAAATTTTTCTAGGGATGAAATTAGTTTAACTCAGGTATAATATATAAATCAGTTGGGTTAAACTACCTAATACGATATTCTCTATCTTTGTTAAATGATTTAGGAGAAGAAAAAATAGAGAAAAAATTATAAAGCCTGCTAGTATTTTTTTAAAAAATATTTATGAGTGTCTAGATCAGTTTGTGCACCTTGACTAATTTTACGAAACAACTCATTGACCACCTAACATTTGAATGTCAAGAAAATTTATAAGAGTAAGGAGCCACAGTGGGTTAAGTTTTTGCGAGGAATCAAACCATAAATTTTTAGAATGATAATTATTGTTTTATCCACTAAACTATGTTCATATAGATATAGATTACTAGGGTATCACTATTTAAACTGATAAAATACCGATATATCTAATCTCCAACCATAATTCAAACAGATAAGATAATTTAAAATAAATCTAATTCAAATAACATTATAATACAATATAATCTAACAGGTTGCATAGAAATCTACTTACGGTTTTTTTTTTTTTTTTTTAAATTATTGATTTAGATTAGATGAGACTATTACTTTTTTCTTTTCTTTTCTTTTCTTTTCTTTTTAATGATTCTTTTGACTGTGTGTTGAATCTCTTTTAATATAGAAGCATTTTAATATTATGTATTGGGAGCTTTTTTTTTTTTTTTTTTTTTTTAATCTTATAGCTAGGTTTGAGTATTTCTGTGCGTGGTTGGTTGGGTTGGAATATAATTTCCTTAATTCAGTTAAGCTTAAATTAGCTATATTTATGTGAACATGTAGTTTATGAACAATGGTTTTATTTTGATTCGGCGTCATTTGTTTCGACGCAAATAAAAGTTTAAGATTGCATTTAATATGTGGGATAAGAAATTTAAATTTTAGAGAGAAACATGCCTTAATAAATTGAGTTTATGTTTAGATAGATATATTATATATGTGAAATAAAAGATAATGTTTATTTAAGAAAAAAAAATGTTATAATTTTTCGTAGAAATTTCATTTCCTTACTTCTAAATATAAATTCAGAATTAAATATTTTTTTTTTACAATAATTAAGGAGATGAGAGATCGAACTTCTAACATTTAGAGAAGAAATTTATGTTAATTATCATTCAGCTAAACTCATTTTAACAAATTTAAAATTAAATAATTTATGCACTTGGTTGCAAAAATATTATAGTTTTCAATTAAATATAATGCTTTAGAAATAGAAGCATATGTTTTTTAAGACATTTACTATTTAGGGTATCTAAATAAAGAAGATTTAGTAGTTAGTCTTGACTCAAATTTTATATTGCAATTGACTAAAGATTTTTTATATTGGACACTTTTCTGAAAACAAAATTAAATCATAAACACATAACTAATTAATTTATACTGATATGTGGAAGATTCAAATCTTTACCTCCACATTTATTGTATAAAAAAAATTATATATATAAGTGTACTAATAACAAAAAGTAGAATTTGTAATGAAATAAAAACATTGCCAAAGACTAAAGAAAACGTCGTTATGCACCTTTAGCGATGAAAAAATAAAAGTTGGTAAAGCTTTATCGGTGGCTTGCCATGTTATTGGAAAAAATGTCGCAAGTTGCAACAAATATTTTAAAATAGTGCAAGAAGGCTTGAAATGATATAAAATATTCGTCGCAATTATAAAACAAATTATACCCTTTTTAAAATGGAAAATATTGCTTTAAAATCACAAACCAAACTTACCCACAATTTCAAGCTTCCCCATTAATTTTCTTCTAAATTTCCAACCTCTTTTAATAATCTCATGCCTAGTTGAGATGTGGAGGAAATAGGGTTGATGTATATGGGTAGTTTTAATAGTATCCCACAAATCAAAGCGATAAATTATTAATCACACATCTTTATAATTAAATTTTTAGGTTTATAATCGATTTAAATCTCCACGCTTTCAAACACTCTATTTTATTTTTGAATTATGTATTTAAAAAACATCCTTGAAAAACTTCTTTAAACCTTATTATTTGTTAAATAACTATAATAATTTTCATACCTCCACTTATTTCACTAAAAAAAAAAATTCCCATTAGAAAAATTTTAAGACTAAAATAAAATATATAGAAATTTAGAGACTAATTAACAACATAAGAACTAATTAAATTGGGTTAATTAAGGGAATGAAGGAGGGAAAAGAAGAAAAGGAAACAATAATAATGAAGAACTTTTGACAAGGAAGAAGGTGAACCAACAAAGCTAAAAAGAGCTAAAAAAGGGGGAAAAGGGAAATTAAGTGGGGACACACACAACAACATTGAAACCACACAAATTTTTTTAGCCAAAAAGAAAGCTCTAAATTAGATATTAATTAGATGGTCCCTTAAGACCCAAAGATATCATAATTTAGCTCTAAAAGTAGAGTTTGACAAAGATTTGAAGTCCCTTTCATAATTTTGATTAACTACAAGTACTTTTAAATAATAACCTAACATACACAAAAGTAATAACGAAAGAAGACTAAAAACACAAAAAAGACATATCTTTAATTATGTTTATTTAATCTATAAATTTTAAAATGTTCAACAAGTTTTTGTGAACAACCATTTCTTTACTAGATGAAGTGACATTGATATGTTTATGACACACAAATTTAATGACCAAACGTTTGACACAAGATAGATAATACGAGAAATGAGATAATTAGATAAAATAAATAAAAGAAAAAAAAGTTGAAAAAGACATGGAAACTAATGCGGACTAAATAAATAAACTAAATAATGAGATAAAATTTAAGATTTATTAAAAATACAGAAACTAAAATTGAGCAAATTCCAAAATACAGGACGTAAATATTATTTATTTTAGGGCAAGTTGATGCCTTTTTTCTCATACATGTGTTTACACCACTTGTTTGTTTGATTCATCTGTTTCACCTTTTGCAACTTTTTTTTTTCCTTTTTTGAGTTTTTGGTTTTATGTAGCTATCCCACCTTAGGCATCTAGTTCTTATCATATGTATGTTGTAAAAAACTAAGCTTCTACTTCAATCCAAATTAAACAAATTATCAACCAATTTTTATATATATCCTCTAACCAATTTGAATCTCTTTTGAAAGTTAATAGTGAAAATATAAGCTATATATTACATGATGATTCAATAATCTTCGTAATATCATATGAGTTTTTTTTTTTTTTTTTTAATTTCATTCTTGTGCGGACTTTTATTATTATTTGAGTACAACAACGGCATCGACAAGTATGAGGAACTGAACATTCAATCTTTAGGAAGGAAGGTCATGCCTATCATCGTTCTAAGCTCACTTTAGTATTATAATTATTTTTCTTTCCGACTCAATGGTATTATTGTTATTGTTAGTATTATTATTATTATTATTTCATTTTAATCTATGGACTTCAGGATATGTAATTTAATTACACACCTTAACACAAAAATAAAAAAATAAATAATAAATAATTCCATTCCTTTAATAACCATTTCCTGGATTTGGTTTTAGAGACGGAGATAATTATTTTAGAGATGTACGGGAGAGTAAAGTTTAGAGACAGAGATAATTTTCTTTTTAGATATTAGAATAAAATTGAGAGAAATAAAAGAAAAATAGTTTAGAGGGAGAGAATATTTAATAGAGCTCTTACAAACAAGAGAGGTTAGTTAGAGAAAGAAAAAGACAAGTTAGGAAAGAGATAGATTTGAGAGAAAAGAAAAAAGAGAAATTTTAGAGAGTAAAATTGAAAGTGAAAATATGTTAGAAATTTTGTAAAAAAAAAATAGGGAGAAAATTCTTAAAAAGAGAAAAATTAGAGATGTAATTATCATATATATAGAGAAATATAAACGAAAAATTACAGCAATTACAAAAATAGAGATCAAACTAAGTTCATTTTGGCGTATAAAATAAGAAAACTAGACAAAATATATATATATATATATATATATATAAGAATAGAGAAATTTAAGGGATATAAATGTGTTAGAGAGAAAGGTTAGTTTAGAGAGATTAGAAAAGATTGGCAAAATATTTATGGTGAAGTGAGCTGATATACATTAGCAGGTAAAGAAGAATAAAAAGGTGTTAGAGAGAGATTGATAAATAAAACTTATACAGATATTAATTTTTAGAGAAATAAATTTTCTACAGTGAGAAAAGTTAGGAGTTTTTTTTATTTTTTTTATTTTTTTTTATAATTTCTAAAATATTTTTAGATAACAAAAACACAAAAAAAAAATCGGGTAGATTTCATTTGTTATTCATCATTTGATTTTGATTTTTTAAAATTAAACTTCCTCAATATTATTTTCTATATAATGATTTTTCAGGAGATTTGAAATCCTAATCAAATTTAAAAATAATAACAAATTATTTTTAAATTTTCAAAACTTAACTAGACAACATTTCATTAATGGTTGAAACAAATAAATATTTTGATTTTAAATATGTATATTGATATACTAAACAAAAAAAGCATAGTTATGGTTTAGACTCGTGCTAAGGTAGATATGAGAGTGGCAAATATATGTTACGTCCTAAAATAATAACAATAGTTAAGATTGCGTTTAATAACTATTTGGTTTTTTTTCAAGAAAAATAAATTTATAAACGCTACGTTTTCTTATAAATTTATTTCTTTTATAAACTAGTATTTATGTTGGTTGTTTTTTAAGTTTAAAAATACTAAAATATTCCTAGAAATTAATTAATTTTTTTTTCCAAGAAGTCCAAGAAATAAATTAAAAAGGTATGAAGTACTAGATGGTTTCCCTAAGCTCCAATATTTTGAGAAAATTCATAAAGAATTTTGAGGAAGAAATTAAATAGGGTTTCTTGTAAGAACACGAAGCAAGTTGTGAATAATTGAAGAGGGGTAGGTTAAAAAATTTGGTACGATATATTATTGTATGTTATGTCATTAGACATATCTGAAGGGACTGAAAAGTGTGGTCCCTTTAGGGCTTTCCTCTTCCTCCACTCTTAATAATGGAGCCAACTTGGAGTTTCAAAAAAAAAAAAAAATAGTCTGTCATTAAAATCATGTTTGGTTCGCAATTCAGATTTATTTTATGTTTTGAAATTCACTAAATTCAGCGAATATATGTTTGACATACAACATGTTTTCTGTTTCTAAAAACTGTTTTCAGATTATGTAATCCAAACTGTGTAAATTCTGAAAAACAACATTTTTATGTTTTCATTGTATCCAAAATTTAAACTTTAAAATTTAAAAAGAAAATTATATTATAATAAAGATAAGAACATATAGAAATATAGTATGTGATGTTATAAACTCAATTTAATTTTTTTAAAATTAAAATATGTATTATATAATTATTATCAATTAGATTAAATTCTAAATTTGGTCCATAGTTTGGATAAAGTTAAGAATGGAGCCAACTTGGAGTTTCCAAAAAAAAAAAAACAGACAAAGTCAGTGTCATTAAATAAGTGTAAGATTTTAAGGCACACACCCAATATTTTCAAAAACAAATTTACATTCTTAGATGACCCTTTTAAAATCACTAATATAATGTGTGTGTATATATATATATGGGAATGGGATACATCTCAACAAAGTTTTGCATTTTCTTTGGTAGATTTGGGACCGTACTTTTCAACTTTGGCCCTAACTACAATTAGGGTTTGATCTTTCGGTCTTTATTTTTGCTTTTAACATATATAGAGACATTATTCGAAAACGTTTTCTTTTTGTTTTTTGTTTATTATATCTCGATTACTATCTAGATATTGTTAGTGGAAAAGACAACTAGACCTAATTTTTCACGTTCTATGATGTTTTGTTCTTTAGTTTTACACTAGAATTCTTGTGCCAATATTGACTGATGCTGTCTTACACATAGATTTGTTGAAGTTTAGATTTTTGTACATTGTTGTTGTATAGAATTGGTCATGGGACCACTCACAATTAGGAGTACAGATGTTTCCAAATAATTTAATTTACTAGTACAAGTAGTAGAGAAGTAATTCTGAAAAGTAACGAGAATAATTGCTTAAATACGAGTAATTAAACAAGACTTGTATCTTATTCAAGTATTATTGTAGATTCCCACTATATAAAAGAGAAGATTAAAAAAATTAGAGAAAATTATTATTATTATTTTTTTTATAATACCTCAAGAAGGTCCTGTAGAGATTATTTTAATGCGATCGAATTATATTTATAAAACATAGCTTAAAACACTCAAAACTTTTCTCAAAAAACCATTGCAAGTACTTTGGGTTGCCCCACACTTTGAGTTGCCAAACCATTGCAATTGTAAAGTCTATTTATACCATAAAAGTCTATCACTAATAAACTTTGCTATATTTATAACTTTTTTAAAATATTGTTATATATGTTAATACTTTGAATCTGATTGCTATATTTATAGCGGTCTCTAATATATATATCTTCATAATTCCTCCACTCGATACAGTTGTTCTAATATAACAATTAATTTGTATTTGTATGTGTGCTAACTTATAAAAAACCACTTTCTTTTACCAATTGAATACTAATTTGACTATCCAACGGTAATATGTCTTCTTTTCATGTTTCTGACCAAAGTTCACTTGTTAGAATAATTGCAAATTTTTTTTTTTTTTTTTTTTTTTTTTGGTGTTGGCTTCCATAACTATGTTGTACTTAATGTGTATAGTTTAAAGAGCCACTACTTTTTGTACTCCTAAAGTATGAAAACATATTTTATTGTGCTCGTTTATACCACTTACATTGTAATATATAATATAACTATATACTTTTTCAATTATCGTTTATACCACTTAGATTGTAATATATGATATAACTATATACTTTTTCAATTAAAATAATATGTCACGATAGAAATTTAAATTTCTAACATTTTTCTCACTCGTTTATACATGTCTTAATTAACTAAATTTCGTTTGAATTGGTTGGTATGTAGGTTATTTTAATGTTTAAAATTTGACATCAATAGGGAAAAAATACATTAAAACATTATTGTTATTGTATTAGTAGCCATAATTTGCATTAATTAGTGGTAATTTTTTCTAATTAATAATTAAATAGTTACATTAAAAAAAAAATTAATGTTTACTCTCTACCCTTTATTTTAAAAATACTTCAATGATTCTTCTAAATTGTTAGCATTATTAACCATAACCACCTTTTATATATATTTCAAAATTACTCTTTAAATAGAAATTTATTATAATTTTGAATAAAAATTTAGACATGAAACGAGTGTGGCAAAGGGTGTGTAGTGGCATTTTGGGCTCAATTTTCATTTTGAGCCACCACCACACTATTCTAGTTTCTAACTTTCGTCCAACATTCTAATCAATTTCTATTCTAAAAGTATGTTTCAAACCTTAATGAAAGGTTAACTGTAATATTACAACTTTTGAAATAAAAAAGATATTTTTAAAACAAAGGGTAAAGTTAGTCAAATAATTTTTGTAAATTAGCCTTTATCATTTAATAATATTTATTCTCAAAGAAAATGCAATATGTTTTTAGTTAAATATTTTAAGCTTTTAAATAACATCTTGTATTTAAACAACACCCCTAGCTCTAGATAGCCCATTCATTAGGTCGGTTTGTTTGTTTGTTTAACCTATGAAAAAAAATAAAATAAAAAATCTTCATCCAAGTAGAGTATGGTTTGACCTTTTTACACCTAAACTTAGGTATTCGGTAGTTGATCAATTTGACTATTTAATTTAGACAGTTGATTTGCTAATTTTACAAATTGAAAATTAGTTTTTTCTTTAACTTCCTTAGGTTTTACATGTTTATTTGTAAAAAAGGGTTTATCGATAAAACAGTTATTATATTCTTTTTCTCTCTCTCTCCAAGAGACTTAAAAAAAGAGTTAGTTTTAAGGAAAATTTTCACAAATAGAAAAAATGTCAAACTATTTGCAGAAAATAGTAAAAAAAAATACTGATAGACATTGATAGACTTCTATCAGCATCTACCAGTGATAGACTTCTATCATTTCTATCACCGATAGACTCTGATAGACTTCTATCAGCATCTATCACAACTATCTAAAAATTTTGTTATTTTCTGTAAATAGTTTTCTTTTTTTTTTTTTATTTTTAAAAATTTCTCTAGTTTTAATCTAATTCTATAATTTCTCAAACTATTCTTGATTATGAGGATTTTTTTAAAAGAAAATATACTTTTTAAATTGAGTAATTATTTTAAATGGCCAAACGGCTGGATATATTATCAAATATAACAAAATGTCACTATCTATCAATATAGACATTGATAGATGTCTATCAGTGATAGATAAGTTGGTTCATTTTGTTATATTTGAAAACAATTCTTTTAAAATGCAAGTATCAATTTTTTAAAAAAAAACTTAAAGGTCGTATCAATTTTTAAAACGTGCTTTTAATTATTCATTAATACTTTTAGAAAGCTCTAGCGATAGTCGGTTTGTGGGGTACACTACATTTATTTATTATTATTATTTGACTTGAGGGACTTCAAATTCAAAGGTTAAAAGTACTAAAAAAAAGAATCAAGACTTAAAAGTCTCTAAAACTCTATTTTTTAGTACAATAGACGGAAACAAAGGAACAAATAAAAACAAAAGATTAAAAAGAGTCGGAATTAAGAACAAAATCCACCCAAGAAGGTGTTCTGACTAGCTACCACTTAATTACTAACTAAAATGCAATATTGAAGTCATTAAATCATTTTAATCTATACGGTAAAAAGTGAAAAACATGTGTACTAAAAAAAAGGTGAAAAACATGTAGTTCAATTAAGAGGTGATTAGGAACTATTTTACCATGCTATGTCTTAGAAGATGTGGAAGGTATGAGTATTAAAGTCTCACATTAATTATTGTAAAAGAAGATTAGTACTTGAAAGTTAAAGGACAATTATATTTTGCAATATTTTTTGTAAAGGAGAGTAGAGGAAGCCTTTAATGTAGATTAAAAATAGGAAAAAGAAAATTGAGATATTTGGGGAGTGTTAAATATTGGTGGCAGAGTAATTGTAATTTATTAGTAAAAAGGCATTCTTTTCTTTTTTTCTTTTTTTTTTTTTCAGACAATAATAGTTACAAGTTGGAAATATAAATCTAACTTGTATCAATACAAATGAAAATCAACGAGAAATAATTTAAGCAAAAATATTATTTTAGATGAGATTTGGAGAATTAATTTACTGATTAAACAAGGGCAAATTTTTATTTTTCTTTCCTAAGTTGGTTGTTTTTTTAACCATTTAAATCTTTTTATAATCAAGAAATAGTCGTTATTTGATTCCATGTTAATAATAATAATTAAGAAATTTCTTTTAAATTTTAAAGGGATGACCCATATTAGTTTATTTTAAAATCTCCATTTAAATTGATTCTGACTCATATTTTCACCCAAAAAAAAAAAAAAAAATGATTCTAACTCATACCATGTCTAGTTAAACTGTATCATAGTCAATGGTACTCAACAGTCTCTATTCCATTGTCCTTTTAAGCTTCATGGAAAAGAAGCACAAACTTCTTTGTTTCTTAATTTTCATCCACTTCATCATTTCCAAAGGGGTTATTTTAGTGGGAAACAATCAATACTCCCAAAATTGTGAAGGTGGATTCTTCCATATATGTATTGTGTGCGCGGGTAATTTTGGACCTCAAAAAAAGCTTAGAGAGAGAGTCAAATATGTGGGTAAAATCGAAAAAAAATTGCCCCATCTCAAATGGAACCGAGATAAGCAGAAAACGTGTATAGGAGAGATGCTAATGAAAAATAAGCAAAGTAATTAGATCGACCCAATTGGCCTGCCTTAGTCTCAAAGGTCGAGCTTGAGGCCAACCCTGTTCTCTAGAGCTTATTCTAGATATGCCCCTATCTATTGCCTCTGTGTGACCTGATTCAACACTTGAAAGTCTTATTTTTAAAAAGATTAAAAAAATAATAATAAAAAAAAATTGAATCATTTTCCTAAAAGGATGAAGGAAACCTCAAGTTTAGCCTCACTATGTATAGAGCATGATAGTTCCGTATCAAGTAAATTTATCTTCTTCCCTAAAAAAATTTGCTCTGACTATTGTGCTAAAAACTAACTTTAAGCATCAAAGTGTCTGTAACAAGCATCATACCGGTGTGCGTTATTCTGATTATTTTGCAGGTGATCTATTCCGAAAATATAGATTCATTGTTAGTAGCACGTAAAAAAATAGTGAGTAAGTCCAAATTTTGCCATCAATATTTATGATGAATGAGCCTATTTGGATCTTCATTTCCCTCCAATATACAATCCTTTTGAAGGTTGAAATGAAGGTCTATTGCCATGGGAATATCTTTTCTCTGTCAACAAGCTAACTAAAGATTGCAACTTGGGATGCATTTTAGTGGTGAAGCCCTTAGAGTCCACTATCTAAGACAGATCATAAGGTTCAGCAACAGCCACAAGAATGATTAAAGATGTCAATTGTACAATAATGGATTTAAAATCTTTTTCGTCTTTTTCTTTTTCCCTTCATTATTATTTTTATTACTATAGTAGATGAACTTTTAAGATGTCTATTTTTCATTATTATAGTACATGAACTTTTAAGATGTCTATTTTGACGCTTCAACTTATTTCAGTTTTGTAATTATTAAACTTTGAAATAAACTTTATTTCTTATTCTTTAACTTCATTTTGATTTTAACAAATTAATAGATAATGTAACCTTTGTGAGTATGAATAATAGTGTTTTAATGTGAATATGTATTAGAGTTACATAGGTTGGTTGAGGCCCTCCTGTTCTATATAAAAAATTTAGTGGTCGACAAGAAAATATATATTTTTTCCTTTTTAAAAATATATTTTTTCCTTTTTAAAAATAGGCAAACTATATACCAAGGACAACTTTTAATTGCCCATTTTCAGAAAAATGAAAATCTGAGGTGGAACTTTTTTTTTTCCTCCTCTTCAAGAGAGAAGTGTGTCAATAAAGCTAAAAATGCTTCCCAAATACGCATTACGGACAAATAGCTAAATCTAATGTTATAACTTTCAATTTTTTACCGCCATTTATATTCTAACTTTATATATGTATATATCACTCCCCTTTCTGAAACATAGAAGACTTTATTATTATTATTATTTTTTTTTTTTTTTTGAGGAAAAAATAAAATAAAAGACAAACAAAAGCAATTTTCATCTACCTTTGTTATTTGTTCTACGATGTACCACTTGTAATTACTCAAGATCAGCAACATTAGGTAAGTTTGAATTGTCAACATTGCAAGCAAAATAGCATCTAAGAAACATTCTAATTAAAAGACAGAAACAGCTTCCATAATCCAAACCAACCAACCTATTTACAAGCACAAACAAGACCAGCCAAACAAGGTTCTTGAATATTAAACAGACAGACATGCTTATAGCAGAAAAAACCCTCTAATGCATGCTTGTTTCAACATTATTAATTATTACAGGACCACCATTTTTCCCTAGACAACGAGGGCGGGGCGGCAGAAGGAGGTTACTAGATAATTACCGAGCTATTCGAGGAACGAAATTGGGAAGGAACTGAATGTTTGTCACCATCATCACCTTCCAAGGCCTCTAAGCTGGATCGCTTACAAGATTTGGTCAAGAATACACTGCGGTACTACTTGTAGTAGGTTCCGGATGGAAACATGTCATTTCTGCGTGTTCTTCCAGATCTTCGGGGTGGTAATGAAGCATTTCTTTCCACATCATCTCTCGTATCATTTCTTCTCCAAGTTCCTCATCTATGTCAAGATCGATCGGCACCTGAGCTGGAGGATTGCTGTTTGGATCATAAAGTGGGGACATGTAAGGATGTTGCAATGCCTCAGTTACACTAATCCTCTTTGATGGGTCAAAGACGAGCATCTTTTGTAGCAGATCGATCGCAAGAGGATGAGCGTTCGGATAAAGACGGGAAAGAGGAGCCCCAGGAGAGTATGGAAGAGATTTTATATACCTCCTTGCCTTTTGATTGTCTATGAACTCAAGATCTTCCTCCCTCTGGCTACCCAGTATGTTAATTATCAATTTGAGTTGATTCAAACATTCTGTACCTGGGAAGATAGGCTTCCTACCGAGAAGCTCGGCAAAGATGCATCCTACAGACCACACATCAATGGACGTCCCATAGTTCTCGCAGCAGAGCAGCAGTTCTGGGGCTCGATACCAGCGAGTTACAACATACTCTGTCATAAATTGATTCTTCCCGTTGCTCGTACGCGCTAACCCAAAATCACATATCTTAAGATCACAATTTGCATTGACAAGGAGGTTCCCTGGCTTCAAGTCCCGATGTAGGATGTTTGCAGAATGCAGATACTTCAGGCCTCGGAGCAACTGCACCAAGAAATTTGAATAAAAGTGTGACTGATAGAAGGAATTCAAATGTTACACAAATTTGACATCACCACTATTGAAGCACATTCCAGCTAAAGCCTAGAAATACACTGCCCGAACAATAAATATATATATGATTCCCAAATAAAATTGAAATTAAACTATACACCAAGTCTCTGAAATTCGAATATTGTGTACATTAAGTCTCTGAACTTTAAAAAAAATTCAATTGCCTCCTTGAACTTTGACTTATACTTTTATTTAGTCTCTGTTGTTGATGCCATCGATCAAATGCTAATGAAGCAAGTATATTATTCTATCCAATTGATAGTCACATCTTGCAACTCAACCAAAATTAATCTAATAAGCATGCCACACATGAAAGGTACTAACTGGAAATAAAATTCATGTAATTAGTACTTTTTAAAGTTTAGATACTAACCAAAGACAATGTTTAAATGTTCATGACTAAATAGAAACAAAGTTCATGTAATTAAAAGTTTTAAAAGTTGAGATACTAAATAAATACAATGATTAAATGCTCGGGACTTACTTAGCTTTTAGATAAAAGAGGTCTAGCATTCTAGAATATCTTTGAGACCATAAAGATTGATAAGATAAGTCAAAAATAATACAATCAGCACAACTTGACATGTTCAAGGACAGCTATAAAGTGACCAAAAAAAATGAGACAAATAATAATAATTCTGACAAAATGTGTTGCAAATTGGACTGGGAACTAGAAAAGCCGTGGTATGGCAATAGAGCATGGCCACAGTCAGGTGTTTACTGTCTCTCATTACTTTGACATTAATAATCCACAATTTTCAACTGGTCCAATGGGGTCCATACTGATGCAATCAAAAACTCTATCTGCTAGGATGGGTTGGGAGATATTGATGATGCAACCAAATCTAATCTCAAGAACACGCTCTTGTATGATACAAGAACACCAACACTCGGATAAAGAGAATGTAATATCGAGCAGAACGCAGTTTCGTTAAAATATAAATTAATGAATGTTCAAAATAGTAAGAAGGTTACTAACCATCCAATTCTGAATATATGGTGATTAATAACACAATGCGGCGGAACAAATTAAAGTAACATGGGATTGTTTATTTCAGTTAAAACACCACCAAGGCAACAAACAGACAATTTGTAGCTCCTTAACAAATAAATGGAAATATTTTGCTCTACATATTAAGGAAACAATATCACAATAATCTAAAAGACGTGCATGTATTAATATCAAAAGAAACGTATCATACTATCAATTACACAAATGATAATTTGATTCAAAAGGAATTTTCTTTTTCAATTTTAAAATTGAAGCAACACTAATATAACAATACATTAACTGGACAAGGAAGCTAAAAATAGCAAACCTGAAAGAGGAAATATTGGCACTGGTCATTGGTAAGAGTTTGAGAAGACTTAATAATCTGATGCAGATCAGTATCCATCAGTTCATAAACCAAATAAACATCTTTGAAACTTCTCCTATGGATAGGCATCATCACATCTTTATAAAAATATGACGTTTTCGTGGCGAAGATGCCTAAGGAGCTTCAATTCGCGCAAAGTCCGGAGGGCATCAATACGATTCTCAAACGCATTGTGTATCCTCTTTATTGCAACTTTCTCGTTTGTTTCCCTATTCACAGAAGAACACACAATACCATATGCCCCTCGACCAATCGGCTTGATAGGTACATATTTAGTATCAATCTCAAACAATGTCTGCCACATTGAATAGTAATGTTTTCCTTGAGATCTAACCCCATTTGGAGGCTCAACGGGGGTCGCCATTCCCTGGAAATCAAAGGAAAACTAACAGAATTCACTTCCTAAATAAACGAATGCCTTCAGAATCAGCTATGGAAACATAACAAAACCATCAAGAACACGTTGATGTAACTATAATCAGCTATAACGAAGCTCAACAAAAGCCAAACAGATGTAAGGTACAACATTAGAACAGACAAAGAACACTGATCTGTAAGTCAAAATTACAGACAAACAATTCAAAGAAAAATCAATCAAGTCCTCGTCCTCAGTTCCCTGCTACATCGCTTTCTCGTATCTTCAACCACACAAAGTCCAAGCATGAAACAAAATTGCCCCAGCTCAAAATTAGGCCCCAAAACCTTGAAGAAAGTGGAAAACAGTAGATCCCATGATAGAATCAGAAGGAACAGAGAAACCCCAAGTGGGGAAAAGAAGAAAACCCCTAAATTAAGAGAACCCCAGCTCGAATTGGAAGCAGAAAAGCGAGGAATCGAGTGAATTGAGAGTGTGGAAGTAGAAATTTTTTATTAATTTGATGGGGTTTCGAAATGGGTCGCAGTCAACGAGAACTCAAAATGATTTCTTATGGGGTGGGAAGGAGATTCGGTCTCAAGTCTCAGCTCCTCCTGAGGCAGCCGCGATAAGGACATGCGGATGGATTGATGGATTATTATTGCGATTCGCATTCCAATTAGAAGCTCACGCGCGCAGGTTTCGATTCCACCTTCGGTAAATATTGCAATTTGGGTATATAATAAATAATGCTGTGTGGATTTGGATTATTACCCTCTTCTGTTTCTTCTTCTTCTTCTTCTTTAATCTCTCTTTCTTGATGGGACCCATTTTCTTCTGCTGACATTTTCTTACACTGATGTCGATGGAGAAATATCTGGTGGATATTATGAACATGTCCACAAAAGATATGGATAAAGCTCTGATTTTTACCTTCCCGATTCCATTTACTAATTTTTGTGTTCAACTTTTTTTGTGAATAAGTTGTGTAATTTATACGCTTCTCTTTTTTTTATCTTTTCTTTTTTTTTTTTTTGTGGCTAAATTATAAAGTATAAAAAAATTTACTTTTTGTATTAAAGATTTTCTTTATTATTTATTTTTTTTTTTTTTTTTTTGGCTAAATTATAAGTATAAAAAAATTTACTTTTTGTATTAAAGATTTTCTTTATTATTTACAATATTATTTAATATTTCGTAAAGGTTACAAAACTATCTTTCATGTATAAATTATTTAGAATGTTGGATTAATAATTGATGTGGAAAGACAGTTGTTTGTGATTAAAACACTTTTTTTAATTAAGTTTGGAATAACGACATTCATTAATTTTTTTTTTCATTTTTTTAAGTAGGGAAGATTGATAAGATTGATAGCTTTCAGTGAGTAAAAATGATTTAGAGATAATTTGTGAAATTTAACATAATTATAGAAATTAAATACAAAATTTTATAATTATTAAGATAAAATTAATTTAAACTAAATCAAAACGTAATATATATATATTAATGATATATATATATATATATGGAAAATAAATATTTGCATCTTCATAATTATTTTACACTTTGCTTAACAGCTTTAGCCAAAGGACGTGGCCGTCACACTTCAAAATTTCCCCAAAATCGAAGGTTAGGTTGGTCAAATTAGCAAGTCAAATCCACGGAATTTGTTTATGGAAATTTTCACTTAATATCAATTGCAAAATAATAATAATTAATAACTACCAAGTCATCTTATTATTAAATCTATCGTATAATAATAATAAAATTAAGAGAGTTTAAATAAAATTAATTTTTTTAAAGAACATTTTCTCTCTAATCAATCCACATAGACCTTAATGTTTTCTATTTTTACTATCCATTTATCTTTAGGAGAAATTTCAAAGGAAACAAATAAAAGAACAAACATACTCTTTATTAAGAGATTAGAGCTTTCAATCTAACAATATGTTGTTAAAGTTGAACTAAAAAAAAAAAAAAAAAAAAAAAAATTAGAAAGTCAAGTCTTTCAAAAAAAAAAAAAATCAATCGAAAAATATTTCATTTAATTAAGTTGTTGAACAATGTTAAAAATAAAAATGGGAGATGATATGACATTCAACTCATAAGATTGAAATTGAAGTTTTTCATTAAATAGATAAATACCAAAAATGAAATTAAGGTCAACCCATCCTGGATTGAACGAGGTAAAAAAACAATTCAAAATTTAGGGAAAACTTAATTTTATAATGAATGTGAGGTGAAATTTCTAAAACGGAACTTACTTTTTCATATGAAAACTCGAAAAATGAAAAATAAAATAATAGTAAATAAAATAAATGAAGATAAGGCCAAAGCCCAAGTCCAAGCCCAAGCCCAAGCATGGTTGAACAAGAATACCAACAGGCTCTTAGATTGACAAACCCCTAACGTTGTTTCCAAAACAAAATAATAATAACAATAAAAATCAAGGTTTTGTTTTTTATTTTGTTTTTTTATTTTTTATTTTTTAACAATACTTCCAACTAAAATGCGAGGTGAACATATAATTCATTATAATACTGTAATAAAATAACTTCTCTAAAATAAATATTAAGATAACATGACAGATTTTTTTATAACTATTTATTTATGACTGTGGTAATTAAGATGTTAATAACTTAATTGGAAACAAAATATACTTCTGAACTAATTTTTTCCCCTCTTAACTATTCTCCTTTTCTATTACTATATTTTAAATCTTTTCAAACAAAACTTGTCCATTTCAATCGCTATTTAATATTATATAGAAAAATTATAATTATCACGATTAATGGAGAAAGGAAATAAAAAATTATGTATTTAATAAATTTATTGACATCAACATAGATCAACTGTAATTGAAATTTACTATTTTTTAAAATTTTGAATTTCAAATTTTTAGTTCATATTCATTTGAAATATTAATAATAATAATAATAATAATTTATTATTATTATTATTATTATTATTATTATTATTTAACATTTTTCATAAAGAAAATGCTACTTTAACAAGCATATGTACTATTTTGCTCTTTTAGAAATTAATTTTGAAATGCTAGCCAATTTATAAAGGTAAAATTTAAATGTAAACTTAAAAAAAAGTAGTTTTTGAAAAACTATTTTCTTTAGTTGTTAATGTAGTTAATTAACAACTTTTAGTAAGATTGTATAAACCAAATTCCAAAACACAAAAAGCGATCAAATTTAATTTATTTTATGTATATATATAATATCAATAATGCTCAACCATAATAATTGTGTGTATAGAAAATTATATAAATGATTAACCAATGAACATATAGTGTACTGTTCAATGTATCACAATGGGACCATTTTGTTTATATTTTAGTAAACTATAATAATATGATTGTTAGATTTTTTTATTTTTTATTTTTTTTTTAATCTAGCTGGTTAATTTATTAAGGAAAATGAAAATGGGGAAAAAGTATAATTTGAAGATCTATTAAATATATGATTTGTACCTTTCAAAAAAATATATGTGATTTTTACTCAAAAAAATTATATGTGTGTGTGATTTGTAAAGGAAAAAAAGTCGTTGTTTACTTTATTGAGCATGTGAATTTATTCTATAGTCGATTAATTTATTGAGAAAGTTAATTTAAATTGGTCATGATCATAACTTTTTCCATACAAAAGTTTTTTTTTTTTTTTTTTTTATCTATCATCTAACTATTGTAGATTAAGATTCCCCATTAATATATCTTTTTTTTTTTTTTTACTTTTCAACTTATATATTATATATATATATATAGAATATATTATTTTTAAACTGCAAGTCAACAGAAATTTTTTAAAAGATTAAAATAAAATTAGAACTAAAACAGACAAAAGATTTAAACAAAATCCGATCTTAGTAAATGATATGATATTAATTGAAAATTTTAAATAAACACTGATTTTCTAAAACATTTTAGTTTTTAAATTATAAGATAAGGAAAATTATTACTAGAATAATAAGTCAGATTAAAAGCTATCAAAATTACCTTGAAATTTATGGTATATAATTTTTTTTTAAAACTTGAACATATTAAGTAGAAGATTTGGACATCTCAAAATCCTCCATCAAAATTATACGATATATTTCTTTTATTTTATGAATTCAACGATTATAGAATAAAAAATTCAACCATTTTTTTAGTATAATAAATGTGGGGAATCGAACTTCCGACTTTTAAAAAAAAAAATCATATCAATTATTATTGAGCTCACTTTGACTAGAAAATCGAATCATTAATATTTTTGACTAGTGTATTATTTACTGAACTATGTTCGAGTTGACATTAATACAATATTTTTTTTGGAAAAAAAAAACATAATTTTGTATGATAAGTTGGTGTGAGCGGAGAGATGAAGGCATATTTGGCTTTAGTAAATGTTGACCATAGTCTAAGTATATATTAATAGAATGAGGCGTGGTTGACCATATTAGGATGTCTTATTTGTCCTCAACTTCGTGAAGAATTTAATCCTCCTCGTGCCCCCATTGTTATTCCATTTCAAACAATTTGAACAACTTTTGGGAAGATCCTCAATAGTGAAATATTAAAAGTTACTTTTATTTTTTTTTTCTTAAATTAAATATAAATATATAAGAGGATGGTTTTCAAATATAGAAAAATGAACTAAAATAGTTATAAATATAACAAAATTTCACTGTTTATCTACAATAAACTAACACAGATAGTAGTCTATTGCAGTCTATCGCAGTTTATTGTATATAGATAATGTAATTTTGCTATATTTATAAATATTTTTAGCATTTTATCATTTGAAATAATTTTATTAAAAATGCAATCCATAGAATAAAATTAGTCATAATATATAAATATTTCAAGCTCTAAGACTAGTGCTGACATCCCTAAAATTAACTTGGAATTTTTTTCCCTCCCATCCCACGAGCTTGTCCTTTCTTAAATTTGGGAATCTCTACCTAAAGGTTTTGTCATGTCTAATCAACTCAACCATGACCTTTGATTAAGGGTAAGGTTTAAAATGTTGATTAAATTAAAGGTAAGGTTTTGTCATGTTTTGATTTTACGTAAATTCGATAAAAATGTCGAGGTTGATGAATATTTATATAGAAAAAATATAAAACATATTCAGTTTAATGAACGAAACATTTTTTTTTTCATATGTTTGTTATTTGTATTATATTTACATAAAGTAATATTCATGTTTTATTTTTAAGCTTCAATGGATTCTTTTTATGATTTGAAATGTTGATTCATCCCCCGTATTGTAAATATCAATGAAAATATAGACAAATCGATGTAAATTTAATACTTTTAAAAAAAACAATAATAATAATAACTAGGACAAATTGAATCAATCATATTCAAATGTTATGTTACTTGACACCTTTGACTCAAAGAGTAGGAGTTAGGGGAACAGTGAAGTTGTTAACTTTACTTATTGTAGGTCCCACGATTAAAAAACATCAATCTTGTGACTTGTTAACTTCTTGCACTAGTTAATATGAATATAACTCAATTAGTATTAATTTGTACTATCAACTTTAAGGTCTGAGATTCAATCCTCCACCTCACATATTGTCAAAAAAAAAAAAAACCTTACACTATAGGTTTCACGACTAAACAATTCCACTTTCTATACCACTAGATCTTATCATTGTCTTTTGACTCTAACTCAATCGAACTAATTAAATGCGACACGGAGCATATATGAAACAGAAAAAGATTTCTTTTGAATAGATTTAGATGATCAAGGGAACTAGATTCAATTTCATCCAAAAAAGAAAAACCATGCATATGAAAGGGAACTTCATTTTGTTACCACAATTTAATTGGAGAAAAAACCATAAAGAGATTAAAAGAAAAATAGAGTAGAAATAATAATGTTGGGATTTTTATTGTGAGATGCGAAAAATCTTGAAAAAAAATATTCGACAAAGGATTGTAATTTGAGAAGATATGCTTTTGTTTGGACAAGTTGATTGGTGTGGACAATAAGAATCAAGTCTAATCATTTCAATCACTTAAAAAGTATTTTGATTTCATCTCATAAGTCATAACTAATATTTAGGCTTATTGAAGCTTGCGGCGTATATTTTTTTGTAACTCAATATTAAATCTTTCCCATATCTATATATTGTGTGGTTACTGAGTTTTTATAATTTGTTTGATAGGAATGATCATATGGCCAAAGTGATTTTTTCTTTATTAGAGAAATATGGCAAGAATAAAAAATAAAAAATAAAAAATAAAAAAAAAGTTCTATGTGGAGGTCTATTGATGTGCTTGCCTTATTGAAGGAATTGTTTAGGTGTTGAAGTCGGGTCACGATAAGGTTTTTAATGGGTCGTGTTGATCGACCGATTGTACGATAATTATATAATAGTTATGGTCTAAGTATAAACATACACTAACAATGAAGTAATAAATTCGAATGTAGTCTAAGTGTCGACTCCCATGAGACTAGATGATCAATGTAACTAAAGATAACTAATTGTGATTAGATAGTGTTTAGGTTTAATGTTGTTTAAAAAACAAACAATCACTTAGTCATTGACAAAGAAAACTCCTCTTGTTCAGTCTTGTATCAAGTTATCCTATAATGTAGGATTAAAAAACTCACCCGATCCCTAGGTGGCCACCATAGATTGAACCCACAACCCTTTAGCCCCTTGGCTTTTTTTGGATGTTCCCACTACCACTAGGTCAATCCATGATGGTTATAATGTACCTTATTCTTAAGGCTACTTGATAGTTCTATTTCAGAGTTTTTAATTTCATATTTTTTTATGAAATCAGTTTATATCTTAACATTTTCAGTATTAAGACTCTACATGATTATATCTACGAATTATGATGAATATAGATTGATTCAATTACTCACCATCCTAGCTAGGAAATTATATGATATAATTTTTGTTGTGAGTAATTAGAGTAGACTCTAAAAGAGAAGACATAATGAATTAATTTTTTTTTTTTTTTTTTTGCAGCATATTTATGCAAGACTGGCAAGGGCAATGTGCTGATGATGCAGTCCCCCAACCTCCAAGCAGATACACAGCCAAATCAAATGCATGGTAATATTAATTATTGCTTTTCTATCCCTTAATCATTCTTCTTTAATTATTCCCTCTTTTTAAGCCTTAAGATTATACTAAAAATTTTAATTTAAATTCAAATTTAAAAGGGAAAGAAAAGCCTTAAGACCAGGCTACAATGCATGCATTTCCAAAAGATAACATTACTTTTTTTCCACAACTTGTTAATAGGCTTTCTCTCTTCTTCTTGTCTATGGCTTTATAGTTAATTTATTATTTGTCATAAAGTAATATTAAAAATATCAGAATATTAAAAAATTAAATTTATACAAATTAACTCAAGCATTGATAATATTGAATTATATTTAATTAAAGAGTATATGAAAATTTGAAATGTTGTTGAATGTCAAAAGTTTTACTACGACACACATTTTCTATGCTAATTTGATTTCTATCGATCTTCCTTATTCTTTTTTTTTTTTTTTAGGGTTTAATTTCTCATAATTTTGTTTTATTCTTCAAGTTTCTAAATTAATTCAATTGGATTGAATTTTGCAAAAGGGATTAAGAAAAATGATTGTAACTAAACATTAGTAGTGCCAACATCTTAAAGTTAAAGATTAAAAAGAAAAAAAGTTGCAATTGTGTATACCCATGTAACTAATTAGTCTTTTACATAATTCAACGATATAGCATGCATTCTTTCGAAGTAAAAGATAAATTTTTTTTTAAAAAAATAGTCTTTCATATAAGGGTATTCGTAATCGTAGGTTGAGTTGGGTTGAAGAACTTTTTAGACCCAACTCAATTATTTGAGTTGTAAATTTGTTCAACCCAAATAACCTTTATTAAAAAATGAACTCAACCATGAAATATTTGAGTTGGGTTGGGTTGGGTTGGTTCAGGTTACTCTGGTCATTTATTTAAATTTTTGTTCTAGAAATAAATAAAATATTAATATGTAAAAAATCTATTTAATTATTTTCATATATTGAATTAGAATTAACAACTTAATTTTAATTTATATTATGAAATATTTCTTTTCAAAGTACTAGAAAATATTTTTTAGGAGTTGTTGGAAAAATAATTATCCAAAAAAACATGAAATTAAATCAAACTAAAATAAATTTAGCATCTTTAATTTTATCGTAGGTAAAACAAATATACATTTTAAAAATAAATAAAATATTAATATGTAAAAAATCTATTTAATATTTTTATATATTGAATTAGAATTAACAACTTAATCTCAATTTATATTATGAAAATTTTCTTTTCAAAGTACTAGAAAGTTGTTTTTAGGAGTTGTTAGAAAAAAAATTATCCAAAAAAATATGAAATTAAATCAAACTAAAATAAATTTATGCATCTATAATTTTATCGTATGTAAAAAAATATACATTTTAAAATTAATAATAAATTCAGGTTGGTTTGGATTATTTTAGATAAACACATAAACCAATCCAACCCATAACATTTTCATTTATTTAAACTCAACCCAATCCAAATCATACGAATTGATTTGGATTGATCGGATTTTTTGAGTCATTAGATTTTTGACCCCCTCTATTTTTAATTTTTTTATTTGTTTGAGAAAAAAAAATTCTTCACACATATTGGGGAAAAAAACCCTAAAACTCTCCTTTTAATGGGAGGATTTCTTTTAAATTCCTTTTGAACGTTTGGGTTATTTTTGTCAATTTCCCAAAATTGATTTTGGGGGAAAAAAGGACGAGACAGATAGGAGACATGATAATTTTGGTAAAATTAGGTTAGTGGAAATACTATTGCCAAAAAAGAAAAAAAAAATCGATTAAGATTTAACTTTTAACTTCCAAACAAATTTTGCTTACTAATTTCTAGACAATTTTCCCTTCTTGTAAAAGAAACCATCATCGTTGGAAAATTTAAAATAAATAAAGTCTCCTCGGATTTCTGGTCCAAATTATAATTATAATTTTTCTCCCATTACAAGACTTTAATCAAATACTACTTATAAGTTATAAATAAATAAATAAAGACTTGAATCAAATATTAGAGTAGTTATTTGAGGATGGTATAGACCATTTTTATCTTTTTATCCCTTTTATTTTTAGAGTAATTGTTATATAAATTAACTTTTTACTTGTATATATATAAAGAGTGTGCATAGATGTCATTTAAAAAATAATAATAAGTTGCTATTCTTTTTAACATTACGGATTTATGAATGAAGCATGAAAAAAAAATTGTCAGATTTATTTTTAAAGAAAAAACAATTTAATACAAATGAATAGAAAAAAGTTAAGAATAATAGTTACCAAAATAGGTTCTTTTGAATAATTACTTGAAAAAGTAAAAATTTAAATAAAAAAAAAAAGTTTGGAAAAAGGGTCTAAACCAGCCTCGAACTCTTTATAACAGGAATTTAGTAAATTCACAAAATTAGTAATTTTTATTATTTTTTTAATCTCTAAGGGTGATGATTCGTATTTAAAAAATTTGAATTGGTTAAATAAATCACACCACAGATCATTCAAAAACTTCCACTAATTGGTAGGTGAATTTAATATAATTAAAATTTTGCCACTCTCTTCACTTTTAAGTTTCGAAATTTGACCCATTTAAAATTTAGGGACTAATTTCAGGAGACAATTCTAATTCTACATTATTTTAATAATTTTTTAAATTAATATTTTAACACTTTTATTTTTAATTAGAAAGGATTATAGAATTTATAGCCAATAATAAAATCCCCTAATCTAATAAATCAATTCAAAAGCGTTACTAATAGATTACTGTAAATTTGGCATGGTAAACAAACTTTTTTGACCTCATAATGTATATAATTTTACCCTCAAGGTGTTTTTGTTCCACGTAGAAAAAAATAATCAATTTATTAATTAAAAGTATAAGAAGTTTTAAGCAATTTGTTTAGAATATATAATTTTGTTTTCTATTCCCCTATTTCTATCCGTGCAATGTAATATAATAGTAATAATGCTTTAAATTTGCTAAAATAATAAAGCATCTTTGAGATAAATATAAATTAAGTATTTTTTTTCTAGAAAGATTTTCAATTATTTTGGAAAGAATTAGTTCTAAATCATTGGTGAAGTTATAAATTAAATTATCTTTTAATAGTTAAAATCACCTTTTTATCATTCTAAAATTTTGTTATTAACATGATCCATTGTGAAGGAAGTGATCAAACACACCTAGTGAAAATTTATAGTTGTAACTAATTAAAGTACTAAAAATAAACTTTATTTAAATTCAAAAAGCATTCAAAAAAAAATTATGAATCAATATTCCTTTTTGTTAAAATGACTTGTTCATTTTATCTACCTATACAAATTTAATTTTGAAACTTTACCTACAAATACTTTATCTAAAAGATACCATATCAATGAAAATATATTTTGTTCGGTGGAATTTGTCTATACTCAATAGAATCTTAACTTGGTTCGTTGCACATGATTAAATAGCAAACTCTGCCTTTTGTTCAATGAAAATTTGATTTCAGAACGAGTAACTTTCCTCAATAACTTTTGAGTGTCAACGAGAAAGATACCTTCTTGCATATAGTCCATGTGGCATATGCTATCTCTTTTTCTTAATTAATAAAGCATTTTCCCATTAATTGAATTATAGATTCTAATAAATATAGAATTTTTTGCGGTATGTATACCCTTTGACAATTATCTCATTTCAGAAATAAGATCATTAAAGTCTTTTCTCACATCATTTATTTGATAACTTATTCTTGTATCCAATATTAATTTATAATCAAAACTCACCACTTTTTGGCCGTACTCTGATCATAAATATTAATTATCTCATAAAATAACATTTCAAATATTTATAGATGAGCAATACTTGTTATACTCATATCCACCCATTCCTTTCAATCACAAAAGTGAAAGATATTTTAATATATATATATATATATATAATATATATATATATATATATATATAGAAAATGTTTGATATATGTCAATTTGGGTGAATTTTTTAATTTATATATATAAAAATATGCAACCTTTTAAGTAAATTATAATTATTTTAATTAGTTAAACTATTGTCGAAGCATACATTCTCAAAGCCACATCTTTTTATCTTTTTAACTATTTCCTTTCGAAAGAAGGATAAAAGAAGGGGCCTTCTTTATGCCTTTTGGCCATTCCTTTCGTCTATAATATTAACATAATATAATATCACAATTCGCAAAAATTAAAAGAAAAAAATGGTGGTTTTCAAATATAAAAAAATGAATCAAAATATTCACCAATATAACAAAATTTTATTGTTTACTATGTGCGATAAACTACTATCGGTGTATATCTGTAGTCTATCGTGATCTATGCAGATAGATATGAAATTTTATTATATTTATAAATATTTCTAGGATTTTGTTATTTAAAATAATTTATTAATAATCTAAATAAAAGCTAATTCTAAAAGTATTATAAAATTTCTTTCCAAATTTAAAGATCTATATCTCACCATAAATATAAAAATGCAAAAAGTGGGAGAAAAAGAGGAGATGTTTTTGCTTTATACAAAATATATATATATAAATTTTAGTGGTACAAAGATTCCTACTCTTGACAAGGAGGGCAGTGTTTTTTTAAAACACAATATTGGATGTTCAAACCAATTAAACATTTTAAAGTTTAAGAAATGTTAATTAAGAATATCATTTTTTATTTCTATATTTTATATTTGGTTCATTTTAAAGTTTAAGAAATGTTAATTAAGAATATCATTTTTTATTTCTATATTTTATATTTGGTTCAATTTCAATCTATATATACAAATGTTTAGTTTTAATTCATATACTTTTAATAAGTCTTAATTTAGTGTTTCAAAATAATTTTCATGCACATAAAAAAGATTTCAAAAAATTTCAAAAACTTTTAGTAGAAAGACTAGCAGTATAGAGACTAAATTTAAGATTTATTAAAAGTATATATACTAAAATTGAACAAATTCTAAAATACAAAAATTAAAATAATATTTTAACCTAATACACAAATGTCATGAAAACTCGTACTTAACAAAATAATAGGAAAATTATTATAAACAGAAAAAATATCAAACTATTTACAAATATAGAAAAGTTTCACTGTCTATCGCTCAAGTGATATAATTCTATTGCGGTCTACCACTAATAGACAGTAAAATTTGTCTATATTTATATATAGTTTGACTCATTTTTGTATATTTTAAAATAATTTTTATATTAAATAATTAAAATAAAAATAAAAAAATAAAACTTTAGTTATCCTCTCTCTCTCCTCCCTTCTCTCCTCTACAAATTACCCCTCTTTCCTCCTCCTTCCCTTAGCCTCTCACATCAAAAAAATTAAAAGAACAACACCATGATGCTAAAATCGCCGGAGCTCCCGGATTGCCGGTACATGAGCCCGCCGGTGATAGTCCGGCCGGCGAATCCAACCCCAAAACACTCGTTATATCTCTCCAATTTGGACGATCAGAGTTTTCTGAGATTCTCCATTAAATACGTGTTCTTATTCGAGAAGGGCGTGAGCTTGTGCAACCTCAAGCGCTCTCTGGCCATTGTTCTTGAACATTACTACCCATTTGCCGGACGACTGAGGGTCTGCGGCGGCGGAGGGTCGTCGTCGGAGAATGATCGGAAGCTTGAAGTGGAGTGTAATGGGGAAGGGGCGGTTTTTGCTGAGGGTTTTATGGATTTGACGGCGGAGGAATTTCTTCTTATGGCGGATACGCCTAATCGTTCTTGGAGAAAACTTCTTTATCGCTTTGAAGCTCTTGGTTTCTTGGATATTCCTCCTCTTGTTCTTCAGGTAATTTCATTTCTAATTTCTTTTTCATTTCACTAATTAATTATCTCTTAAATTATTATATACCAAATTAGTGATCAGTGTTGTAATTAGAAAGAGTAGTACTCGTTTATATTATCCAAATCAAATATTAAATCTAGTGTCATAGTTATAACTTTTTCTTATAAAAAAAAATGCATAGTCATCATTAGTGAAAATGACTAATAAATTTACTCAGTTTAATAATTATTTTGTTTTTAATTTTATGTTTTTAAATTATATATATATATATATATGCGCATCTTTCTTTCTTTTTTTAATTTCATCAAATTTAGAAATACATTTGAATGTCAAACCAAAATGTCAAAAACGTAAAATCAAAATTAAAAAACTACATTTTATAGTTTTAGAATTTTGGTGATTTTTTAAAACATTTTAAAAAAATTGGTAATAAAGCAATATGCTTAGAAATATAGCTTAGTTTTCAAAAACTAATTAGGCAAACAACATTTAAATTAATAAACATCATTTAAAATTATATATTCTTATAGTTGCAAATGTAATTGCACACTCCAAAAACTTCAAATGTAAAAGGTGCTACAATTAAATCCAATGGGGCAATTTTTTTTTTATTTATTTTTTTTTAAATTTCTCTCCAAGAGAGAGAGATAACTTTTTTTTCTTTTTTTATTAGGAAAAAGAAAAGAGATAACTTTATTATTGTTATTATTGAAAGAACACACTTTGGAAACAGTTGAATTTATATATATATATATATATATTGGTGTGTTTTTGTGTTTTCTTTTTCTTTTCTTTTGTGGTCGGTCTCAGCTTTTGGGTGGTAGAGAGGACTCAGAGAAAGGCTTGTCTCTGCGTGTGCTTTATCTCTGCCTTTCTCTTTTCCTATCCCTTTCCATACATTTTATTTTATTTTTTTTTGGAAGAAAAAAATAAAAAAAGAATATTTGAGTGTATTTCGAGGGACTCTTTTTTATCCAATTCATTTAAATGTTTTTTTTATATAAAAAAATGTTATCCTCGTAATTGAAGGGAATGTATGAATAGGATGCACACCTAACCATTATTCAAAAACTAAATACTACTTTAGTTCATTTTAGTCTATGTTTATTTTTATTTATTTTGGCTATTGTATTTTAACTTTAGCCATTTGGTTCATGTGCTTTAAAAAAAATATATATATATATATATTTATTTATTTATTTATTTTAGTCCCTTTATTGTCAATTGTCATGTTTACCTCTTTTTTTAGGATAATTGTAATAGGTAGCATTTTTAGAGTTTGTTAATAATAGACTCTATTGCGAATAGATTTCTATTAGCGATATAGTCTATCATTGATAGACTTTGAAAGCTGAAACTATAACTACAAATTTTTTTGTATTATGTTATATCTACTAATACTTTAGGTCTAATTTGCTATATTTGTAGTTGCCTTTTTTTAATTAAAATTTTGAGCACGACCATTGTTTCAAATTTTTTAAAATGCAGTCATAAATAAGATTTTTATTGTAAATAATATTTATGTTAAAATTTTGTAAATAAAAATTAAAATAGACATTTTTTTAAAGTATATGAATTTTACAAAAATCAAAATCAAAAGTAATATTTTCAAATTATATATATATATATATATTCGATGCCATCTGAGGTAGTTGGGGGGTAATATATATGTTTCCCCACACACATCAAACTTTCTTTTCCATCAACTAGTCGAATGTCCATTCACCATCTTCAAACACACATATGAAATATCATATTCAATATGCTACCATTATATTATGTGGCTTCCACCTTTTCTAGTACCCTAAAATATATATCCCAAAAATTATTTATATATATATAATTAAATAAATTCACATACCTTATATATTGACACCCACTTCCAAATACTTTTTCCTTTTACTAACTTTTTTTTTTCTATGACGACCAAATTACGTAGCCAAGGATTACTTTTTTTTGGTACCCCAACTTTCACTCTTTCTTTTTCTCTTTTTGAGTTCAGGAACCTCAACTTCAAAAAGTAGTGAAACTAATATACTTTTTTACAACTAAACTAAAACACTTTTTTCATATTAACCGTCTAATAAATCAAGTTAAGTTTTTAATTATATATTTTCAAAATTCATGCTTAGATTTTAAATAACCATAAAAAAAGAGTAGTTTTTAGTTATAGTTTTTTTTTTTATTTGACTAAGAATTTAAATATTAACTATTTTCTTACAATAATTATGAGATGGAATATCTCGACTTTAAAATTATCGCATAGTATAAAGTGTTTTTTGTATGTGATTTTTGAAGAGGGGTATTTTGGACAGGTGACAAATTTGCGTTGCGGAGGGATGATTCTATGTACCGGAATAAACCACTGCCTGTCGGACGGCATTGGGACTTCACAATTTTTGCATGCCTGGGCCCACCTCACCACCAAACCCAATCTCCCTCTTCCAGTCAAACCATTCCATTTCCGCCACGTGTTTAAACCCCGCAACCCCCTCCACGTCACCTTTCCCCACCCTCAATATTCCAAAACTACCCCTTCCAACAACCATCTCCTCCTCAATCTCCTCCGCTCCCTCCCTCTCCGCCCTGTCTCCGTCATCTTCTCCGCCCCCGACATTCTCCGCCTCAAGCGCCGCTGCACCCCTTCCCTCAAATGCACTTCCTTCGAAGCCCTCGCCGCCCACACCTGGCAATCCTGGCTCCACTCTCTCGCCACCACCGCCGTTGTCTCCCCTCTCCCTCCTTCTCTCTCCGTCAACCTCCTCTTCTCTGTCAACGTTCGACGTCGCATGCTTCACCCCGAACCTCCCTCGGGATTCTACGGTAACGCGTTCCTCCTCGCCTGTGCCCAGTCCACCGTGAAGGACCTCACCGCCAATGCTATCGTGGGCAACATCCACCATGGCGTGACGCTCGTCCAACAAGCGAAGGCGGCCGTGACGGAGGAATATGTGCGGTCGGTGGTCGACATGTTGGACGACAGAAGTGTGAGAACCGACATGTCGGCTACGTTGGTGATTTCACAATGGTCTAAACTTGGGCTTGAAGATTTGGATTTTGGAGATGGGAAACCAGTCCATATGGGGCCTCTTGCCAGTGATATTTATTGCCTGTTTTTGCCGGTTGCCGGTGATCTCTCCGCCGTTAGAGTTCTGGTTTCGGTGCCGGAATGTGTGGCCAACAAGTTTGAGTTTTATATGAAGGATTGCTGTAACAGTACTGACCATGAAGATGAAGATACAATTAAAAATAATATTAATGATAATAATAATAATAATAATGGACAACAAAATGGTTTCATCTGAAAATTAAAGTTATATATATGTATATATCATCATTGTTTCCGAAGTAATTTACTATTCACTCCCTTCTCAACAATGTGTGCAAGTAAGTATTATACTATAAGTAACTAGGGAAAAAATATATCAGTCCGAAACCTAATTTTAAAATATTATAATTTTACTCGTTTTAGATTTAATTTTTATTTTGTTTCTAGGTTTCTATATTTTTTATTTTTACATTAATGCGTTTTAATTAGAGTATGTTAACTAATTTTACTTAATTAATTTAAATTAATCATGATGTAAGATTTTTTTATTTTATTTTAATAATAACGAAAAACTAGTTAAACTAATTTAATTCTTTTAAATTAATTAAACAAATTAACATTAATTTTTGTAAAAAAATTAAGGTTAAAAAATTAAATTTTGAAACTTATGAGCCAAATGGAAAAAACTCAAAACTCAAAAGTAAAAATATAACATTATGAAACATAACAATCAAAGAAAAGTTAAACACAAAATTTAGAAGTAAAAGTAGGTAACATTTTGAAATCGATTGAACAAATAGGAAATTATATTGAAAACCTAGCTAGCTAGTTAGTGACTAAAAGGTATTTTCTTTTTCCCATTAATTACATGCATTGTTTTTTAACATAGTTTATAAGCACAGTTTTTAAACATATTACATTCTTAGGTAATCTTATCCAACGTCATTCGACTCGAATTTTATATATTGAATTGTAAGACAATATATGTAGAACGTTTTTTCAATCAACGTTAAATAATACAGTTTGAAAAAAAAAAGTTATTAAAGAGAGCATAACTCAACTATTACAAAGTATATATATTAGTAACTAAGATGTTCATAGTTCAAATTTTTCACTCCTATTGTATTAAAGAAAATACTAATTATTACAATTTACACTATTCTTTTATATATGTATAATTTATAGAAGCTTACAATAATTTTAGTAATATTTCTCTTTAGTATTTTAAACGTACTTTTTAGTTGACAAATTTTTTAACTCAAAAAGGAAATTAACAATAATTTTTTGTATCATAGCTTTTATAATTGGCTTCTTAAAGAAAAATAATAAAGCTCATAACATTGAAATTCTTTATGTCATATAGTATCCCAACCCAATGGAGAATAAAGAGAGAGGAAAAGAAGAGTTTGGCCACATTTTAATGGGTTTGGCCATTAGAGAATACCATATTCTAATTAATAGAATGATATATTAGGCACAGCCCTCACTTTTTTTTTTAGCTTTTATATATATATGTGATAAGATAAGAATATAAAAATAAAAGAAAGACTAGATCTGTTATAACGTGTGTGTTTGTGCGTATATATACATCTAATATAACCTGTGTTCAATAATAAAATAAATGTAAATATTATCGATTTTTATATATCTAAACTTGTCTCGTCATTTCTGAAATTATGTTATGAGAGTATATTAGTTAAACTAGAAAGGCATGTTTATGAAAAAGACAAAGAAAATGTAGAACAATTATTGAGAAATTGAATTCAAAAGTAAATCGATGCATTCATCTTAGGTAAACTTTAGTCTTTTTCTTTACCTCATTTTTTCTAGCATTCACATGACATAACTTTTTTGGTGTTAGATTGAGTAAGTGCGTTCTATCGACACGAAAATAAAGATATTAGAATATAGATGATGTAAATTAAAATAATATATATCTATAGTGGTAAAGACCGTGTGACAAAACTATTCTTGATCATAACTCATCATGTGTTGGAGGAGTTTTGTTTAGGGCAACAAGCATGTCAATACACTCCTAATATGTTAAATCTATCCACGACGGTACTTATATTTTTTTAACGAATAATGTAATAAATGAGTTTTTGTTATTCTCATCGTAAATATTGATAATTGTTTTGTATATTGCAAATGATCTTTTTTTTATCGTGTATATATTGTTATATTCTTTTATTCTTTTTTAATATAAAAATATGAATATAAATTAGAGCCTTCATCCATGTGACAAACTTATAACATAAATGAATTAGTAGTAATAAATAGAGAGAAGTTTAAAGTTTTAATTGATTTACCTTAAATTTTAATCGATAAAATTATTGGTTGATTTTAATTTGACTCAACCAATCCATAAGTTCATGATATAAATTTATAAATTCTTTTTTTGGTAATTATCTTTTAAAAGAGATTTTTTTTTTTTTTTTTTTTTTTTGAAGAAACATGTCTTTGAAGGTAGAATAATGCATTTTGGTATAAAGAAGGAATTTTTTTTGGCTTTTGTGGCGTGGCATTCCTCCACTTTGATCTTGTAATTTATTAATAATATTATTCCCAAACAAAGTGATCCCTATCAATTTTTAATCAATATATTATATAACATTTTCAAAGCTAAGAAACTTCTATCACCTTCAATAATAAAAAGGACAAACTCAATTAATAACATCTTCATTTAAATATACTCAATTTGATTTATCACTTTTTATTTTTTTTAACAATTAATATATCACCTAAAATTGATGGCGCAATTATTTAAAATTAATATAAATAAGGCCATGATATTATTTAAAATATATAATAATAAAAAGAGAAATTACCACAAACAGAAAAAATATCAAACTATTTATAAATATAGAAAAATTTTACTGTCTATCAGTGATAGGCTGCGATAGAATTCTATCGCTTTCTATCGCTCAAGCAAATAAATTTTATCGCTTGAGCGATAGAATTCTATCGCATTCTATCACAGATAGATTATAAAAAATTTCTATATTTGTAAATAGTTTAACTCATTTTTCTATTTTTGAAAAGTGCCCTAATAAAAAACTACTTACCACAAATTTTTCAACTTAACTGTTTATTAATGATGGATCTAATGATTCTTCCATAATTATACCATTTAATTTATCTTTCAACCATAAGATAGTGCTTCTTCTCTCTCTCATATATCTTATGATTCTAATTATTGGTCCATCCCTCTCTTTCTCACTTATATAGATTCCTATATATGGAAGCAAAAAAAAAAAAAAAAAAAAAAGTTAGCTTATAAGGAGAAGAGATTTAAGGTCTTATTTTTTTAGGGATTTTAGGGGTGGGGGACTCATGAACCAAATGAGTTTACATTAATCTATTTGGAATAATGTTGTGAAATTAATCGTGATGTTTGATTTAATTAAAATGAAAGAATCCAAATAACACTTTTTATATCGTGAACTATAAAACGGTATACTTTCACAATTCTAAACTTCGACTTCATATCCCTATTAAAAAAATATCATATATATATGTATTAACTCCTCTCCTTGATAAAAAAAAAAAAAAAAAATGTTTCATGTTATTATTTTAGATTTTAGGAATGTTTTAAAGTCAAAATTTTGAAAATGGAAAGAAAAAGGATAGTTTTCAAAAGTTTGTTTTTATTTTTGGAAATTGGCTAAGAATTTAAATGTTTATAAAAGAAATATAAGAACTATGAGATAAAAATAGTGAAAAAACAAATAAAATTAAAAAAAAAAAAAAAAAAAAAAAAAAAAAAAACAAAGGCCCCATTTTAGTTACCACTTCATTTTTTATTTTTGAAAATTAAGTCTATTTTCTCTCATTTTCTTTTAATAGTTTGCATCTTTCTTAACTACAAGAGTTGAAATTCTTAACCAAATTCCAAAAACAAAAAACAAGTTGTTTTTAAAAACTATTTTTTTTTACTTGATTTTTTCAAAACAATGGTAAAATATAGATATCAAAGCTAGAAATTTAGAGATGAAATAGGTATCTATAGACTTAATTTTCAAAAACTAAAAACTAAAAACCTAATAGTTACCAAATGGAACTGAAATTATTATCAAACAAAGCCTAAATTTTTTAGCTCAATAGTGATTTAGATCGATTCTTAGAATGAAGCTAATGTTTACATTTTAACTATTTATTGTGTCCCTTGAAAGGGTAGAAGAGGCAAAAAAAAGATGGGAAAAGACACATTAAAGGTAGAAAAAGGGGTGCTTCAAAGTTGGAGATGAGTATATACAGATCCAGAAGGGTCTTTCAATTTGGACATATCCTATTAAATCTTTTAGTTATTGGGAGTGCAAGCAAGTGGCAGAGCTCACACCAATATGAAAAATAATGTTCAATTATGAAGTTAGGCAGCAAAAATAAAAACTAATACAAAAGTGCACATTCTCATCCCACTACCTTTGGCTTTAATGGATTGTTCTAATGTGTCCACTTCATATATCATTTTAAGTTTTTTTCTCTCTTCATACACCTCTTTCTATTATTGCTTTCAAGATTTTGATGCATCAATGATGAGAGGATGAAGTAGAGGCTTTTTCTTTTCTTTTTTTCTTTTAGAATTGGAAATGGGAAATATTTTAGTTGGCTTTTTATTTATTTATTTATTTATTTTTAAAATATAGACCGTTGTTCAAAGTATTTATATAGTTAAATTTACTGTGATCTATCGAGTTAAACTTGGAATTGATTGATAATTTAAGTACTAGTGATTATATATAACAAGTTTTGTTGAGAGTTTTGAAATTTAGGTAAGATTTTATATAGAATAATGTCTTTCTTAATAAATATAAAGAATATTGTTCATATATATATATATGAAGAAGTAATATTATTACAAGTATCTTGAGGAATTTATATAGCATTTGTGGAATTGCATAATGATCATTAATACTAAAAAACTTTTAACTCTAGCACAATTATAGTTGTTTTCACATCTTGGCTATCATTTTTGCTGATTTTTTTTTATATTGTGCCAATTGGACCTCTTTAATTACTTTAAAGGATTTATAGAAAAAAAACTTTAATAGAAATGAATGGATTATGGTAAATTTAATATTTTTATTCATCTTATTCCTAACATTCTTCCCTCATTTTGGAGATTAAAAATGAATATAAAAGTCCAATTATAAATTATCTATATTAATTGGCCGAAGGCAAATCAGATTAGAGAGAAATTCAAACAAAATATCTATCGTTCTAATTCTAAAAGAAATAAATTTTATTTTTAGTACAATAGTTACGTTGAGATAAGAGATCAAAATTTTAAACACAAGAAGATGGAATGCATGTTAATTATCGTTGCATTAAGCTCACTTTAGTAGCTTATATCGGTGGATTATGATAAATTTGACACTTCTTCAATCTTCATTTCTAGGATTATAAATTAGTTAGTACTACCAAAATTTAATGAGTGATTATGTTTAATCGAAAAAGAAATTATGTTTTAGATGTTAAAAACAAGAATTTGCACTAAATTACTACCATTGAAAAGTTGTGTTAAAAAATTACAATAATTTAGTTTAGTTTTTTTTTTTTTTTACTATTATTAGTGAGGGATTTTAAGGGTGTTATCTAAGTTTGTGTTTGAATAGATAATTATACTAATTAATACAGACATTGTGCTATTAAACAAAGAAGTATATTAATGTTAATAATAATATTTTAATCTCGGTAAATTCTTCATTTTTATAATAATGTTGATATGGCATAAAGCAATGAGAGATGTAATCATAATTCTCGTAGTAACAAAAAAAAACCAAAATTATTATTTGAATGTAAAAAAATGTATAATGTAATAAAATAAAAAAAAACAATTGTAATCAGACTATATTTTAACTTGCAACCACTCACCCACCATAAACGTAAAGTAAATCACTTTTATAGACCCATATGGAAAAGATAGTTTCACTTTTCAAATAAAAATAAATAAAAAAATAAAAAAAAACCAATAATACTAATAATAATTTCTCTCCCAATCTCTCTAGCATCTAGCTAACCTATGATTTTAAATTTTCGTTAACATGTCGACATTTCTATTAATATTTTTTATAAGTTTATGAGTTAAAACATTACATAATAAGAAATTAAATTTATTTAGAAGAGTTAACTACATATTTATTAATTTCAATACAATCAGATATTTCATCGATAGTTCAATCAATATTTTCATATGCAACTTTTGAAAATCCAATGATATTTTTTAAACGAATATTAATGGTTTGTGTTCATATAATACCAACAGTAAGATTGTTTTTGAAGTTTTTTTTAGTTTAAGGGTATATTTTTTAAATTTTTGAAAGTTCAAAGATATTTTTAAACAAAACACTAATGGTTTCTATCATAAATTAATGTAATAGTTTTTTTTTTTTTTTTTTTTTTAAGTTTAAGGGTATTTATTAAACAAAACAGTAACGACTTTTATCTAAAATTAATTGTGGGATTTTTTTTAATGAAGTTTAAAGATATTTTTTAAACTTTTAAAAATTCAAGAGTATTTTTAACACAAAATTTATGGGTATTTTTGTATAATTTAGCGTGTAATTTAAGAAGTTGGTTGTTGGATTGCCACGTTTTACTTTTTTTTCCGTAGATCTCTGATTTACTTTAGGGATTAACGAACTTTTTTGTACTTTAATATGTAACATATATCTTTCTAGTTTCCCCTCGTAAAATAAAAAACCAATAATTTGATTCCTCTGCCGAATATTTTAATGGGCCGTCTAGTTTTAGAAAGCCCATATATTTTCCCCTCTTAGCCTCATCAGTAGTCCCTTCACGGGCGAGCTTAATTATGAAAGCCCAAATATACCTAGTGGGCCGACCCATTCTAATTGGGCTTAGATCCAATTTGGATTCTTCCAGACGCACCAGAATGATTGATAATTTTTTTTTTTTTAAATGATTGAATTGAACTTAGCATAACCTATTTTCTATAATTTACTAACATTCATATATATACTTTTTTTAGTACAAACATTTGTAAATTTATTATTTAAATATTTATTTTAAATTTAATTTTTGTTGAATCTTTTTTTTTCTTTCTTTGTTGATTAATTTCCTCATACTCTGCTAAATATGACATCATTTTAAAGTTTTAAATTTTTAATAATAATACAGTGTTAGAATGGTGAAAAGTATTTTTATTTTTTACTTATTAAAAGCACCCAATTAAATTTGATTCAATGATTAAAATGGAATTTTAAAAAAATTTAGAAACACTTATATTACTTTCAAAGATTTATTATAAATTTATTATTTATCTAGTCAGCTCTATTTCAAACTTATTTAAAAATAAGTAGTTTTGGCCCAAAAGATCGAGTAAATGGCTATTAAAAAATAAGTTTAATAATAATTTGATTTGATGTTTTTTCTTTTAAATGTACGGCAAGTGAAGTATAGAGATTTAAACTTTCGATTTGGAGGAACATTTTATATGTCAATGTGGTCGCAATATTGGAATAGAGATTTGAACCTTGAGGAATAGAGTACCGATAAGTTATAGTGTGTGTGACAGTGGCGAATCCAAGACTTCATGTGAGGGGTGCAAATGAATATAAAAGTTAGAAGTTAGCTAATGAAAAATTTTATATTTGTGTTTATATAATTCGTAAATTTTAAATAACGTCTAACATGTCCTCCAATTTTCAAGGTTTGTGTTTAATAGATTCCTGGAATATTAATTTTCCGTCTAATATATAAAATGTTAAAAGTTAAATGTTATATCAAACATTAAATTAAATTTTGTATTTAATAAGTACAATTAGACATTTTTTTAAAATTAATGTATCTATTTAGTACAAAATTCAAGATTTAACGTTTAATTAGACACAACATTTTTTTATCTTATAAAACGGTTAATTTTTAAACATTTTTAGTATTTATGAGATGTATTATATATAAAATTTGAGTAGTTTATAGAGTTATTATATATTTTTAAGGGACTATTGTCAAAATTGATAGTTAATAATTTATTAGTCATATTTTCAAAATTTATGAATTAAACTTGTAATTAACCTTCATATAAATGTAATTTTAAATGCACTAATATCCGATAGTTATTATTTATACTTTTTTAAAAACAAATTTCATATTAGTCAAAACAAATTTGAATTAATACGTTATTTTTTATTATTATTTTTTTTTTAAGTTTTCGAATTGAATTTTTTATCTTTTAGTTTAAAGCTTTGATAGTAAGAAAACAAACAAATTAATAATGTTCGCATTTATAATAAAAAGACAAACAAAATAATAATATTCACATTTATGATAATAAAACTTTAAAATAAAAGATAATCACTTTTATTTGAACTAAAAACCTATTTCTAATATATTTATAATTACTATAATTTTTTTTATTATTCAATTTAAATCTCATTCTAATGCAAAGATAAAAAAAAAAGAATAAGTCACGTTAAATGACAAAGAAAAAAAATTAAAAAGACAACATACCTTAAACAAATTAAAAAAAAAAACGTTAGAAAAAGAAGAGATAACTGAAGTAGAAAAATTGTTATAAACTATTTAAAATGAATTTTTTTTAATGATTTACTACAACATTTGGGTGTCAAGGAAACTCGTATTGAGACTTTGTCTCCTCTTTTACCACTAGGCCAACCCATGATGGTTTATATCATATAATCTTATGATCATCAATTAAAAAGAACACAAAAGGAAATCAAATGTTTCTCCTAGCCCAAATAAATATAAATATAAATATATGTAGATATACATAGATATACATTTAGATAATATAGATTATCATCATTCTTATTATTATATATGTGATACTTAAAAAAAGTCTATGTTGTTGTAACATTTAAATTTTAAATTTGAACATTTAAATTATAGATTTGCACATGGAATATTTTTTTTATTAAGAAATTGTTTAATGTTTTATTTACATGAAAATTGTATTAGAAATATTCTATTTAAGCATGACAAAATTTGGAAATTATATTTGATTTAAAATAAATTAAAAAATTATTAAAAAAAGACAAGAAGGTAATTTTTCTTGCTGAAATTGGATGCTCACAAATTCTCAAACGAAAATTTCACGAAGATGGAGATTGAAACAAGGTCGAAAATATTTCATAAATTCAAGTTATTGTCAGTGATACTCCTTCTAAGTCTCAATTTTCATTTTAATGTTTTAAATAATGTATACCCTAAGGTAATTTTTTAAAATATTTATCAAATGTTATTAGTAATATTGTAACCTAATTTATAAGTATATTACATATAAACATGAACTTCAAAGTTTTTAACCTAAAGGGAGGAGGAGAGGGATTCACAACAGAATAAATCTCAGGCGTTATCGGTAGCTAAGATTTTGGCGCGGCGGATTCTGTGTTACATTCTACTCTCCAACATCCTTCGTGTTCGCCGCCAACTTGGAATTTCATTGATCCATCAACCAAAAGCTTCCGCTTGTTTGCGTGGTTCCTAAGGAACCGAGTCAACTCAAGTCCACGTTTCTGCAACTGTTTGTTCTTCTTACGGTGGCCGGAAGTTAGGGTTTCCGTTGTAGCTAAAAGCTGCTCTACTCCCAACCCAAATACTCTCTTCTGGGTATGCCCATGTTCATCAGGTAATTTATCTTCTTGACCTAATTGTTCTCCCCTTTTTGTTCGTTCCTTAATTGCTGGCAGCGGCAACGATTTATGGGTTGTTTTAGGATCGCTTGAATGGTTTGTCTTTATGGTATTAATGGTTTGAATCTAAAATTTTAGGGTTTTTTTTTGTGGGGGAGGGGGGGGCTCTACTTCTAGTTATCAGCTTGTAATTGGAGCAGGAGGACTTCAACGGTTATATTGTAGGGTTTTCTTTTTCTGTTTTTATGGATTAGCTAACAAAAAATTGTTTGCCATATTTGTCCAAGTTAGTTTTTCAATCATGTTTTGTAAACTCATGTAAAGGCACTGCTTTCCTTTTTATTTTTGCTCTTGTTTTTGGTTACTGAATGAGAAGTCTTTTGTCTTTCTGGGAGTAGGAATAGTATTAATGCATAATTTTATTTAGCATCTAAATTCCAAAAGAATGTTCAATCTGTCGATTTCTATTTTTTTAGTTCCTTTTTGTGTGTGTTTATGTGGAGGGTGGTGAGGGGTCTTTTCCCACTTCATTTCTCGATGGGTGTTGAGAAGGGTTCAAACTAGTTCTGGTTAGGAGAAAGAGAGGAGAGACGGATGGAGTGGAAAGTTCTGTTCCTTAATAGCAAGTGATGCGGTGCTAGCTAAATGCTTTAGTCCATTTATCAGTTTCCCACTGTTACTTTTCTGCAGGTAGTTTTTCCAATCGTTGAGGAAATAGAATGGTCATTGGTACCACGGTCACTGCTGGGTTTGTTTGAAGCCATTCAATGAATTAAGAGAGTGAGAGCATGGCAAGACAGCTGCCCCAGAATCATCTTGCGGATCGCATTCCAGGAACTACACTTAGCCTTTGTGTGCAGGAGGAGCATCTGATCTCTGCACGCAAATGGTATTTCTGCAAACAGGAAATTGAAAATCATTCTCCCTCCAGGAAGGATGGAGTTGATTTCAAGAAAGAGTCTCAACTGCGGAAGTCATATTGCTCGTTTCTTCAAGAGCTTGGCATGAAGCTGAAAGTGTAAGACTTCAATAATTTCTATGCACGTGACAGTTTGTGCCTTTCCTTAACATATATCTTGTTTCTTATTCAAAGAAAAAAATCCTCAACACATTTTTGCTGAATGCTTTCTGAGAAATTTGTAAAATAACTTTTCCTTGTAGTTACTATTTGGTCTATGCAGCTCTGCTATCCTCATTCTTCAGTCACCAACTCTTTTGACACACCAGTTTTGTTTCTCAGTCCATTATTGTTGCTAGTCAATGCTTTCATAGTTCCGTGGGGGATTTTGATTAAGTTTTGTTATGAAGTAGGAAGCCTAGGAAGAGAACAGCTGGAAATATGGATATGCTTGTGTTTGAATTTGCACTGGAGTTGGTCTATTGAGCTTAGGAGAAAAACACGTGGTATTTGGGTTGATATTGCTAAAATATGATTTTAATTTTATTTATTTAGTGTTAGTGTATTTTCCAAGTTTTCCATCTCTCTACATTATGTGGGTTTTAGTTCTGTGGGAGGGGTTTTCCTCAACCCTCTGCCCTTAGGCGGTCCTTTTTGGCTCTTTTGATATATATTCATATAATGATAAATATGCTCTTTTGATCCTAATGGTATCAAGGTTCTGCATACCAGGTTTCAAGATCGCCATTTTATATTTCTGTTGTATGCATTGTGCTTCTTGCTTATCTGCATAGCGAAGTCTCTCCTTCCCTCCCATCATTCTCCAGATTCTCTACCACCATCACCGTCCGACCCTCAAGCATTCACAATTACTACAAGAAAATTTCTTCAAATGTACTCTGTTCATGTTTAGGTAGATTCAAGGTTAAATTACAATTTTGGTCCCTATGGATAGATTGGAGATAGTTAGAATTTAGTCCTTGTGGTTTGAAATTTATAATGTAGTTCCTATGGATTGGAGGGTTTTTTCAAACCATAGGGACTATTTATGAAGTTTTATCAAATCATAAGGATGCTAACTTTTATAACTAAAGGGAATACATTCTTACTTTTTCCAAACTATTCAGACCAAATTTGTTATTTAACCTTGATTCAACTATTTCTTCTGCTGTATTCTTTTAGGTGAGAAATCTTTCTTACAATGGATGATTCTTCATATAACTTTTTAACCATTTCAATTATCTTCACTTGCCGGCCTCTAGAGGAATGAACCTGCCATTTTGTTTTTTGATGGCCGTTGTTTAGATGTTGATAATTATATTTGTATGTAATATTTTGTTTTTACCTTATGACAATAATCAAGTCTCTTTCTAAGTTTTCACGTGTATGTGCTGAATAGTGATTTGTATATACCTTTCAGGCCTCAAGTAACAATTGCAAGTGCGATGATGGTATGCCACCGATTCTATATGCGTCAGTCCCATGCTAAAAATGACTGGCAGGTAAGTTGATGGTTTAAGATTCCTTAGTCAACTTATGTTCACACCAGCTAAGGGACTATTGAAAGAACAATTTCCATACCTAAACTTTTTGAAACTTCATGACTAAAATGGACACCTGACTTAAACCTTAGGGACCAATAGCATATTTTGCATTTTTATGTGGTAGTTGGATGGTCCATAATTTCTTATAGATAAAAGAAACTTATGAAAGGAATGTCTCGAGCCCATGGAGTTAAAAATAAAATAGTAGAAGACATCTATTGGGTGGAGTGTTCTCTCTTTTCTCTATCATTTTCATTTTGAGATTCCATGGATTTTATTTGCCGAAGCGTGGAAAGTTAATCTTCCTTGACTAGTTGAGTATGTATTTACTAGGTTTCTTGATTAAGTTGGAAGAAAAAAAAATGTACCTTTATATATATATATATATATATTACAATTGTAATGGGAGCAAGTTCTTAAGTTGGATCAAGATGAATCGATCCTCTTTAATGTCCTCTAAAGCTTAATCTCTTTAGGAAAAACAATTTTATTAAGAAGCCTTTCGTTTGAGAAAATAAAAAATAAAAATTTTTCTAGTCTTGGTCGTTCGCAGATTTCTACCATCTCCATGGAGGAGTTAACTAGAGTGGTTGGATTTTTGTTTTGGGAGATGTAAAGGGGTTTCTAGAGGAAGTGGGTAAAGGGGGAGTGGTGGAAGGGAAGGGAAGATTTCGGTTTGAATCTTTCCTTAAAAAGGACTTTTGTTGGGTAACTTTTCAAATACCTCTGAGAAATTGGGTTCTGTTTAAAATAAATAAATAAATAAGAATAAGATCATATACTTCCTCACGTCTTCTTTCCATTCTAAGAATCTTTTTAATCTTTTAACTCTGTATGTGCCTAAGAATAGCAGAAGAGCCATTGATGCAAAGAACTATTGCCTTCTCCTTTAATATGTTTCCATAGACTTCGAAAAATCTTTGAGTTTTCCAGGGGCTGCACCGTAATTTTTATCTATTTGTTTGTTTTTATTGAAAAGAAAATAAAAACATAATTTTGAAGCAAAAGATCAAATAAAGAAGAGGTCTTCCAAAATCATAATCTTCTTTTTTTAACATAATAACCCCCAACCAGGGCTCAGGAACCTATTTGGATTCTCCCTTGAAAAAAGTAATTTGACAGTCGGACGGGATTTTGTTTTATTACTCAGACACGTTTAATTTGTTGCAGACAATTGGAACAGCAGCTATCTTCCTTGCCTGTAAGATTGAAGAGACACCACGGTTTCTAAATGATGTAGTTGTCGTGGCTTATGAGTTGATATTCAGATGGGATCCTTCTGCCTCTAAAAGAATTAGACAAAAAGTACGTTACTCTGCTTATTATCTTCTTTAACATTTATGTTTAAATGATTGATCGCTTTGTATGTATAAAGGAAATAATTGGATGGCTGAACGCAATGTTATGCTTGTAGGAAGTTTTCAACAAACAAAAGGAATTAATCTTGATTGCGGAGAGGCTTCTATTGTCAACACTTGCGTTTGATGTTGACATTCAGCTTCCCTACAAGCCACTTGTTGCTGCTCTAAAAAGATTGGGAATGGCTGCTGATCTTGGGAAGGTGGCCTGGAATTTTGTAAACGATTGGTAAAGGGATTCATCTCACTCATCAAGTTTTTATTTATTTGGTCCTAGTTTGATGTAATATTGCAGTGAATTGTTGTTTATCTTTTAAGAGATTAATTTCATCATGATGGAACTTGTAGGCTTTGTACGACACTGTGCTTGGAGTACAAACCCCATTATATTGCTGCAGGGTCGATATTCCTTGCCTCCAAATTTCAAAAGGTGAAATTGCCTTCAGATAAGGGAAAGGTTTGGTGGATGGAGTTTGATGTCTCGCCAAAACAGTTACAAGGTTGTTAAAATGATTCTTTGTACTCGTATTTGTTCCCTCTTGACAAGATAGCTCAGTAGTAAAACAGTGGAAGAGTTGGTAATGAATTGTGATATTGTGCCTCAATTTTCTTTCTCATAAAATAATTGTGGATGTGCTTGAAATTTTTTTACTTAGATTTGAAGAAAAGGGAGTGAAAGTTATCTGTGCCATTTTCCCCATGAAATTGCATTTGATCTTTCACCGAGTTGTTACTTTCAATCATATGCATATTCCTCTTACCCCTCTCTTTCACTGTTGCTTCTTGAGAGCATTTATAGTTTTCTTTGGAATTCCTTTCAGAGGTTATACAGCAAATGTTGAAGTTATTTGAGAAAGATAGAAAACAAGGCCTGCCACCTTCAAAAGAGAAGACTCATCAGCCAGAAGCTTTAGATGGACAGACAAGGGTTGATAGTTCCCAATCATGTATATCCAGCGTGACAATTTCTGATCAGCTTGATAGTCATGAAGCCATGACGGAGGCCAGTGAGTGCAATAAGTCTGTAATGCCTAGTTGCCACAATCAACAAAATGTAAATTACTGCATCAGTCCTGTAGAGGTTTTACCCTGCCAAACAAGCGATACGGGGAGTTCAAGTAGTGCCATTGACAATGGTGATACTGGGATTTGTCAGAATACTGAGGAAAGTTATCCTGATCAGATCACACAGACAACAACCGTTTCTATTTCTGTTTCTAAGGACTGCAAAAAGATAGACTTATGTCAAATCAGAGAGGCAATAAAGAGAAGACGACTTTGTAGCGCTAAAAGTACAAAGGAAGTACAGCCCATGAGCCCAGACATTGACAGCGAAGCATGGATAGAAAAAGAGCTGGAACATGGAATAGAGGTAGAATATGAATCCTCATTGAATAAGAAAAGAAAGGCATCTTGAAGTTTGGAATGCAGTTCTACTTGCAGATAAAGTATCGTCAATATTTTACTTGTCAGAGCTTTTGATTAATTCCAGAAATTCTTCAAACTGTAAGTATTAAGAGGGAATTTTCAGCTTATTATTCATTCTTTTGATAGTCACCCCCCTCCACCCCCCCCCCCCCCCCCCCCCCCCCCCCAATTCTCTTATGTAGTCTAATAACGCACCACTACATTTATCACACTCTTCATTGATAAGTAAGTGTACATGTTTATGTCGAAGTATATTTATATCACAACTTTCTATTTGTTCTGTTCAGGACGTTGTGTTGCCTTATCATTAGTTTTTTTTCATATGACCTTTTTTATGTGAGAGAGAAGTTGTACAATTTGCCTTATTAGCATTTAATTTATAACCCAAGTGTCGTCCACTCTTTATTTCTTGCTACAAGATCCTTCCCCACGTTCATTGTATGCAGTTTTGTTATGTGGCTTGTTGGTTTTTCTGTGTTTAGGTTGCTTGGATCAAATTTACAAAGAAATGTTAATATTATAATTCCTAGTTTTAATGGTAAAATGTCTCTGGTTTTAAAGAAGTGAAGTTGGGTTTAGAACCTTTGGAGTCGGATTGTACACAATGCAGGAGGGTAAGGGGCTCAGGAGAATCCCTCCATGCCATGCGCGGCTTATTTTTGTTTATTTTTTCCCCTATCAATTGGATTTACTCTATACCACATTATCTGTGCTATTAGCTCCTATGAATCTGCTAAGAGGCCCAAAGCCATTGATTGGTTTAGTAGAAGAATATATGCAGCCCAGAGAAGGAGGAGGTAGTTAAGCCTGAGGAAAAATCTCTAGCCTTTAATTACTAAGCTTAATGAGTTTGTATTGTTTGGGCCTCATAAAATATTCTTCTCCTTTCCCTTTTCACTTTCAGAAACCCTTCTTTTAAGCAGTGTATTAGTGGGAATCATTGGGGTGATTACATCTAACTCTCACTTAACTATTTTTTTCCACAACCTTTCACTCTTTTCAAGCAAAAGCAAGCCACTGAGAAACTCAGAGAACTCTGCTATCAGTTGCAAAAGTGAAGATAACTCAACTTTAATTGACATATACTCCTTCCCATGAGGTCTATGGATTAAATTGATACTTAATTGGCATATGCTTGAATTTTATCCTTGATTGTGAAACTCTTTATCCTTGATTGCTTGACTTTTTGTTTCTGGTGAGCTTGGATCAGGCTATGCTCATAGATAGTAGTTGAATTATCTTGGTTGGAAAAATGGCACCGCCATAGTTATGGAAGAAAATAAAATCACATTAGATTTTAGACAAGTCTATGTAAAGCGAATGTAAAAGCATTGAGACATTGCATCCATAAGGGGATGTCAATCATCATCTACATGGGCAACCATGTCCTTGCATTGCCACTATTATACAAACCTGATAGATAGCAAGGAGATGAGGAGTCAATTTGTATGAGGCAAAGCTTTTAGCTTTGGCACTTGTGTTAAAAGAAGAAAAGAAGGGGGAAGGGGGGATTTCACCCCCCCTTTCTTGAGAAAGCATTTACTTTCTTCTTTTCTTTTTTTTTTTCTTTTCATTTTTTTTCTTTCGTTCGATTGGTTTGTCTCTTCCCAACACACCTTTAAATCTTGTTTGCTTTAATCCTTTCTTTAGAAACCGTGGAGAAACGTCTTTTGACTCGAATAGTTTGTACATTGAACTTTGAAGTGGTCAATAATTGGACTAATAAGATTTTGTTGCAGGGGGAAAAATAAGCTGGATGCTATTATATTGCTAATTAATGGCATCACATTTTTTCAGTAGGTATGAGCATTGTGAAAGTCTCAATCACATTGAAGGGCCATAGAGAAAAAGAAAAGCCAAGCTTGTTGATAGTGAAGGATTGCTAGCACACTCAAGTTTAGAGCAAACCAGTGAGTTTGAACCTTCTCCAAAATATATACATTTTCTTCTTCTAATAATTATTCATCTGCCTGCTTAGTTGGGATTTAGAAGAGAAAGTACTGGAACAAGAAAAGCTGAATTTGCAATCTTGTTTGATATGAAAAATGTGTATTACACTCTGAAATCACTTCATTCATAGAACAGAAAAAAAAAATGAGGCCCCTAGTAATTTTTTTCTCAGATAAACAGTAGAATAACCATAAACTATTTGTAAATTCATCAAGCATGCTTGATTTGTTATATATTTTTTCTCCTTAATTATTATTATTTTGGGGAAGGGGGTAATATAAGTTTGGTTTATTTTTTGACCCCTAAGTTGAAAGCTATGACTTTGTACTTTATAAAGGTACACCTTTTTACTGAATGACGTGATGGACCCATGTGCTATAAAGTTCTCAATCATAGCTAATGACTTTCTTGTTGGAGATTTGTTCAATAACTTCAATTATTATCTTGATCTAACAATTTGAGCATGTACGTTCTTGTTTGATATCTCGTGTTATGTTAACAGTGTACCCCGAAAACTCGATCCTCTTATGTTAGATCCTAGAAAACTTGAACTCGAAACTTTAGGCGTCTCCAAACATCTCGAATTTGTTTGAGTTGTTAAGTTGCATAGTGAAGGATTGTTCTTAAGATTTGTGTTTCTTGTAATGAAAGTATGTTATGGGCCAGTGCACGAGTGGAGAGACCTTTTGGAAATGATAGTGTTGAATAAAGGAGTTAAAGAGAAAGAGGAACTTTGCCTTTATATATAAAAGAAAGGGAAAAAGAAATAAAGAAAGAAATGTGGTCAAAGATATAAAGAAATTTGAGGCCATATTGTCATGTTGCCTTAAACAGGATTTAAAAAAAAAGTTTTGTATAAAATAAAACCCTTTTTCTTTTAGGTACTTCAGTTATTTTTAACTTTAAAGTTTTAATAATATCAAATTGAATTCTAAACTTGAACAATATCCATACAAATCTTATCTATAACTCATCAAAGGAGTAACATTTTTTTAGTCTTGCAAGTAACAAAAAGAAAAAGAAAGAAAGGAAAAAAAACCTAAAATTCCCAATCTGTTGTGCAAAAAATACTAATTTATTTATAATATATATAAAAGGGGTTGAAAAATTTTCACGTATCTATTTTGTCCTTATGTTTTTATTAGATTTCTATTTTGTACTATACTAATGGGATGCTACTGTTTGTAAGTGTCTTTCTAGTCCTAGTCTAGTAGTTGCATTTAATGCTAACGTGATACAACTGTTCGGGCGAAGTTCCAGAAGCTGATTGGTGCATCCATACACACAGGTATGATTCATATATAGAAAGGAAAAAAAAAAAAAAAGATCATTGTCTATGTATACATTATCATTTTTCAGTTGTCAAAATGTCAAATGCTAGTAAAAAGAATTTATTTTTTTATTTTTTATTATTTTTATTAGGAAAGCAAAGCTTTCCAAAAACAATGAAAATTAAATTTTTTTTGTTCTTCGCAGAGGAATCATGGAACCTTGTCACGATGAAGCTTTAATTTAAAAACCTAATTTAGACAATGAACCTTATACTTATGTTGTTTAGTATACTATTGTGGTGTTTGAAAAATTTTAGTTTACATTTATTACAAATTATGTTTAAAAAGAAATAAGTCTAATTTCCATTCCTATTTTATAAATGGAAATTATAAAAAAGAATCTTTGCTTTCTTAAATATTTCTAAAACTATAAATTTTGAGCCCATTACATGTGTTATGGGCTAGTTAGTAATGGAAGGGATTCAAGATTAGTACTAAGCATCTAAATTTAAATTTGGGTTAAAAAACATACCTAAACTTTATTTTGTAACAAGTTAATTTTAATACTCACGTAATAATTTGGTTTATGAACTTTAACATGTAGCAATTTAATTTTTATATTTTTTCATTTATAACAATTTAATCTCCATCATGAAAAATCATATCGAAATTAAGTGTCAATTTTATCATATAAAAATAACCCTTGTAGTTTACCTTTTATAAACGTATTTGAGCATATGCTCCCTTGACCACCCTATGGAAAGAGTATATGTCAATTTAGTTTATTTACCACCTTTACTGAATAATTAGTAGAGGTTGTCAATTTTATCATTAATCTAATTTTTTTTATATCCGTGAGTGTCCGGACTAGTTTAGGCGCACTTCGACTGATCTCATGGGACAACTCGTTTGATTTTACAACATTTGAGCATCAAGAAAATTCGTAAGATATTAAATCCTAGGTAGATGACTACTATAGATTGAACTGGTGACTTTTTATCATTTTATAAAGTCATTTATTTAATTTTAGATTTAACATTGATGAAATTAAGATTTTTAGGTTCAATTAAGTATGTAAGAATAAAATGAAATAGAAATTTTCTCAAATCTTATGTTGAAGTGATAATATTGAGTGAGCTTATACTACCTAGTCTAAAAGCTTGATAATTTCTTTAAAAAATGTGCTTAAACAGTCTTTTTAGCCTTAGCAATAGAATAATCTTTTTTCTTTTTCTAATTACAAATATTCTAATTTAAACAAAAGGTTTACTATTGTAACATACTTTACTACACTCATCTTTATCTTCATAATTTAGTGTGAACTTTAAAATCAACTACTTCTTTTACCCTAAAGTGGTAGATTATAATAATTAAAGAAAAGAGGCCAAAATAAAATTTGGCATTATATATATATATGTACATATGTATATCAAATTGCTTTTTATTAATTTATTGTGCTTATTAATTTATTTTTTTAGTGCAACAAAATTATAGGATATGTAGTTTGGTATTTGGAACAGAAAATTGAGACCAAAACATTGTCACACTCGTTTTAGGTCTTAATTTTCTTCCAATATTTTAATGCATTCTACTCCAAAGATAGTTCTGAAACATTTGTGAAATGTTAAGAATAATATTTTAACAAGGTGGGTTTATGATTTAGAAAAGAAAAAAAAAATACCATAGATTATGCAATTACTTCCTAGATTGGTTTAAGAAAAAAAGAGAGAATTATTTGAACATACCACTATTATTCTATTGAAGGTAGGAGAGAAAAATAAAAAAAAAAACTATGATTTCTGCTCTACACAATCAGCAAGATCCATGTGGCGGCCACGTTGGATCCTTTGCCATGAAGGATGTTGTCTTTTTTATTTATTTTTTAATTTAAATTTCAAATTTTTTTACATCCATATTTTAGGTCCTAAAGAGAGGCATTATAAAAGGAGGTTTCCTCAAGAATGGAGATTGCAAGTATTAAGAACTTAGTTCATGTTTTCAACCATGGATTTCTCTACAAATCTCCATCAACAGCTTCTTCAACTCGAAAACCAATTGCTTGTTGGTGCTGGGAGCGGCCATACTTGGACTCCCGACCTCTCGTTGTAAGTACTCGACATATCATACTTTTATTTATCGAGTTCAACAACAAAAGAGATAACGAGAATTCACAACTAATTGAGTTATGTTCAAGTTGACAACACATGCCATATTTTGATTGACTATAGACAACGACCACATTTTATATCGATAAATCCTTTTCGGGATTTGATAATTTGATAATTTATAATTGTAGGTCACCAAGTTGTGAGTTTGAGCCAATTTTTCATTTTCAAGAGTTGAATCCAGCCATTGATGCACAGAGCTTTACAAGCTTGCAACATTATAATTCCCATGGAATTAGCAAAGAAAAAAGATTTGAAGAAGGGGGGAAGAAGGAGGAGAAAAAGGGCTCAGTTTCTAATAATTCTCCCAAAAAAACTGATAATGAAAATTTAAAAAGCCATGATTATAATTATTATTCAAATTTTGAAGAACTGAATAAGATTGATCAAAGCTGTTGTTGCAGCAAAATTCATCCAACTATTAATGTTTCTTCAAGGAAGCCACTGATGGCAGAGTTCTCAAGCTCTTTAGGGTTATTTGACCATACACTTTCTTTTGCTTCTTCACATCATCTCTTGGAGCAATCAAGAAATTCATCCTCTCTTCTTACTAAAGTGAGTTCTTATTTATTTTTTTAATTATTTATTTTTTGTTGAAATAATTAGTTTCCATGAATTTTCAAGTTTGATTTGGTTCAGTTTTTATGATGAAATATTCTAAAACAATATGCTATGATCAACGTTTTTGTTTTTCTTTCTCGAATTAGGATTTTTTTTGTTTGGCTTAAAATTTTCAAGTTTGTTCTATTTTACTCATCGAATTTTTAAAATGTCTATTTTAGTTTTGAAATTTTCGAGTTTGTTTCATTTTAAATTTCATACTTTTAAGACATCTATTTTAGTCTATAGACTTTAAAAAAATAATTGTTATGGTTATTACTTTTGTTTTAAATATTATAATAAATTAATTATGTAGTTTTGAGTATATATGTATACTAGCGGTATGTTAATAGTTAACATGAAGCATGATTTCAAGCAAAAATAAGTTAAAGAAATGATTTTTTTAAAAAAATTTAAAGATTAGAGATTAACATAGATAATCTGAGTGTTGATTGATTAGAATAGACCAAATTAGACATTTTAAAAATTTAGGAGGTAAAATAAACTGAACTTAAAAGTTTAAGGATTAAAATGATATTAACCTTAAAATTTTGTATTACGTTGACTTCAAACTTACGTCAACACATTTTAACATTTTCTAAGTATTACGATTGAAGTATATGGTAGAGATTTGAATCTACCAGTTGAGTGTGCACGAGTTGTTAGTAAAGCATACAAGGTGTATTTGAGAGTTCTATCAGATGTACTCAACAAAAATTGGTTAAATATCATTTTGGTCCATGTAATTTCAATAGATCTTAAATTTAGTCCTTTAAATTATATTGTATCAAAATTGGTTAAATAATTTTCATGAAATAAAATACAATTTGAAAATAACACCTTATTTCCAAAATTTATAGTAAAAATATTAATATATAATAAAAAGTTTTTGAAAAAATAAAAAAATATACTAGTAGTAAAGACTAAATTTAAGATTTATTAAAAGTACATAGACAAAAATTGGACATTTGAAAGTATAGGGACTAATATTAAAAATTTGAAAGTATATGAATTAAAATAATATTTTAACTATATATAGAGAGAAAAAATTACTATAAAAAAATCAAAATATTTATAAATATAAAAAAATTTTAATGTCTATCAACGATAAATCGCGACACTAAAATTTTTCTATATTTGTAAATAGTTTGATAAATAATCCATATATTTATTGGCAAGGATTCAATTAATTTTTATGCAAAGGTTGGGGATGATAATGTACAAATTTTAGAATATAAAAATTGTAATAATAGAAAGAATTATAAAAGTCAATGACTAAAATAAGATTTTAATTTTTCAGTTTAAATATTTTTAAATTTGAATTAAAGCTTTTTAGAGTCTTGATGGTCTAAAAGATGGAATCTTTCTTCACTTTGTTGTACCAATCACTGGTTTCTTTTCTTTTTGTTTTGTTTTTTTTTTTTTTTTTTTTCCAAATTGATGTCAATAAAGATTTTTTTTTTAAAAGTTTAATAGTGTTATTCTTTTTTCCTTTTTCTTTTGAAAAAATAAATTAATGTTTAATAATATTAAATAATTTGAAGATGGCAAACCATGAAATTACAAATGCAAAGAGACCTTATAGCTTGAAGCAGCAAAACCCAACTCCCAAGAAAACGCGAGTGGAGCCACGCGCCACTTGCCCTCCTTTGAAGGTAATGCTTATAACTTTAAAATTTAAGATGATTTGGAAATAGTTTTATTAAGGATTTAATTTCATTCTTTATGTTTTTTTTTTTTTTTTAATGTTAAGGTCTATGAAATAAAAATTTATTTTCAAGTAAATAATTATATTTTAGGTAAGGTTTGTAAAGTGGAGCTTTTTTTCCTCTTCAATAGTAAATAACTTAGAGTATGTATTATTAATTTCAAAGTCATATTTGATTTTAACATATTATTAAATTATATATATATATATAGTTAGATTGTATATTTAGCTTCATTTTCTTTCTTTATTTGAAAATATTTTTTCTTAACAGATTAGAAAAGAGAAATTAGGAGACAGAATAGCAGCACTTCAGCAATTAGTGGCACCATTTGGTAAGGTATGGAAAAAGAAAACAAATCAAAACTTTATAGAATAATGTTTTTAATCTGTAATCTATATATATTTTTTAAAAAAATTACAAATTAACAATTTCCCTAAATTTAATAGATTTTAGAGACTAAATTCACAAAAACATACAAGTTTAATTTACTTGTAATTTAACTTTTGGAAAATAACCTATTATGTTGTTTTTAAATTTGCTTCGTAAGATGTTACTTATTTTTAAAATTACGAAATTGTCTTGCAGACTGACACAGCATCAGTTCTAATGGAGGCCATTAGTTATATTAATTTCCTTCAAAATCAGGTTGAGGTATTATTTCCATCTCTTTTTTTCTTTTTCATACTTTATTTTTATTTTAAATAAATAACAGAACAATATTGTTTTCTCATTCATTAAAGATGGAGAAATATGAGAAATAAGCTTGGATTAATAGTAATGGACATGATCTCTCTTGAAATTACGGATTTAATTTTTTATTTCTGTAGTTGTTGTAGTGAAAGAAATAAAAATAAATAAACTAATACCAAAATATTACGTAATAAATAATCTAAATGAATTAAATTATTTAAAATCAATTCAACTCAAATATTACATAGCTAAATTGAATTGTGATTATGTTTGAATTAGGATTTGCTATGACAAGTTTAAATTAAAAGCCTCTTAAGCCGATTTAACTTCCTCCTACAAACAAAGAATTAATGTAGAGAAAAAATTAGTAAACATGGAGTATGATACTTTTTTTTTATAAGGAAAACGTCAATAAAAAGAACTATAATATAAAAATCATTCAACATTATTTGGACAAACCACTCAAGTAAGGAATATGAAGAAGATTCGTACAGTTTTCTACCTTCGCTTTTTGAGCAAGAGAATGAGCTAAGACATTATAACGTCAGTGTGAGTGAGTGAAAGTAACCTTAACTGATGAAATATTTTATAAGTTGCTCTATTACAGGTATTAAAAAATAGTTTCAAATTGCAATTTAACATTAAAGTTTTAATTTAGGGAGAAAGTGATTCTAGTCATTTAAATGTAAGATAAACAAAATAGTACTAATTAATTAGATTTTTTTTTTGTACAATAATAATTTGGGATAAATTATTCCATGTTTCAGATGCTAAGCCACTCTTACATGAAATCATGTCGCAACAAAAACTACAAAACGACATGTCGGGTGAGAAATTCTTACTCCGTTTAATTACTGCGTTCCCATCCAATTTACTTAAAACATTCAAAATGGAAAAGGCGGGGTCAATTTAATTTCATTTTAGTATAATCAAAATATAACTCAAATTCAGATGTAATATAAAACACCATTAAAAAAAATTATTTATCTATTAAAAATAATCAAATTTATATTACATTTATGGAAAATGAAAAGTTATTACATATTTAATATGTTTTCCAATTTTATCACTAGATTTCGAAAAATAAGAAAATAGTATGTTATTTATGTTAAAATATCATTTTTACTTTCGAACTTGTTCTATTTTAGTTCTTATACTTTTAAATAACCAGATTTGATTTTTTTTTTTTTTTACTTTCAATAAATTTTAAAATTAACTTCTACTGTGTTGACTTTTCCAAAAGTAAATTAGTCTCTATTTGTCTTCTACTAATAAATTTTAAAAACAAGCATATTTACTTTTGTGTTTTTCTTGCATTAAATTATATTGTTATCATTTTATCAATTAGTTAAATAAAAATGAGCTAATTTTAAGATTTATTAAAAATACTGAGACTAAATTCAGATATTTATGAAAGTTTAGGGACTAAAATAGATTGAGACTCGAAATATAGAGACTAAAATAATATTTTAAACCCTTTATTTTTCATCTCTTGTATAAATATTTTATTTTTCAGGATGAATTAAATGAGGACAAAAAACAAGAAAGTGATTTAAAAGCGAAAGGATTGTGCTTAGTACCATTAGCTTGCATATCTTACTTGCCGGAGGATTCTAGCAACAGCGGTAGAGTCGGCAGCATTTGGCCACCGTTGGCGACGTCGAATTTCAATCGAAGAACATTTTGATGTACTTTAAGGATGACAATGTTAAAAAAGACATGTAAATACCAAAATGAAAAAGAGAAGTTACTATTAAGGAGTAAATTTGGCCATTCTCATTGTGATGAGATGATGGAGATGGACCATGATCCATTAGTAATTGATGTTTTGTAAATGATTTTAGAGTATGATTTTTATCAATGAATCAATCAAGACGCTCGATTATGATTTTTATCTATCAACATTAAAAAAAAAAAAAAAAAAATACTAACTCTTATACTTAAAAAAGATGGTCATCAGGCTGGGTATAATTTAATTTTCAAAGATAGTAATCTAGTATTTTAAATGTTTGATTATATACTTAAACCATTTTTACCTGAAAAATACTCTAAATACTTAAATTCTAAAAGCTTTGTAATTTTCTTCAAAATCACTCTGATTCCTTTCAGATATAGTAGTTTTGAGGGAGAGTCTTTTGAGAATGGAAAAAATATCTTCACTTACGCCAACACTGCTTCCAAATTACTTTCGAGTACGACCTTAAACTCTCCTCGATATTCCTTTGAAATTTTGGCATGGTGGGTTTAATTTTGGTTTATAGAAGTGCAATTGTAATTTACTTACACAACTAAAATTATTGATCTAAATATTTTTTAATAGATAAATTATCAATTACCATCTCAAAGATCATTAGCTCGCCCTTACTTACTCTGTAATTGTTGAATTTAAGAAAGAAAAAAAAGTGAGACAGTTAATCTTTTTTATGAAAAGAAAGAAAGAAAGAAAAAATAATGTATAACATAAAAAGGAACAAAAACATAGTAGGGATCCTACAAGTCAAATTTCACTTCACTTACCTAATAAATTGATGAAATCCATATAAACATGAAGGAAGGTAAGAATGGAGGGGGGGAATGAGGTGAAATCAGAAGCACGATATTGTCCTCGATCCCTCGACTTTGTCTTCTCCCTACTCTGTCCCTTCTTGTCCTTCATCTTCTTGTCCTTTCCAACGCCCAACTCCCCTTCAGAACATACAACATTATATTACATATGGCTCCCCCTACACTCTAGCCCCTTCCATCAAATCAGGGCTCTGTGCAATCTATCATTCTTGACGCTGAGGCGTCGCACTGCAGCCTGCAGTGTGCGTGCTACTACGCCAGCTACATCTCTTTTTAAAAAAATTCTAGTTTCTTGGTTGATTTCCCTTCTTTTTTCATACCTGCCAATGGAAGATAATTAAAATCACAAGATTTTTTTGATGAAAATAAAAAATCACAAGATAACTAGCAAATTATGAGCTTAAATAATGACTGAAATGGGATGGGATAGGAATTAGGATAGGAATCGGTTCACAGATATATGATAGCGTTATGTACTATGGAAGGTAGTTATGGTTGCGGAGCTGTTGCAGAAAGAAACGAGACTAATTCCCTGTTTTCTCTTTCGCTTTTGAGAGGGAAGATTAAGAAAATCCCATAGCTTCTTTTCTCCTAAACAGTGCCCAAAATCAGATCCAAAATCCCATAGCTTCTTTTCTCCTAAACAGTCTCTGATTATTGAACATAATTAAAGGTTCGATAAATCCAAGAATAGTCATTGATATAGATCGGTTCTACAAGTACAGGGAGTCTCCTCACGATGGATCCTCCATGTGCCAGAAAGCAAGAAGGGGAGGCAGCAGTGGAGGAAGTAGTTAGTGATCAGGAAAGGATGAAGGTCAAATGGAGCGGAGAGGGTATAAAAGCAAATTTTTTTTTTTTGAAAATATAATAAAAACTCCAACCACCTTGCGGTAAATTACAAAAATACTCCAATTGAAGATTAAATAAGATGAGCTACAAAGAGCAAAAGGCTGCATATCTTGCACCAGAAAAGAGTACAAGTTCCATAAAATGATCAAAAGTGTAGGAAACCTCCCTGGAGAGAACCAATCCTAGAACTCCAAAGAGTCCATAGAAATGCATGACTGAAGGTAAGCCAAAGAACCTTTTAAATTTTAATACCATAAAAAGATGACCCACCAAAATATTGGCCAGGCCTTTAGGAAGGTTGAATTGGGAGAAGCCATGGGTATTAATTGTGGTCAATATTGACCAGGCCTTTAGGAAGGTTGAATTGGGAGAAGCCATGGGTATTAATTGGGGTCAATATTGGAAAACTCAACCAGCATTAAGAATCTTTTATACTTGTCGACTCTTCATTTATTGGAAAACTCAACCAGCATTAACGAGCTCCTTTTAATGAAAAGATAAAATTTAATGAGGATTTGCCGACTCTTAATTTATTTTGCCACACTAACCAATCCACTTCTATGAGATCTTTTTTCCCCTTGAAGGAAATTCTTGAGAGATTTTTGTTTTTCATGCAAGCATATAAATACAAATAAGGTCAAAGGGTGCAAGAGAGTGACCTTTTCAATCCCTCATTTTTTAGGGAAGGGTACAGCCAAGAGCTGCCATTGCATTGGACCATGATACACAGCACTCAAGCTTTCCCCACCAATTCTTGTCTGAAGGTCCAGATATAGACATGGGCAACACAAACCCTGCATCTCCAGTATTCTGTAAATATTAATGATATTCAGGGGTTATTACGGATTCAAGCAAGTACAATCTATCCGGAAAATGTAAATATATGCAATTTGCTGGTAATAATTTCAAACTTCTGAATGCTGAATGCTAAGAAATTTTCCTAAAGGATGCGGGAATGGTTAATTTAACACAAGAAGCCAGGTAAACAAGTAAATTTATGGAAAATCAACTGTTAATCATAACCCACAAGGGGTGGCTCTTGTAGTAAAGGCTTAGAATATTTAGAATAGCCCTCCTTGAGTTCAAGCCTCAAAGTAGAAAACTTTATAATTTAACAAATTAAAATCCTTATTGTCACTTAGACCCAGCCTTGGGATGGGCAAAAGTCTACCTGAGGATTAGTAGGATGGGTCAAGATCATGAAGCATAACGATTAAGCCATGGTGAACTATCATATAATTTGTTACAACACAGAATCCTAACTTGCGTGAAACAGAACTCCAGAACATGCACTGTAATTATTACGGTAGGAAAGCAGTCAAAGTATTGGACTTACCACATACACAAGTAAATCCTCAATGAGGAAATTATTCCTTGATATTGGATCTACTTTTCAACCTTAGACTCGTAAAATTTTGCATTCGAAATATCACCTACTTTCCCTTTCTCTATCTTTCTGTAGAGACTCACTATCTTCTTGTCCAGTTCATAATATTCTTCCATCTTCTTCATAGGTTTTAGATCCAAGTCAATGAAGTATACCTGCAATATTGTAAGCAGGTAATTTTCCACCTCACATAATTGATCTTAAAGTGGAGAAAAATCTACTTGAGATACTGACAATCACTTCTTTTTGTATGCTCAGATTTGGACAGAATTAGTTTTTAAACATGCGGTGAATTGAAGGAAGGCTCATAACTGAAGCAATATGGCAAAAAATATTTTATACAAGCCCAAAGAGATGCAGTATCGAAAATCATTGAATTCAAAATATATATATTGGTGAAACCTGATAAATTATTAATAATATAAGTTAAATAAGCAAATCTTATTATGAAAATGCCAAATAGTTGTGTGACGCTTGATTTCAATGTTCACTGTTTCTAAAAACAAACTCTCTTTCCTCATTCATAAATCTTTACTCGAGTGTCAAGAATATCAATTGGAAGAATTATAACATAAAATGCTTTCAAACATTCTGGAATCTCTTTGAAATAAACAGAATGAAAAGATGAATTAAATGTACCTTATAATCAAAAAATTGCCCTGTCGATTCAAGGCGTATTGTGTTATTTGAAGACCCCCATTCTTCACCTTCTCTTGGCCTAAAACTAATCATCAAGCTACAGTCTTTAGCAGTAGCAGCTATCAAAAAGTTTTTAACAATCTTTAAGCTTTGATCAAGAGGGAGGGAATGTAAAGAGGCATATCTATGCAACTCTTCATCTTCATTCAACTGTCCACAAACTACACACGGCTCTGAAATTACATCATAATATGCATGAATAGCACCTTCTATGTCCAAACTATCAAGCTTCTGGACTTCAAGAAGTCGATCCAGAACGCCAGATTTATATAAAGTTTCAGTTACAAGTTGTAGCAAGCTAGTAGTGCACAGCCCATCATCTGCCAGGATGACAGACTTGAGTGCATCTTCAAATGCTTCTCCAACAATCACGTCAGTACTCTCTGCAGAACCACCCAGTGCTCCAAATATAAGAGAGCCATTTAAAAACACTCTAAAGTTGTTTTGAGGTGTGGAAAAAAGATCCTTAATTGCTTTAAGTATACGATCCTTGGATCCAGAGAAGAGGTCTAGTGGATCATAATCACTGAACTCTGATATCTACAAAATAAAGAAAATGCAACAGTAGTGAAAAACTAAGTTAGGAAGGGATCAATTAAGGCAGCTAAATTCATCAAAACAATAACTCAACTAAATTGTCAATCATAGGAGTATGCAAGCATAAGACCTTTTTAATAAGAGCCACTGAAAATATAAGGAATCCTTATCATACTTTAGCCTCTAAAAGAATTGTTGACGAGAGATTACCTCTTCTTGATGCAACTTATGGGCTTGGTGCATTCTGAAACGAGTCATACACTTTTTAACCGCATTGCCATGGGTTATGAACCTTGAGAACGGGAGAAACCCACATTTTGGCTTTGGGGATAAGAAGAAAACAGAACACAAGATTTAGAAGAGAGTCGTGTTCATTCGGAGCAATGCTTGCAGAACTAAATTAATCAATTCCCTAAAATGGCAAAATAAATACCATGGAAGTGAGAAGTACCTTTATCTCAACAGATATGCAAGGCTCGCCTTCTAAAGCAGCTGAAATAGAGAAAGTAAACAATTACATCACGAGAATGAAATAACGAAAACAAGTGGAAAACAATAGGGGAAAATTAACAAGGACGTCATTATCTGCCTAATCTCATGGCTGCAAGCAAGGCCAGGCAATTGGTAAGATGGCATTCCAATTTGAACAGAAATCAAGAGCAGTAAACATATGTATATTTTAGTGTTTTTTCTTAAACCATTGGCTTATATTTTTCAAAAGAATACAGAAGATGGAGACAATCTAATCAACAAAACCATATGCAGAACGACAGTTGACCATTCATCATGATCATATATTGAGAAGTTCTCCTGAATATCTAAATATCTATAATAAAATATAAAACAATTCAGAAGACATTTTTTCTTCTTAGGAGAGAAATCTGAACACCAAAACGCATCAACAACGAGAAAACAGGGAATTAGGAAGGAAACCTTTGTCACTCCAAAAATGGCCCTCCTACATCATGATTACAAGACAGATTTAAATCAATGCACATAAGATTCCCCAATATATCAACAAATTAAATTTTATCATTTGTACACTTCTAAAGCTAATCTACAAATCATCACCAAATGCTCGACACTACCCCTACCCCTCATCCAATCACTCGAAGTTGAGCAAAGATAGCGGGGTTAATTTAATTGGGCCAGTGGACGAAGATGCATGTTCCTGGAAGGTATATGCTGCTAGTACATTTAGCATATGTTGGGCAAAACATCGTTAAAGATGGCGAGGCTGGTTGATTCTAGTTGCTCCCCATTTAAAATGAATTGATCCAAGCAGTAGTTTTAACTTCTAGGCTTCTCTTCCGATGAAGAAATTACCATGATGTGTAAGCCCTGTTTGAATAATGTGCAAAAGCTACTATCTGCCCCTTGGTTCATTTCTCACGGAAAAGGAACCCTTGGGAATAAAATAATAATAAATAAATAAACAGTCCAGTCCATGCTACTATACAAAGAAAGTAGAACAATTGCATGAAAAAGCGCAAGAATGTAGACAGCTTTTTCACCTTATCCTTAAGTGGACAAATGACTAATCAGACAAACTACACATGCAGGTTGTCCGCTTTGTTATAAAAAAAATGCAGCGGTACAATGGTATTTAATAGAAAAGTTGAAAATATATATATATATATATATATATATATATATATTATTACCGTGAGGGAAAATGGAATGATCAGATAGAATAAGAACATAATCGCGCTGGGTATCAATCTTTCCAGCATTTACCCTCCAAGATGGGCGTTGACTACTTACATTCTTCTCTGCCAACTCTAGAAATTCTCTGCTTACTAAGATAAGTTTCTGCAAGTGTAAAGGAATACCACATTTAGAAATGTATATCATGTCTACAAGCTACAAGTCATCACAGCCTCAACAACAGTTTGTGTATTAAGTTTTACAACATTGTTTAATGGAAGAATTATACAATCAGCTGTATTTCCAGTATATATCAATCCACTTAAAGAGCAAAGGAAAAACATACACCGGCATCAACGTGTTTGGAACCCAATAAGGGGCTCATTACACGCTGCACAAAGGTTTGGGCAGCAGTGTCCCTGTCATTGGATGAGACAAGGTTCCCTATGTCACCCCACAACAAGTATTCATACTTGGAAAATGCCGTCGGACTCCTCGCACGCTGTGACCCATTGATGGGAGCCTTTTGTATACGCATAACTTTTCCAATCTATATCAACGAGAATAGTTAATTCTGATCCCCATGACCATCCTTTCATTTAGATTCTCATGACATACGTAAAAGCAATGGAAATTCTCAACAATTTTCGCAGTCACACTTTCAACTACAGAAAAGTATGTATAACAATGTAGAAACTGCCAAATTCATCCTAATAACAATCATTTTCTTTTTCTCGTAATGAGAGGAAAAAGGGGGGGGGGGGGGGGGGGGATAGGTTGAACGTACAAAAGCTTGAGAGGAGCCAGTATAAGCAAGGACAAGATTAGCGGCTCCTTCGCCTCTATAAACCCAATCCGCAGCGTCCTTCTCTTTTAGTACAGTCTCCATCCCGTGTGTTCGTCCTCTGAGATTCGTTTCAAAACGTTGAATGAGTAGAGAGAAATGGCGAAATAAGGAAAGGTGAGAGAAAACAGTACCTGATCTGAAAATCGCATATAGTCGGAAAGTATCCGATGATATAAACCCTAGATCAACAGAGGAAACCCACATTCCACAATGCAGCAACGAATGAATAGAAGAAAGAATCAGAAAAAGGAGGAGAAGAAGATGAGAAGTGAGTAATGAAGAAGAGAAAATGGAGTAGGATAGTGAAATTTGGGAATTTGGGGACGGAGGTGGAAGATTCAGCTCAGCGGGACGTGTCCAGCAAATGCAGGCGGATGAGATCTGAAAGAGGGAAAGGCAATTTTTCGATTACGGGATTGGGATGTTTTGTTCTATGCAACCTCGTGGGGTTTTGGGGAGTTTTATCATATTAAAATTATTAAATTTAAATAACATTATGTTTTTTTCTTTTCTTTTTGTATTTTTTATATTAAATTAATTTGAAGCTGCACTTTTTAATGTACTACTACGTCCCTTTTTTTACTAAGATTATGGTATCTTGGCTTTGTAAGAATTTGTCATCTCACAACACGAGACATAAAATATGTACTTTCGATTAAGAGGTTAGATACTCAAATTTTCATCCTTCAAAATATTCAACTAAAAAATAATGTTGGTTTCTTTCTTTCTTTTTCTTTCTCTTAAATTTTTAATTTAGTGTCTAATAGGTTAATGTCATCAAATCAAGTTTGTAATTTATTGTCACGTCTTGTAGGGAATGCGTTCTCATAAAATCTCACATTGGGTTATAGAACTCAATTGGATTTGTCATTTTAGCGCACGTAATCGATTAAGGCATAAGGTCTGGAGAGTTGTTTGGTGTACGGTTATTTTTCATGTTTGGTAGGAGTATCCATGGTGCTACTTTGAGTCCCCCTTAGGTGATTAGTTTGGTTCTTCAATCCGAAGTTCTTATTTGTTGTTCTAAGTGGCTTGGGGCTTCTCTTGTGGGGTCCTAATTAGCAGTCTCTTCTCTTTAGGACATTTTTCTTTGAGTCGTGTGTGCTTGTTTTCCTTCTGTTTGGTTAGTTTTGTCATTATTCGTTTTTTATTTTTATTTTTTTGGTGTTTTATTTGTGCCTTGAACTCGGGCGGTGAGATCCCTCTCTTTTTAGCAATCTCCATTTGCAAAAAAAAAAAAAAAAAAAGAACAAACAAAACACAAAAATACTTTTGTCACATGAGGCTAATTTAAATATGACTCAATTGAAACACATTTTATTGATCGAGATGTCATAAATTTAATTCTCTGCCCTAATTAGCATTTCATAGATGGATAATTTGATCTATTAAATTAATGATAATAATAAGAAGTTGAAACAACGGTGTTAAAAACAATGTCACGAAGCAATATAAAGTTCACAAATGTAATAAAAGCTTTTAGAAGTAGAAATAAAAAATAAACATCTTTTTCAAATAATAATAATAATAATAATAAGCATAATCATACTAGCTCAGGACCAACTTAATTTTCTTCCTTTTTTTTTTTTCTTGAGCCCAACAATATATAGTGGAAATTTAGACTTTGAACTTGTAATTTGTAGATATATAGCTTAAGCTTAACCAATACAACTATAATTAAATAAATGTCAGTTCAGAGAGATGTATGTGTTGAAATTTTCAAATAATAGGGCTAAATAGACACAATATTAAATTCACGTTCAAACAAATAATTTGTCACATATGTTTTTATGAATACTAATTCTATAAGTTGTTTAGTTAATATTTTGTGTTCAATTTCATTTCTTTTGTTGTTAAATAATTGATATATTGACAATTACATTTCAGTATTAATTACTATTTCAAATAGCAATCTACCATCTTTTACACATGTAATTGTTGAATTTAAAAAAAAGTACTTAATACGCATGCAAATATTAATGAGAGACATCTTCACCTGTCATTTTTTTCTATGAAATTTTTTGTCTTAACCCTACACGTTTGTCTTTTTTTAAAACTATTTCAATGGTCGATCTTCCACACATTCTACTCCTATCACGTAAATTATTATAATTGAATGTCAATTAATTGATATTTACGATTAAAATAGTAGTCGGACCAAAAGCCACTCTCAATCAAAATGCACTCTCCATATATACACATTGAATCCTTTTGTTTTGGTTGCTTCCCTCATGCATTGCGTCCCACAGCATATTACAAAAAGAGACAAAAATTGGTGCCTCCATTACTTGATTGCTTCAATTATTCCATACACCAACCATAAACTCTCTTCTGTCGGCCAATTCCATAGCCCCATTTTGATTTTACTCCAAAACCATCAATATCTATATAACTCAACTCCTACAATACCACACTCTGCCTACCCAATTCAAAATCATGCCTTTCCTCTGCTTTTGGTGCTTTGCCGCCGTGGCCGCGGCCACCGCCGCCGCTCTCTTCGTCCTTCTCATTTTTCGATTTTTTCTGACGAAGCCGTCGTCGCGGATTTCGCATTCTTCTCCTCCGGGAAGCAGAGGTTTGCCTCTCACTGGAGAGACGCTCCAGTTCATGGCTGCTGTCAACTGCAGCAATGGCGTTTATGATTTCGTCAGAATCCGCTGCCTCCGGTAAACATAATTTTCCTCCTTGTCTGTGGAAAATATGAAAAAGTTTCCATATACCTCATTTATTACGTGTCACGTCAACATGTTTTTAAGAATAAGGTGAAACTCACTAACATTAATGTAGGGTTCACTAGAATTTTTAGAGACGGATTTATAGTGTGAAAATAGGGAGTATAATATTTCCGTAATATAAAAAAATATCAAACTATTTACAAATGTAGAAAAAAATCCACGGTCATAAAGTAAAAATTTTATATATTTGTAAATAATTTGACTCATTTTTCTATATTTGGAAGGAGCGCATCATAAAATTTAGGGATATAAATTGATATTTTTCTTAAAATTTATTCAAATTAATTGATCTTAAAAAATGAAGATAATTCTCTCATACTCCATGAGGAATCCCTACTATCCTGCAAAATCAAATAGAAATTTCACAAAGATGAGAATGAAATGGAGAGCGAAAATAAAGACGGTAAAAGTCATCTCAATCATATCTAATTTTGAGACGAAACCTGTAATTAATCCAAATTTAGAAATATAAAATGGCAAGAAATTCTAACTTTTGTGTTGGTTTGGAATAGGTATGGAGGATGCTTTAAGACTCGAATATTTGGGGAGACGCATGTGTTTGTTTCGAGCAGCGAATCGGTGAAGCTTATACTCAACGACGGCGGAGGCAGGTTCACTAAGAAGTATATAAAGTCCATTGCTAAGCTAGTCGGCCATCAAAGTTTGCTTTGTGCTTCACATTTACACCACAAATTGTTACGTAGTCGTCTTATCAATCTTTTCTCCTCCAACTTTTTGGCCTCTTTCGTAACGCAATTCGATCGACAAATCGTTTCAACGTTTCAACAATGGGAAAGCGGATCCACCATTGTCCTCCTCAACGAAGCCCTCAAAGTACATTCTTATATTTATTTTTAAAATGAACTTTCAACTCTGTTTTAAAAAGTATTTAATAAGTTGTTAAACTTTTCAAATTTAATTGAAAGATTAATGTTCGATTAGACACAAGTTTAACTTTAATTTCGAAAAATATTGAACATACTGCAGATTTAGATTTATTAGACATAAGATTAAAGGGTGTTTGAGCCTGTAGGTTATTAGAGCACATTGCTTCAAATATAATAGTGGTATTTACAACTATTTATAACCTACAATTAATTATAGTAAATATGATTTCAAACATCTTTTTGTCATAGTATTTATTATTTTTTACCGTATAAACTATTTTCACTCATCCTCTCTTTTTTCTGTTTGTTATTGTGTTTACTATTTACTACCCGGACTAAAATAGTATGTACCCCAAACAATTACCCTAATTTTTAAGTGCTTTTTATTATTAGAAAAAAACATGAAAATTTAAAATCATCTTAAAAATTATACTAAACACACTTCAAGTTATTAGTTTTTTTTTTTTTTTCCAAAAGTGCTTGTAGAAAATTCGATTCTATCTTAAAAGAAAACTATTTTTTTCCCAAAGTTATTCTAAACACACTTTAAATGAAAATTTTAATCATGTAATTATCACAATTATGATTAAAAGTTTAAAGAGATAATCGAAAAGATTGACATTTTCTGTGATTGTTGAGAGGAGATAACATGCAAAGCAATGTGCAAAATGTTGATGAGCTTAGAGAAGGAAGACGAAGTAGAGGCAATGCAGAAAGATGTTGGTTATGTCTGTGAAGCTATGCTTGCATTCCCATGGCAATTTCCAGGGACAAGATTCCACAAAGGCCTCAAGGTTGTACTTTCCTAAGCCATTTCTTCTATTTCCATCCATTCTTTTTTTTCCCCTTCCCTTCTATTAATTAACCTTCCCCCATATATACTTCAAACTCTTCATTTTCAGGCAAGAAGAAGAATTATAAAAATACTCGAAGACAAAATTCAGGAGAGACGAGAATCGGAGCCTCGGTGTGCGGATTTCCTACAACGGCTGTTGACGGAGGATGACGGTGGAGAACCACTATCGGATGCAGAGATCGGAGATAATATATTGACGATGTTGATCGCTGGACAGGATACGACGGCTAGTGCCATCACTTGGATGGTGAAGTTCTTGGATGAGAACCAAGATCTCCTTCAAAATCTTAAGGTATATTCTTGCGTCTATTCTTATTCATAAATTTTCAAGTTTGTTCTCTTTTGATCAGTTAACTTTGAATATATCGATTTTAATTCTATTCAAAACTTTATATATATATATATATATTAACATGCCAGCGAGTATTTATTAGAGTTACATAAATCTGTTGGTGCCAATTATTTTATATTTGACTAATGAATATAAAATGTCATTATTGTCAAAGTAGACTTAGCTCAACCGTAATTGACATGACTTTTTTCTCTAGAGACTGAATGGTTAGTCTCAAGACAATTACCATTACCTCTATTTATTTATCTATTTATTATTATTATTATGTTTTGTCAATATGAGCCTAGTTCAATAGATAAAGGTATCAATTATCATCTAAAAAATCGATGGTTCAATTTATTATTTTTATAATTGTTGCACTAAAATAAAATTAAGAAAAAAAAAAACACCACAGTTTTTCAATTCAAAAAATAAGAAACAGACATCTTAGAAAATTTAGTATCAAACTGGAAAAAAAATTAATAGAAAAAAAAGTAGTAATATCTTAGAATGATTAAAAGTAATATAAAGATATATATGTGATTGTACAAATATTATTGAATTGAAACAGGAGGAACAATTTAAAATATTGGGCAAACAACAAGATAATGGGAGTTGTTTCCTTACATTGGAAGATCTTGGCAACATGACTTATGCTGCTAAGGTAATCAACCATATTTTCATACACTATTTTGATTTTGATTTTGAAAATTATCATTATTGTTTATTTTTCTAGAAAAGCTAATACCACTTTTTTTTTTTTTTGGTATTAAAAATATTGTAGGTAGTAAAAGAATCCTTGAGGTTAGCATCCGTCGTGCCATGGTTTCCAAGGCTAATCCTCCAAGACACTGAAATTGAAGGCAATTTTTCATGTTCCACTCTTCTTACTCTTCCAAATTTTCAAAATATTTTTATAGTCCTTTTTTATTATTTAAAAAATATTTTTTTTTGACATTCAAAACACTGGTTTACTCAATATTCAACATGTGTTCTTAGTTCTTACTAATACATTAATATACATATACCCAAAATCAGGTTAACATTTTAATTTTAAATAAAAATAAAAAAAAAGTTGCTATCTTTCTGAAGCTTACTGAGTAAAATATATAGTAAATGATAAAATTAAAATATATATATATATATATATATATATATATATATATTGAAAAAATCATTGGTATCATAATAGGATTTAAACATTTTCTGTCGAAAAAAAGACATTTTTTTAATTGTTTTGATGATGCCATTTAAGAACCCTTTCTTTAGTTATATACTTAATGTAAGTCGTTTTTATTTATGGTCTTTTAATCCATTTTTAAAAACTGTATTCGAATCTTAGCAAAATTTTGAAAGTGATAAGAATTATTTTTTTTAAAAAAAATATATATATATATATATATATTTCTTCTTTTTTTTTAATTTTTTAAAGTTGACCCAAATTGCAAAAGTGGCTTTTAACGCGTAAATAAAATAAATGTTAAAAATACTATTTTGGTCTTTATATTTTAAAGCTCGTTTAAGTTTATTACATGTAATTTTAATGAATCTTAAATTTAATTTCTATATTATAGTTTATTGTTGATTTTTTAAAATTCTTTTTATCGTTTATTAATCTTTTTACTATAAAGTTTGGAAATATATTTTCTTACCTAAAAAATATTATTATTATTTAATTAATTTTGATCAATATATTCTTAAACTTTATATCGTGTGTCGAATAAATTACTGAACTCAAATATGTCAAATTGGCCTAAACTTTTAAATTCTTTATCTAATAGAACACAAGTCTATGAACATAGTTTCAACATAAATTAAAAAAAAAATTATGAACTAAATTTATAATATTAGAGAGGCAAGATATGATTGATGTGTAAAATGTTGTTTGGGCACAGGTTACAAAATCAAGAAAGGTTGGAATGTTAACATTGATGTAAGATCACTACACTCAGATCCTTCTCTCTACAATGATCCTATCAAGTTTAATCCATCCAGGTTTGATGTAAGAATTACATCATAAATTATTCTCTCATATTTAAGTTTTAATATTAGCCACAATCCTTAATTTTTTTTAAAAAAAAAAAAAAAAAAATTATGATTTTTATTTAATCAACTTTGATAAAATTTAATTTTGAAGGGCTAAATTTCAAATCTATTAACCTAGACTAAAATTAAACAATGATTTTAGAATTCAAAGGCAAATTTTTAATTTTTTAATATATATATATATATATATTAAATTTAAGGAGGTAAAGATTTTGGTTGAAATTGTAGGAAGAAGCAAAGCCATTTAGCTTTCTAGCTTTTGGGATGGGAGGGAGGCAATGTCTAGGGATTAATCTAGCCAAAGCCATGATGCTTGTCTTTCTTCACCGCTTGGTGACTTCTTTCAGGTGACTGACCAATTATATCTCTTTTTTAATTCTCTATTTTCCTTTACATTATCAACATATTAATAATTAATGTACCTTACTCCTTAAACACTAATTAATTAAATTAATCAATTAATTTTTATGTAGATGGAAGGTGATTGACTCTGACTCTAGCATTGAGAAGTGGGCGCTTTTTACCAAATTAAAGAGCGGTTGTCCGATTCTCATCACACATATTGAATCTTAAATTATATGGTATTATAATTATGTAAATGTAAGCTTTTTCCTCCAATAATTTCTTACTCTTTCATCCATTTTATATAGAACTAAATTATAAAACGGAAATTAAATTAGTATTGTAGTTAGATGGTCTATATTGATTTATAAAAGTAGTACAAAAAGTTGAAAATCATGTCTCCCAATATGTTAAAATTATATCGATTTTTTTTTTTTTTAAAATGCCGAACATGGAACCCATTTCGAATTATAAAAATGTTTCATTTATTGGTCTTTATAAGAAATAAATGATATTCATTTTAGAAGTTTTTTTTTTTTTTTTTTCCTTAAGAAAGCATTTTAGAAGTCTTAGTACTTCACGTATATATAACATTGTTAAATAATAAGGTGGTTTTCAATGAATTCCCACCTATTCAATTTAGGATTTCATTAAAAGATAATAATTTGAATCATTTTTAGTTGACATAAATATAAAATTAAAAAGTCAGTTTTTTTAAAAAAAAATAATAAGTGGGTGTTAATTATTATTTCTGTATCACTCACATTTTAATCAACTTTCAATATTACTTACAAAATTACCATACCATAGATATTTCATAGTAATTTTAGAGAAATAATGTAAAAATCAAATTAAAGTGTGATCATTATCTTTATAATTCTCACTGGTTACCAAATTTTTAAAAGAAAAATTATTTAAACTCCAAAATTTAATATTATGAAAGCTACTACCATTATATTTTCAAATTTATAAAAGTGTTAAACTCAACCATTAATTGAGTTATTATTATTATTATAAAAACAAACACATATAAGATAACTACCAGGTTTGTCCAATATACTTAAAATGTTGAGCGTGATACGTAAGATCATGAGTGGTATTTTCTCTCCGATTTACATAGAAAAAATCACGAACCAGACCACAAAATTATTTTGAGCGAAGAATATCAACAAAATCCTGAATTTCATTTTAATATGAATCTCGAATTCACTTCAACTAAAAAAAATGTGCAAACTAACTTCAATTGCAATAAAATTTTCATTAAATAGTACTTACACTTGGGATAATTCAATCAGTAATTGAGTTGTCACCGTATAACATTTAATTACAATAATTTCGTTACTTAAGGAGGTAATTACTCAAAAAATCAAATGGCCGTGCAATTATGAAAACTCAAATCATTGAGGGGCAGTTTGCAATTTTTCAATATTTAACAAATCACCTTTTTTTTTTTTTTTTTTTTTTTGCCGTCCATAAATTGACACAAAAGCCCTCCAAAACACCATTTTCAATTCCACTCAAATTTCATATAACAACCCAACAAAAGAAAATCATAGTCATAGAATGTGGGATTTTTATGTGGTTATTGCACAAACTCAAATCCCTAGAAAATTTTTTAAAAAATAATAATAATAGACCACTTTATATTTTAAACCATCCCAATTCCCTATATTATTAGAAAGTTGTCGGAAAGGTTGAAGAAAACGACGACGCTTTTGCCAATCATCAGCCTTGTTTTTTCACTTTGCAGCTCCAATAATTGCCCTTTCATTGCCTATAATATATTGCTAATGCTATTGATAATTTAAATCTTTTTATTTTTTGTTATACAATTAATTTAGGTATAACGTTTGAATCTCCAAACTCTAAAAGGTTATTGGTCAATTATGCTAAGGCTAATGTTTTGAATTTATTATATCTTAATATTCATTAATATGGTATTCTTTGCCTATAATCTTAGTTTATACTCCTAAACTTTAAGATTGTATCAACTAAAAGTTTGAATTTTGTAACTATTGATGTCAAATTTTGGCTTTAAAGAAAACGCACATGACCTCCATGTGACAACAACAGTAAATTTATAATTTAGGAAGGAAAAAAAAAAAGGACTATGATGTTAGCCAAGTCAGTATGAGAATTATCGAATGGAGAAGCAATCAGAAGTTTAAATGTCTCACATAGAGCCATGATGGTCTATTTTTATAAGGGTTTTGATTTAAGATTTTGTCTTAATCCTACTAGAGTTAGAATATGAATTTCCTAATCTCTAACAAGTTATGATTAAATCTCACGTTATCTTATATATATATATATATATATATATATATATATATATATATATCTTTTTTGTTAATATGACATTTGAAGGAGTCTACGAACATGTGAAGATTGATGTGTGGACAATATTCAAAAGGTAATCTTAATAAAAAGTATAAATTAATTTACTTATGATAATTTAGGAGATTAATTCATCTATCCACTTATCCTCATCTCGATGTGTAAATATTTTTTTCTTCTTACATATAATAAAATAACATGTGTTTCCTAGATTTTTAACAATGTATAATTATTCACATTTAATTTAATTAAACATTAACTATAGTGCAGTCACACGTGTCGAATTTTAGTAGGTTTCCCTCTCAAAATGTCAAACCGCCCATTAAAAGTTAAATCATCCAAACAAAAGTACAAATAGTAATATCATAAGGACAAACTTTTGAATGGTTTCTTCCAAGATTTATTCAGATTTTTGGTTGCATAAAATATTTTATTATTATTATTATTATTTACTTTTTTTTTCCTTTTTCTTTCTGAATTCAATTATGGATTAAATCAGCTCACTGCTGCAAGATGGTGACCTTACCAAACCAAATATTAATTTTAAGGTTCCTTTTATTACCAAATTAAAAAAAATATATACATTAAATATACTTTTAGTTTTAAATTTTGAGTTTGGTAGATTTTTCTCTCTAAATTTTTTAGCTCGACATTTTACTTTTTTTAGAACTGAGTTTAATAGCATTTCCATCTATCTCGTCAAATTTTCATTAATGTAGTAGCTACCAGTTTTAAATTTTTTTTTTTCTACTAAATCTAAACTTTATAAATCAAAAGTACAATTCTCTAAATAAAAAGTGGGGAAAAAAAAAAAACTTCCCTTGTTAACTGTCTGTCATTATGCAAATTGGGTGGAATCAAAAGGGTATGTTTGGTGGCAAAAATAAATAAATAAAGTGGGTGTGTTCCTGTTTGGATGGCTAGAAATTTTGGAATTTTGGGTTATGAAATGGGTGCTATTATGATGAGAAAAAATAAAATTTCAAATGGGCAAGATTCCACAGTTGAAAGATTTAAATCCATGCAACTTGGGGGTGTAAAATTAATTAAATAATTTTTATAACAATAAATTGTTTATGCGAAAATTGAATATTATTTCAGAATTTTTCATAAAATGTATTGATTTTACATCATACATTTATTTGATGTCAATTATTGATTGACTAGCTAGCATATTTAGTCCGAAAGTTTATTTTTATTTATACTTGTCATTTTTAATTAATTACTTACTTATTCAACAACATTAATATTTAGGCCCTCCTTTGCAAATAATAATAATAATAATATTTAGGTCTTGTGTAAACTGTACACCGACAATTTATTAAAAAGGAAAACAAAATGAAATAACTAAAACCCCTGCAAAAACTACTTGTATCAATAGTTTTTTTTTTGTTTTTTTTTTTTAATTTTAATTTGTTTAATAACATATCAACTTTCAAAAACGAAAAACGAGTTTAAAAATTACTTTTTTTTTCCAGCTTTCAATTTTTGGCCATTATCCCTAAAGATCTTTTGAAATTAGATCAAAAGGAAAAAATATTATTCAATAAACATAACTACTAATAATAAAACATTACAAAATTATCACAATCATTGATGATTTTTTATATGCTCAAGGCATTGAACTTAGACCTATAAATTAAAAACCATCCACCACAGTAGTAGCTATTTTCATCTTGGATTTATTTCAATTAACTTCCTCTATTTTCGTAATTTTTTTTTAATCCTCTTTAATAATAAGGCTAATGCAGCTGAATTTAATTATAATTCAACACTCAAATGGCTTTATTCTTTTTGGAATCTATCATGATTGAGATTGACTTGAATTTTCCAACTCTCATAAGAGAGGGACAGAAAGGAATTGAATTGAGACAAAACAAGAAGCATCAAAAGTCAACAAATTGGAATTGGATGTCTCATATTGGTTATATTTTGCCCAATAATATTATTTCATGGCTAGGGGACATATCATCATTTAATAAATTAAAGTTGGGCAACTTAGAGGTTCTAGATATTTTTTTTTCCTTCTAGGATTTGGTTATTTTGTACTTTTAATCATGTGTTGTCAATTTTTGTATATATACATTTAGTTTACGATCAATATTATTAATAATCACATGCGGCTAAATGACTGTTGTTAAAAAAATATAATTAAAAAAAAAATAACGTGACATATATATATGAACATATTTAATATTGATAATTATTATACTCAAGATCAGTGAGGAGATGGAAGAAAATTGTTAATACAAAAATAAATGCACCAACAAATGAATAACATTTGACATATGAATATTAAGTGCTCTAACAATTCTTATTACTAATAAATCTAATTACATCTTTATTATATTTTCATAACATACAATTTGTTCATCGAACTGTAAAAATATATTATTGTTTAAATTGACTAAAGTGTGTAAATACTTAACGAAGCTTTTTTAAATTTAAATATTCAGTTTTCAAGTCTGTGAAATAATATTTAGTCCTTATCACAATCACATCTCTCACGATATATATATATTTAAAGCATATTCACATGGATATCGAAATTGATATCGATAGAGAGAGATTAGATTTTGTTTTAGAGGAGATTTAAAGTTAAACCTTTTATAATGCATGAGATAAATTTTGGAGAAGAGAAACCCCACATGGCACTTAAGTTGGTGAATGTAATTATGATATGATAAACTTTTCTTATATCAACCAGATTTTCTCATAATATTATATTTGGTCCTTTTGGTTTATTCTAATTCTCCAAATCTCCCCACCGCCGTCTCCCGTTTTAATTAATTAATTGTCGACAACTAAGGAATTGCGAAACTTCCTCATGCGTTGCTTTTGCTAATTTCCATCATTATTCTTGCTTGCTTTTTTCCACCCCCGAGGCTTTCCCATATTTACACCAATTGCCCATATTTCTTTTCCCTTTTGTTACATTATAGACCCCCCCAAAAAAAAAATTGCCATTTGAGACTAAATTTCACAGGTTTTTCTGTTAAATTCTTACCATTTCAATGAAGTTTCTCAAAAGGGTTATAAGGGGAAAAAAAAAAAGTTAAAATATCATTTCGTCTCTTTAGTTAGTGATTACACTTATCTAATTTTGTAGTCTTCCTAGTTTTTAAATTCAATTTTAGTTATTACTTTCAAATAAAACTTAAATTTAATCTATAGATATTATCTTTTATCCAAATTATTTAAATAATTATAATAATTTTCATGCAATAAAATATATTATGTAATGTCTTCTCAAAATTGAAAAATAATAATAATAATAGTAAACTACAATAGAGACTAAAATTGAAATTTTAAAAGTACATGGACTAAAATTGAACAAATATATCAAGTTTTAAAACTCGAGTGCGAATGAAGGAAGAAGGATAAAGAACAACACAAATGATTTTGAATCGATTTAAAAAAATGAAAACAATTGAACATTAAAATTTAAAATTTAGAGACACTATAAAATAGAACCAATAACAAAAGAGATGAGCTATTTTTCATGTAATTTTGTCTTAGATGTATGTTAGGCAAAAGATGGAGTTTGTTTAGTACAATAATTATATGTATGAACAATCGAATCTCCCACTCTAAAATAAAAAATGCATGTCAATTATCTTTGAGTTAAGCTTGTGTTTTACCATTTTTCCCTAATATCTTTTAATTTTTTTTTTTAATGGAGATGTAAAAGTTTGAATTCATAGTTTTGTATGAAACCAAAGAAATATATTTATCTCATCATCTTATTATTTTTATTTCTTATATTTATTTAGTTTAGAAAATTCAAACGCATGAATACTTTCGGATAGCTTTTCACAAGTGGTTAAAAGGTCTAATTAAAGTAATAATAAATAATAATATCAAGGAGAAAAAGTTGGAAGGAAAATGGCAATTTACATATAAATGAAAATAAATAATTAATACCCACCCTTTTTTTTTTCTTTTTTTCTTTTTTGTTGACAGCCAACGGTAGATGTTGACAGCTTTTTCTGAAATTTCTTTTATTTGCAATTAAAACCAAAACCACTTCACTCTCTTTCTATGGCTCTCCTTCTTCTCTCCCTATTCATAATTAACAAGTTTAATCATAAAATTAGCTGAGCTGAGTTATGTTTTAGTTAGCAAAATTAAATTTATTTATTTAAAATATTAAATTATAAGTTTAATCTTTAAATTTTTTATTTTATATTTAATGGGTTCGAACTTTTAATTTTATATCTAATGAATTAATGACATATTTAAAAATTTAAAAACTAATTGATCTATTAAATTTGAATTTGAATTTTATATCTAGAAGAACTCTAAGTTTGAATTTCGTGTCTAAGAGATTTTTAAATAAAACAATGTTAAATGGGACAGGAGTTTAACAAACATAAAATTAAAAATTTAGAGATCTATTTAATGTAAAAGTAAACATTTTTTGAAGGTTCAAAGATTTATTAAATACAACATTGAAAAACTTATGAACCTATTAGATACTTTTGAAAGTTTACGGGTCAAATAGATATAAAACTTAATATTAAAAAGATAAACTTATTATATAACTAGAAATTTTCAGTAGGGGATTGAATTTGAGAGTGGGTATTGGTTTTTCTTATTTTGTTGAATATGTTTTCAATTAGGTGTATTATTTGGGATGTTTTATAGATATTGGTTGACTTTATAGCTGTTGGGCAAATTTATATGGGTTGATTTTGAAATAATTGGTTTGATGAATTCCATATGATTTATTTGATAGTTCCTAAGTAACTTTCAAAATTGAAGATTTAAGTACAAAATCATCTTGATAAAGCCAATATTGAAATAAATAATAATAATAAATATTTACTCTTAAAGAAAGAGTTGAAAGGAAAAAAAAATGAACTTCCATTCCATTTTGGGGCACTCACTCAACCTCTTCCCAATTAATTTGATTAGTTAATGATGCTATATTTGATTTGATGTACTTTTTATTATTTTAAAAAAAAATTGAACCATTATTTTCCAAGTATATTGATTTCTGTCGGCTGACATATCGATTCAATATGTGCAAATTTCAACTTCTTTTCTTCTTTTGTCAAATTTACATAAATTTCTATGGAAAAAGAAAAAGAAAAAAAGAAAATATTTTTTGTGACACATATTGATATTTACAAACAACGTTTGTTCTTTGTTATTCCTCTGTCCAATTTGCGACCCAGAAATGGAAAATCCAAAAAATTTACAGGAAAATTCCCTAATTCTCAAAGTCTTCCAATTTCTGAATTGGAAAAATTTTGGAGACAGAGAAAAAATGGCATTATTACAATTTCCGACAAATCAGGGGCATTAAATTGCAAATAGAAAACAATAGAAACCTTTTTTCCTTTTCCTTTCAGCCCCTTTGTGTTTGTTTCTTTTCAGATTCTTCCGTTCAGTTGTCGGAATCCCCTTTTAGCCGGACACCCTTCCGCCGATGTGCATTTTCTGTTCCGCTATGAAGCTCTCCACCGTCCGATTGAAATCGTCGATGTCCAACTCGTCCACTGAATTAGAAAATCTCGTCATTTCTCCGCCGCTTTCCCTCCGGCTAATCTCTGTCTTCGATCGCCGGAACTTGCTCATTTCCCGATTCTCTTCAAATCTCTCCGATTCCGTCCTCCGATAGCGTTTTGTCTCCGGTACGATCTCCGCCGTTTCCATCGCGGCGTTCAAATGCCGGACTGGAGAGGCCGGAGCTAACGGCGCCGTCGCCGTCTCCTCCACCGCAGCGATAACCAGTTCCGTTGCCGTCTCCTCCGCCGCAGCGATAACCAGTTCCGTCGTCCTCTCCTCCGCCGTAGCGACAACCAGCTCCGTCGTCTTCTTCTCCGCCGAAGGTTCAGTGATTGAGTCTCCGATCACCGGCGTTGTCTCCCTGACAACTAATATCTCGGCGACGGAATCGTCAATCGGAGCCACCAAACTCTCCGCCGAATCGCCGTCGCGTCCGGACTCGGCGTCGGGCCGGTTCGAACCGGATTTGTTGTCGGTCAAATGGGAGAGAGAGTAAACGACGAAGAGCATGGCGTGGAAAACCATGAAGACGAAGATGTGACTGTTGAGGATGACGAGGAGTCGCTGGAAAAAATGGCGGAGGACCGGACCGGCGAGAGAAACCAAGCTGGACCGGCGGGAAACGAGGAACAAGAACACAAAAAACTCGAATAACCACTTGAGCTTCCGGCGGCGGCTGTAATTCCCGATGGCAATGTCCTTCAACGCCTTGACGGAATCGAATCCATTGAGAACCATCCTTTGAAAATTTGAAGCAAATTTTTTAAAAAGAAGAAGAAATGTACAGAAAAAGGGGAAATTGAGAGTGAAGAGTATGAATCTTCCCCCTTTATATAGAGGTAGGAATTTGAATTTGTACGGTCCAATTGGTGAAATTAATTAATAAGTAAGTGTGATTAGTTAAACTTAAAAGTGATTATTGTTAATTAATTAATGTAGTTTTATTTAATTTTAGTTTAGAAGAAATGATGTAAAGGGATTCGTTGGGGCAGAGCCACATGGGCCGAGAGTGAGCCGAGCCGACCACCACGACTGGTTCCAGGTGGGCCTCGACCGCCGCGCGTGCGTTGGTTTTGCCATGGGTCCGACGGCGTCGAGCCACTCTCACGTGCTTTCCCCTCTCCCTCTTTTCCTATTTTTATTTCGGTTAATATTTTGAGTGTATTATGAACAACTTTTTAAGAATTTAATTTAAAAAATAATTCATTTAAAAAGAAATAAAGTATTTCACTACCATCCAAAATAGATTTAAAAAATCATTAGTGTATTTACTTTAAACATTTATTATCAAAAAATTTAAATGAAAATAAATTTTTGAAAAACATATATTTTTTAAGTTAATCCAAACGAGCCTTTAATTTCAATATTTTAAAATTTTTGGCTATCAACCATTTTATCTTCAAATTTTCAAAAAGAAAAATAAAGTATATATACACTCATTTTTATGTTTAATAGAATACTAAACTTTCAATTACGAGTCTAGCAGTTTCATGAATTTTAATAAATACAAAAATTTAAGGTTAGATTTGTAATTTTGAAAGCTCATTGACAAAATGGTCAAGCTTCGAAGTTTAGATACTAACTTTGTAATTTAACAATTTATTATGTTTTATGAATTTTACAGTGTCCCATAAGTCTTTAAACTTTCAATTTTGGTTTAATGACTTCTATTTTTTTTTAACAAAAATAAAACAGTTGAGGTATCTTTAAATATTTGTTTTTATGTCTACTAAGTAATTGGACTGAAAAAAATGTCTAATATGTGTCTACATATTTAATTTTATATCTAATAATCTCTAGACTTTAAAATGGGTCAAATATGTTCATAAATTTTGAATGTTGTGTCTTATAGATATTTGGACTTTAATTTTTTTTAATCTAAATTTGAACCTTCAATTTTATCTCTATCATATCTTCAACTTTTTGCCAGTTTTTTTTTTCTTCCGAAGATTACGAATCTATTTTATACAAAAATGTAGGGAGTTTAAACACTTTTTAAAATCTAAAGATCTATTAAACACACTTTTGAGAGTTTAATGACCAAAGTTGTAATTTTACATATAAAAACTTTTGATCCATAAACTTTAGTTTGTAACAATTTAGTACATATACTTATTTAGTTTTTATGGTTTAAAATTGGTAATATTTCATTTTTTATTTTAAAAAATCACATCAAAATTAAGAATATATTAAGTATCTAGACATTCCGTCTTCAATTAATTGATCAATATGCTAACATATTTGACTACAAAAACTCACTTAAAGCCTGTTTGTATTGACTTTCTAACTGTTTATTAAAAAAAATCTACTTATAAACACTTAGAAAGTTAATCCAAACTAACCCTTAATTAAAGAGTATGATTGTAATTTTGTAAGTACTAGACAAGTTTGTTCGATATAGTCGGGTTTTATTTTATTTTATTTTATTTTTGAGTCAATCCTATTCATCTTGACTTTTATTTTATACCTTCTTCCCACGCGAGAATAATTGATTGCAAATTTTAGAAAATTCTATTAACGCGCTATTAGTCCCTTTGATATGAATTTAATTTTTTGTTTTTTTTTTTTTTTAAATTTAGGTTTATTTCTCTCTATTTTTATAGTCAATTTCAAAAAATAATTTTTTTTTTAATTTTTCAAAACATTAATAAAAAATGTGGATAACAATATCTAAAAACTTAAGGTCAAGAAATAATATTTATAAATGGATGGTTATCAAATAGAGTTTAGATCATTCTACTTTTTTTCTATAAAAATACATTAGATTCATCTTTTTCACTACTTATCATCATACAGTAGTCATCTATTTCATTATTGTTTCCATTAAGTAAAGGGTACAACTTTTTTTCTTTCGATGTACAAAACTTGTAAAACAAGTTAAGAGTGTCTATCCCGTTCAACAAGCATAATTAAGCCAATTTGAAATAAAAAAAATCTTCATATTTGAAATCTAGACTTTGAAAGCACCTATTTTACTACTTTCAAATATCGACAATATTCATTTTGTAATCTATTGATATGTTGATAAAATTAAAAAAAAATGAAATAAATTTTTTAGCATACAAAAACATGAAAATTAGGTGAGATGATGATCAGAATTTAAGGCATTTGTCACCAAATTTCTGTCCAAAATTACAATTAGATTATAAAATAAGCTATTTACAGCTTATTATAAATAAATCAGTACCAATAATTTAATAAGTCACCTACTTAATCAAATGACAAAAGGCATGTATAGCATATGAAAATATTGGGGCCCTCCATACATCTGTAGAAAAATTGGCCACTTCATTTTTTCTATTACTAATAGAAAAATACCATTGAAAATTATTATTATTTTAATGACTTTCAGCCCCTTACTTTGTGACCAAGCCCACTTGGCATTTGACACGTCAGCATCTATACTAAATGACCATTCTACCCATTTCAATTACATTTAAACCACTCATCTCAATTACATTTAAACCATATTTACCATTTCGTAATCAAAATTACTATAGTCGTAGTGGATTTTTTTTTTATTGTTCATAATTTATATAATATTGTTAACTAGTTTTTTGAAAACATATTTAAATGGGTAAAAATAATAAATAAAAAGGTTAAATACTATTTTTGTTTTCATATTTTGAAATTTGTTCAATTTTAATTATTGTACTTTTAAATATTAATTATAGTCTACTTAATACATTTTAAATTTGGTCCCTCAAAATTAATTAAATAACGATAATTTTCACGAAAGGAGATATCATATGTGAATCTATTATAAAATTGAGAATAAAAATAATAATAAATAATCAAAAGTTTTCTAAAAAATCAAAGACAAATAAATAATAGGGACTAAATTTAAGGTTAGCCCAAAATAGTATTTCAATCAAATTCAAACAAAATTATGAAGCATTTGAAAATCGTTTCAAAGAGGCTTGGATACGAAGATTAAGAAGAAAAAAAAATACAATATTTAAATTAACATATATTATTTTAAGAGTAGAAAAAAGAGACACGTGACTAATGGGGTGCAAGAGAAAAGAAGGAAAGAAAGTGAAGGTGTGGAGCCCAATGGCCCAACTAGTTAGAAATTTTGCGGTACAAGTTTTATGTCAGTTGAGAGTATGATTATTTGTTTACATCTCGATTCTTTAGTAATTATGTGGAGTTCAACATTGCATAATATTTTGTGAAAGAAAAAAAAAATTATAGTGTGAACACGTAGAGTATATAGCACAAGAGTACTGAGAATTTTCCTCAACTAATCCTATGTGAAAATGTCAAAATGCCACGCAAGACTTTCAACGCATGTTATGGTTGCCATATTAAAAAAAATTAATTTATTTGACACGTCATTTATGATATATTAATTTATTTTTTGGATCTCAGATTGTAAATACTACTATTATCGTAAGCAATGAATGGAAGCAGTATGAAAGATTTTTAATACAATTATATTACTCAAACTTTTTCACTCCCTTTTCGTCATTTTTCCACTACATGTTTGGCCACTTCCGCCCCCCTCCCCACTCTCTCTCTCTCGAATTAAGAATTTTATTATTGTTTTATTACCATGCTTTTTGTTTACTTCATATAATTTTAAAAGTTTCATTATTTATTACAACAAATCGAATTGAAAATGAGAACTTTCAACCTTAAAAGTAAAAATAGATGTCCTTACTTGTTGAGCTTTGTTCATGTTACTTAAAGCTCCAGTTTAGTCCATATAATTCTTGTTTAATTTTAATTTGTTCTTATGATTTTTAAAATTTTATTTTATTTTTTTGTATAGTTTAATCATATATCCTATGAAACGAAACGTTCCTCTTAGTTGTATTTGACACATTTTGTACAAGGACAATAGGTTTATATTTCATATTAGACTATCTATTTCATGTCTCATTTCACTGTACGCGAGTTTTAGAGGAAGTAAAAATATATATATAAATAAATTTTTTTTGAGGTAAAAGATAGTTTGAAGTTTTTTTTTTTTTTTTTTTTTTTTTTTTTTTTTTTTACATTTAACTTAGGGTGTGTTTGGAAGTTATTTTGGCATGATCAAAATCACTTTTTCCCTTGTCAAAATCATTTTTTTTTATAAAAAGTTGATGTTTGGCACCCACATAAAATTGATTTTTCAAAAATTTGAAGTCACTAAAAATTGATTTTGTAGGTATCAATTTATTGGTGATTTGGTTGGGGGTGATTATTAGGGAATCAGATAAAAAATTTAGAATACCAAATTTCCCCCTCATATTTAAGGATAGGATTTAGCCCTAATCCATTTTTTCCTTCTCATTCAGCCGATATATCCTCTCTCTCGTGTTCGTCGCTTGGTTCCATTAATTATTCGTGGTAGTGCTGATTTCAGTAAGTTTTTGTTTTTTGTAATTTTCTTTTCACGTGGATGAGCTTCAATTTTTAGCAGTTTTTGTTGTTTTTTCACTGTATCGTTTATTAGTTTTTTGTTACTATTTACTTTGTTCCTTTCGTGGCTTTTCCTCTCTATATGAACAATTTTTTTTGGGATATTTCAATCATTGTCTTCAATCCTTGTTGATTTTTTTGTTAGTCTCTCTACTTTTCTAATGGAGCGGGAGAAAATTGCAATACTTCTTATATCTCGTTAATGTTTTTGTTATACAGTTTGTATTTCAATAGATAATATCTAGTTTAAGTATTTTGTAATGATACAAAAATTTCTAGATTGGATGAGATATATGTTTTGAATTTTCTTTTGTTTTTATTATGTGTATTTTTCTTACATCACATATCAATTATGCATACAATAATTTAACATTAAAATAAATTAATAAAATTAGATATTTTTATAATTATTTTTTAAAACAAAAATCCAAATATAAAATACCCGTTTTAGTAATTTAGTAATTTTAAAATTACTTTTAGAACCAAACATGATAAATTCAAAATCACTTTTATATATTTGAAAATCACTTTAAAAGTTTGGAACCAAACATAGGTTTGATTGTTTAAAAATCAATTTTATAAAATCAAATTGTTCCAAAATCTCTGTCACTAAAATCACCACTCCAACTATCACACCCTTAAATTATATGAATTAAATCTTCAATCATGTTCTATGAAGACTAAATTTAAACTCTTAATTAGAAAGCCACAACATAGGAATGAAATAAAAAATTGAACTTTTTTCCCTTCAACTGTTTTTTTTTTTTTTTTTTTTTTTTTTTTTTTTTTTTTTTTTTGTCTTTTCATGTGAATACTCTACTCCCAACCAAAATCAAACAAATTCTCATGAAATTAAAACTTTATATTAAATTTCCCTCTCTCTTTCTCTGATCACATTATTTATGACTCATATAAGACTTAGATTTCATTTTTTTAAAGTCAAATTTCTATGTTATTCCATTCTTTAATGGGTAAACTATTATTATCACTCAATCTAGTAATAATCATTCACATGTTGAACAAAACATTTCACAAATATTACATGCATGTCACATGATATTTCAACCATATAATAGGTTATTAAAAAGAAAAAAAAATACATATTTGTTTCAATCAAACCATATACAATGACCATTAAAATATATAATTAAATCTAATATTTAATCTCCACTGTACTTATTCAACTGAAAAATATCAAATCATATAATATAACACATTTAACTTAATTGCATTCATTCGTTATATTTTTTTTAATCTTTAAAAGAGGAAGACGAAAAAAGAATACTAGTCAATTTAGAAAATAAGCACGATGACTCCATAAAAGTTTATTTGTCAATTTATTATTTATTTATTTTTTACCACTTTTGAATTGTTAAATATTTTTTTGGAATTAAAATAAACTAGATATTTTGGTGGACGAGTAATTGAGGTTAAAACTTAGTCATATTCTATTGTCAGAAAAAAGAAAAAAAAAAGACACAGTCATATTGGGTTTGTTGAATGTGAAGTGAATCAAACCTTCTGGTAAACGTCAAGATTTAGTCAATGAATTTAAATTCCCACGGGCCACACTTTTTCTTTTATTACAATGTCTAGTAGAATTGTGTTACTTTTAAGAGTCTTGAAGACGTCACAGGCCTATTTGACACCATTGATAAGAATAGTTTGATAATCACTCGATTTTTAGTTTTAAATTTTTCAGTTTTTAAAATACAGATATGTTTGATTCACAGTTCAATTTTCTATTTTTTTTTAAAATTTTAAAAACTTATTCTAAATTGTTAGTCCCATTTAGTAACTATTAATTTTTTAGTTTAGGGTCTTGAAAATTAAACCTATAATCACACCTCCCACCTCTAAATTTCTTGGTTTAGGGTTTAGGGTTTTCAAAACTATATCAACTATTTACCTATATTTTTCAAAACTAAGTCAAATTTTAAAAATTAAAAAAAAAATTAAGTAGTTTTTGTTTTTAGAATTTGGCTAAGAATGCAACTCTTGTACTTAAGAAAGATGCAGATGTTGTAAAAAAAGTGAGAGGAAATAGGCTTAATTTTTAAAAACAAAAAACAAAAAACGAATGCTCTATTTGGTAACTATTTGATTTTTAGTTTTTGAAAATTAAGTCTATTTCTCCACTTTTTTACAATAATTTGTATCTTTCTTAAGTACAAGAGCTACATTCTTAGTCAAATTCCAAAAACAATAACAAGTTTTTAAAAATTACTTGGTTTTTTAAAACATAAATAAAAAGTAAATAACAAAGTAATATAGTTTAGAGGTGGGATAGGTGATTATAGACTTAATTTTCAAAAATGAAAAATAAAAAATTAAATAATTACTAAATAGGAAAAAAAATAATTATAAACAAGGCCTAAGGAATTTTGAAAACGAAAAAAGTGGTTTTTGAAAATCTGTTTCCGTTTTTTTTAAATATGCGCACGCCTTAAGTACAAGCGTTATTGGTGTGCCTATCGACCCAGTGGACATGAGTTTCAATCCCACCTATGCACAATTTTTTAGTTTTATTTTCTTTTTCCATTTTAAAATTAAATTGAAGGTCAATATTAAATAATTTTTTCCACATCAAATCTAAATTAATTCTCCGTTTTTCTTTTTATTAAAACTTAAAATGGTGGGAAAATATTCATAAAATTATCTTTTAAAAAAATTAGCATACCACAATTTTTCAAAAGGGCAACGACTTTTTAAAAAAAGACACAACTTTATATAAGGAGATGTAACTATTTGAATTGCGATAATTGATTTATAAAAACATAAAGAACTATTCTCCAAATTTCGATCTCTTTTTATATACAATTTTTCATATGGTAGAGGGAACAAAATTATCATAAAGAAACATTATGAATTCATTGGTCAAATTATTATTATTTTTTTTTAGTTATTTTCTTATCCACCTATAATTTTCTTTACAAAATGAATTTATTTTCTTATATTTTTTCAATATATCAACTTTTATTATTTTTCTTCATTTTATTTGTGTTTGATATATATTTAAAACATTTGTATTGTTTAATATATATATATATATATATTATGTGTATCAGATGAAAAATATTGCAAAAATATTTTGATTTTACTTCTACATAAAAAATATAAAATGAAAAAAAGTCATCAAAACTTATTTTGAATTTTTGAAAATAAAAAAACAAAAACACAATTATCAAACATGTTGTTGGTTTTTTGTTTAGTTATCAAACACAGTTTAGTTTTTTGTTTTTTAAAAACATAAACTAAAAACAACTTCCAAACATATAGTTTTTGTTTTCTAAAAACTAAAAATAAAAAATATATTTTCAAAAACCAAAAAAACCAAAAGTAAAATAGTTATCAAATGGAACCTAAGGTTTTCGTTTTTTGTTTTTTATTTTTTAAATTTTTATTTGTTTGCTCACTATTTATTTGATATAATTTTCACATTTCTTAAATAAAAGTGATTTTGAAACCAACAAAAACTAGTTTTTTTTTTAAGACAAATTATACATATAATTGTGAATTCAAATATTTTCTTCATAGGGATGAAACTATTGTATAGAAAATAGAAGAAAACAAGCACAATTTTCAATAACCAAATGCTCAACACCAAATGGTTATCAAACAAAACTTTGACACTTTTGAATTGAAAAATAACAAGACACGTGTGAACACCATTACTATTTATTTTCAATTACAAGTAATTGATCGGTATTAGTTTAGAATCAAATCCTAGATGCATCTATCTATGAGTATTATAACTATATGGATAAAATTGTACATTATAAATAAGAATGGGAAGAGCAAGAACAAGAACGTGAGTAGAAAATACACCACATGCTATAATAATAATGTGTAAACATGTAGGGTATATTTGGATTAACTTTCTAAGTGTTTATAAGTTATAAACATTTAGAAGTCAATCCAAACGAATCCGTAAATTTTGAAACTTAGTCAATCAATATTGTATCGAGTCATGAAATTCCCAGTAGTTGCGTTACAAATATATTCCATCGAATTGCATTACAGATAAACAAATTATAAAAAACAACTATATCTTATATAGAAAGACTTATGCAATTCAAAGCTACCAAGAAACATAGATGTTAAATTTAGATTCAAGAATACTTTTTAATAGCATTCAATCTCCCCATCACAGGTCCACAACAATGGAAACTGAACGATTGTTGTAGATATGACCTTTAAGACAACATAAATAATATCAATAACAAACAAATTCTACGTTTTATTTTAGTTAAATTTTTTTAGAACAACAATTATGGGATAGAGGATTAAACCTCTAACTTTTTAGAAGAAATGTCGTGCAAATTATTATTGAAAGTTTATTTTGACGTATTTTGGTTAAATTAAAAGGTTAGTTTATTTTATGAATTTAAAAGTATCAGATATGTTATTAAACTCTCAGTTTAAAACTATCATATTTCTATATTATGATGATTAATTGGACGTGTCTTCCGTTGTCGTCCAGCGGTTAGAATATCTGGCTTTCACCCAGGAGACCCGGGTTCGATTCCCGGCAACGGAATTTTTTTGTTTATTATTTTTTGTTCCATTTTTAAATATTGTACTAAATATTTAAAAACATAATTATTAATTAAAGACGACAATTTGATCAAAGCTTTTGTTTATTATTTCTTTTCGTTTTTAAATATTAATTATTTAACCATTTGAACAAAGCTTCCCTTGACGTCCAGCGGTTAGGATATCTGGCTGAAAGCCAGGAGTACCGGGTTTGATTCCCGGCAATGGAAAGTCTTTTAACTATTCAATAAACCATAAAGTTGAAAGTCGAGGGCCTACAATTGAAAAAACAATAACTAAAATGAAATATGACTTAAAAGTACGATGATATTTTAAAATCACTTTATATTTGAACTTTCATGTAAGTAACGATCTAGTTATTATCTTTTAAAATACAAATTTTAATAAGATTTTTAATCCACGTAGATTGATAAATTGAATAAGAATAAAATTTGTTTATAAATTATTTAAGACAAAGTTGTTATGTACTAGGTATTTGCACTTAACTTCGATGAGGTTTATCATGGTATGAGTTAAATTATTACAAACTTAAAAGTGTGTGCCTAAAATTACTACATATTAAAGTTTCGTTACTAATGCCTCATTTGGTAACAATTTGGTTTTTGAAAATTAAGCTTATAAACACCACTTTCCATCTATTGATTTATATGTTTTATTGTCTATATTTTAGGAATGTTTTCAAAATCAAAGTCATTTTTTTTTTAAAAAAAAAGTAGTCTGAAAAAAATTGTTATTGTCTTTGGAAATTGACTAAGAATTTAATGCTTAAATGGAAATTATGAAATTCACGAGTAAGAGATTGTGAGAAATCAAACGCAATTTTCATATACAGAAATTAAAAAAATCAAGGCCCCGTTTGGTAACCATTTCATTTTTTGTTTTTGAAATTAAGCCTATTTCCTCACATTTTCTTACCGTGGTTTGTATTTTTTTTTAGTATAAGAATTGAATTCTTAGTCAAATTAAATAAACAATTTGTTTAAAAAAAACTGTGTTTTTTAGTTTTTAAAATTTGGTTTGGTCTTAAAAAACATGAGTAAAAAATAGATAAGAAAAGAAGACATTTTTAGGGGTGAGAGAAGTGTTTGTAGGCTTAATTGTGGAAAGCTAAAAACAAGAACCCAAATTGTTAACAAACGAGGCCCAAATGATTATCGAATCGAATCTAAATTATTATAAATCTGAAAAATATATAGATTAGGTTATTGCATGTAAAAAGTTGGGGGACCAAATTGTTACCTACATAAAAGTTTAGGGACAAAAAATATTTTAGTTAAATTACAAATTTAATCTCTATGGTTTATAGAAAGTTATAACTTAATTCATATAGTTTGATAAAACTCGATTGTCTCGAATCCCTATGACAAGGACTATGCATGAAAATTGTATCAAAATATGGGGACCACTTCTGAGGTTTTATCCAATTGTAAAGACTAATTTCTTTTTAACTTTTTTCAAGCTAAGTAATTTAAATAAATATATCATATTTGTCCGGTCATGAGAATGAACATGCCTTCCGTTGTCGTCCAGCGGTTAGGATATCTGGCTTTCACCCAGGAGACCCGGGTTCGATTCCCGGCAACGGAATTTTTTTTATTTATTATATTATTATTATTATTATTATTATTTTTGGTGTCTAATAAAGAATTCCACATAATTAGACAATTAAAAATAATTAAATAAGCAAGAAAGACAATATTAACTAAAAATTTCGGAAACCATAATTGCTACAATCCACCTTCAAATTTTCATTTTAAATAACCAAAGGTGAAAGGAGACCACATTCGACTCCCCCACAACAAAAACATTTTTTTTAATAAAAAGAAACATTTAATTTTATCCTTCAAAAATTAAAATAATTTTTTTAGTTCAACCATAGGTAAGATAAACTCTCTCAATTAAATTATATATTTGATAGTAGTTGAGTTATACTTATATTAGTCCAATATTAGATTAATTCTTAAAAATTAAATCATTAAAAAATATTTACAAAAAAACATCATGATAATGAGTCTAATTGACATGATAATGTGTTAAGTTTAACTAAATTTTATATTATAATTGTAATAAGCCTTCTAATTTATAATGCAATTTTTTTATAATAAATATAGGATATAGAGATTTGAACCACCAAACTCGATAAAAAAATATGTGTCAACATATGACTCTTGATTCATATTGGTTTAAGGTTTTCTCGCAATATAAATTTTTATGGTTGAAGAAGTGTTTTATATATATTGCTTCAAATTGCAATTAATGAAATCAAGCTCCATTTTTTACACCATGGCAATTAATTTAGTCTCTTATAATTAAGTTTATAACAATACTCTTAAAACATTTTTATCCCTTTGTTGTCTAATATTTTTGAAAACCAAGCAAAATTTTGTAATTAAAAAAATAGTTATTTATTTATTTTTAAAAATACTAATAATTAGAATGTTTTTTAAAAAATTTGAAAATCATAGCAAGGAAATTGGTGACAAACAAACCTAAATTTTAAAGATATAAAATTAAAAATAAAATAATTATCAAACAGAGTCTTGAATTATCAACACTAAAACAAAAGGTTTAACTATAGAATTTGTTGATCTGTTTTTGGAGCTTTTTTTAGTGCAACCATTTAGGGTGTGAAAATTCAAACACCTAGATCAAGAGCGTACATCTTATGTCATTTGAGCTATGCTCATGTTGGCAGCTTTGAGATGATAATCATTGTCTTTATCCATTAAACTTTGCTCGAAATAGCAATATCGTCATTGCTCCTTTTGTTACCAATATTGATGGATTTTTTTACACAATAAACATGTATCACATTTAAGGGCAAAACCCAACTCACATCCATTATACCACTTAAAACTCTAAAATAATAATTGTATCAATTAAAATCATAAATGTCAAAACTAAATGGATAATAGCGATTTTTCATTTAATATAAGTTGTTTTTTCATCTTTATCTTCCAATTTTGCCATTTTAATTCACTACTTTGGTATGAATTTGATAGGACAATAATATTATTAGATAATAAAGAATAAATCAAAAGTAAGTTAGAAGACTAAGCTTAAACTTTTTATTTATTTATTTTTATAAACGTAAAGAAGACCTAATTGAAACTTTTAAACGATGTGGAATTAAGTTGAAATCATATATTTTTTTAGATGTTTGGAACTTTTAAAATTTATTAGAAAAATATTGTAGTTTTAAAAAAGTTGCTCGAACTCTTCAAAATTAAAATTTCGAGACAATCAAAACACGATCTTTCTTCAAAATTTAATTAGACAAATTATGTTTATGCAAGATACGACCTTTATTAAAATATGAATAAAAGTGGATATTGACATAAAAGATGAGAACTAGGGCATATACATCAGAACGTAACCAAACTCTACATTTATCATCCTCTTGAAAACTAATTTATTTAAAACTAAAATATTTTTCTAGTAAGTTATGAAATTTAAATAAATTTATTATAAGTACTAAAACTTACCAATATTAAAAAAAAAAAAAAACCTAAAAAATACTTGAGAATAAAAAAGATCTCTTTAAAAATCAGATAAATAAAAGGGAAAAAAAAGTAATTAAAGAAAAAAAGAAGAAAAAACGAGTAAAGTCACAACACTAGAAAGTGAGGAAACCCATCGCGAAATATTGCCTTGGAGAAGACGAAAACCCCTAAATCCTCCATTAATACGACCTCAATCCTCTCCCTTTTACCCACCAGGGATCCTGATTCTGCCTCTTCCACACTCTTCATTCCCTTTCTTCTTCACCCAAAATGTTTAGGAATCAGTACGATACGGACGTCACGACATGGAGTCCCGCCGGGAGGCTGTTTCAGGTGGAGTACGCGATGGAGGCCGTCAAGCAAGGCTCCGCCGCCATTGGCCTCCGATCCAAGACCCACGTGGTTCTAGCCTGTGTTAATAAGGCTAACTCTGAACTATCCTCTCACCAGAAGAAGATCTTCAAAGTCGACGATCACATCGGCGTCGCCATTTCTGGCCTTACTGCTGATGGACGCGTTCTTTCACGTTATATGAGATCTGAGTGTATCAATTATAGCTACACTTATGAATCTCCGCTTCCTGTCGGTCGTCTCGTAGTTCAACTTGCCGATAAGGCTCAGGTTTGTATACGGAAGCCCTCGTTCTGTTTACAATTTGCTGGTGCGTTTAATTTCTTGAATTTTAGCTATCTCTGCCGTGGGTGCGCATGTGTTTGGATTTATTTAATTAGTGGCGGGCTTGGTTCTGAAATTATGAATTGTTTTAGCTGGATAGTTAAAGGTGGAGCTTTTCAGATTATTATGCTCTCTACTAAGCTGGGGAATGTAATGTCAAATTTATCTTTGGTCAGAAACCGAGGTGAAGGAACATTTCGGAGATGGCAGGATATCGCCTCTGTGCACTCTAATTTTCAGCATTTTGTGTGTTTAAAGGCAGCTATAGATTATAGGCTTTCTGTTTGGTTATTTGATGTTGTTAGTATTTGTTCCACTTATTCTTAACCACTGGGAAGTAGTAGAAGGAGACTAGGACTTTAAGCACTCCGAATTGGTTGATTATGATTATTCCAATTGTTGAATTAGTTTGAACCCACCAAACCTTGCTGGTATTTTGTAGTTCAATAGTTTAGATTTTAGTAGAAGCCAGGAAGGTGAGGAATTATTTAGTGTCACAATGTATGTACCACTTTTTTATGACCTTTATTATACATATGAGAGATTAAAAAATGCTTTTAACTATGTAGCTATCTGGTGGCTATAGGGTAGGATAGCTCCCAATAATTTCTCCCGGAAAGGTTTCCTTAATGTAGTCATGAAAGTTGAATATTCTTGTATGCAAATATATGTCATGTGATTAATGGACTGAGTTATGAACAAGAAATATTTGCCACTGGATGATTTAGGGCATGGTTTCTATTATACTACACTCCAACTTTTTTGACAGTTCTAGCTTACTATTGCACTATCTTCGATCAATAACATTTCCTTTCATGTTTCTGTCTCTCATGAAACTTCAGTTTCTTACCAAGAAAAGGAAAAAACAAAAGAAAACAAAAAAACTGAGGAATATTGTATTCCAAAATTTGGGTTTAATGTATTAGCATGTGACGGGGCAGTGAGAGATAGGACAAGGATGTGGCTTTCTCTTCCTTCAATATTAACGAATAGAAAGTTAAGTTCTTGAATTTCGTATCATTATGGTCGTGCTGTGTTGGTGTTGGTTTTGGACCTTTGGTTTAAATAGATACTGCTGTCAACTGTCAAGTTCTTTGGTTTTCCTAATCATTTTGATTTCTCAATTCATTTTTACTGGCCTACTCCTAGCTTTCCTTTCAATTTAGGGAATAAAATGTTGGTGTTCGTAATGCAATACTCGTAGTGAAAATGAAGACAATCTTGGTAACCTGGCTTATTGCACTTATCCCACCTTTTTTTTTATAAGAGACTGTGCATTCACAACGAAAATAAAGACAAAACAGCCTAGAGTCCAGGGGTAAAGGAAATGTCATCCACAGAAAGCTAATGCATGAAGACCTTCTGAACTAGGTTGATCTAAAATACTGTGTGGTTATGTTACAGAACAATTTTTTCTGTATGGGCACTCTAACAAGAGACCGTATGAAGAACAAAATCACTAAAGTTATGTAAGGATTTCTTGTGGTAAATAATCTTTAATTATCTTGTTTCTAACCAAATGAGCCACAGAAAAGCTCTAATGACAAACTCCAAAGGGCTCTATCTTTTCCTTTCAGCCACCAGCCTGAACAAGCTTCGAGGAGCCTGTCTTCATGCATTTGAGAAAGCAGACTGTAAATTGCATTTATCCCCTCTTTAACCCCTACTTTTTTCCTCTGTAAATTAGGTTTATATCATTTTGGTGGACGTGCACCCTTTCGTTTCTCCGTGTCAATTGATTTGGGCTACTGGTTTTGATAAATCATGGTGAATTCCTTCCCGCAACAATATTTTAAGTGTTCAGGGTATACCTTATGGCTTTGCATCAGGTGTAGTGGTTAAATGTCATTAATCTTTTGCTGGTGCCTTCTGCCTCCATGAATTATTTAGATGTCTGTCCCTAGGCTGTAGGTAGGATCAACCCCAACCTCAAAAGCCACGCCTTCTTGGTCCCAGTTTAGTGGGTTTCCTATCATTTTCGCTCTTTGAAAGTTTATCCATCTTTTCTAAGATGAGCAAAAGCTCTAGAGACAGATAATTCCGTAACAGGAATAGCACTAGATACTTTATTGACAGTGTATCTTCTCTGAACTGTTCTGTTATATGTGTGCATCCAGGACTCTAAGCATGGTTATTTTTACAGGGAAAACCAGTTCTCATGTTCAGAAACTAATGACCCTCTCTAATAATCTTGGCACATGTTGCAGGTCTGCACCCAGCGCTCGTGGAAACGTCCATATGGCGTTGGTCTGCTGGTAGGTGGTCTGGATGAGTCTGGCGCTCATCTTTACTACAACTGCCCTAGTGGGAATTACTTTGAATATCAAGCTTTTGCCATAGGATCCCGTTCACAGGCTGCAAAGACATACTTGGAAAGGAGGTTTGAGAACTTCAAGGACTCTTCTAGAGACGAGTTGATCAAAGATGCTCTGATTGCTACCAGAGAAACCTTGCAAGGAGAAAAACTGACGTCCTCCATATGCACAATTGCCATTTTAGGAGTTGGGGAACCTTTTCATATATTGGATAGGGAAACTGTTCAGAAGTTGATTGATGAATTTGAGATTGTTAAGGACGATGACATTCCTGCTGCAGATCAGGATGTTGCCCCGGAGCAGGGTGATTCTGCTGCCCCTGAACCAGCTGCAGGGACAGACCAAGGTAGTGCCCCGGATCAAGGCGTGGCTCCAATGGATATCTAAGGGCACATGGTGCAGAGGTCGCCTCTCTCTTCCCCCCACTTTCCTGGGTGTTGCTGTTAGGTTTGGTTCTTTAGTGCAGACATTTTGATACTTCTCTCTATTGTGGCCTCAGATTTCGATTTTACATTTATGAAGGTTGTATCAGACTGTTGAAAATGTGTTATGACAACTGATTGTGTTTTTCTATTATATTATATTGGGAGAAGAACAGTAAGCTGATCCACAAAGGTCCTTGGACATATGGAATCACGTTAGTTTTGATTAAACTTGAGCTACAAATTATGTTGAATTTTGGTAAGAAACGGAAAATCTGCAGTGAAGAATATGAATCGATTCTTCCAATATGTGAAGAAGCTGATCAGTAGATCACAGATCTTGATGCGATTTAAAGTTCACTTCAGTTTCGTGGATCTGAGCCTATGTTGCATGAAGATTGGATTTTTTTTTTTTAATTTTTAGGAGAAAGGACAAGTAGCACTAAGAAGGACGAGAGAGCGAATGCCCAATAGGAGTGTTCGACATACGAGCTAATTTAACCCTTATGAAACTTTAAAATAGTAGACATAATTTGGTTTATATCCATTGTGAATACTTTAGAAGTATAGTTCAACCATATGTTTAATGGGTATCTTAATTACTAAAGTATTGACTAAATTTGAAGGATAGTATAAGCACCATATTAGTTGAATTATACTAATTTTCACACTATTTCATGTTATCTTCTGATACATATTTGACAATTAAAATTTGCTTTTAGTTATTTAGATTAAAGTATATATATTTTTTCAACCTCTTTCTAAAAGTTTTAAATTAAATCTCTTTTTATACATATTTGAAACTTAACCATAATTGGTATATGATTATATGCATACAACCGCACAGCTAGGGACCAAAAAGTAGCTTGAAAATAGATGAAATCACATTAATGAAAGATAACTTTTTACATCTTGTTGATGGAGACATAAGCCTGAGATTATCAAAGAGGTCCTCCAGCTAACTTCAAATAATTTAACCTTTTTTTTTTTAGGGGGTTGAAATTTGAAAGAAAGTCCAGCCATCCCAAGGTTGAAAGAGATGCCTGTTAAAAAGAGAAAATTGATAGACATTGAAAATGGATGGGACAACAACGACATGAGAAAAATGATTGATCATTGAGGGATCTCAGGGAGAGGAAGCCCTTTGATCTGCAAATGCTTGTGCATCCATTGCCAATTTTCTGGGGTAACCTCACCCCCAAGGGCACGGATGACAGAACCGCCGCTGCACGATCCAAGCTGACAGCATTTCTCCAGAGACAACCCCTTCACTAAGCCATACAAAAACCCACTCGCAAACAAGTCACCTGCTCCAGTGGCATCAGTCACCTTTGATTCCCCTATTGCTGGAACTCGGACTATCTGATATATTGAGGTAAGTTATTTAACTTAATAACTAATGATCCACATGGAAATAATATCTCAGAACTCAGTTTCACTCTTTGATCTCTTGAATTTTGTATGTCGCTTTGGGCCAAACAAATAAATAAAAGGTGAAACCAGAATAAAACAAAACATTTCCTTGATGCAACGATAAACTTTCCCGTCCTGTTGAAATGAAGGAAAGAATACAAAGGACAGACAAAAAAAACAAACCCCAAAAAGAAGCTAAGCTAAAGAAAAGTGGTCCAATCATGTGAGAGGAAGGTATAGAACCTAACAACAGACAAACTTCCTCCCTAAACTATTCCACACCTCTAAACGCTAAATTGTTCCTCTCCCCATTCCGAAACAAAGCAAAGCACAAGTACTAGCTATCCGAAAAAACTCTCTTTTTGCTAAAGATCTAAGTTTAAGCTTGAAAAGGAACCTAGCTAAAGTAAAGCAGTCCTCTCCAGTCCCCACATATATCAATCATAAGACGATTTATAAGATATTCTATTGTTCACAAAATCAAATCTTCACATGTTACCAAAAGGAGGAAAGATCAATCACTAACCTCTTTTCCATGCTTAGCGATACAACCATTGGCGCCTAATGTCACGACAGCCCATTGACAGTGCTTTGCAAGAAATTCTAGTGCAACTTCAGGATCAGCGTCTTTCTCACCCCTGTAAAGATTAAATATAGTAACAGAAATTAATGCCATCTACTAGACAACGTTTTGCAAAAGAGTTGAAACATCCTACAGCTGAGGTAATGCAGATATTCAAATTTACAAATCAGTTGAGTTTGAAGAATAATGAGATTCAAAGCAAAGGCAGTCACCCTATCAACTCTTTTGCTTCGTCTTCATTGGCAAAGCAAAGGTCAATGTCCCCGGACTCCAGTAGCTGGAGAAGAGGTAATCTAAAATCTCGAACCATCTGGCCAAATATAGAGATGTGAGCTACTTTGTTTACATTTCTTTTCAAATGATATAACAACCTCTTCTCCAAAGCTGAAATCACACAAATGATAGAAATGATGTTGTCTAGGAATATGTACCTCAAAACTGGCCAAATCCAAGGACACAAAAACACTCTCTTGTTTGGCCATCTTTACAGCCGCTTCAATAACCTCCAAGTTAAATATACTATATCTCATTACAAGCCACTGCAATAAAGACATGGCAGTAATTAAGTCTACCAAAAGCCTCCCCATCCCAATTTCTTTTAAGTTTGATAATTGATTCAATGGAAATTAGAATAAAATCAGTAGAAAATATTTTACAGGACAGGAAAGACCGAAAAGCATAATAATATGTTTCCCTGATCTGTTTCCAATTTCGGCCGCTCTTATTTTCTTAACACACGTCATACATGTTAAAAGAAAATAAAGATATGAGTACGCTAACCTTAGAGCCCTTAAAGTCATCTCTAGTCAGTTCATTGCCCTGAAGATGACAAAACAAATAGATGGTCAGTATATTTAGTAATCAAATCTCCTCTGTTTAGCATACCACAAAGTACTAAACTGAGCAATTTATCCAAAACGCATTCGAAACTCACACGCACACTGACACAAACTCCCAATCAAAAAAGTAGTGTTACCTGAACTTTAACTGCACTTGCGAGAGAGGGTCGCATTGTGCGATTGCCCAATGCATCAACCAGGCAAACACACTGCCGTACAATTTACAATACATTCTCAGAACTTTAAAAGACATAAACACACAATGCAAATTTGGACACCCCTCCATGAAGGGAGTGAAGCAGACCTGAGCTGTGGGACCTTTAATCATCCTCAATCTTGAGAGATTGACCCCATTGGAGCTCATGTTAGAGACAAACAATTTTCCTTGCTCATCATCCCCATAGGCGCCAATAATTCCACAGCTGACTCCAAACCCCGCACTCAATCCTCGTATTGTGTTGGCAACACTTCCCCCAGCTATTGTCTTAACCGGAGTCAGAACATCAGGCGAGGAAAGTATATAGGATTTCACCTCCCTCAGTATATTCTCAAGCTCTTCCATACCCACCTGAAAAAAAAAACACTCAAACAGACGAATTTCAGCACTTGAATACAAATAAAGAGGTGAAAAAAGAAACATAACGTCAATTTTCCTCCCTACATGCTGGCTATAGATTTCAAATTAAAGAAAACCCACATAGGAAAAACCCAATTAAGCAAACATACCAACAAGCCAGCTCGTAAAAGTAGGAAAGCAAAAAAATAACACCGCTCGAAAATCAGATTGTACAAAGACACTTGTAAAACCACACAGAACAGAACACATAATCAATGAAAGATTCAAATAGGGGAAGAAGGAACAAAGACATCCCCAGAAGCAGAATCCACCCGCTCCAATCAAAGATCAACGAACACCACAGAAATTAGTCAATACAATTGTGATCTTAAAAAACAAAGGAACCCCAGAACAGAACACGCACAATTGAGCGATTAGAACAAAAGGCGAAAGAAAGAAGGATGTTTTACCGGCATTGAGCCACCGCGGTCGCCGGGAATTCGATCAAGAAGAGAGGAATCGACACGGGAAACATGGTCGATGAGGGCAGCAGGTTGAAGTCCAAGAATAAGAGGGGAGGCTTCAGAATCATTGGCAGTGTGAAGCAAAGGCTCGGCTCCCATTTTCGTGGCTTAGAGGCCCCGTTTTCTCTGCCCTCCTTTATATAAACACTCCGTCGGGAAGGGAATCTCTCAGCCATTGGACCAATGACTTCCTCACAGAGTGGAAGAAGAGAACCCCAATTCAATTATGACTCTCTTGCCCCAAATTGCCCTCCTTCACTTCAACCACTCCACCCCATTCTTATGTCCATTTTTGGAATAACATTTGATAAAAACAAAATGCTCTTTAAACCAAATAAATTTCCTAAAAATTAACAATTTATGTTTAGTTAATTAAATACTACTTAGATTGTTACTGTAATTTTAGCTTTGATACATTTTCATCTTGTATTTATGTTTATTTTGGTATCTATATTTTTATTTTTAATTTATTTTGGTTCGTGTGCACTGAAAATTTTCTTCTATAATCTTTTTCATTTTTTTCTATTTTTTTCTTTTTCAGATTACTTTAAGGTTTAGTGATATGTCAATTTTTTTATGGGATTTATGCTGTATCATTTTTTTTTGGAGAACATTTAGGAAAATTTTATAGGAAAACATTTATAGGAAAAAAAATACTGAGATATTTATGAAAAATTATTTTTAAATAAAATTTAATTGTAATATGTTTTTTTTTTTTCGGTACAACCTTGGTCAATTTCTTATTGATAAGAATACAAAGTTGATGGAAATTTTGATTTTAAAAAATTCTAACTTTTAAAAGAAATTCTTTGAAGTAAAATCCTTACTAGATTTTCATGTGGATTTCAACAAACGTTCATTCTATTTGAAATCTACTTACAAATTGTTGATCTCTCTTTTCTTCAAAAATATTTTTTTATGATCTTACTAAAAATCACACAACAAAACCTCTAAATAAAAACTGAAAAGGTAAGAAATAGGAGAATTTCAAATAGCTAAAAGGTTGGTTATGAAATGCCAAAAGAATTTTAAATTAGAAATAACAAATTTTCATTATTAATTATGCTAAATGATTAAACGTTTAATTATGTTATTTATCTTAAATTATGAGTGTTTTATTGGTTCAACTACAATCAAATATGATGGCAAAAAATTTATACTCCCACGGTAAAATTAATATGTGTAATGTGTTTTTGTGAGAACATATGTGTTTTATTAAATTTGATAAATAAAAAATGTAATAAATAATCATAGACTTTGATAATAAAGTCATAAAGATAGTTTCAAAAAATTGTAGCAGACCGGGCCGTATAGAACCACTAAATCCTATTTTTAATTTATTATTCTTCCTGTCGATAAATGATAATTGTCTAGTGGGGCCTTGGATTTTTTTAAAAAAATAAAATTACAAGTTTATACTTTTAATTTTGTGTTGTATAAGTCATTAATTCATTTAACAATTTTAAAAAGAAATCAAAGATCTACTAAATATAAAATGAAAAAAACTTAGGTTAGGTGTATTTCGGCATCTATTTTTGTGCATCTCACTAAATTGTCCAATCATACTTTAACATGTGGCAAATTATTATTATTTATTTTTTGTAATATTTTAATTATCATTCGGTGTGAGTGATAATGGTGCGATGCATAGAGATAGGTGCATCCTAGAATGCACTCAAGTATTGTCCTTAAAATATTAAACTTGTAAATTAACTTACAATTTTAATTTTTTTTTTTAACAAATAAAAGGTTTAAATCAAATTAGTCATCATTGTAGAGCTATTGAAGGTTTCTATTTTGCTAAGCGTAATTGCAATAATGTGGCTCACGAGCTTACGTCTCACGCACGGAGATCTCGAACGTCGTCGATTTGACTAGAAGATCATCTGTATAGACTAACTCTTTTTTAAATCACCGAGTGTTTGTCTTTCTTAGTTTTATTTGCTTTCGATGTATTCTTAAAAAAATCTAAACTTAAAATATATTTTAAGAAAATAAAATGACAATTTTAGTTACCCTTACGTAAAATTGTTTTTTTTTTTTTTTTTTTTTTAACATTCTCAAACAAATAAAATTGTTTTTTAAAATATTATTTTAAAAAGTTGTTTTTCTTGCCATCTTTAGTATGATTAAGTGCATTTGTTTAATGATCTACACATGTGTGTGCTACATGCCTAGGAAAACAATAAGACAAAAACACTTTTTTGACTAAACTTAGAGACTATTATTGCTCCCATGTTTTTCTTTAATATGTATTTAGATCTACAAAATTTAATATCGATTGCAACAGGAACCTGTTTTATAATTATTACTGTTTTCTAATTCATTACTAGACTCTTAAAAAAAACATAATTCTGTTAAATAATTTAAAAAGAGAAAATTAACCATAAAGATTTTTTTTACGCAAAATTCAAGAATCAAAGTAATTTTTTTTTAAAACTGAAAAACCACAAAATAGAACAATTATGAAGTTTAGAAACTAAAATGAAACGTTTAAAAGATAAATATCAAAGTATAATAACTCAAAATTTGTGGACTAGAATAAAATTTTAAAAAATTCATCCTGTTAAATAATATTATTCCAAAATAAATATCGATTCTAAAAGCGAAATAAAAAATTCTATCTGACATGCTAAACTTTCCACTTTGAAGTAGAAATCATCTAAAATTTTAGATGAAAAACGACTCCGGAAAAATGTCTCAGTTCATAGCCACACTGTCCAAAGTCTTAATTTTCTCATTATATTCTAATAAATTTCTACTTCAAAATCGGTTTTGAAGTATACGTCAAGAGTAATGTTGTAATTTTGGAAAAGAATACGAATTAATCCAATCCATATGTAAACTTATCCAAAAATGAAAGAATGGAGAGGAAGTAGTGAAAATGTTTGGAAGATTTGGCATCTTTGCTTTCGGCAAAAAGCATGGCCATAGGCTATGCATCCTCTTCTTTTTGTATCAGCTCCACATCAAATCATTGCTTCCACTTTCAATCATTTTGTGAAAGCTTCCTCCACTCTCCAACAATGGCAGATTTTAAATAATCACACCACAAACAAACAAAAACATATACTCCAACCAATAGCCTGACATTATGATGTGGTAAGAAAAAATAAATTTATATTATGTGATTATTGTTCTTTTAGTTTAATATAAGATAGAAAATTTGAACTTTAGACGTTTTGATCAAAGATATATAATTTATATTAGTTTAGTTATGCTTGCTTACTTTGAGTATTAAATCTATATCTAACTGTTATTATGAGGTAATCAGTTTGTGACGGTTTGATTAAATAATTATTTTCAAAAAGTACCTCAAATCACGCCAATATCATACAAAACATTTGGCTTTTCATAGATTCCATGGTTTGTTTTTTTAGAATATTTTACGATTGAACAACACTCGTATAATAATCTTTGAGATTCCCAGACAAATTAAAAGTTTGAGTGGATTCGTTTCATTGCATATTATGGGGTTAATTTTTTTTTAAAAAAAGAAAAAATCTTTTTATTCATGCCCTACCTGCTCTTTTTGTTCGCATTTAGACATTATAGAGCTATTTTATAAGAATAGTAGAGTTAAATTATAAATTTAATCTCTTAATTTTAGATTTGATTTTAATCCAAAAATTTAAAAACTAAAGTCTTATTTGATAATCATTTTGTTTGTTATTTTTTAAAATTATACTTGTTTCCTCACATGATTAAATTAGCCAACTTCCAAAAACAAATTAAGTTTTGAAAACCTTTTTTTTCTGTTTGAGAACACTCTTAAGAAGTAAATAACAAATCGAATAAGCTAATAGATAAAAATAGTATTTACAAACTTATTTTCAAAACTCAAAAACTAAAAATAAAAGGTTAAATTAATTTTTACAAAATAAGTAGATAAATAAAATAAATTATATATCTTGATTGCGTAAATCAATGAATAATAATAGCAACAAAATACTGATTGTACCCATCTCATGTTTCAATTAATGTTATAATTAATTGATAAAATTTTGGTAACATTAACTTATTATCTTTAATTATACATTAAATATTTTAAATCATTGGTTCATTCTACCATTAATCGGTGATTTCTAAGCTTATTAAAGCCTCAACCTGTATCAAATGCTCAAGACTCCCCAATTATAATGTAAATGTCCAAAGAATCCAAAGGATTTAAAACGTACAGGATGGGGAATAATCCACAGCAGCTTCCATGCCACTGTAGGAGTCACTTTCAGACAGTCTATTTAACATCAAATGCTTCAAAATTAACACATCAGCAAAATGATTGGGAAAAAGAAAATTGGATCTTCAATACAGATGAACAAACTTACAATCTACTTTATGAAGTCAGTTTCATCCTGAGCAGTAAAACCATTTCTAAAATGCTGCCAGAAGAATAGTCCCAACAGCCAAAATCGAAGCCATAATTCTGCAGTAGAAGATGATTGATATTATTGTGAAAGTACACAAACTCTTTTTTGATGTATTTTTGCATGTGATGCCAGAAATACTCCTCAGCTAAACAACTCAAGATTGAACAAAGGGTTGTTTTTATTTCTGCGAAGGCTTGGGCTCTTTATCAGGTAAGATGTTATCGGGAAGGATGAGTTCAGGAGGTGTTTCACGAACAACACCGAGCATTGAGTCATAATCTTCGTCCCTGCGAGCAAACTTCTTGCGGAGCACCTTCTCAAACTCAATTTCGTCAAAGGACTTTGCATTTTCAGCTGCATGAACCTGTGCAAGGTTCAAGTAATTGGTGGCAGACTGAGATATGAAAGCTATCTCTTCGTCAGTGAGCTTTCGGAGGAATTTCGCTGGATTGCCTCCCCATACCTGCAAATAAACATTGTGGTAAGGCTCACTACCCATGACCACATAAAGCTAACAGAGAAGCCCAAGTCCATGTTCCAATGCAAGTTCAGAACAGATTGTTCCAACTAAGGGATCATTGAGGATTAATATCCAGGGGAACCAAATTATGTCCCAATACGAAAGGAAAATGATCAAAGCGGTAGGGAATTCCGATAGTCAAGATGGGATTTAAATTGACTCTTTTTAATAGAGTGAGTTGGATTTTCCCACTAGAGAAGGTAGAAACAGTAAGAGCTTGCCCTGAAAAATCTCATGGATTGGTGGCCAAACCACAAAGCTAAAGTATTATGGAATTGTACAATTAGAGATTCTTTTGTGGTTCATTTGGATAGAAAGGAGAATGCTAGACTGTTTGATGACAAACAAAAATCTTTAGACAGAGTTAGTTTACAGCCTAAAATTTCGACTTGTATTGCCCTTCACAAGTCTTTAGTTTTAATAGTTTCTTGATCAATCTTGTTTAAGTTTCTTTTTTGTAACGTCTTTACAGAATACCTCTTGTCCCTTGGCCTTTAGGACGTCTATCTCACTTTTTCCTTTTCTTTTTTTGTTTTCAAAATAAGAACAAACAATCTTGATGATTACCTCTCCAGAGGGGATCTTAGTATTCTGCCTCACAAGAGCTCCAGCAGCTACCATGGCATTCTTCTCAACAACAACGCCATCAAGCAATGTTGCACCCATGCCAACAAAAGCCTCATCCTCAACAGTGCAGCCATGTATTACAGCACTGTGACCTGTCAGGTGTTTAAGTAAGAAATATTAAAAAACATTAACAAGTCAACCTCTGGATGCTCGGTTGCTCACAGTATACAGGACAAAATAATCAGAGACAAATATATCATAGGCTATATCTAAGATAACAAAGCCAAAGTACACGCACCTATGGTGACATTGTCTCCAATGATAGTCGGTAAAACCTTTCCACTAAGATTAGATTTTGCCACATGCACAAGGGAGTTGTCCTGTATGTTGGTTCCAGATCCCACACTGATGCTGTTCACATCACCTGGTCGAATAGATTATTAAGTTAGGGAACAAAGCTTAATAGGATATAAATAAATGTCTATTTTAATTCAAGTTTGATGATGTTACTCAAATTGTTGATTTCATACGTATTAATGAGAGAGGAAAAAAAAGTGCAAGACTGTGAAGTTGTTTGAAGATTGTGTTTAAATGATTTTCTGTTCTTAGAAAATGGACAACTCTTACCTAAAACATATTTGAGCATATATTTTAATGAGAGATAATAACAAACAACATGTACACGAGACTCTGAGGTCCTATGAAGTATGAAGATTGTGTTCAAAACGATTTTCTGTTCGTAAAACATGGATAACTTTTATCTAAAACTAGCGTGCTAAGTTTATTCTTCAAACCAATAAAAAACACAATATAAAACAGTTGACATTTTTTCTATTTAAACTAACTTTTTGTTGAAAAATAATAATAAATAAATAAAACAGAACTACAAGAGAAAATAATAGCAAACTACAAGATATCCTCCCAACCTACAAAAACTGAAGGAGATGACAAAAAAAAAATTCCAAAAAGGGAACTTTTCCAATTCTTAAAAGAGGAGAATAATAGCAAACTACTTTGATTTACAGCACCACAATTAAATCTCCTAAGACTCAGAAAAACTACTAGTGTTTCCTTTGAACGATTGAGCATTCCTCTCTAGTCAAAGCATCTTTCCTTCCCTGAAGGAAGAGGGCAAATCTTCCTGAACCCAAGATCTCCAAATGGTGGAAAACGCATGGTGGGAGTCTTCTATTTGTTTGTAGCAGAGCATAAGCAATAGGATACACCAAGAAGGAGAGAGTGCTTGATTGTGGTGCTTCCTCGAACCTATTTACTGTATCCAATCTATTATTAAGATACATTCCAAAAAGATAAACAATCTTACTCTAGTTGGAATCTTGCCACATGAAATCACCCTGTTGTATATGACAACAGGGGCGCCTTGGTCACTACTACAGTTTTTAAGTAAGGATTTCACAAGAAGGTTCAATTCTAAGATTCACAAATCCAAATCCAGATTCCACACCGAAGAGACTAAAAAATTTCGCATCTCTTAGGTCTCATTGGAAGTTAATATTCCACCCATCCACAATCTCAGATCAACGCTCTTCATGCTTTTCCTTTACTTTCCCCAAAGGCATACTATAAATGAAGGAAGATTGAATTAAGGGTTCTCTGTGGCCCAAGGCTCCAAGCATCCTCCCAAGATAAAAGTTTCTAACCTTGCTTTCACAGGAGGGAAGGACCTATCCTTCAGTTCCAAGCATCCTTCCCAACCCACGGCCTGCTAGTTCTAACTTCTATTGTTTTTGTTATCTGTAGTCTTCCATCTAATTTGAGCAAACCAAATCTACTTTTACCTTCACCTACCAAAGTACTTCCTTCTCCTTACAAAATCTCCACTACCATTTAGCAATCATAAGAGAAGAGCAGAGTCTTTTCAAGATTATCTGCACCAAACCTCTATGTTCCAACAGCAAACAAGTAGTTTCCTAATTAACCAAGTGCTTCACTTCCTCCATTGTTTCAGCCCCAGATGAAATCTCTAATCAGTTATCCACCCTGTTTACAACCTCACACAACATCGTGAATAGAGGAATAAAAATAAAAGCCTTTTGAGCAATGTAATTGGGAAAAATAGATTATTGGAAGAAGGGAGTTATGCTCTCTTCTGCAGTCAGTCCTCCCTAATAGATTGAAGCATTTCTCTTAAGTTTGAAATTTTAGCAAGGGTTTAGAAAGTTTATTTAAAAGTTGAATTATTAAGGAAAGTTTTTGGCAAACGATCTTAGGAAGATGTTTGAGTGAATTTATTTGTTTTTCATATGATTTAGTATAATATTTTTTAAAATATCCATAAGTTTTGGGGTCAACTTGCACTCACCTTGACTAATCTTATAGGATAATTGTTTGAGCAAGAAACGTGTATGATTTCTAAGTCCCTTCATTCGTTTGCTAGCCTCATTGACCACTAGGTCGACTCGAGGTGGTTAAAATGGTTTTGTACATTAACCTTTTCAAATTATTTTCCATCCTTTCTAAATTTAAAATATATATATTTGGCAAAATATCTTTCTTGTTCTTTGATTATTTCTTTGTCATACTCATATTATTTCAAGAATATAACTCATACGATACATTTAATGGTTATACTTTAGAATACTAATGACTCTATATGAACAGTAAATTTAATGAAGAATACAAAAACACACAAAAATTACAAAATACTATTTCGGTTTTTGGTTTTTTAAATGAAAAACTAATTTTTAAAATTATCCTACCTACGAAGTTATATATGTAAAAAAAAAAAAAAAAAAAAAAAAAGGGAAATTTTGACCGATAGAAAAAATGTCAAATTATTTAAAGAAAATAGCAAAAAAAGCCCTGATAGACATTGATAGTCTTCTATCAGTATCTATCAATGATAGTCTTCTATCAGCATCTATCAATGATAGATTTCTATCATTTCTATCACTGATAGACTTCTATCAGAATCTATCACAACTATCTAAATATTTTGCTATTTTGTGTAAACAGTTTCCCTTATTTTTCTATTTTTAAAAATTCCCAAAAAAAATAAAATAAAAGGTTAAAACTTGTGCCCGTAGTCTGTAGATATTTTTTGACAGGAAAACACAAAGCTACAATATTTAAAGCGCGTAGAGTGTGCAATGGAAGTGAGCTAATGATAGTTGAAATGTCAATAGATACAGAGAGAAACTCTGGATAACATTGCAGTTTTATTATTTTGGATAAGAGATAACATTGCAATTAATTGATAAATAGAACAAACAGATTTTATATATATATAGAATTATTCTTATAAAAAAAGACATAAAAATACCAAACACATCAAATAAACACAAACTATCATTGCATTAGTTATTACAAAAACCTTCCCGTTAAGGAAATAGTGTGAAGAGGTTTAAGATGGACAAAATTTTAGAGTCCAAATCTTTCAAAGCATGTACGTTACCAGGTTAAATGTGCTAAAAAAAGACTAGAAATATTGTAAAAATAAAAGAGTCTTTCACAAAGGATTTACCTCTCAAAACGCACCCATACCAAATAGAAGATCCTCTTCCAACTTGAACGTCCCCAATAATGGATGCACTTGGAGCTACAAATACGTCCTTGTCAACAACAGGAGCCTTATCAAATACATTCATCAGAGTACGATGCCTAGACACTGCAAGAAACCTCAGACATATTAGACCATCAGGTATCAAGACGATAGAACAAGAAAGGGGAACTCATAACCAAACTTAAACACCACAACAACCCATATACAAAAGAAAATTAAGCAAATCTATCGAACAAGAAATGCGTTTCAGTGAAAGTGCCATCAACAATCACACTTTGAAATCCCCAAGAGAGTCATTTCACTAAAACTATTACTCCCAAAGTACGTCTGCATTTGTAATTAAGAATTCCACAATATCCCAGTAAGTATCGTTTGACCGCATTAGACACCCCCTCTTCGGGAATCAAATCAATAATTCTAATATAAATCCCCAAAGAATTCGTCTACATATCCCTAAACCTAATACTCGAAACCTCGGCCACTTCACAAATTGAGAATCAATGTTCTCCCTGGCATACCTATTCAATTCTGTTAAAATTAAAAATACACGCACGCTATACGGCTAATAAGCGTATTTCATCAATCAAATTCAGACAACATCAATTAGCATTCCCACAAGCTGATCCAGTCAAAATAACAAGACTCCTAAAACATACCCAGATGACAGTCAAAATTAAAGGTGGAAAGATCCGAGACTAGAAGAACGTGCTATACCCGAATGAAAAAAGAAAAATGCTTACGCTGTTCTTGGAAGAAATATCTCCCTTGGAGGCGGCAGCCAAGGCGATCGATTGCCTGACCGGTCTCACGGATCCAAAACCCAACGGTGTAAATAGCTTTCCCCAGAGTTCCCATCGTCTTCTTCTTCCTTCTGCTCTCTGATCTCGCGCTATTCAGAGGCTACCAAGATCACTGGAAGCTTTTGGGCTTCTTCGTGTAGGCTTGAGAAATGGAACGAGGAAGGCAGCAGAGCTAAGAGGAAGAAATGAGATTGCACAATAGGGTAGAATATCCCACAAAAAGGAAGGGCAATTTGGAAATCTAACTACTTAAAACGGTGCGTTTTAGTTGCCTCGGACATGCTGCAAGCTTGCAACTGCAAATTAGTGCTTACTCATTGTTGGATTAGAGTGTGATTTTACAAATATGCCCGTTGCTTATTTATTTTAGGATTTTTGTTAAATTATACCAAATATCCATCCACATTTAGACTAAGTTTCATTTATGACTCTGGATTTTAAAATGTTTTTTATTGTCGAAATTTATTTTATTTTAGAAAATATCATTGAAGAGTTTCTTTTCTTGCTAGAATAATATGAACACGGATGCAATTGTTAAATGTATATATTAGAATACATACTTGACATCATTTATAAATTTATTTGAGTAAATCAAACGTGAGAATTAGGATGTAAGATATCATTTTTTCACCTATTTGTGTAAAATAGACCACGTAAATGATTTTTTAATATTTTTTCATATAAATTTATAATAGCAACAATATTAGTATTCTATATATTAACAAATAATATCATGCATATCTTATAATTTTTACACACGTCAGTTCTTAATTTTAATTTAATGAAGAATGATGTAATATTTAAAACAAATTCAAAGTTCATGGCAATTTTTTAAACAAATTCTAAAATTTAAGGGTAAAATTGATATTTTTAAAATGTAGGAGTATAATTAAAACTTAACCTGAAGTTTGAGTATTTTGTATTGTCTAATCTATATTTTTTTAAAAACCAAACCATCTATCGAGAAGTTGAGTTTGAAATCTCCTCTTCCATGTGTTGTTAAATTATTTTGAAAATAAAATCATCGTGATGACATAAAAATAAAAAAAAATCAAGTATAATGGTATGTACTCCTTCAATTCATAATTTGTCACGTTTTCTTTGTAACATATTATTTTATTTTATGAACTGACATATTTTTATTAAATGGTTTTAGTTTGATTTTACAAACAATGAACATTAGTGGTATGGATTTTTGTTCATACCACCATAGTATTGAAAAATCTCACTTGCATTGGTTAAATGTGAAAAAAATTCCTCTTAATGTGGTGTAGTTTTACCTTCTAGAGATGGATTGTACTTGTAAGACTAAATTTATGATTTTTTTTAAAAGATATTCAGACTAAAATTAAACAACTGAAAGTACAAAAATTAAAATTAAATAAATTATGAAGCATAAGGATTAAAATGATATTTTAACCTTAGTTAAACTTAATAGATTTAAGGAGAAAAAAAATTCATATTTGGCCACATAAGTTTAATTCTATAAATTTGGACCATAAACTTTATATTTTGTCGAATTAGACTCTATAATTAATAAATATTTTCAAATTTTACTATCGTTCAATTTTTCGCTAATTCACAAACTATTTTAAGTAAATTAAAAAAAACAGTGTAAGTAATATCTGTACACTTATTAATTTCAACAAAATATAGTTTTGTACAAAAATGATTTTAACAACGAGTCAACCATTTAATAAAAGGTTGTTTTTAAATTTTTTTAAAAAATAACTAAACTATTTATAAATATATAAAAATTTAACTTTATAAGTCTATCACGCAACCGTACAGATTTTCTATATTTATAAATAGTTTGATATTTTTTTATGTTTATAGTAGTTTTTCTTTAACCATCATGGATTGATGAGAACATAAAAAAAAAAATCCAAAGGGCTAAGAGGTTGTGGGTTCAATCAATAATGAGATTATTTTATCAATAAATATTGATATTACATCAATTTATATATATATGTCTTTTTTTTTTCTACACTTTTGTCCATTCTTATACCTAAAGTTTCATGACGATATATTCAAGTTACAAATGATATATATGTCGTCTCTATATTTCGAATCTTAAAATCGTGACGTTACGACTCAATTTTGAGGAAGTTGAATTTAATATATATATATATATATATATATATAACTCTAATATAAAAATTTTGTTCATTTTGCATATGATAACTTTAATTTAAAATATTATTTATTCGGTAAGATGCTACACGTGACAAGTTATTTATTTATTTTTTAATAGCACAAAAAAATGTAAAATTGAAATATTAAAAGATTTTATTCCATCTCAATTAACATAATTCAAATGGTTCATAAAAGGATAAAATTTTAGTTCATAATTATATTTGTTAAGTAAAAAGAAAAAAAAGGGAAAAACAATCACGTACAACACACGTGTGAAAAGCTTAGTTATACAAGAAGCATAAAGTCGAGGAGGGCTCGAGCCCCTCCTTGGCCTATACTAAATCCGTCCATGGATGTATTTATATTTTTTTTTTTTGTTTTTAAGTATTTAGTATAATTTAATATATGTATTATTATTATTATTATTATTATTATTATTTTAGTCCTACATTCCCTTTTCAATTTAATTTCTCCTATATTTTCATTCGTAATTTCGTATGCATCAGCCCATTCTTATTTTTTCCTTTTAATTTTTGTTATCAACCATCCAGCTTTCTAAACCCTACTTCAGGTTCAGTCACTCCCTCTTTCCATTACCAACCACTGCCCTCCGCACGCCGTTCCTCCCGCCGCCGTCTCACCGGCCGCCCCACGCTACACTCTCAGCTGCCGCACTCGCGGCCCCCTCCTTTTCACATTATCTCGCCAATCAGTGTCAATTATCTCTATTTTTTTTCTCAGAAACGCAGTCGTTCAGCTCCTGACCCGCGCCGTTGGTAAGATCGCGCCGCCACCCTCATTTTTCAGGTCCTCAAGGTTTTAATTTCTGTTTTGGTTTATATTTTTTTGGTTTGGTTTTGGTGGTTTATACGCTTCACCCTCAGGGAAGAAAATCAAGAACATTTGTTTTTGTTGATTTGTTCTTCAACCAAAGTTCGAATATTCTTAATGAAAACTTAAAACTAAAAATGCATACCTCACAATTTAGAAGAAAAAGAGGATTAAATCAATGAATAAAAAAGGAACAAGTAACATATCATGTTCATCCGAATCAATAAACAAAGAGGAGAAAAATGATTAAGAAGATGAACAAAGCAAAAAAAAAAAAAAAAAAGAACTCACATGGTGTGATCGGCTGTAAAAATCTTGTTGGAAGGAAACTGTATTTGAAAAGGTTGAGATATTTGAAACGGTTGAGATTATTGTGATCAATTAAAAAGAACAACAAAATAGAAAACTAACCTAATTGAGGCATAGGGAGGTGTTTGAACATGTCGTGGGGTAGAATTGGGAATAGATGTTGTTGCTTCTGCTGCTGCTGCTGTCTTTTTTTTTTTTTTTTTTTTTTGTGGGGGGGGGGGGGGGGGGGGGGGTATTTTTCCTGTTTTTTCCCCTGTTTACGATCGTGGCAAATCCGACCAATTTGGAATGAAATTTGTTTTTTTAGAAAACAAGATTTCAAATTCCTAATTTTTTTGTTTGCCAGGGGTTTCAAGCAAGGGGTTAGGGACCGAAGATGAGCCTAAAGCATTTACTTCTTCGTCAAACACTGAAGAATTTTTCGAGAGTCAACGGCAACTTACTGCATTGGCAATCACCTATCAACATCAATGCCACTCGCACATTCATCACAAGTCCTTCGTTTTCTTTGCTTGATCAACACTACGGTTGTTATTCTTCAATCGCTGTCCGAAATTTTGAGCTCAGCAAATCAAATTCAATTTTCAGTAGGTGCATTCACTTCACTGTAACTAAGTTGAGCGGTGCAGCAATTGAGCCAAAACTCGAATCTGCAGACGTTGAGGATGATGATGGATCAATGAATGAGTTTTTATCCAGATTTGTCTGGATAATGCGTGGGAAGATTTCTGAAGCGTTTCCGGATTATGATAAGCAAACAGTTAATTCGATGCTTTTGATGATTGTGGAAAAAGTAGTATGTGAAATGGAAAAGGGTAGCTTTGAGCAGAAGTTAAAGGCTTCAACGGATAATCCAGATTGGGACCTAAGCGAGGATTTGTGGAAGACAGTAAGTGAAGTTAGCAACATGGTTTTGGATGATATGAAGAAGGCTACAAAGAAAGAGAAAATGAAGGGTTTTCTGCTGTCTGAGGAAGTTCAGGAAATGTGTAGGTTTGCTGGGGAAGTTGGCATTCGAGGGGATATGCTGAGGGAGTTTAGGTTCAAATGGGCCCGTGAGAAAATGGAGGAAAGTGAATTTTACGAGAGTTTGGAGCAGCTCAAAAAAGAGGCTCGCACCCAGGAAGAAAACAATGATTCTCCAAGTGGTGCAAAGGCTGCATCCGAGGCTGTTTCTCTTCCAAAAAGGCGAGGGAAGTTAAAGTACAAGATTTATGGTCTTGATTTATCTGATCCTAAGTGGAGTAAAGTAGCAGACAAAGTCCATGAGGCAGAGGAGGTGCTTTTGCCGCAGGAAGCAAAGCCAATTTCTGGGAAATGCAAACTGGTTACAGAGAGAATTCTTTCGTTAAATGAGAACAATGACCCATCTCCATTATTGGCTGAATGGAAAGAGCTTCTTCAACCCACTAGGATTGACTGGATTACCTTACTTGATAAGTTGAATGAGAAGAATAGATTCTTATACTTCAAGGTAAAACATCATCTCTTATTTTCTCCCCCTCTCGCCTTGTGTTATTGTACAGTTTTTATTGTCCGTTTTAAAATTCACGCAGTTACCCTATATAAGATACCTGTTGCGTGGTGGAACACATTAAATAGGCTTGTGTTGTCAATGCAAACCATGTAGAATCCTATCAAGCTATCCGGCAGATCAACATTTTTTATTACAAAAACAAATAACTTTTACTTGTGTAACGGTCAAGTATATGTGCTTATTTGGCGATCCATTGAGAGAGCCAAATTATTTGACTAGTAGCTGGAAGCTGCTGTTTTCTTTGGAAGATTTATAAACGGGGGAGAAAAAAGGAATTTTTTTTTGCCACTTGTTATTTTTCTTAATTGTTATTGTAATGTTTTTATGTTCTGAAAAGAGGAGAGGAAATTTCATTTATCCAATGCATTCGTAGTTAGAATTGCTGCTTGCATTGTGAGCTCGTGGTTGTTTTTGTTTTGAATGTCATATATATAGAGTATCTTTGATTTGGAGTTCTGAAATGATATGATGTTACCCTCTGCTCTTTTAATTGCTGGCGTTATGCATTAGGGGTGTTTATCAATGAAACTTTTCTATTCCATATTATAAAGAACGATGCAATGTTTGCAATAAGACCCTAATTCAAATTTGTTGCTTATTATGAATGAAGGTAGCAGAACTTCTTTTGAATGAAGAGTCTTTCCAGACCGACATCCGTGACTACTATAAGCTTGTTGATGTCCATGCTAAAGAGAACCGCCTAGAGGATGCTGAGAGGATTCTTAAGAAGATGAATGAGAAGGGCATTACACCAGACATTTTAACAACCACAGTTTTGGTTCATATGTATAGCAAGGTCGGCAATCTCGATCGTGCAAAGGAAGCTTTTGATACCTTGAGGAGTTACGGCTTCCAGCCAGATGAGAAGGTTTATAATGCCATGATAATGGCATTTGTAAATGCTGGACAACACAAGTTGGGCGAGTCACTGGTGAGAGAGATGGAAGCAAGGGACATCAAACCCAGCAAGGACATTTACATGGCATTACTAAGGTCATTTTCCCAACGTGGTGATATTAGTGGTGCTGGGAGAATTGCCGCTGCTTTGCAGTTTGCTGGATTCTCACCAAGTTTGGAGTCATGTACATTGCTCGTTGAGACATATGGGCAAGCTGGTGATCCTGATCAGGCAAGGAACAATTTTGACTACATGATGAAACTTGGGCACAGACCCGATGACAGGTGCATTGCAAGTATGGTTGCAGCCTATGAAAAGAAGAATATGTTGGACAAGGCTTTGAATCTTTTACTACAGCTTGAAAAGGATGGATTTGAGCCTGGGGTTGCAACTTATGCTGTTCTTGTAGATTGGTTGGGTAAGTTGCAGCTGGTTGAAGAAGCCGAGCAGGTATTGGGCAAGATTGGCGCGCAGGGTGACTCCCTCCCTTTTAAGGTTCATATTAGCCTATGTGATATGTACTCGAGAGCTGGAATTGAGAAGAAGGCGCTGCAAGCTCTGGGGGTCTTGGAAGCTAAAAAGGAGGAGTTGGGACATGTTGATTTTGAGAGGATCATAAATGGACTTATAGCAGGTGGCTTTGGGCAGGATGCTAAAAGAGTGCACGGTGTTATGGAGGCCCAGGGTTTTACTGCATCCCCACCACTTCAGATGGCTCTGAGGACATCTCAAGCTCTTCGTGGCAGAAGACTACCTTGAGATGATTTTTTGATCGTTCATAAACTTATCGACAATTTGTTGCTGCTGGCGTAAATGTGAATATTTACCACCAACTAGAATTCTGTGGCGAAGCTAGTGGCTGGAAAGATTTTGTAGGATGGAATGGAATCTCTATGGAAAAAATTGGCATCTCAGCATTTCTTTGTGAGGCAGTGTTATTTCCCCCCTCCAAATATAGGTTAAACCCATCTCTAGTTTTAACTTATCCATCTTTTAACCATGCCATATTCTTTTGTGTTCCAACCTAGAAGGTAGACTCGTGTTTGTTTGTTTGTTGTTTTTTTTTCCCTCCCTTTTTTTGATTTTTTTTAACCTTTACCTCTGTTTTCCTTCTCCCGATTGTTTATGCCTTGGTTGCACATACTTGACAACTATTTTCTTCATGTTGTTTATAAAAAATGCTTTTTTTTTTTTTTTTTTTTTTGCATTTACCTTTGCTTTTCTTCTCCTAATTGTTTGTGCCTTGGTTGCACATGCCTTTATTTTCTTCATCTTATTCATAAGATAATGCTTGGAAAAAAAACTATCATGCCTAGTGGACCATAAGGGTCAGGGAGATAACAAAGGGCTTGGAGGGAATGGATTCAATCCATGGTAGCCACCTACCTCCTACCTCTTGTGACTTTCCTTGGCTCCCAATATTGTAGGGTCAAGTGAAAATTTGTCCGAACACTCACATATGTATAAGAAAAAAGAAAATATAAGGATTTCACAACATGATTTAGTAACAGGTTCTTAAATCTTTTTCCTTGTTTGGTTTACATGTATCCATTGTCAGGCTCTCTCAATAAAGTATGCTTTCTGTTACATCAATCATGTGTTTTCCAATTCCTAGAATTCGAGTTTTAATAATATTCTCCTTTTATATACTCGTTTAGTCGCTCGAGTTCTCCATTTTGCTGCTCTACAACTGCTCTGACAACATCTACTATAGAAATCATGCCAACTAGTTTGCCATCTATCACAGGAACATGTCTTATGCGATTCTCTGCAAATGCCAAAAACTTCAACTGGATTATTCTCCTCTTAGATGATCGTTGATGCAGCTGGAGAAGGAGCTGACTTCCCTTTTTTATGGTAATTTCAGAATCTAAATGACACTGTATTTAGTATTTACCTGTCATAAGCTGCATTGCTTTAAGGATGTTCGTGTCGGACGTTACAGTTACTAGTTTGTCCTGTTGTTGAAAAATAAAAATGTATGATTGAGAACTGTTGTTTGTAATCTGGTTTTGTAGCTGAGGGAAGACAGAAAATAACCTCGCAAGTCATTATTTCTCCAACTTTTGTGTATATGGGAGATCTCCCATCTGCTATTATTTTCTTCAGGTAGTCTGCTTAGGACCATCAGAAATCAGCAATTACCAAGTCGATATTCATGGAATACAACACAAAGGAGGGAAAAATACCTTTTTGGTCCCTAGATTTTGAGTCTAGCTTTTATTTGGTTTCTAGGTTTCAAAATGTTTTACATTTAGTCCTTGGGTTTTGAGTTTGGTTTCAATTTAGTCTCTTATGGTTTCAAAATGTTAGAAATTCACCTTTGAGATTCGAGTTTTGTTTCAATTTGATTCCTTAATTTCAAGATTCACACTTTTAACCTTGATTTTTCACCACTCTCACTTTTTGTGTTTAGTGTTATTCTTCTAAATTAAGTTTCACTACTTTTCATCACTTTTAAAATTTTATATTTTAAAATTCACTTCATAATTATTTTAAAGGGCAAAATACATTTTTAGTCTTTGAGCTTGAGGTTTAAAGTTGATGTCTATTTAGTCTCCAATGTTTTAAAAGTGACACTTTAGTCCTTGAAGTTTGAAAAATAGTTCTAAATGATCCTGTTGAGTTTGCAATTTTAAATGATTTGGAAATATTTCTTCATTTTATATTATTTCTATATCATGTAACATTTTTTTCTCATTTTTCTTTTCCTCCCTACTCTCTTGCATCTCGTTTTCTTCTCTCATTGTCCATTAAATTTCTCACCCAAAGGCCAAGAGATAAAGTTTTTGGATTGCCTAAGAGATAAAGTTTCTCCTATTTTCGTCTCTCATTGTGCATTGAATCTCTCAACAAATTTTTTCAGTTAGATTTTTTTCTTTATGTTTTAAATCTTTATGCGGAGAAAACCATATGTCAAGCCCTCTATAGAAGTAGCTGTTGTAGACATTTTACTGCAATGGATGACAAATTAACAAGGAAATAAGTTTTGGAATTGGAGATGAATTCAATTTTATGCAATGTAGGTAGCTCGAAGTAGTAAGTTTTATTAAGAAATTGGCCCTGTTTTTTTTTTTTCTCCCTTTTTTGATTTATAGGAAGAAAGGTTGTTTTATGTCACCCGTTGTGATGTAAGAGCCCAAATTGAAAAAAAAAAAAGAAGAAAAGAAGCAATGATTAAAATCGACAGATTTATCACCACCAGAATGAAATCTCAGGGATTGTTTACATAAAAAGAAAAAAAAATCAGAAACATCTAATGGCTAAACTTTAATAAATTATGATGAAAAAAAACACCGCAAAAAAAAAAAAAAAAAGATGAAGAATGTTTTTATTTTTCTTTTGTTAAATGAAATGTAATGTGATAATTAAGGTTACAAATGGAGTTTTAATTAATTAATTGGTTGATTGATAAAGTTTGTTTTTTTTAATAGAGGAGAAAAAAAATAATGAATGAAAGAATAGAGAAACTAAAAAAAGGGAGAATTTATCGGATTTCAAGTGCATGTTAAAATAATCTAGGAAGAAGAAAGGGAGGGAAGAGAAGATGAACAAGAAAAAAGATTGGGGAATAATGAGAAGAATGGAAGAAAAATGAGAGGGAAGAGAGTAAATATTTCTAAATCATTTAAAAACTGTCGACTCATCAATGCCATATCTATTAGTCAATTAATAGGGGATCATTTAAAATTACTTTCCGAACTTCAGGTACTAAAATGTCATTTTTTAAATCTAAAGTGTCCTAGTGTAAATCAAAGTTAAAAGTGTAAATATCTTGAAATCTAAAGACTAAGTTAAAACAAAATTCAAATCTAAAAAATAAATGGTAACAAACGTTGGGATAAAATGGGACGAAAAATAAATTGAAATTAAGTTAAAAACAATGATGAGGCATCACATTAGCCTTTTCAGTTACCTCGTTCTGTGACAATTCCAGCAATGTGTTCTCCTTCAGATTTCAACACCACCAGAGATCCAATGTTATTTCTAGCCATCTGCAACAAACAACAACTCCTCAATCTTCATAAGAACAAAAAAAAAACTTCCCAGCTTTTGGAAATGGTGAAGAACTGAAACGAGAAAATCCCTACATTTTGCACGGCGTCAATGGCGGTATCCTCCGCTTTACAGGATAACCAAGCGGACCCAATACTTCCATCTCCCTTTTTCTTAACGACCTCTGCCACAGTAATATTCTCCAAACCTTTCAGCGGAGAAGACGGACCACCTTCTAATACCGATCCTTCCAATAACTTTTCCACTTTATTTGTTTCTCTCCTACACGACTGATGCGAGATTGCGATCTTCTTCAACGTCTCTTGCCACGATCGCACTGCTCTCACGATCCCCTGCATTCTAATTCTGTTCATCAAAGGTTTGAATAAGAAATCATTTGTATTAATTCGAATCATTTTTTCATTTCTGTTATGAGTGATTGAAGAAATTCGTGAAGATTAGGGCGAAAATTGACCTTGGATCTGGATTGGACTGTAACAGGAAGCTCCGTTGAAGATCAATGTAAGCTATGTTCTGTATTTCCATGGGGATTTGAAATAGAATAAACAGGAATAACTTGCAATTATCATTCATCTCATTATGAAACTAATTTGATTAGTGCACATCATTCTTTGCTTTACAAGAATGTCTTGCAATCATTGATCATAATTGATCTCATCACGAAACTAATTTTTCAATTAATATTGCGATTACTGAACATTCGTTGCTTCAATAATCAAGAAAAATCTCTCATTTTTGCGTTTAGACGGTTGAGTTGAGTTTTTTAATTTTATTTATATATATATATATATAATTCTAACTAATCCTCGTATTAATCTCATATAACAAATGGTGATATCACTTATTCCTATAAAAATATGATAGCATTTTCATACCCAATCAAACTTCATCATCTTTCATTTCTAGAAAATTATATTCTTAAACTGTCAAACATCTTATCTTTTATAGACATCTTGAAAAACTTTAAATCAAACGTCCTTAACATGTGTTTGATTTTGACATGACTTTTTTTTTTTTTGTTCAGTGTGTAAATACTAAGTTGACGACTCAAAGTTGAATAAAATAACAATTCAAAAAAGTAGAAACATTTTAATGTGCAAAAACACGGTACCCGAACTAAAGTTTAGAAATCAAACTTGTAAGGTAAGTTTATAATTTTTTTTTAATAAAGCAATTATTAGTTAACAATATTCATCTTTAAAAACAACATTATTATTACAAGAATCTTAAATTGTTTAATTTTTCATGTCAAGAATATTTCAATCGCGACTTAAGATTTTGGGAAGATTCCAATTGCCAAGAATTATTTCTTCTCAAAATCTTGTTAAATATCATCTAATGTGGAATATATTCTTATGCCCTCTAAAATGATATTACTTAAGGAGTCAGTTTTTTTTTTTTTTTTTTTTTTTTTTTTTTTTTTTTTTTTTTTTTTTTTTTTTTTTTGCATTTCCAAAACTCTCTTCAGATCTCTATCCAAACCAAATTCTCCTTTTCTTTTAGGCACAAAAATATTCTCACAAATTGCTTCTCCATGTACATTTTAAGCCTTAAGCCAATTCATTTTACCACAAAAAAGTGTAATGCCTCAAAGGAAAAGGGGATTCCTTCTTCTTTACTTGGGAGGGGGGCAAAGAAAGAAAGTAAGCTAAAGATGGAAGTTTTCAAGCAAAAGCTAGTCCAAAAGTTGGCATGTTTCCAAAGTATCCAATGCCAAATTATATATTTGCTTTGGACAGGATAACTTCACTGATAAACCCAACATTCCTTTATTGTCTGTTATGTCACACTCACAATTGCGCATTCTACTTCCTTGGCAATCGTTAAAAGCTTCTCCTCATCCTGCAAATGAGTCGTCAGGATGGAGTTTTGAGCCTACAGATGAAACGGAAACTTCTGCTTCTGCAGCTGATACCGTGCCAAATATTCGACATCAACCGGTACAGTCTCTTGAGATAAATCCAGAACAACCTCCTTTAGCACCAGCTCAGGCACTTGAAAAAAGTGAAACTATGCCACCTTCAAAATCTCATAAGGCAAGCAAAGTTCAATCTCAGCCACCATCAAATTCTCGAGCCAAAAATCGGTCCCGAACAGCTTCCAAGCCTCCATCACAATCTAAAACAATCCCTCAATCTTCAGTTGCTTCCAAGTCTCCTTCAACATCAAGCAAAGGCTCCCCATCTCAGGATACTTCAAAGCCATCATCACCAGCAGGCAAAGCCTCTCCATCTCAGGATGCTTCTTCAAAGCCTTCATCACCTGCAGCAGTTGCATCTACTGCTCCTCGAACCCGGATTGCTTTGAAGCCATCATCTCCATCGTCTCAAACATCCAGTAAAAGCCATCCAAATAAAAAACCAACATCACAATCAAGAATTAAAGCTGATTCTCAGCCTTCATCATCTTCAAGGTCAGCATTTCCATCTCAAGATTTTTCTATGCCACTGCGGTCGCCATCTCAAGAAAATTCTCGACAACAACCATTGGAAAAAACCTCTCGGGTTCAGTCTCCATCTCATTTGTCCAGTAAACCTACTGCACAATTAACATCACAACAACCTATTAAGTCTCCAGCAGCCATTGGAACTCAAATCCATCCAAATTCAAAACCATCATCCCAATCAAGATTTAAAGCTGATTCTCAGCCTTCATCACCTTCAAGGTCAGCATTTCCATCTCAAGATTCTTCTATGCCACCACGGTCGCCATCTCAAGAAATTTCTCGACAACAAGCATCGGAAAAAACCTCTCGAGTTCAGTCTCCATCTCATTTGTCCGGTAAACCTACTGCACAATCAACAACACAACAACCTATTGAATCTCCTACAGCCATTGGAGACCAAACAACAGATGGAATCATTTCTCATCCCGCAAATCAATCCCCAAAAGCAAGACCTACAAACAGGGAAACTCAGTTGCAAACCAAATCAACGCAGCCTCTGAAACCAGACAGGAAACCAGTGGAATCGAAAGCATCAAAAAATCAGCCTGAAACCAAGGAAGAGCTCACATCTAAGAACACTTCCAATCCCCATCCGAACCAGGACTATTCTGAAATCCCAACACAATCCGATCAAAACATGGAAAATGGCTTACATTCCTTTCTAGAATCACAGGCAGAGTCAAAAGAAACTAAGGAAGATCTGGCAAAGACAACCAATGCACTTCAAACCAAAGCATCTAGAAGCACATTAATCACATCTTCCAAAAGTCGTTCATCATTTGAACCAGAAAAGTGGTACTCACAACAGGAAGAATCCATGGAAGACTTATCCAAAGTTTTTCAGAAACTAAACATCAAATATTCAGACAAGGAAAATCAAAAGAGCTTCACAACATTGATCGGCGATAACAAAGGGTCGTCAATGCACTTACTCTCCGGTGAAGCCAAAAGCGAAAGCCCAATCCACATCCACCGTCAATATAAGAGCGATCCAGATCAAAGCCCTAAAAGTTCCACAGAAATCGAAGGAAATTTCAATAACGAAACACCGCAAGATTCAAGAACAGAGGAGAATCCATCACCCCTGGAATTATATATCAACGTCAATGTACAAGGTATCAACAACTCAATCATGTGCAATACCTCATTTATAGAGAATGATCCTGGAGTCAAGTTGAAATTCCCTCGAGAACCAACAAAATCTGAAGATGAATTAGAGGCTCATCACGCTAGAAAAGCAGAATACAGTCCGAGACCGGCGGAGAAGCTTACGTATGAACCCAGAGTAAGACGAAGATGCCTCAGAGGGATGTTAATGGAGTCGAGCGATTCTGAGGTCGAGAATCCAGAAAAGTCTCGACGCCATGGCTGCCGGTATAGTCGTAATAGCAAAGGAAAAGAGGTCGAAACTCTGTAATGGGGAAAATCTTCAAGCATCATTCGTAACAATAGAGAAATATTCAAACGCAGAAAAGAAATTTGAGAAGGTGTGTGTATAAAGAATTTGAAACTTGCGTGCATTATATTTAAAATCTATGGAGGTTTGATTGTAATAACTATAAGAACTGAAATTTTCCATGAAAATCAGCTTCAAAGTTTACAAATATTTAGCCTTCTACTTACCTCTTTTATATGATGATCATATCTATCAACCTTAACGTGATGATTATGTATATTCCCAGGTTCATTTTTCTCACACATTGCTATGCTTTCGCTCAAATATTACAATGGAAAGGAGATAAAATGAATATCAGGTTAAATTTAATTTGTTTTTGGGCCATCATTAATCATGTAGGGGTTGAGAAATGAGTCATTCCTACAAAAAAAAATCTCATTTTAGTAGGTAAGGAGAAAATTTGTAGATTTAAAAATTAGGGAGTGGAACTCAAAGAGTAACAATGTAATATTTTGAAATCTACAAATAAAATGAAAGTAAACCAATTTCTCTAAATCGATGATTTCTTGAAAAATACAAGGACTAAAAATTAGAAAAATTAAAGATACAAAAATTAAAATTAAAATTAAAAAAGTTGATTGAACAAATGGATAATTTAATATATAGTTTTAGTACAATAAATATAAAAAAACGCATGAAGATTTTAACTTCTAATCTCAAAGAATAAACCAATTGCTGTTTTAATATATACCCTTGTTAGTTAAATGATAGGTGCATTTTATGATTGGTGTTATTAAATATTTTATATTAAAAAGGGAGGGAAAAAAAAAAAACAATGGCCAACCCCCTTATTATACATTATTTACCCAAATTTGAAATGTCTGCATTAATAGATGAACAAATGAAGACAACTTGCCTCACTTCCATTTTTTTCCCTTTCTTCTACAATTTAAAATATAAATTTACAATCTCACTTGCACTTCTAATTTATTAAGTCTTATATTTTATAAGACAACCCATTAATGGTATAAATTGTGATAAATTTAGAGTTTAGTTATTAATTTAACGTTAGAATTGAGTCCATTTTAAAGTTTTTTTTTTTTTTAGAATTTAAAAATTTATATCATTTATAGAGGAGAAGTTTGAACCTACTACGGTTATGATTTACATTATTGATATGTTGTCCAGTTTAATTTTTTTTTTATGGGTTATTGACTTTTTTTTAATTCAATAAATGAACGGTAAAGATTTAAACGTTCGACATATTTAAAAAAGTAAGTAATGTCTTAATCAATTAAGTTATATTTTACATACCATAAAATTAATTTTCAAACCCCTTTATTTAACGGCTTGAGAAGGTTGAAATCTTCATACTCCGCTAATTAAAAATTTTCATACCTCACTTATTGTATGGGAAAAAATGGTGTTTATTTTGTTTGTTTGTATTTAATAAATACATTTTACACCTAACAAAATACAAGACAAGAGAACAATCTCCAGTCGGTGGGCCAGAAATTGGCAAAGAAAACAGGCCCAGTTGACACACGCCTAACTGCCTAGGCCCAAAATTAGCATTGCAAGCAAGAGTCGCCGGCGGATAATACCAAATCTTATTTATATATAAAGAAGAAGAAGAAAAAAAAAGCATAAAATCATTAAATTAAAACATAAAGTCACGATGTTGATGTTGCTGGACTCAATTTTCAATTCAGATTAGTTATCTCTCTATTTTTTTTTTACGGTCGTAAATATAACATTCAAATTTAAAGTATTAGTATATATAATAACATTTTTTTCTAACTTTTATAGTCTAGGTGGTTTATCACTAATAGACCACAAGAGTCTATCGCTAATAGAAGTCTATCACTGATAGACTTTGCTATATTTACTATCTTTTTAAAAAGGTTGCTATACACTTTGTTATTATCTCTAAAATTATTATTCATTACAATTACCTTTTTTTAATCTAATTTAGTTAATCTCTAGTTAGTATTACAAAAAAAGAAAGAAAGAAAAAACTTAAGATTCAATTAAACAAATTCAAGTTACGACTTTCTTTGATTGCGTACAATATAAATTTTGTCAACTAATTTAATAAATTTTGGATAATTTATATTGTTGACCAACCATCAACAGCTTTACACAAATTAGAAGTTTCTACCCTAATTAAGCTGATTATAATGATCTATATAGTGTTGGATATAAATAAATTTTTAGTTTAGATAGAGTAGATATTATTTTTTTTTTTTTTTGGAGTATTTAAATCTTAAACTTTTTCTAAACCATAAAATTAAAGATGAATATTGGTTTTTATTTAAAAATTTTAAATAAATAAGAAAATATACCTTTTTATTTAAAAGCATATGACCAAGGGAAGAATGTGATTTCTCACAAAATCTTTTTTTTTTTTTTTTTTTTTTTTTTGTTATATTTTAATCACAAAATCTAAAGTGGGTGGTATGACATTTCTTCAAAGAAGTGCTTTTGAAGAATGACCAACTAAAATAATAAGAATTTCAAAAGTTGAAATTTCACTCCTGATTTTTTGATAGTATCACAATCACCCAACAAGTTCATTTTAGAATTTTAAAAATGGGAAAGTAGTTGAAAAAAAGATTGTTATCCTATTTGAAAAGACATAATAACCCTTTTTAAAGAGATAAGAAATATATAGCAATTTTATTTTCCCCTTAACATTTATATAACTCTTCTTTTAAGTTTTAAACTATAACGGTCAGAAAATTGTAGAGCCGCTCAACCATAATTGACATGTAGTATATCTTTTAAGATTGAAGATTTGATATCTCTCTATTCTACCATAGTTGTTGTACTAAAAAAAATTACAACAAAAAATATATTTTAGTTGTACACATAAGACGGTTAGAAAATTGAACCATTATTTGACCTTTGTCAAAAACCCTTTATTCTTTTTAAATCAAGATGCATACACTGAAATTGTAGATGTCCAAAAATATAGATGTATGATATTTTTATATAACCATGTTTATTGTTCAAGAAAATTTGTAAGGATGTCCGGAAATATTTAGCATAACCACATTTGTTTTCCAATATTTTTTTGGTGAGAATATTATGAAATTATGTATTATTCCTACAACATACCGTTTTTTGTTTTCAGATAATTTATATTTCAATATAATTAAATTTTTATAACATTTTAGTGTCTTTAATAATTCAAAGCTATTCTTGTCACTTCAACATTTAGTCCATTAAATTTAATGATTTTATTAGTAGAGAGATCTTTTAAAATTATTCTTGAAAACTCAAAGACTAAACTGATCAATTTGAAATATTAGGGGACCAAATGCACATATTTTTGAAAACTAAAGAACCAAAAAGGTCTTTTTTCTCAAAAGTAAAATAAAATAAATATTTTCATTATTTCAATTGAAAATGAATTGAGCTATAAATTATACAATTAAATAGAGTTTACTTTTTATGTAAATGGAAAATATTAACATTATTAATTGCACATAATTGTTTATTATTAATGAATATATAGATTTATTTTAATTATATATATAAAAAAGAAGTCTATCAACATGGGTTTATCAAAAGTTCATGTTGAAAAAGGTATCCAAAACTTTTGCGATACCCCTCAAAATTAGGACATCTTACATTAACGCAAAATAAATCTGTAATCTAAATGTACACCTCATAAAAATCTTGGATCCCGACGAATAAACAACACCTTAAGGAGATGAAATAATGTCACAGGTGAGAAAAAGAGTCTAACACGTGTCTTTCTCAATAATCCATGTGTTATGAGCCTAACCAAATGACCTAATGCGATCAAATAAATGAAAAGAGTCAAATGATCTCACCACTTTTAGCACGTTACTAATAACTTAGCACCCTAATCGAGCCAAAATTTACTCGCAATATCGGATACAAATTGAAAATATGATAGAATAATTTTCCAAAGACTTCCTACAAATTATGGAACGTACTTTATAATAAATAACATGAGGCGGAATCATGCAACTATAAAATAGATTATTATAAAATAATAGGAGAAAGTACTTTTTTTGTCTCTAAGTTTTGGGTTTAATTTTCATTTAGTCCATATATTTTAAAACGTTAATCATTAAATTTTGAATTTTATTTCAATTTAGTCTTTTAAGTTTCAAAATATTACAATTTGGTCCTTAAATTTCAATATTTTCACTTTTAGTGTTAAAAGTCCATAAATTTTAATTAATTAATTAAAGTGAGCATTTAATAAAATATTCGAGGTTAAAATTGTAAATCTTGAAATCTAATGACTAAATTAAAACAAAAACTCAAATTTAAGAATAAAATTGTAACATTTCAAAATTTAAAAATTAAGCTGAAACCAAATTTAAAAATTAAGGAATAAATATGTAACATTTTTTAGGTTCTGAGGACTAAATGAAAACTAAATCTAAAATTTAAGGACGAAAATGCCCTAAAATAATTTATGTGTGTGAAAAAATATATTACTAATTGCAACGTAATTAAACTAAAGAACAAAAAAAAAGTTAAATGAATATTAAACGAATAACAGAAGCAGGTATGGAATGGCACTACCTTCCATATAATAATCGAGGGAATCGTGTACGTCACATCCTTAGTCACGCATTTGACCATTTTACCCTTAAATATTAAACAAATTTTCCTCCAAATGCCACAAACTCACTCTTCCTCTTTTCCCTCTGTTTTTCAATCTCACTCCGCCGGCGCCGCCGCTTCAATCAACAGCAACGCTTTCTTCAATCTCCTTGTCAACGCGTTCCACGATTCAAAAACTTCTTATAAAAACGCTCCAATTCTTCATCGATCATCATCATTCTTCAAAGAAAACGAAATCATCTCTAGTTTAATTATCTGAACTTCCATTATTGAATTAAAAAATGTCTTCTCGGAGCTTTATAATTGCGATCAGTGTTCTTGCGGTGGTCTTTGTGGCGGAGATTACGGCGACGGCGGCAACGACGGCGATTTTGATAACTGTCGATCAATCCGGGAAGGGAAATTTTACGAGGATTCAAGAGGCGATTGATGCAGTGCCGGAAAATAACACGGAGGAAGTGTTTATTGCGGTGAAGGCGGGGATTTACAGAGAGAAGGTGGTGGTTCCGGCGAATAAACCGTACATTACGATCAGTGGAAGAACGGCGGTTGATACGATCATCAGTTGGAATGATAGCAGAATTACTTATGATTCTGCAACTCTTGCAGTTTTGGCGTCTGATTTCGTTGGACGATACCTCACAATTCAGGTTTCTAATTTCTACAGAAAAAAATATATTAATAATTAATTTAGTTATGTGTAGTCTGACAAAAGTAGAAAAACATTTAAAACTATTAACATAAATATACATAATTATATTTATGAATGAAAACAAAAAATAGAAAAATAAATTTAAAGTAAAGTTTTGTTTAGTGATTAAAATTAAAAAGGAAAAAAAAGAAAGGTTTGATTGAGTTATAATTGAATTGATTGGTTGAAGAATGAGTTCGGGGCGGGTGCACAAGCAGTGGCATTGCGGGTATCTGGGGACAGAGTATCATTCACTGCATGCAGATTTTTGGGCCATCAAGACACTCTTCTTGATGACATTGGCCGCCATTACTATAAAAGTTGTTACATTCAAGGAGCCACCGATTTCATATGCGGAAATGCGGCTTCACTTTTCGAGGTTCCAATCTCCTTCAACTCAAACCATTAATATTTCTTCTTCTTTTTCCTTCAATAATTAAATATAGAAAAATTATTATAAATTGAAAAAATATATATATATATATAAAACTATTTATAAATATAAATTTTTTTTACCGTTTATCTAAAATTGACTGCGATAGAATTCTATATTTGTAAATAATTTGACTCATTTTTATATATTTGAAAACAACCTTTAAATATATCCATCAAACATTCTTAATATTTTGTTTTAAAAATAGCCCTATACTTACAAAATTGTAATACAATTTTTGAGCTTTCATAAAAATTTCAAGACTATTATTAGTGCATAAATGTTTTAGAACTTTCGATGAAAATTGAAACTTAAAATAGTGTGGCGGTGACATAGAACAAAAATTTGAATCATTACATTGTTCAGGGTTACAAACATCAATCATACTGTTTCAAATGATTCTAATTTCCGTCTATGAAAGATTAAAAGGTAATATTATAATTGTTGAAAAAATAAAAATACTTAAAAAAAAAATGTTCAAAGGTATTCTCTTTTTACAATTTAGACATCATTTTATAACTATTTAATTTTTTGTTTTTTGTTTTTGAAAATTATGTTTGTTTTGTTACTATCTCTTCGCCATAGTAATTTTCATCATTTCTAATTAAACATTCAAATTCTTAGCAAAATTCCCCCCACACAAAAAAAAATTAAACTATAAAAAACTTAAATCCAAATAGTAATTAAACAGTTGTTTCTTTTTTTTTTTTTTTTTTTTTTGTGTTATTTTTTTCGAATTGGGCCTTTTAGGCTTAGCATAATGGGCCATTTGGGTTTTGGGCTTTTACAGAATTGCCATCTGCGGTCAGTTTCGGACTCCGTCGGCACCATTACAGCCCAACGGAGAGAGTCGCCGTCGGAGAATACGGGGTTCGTATTCATGGGATGTAAAATCACAGGGATAAACTCGGCGGTTTTAGGAAGGCCGTGGGGAGCATTCTCTAGGGTCGTCTTTGGATTCACTTACATGTCTGACCTTATTCTCCCTCAGGGTTGGGATGACTGGCATGACCCTTCCAAACAAAGGTTTAATTATTAATTAACTAATTATTACCTATTTTTACTTTTCAATATTACAACTTAATTAATTGCCTAATTAATGTTTAATTATATTTCGCAGCACTGTGTACTATGGGCAATACAAATGTTATGGAAAAGGAGCCAATCCATCTAGAAGGGTATCATGGTCATTTAATAACATGACTTCCGAAGAAGCTGCACCATTTTTCTCTAAATCCTTCATTGGCGCTGCTGATTGGCTCAGGCCACTGCCAAACCATTTCAAGAGAGCCTTCTCTTCTAAACCCTAATTACAATAATCTCCTCTCCCCCCCCCCCCCCCCCCCCCCCTATTACATACAAAACATTCTTTATTATATTCTTCACTTGTATCTAAACCCTAATAAATCAGTGAATAATATTAATTACATAATTCTTTTCTATACACTTACTATAACAAGATTCAAAATGTAAATTTGGATTCTTTATAATTGATTGGTATTCATTGATTTTTCTTTTTATTATTATTCATTTTCTATGTTAACTACTCAGTTCTCTTTTTCTATCAAATAGAAAATGAATGACAGTTATATTTGAACTTGGGTAATCTGGTATAAGAATGAAGATCAATTTTTTTAGGCTAAAAAATTGGAAAAGCTTGTCTCCCTCACTCTTCTAGTAAACCCAGAAGTCTCTTCTTTTATTTGAGAGATTGATTTGAGCATACAGACAATTAGAGATTCATAAGGTCCCTTGAAAGATTTTTGTATCTTCAAAGTGAAGTGTCAAATAACTCAATGTATTGGAGATGCATCTTCTCTTTAGACAACACATATTGGTGTACGTCGACCCATTAAATCATAGGATGTCATAATCCCTTACTTTGTTATTATTTCAATTGTTGGCTAATATTTGTTGGTTTATTTCATAAATTTTTATAATCATATAGATTATTGGTCCAGTGGTCAATAAGGATAACAAATTTAATAAAGAGCTTAAAAGGAATGAATTTAATCTATGACAATCACTTACTTGCACGTGTAAATTAGTTTGAACACTCACAAATATTAGAAAAAAATATATATGGGCATTTGTTAATTTGGTTGTTTCTATCAGGCTTTTTGATATACATGTTATTGGTGGTAATGTGTCTGGGTATAATGCAACCATATGATTGGGATTTGGAAATATTGTAAGATAGATAATGTATATGAAAGATTTATTTTTTCCTTCCTTATATATTGGGTTGCACCCAATTTGGTGTTAGTGTCATAATTTCATGCATGCCTAAGTGAATATTAACACTCCTCATTCGCCAACATGGGTAGTGGGTGGAGATATTTGAACGGGTATTTAGTAATGTTGTCGTTTTCAAGCCTTATGCGTTTGTTGAGAACTTTTATGATGGGTGGGAATAGTAGAGTGTAAATTGGGTATCAAAATAATTTACTTATCTATTGAACTATATTCGAATTGACGTGAGTATTTGAAATAAATTTAATGATATGTTTGATAATATAATTTTGGTTAACGTGATGTTTTCATTATTATATTTTATTTATTTTATTAATTGCTTTATAGAAGTAAATATAAGATTAAAGGTGCTTTTGATTTAACTTTTCAAATGTTTATCTTTGGAAAAAAAATAATTTTGGAAAAAGTTGGTGGAGTGTTTGGCAACCGTTCAAAATAACTTTAGAAAATTGGATTTGTGAAATAAGTTGGTTTGAGAGAAACGTTTGAAATCAACTTTTAAAATGACTAATATCGACAATTTCCACCAACGATCAACTTCGACAACCAACGCCAACGATCCCCTCTAGCAACTAACTCTAGCATCGACCACCTTTGATGGCCAGCTCCAACGACCAATTTCATCGATCAACTACATTTGTCATCTTCAATGACTAACTCTAATGACCAATTATATTGATCATATGATAGCAAAAATGGGTCAATGAAAATATCTTTTAAATTAGTAATTCATAGTGTTTAATTATCGTCCTTTACAGTAATTTGACATTGATAAAAACAATTTTAGTATATAACGAATCAAACAAATTCTTATATAAATTACTTTGGAGAAAGTGTAATCAAACACATGAGTGTCTTTATTTTAATCAATATTTTTAAAAAGTGTTTAAACGAAAAAGGATTGGTTTGAAAAAATAGATTTTTTTATTAGTCAATCCAAACATAAAAAGAGTTGATATAGAGTATATGTTAGATCTAATAGATTAATTAAGGCCCGTTAAATGGACAATGTGGATTATGTTTTATGTTTTTAAATTCTCCAATCTATTAAATATGCGTTATGTTTTTTTAAAACTATTAGATTCTCTGATTTAAAGTGTGAAAATTTCTAGTATTATGAGAGCACTCTAGTACTATTGTAGTATATAAATTTTTTTATACTACTACTATTAATTATTTATCACAAAAATAATATTTAATAATCATATAGAATGAATAATAAATTGAAAAATTATTTATGATGTTTCAAATAATAAATTGGAATAATATATACTACTGTACTACTATAAACTTTTTTTGTTTTTGCTTGGAAGGTGACAGGCTGGCAAGAATTGGAAAGTAATAAAAGCATGAGCGCGCCGTAAGTTTGATGCGCAGCAAAACAGAATCTCACACCACCTAATCATGTCCGCCGCATCATCAATCTCTGCGGGACCTACCCACTGTACACGTGGCACTCTCCTACGTCAAAAACCCATTTTATCCACACGTACTAAATCGCGACAAAAACCCACGAATTCATCGCCGTACAATTTCATCCTTTTAATTTAATTTTTTTTAATTACAAACATACCCCTCCCGCTTATTTCAATTCGTAATACTTTTCAATTTTAAAAGCTACATTTTAGATTGGACTCATTTAATCATATTTATATTCCTGTCCACTCCAATCTTATAATAATAATAATAATAAAAAATTAAAAATAGCTTTAAAAAGTGAAGGAAGGGTTTATATATAACACGATAGTTGTGTAGAGTTGAATTCAAATCATCGTTAACAATTTTTATTTCAATATATTGATGTATATTAAAGGCTCAAATCAAACATTTAATTTTAAGAAATGTAGTTGAGATTATTGTACGTAAAAATTATTGTTGGACTTTATAAGTGCACTTAAAGGTATAATAAGTCCATTAGCACACTAGTGCATTCATTTATCAGTGAAGGTCAAGTGTTATTTTATTGACTCATCTATTCACTCAATTTTTTTCATTAATATATGCTCAAATTTCATATTATAAAAGTTTTAAAATATCAATAATATTTAGGTGCATCTAAGTTACATTAGATTCATCTTTAAGACATATATATAGTTGCAAATTATAATTTGTCACATTTTTTTGTGTGATTAAGGTGTGTTAAACGAAATTAGTATAGTTTAAGAAGAATCTAAATGCACTCGTAATTCAATTTACATGTACAAATATTACAAATGTCGATGTTTCTTTCTGTAAAAGAATAAAAGTTCAGGGTAATAATTTCAATTCTATGAACATCAAAAAGTACTCTTTGTATAAAATTGCTACCACAGTAAAATCCCTCATTCTGTGGCGTGGCCCATTAATCAATAGCAAGGATGCTTCCCAACCCCACCATAATCAATACATTTTTTCTATTCTAATAATAATAATAATAATAATAATAATTCAACCTTCTTTTACCTTTCGTATACTTTTTCCCTCCAATTTTTAGTTTTAGCTTATTTCAATTTGATTTTAAACTTACCTATATTATATTATTTAACCCTTTAATATCTTATGTGAGTAGTTATTATTTAATTTTTATTAATCCATAATTTTTTTTTATGTTTTGTTTTTTTAAAAATAAATTTGTGTGATTTAATTTGAATTTTGAGGTTTTATAATTAGACCTTAACAACAATGGTGTGAAACAAAAATTACATACATTAATTTTAATTATTATAATATCAATTAATCTATATTATGTATTTTACATTGAAAATCATCATTTTGTTACTTATTAAGAAAAAAGACATGCACAATTAAATATATAAACCAACTTTCACTTCCATAAAATATAATTAAAAATCATTTTAACTTATTGTCTTTCTTTTTTTTGGATTAATTTGACACAAGACCGACATTCACTTGGCTTCCATAAAATATAATAAATAAACATTAAAGATAAGAACAAATTAAAACAATGAAAATAATTATCCAAAATAAATAAAGAGCCCACGCGAAGCACGTAAGACTATATAAAGGCCTAATCCTTGAAAAGAACTTCATGTAAAAGCTTTCTTTCGCTCCTTTTCTGTGAAACCTAAAACTTCAGTAGCAGAGAAATGGGATCTCTAATGGGCGGATGGAACTCTCCTGTTCTCGATCCTAAATCAGGTAATCGAAGTGAATTTTGTTCGTATTTTCTTCATTGATTTGTGAATTATTCAACACATTATGTAGTGTTTTTGTTATGGAGGTTGGTTAAATCATGCGCATATTAACTTCGAAATTTCAGTCAAGTTCAAGAGAAATCGGTCGCTTACGAAAGAGGAAATCGAAGCTTACTGGAGATCAAAGAGGAAATTGGAGGAAGAACATCTCAGAGCGATTTCTATGCCGGTGGATCGTTATGTTGATCGCGAAACAGTCGGAATAGACTACAAAAGATCGAGTTCGTTTCCGCCGGCGAAGAACGTTGCGGCGGAAGCAGAATTTGCAGAGAACGATTTGGAGAGGGAAAACCTAGAGAAATTGAAGAAAATTGGCTGGTAAATTGAAATCGCGTATTAATTAGTTACTCGATCGTGGTTGTTAGTGCTTGAAATTTATATGAACGAAAATAATTAATTAGCAGAGATCTTGTGTGCGGTGGTTTAATTCTCTGTTTTTGTGCAGGTGGACGAGGAGTAATTCGGCGTTTCTGAATGAACCGCCAGTCCTCGACGGCGCTACAAAAGCTTACGCGTCGTTGTACGGCGTCGCCGACGTGGCCTCGTGTAAGTAGAATCGCAGCGGAGTCGGTGCTTAGTTACACTGAAACTGTGTGAAAATGAAAAGAGAAGTTGAGATAAGAATATCAGTCATTTATGTAAAATTAATAGATTATAATATGTATTATATTATATACTTATTGTAAGATTTCAATTCTGTTTGGTTTGTAATTTGGGATTTGAAACTCTAATTTACGATAATATTTGGTAGCATATCTCTCCTCTCTGTTTTTCTTTTTTCTGTTCTTCCACATTAACGGATAATTGATATATATCGCATTGGTGTTTTTTTTCCCTAGTTTTTCATCATTATATTCATAGGCGCAATCTTTTAAATAAAACTTTTTAGTCACAATTTTATACTTCAGCATTTTGTAAAATAATATTGGCGGATTAGTTATTAAAAAAACAATCATATGTAGTTATGGCCAAATTGGAGCGTTCATGAGACAAAAACATTAATAATAATTTTAGAAGTGGGTGGATTAGTAATTTTATTCAACAGAGTTATAATTAGAGGCCACCGTATTCCTCACTTCTTTATTACATAAATAAATAAATAAATAATTGAAAAAATTAAATTGTCAATAAAATATAGCGGTGTATCTTAGTTGCACTCAAATTTTTTCCTTATAGTTATATCATTTTATTTAAATAGTTCGATTGTTTAAAAATATTAAAAAAATGATTTTCATAGCTCATTTGATATATATATTTTTAATACAATAATGATAAAATTGATGGTTTAATTAATCCACTTCCGTAATTATATATCAATCTTTTACTTAAAGTTGTAGGTTTTCTATCTATATACATATAAATATGAATTAGAAATATAATATTAAAACAACGTCTATAAAAGCGTATGCTTTGTTGGAAGGTTGAGTTTTGTTTATATTTGTAAGATCATCTTGAAGTTTTAAGAGATTTCGTTATACAATGTTATTTGACATATAAATTTAGCGATTCATAGATTGGCTAGTTGTAGTTTCTAAAAATATTTTATGCATATATTAGTTTCTAAAAATATTTTATGCATATATGGTACTATTCTTTTATCAAGCTGGTTGTGATTTTTTTGTTGGCTTTTGTCCTATGCTTCCTCTTAATAATATTTTTGTTCTTCCAAAACAAGGAAAAAGGAAGAAGAAACAGAAGAAAGGAATAGGGGTCGCATATATTTGTACAATTAGTAATTGATTTATATAAGGTTCAGATAGATCTGGGTACCAAGGATTAATCAATTGTTATTATTGTTAATTTATCTAATTATATTATTAACTTATCATATATAATAATCCATGGAATCATTTACTTATGTTCTATTTTTGTAATGATTTTTTAGCTTTTATTTCTATATTTTATTTTTTAATTTTCTTAACGTACTAGTTTACTACTTCTTTAATTAGTCTTGGTTAAATAATTTTAAAATCAATTTTTTAGGTTTCAACTCTCTTTTCACCTACTAGCTTGAACATAATTTAAAATGATAATTGATATATACCAATCTATTCTCGAAGTTGGAAATTTAAACGACCCTCATTTCCACCATGATTGAATTAGAAAATCCATTTTATCAAATACGATATATTTTTTAATAAATGAGATGATGATGTCTTACTTGAATGACCTAATTAGCAATAATTACCTTTAATGGCCTATTTAAATGGAAAAAAAAAACAACAAATACTTATTATTGGACAATTCTAGGCATTGGTGGAATTGAGCTAAATAGAATCACTATGTTGAAATTTTAATTTCAATTTTGGATGCCTTCATATATTATTGATAATTGTGTGGAAAATATTATTTAATTGAATGAGTTAACAAAGTGAATTTGGCCGTTAATCAGACCATCTATTTTTATTGGGTATATAAATATTTTTGAAGTGCCATCTGTCAATTCTCATTCCGCTAGTGAGGAGTTGGAGGAAATTAATAAAAAGAGCATCATTAATTGATACGATCCATTTATTGATCTGGTCGCCTCAAAGAAATTAACTAACAATTTTTCAGAAAGCACCTAATATAGAATTGTTTCAAACTAAGTATATTAAAATTTAAAGTGTTTGTGAATGAACTACTAAAAATAAAAGGACATTTTATAGGTAAAAATAGTAGTCATCGTTTCTTTTAAGCATTTCTTAACTGTACTATCATATATCTTTCTAATGGAATTGGGATTTTAATTTGAAAACTTTGGTTGTACCTTTATAGCAATGAATTTATAATATAACAATTGATGTGATATTAAGTTGATCGACGATCGGGTGTGATCATATTGCCAATGCTAAAACACTAAATTTGTTCATAAAAGATTTGTAATTAAGTGTTGTTACTTCAAATTTGTACAAATTGGATGAGATCACTTGGGAAGTCCTCACCCCCTTTAGTATCTTAGAAAAAAGAATTGATGAGTCAATAATAACAAATTTGGTCTCTATAGTTTGGAGAAAGTTAAAATTTAATCTTGTGACTTTACAAAACTCTCATAAGTAGTCTATAAAGTAGAGATTATTTATGAAAATTTTATTAAATTGTAGAGACTGTTTATGAACTTTTATCAAACCATAAATACTAAAATTTTGTCTAAAATTTAGAGATCAAATTTGTAATTTAACTGAAAATGGGATGCTTTTCTCGATTCCAAACTCGTGGAGATTTTATTCTTTCATAATTCTCCCCTCCATTCTTTGGCTTGGAATTAGACAATCGAAAATCCCCCTTCAAAGATTGGGATCTCCATCGATTTTTATTTTATTTTATTATGATATATATATATGAATAAAATATGTATATTAATTTTATATTCATGACATAAAATAAACTCATTTTATTATTTTAAGATTAAAGAAATATATTATAAATTATAAAATATGATAAAATAAAAGTTACAAAAAAAATTTATAAATATGCAACTCTTAATATAAAAAACTTTTTTATATTAAAATAAAAGTAATTACACATATTAAAAAAAACAAAAGTAATTACACAGAAAAAAGTGCACCACATGCTTTTGTATTTTCCACTTTTTTTTTCTATATGTGTAATTACTTTTGTTTTTTTTCTATTTGTGAAAAGACCCCTTGAGAATTGGCTCACACTGTAACACATATTTTACAGTCTATTACATCTATAATAATATTTGACAAACATTAATTAGTACTCCTAAATTTTGAAGTTGATATGAATTTAAGTTTTAAACTTGCGAATCAATATAAATCAAACAAGAATCTCTCGTGGAGTTAATGGATTTCTATGAAATATGAAAGACATGAAATTCAAAACCAAATATAATTTTTTTTAAAGTTGTTATAAAATATAAAAGAATGAGTCAAACTATTTATAAATATATAATTTTTTTTTTACTATGTATCACTTCTATATTTGTAAATAGTTTAATATTTTACTATTTATAATAATTTTTCTTTTTTTACCTATTTAAAGATTACAAAAAAGAATTGTTAAAAAAATTAAAAAAAAAAAAAAAAAGTGAACTTTCTCCCACAATTATATATTCACTAGTTTAACAATATGTAGTTTGAAAAATTTAAACAACTAACTATTTTTCTCAAAATTATATGCTCTTTAGTTTAATAATAATGTGGTGTGAAAAAAAAAATTTAAACTGCTAACTTTTTATTATCGAGATAACATTCCTTATTTTTTGGTTGAAATTTGAGTATTTCTTTGCCTACACATAAAGGAAAGGAAAAATTGATTGTGCATGATCATGCTATATGACTTGTGATTTACTTCAGCATAATTGTTTTTGTTTTCCTTAAGTGATTGTTTATTTATTTATTTATAGCAATGATGCTTTGCTATTATTTTTTTTGTAACTTAGTTTTCTCCTCTTCTTTTCTGCCTTACATTCAGTGCTTATGCTGATAAATTAATTAAAAAGAAAAATACATGTGAAAGAAGCTCATTCCATATTTTGTCATTAACTGTAACTCATCTCGACTTCTAGAATTACTCTATTATTATATATGTAACTGAAAAAATGACTCATAAATAGAGTTCGGGTTCGAATTCCATAGATAATATGGATGGTAATGTATATAACGATAGGCAAATGAAAGACTTTCGAAAGATTTTTATCCATCCACTTGATATTTTGAAAATGGGTTGGTTGAACTTGCAATTTGACTCATTCAAATGGCATAAGTCAACAATGGAATTTGATTCCATTGGACGGTACCAACGAAATCGAGTGCGAACTCAACTCCCATTTCATTGTTTATTGAATTAACCGATCAACTTGCTTTTCCATTGAACATTTATTTTGGATTTCAATAATTTTTGAAACAAACAAATTTCGACATATTTCATTTTATTATGAGAATAAATCCTACGACTTCTGGTCCTGAAGTTTCCACGCTTGAAAAAAGCAACTTGGGACGTATCACTCAAATCATTGGTCCGGTACTAGATGTAGCTTTTTTCCCGGGCAAAGTGCCTAATATTTACAACGCTTTGATAGTTTAGAACGCGATAAAATTCTATCGCGATCTATCGTTGATAAACAGTAAATTTTTTCTATATTTATAAATAGTTTGACTCATTTTTCTATATTTAAAAAAAACTTTTAATAAAATATATTTTAAACATTGTCACAACATTTTACTAACTAATTTTAACGTGGAATAAAAGTCAAATCTTAATCTAAAAAATTAAATTAAATTATTTTAAAGATTATATATGAAATATTTAAAAACAATTTTTAGTTTTGCATGATTTACCGTATCATGCCATATAAGCTTATTAGGAGTTAAATTTAAACATTTCAATAATGAGAGTGGTAATGGTTTTAAACGATAAAATTGTTGGAAATATTTTTAAAAGTATAGCAAAATATCACTATTTATTAATGATAGCACCAAAAAATATCTATTAGTCTCTATTACTGATATATATAGTGATAGATAAGGTTAGTCTATCAATGTCTATAACTGATAGATAGTGACATTTTGCTATATTTGTAAATAAATTGACTCATTTTGCTCTATTTGAAAATAACCCATCTATACTTCCTTTTTCTCTACCCAAAAAAAAAATTTAATCGACAAATGACAATATTTTATTGAATGCATGAGGCTGCAACAGACTATACCCATTTTTTTTTCCATTTAAAAATTTAAACAAGTACGAACTTATTTTGTAGATTTTTTTTTTCTTTTGTAGTTCAAGAATTTTAGTAGTAAAAAACCAAATTATTATTTATAAGATAATAATTACTGTGTTATCCACTAATTATGCTCGGATTGTTCTTATCCACCAGAGTTCGTTGTTCAGTCCAACAAGAAAAAAATCTTCAATCTAAATGACTACTTACTGTTTGCTGTCAAAGAAAGTCACTTAGCCAAGGCCAACAACCATCACAGTGTGGGGTAATGCTGTCTTTTCACATTACCATGCTAGTTTTGGGTCCTCAAGTTTTGCTTCTTCTTCAATCTTCCTAAACAGAGGAGAGGGATATAAGTGTAATTTCTCACTAGTTTAAACTCTGCATATAAATACCATTGGTTTACGGGAGAAAGCCAATCCAAACACTTGCGTTTCTTCAGCGAAGGAAGATATTTTAAAGTTAAAAAAATGGCGGAAGACGATCGGAAGAGCAGAGTTCTGATCATCGGCGGCACTGGCTACATCGGAAAGTTCGTGGTGGAAGCGAGCGCCAAGGCCGGACATCCTACGTTTGTTCTCGTCCGAGAGAGCACCATCGCCGATCCTCAGAAAGCAAAACTCGTGGAGAATTTCAAGAATTTGGGCGTTAAATTGATCACTGTAAGTTGAGTTTGAATGAATTGTGATCTGATCGATCTCTGCTTTTTCGATATCCTTGGTGATTGAAATCAGGAATTTCAGTTGATTTTAATTGTGGAATGCAGGGAGATCTATATGATCATGAAAGTTTAGTGAAAGCGATTAAGCAAGTGGATGTCGTGATTTCGACTGTTGGCCAAATGCAATTGCCAGATCAGAGCAAGATCATTGATGCGATTAAAGAGGCCGGCAATGTGAAGGTAACGAACGTGCTCATTGATTCTCACTCTTTGCTTTTCTGAATTATTTCTTTTGATCTTCGATTCCAATCCTATCGTGTTTGCCATGATTCAACTTTGTGAGAAGTGAAATCATCTGCTCCACGGTAGTCACGGATTTCTGAACTCCTTTTCAACTTTGATTCTTCCTGACAAATTTGCACCTGAATTTCTCTCTGTAATATAATTAGATTGTAATTTTGAAACAAATATATAGAATAGATGAACCACTCGTCAAATAAAAAATTGAAAGCTGAGAAATTTATTAAACATAAAATTTAAATAATTTAAATAAATACTATTTAGTATTAAAATTGTTCCTTGACATATATTTTGAGTCAGATTACTATATTTGTAACTTTTTTTTTTTACAGAGATGAAATTGAGTTGTTTATTCATGTTCTATGTCTTTCATGTATTTTTTTTAATACAATGGAGGTAGTGGAATTATTAATAACTCAATGCCACAAATATAGTTATTATTTATCAAAACAAACAATATATATAGAATCAACTTCACCAGGTCCTAAAATGGCAAAAAACTGTCCTAAGAAGAAAACTATGCTTAGTTTGGATATTTAAAATGTCCATGTCAAAATTGAGGTCTCATATTTATAAAAAAAAAAAAAATGTTTATAGATATTTTTAGAAAAAATAAAAAATAGAATAAAAAAAATAAACATTTTATCCATGGTAAATAAGTTAAAATGTTTATTATTTATATTTGTTGGTGAATAACATTTTATTACTTATTTCTATTACTATGTGGATTCACCTCCTGTTAATGTTAAATGTATAGATAATTTAGTTATACTATATATGGGAAAATTAATTATCTATGATATGAAATGAAAGGAAAGGAAAGAAAAGGAAGTTAAAAGATGATAATAAATGGGCGGATGGATGCAGAGATTTTTTCCATCGGAGTTTGGAATGGATGTGGATCGATTCCAGGCAGTTGAGCCAGCAAAATCTGCATTGGCTGTAAAGGCTGAGATTAGAAGGGCTATCGAAAGGGAAGGGATACCCTACACTTATGTGTCTTCCAACTGTTTCAATGGCTATTTTCTTCCCACACTGATGCAGCCTGGACTCACCTCCCCTCCCACTGACAAACTCATCATTCCTGGCGACGGAAACCCCAAAGGTAAATAAATAGCAATTCGTTTTAAAATCACTTTTTTGTTTGAGCAAACTAATCATTTACTCCTAAATTAATCTTTTCTACTTTTAAATTTCTAATAATTTAGATTGTGTTTGGAATACATTTTTCAAGTGTTTAATTTAAAAAAACCAATTATTTTAAAAAAAAATTGAGTGTTTGTCAACCACTTTACATAGATTTTGAAGTGTATTTTAAACAATTTTTATAAAACGAGTTTAAATAAAAATGAGTTTTTTGAAAAACACTTTTTTTTCTCCAGTCAATCCAAATGGACTTTTTGTCTCTACACTTTAATGAGTAACAATTTAGTCCTTATATTTTGAAAATTGAAACAATTTAGTCCCTATTATATATATTTTTAAAAAAATTTAAGTGTTAAAAAAATTATTCTTTATGGTTTATAAAAAAAATTTGATTTTCGACCAGTTTAACGATTTACACGTGTAAGAAGTTTCATTAAATCTTAAGATCAATATTTTTCACAATAATTACTAATTCGTTACAATTTGTTAAGTATAAATTGTTACTTATTAAAGTTAAATAACTAAATTATTACAAAGTTGAAAGTATAAAAACTAAATCGTTACCAACAAAAGTTCATGCACTAAATTGTTACTTTTATAAAAGTTCATGAACCAAAAGTAACTTTTAAGCTAAGCAATACTTGAATTCATTTTAGGCGACTGCACCTCTATCTTTTTATCATGTCCTCCAACCACACACGGTGAAAAAATAATTAGAATTTTAGAAGAGAAACATTCTATCTAAAACTAATTTGTTTAGACATAGACACATAGTATTATATTAATTAGAGTGTGTTTGGTTTAACTTTTTAAGTGTTTAATTTTGCAAAAAATTATTTTGGACAAAGTTAGAGTGTTTGACAACCATTCAAAATAACTTTTAGAAAATAAGTTTATGAAATAAGTTGGTTTGCAACAAACACTTGAAATCAACTTTTAGAAAAATGATTTTTGAGTGTTCAATGTTTAATCGCTCCCTAATTTATATAATACATAAAGTTACCAAAATACTTTCACTAATGCTCTACTTCATTTTCTATCATGGTTGTCGTTGGTTACCATCGCCCTCCACCCATCACCGAAACAACAATTTATCAAAATACCCTCATTAGTGGTCTCCTTTATTTTTTAGTGAATGATATGTCAGGTTAAAATTTTGATTGAAAAAGCAGGATAGAAATGAAAATGATGAACCAAAATGAAGGTTTTTGAATAAAAAACAAATATTTTTTAAAGTATATAAAACAGTATGGCCTAAAGCAGAAAGTACAGAATCATTGAAACGTTTTTATTTTTAATTTTGAATGACTCTGTATTTGTAAGTGGTTTTGGTTGATAAAACGAAAGAAAATACACAGCAATATTTAACTTGGAGGAAGACATCGGGAGTTACACCATAAAAGCCGTGGACGACCCAAGAGCTGAAAACAAAATATTGTACATCAATCCTCCCAACAACACCTACTCTTTCAACGACCTCGTCGCTCTGTGGGAGAAGAAGATCGGCAAACCCTTGGAAAAGCTCTATGTTCCTGAACACCAAATCCTCAACGACATCGAAGGTCAGACGTCTCTCTTCCTTTACCACATTAATTACTATATCAACTTCCAAACCTTTCTTTTCACTCTAAGTACTTTTTAGAAACATTCTTTTCGCTCCTAAATACTTTTTAGAAACAATGAGAGAATTAGTAGTTCGTGTACCTTATAAAGATTGTGAAAATTGTGAGACACATGCTATGATAACCACTTGCACATAAACTCTCATGGTTTCATAAATGCATCATAAACTCTCGCTTATGTACCTATAGTTATCATGTTATCTAGTCAATATGAAAATTTGGTCGAATTTAATCCCAAATTTTTAAACAGAATGTCTCTTTCGACTTTATGGACTCTATATACCATATTAAAGCATGAAGTTTCCATTGGGAAAAATCTCCTATTACTATCGTAGGAACAAGCACAAAATAAGCAACTGATATGATCGAATGAAAACCATGGACTAGAAAATTTTTGAAAAATCATTACAATCACACTAAAAACTCTCCCCAACCCCCAATTACAAGAGCACAACTAAGCTAGTATACTAAGCTTGAAGTGCTTTAAATTGGGATGATTTGAAACCAAAGACATATGCTACTTTTATTGTGCTTGGAACCCATCATTTTTTTAAATGGGGCAACTATTCTTCTAATATTTTGCCAAAATACAATGAAAATAGTAGTCCATGTGTCGTTAAGTCTCTTGAAATTTAAGTAAGCTTTAAATTTCAATTTAAAAATTGTGAACTAATTGGCAGAGGCTCCAATTCCTGTGAATGTGATTTTGGCTGTCAACCACTCGATATTTGTGAAGGGAGATCAGACCAACTTTGAGATTGAACCATCGTTTGGAGTGGAGGCTTCGGCACTGTACCCTGATGTCAAATACACCACTGTCGATGAGTATCTCTCTCGATTTGTTTGAACCAAAATATTATAAAAAGAGAATTGTGGGAATTACAGTGAATAGTTTAATTGGTGTTGTTTAGTGTTCTGTTTTATGGCTTGCTCTGTTTTTGCTTTCTGCCTCTTTTCATTCTATATGTAATATATGCTCACAACGCTATGTTTGATGATTAATATACAGCCTATGATTCTCTTTTTCTTATTATTGATGTACAAATGTCTACTTGATTTCTTTATATTACATATGGTTGCATTTGAATTATTTGAATTAGATGTAGGATCCGTTTGGCAACTGGAGAAAAAAAATGTTTTTTAAAAAACTCATTTTTATTTAATTTTTTTTATAAAAACGGTTTAAAATACACTTCAAAATCTATTTTGAGTGGTTGCTAAACACTCTAATTTTTTTTAAAAAATAACTTATTTTTAAATTAAACACTTGAAAATGTATTCCAAACACACCTCTAATTTTCAAAATATTTGAATTATATTTTAAAATTTATGTGGTTCAATTTTTAATTTAAATAGGCTTTTAGGTTTGCTACGATTAAATAAAATACATCGTTTTTATTGATTGTGAATTTGTATTTTGATATTTTTGGTATTGATTGTGAATTAGTCTTTTGATTTTTTTGGTCAAAGATGTGATGATTTAACTAAAAAATACCATAGTCCATAGGTTAATTTAAGGGAAATACTTACTTGCAAGCGAGACAACATGAAAGTTTTTTAGAAGTATTTACATTTGTGTTTAAAAAAAAAAAAAAAAAAAAAAAAAAAAAAAAAAAAATCATTTAAGGGTAGAAAATATAAATTTTTGAAAAAGTATCGTTTATAATTTCAAATATGTATATTAATAAGTTGACGAGAGTAATGTTTTTTTAGTATCAATTTATATCTTTAAACGTTATAGTTGAATTGATTAAACCTTAAACTAATAACTTTTTTGTAAATCTATCAGTTTAGAGTAATATTTGGGTGCATCCAAACTACTGCATTTCATTTTTATGCATCCTCTTCAATCACAAAAGAAAAAAATATATATAAAAGAAAATTCTAAAAAGAAAAATTTGTGTGTTTGGACATTCGGGTGGGTTGATAGGTGCAGCAATGTAGCTAAGTATTTTTTTTTAATCAATTTATACCCTTTATGACTTTTATTTTTTTAATCCGTCCATACTATCAATTCTAAACGTCTATTTTGTTAATCCTACATTTGAAGTACATGTTTGTAAGAATTGAATATAATTGATGCATTGCATTGCTGGTTTTCAAAAGTAATCTTAATAAAGGAATGGAATTCACTTGTACATAAGAGTTTTATTGAAACAATTATAAGTTTCATACAATAATTTTTAAAAAAAATTAAAAAAAATAATATAAATTGATATGCTTATAAAAATTCTTAATTTAATTTAAGTTGATATAATTAGAATAGGTATTTAATCAATGTGTAATTGGAGGTCAAGAGTTAAGCTGTGAAGTTTTTTTTTTTTTTTTTTTTAATTTTCCAAATGCAAAAACTTGCGTTGGCTTTTTGTCAAATAACCTTAACAACTGGCTTTTGTTATTTTTAAATAACACAAATTGCTTCCTTCTCAATTCAAAAGTGTTGTCCATTTTATTATTATTTATTAAAATAATGCAAAACAATCAACTTCATTTCTGGTATTTATGAAACTTAATAAATTAATTGCTCTTCATGCTCCACATTTTTCTAAATAAAAGCTCTTATATCATGCTCTATTTTCTTTTTTTAATTATTAATTGCCTAAGCTTTACTATGATACTGATTTTCTCCGTTTCATTTTAGGTAAATTTAGATATAATAAAAATAAGAAATTTATTGTCTACATGAGTATAACTATTGGCATGAATTTTATATATTATCCACCTTCTAAGATTCGATCTCTCACCCTATATATTGTAAAAAATATAAATAAATAAATTGTGACGTGAAGTAAATTAATGTTTAACCAATTAAATACTCAAATTGTTTTATTTTTTTAGAATCTTTTCATAAGAATTATTTCCGTCATGTACACAAGGGATTATAATAATACTTCACCAATAAATGGAAAACATTGTTGAGAATTGTTTTAGCTCAACAATAAAATAAAATTTGTTGAGAAATTTTGGAAAACTTAAATAATTGGAGAAGAATTATTAGTACAACAACTAAAAAAATTATTAAACTAATGAAACTATATTTAATGAATAAGTCAACTAATTAATTTCCTATTAAACGAACATTATAATAAATGGCTGGAAGAAAAAAAAGACCAAAGCAGTAAATAGGAAGCCAATACATTAATTGTTATTATTTTCTTTTATTGCTTTGTAACAAAACAACTAGGAAAAGGTAAAATATAATATTTACAAACAATTTTCCTTTTTCTTTTTCTTTTTTTTTTATTTACCAAGAGGATGAAAATAATTTTTATTTTGCAACAAACAATATGTGATTTTTATTTTAAAATAATACAATATTCCGAGATGAATTTTATTATTTCCTACCCTTCAATTAATGTGCTTCTTTCAAGCCCTTCAATGTTGTCAATATGATTTTTCCAGCATCGGCCATGAACCTCCTTAAAGGAACGGCGGCGCTCGGAGACGGAGCTGGTGCCGGCGCCGGCGCCGGTGCTGTAATGGGAGTCGGAATTGCTGCCGGTGCACTCTGTTCTTCAGCCAAAACTTTCAACATCTGATATTTTCTCGTCAATCCCACAACTTTTCTACTCATTTCAATTCTTCCATTTTTCCCATCTGCCAAACAGAAAGCTCATATATCAACAAAAAATTTATTGAAATTTAAATATTGGCTTTCCTCTATTCATCTAATCTTTTAATTTTATCTCTGAGTTCTCGAGATTATTTACGCCAACCAAATCAAGTTTCTTGTTTCTAAAATTTTAGAACCATAAATAAAGATTGAATATTTTTTAAAAGAATTAATTTCCAAATAAAAAGTTGGTTTACAAAAACTAAAATTTGATCAAACAAAAGAAAGAAGTAATGACTATCAAAAACTTATTGCTATTTTTTTTCCCAAATGAAAAAAAAAAATTATAAACATTAACCATGTAACCTTTTTCTATTTCAAAATGAGATTGTTACTAAATGAGACTTTTACCTGTAGATTCGAATGGTTTAGAATTCTCGGAGAGAAAAACGAGAGCGGGAGTGAGGATGGTGAGGAGAGACCAGAAGAAGAAGATTAAGACATAAGCTCGAGGGGTCATTTGTTGTTGGGAGAATGCAGAGAACAGCAGCTTAAGGGAATATCTTTTGTTTTAAAGCCAAAGGCAAAGGTATTTTAGAGTTAGTAGTGACAATGGAAATCCCTAATTGTATTAGCTGGCCATGTTTATGTAACCAATTTATTTTTAATTAATCTATTTGTTCCATTCCTTTCCAATTCAATTATTTTTTATTTTTATTTTATTTCATATAAGAAGTCAAGTTAGTTGAGAACTAGTTGTTGAGAAGGCTGTTATCACTACCTCTAGGGGTTTTACTTTTAGATACAAGTGGATGGATCGTCAGAATTTTTCAAAAACGACTTAATAAAATAATTGAAAATGAAAAATGTTCAATAATTTCAAATCAATTACTGCTAAGCAGTGTTTATGTTAACTAACCAAATAAAATTATGCATAATTTGAAGATAAGTTCATGTGGTTTGGTGTACTAAAACAAAATTGTATATTAAACAAACAAACAAATAAAATTTTGGAACAAAAATTCAAAACTTCATGTTCCAACAAAATTCATGTGATTGAACCATCACCACTAGATGTTGGTTTGGTTGAGTGATTAATTTGGAAATGTACTTGCAAAATATTTGTTTAAGTTTCCTATTAAAAGAGAATTCTTGTTTTTAGCAAGTTGTTCATCTTTTTCAATTTTTTGGCCTTTTTACAAACATCTTTTTTGAGTTATTGCTTTGGTTTGCTAATTTCCATGTTGTTCTTCTAAGCATTGCTATATCTTTTCTTCTTCTACCTTTCTATAAATATTTATTTAGATAAATATATTTTCTTAGTTTAACCACACGAGTCAGAGATTACTTATAAATTATAACCTCTCAGATTTGCAATTAATCCAAACAGCAGCCATGAATAGCCTAAATTAAAGATAAATAAAACATAATTGAAACTTCTACAAGTTTAAAAATTAAAATGGATAATTAGACACCAGAGCTATAATATAATCTTGGAATTAAATAGGACACGACACCGACTTAAATCTTAAAGATGATTAAAATTTAAAACTGCTATGTCACCTGCACCCTTATTTAATTAAATAAAATAAAGATCCATAAGCACGCCTAGATTGAATTAAGCATGCAATACTCAAACCTTGGAGAGCTCAAAAGGCCACTTCCATGTCTTCCTGTCATCGTCTTAAAATCTCAGCAAAGTTCACTTTGCCATTTAAAAGCAAAAGAAAATTGGCAAGAAAATCAGAACCCAACAAATATTAATTGGACATTTCATTTTTTTTCCCCATCAGAGAAGGAAGAAAATAAAGATACAAAAATGAAAAATTATAAACCATATTCTATAGTAATAGAGCCTAAGAGTCCTAGACAAAAACAAACACAAGAAGAAAAACTAAGTATAGTATGTATTGTGGTCAACACAGAATTGAGAAAAACCTATTACAATATCCATATTACCACCATAAGCTGTTTCTCTTCAACCAATGTCCTGAATTCGTTCTTTGTCTGACAAGAAGCAATAGGAAAACTGGAAGAAGAGTTTGAATGCTGCACACTTCTGTCTACTACTAACCAGAGGGGAATGATGAAACTTAGTCTCTTGAAACGCCACTGCTACTTGCAGAAGACCTCTTTCCCGTATATCTCTGCCACAAAGCAAGAAGAAAAGTTACATAGTTACAATATTTTAAACAACCTTACAGAATTAACACTACCCCTCTCTCTCTATCTCTCTTGCCCTGGGGTGGGAAGGATATCTTTCAGTGTTTTGCCTTGGGAATGGGAAGGATATCTTTTACTCTTAACCCTCCTTCCTAATGACCACTGGATATAGCTTCTAAATGCCTTCTGTAACTTATCTTCCAAACATCTAATGGATTAAACCATTACTCACATTATTCTAGCCCTTCCAATGGTTTCTCTCAGGGATGGGAGTACATGGCTATTCTCTCTGATTTTTGTCCGGGAAGCAGGATGGGTGTTAAACAACTATTGGACAACAGGATGAGTTCTATCTCTATTGGAGAGGTGTATCTCAGTATTTTAGCCCTCGGGTGGGAGTACATGGCTACTCTCTCTCTATGGTTTTTTCCCTGTGGAGAAGGAGGGTGCTACTGACTTTTGGCCAAGTTCTCCATCTGGAGAGGTGTTTTATCTGTACTTGTGCCCTGCCCCATTACTATTAGTCAAGTTCTTGTTGCCTCACCTGTTTTCCAAGGCTGAAAGGAATGTATTTGTACTTGATCATGTGCATGATCTGGCGCTTCATTGTCAGGACAAATAGAACAATCCAATAGCAAAGAAGAATGGGCCAGAAAACCGGAACATCAAAGAGTGAGAAGAAGGTCATGAGGAATGCAATACAGAAAGCTTTGGTGATGGCGTACCTGAAAAATAGAAAGGGAAAAAAGGTTTAAGGACCCACGAAGTACATATCAACTCAACTAAATAATGTCAGTATCGATACTGCACATTTCACTCCAACCTCGTGCAATGACAAGCATTTGCTATAATTTGACGCTTGAAGAGTCTAAGAGTCCACCAGAATCATCAAAGCTAGCCAGTAGATAATGCTGCACAACTCACTAAATCTAATACAGTGATACTAATACTTAAATGTCCATCCTCGAGAAATGCCAAGTGTCTGAAATAAGGATGTCAATTGACAAGAAAAAACGTGTCCACCGCCAAAATCCTAAAATTCACCCCATCTCCATGCAATGACAAGTTTTAGCAACGTGTTTACACTTGGCAAGGAGAAACTTACAGAAGTACGCATTACACTACACAAGTAACTAAACAAAACTAAGATCCATTTATGCACATTCCGCCCAGAAAAAAGGTTAATTTGGATAATAGATATATCTTCCCAACATAAAGCCTGTAATTTATATGACCATATAAAACAAATTTAATTTTCTCCCAGCTGTGTAAGTTATCTATCAATCGAGGGTGAGGTGTTTGGAACATAATCTGATATAATTGTCTGCATTCCGGTTACAACATATCGAAATAAAGAGCGAGAAAAAAAAAAAAAAAAAAACAAATGCTGCACCACATGATAGTTTTCAGCAGTGAAATCTATTCAATTATTGCAGCCAGAACCAAAGTTACTTGACAGTTAACCAAAAACCATTTCCAAAATTAAACGCAATCAAATCCCAAAATCAAAATTACTAAAGTAGCTAATGGAAAGAGGAATACCAAAACTTGAACTCCGGAAGTCGGCGTATGAAGGGCCTAAACTCATCAGAACCTTTAGTGGGCAAGGAAGCTCCATCCAAGACATCGAGCTCAGGATCAACCTTGGGCGATAGAAACCCAATCAAGAGATTCAAGATATAGATTCCCAATCCATAGGATACAACATAAAACCCTTGAACATAGAAAACACGCAACACATAAATTGCTGCAACAAGAAGGGTTCCCAACCACCTCTGAACCGGGTGAGGAGTGGATCGATCCAAGTAATATTGAAATGCTCTAGCAAAATCGTTCCTCCACTTGGCCAGAGGTGCTACAGCAGAGGCCGCGTCGCTCTCAACTCCTTCCATAAAAACTTATCCCCTGTAAAAGGAACGGCATTAGGTTAAGAAACACACGATCGACAGCAAAATAATAGCATCAATCCAATCTGTTATGGATCTAATCTACTGCTTCCAAGCGTTTTGCATATTACATAACCAAAAAGTAAATGGCAGTTAATCCGAAGCATATATCAATCGAAGTAGGAAAGCAGTTAGGCAATAACAACAGAAATAAAACACTAAATTGGAGAAGTAGGGTTCAGAAAAGGAATTGAGAAAGTTGGAGAAATCGAAACCTAACCTTGAAGAACCGAAAAGGAAGTGGAAGAAGAGAATGGAAGAATTGAGACCGAATTTGGGAAGACGATGAATGAAGTCGATTTCGTTGCCTCGTTTTCCAATCGCTTTGATTTTCTTTTTCTAGTTTCTACGATGAATCCGTGATTTTGCTTTCCCTCGTCTGAACCAAAATATTATTCCCCCATTTTTTTTTCCTTTTTAAATGTTATTTTTTCCTATTATCATTTATCTCTCTCTCCCCACGCCTCTGGCTCTCATTTCATTTCATAAAAAATTCAAGATATTACATTTTATGTTTTAAATTTTGAATTTGATAAAAAAAAAAATAATCAATTGAGTCTTAAGTTTCAAAAAATTGCGATTTTATCATTAAAATTTGAATTTTTTTAATTAAATAGTGTTAATATATATTGCTTAATTTAAAAGAATTAAAACAAATAAAATTAATTAGGTTTCCTAATTTTGTTTTTATCATTATAATTAATTTTAGAATCTCACTTCATAAGTATTTAAAATTAATTTTAAAAATGATTGAGGTGAGTTTTAGTGGAAAAAAGAGATTAAAAGTATGGATATTGAAACTTAAGAACTAAATTGAAACAAAACTCGATTTTAAAGATAAATTTAAAATCTCACGATTAAATTAAAGTTATTATCTTTTTCTTTCTTTTTTGTTTTCTTATATTTGTAGTGTATTCAAAATAATATATATTATAAATTATACACTATAGTTAATAACAATTATGCAAAATTTATAACTAACATATTTGGAATTTTTTTATTTTAGGGTTGATTTTAAATATAAGAAAATAAACTAGAATATTTATAAATATAAGAAAATTTTATCATCTATATGCGATGCAGATATGTCTCTCAATTGCAAAATATAATCTCATAGTTTAGGAGTTGTTTGAGCAAATTTAATAATATGTTAATCATTTATCAAACTTGGGCTTGGTTAACAGCCACACGCTCTAACCAACTGAGCTATTCCAGCACCTTATGATAGCTTTGTGCGGATATTAAATTCTAAGTAGGTGGCCACTATGGATTGAACTCACAACCCCTTAGCTCTTTGGCTTTTTTTTGGATGTTTCCACTACCACTAGGCCAACCCATGATGGTTAAGTTAATGATATTTTGAATGCTTCCATTACCAGTAAAAAATAGGATAATTGCAATAGGTAACTTTTTTTTAGAATAAATAATTAAATGTTTAGTTATATTTTTAAAGAATTGTAAATATAGTAAAATTTATTTGTGATAAACTCTAACACTGATAGGCTCTTATTCGAGAGTAGTTGATATACTTTCACTAACGATATGATCTATCAATAAACTCTAAGAGTTGAATCTAAATTTTGCTATATTTACATATTATTTTGCATTGTGCTATATCTGCAAATATATTGGCGCACAATTCTATGGATTAAAGATATCTCAAGCATTAACAATTTTGAGCTTTTATGATAATATTGGTTTGAAATTGGTTTTGGATCGGATTATTTTATGAAGATTTTTGAATAGTTGACTAGTTTCAAATTTATCCTTTCATACAAATGTCCAACTCAAATAAACATGAGCAATCATACATATATTATTTAGTATTATTGCAATTTCCTTCTCAAATGAAACTCCTTTGGTTGGTGTTTAAATCAAATTGCACAAAGCTTATTGATGAGGATAATTATAGGATAACTAGTTTAATATTTGTTTTGTTGTTAATTTAGTTTAATTAATGTTTAATTACTATTTTAGAATTAATTAGTTAATTATGTTATTTTCTTGTAAGACTATAAATAGTCTATTCATAGTTGTAATATAAAGGCATATTTGGATTTACATTCTAAATGTTTGTAAACATTTGTTTTGTATTGTAAACACTTAGAAATTCAATCCAAACATACCCTAAAGCTTTTGAAACTCATTTGAATATAGAACTTTGATTCTTTTGAAAGAGTCCTTTCTTTAGGGATGGATTACCTTACTTGGCCATGAATTTGGCCCAATACGGTAATGCCTAAACTCACTGCATCATATTACCTTACTGTATTTAAGTTGTTCTAGAAAATTTGTGCAATATTAAGTTATAAGAATATTGTAATCATAGCTTAAATTCATTTCTTCTAGTTCTAGGACTTCTATTATTTACCTCAACTCTGATTCATCACTAACCAATTTACTTATCTAAATTGTTAAAAGTTCAAAGTTTTTAGAGTAAAATAGTAAGGACTTATTTGGTAATTATTTAATTTTTTGTTTTTTATTTTTTTTTAATTTTTTACAATAATTTTCATATTTTATAAGTAAAAGAGTTGAGTTTTTAGCCAAATTTAAAAAACAAAAACTATCTTTTAAAGATGTTATTTTTTTTAGTTTTCAAAACTTGATTTGGTTTTAGAAATGATTGATATAAAATAAATAATAGAACAAGAAATTTAGAGGTGAAATGAGTCTTTATAGATTTAATTTTAAAAAATTACAAATCAAATGATTATTAAATGGAACTTAAAATGTTCAGTTAAATACATTTATTTTGTGAAAATGTTGGATTAAATACATTTATTTGAAAGCTACGTGATTTAGAATAAAGTTACCAATATAAAATTGAATTCTCTAATTTTTAAGGGTAAGTGATCAACTAACATAAAAGCAGAGTTGGAGTGCACTCCCCAAAAAGAAAAAAGAAAAAAGAAATGATTTGGAATAATCGTTGATAAATAAACCCAAAGGGCAGCTATAGAGGGATATATAACCATACAAATATTCCTACTGTTGGGCAGTTAAAAACAAATAAAACAAATATACTTAATCAGAATCAAATCAAATAAATGCATCCAAGTTGTGTTAATTAATTATATAATAGATTAAATCATTGCCCAACATGGCTTAAAAGTGTATATTCCCTCCCAAACATTTCGCCATTTACATTGGTAATTCAAAAAGTAAATAAATAAATAATCATATTCGCAATTTCTCTCTTATAATTCTGTTAAAAAAAAAAAAAAAAAAAAACAATCACTTAGAAAACAAAATTATCGAAAAAATATAAAGATGAAAATTTGTGAGATAACTTACAAAACATAACTCTAGTTATTTAGAGGTGTGATATCTTTGGAGGTATAAAGATATTTCTAGGCCATTCTTGAACACTGTATTTTCATAAAATTCTTTAAATTCTAAAGAAATGCTAGAATATTTTCATAATATTTCTTTTGAGATATTTATTTACAATTTTTTAAATAAATATAGAAATGTATAATATTTACGCTTCAACTATTTATATAAATACTTCAAAAAAAAAAAAAAAAACTAGAATAGTTACTATTACCTCCTACTTTAACAAATTGTGCGTGGAAGGATTCCGCTTGTTCAAAGATTCTTCACAAAGCAGATGCAAGATTCTTAGAAATGTACCCATGGCCATCATATTTTAGGAAAAAAAGTATTGTATTTAAGTTTTTAAATTTATGGCTAAATAAATGTTTCAGTCCTAAACTATTATTTTCTCAATTAACTCTATATATTTTTTAAAAAAACATTAAATTACAAATTTAGTCCCTATAATTTAAAAACAAGTTAAGAGTTTAATCCTTGTGATCTAAAATTAGAATTTAATCTCTATGGTTTGATAAAATTCTTATAATAGTCTATAAAGTATGGATTAAATTCTAATGTTTTCCAAACTCTAAAAATTACCATCCATCATTCTCTAGAATTTTGACAACTTTTAATTTATATGTTATCATCAACCATTTTTAACATTTAACAATGAAAAGTTAAAATTGAAAATGTGTAGAATTTAAGAAACAGAATTTGAAACCTTTTAACAATATAAACTAAATAGAAAACTACCACTAGAAAGAATCATCGTGGTAATGTTTAACCCATTCACAAGAGGGTTTGTTAAAAAAATTATCATAATTTATTAATCTAAAATTTAATATGAACATTCGTGCAAAGCAGTATTCTATCTTCATTTTAATGATAAACTAATGAAATGGTTAGTTTGGAACCATTTTGAAAATTAACCATTAAAATGGAAAAAAAAATTTGTAACGATAAAGACATAATTAAAATTAGCTTAAAAGTTCAAAGACACAAAGTTAGCAAATCCTTTTTCATCTTCATTTTAAATAAAAATTAAAAAAATAGCAACTCTTACAAATTTAAAGTTTAAGAATATTTTATATAATTTAACTTAAATAAGTTATATGAGTTGAACTAGCTTCAAATTTATCCTGAATAAATAAAAACAATATTTAAGGAGACTGTCACAATGTAACTGACAGTTTTATATCATCGAATATATAAAAGAGAAAGTATAAAAGTATTTCAAATATGCATGTTAGTTGTTATTGAAAATCATGCAAATTTTAAAATCTCATTGAACCGTTATTAAGAGTGCATCATATTGTGGGTTGAATAATTATTAAAAAAGAAAAGAAAAAAAAAAGTAAAAAGTAAAAAGGAAGAAAAGAAAACGACGGAAGGAGAATAAAAGAATTGGCGAAGAGACAAGGGAGTGTTTTTTCCATTTATTGTGTAGAAATGATAGATTGGGAAGAATAATGTAAGAGAAAAAGATGGAGCATTTACCTGAATATTGCCCTCTATTGCTTGGTCCTTCTTGTCGGAACGGAATAAACTGCGTATCAATTATTCAAGCTTCCCAGCAAGTTGTAATATTAAGTAATGTCTACTTATTATTATTATTATTATTCATAGTCCACCTGGATACAATACTCCATCAACCTGCTTCAGTTTATTTTATAAACTGCCTTCAAAATTAGAAAAAAACTTTTGTTATAAATATTGACGATAGGCACTATTCACAAGATTAACCAAACCTATGACTAAGAAGAAAAAAAAAATAGGATTATTTTAACAAAGTTTAATCTAAAGAAAAAACTTATATACTGCAATAAGAGTAAGAGATGCAGTGAGGCAACGGTAAGAGACATGGAAATATGCAGACCACAATTCAATATTCATTATGTCTACTGCCTTCTTTTTAGTCTATAGTTTTTTCAGTAAAAAAGGTTGTACAACATCTAACATTCCTATTTCAATTGTCCACCCAATGTTTATAATAAATATGCTATCTATACTCAAATACTAGTGGGCCACATGATTACCAAAATTTTAGTAGAATCTTATGTACTAAATTAAGAAATTATAGACTTCAAATAACAACACAACCTTTCTAGCTAATTAATTTCTTGTCCAACCATTATTACAAGTATAATGTAAATTTAATTGTAGCTAACACAAGCATAACTTATATTTAAGTTAATCTATTCACTCCCTTCCTATCTTTATGCGTTATATTCAAAAAGGAAAATAATATAATATGAATTATATGATATATACCGTACTGCTAATTAGCCAAAATTTAGTGAAAATTTAATGTTTAGCCTTTTTTACTTCTTTGCAAAGGTATTGAATTGGCACCTCATACTTTAAGGTAAAAGCACTATCAAAACTTAATAAAAAAAGAAGAATAAATAAATAAATAAATAAAGACAAAGAAAACAAATACCGCACTAAAAAGACTCACACAACTCAAGAAAATAGATCTTAAAGAGAAGAGGCAACATGAATCTCTTGAATAAATGCCCAACAAGCCCGCCTGTTGTAGGGTTGAGTGGGTTGTCTCCGTGAGATTAGTCGAGATGCGCGTAAGTTGGCCCGGACACTCACGGATAAAAAAGAAAAAAAAGCCCAACCCACTTATAGATTAGCCAAAGTTTAGTGGAAATCTAAAAAATAGCAATCGTTCTTTTACTCCCAAAAATTCTATTGTATATATATTTTTAAAAAAAAAAAGAAATAAAGAAATGTTCGATATTGTATTAAATTTGTCTTCACCCATTAACTTAAGTTTTTGTGTCAATTGGTGATTTAAGAGGGTATCAGAAGTGATGGTTAGATGGAACAAAAAAAAAATTTAATTCCTATCATTTTAAAAAACTAAAATATGTGTAATAGTTTGAAAGCCTAAGCCGGAACTAGCATGGGCACGGTCGTAGAATAATATTTTGTAACCCTAAACATCTTTTCTTTTTTTTTTTTTTTTTTTTTTTTTTGAAATTTCATGGAAATACTTTGTTTTAAAATAATAGTGCCATTAAATATATAAATTTACTCCAAGTGGAGCTATAAAACTAAATCTAAAGAAATCAAATAAATAGATTATATAAACTGATTTTTCTAAAAGCAAAGGTATTCCAAAGTTCGAGAGGCAATCTATAGATGTAGTTGACTAATGGCTACCAATATTAGCCAAAAGTCACATATCTTTTTAAATACTTAAGTATCTTACTTTAAATTCATTGTGGACATGAGCTTGGTGTTTGTTTTTATAAGATTGGAACTTGAATCATAATCTAGTGGCATTCGAATCCCTCTCCTAATAAAACAATCCTTACTTTACCCAATATTTTTCGAAAAATCTATGCTGAGATTAATTATAAAATCCTAAACCTTATGTTCATCCACTCTAATACTATTTGGCCTAAATTCTTTTAATAATTTATCGTAGCTCAACTTAACAAAAATTTCATTTTAGTCAGGTAATTTATAGGGAAATGTATATAAAAAATTGTGTATTGATAAAGGAAAAATATTTTGTGCATCTCACGCTATCCTCATTTAAAAAAAATATATATTTTTTTTTCTTTATGATTGAAGGAAATGCATGGAGATGGGTGTAATAAGGTTGCACCCAAGTATTATTCTCAATAAAATGTCTTTTCCAACTTCAAAAAAGTAACTAAATTGAAAAAATAAATTTAAGGTAAGGTTATTTCTATAGAAAAATCAATCGTAAATTACGAAAATAAAAAGATATATATATATATATACTTATTTGAACAAGTGTTCTAAATTTTATTTTATTTTTGTTCTTTTTTTAATTCAACAATTATAAGTTGGAGGATCAAATCATTGAGATAATAATTAGTATATTTATCCAATCAACCATACTTGAGTTGTTGTCAAAACTTTATTAGTGTTTAGAACCCAGTTCAATTTTTTTTTAATAATTAATGAATTAACAGGAATCAAACTATTCTTTATATAAAATTTAAGAAATAAAATAAAATAGTTAAGATTAAAGACTAAATGCATAGAGTGGACGTATGTATATATAAAAAATTATATATTAATAAAGTACCTACTGCTAAAGAGAGAGAGAAAAAAGTGTCAATTTATGCTCCAATAACTATCGAATTAGCCAGAACCAAACTACTCTTAAAACAAACAAACAAAATTATGAAGCTTATTTTTTTTTTTAGAAGATTTTTAAAAATAAAAAATAAGGAAAATTATTTACACAAAATATCAAAATTTTTAGATAGTTATGATAGATGCGGATAGAAGTCTATTAGTGATAGAAATAATAGAAGTCTGTCACCGATAGATGTTGATAAAAGTCTATTAATGTTTATAAGTATATATATATATATATATATATATATTTTGTAAATAATTTGACATTTAAAAATGAAAAGCTAAATATACCACGCTCCAACCGATGCATAATGGAAAATCAAAGTATTAAGTTTTGAAATCCCTAAAAAGTTTCCATTCGTAAAGTTCCCAAATACGGGCATTCTATAGGCTGTTTTAAAAGTTGATTTCCACATCTAATCTAATGTTGCAAAAAGGCATGCACCAGTGGTAGCCGTTTTTTCCAGTTAAAAAAGTAGTGAGAAAGAAGGTTCTTAGTGTCGGATTAAATTAATTGCAAGTAGCCGAAGAAATATGCAATGGGGACGGACCAACAATTTCATTATATATAGAAAGCAACATCAAATGTGTTATTGCGTAGGCTAAGAACTGGATCTAATCCCTCCATCAACCTATAAATTCTCAAGAATATTTCCCAATGCTGATGAAGTCATGATATTATAAGTGACAAGAACAGTATTCTGAAAAGATTTTACGACTCGTTTGGTCGGTCACTTAACACTTTCTCAAGCAACGAGAATCTCCCCTAAAACATCTTCTTCAACACTTGCTTAATCCCACTACCATCAGTTCGCCCTTGAGTATATAAGAAGCACTTACAGCCGCCCACATTTTCACAACATATCCTTAGCTCTTGGCTATTGTAAGACAACCAATCAAAACTTAACTTTCCTTTATATAATATGGCATCAAGCTCTTTTAAATCTTCAGGCAGTTGTAGCTCCTCATGGACGCTTAAGCAAAACAAAAAATTTGAGGATGCCCTGGTTTTATATCCCGAAGACACACCAGATCGGTGGCAAAAAGTGGCCAGAGCAGTGGGTGGAAAAACAGCTGATGAAGTAAAAAGGCATTATGATATCTTGTTGCAAGATCTCATGCATATAGAATCGGGAAAAATTCCTCTTCCCAACTATAAGCCCATTGTTTCCAACGCTTCACTGTATGGTGATGAACAGAGGTAACGTGCTTACTAAGAAAAACACCTCTGTTTGTTTTTCTTAGTAAATCCCTTCTTTAACATTTGGATCTAATTAAGAAACTGTTAAGCTAACATGAAACATCATTCCCTTCTTTAACTATTGCAGGCTCATGAAGAATCTAAAGCTCCAATAAGGCAAGTTTATTATACCGACGATTATAATAAGAACTATAGAAGCGTTGTTCTCCGTGTTTCTTTACTAATTTCCTGCTCTGTTTCTCCTTTCTACCATATATATATATATATTGCTAAAGTATTGTAACCTGTTTGTTAATGTACCCGATTTCTCTGCTTTTGTGTACTTCTATCATTACTGTTTCATTCGCTTTCCAATCATTAAAAAAAGAAGACAAAAGAAAGGAATATCGTGTAATATATTTGCTTGTCTTTATTGTTTATCGCTACAAAAGATACTGCTATGTCTAATCAGTATAAAGTGGAAGGATCAATTCAATTATTTACTCACAATCATTTCATCAATTAACTTGTCAGCAGAACATTAAGAGCCAAACGAAAAATAGATAATGATCGAAGACTCATACCAATTCTCTAATTTTTAAGGGTAAGTGATCAACTAACATAAAAGCAGAGTTGGAAAAAAATAAATGGTTAGGAATAATCTTTGATAAATAAACCCAAAGGGCAGCAATAGACAGTGATATATAATCAATCATACAAATATTCCTACTGTTGGGCAGTTAAAAACAAATAAAACAAATATACTTAATCAGAATCAAATCAAAGAAATGCATCCAAGTTGTGTTAATTAATTATATGATAGATTAAATCGTTACCCAACATGCTAAAACGTGTATATTCTCTCCCAAATATTTCGCCATTTACATTGGCACTTATAAAAGTTAATAAATAAATAATCATATTCGCATTTTCTCTGTTATCATTTGGAATAATCGTGCACGAAATATAGATTCAAAATTGTAATTGTGTTAAAGAAATTAATCTAAAACTAAAAACTTATATGTTGCACTAAGAGATGCAGTGAGGCAACTGTAAGAGACATGGAAATACGCAGACCACAATTCAATATTCATTATGTTTACTACTTTTTTTTTTTTCAGTCTATAGTTCTTTCAGTAAAAAAGGTTGTACAACATCTAACATTCCTATTTCAATTGTCCACCCAATGTTATAATAAATATGTTATCTATACTCAAATATTTGTGGGCCACATGATTAGCAAATTTTAGTAGAATTTTATGCAAAATTAAGAAATTATAGTTTGAGCAACAGACACAATCAACTCACAGTTTGAGGTCAAGACACAATAAAAATTTAATCAGAAGAGAAGACAAAATAAAGATAAAGAAAACAAGCACCGCACTAAAAAAGACTCACACAACTCAAGAAAATAGATTCTAAAGAGAAGAGACAACATGAATCTCTTAAATAAATGCCCAATCCAAATTAGTCCAAGTTTAGTGAAAATCTGAAAGATAGCAATCATTCTTTTACTTCCAAAAAAATTATATTGTACATATATTTAAAAAAAAAAATAAAAAATAAAAAATAAAAAAAACGGAGAGATGTATTTTTTATTACATTTTATTAAGAATATGTAAGGAAAAAAAATTAAAAAGTGTTTAAAGTAAAAAATTATTAGAAGAAATGAGGGATTATGATCGATTTATTCTCTCGATTGGAAGAAGACGAATTGGCGGAAATTTTGCGAAGACCTTAGAATCCTGACCGTTGGTCATGGGATCAATTGGAAATATATATGACGATCAGATCTTGGCCGTTGATTACAGAAAGAAGATAAATGAAGCTTCAAAAAATGGAGATGCGGGGTATCGATCCCCGTACCTCTCGCATGCTAAGCGAGCGCTCTACCATCTGAGCTACATCCCCAAGTTGATAAAACAAATTAAAACTTGCTTACTTAGATCATTAATAATTTACGTAATTACAAAAAACGGATTAATGTTTGTTTGGGTTGCTTGCCGGTTGATTTTGGAGCCAAATGTGTTATTTTCTTATTTCTATAATTTTTGGTAACATCACGGTTGGATGCATTCTGTCAAAGGTGACTTTAGTTGTGAGCTATTTGATTGCATTACATTTAAAAGTGATTCTACATGTGTTAAATTGCTATAAGGTAATTTTTAAAGTAATTTGAACTCTTAAGTGATTATTTTAAAAAATTATTATAAACCAATTTGTTCAACCTCTTTGTTAACTATTTTTTGGTTTCTAGATTTTAATTTTTTTTATGTTGGTTTTCTAAAAATTCTTTAATAATATTTTCCCATCTTTCTTAAAGAAAATATTTGAATTCGTTATCAAATTCCAACGCAACAACATTTAAAGGAAAAAAAACCTATTTTTCTTAGTTTTCAAATTTTAGTTCGAGTTTAATTCTTTAATTTGAATTTTTTATATATATATAAACATTTTTTATAATTTAATTGTTTAATTAACACAGTATAAAAAATGTGATTTATCAAACGGATGCTACAACTTTTATTTTAATTTGTCATCAAATGCTCTATTCTAATTTTTAAAAACAACTTTTAAAGCTCCCGTTTGGTAACATTTTTTTTTAAATTAAGCCAATTGATATTATTTTCACTTCCAAACTTCTTCCTTAGTTATATATCTACATTTTACCCATAGTTTAAAAAACTAAAAAAAAAAAATACTTTTAAAAATAAATTTTTGTTTTTGAAGTTTGTCTAAGAATTCAACCATTGCACTTAACAAATATGCAAATCATTATAAGAAATGGGGAAAAAATAAGCTTAAATTTAAAAAATAAAAATAAAAATAAATAAAAAAATAAATAAAAAATAAAAAACGAAATGGTTACCAAGCGGAACCTTAAAAAGTTTAAAATCACTTTCAAAATATGCACCCAACTTAGATGAATTTTAATTAAAGTGAAATTTTTAAAAAGAGAAAAAAAATATAAAGGAAACTATTTACACAATATAGCAAAAATTTTAGATAGTTGTGAGGTCTATCAGTGATAGACATGGTAGAAGTTTATCACCGACAGATGCTAATAAAAGTCTATCAATATGTATCCGTATTTTTCTTACATTTTCTATAAAATAGTTTTACCGTGTTTCTATTTGTCAAAATTTCTCTTAATTAAAATCATTTTTAAGTATTTGTAGGAAGTATAAATTAGAGTTATTTCAAAGTCGTGCAAGTTTGACAAGCCCAAACAAACAAAGTTTTTCCTTTTTTTCCCTCTCTTAAATTCATCTAAATATTTTAATTCTTTTAAAATGTAAAAAGTTTATATACATACACACTACAGTACAAAAAGTGAAGATTTAACTTTTACGATCTTTTATATAAATTAAATGTCTTAATTATTATTTTGAATACAACAAGTGGAGTACTAGAATTTTTTCACTATATAATTTTATTTTATAATATATAAATGAAAATTTAACTTCTATGAATTTTTATGTAAATAAAATTTTAATTGAGATATGGTGAGCTTGCTTTCAATTGGTTAGAGTTATATTTAATTTCTGAAATTACCAATGATTACAAGTGGTTGAAATCAACGTCATACCCATTACCCAACGATATATTAATAAGATGTGTTCGCCATTTTTCTGACACGTAAATCTAAAATATATCCTCCCATCTCATAATAATTTACCTGCTCGTAAATTGTTCCACTAAAATTGGTCTACTCTTAATGCATGGACTATTTATTTTTAATAAAGAAAGTCGTTTATTTATTATTATTATTATTATTATTATTATTATTTAAAACAAGATACTTTATCACGTAGTCGATTAAAAAAATAAAAAAGAAATTAAAATGCTAAAGGATAGCGTGCCACTTCAACAAACCCTTCATTTAGAAAAAATAATAAACCTCCGAGTTTAAATTTTAATATATAAAAAGTTTATTTAAAATAATATTTTAATCCTTTTATAATTTATATTTTCAAAATATGTATTTTAATTTATGTACTTTAAAAAATAATCATCTTGGTTTATTTATTTTATTTTTATCTTGATTTTAATAAATTAAAATAGTCACATTTTAAAAGTATAAAATTTGATAGGTTCATAATATGCCAATTAATATTAAACAATGAGTTCGCGATTTATGAATTTTTAAAACGATATATATGGAAGCTTATGACCTTTAAGAAATGTCTAAAAGACTTCCAAGCCTTTAACTTTGTATTTAATAGGTCATTGAATGTTTAATTAAGTATCTAATAAGTTGTTGACCTAACTAACATTTTTTATTCAAGGTATATCGTAAGCTTATTAGATACAAAATTGAAAGGTCAAGATTAATTACGTATAATCAGTGTGTGAATTTTTTAATATCAAGTAAGTTAAAAAGATCAATTTAATACACAAAATTAAAAGTTCTGAAAGTCATTAAACATATAATTTAGTTTAAAGACCTATGTTCACTTTTTCAATCTAATAACTTATTAGATGGTTTGTAAACTTTTTTTTTTTTTTTTTAATCTGTCGTAGAGAATGTTATTCAGTATCTATTATATACAATAAAAATTTAATTTTGGTGACAAAAATTTATAATTTAATCTTTAACTAAAACGAGATATGTAGAATGTATTATAGAACTTACTATATTTTAGTCCATATACATTTAAATGTGTCCAAATTTATTTTTTTACTTCCACTAAATATTAAAATTATAATCTACTGAAAAAAGAAAATCCATCTGCCTTCCATATATATAAATTTTGAAAAGATACTCACAATTATTGTCATTTTTCTCATGAAAACTAATATTATTATTTTATCAATTTTGATAAAATAAAGTTTTGTTTTAACAAATAGAAAAAATGGAAAAAATAACTTTAATAAATACACACACATACATATAATATATTACATTAAAAAAGGAAGTGATGGAGATTAGTGCCAATAAATGATGAGTTGGGTGAACAAATCTAGAAGGAAGTAGGCTGAGTTCAGCATTCATCTAATGATTATCAAATTAAATAAACAGAATATGTCAAAAAAAAAAAAAAAAAAAAAACACTAAAGAGAAAAAATATATTATATTGTTTCTTAATTAAGTTGATTTTTCGCATCCCCATGCAGTGTTCTGTTCTATCAAATTCAGGGGAACGCTTTATTTTGAAAATAATAAAATATAGTAAAAATTAAGGGGAACATTTCCACACTGTGTTTGACTTAGTTGCCTAATCATAAACTATATTTTTATTAAAACCACGACTAAAACACGAATATAAACATATCAAATCACAAAACTGAACCTAATTTAATCATAAAAATATAAACTTATAAAATCATAAGTGTCACACGCGCATATATATATATATAGTCAAAAATTTAATCATCCAACCTTGCACAATAATTTTTATAAAAGAAATACTATAATCAATACAGGTTCATTCATAAAAATGTAAATGTATAGATTATACAAACTTAACTCCGAACATTACAAGATTACTTACTATTTTTGTAAAAATTGAAGGTTCAAAATTTTATGGTTTAGAATTGATATATATTACAAGACTCTATTTGTATTAAAATATCTGTTATTTAAACTTATAATTCATTCAAAAGAGAAGGAAAAAGTTATATTTGGGCCCACCAAGTCCATATCCAACACCAAAAAAAATTAAGTAATATTTGATGTGTTGTTGGAATTCCAATTTTAGTTAGCCACAAAATCTGCAAAGTCATTCAAACTTTCCTATTAAACCAAACTGTTGCGTTGTTCGTCTGCATCAAACTCCAAGGGATGTTGGCCTCGTGTTTTTTAATGATTCTAAATTTATAAAATCTAAAGTAAAACAATGGATGTCCTATCATGTAATTATTTAAGTTTTGTTTGCTAACTATTTTGTTTTTTGTTTTTCTTGTTGAAAATTAAACCGATAGACACTATTTTCACCTTCAAATTTTTCTTTTGTTGTCTAGTTTTTACCAACGATTTAAAAAACCAAGCCAATTTTGAAAACTAAAAAAGTAGTTTTTAAAAAATTGTTTTTGTTTTTTAAATTTGACTAAGAATTCAACCATTCTACTTAAAAAATATGTAAATTATTGTAAGAAATGTGGAGGAAATAGACTTAATTTTCAAAAACCAAAAACAAAAAATGAAATGGTTATCAAACGAGTATTAGTTTTTTCTTTGTAAAATTTGTGCTTATTTTCTTCGGATTCTTACTCGTGATTCTCATGTTTTTTTATGTAAACATTTGAATTATTGGCCAATTTTCTAAAAAATAACAAGGACAAGCTTTTTAAAACTATTTTTTTTTATTTTTAAATTTTTGTTTTGACTTTGAAAACACTCCAAAAGTATAGATAACAAAACATAGAAACTAATGGGCGAAAGTGATGTTTGTACGCTTAATTTTCAAAAACAAAAAACTAAAAAATAAATTGTTATCAAACCGGGCCTAAATTTATTTGATTTTTATTTAAATCGGTATAAGAATTAGGATGTAAAATTTTGAGATGTATATAGTACATTTCATAAATCTAATTTTATTAGTTTTTCGATGCATCGAATTTAAAGTATGAAGATTTGAATCTCGGACTTTGTAAAAAAAAATAAAATTTTTAATTACCTTAAATTATTCTCGTGTTGGCACTAGTTTTATGAGCTATATAAGATGTAGAATGGTTACTCAACTTATACTTCAAAATAAATAAAATTGACACCAAACATGAAATCCAATTCAATATTTTGAATTAAATTGATGTTAAATTATTTAAAATACTGTTAAACACTCGAATTTATTTAAATTACTCTTTTACATTTGGAAATATTCATTTTTATTCGTACGCCTTTATTTGTTTGATTTTTAAAATAAAATAAAAATTGACGCACCAACAAAAATATAAAAATTAAAATATGTATACAATATTATTTACAACATTGTCTATATAAATAATGAAAAATTGATTATGTAAGCAATTTAATAATTTTTGGGATTAAATAAATTAATATTATCAAATGAACTTTGTTAAAAAAAAAAAAAATTACACATGAATTGCCAGGTTATTTATTTTTTTTTTTTTATCATTTATCTTAAAAAAAATCATTTTTTTAAAATAATTTGAAAGTTGAATAAGAAATTTCAAAATTCAAAATACAAAATTGATAAGTAATAGTTTTTTAAACTTTAAATTTAAAAAGAGGGGGGGACATGTTCCTCCTCCCAGTCTGCAGCCTATGGGTAGCCCTATCTTTCATGTACCCATTCCCTATTTTCAACCATAAATAAATAAAGCTTCAAGTCAAATCAGCTTTATATATCACACTCAATCTCACACATCCCTCCAAATCCAAAGGACTCTTCTGGGCCCCTCAACGCACTTATAATACTAATATTAATAACTCTCTAACCACATCCTTCTCAAATAGAATTTTCCCACGTGGCACAATTTTTTTTAAAAAAAATAATTTGTTTTTTAAAAACTTAGGAGTAAAATTAGGAAAAGTATAGACACAAGGGACACCTAATCATTCTCATATGTGAGGTGAGAAATTCCACTCTAAAAGGGCTAGAATTCTAATTTTGTACTGTTAGGACCAACAGTCTTAGGTGGACAGTTTCTATGGGGCAACGGTTTTCTTGAGTCAAACAAACATAAGCCCTTGAGTGCAAAGATAGGAGGGAGCTTGACTGCAATACCCACTCGTCGAACGGAACGAAAGTCAGCCTTAGTGGTTCAACAATGTAGAGTGGAAGGGTCGTCGCTCAACAGATAAAGGTTACTAAAATCCAACCTCTTACTTTAAGGTTGATTATACAAACTTTATACGAGTTCATCTATGCTCATTTTGATAATATATTTATTTTATTTTGGTTATTTTGTATTTAGATTTCACATTTTCGCATGTAAATATACAAAAATATATATCTTTTTAACTTCTAAAGGGTGTGTTTTAATTAAAAAAAAAAAATAACCACTTTAGTCCATGTTATTATTCAACAACCTCAAATGATCCACTCATTTCATAATTATTTTAACCAATTATACTTGTATTCAAATTTGTGTGTGTTTTTTTACTACAACAAGTATAGAATATGCTCGTAGTGGTTTTAAACCTATGTTATTCGTAACAACGAGAACTACCCTGATCATTATTTTTAATAGTCAATTTCATAGTTTTAAAAATTTAAACCTAAATCTAATATCTATATATATAGATGACATAATATTATTCCTTCCTAAATCATGGAGTGCACAATAACCTTAAAGTTTTACGTGCCCCATCTAAAATAAATTTTCAGTACAATTCTTCACTGGTCCCAATTGTTTTCTTTCCAAGAAAAAAATAAAAAAATAAATCATGAATATTCATACACTATAATGTTTTTTTTTTCTCCTGTCAAAAGACAAGATTTTGTTCAATGTTTTTTTTTTTTTAAAAAAAAACAATACACGTATCTCAAAAGTTTGATTAACGACATCGATGTCTCTATCGATATCTATTCTAATAGATGTAGTTTGGGATAAATGAATTTAAAAAATGTTAACTTAACATGTCCCGTCATCATTTAAACAAAATTGTTAATGGCAAATAATCCCAATGCCTAATTAGTAATTTAATGAAAAAAATTAAAAGAAAAACAAATATGACCTCAGCCCTTCTGCCTAGTTAATTATGAAGAGTACTTTATAGAGGCAAGTTTGAGGACTAAGCTAAAGATAGAATAAGAAACAATAATTTGACGCATAAACTAAATTGGCAAGTTTTATTTTCAGAAACTGTTCTTGGAACAATCCTTGCTTCATGTGTTTTCTTTCCTTTTTTCTCTGAGTTAATTGTCCATATCCACAAAAAAATTAACTTAGATTTATTATTACTTTCAAAATAAAATAAAATCAAAGACAAAACATAATACTTCTCCAAACTGTTTTTTCCCTAAACAGATTCACAATAGGTTTCTCAACATTTGGAAATGAAATTAAAAAAAAAAAAAAAAAAGTTTAAAAAACCATTATAAAAACATGAAGAAATTATTTAAACATGAACAATACAATAATGTGAGTGTCAGACTTTAGAGCATTTGACTTAGGGAGGGATATTAATTTTAAGTCAAAATTGAAGGGGTTTAAAATTGGTCCCGTTGGTCAGAAATAATGAAAAGCTGTTGAGAAAAAAATGATTAAAAAAATTAAAACCATAAATAATTGAGGGATTAAAATTAATTAAGATGAAGAATCACAAGAAGGTCTCTGACATAAAATCGTCTCTCAATATTCCTTCGATTATATAAACGTTATATTCCTCTAATTTTACGTACGTGATTCTTACCTTCTTCTGCAGGCATTGGCCATGGATTCCAAGTTACGATTCATTCGTAATGCCGGCACCGGCGTCGGTACCGGCGATTTCAGGTTCGTGATTTTCATTCTGCTTCTTCACAGTGTTCTTGTTGTTGTGCATCCAGACTTTGAGAACTTGCCGTTTCACTCCGACTTCCGTACAGAATCTTTCCACTTCTTCTTCGTCTTGCTTCTGAATCCTCCATCCGACTTTCTCCGCGAACTCAAGCATCCGATCCTTTTGCTCCTGTGTGAACTTTGTACGGAAACGCTTTTTCGACAACGAGAAGGAAGACGGCGGCATGACCTCCGCATTGGAATGGAAAACGTTCAAATCCTCACTGGAAGACTCGTTTCCTCCGCCGCCGGCGAAGGCAACGTTCATCGGAGCGATGATTGGAGCAGTAGGGCTGGAATGGAGGTTCAATGCCATGGAGAATTTATGGTGACCGTGGAGAGCGGAAGGGGACGGCAATGGCGGAGGAAGCTGGAGATGGTTAAGCATTAGACCTCTTCTGTAATTAGGACTAATATTCAATTGACTCTCGCCGTCGATTTCTTTCCGGTGGAAGTTCCGGTGACATTCACAGGCGGCGCATTTCAGTGCCTCTAGGGTTCCGTCTTCACCACTCGGCATAAACTCTCCGCATCCATCGTAAATATTCCCCCCAACGCTCGCCGCGTGATTCTTCAAACATTCGCGATACCTAACTCCAGAAACCCCCCCTCGCACCTTGGATCTACCGCCAGAGGAAAAATTACCTCCACCTCCACCTCCACCTCCTCCACCGCCGCCACCGCCAACATTCTCGCCAGTAGCCGGAACACGGTCGCCATCGTGATGGTCCGTTTGGATATGGTGATGAGAACCGTTATGAATGGAGTCTATTCTCCTTTCGGAGGAAGTTTCCCCAAAGATATGACCATAAGCACCGGCAGCACCGGAAGCTCCAGGCATTATCACTTCCTTCTCTTGTTCTCTCATATCCATACGAGTAAGAATCCCAAAACCCTAAATCACAGACACAAACAGAGATAGAAAGAAGCGGATAGACAAAAAAAAAGAAGCTCAGATCTCAAAGAGGCAGAGGTTCAAAACGAAGATCCAGGTACATAGATGTAATTAAATTGAATTAAATTAAACTCATAGTGGTGCATGGTGATTTGAATTTCCCCCTATTTTGGCCATGAAATTAGAAAATAGAAGGAATAATAGGAGAAGAAGAACTGGGGGCAAGGTAGTTTGAGAGAGAGAGAGAGAGATTAGGGTTTTAGAGAAGTGGATTTGAGAGAGAGAGAGAGAAGGGGTATGTGCTTCAAGGGATCCAACAGGCCAGCTACATATCCAACAAGAGACAGGTTGGTTGCTTATGGAGAAGCGAAGAAGGAGAAAGAGAGAAGGGGTAATTAGGGAATTTAAGAAAAGGGTAAAATAAGAACACACAAAGGGAAGGGGAAGGGGAAGGGGAAGGGGGGGAATAGAGAAAAACAACCGACAACGTCATGTTCATCCATCTCCCACGCCCTGCCATAAATGGGACCCAGAACCCACCCCCACCTTCATTATTGCTTTCTCTCTCTATCTCTAAGCACTTGACCATGGTCCATCCATCACACACACACAATGCTCTCTGTACTATTACTACTACTACTACTCATACCATACCCCCCCTTTTGATGCGACCTTACTTCCCCTTTCATATTCCCCCCCTCCCCCTATAACCCTAATCCTTTTTATTCCTTTCCTTAATTAAACATGTTTTTCAATTCCCATTTTTAAAACATTAACTTTCTCCTTTCTTTATTATATATTCATATTTTTCTAAAATCTCCAATAAAATAGTATTTTAATATTAGACTATTTTAAACCATAAACTATAATAACCAACTTAGCATCCCAAATGCCTAAAGATATTTGGGCGAAAAAGTTGATCATGTCTCAATGTCATTGTTTCAGTCTTATCCACGCAAGTGCTATTGTCTAGCATTCTAAGTAATAGTTTTAAAATATTTATAAAAAGTTGAAGGTAAAATTGCAATCTTTTTTTATAAAAAATAAATTTGTTTTTGAAACAAACAACAAGGTCTAGGATTTTTTTTTTAATAATTCAATTTTTTAGTTAAATAAAAAGATTAAATTACAAGTTTAATATTTGTGGTATCTATTTTGTCACTAGACTTTCAAAAATATCTAATAAGTATTTGAAATTTTAATTTTGTGTCGAATAAGTCATTTACTTATTTGATTTTTTTTAATTGATCTAATATATATACATTTGAATTTTATGTTTAATGAGCTCTAAACTTTTTCAGCTTTGTATCTAGTGGAATTGTAAATTATTAAAACTATCTTGGATTGACTCAGTGGTAGTGGGAACATAAAAAAAAAAAAAGCCAAAGGGCTAAGGGGTGGTGGATTCAATACATGGTGGAATATCCTACGGTTAAGTTGGCAGCCGACACTTTTTAAAGCTTAGATACCTATTAAGCACAAAATTAAAAGTTCAAATACTTATTCGACACTTTTGAAATTTCAAGAACCGAACAAATCATAAAGTTTAGGAACTTAAATATGTTATTTAACCATACCAATATAAACATATACTTGATTTATAGATAAATTGTCTATAGGTGTATGTTTTTATTAATTTATGGTACCTAATAAGTAAGTCTTTGCATAGACCATGTATTTTCGATTTTAATGTTGTAAGTTAGATGTTGAAATTTGAAACTGATTATGTACCTCTGTTGATTAACGAAGAATGAAAAATAGGTTAGTTTTTATAAATAAAAATAAAAATAAAAATAAAAATAAAAAAATGACAAATTTAGAGTTGTGGTCGGGAAAATGTAGAATATTTAAAGTTGTGAAATTTATAAATTATAATATTTTTTATGTTTTAAGGACTAAAGTGAGTGAAATAGGTAGGAAAGTTCAAGCATCAAAATAAAATTTAAACTCCCTTTTTTAATTAGAAAAAAAAAAAACGGAACTCTATATTATATATGCTCGTGACCACGAGAACTAACAATCATGTAAGTATATTTTTATTTTTATTGTTTGGCTTTTATGATTATTGACCATTTATTTTCCTCGGAATACTGATTTTTTATGAGCTTAATTATTCGATAGTATGGTTTTCATATTTTACCTTTAAAAACATGGCATTATTCTTATATTAATTAGGACGGTTTTTAAATATAAGAAAATGAATCAAAATATTTATAAATATAGTAAAATTTCACTATCTATTTGTGATAGACCACGACAGACTATTATATATATCTATCTGTAGTCTATCGCAACACAAATAATAGTTTATTGCAGTCTATCGTGATTTATCATAGACAGATAGTGAAATTTTGCTACATTTATAAATATTTTTAGCATTTTATTATTTAAAATAATTTTCCTATTAAATATGTATATATAATTTCATAAATTCATGACACAAAAAAACTATCATAGATGTAAAATATATATATATATATATATATTCATAAAAAAAATGGCAAAAAAGTCCGTCTTTCGTTTTCTTAAATGTAGTGACAATTATTTACAATTATAAATTGGTAATATTGAAAAACTATCATAAAGTTCGAAAATTTCTATTTTTTTTAAAGGTAAATTTAATTTGATTTTTATGATTGCGTTTTTTTTCCTCTCTGTCTCTAAATTTGACTTTTTTCTTGTATTATGAAATGCTCAACATACTGTAGTAGTGGAATGAGAGGTCAAGTATTCAATCGAACAAGTATCTGATTAATTTACGTTTAAATTTTGACTCGAATAGTAAAATAATTTTGGAACTATTTAAAATTCAAAAAACCTCTTCTCATTAAAAATTTCAAAATGTGATACGAAAAAATGAAGAAGAAAAAAAAAGGGCAAAAAAACAAAATAGATCACTAAAAAACAAGCTCTTGAGGATGCACTATCTATAGCTTTCCGGGGTTTAGTCTTAATTCATTTGTTGTTGTGTAGGTGACCCTCTTCCATTTGTTGTTATATCATATAGCGGTCCCATATTATTCAAACAAAACCATGCATGAAAGTACAATTTTATATGTATAAAGCTAATCATCATAAATTCTCCTTTTTAATTGTTAAACCCTATCTAATTTAGTTCATATATATCATTAATCATTTCAATTTCCACACCAATTTTATCTATACACTTACTCACACCCCTAAACATAAAGATAATTAAGAATCTAAATTTATAATGTTGAAATGTCTTGATTCTATTGCCTAACACTCTAGATGAAACGCATCTCGTAATACTGAGATTTTATATCTATTATGTTTAGGGTTTATGAGGGATGTCATATATAAACACTCTAACGCTACGGGCACGTTGTCTATATATATTATGTATTATGTTATTCATCATAAAGATAATATGTGTTAGACATTATATTAAATTTGTTTTTACCTATCAGCTTAAGTTTTTGAGTAAATTGGAGATTTAAGATGGTATCAGAGCAAGTTGTTTGCTATCTATTTCCACTTGCTTGACTCTTCTTCATATTTCAAGTCTGCAAGTGAGAGAGAGTGTTAGATATTATATTAAATTTGCTTTCACCTATCAGTTTACTTTTTTAGTTCAATCGGCGATTTAAGAATATGATTGTTTATTTTCTCTATCTACGGGCGTAACTAACATATTGTTAGTGAATCATATAAATTTGTGTGTCGCTTTTTTTTTACCTTATTTTTTACATACTATCACGCATTTTATTTTAGCCCTGGATTTGTTTTCATTTATATATTTGGAGATCCAAACTCAACTTGACCTACTCTACAAAACTTCAAGTATCCGCCGCATATGCATCATCCTACTAAAGGGCAAGAAAACAAACAAAAACAACATATATATATATATATATATATATATATATATATAAAACGTTAGAATATGAAAGGTCATAAACCAAAATAAGATTTAAAATCAAAGAAGAAAGCGACATTGTATTAAGCACATAAAATAACAGTGAAGTAAAAAATTGGGGGGGTAAAAGTGAAAAGTGAGAGGGGTGAACAGTAAATGGTGTTGTCGCGTTGCTTTCTGTGTGAGTGTGTGTTTGGGTTTAGGTTTGGTACAGAGAGAGAGAGAGAGAGAGAGAAGGAAGGGAAGAGGTTAATTCTGAAACCTCTGCAACAGCACGCTTGCCCCAAGCAATGTCTTTACCTTTCTCTGATGCAATCGATGGCTTTTATTTGTCTCTCTTTCCACGTCTTTGCTTTGGTACTTGTTTTTTTCCCTTCTAAACTTTTTTTTTTCAATCTCCTTTGAACTTCAACCAATCCCAATCCCAATTTCCCAATAACCAACCAAACCCTAACCCCCGCATTAACCAATATCTTGAATTTTCTTTTTGTCCATGGACGTAACTAACACATTGTTAGTGAACCATGTAAATCTATGTGTCGATTAATTTCTCTACTTTTTACGTTTTATGTGTTTTTTTATCATTAGTTTCTTAACACATTCAATCCTCTCTCTTTTCAAAGTTAACTATTATTTTGAATTTTAGGGGTTTGTTTAATGGTCTTCTCATGTGTTTAATTGATTTCTAAACTTTGTAAAAATGTAAATAGGTTCTCAAGATTATAAAAATTGGAATCTAGATTACGCTCACATACACCTTGTATCTCCTGTAACTTTGTCACCAACAAAGGTCTTGGTCCTTTCAGTTGGATGATTTTGTCTCATTCGTCTGATTAAGATTTTTAGAAGAGTCACTGGACATAAAATTTCTCGCGTGAATCACTCTTCCATAGTGAAATCTAAGAGACTAAATGTATTTTTTTTTTTTAATATTCATTACTTGTAGAGTTGTGTCTAAATTTAGTCTCTTATATTTTTTAAATAATCTTACTATAAGCTCTTCATAGGCACAATAATTTTGAACTTTTTGTTTGATACGGTCATGTCATTAACTCCATTGAGTTAGCTTTTAATAAATAGCTTTTAATTAGTATCACTTTTTAATGTTACGTGGGTTCAAATAATTGATGATTAAATCTAAATTATAATCATAACAGCTAATTATTAAGTCAAATATTGATCATGACAATGACTCATTTATGTTTGTTATATTGTTTTTGCTATTTCTTGTGACCATTTTAATAAAAGTTTTTAGATTTATATTAGCTTTGCTTTTTTTTTTTTTTCCATTTTCATTTTTCAATTTTCTATAAGGATACACAACATTTGTCTTTGTTGGGCTTTATTCGACTTGGGAAAATTAGGCCCAACTGTATTTCATTCGTTACTTTAAGATGGGGCCCCTAATCGACGTCGGGCTATTTTCAATGGGCCTGTTTTTACCATGCCTAATAGCATCCTTCACGTGCCTGGGTTCTTGTGTGGTGGGACCATAATTTCAAAATAACAGCACTGATTTATTCCGGGGAAAATTATCTCGTCCTTTGAGTTTTCAAAACATATATATATATTTTTTAATTTATGAGTTTTTTAGACTAAGTTTTTTCAGTTTTTAAATTTTCAAAAATTACATTTTGTCCATGAATTTTTAAAAATAAGTTTAGAAGGTAATTGCAGTAATTTTTTTTTTTATAATTTTAAATAAAAAATTACTTTTTAAAAAATCACCTCTTCTCTCTAAAATTATTTTTTAAACATATTTTAATTCAAAATTTCATGTAATTATATAAAATGAAAATAAAAAATAGACAAGGAACCTTTTAAATCTATTATTAAGAACTCAAGGACTAAATAGGCATATTTTGAAAATTTAGGAACCAAACATACATGATCTTCAAAACTCGAGACTAAAAATGTAATTTTCCAAAGGAACATAGTTATGATTTTATATATATTTCATAAAATTAATTTTTGCAGGTTATTTTATTTATATATAAAAAATACGTGAAACAAACGGACCCTTAAAAATAATTTGACAGATTATTCTAAAAGTTGTATTTAGGAACAAAATGAGTAAGAGGAAAGCATGAGAGAATGAGATGAAGAATTACGGAATGAGAGCGATCAAAGAAAAGAAAACGTGGAGAAAAGATGGTAACTCCAGTAAAAAATTAGAAAACTTTTGTTTTGAAAAATCAGTCCAATTTTATTTTACTAAATTTTTAGATCATCTCTACAAATATCTTATAATTTAGTAGTACCAATCTAACCTACTCATGACGAAAGAAAACACAAAAAAAAAAAAAAAAAAAAAAAAAGGAGCAACAGCAAGCTTATATTTATATATAATATTTGTTTTTATTCTTATTATTATTATTAACATACAGGTAGTGATTAGGAAAATTACAATTAAGTAATTTTTCAATCTTCCCATAGGTGTATCATAAGCTATAGACCAAAAATTTAAAGTGGGTGTAGCCAACATTTTCTAAATTCACCCACTTAAAATAGTCAAATTAAAGCAGAGAGAGCAGAAGAGGACGAGTTCGAAACTCTTCTTTTCTCTCTAAATCCATTAAAACGTCACAATTTTTTTCAAATTTCACGGCCATCAAAACGCCCAATCCGCCGCCGGCGAGCTTCTCCTTCACCGCCCATCTCTTCACTTTCCCCGACGTCGTTTTGGGCACGTTTCCCCTTTTCACCAAAACCACAACCCCTAATTCAATTCCCTCTTCAATCAACAACGCTTTTCTAATCTCTTGGCAAATATTTTTCAGCAATTCGACGTCGTTTTTGTCGTCTCTCTGCATCTCGGCAACGAGGGCGATTGTCTCCGATATTTTGACGGCGGCGATGCAGCCGCCTCGTAGATAGGCAGAGGAATTGTTGTACGCTATGGATTCGATGTAATGAGGATGGATTTCTTGTTGGTTGTTGTTGAATTTGATGACGTCTGAACACCGTCCGATCACGAAGAGAAACCTGTCGGCGCCTTTAATTACTCCTCTGTCACCGGTGCGGACGAAATTAGGGCTTGATTTGTTGTTGATTTTACTGTTAAATGTCTCTCTGCTTAGAGATGGATGCTCAAGGTAACCTGAGGAAGGTAAATTACTGTTTTGGTCAGACCTCTTCTTTTTAGGATAGAATTTAATTAAATAAATAGAAGTAAAAATTTAGACCAATGGGTAACTATTTGATTTATTATTTTTATAAATTAAATCTATAAACATTATTTTTATTTCCAATTTTTTCCTCTAACTCTTCTAATTAAGAAAGAAGTTAAAATTTTACCTAAATTCAAAAACCAAAAGTATAAAATTTATTTTTTTAGTAGTTTCCAAATTTTGAATTAATTTTTGCAAAAAAAAGTAGATAAATCTTAGAGAGATATGGGAACTATTTTCTTATGTAGGGATGGCAAAATTTTCAATAGACGAGTTTCAAATGGGATGAAGACGAAACAAATATTAAAATTTTGTAGAATCAAAGATATACATTTGAATAATAGTTGGAGATTTGGTATTCCCTCATCTTTTAAATCTATATTTTTCTGATCATATTATATTATGTTTGTGGATAATTGAGTCTCATTAATATTGACGAGAATATTCCTTCCCACCAGTAGAGAATTTCTATTGTCCAACATTAATCCCTTTTTTTTTTTTTTTTTTTTGCCAACAAAGAGAGTGGGAGATATAAGACTTAAGAGAGACCTTTTCTCTTTAAAAAAATAAAAATAACAAATAAACACATATAAAAACCTTAGTGATGGCCAAGAAGCCAACGACATTTTTTTAATAAACGATAACTTTCATCAAAAGCTAAATTAAAAAAAAAAAAAAAAAAACCTTACTAATCATGTGATTAAGTAAATTCGTTTGATTACCAAATATAATAGAAATAGAACCATGAAAATACATTGATCACAGGAAAATTAATAAAAACTCTTGTTGACTAGTATATAGACAATTATTATTGTTATTATTTAACATAATTTAGCACATTTAAATCTCATTTATTTAGTTGTGTGTTTTTGATATATATAATTTTAAGTGTTATTTAAAAAAAAAAAAATCATTCCATGGTAGAATAGATACAATGTTTTAGAAAAACTCTTTAGCATTTAAAACTTGGACAATTTCAATTATAAAAAAATTAGTAAACTATTTATAAATATAGAAAAAATTTGTAGCCTATTGCTCAAATGATAAAATTCTATCGCAGTCTATCAAAGATCGATTGTGCAATTTTTCCATGTTTGTAATTAGTTTGATATTTTTTTTTTTCTGTTTATAGCAATTTCTTTAAAACTGTATAGACTATATTTTAACTTTTTAAATTAGGAGAATTTTTAAAAATAGAAAAATAAGAGAAACTATTTAAACAAAATAGCAAAAATTTTAGATAGTTGTGATAGAAGTCTATAAGTGATAGATGTTGATAGAAGTCTATCAATGTCTATTAGTATTTCTTTTGCTATTTCATGCTAATAGTTTGACATTTTTTAATTTCTCTAATTTTATAGGGATCGAGTTGGTAATTTAATCAGGTAATAATGAGATTGGTAAAAAGGTAAAGTTTGATTTTATCCCAAGTAGAGTTAAGAAAATAACCTGTGGCATTACTAGGCGACGAGACCCAAATCTCTCCTTCAACGCCATCCTCAACCACCTCCCCAGTTTCGCCATTAACAACCACCACCTCAATCTCCGTACAAGATCCATCCCTCAACCTCGCAGAAGGCAGCAACTTCCGGTAACTCGCCATCGCCGGAAACAACCACCTCCGGTCACCACCGCCGCACCACGCCGTCGAAACAAAAGTGCAATTCTCCGCCAACCCATACGACGGTGAAACGCAACCCGGGTCCAACCCAACCGCCTTAAACACATCCACAAACTCCTCGACCGCCGACCGGTAAATCGGTTCATTAATCAAAATCAAATTCCTCAAGCTCCCCAAATCCAAACCTCTACTTGAAGAAGTTTCTTCCTTCACCCGCTTGAGTACGAGCGGGAGAGTGAAAGACGGCACGGGAGTGCACGTGGCTTTGAAAGCGGTGATGAGGTGGAGCCATGTGGTTGGGCGGGTGACGAAAGAGATGGGTGAGGTTAGGACGCACGTGGCGCCAGTGATGACGGTTAAAAGAAGGAACATGAGGCCACAGTCATGATATTGTGGGAGCCAAGAAACGATGACGTCGTTTGGGTTTAAGTCGTAGGCTTTTCTCGCTGCACGGACGTTGTGGGCGGCGGCGCCGGCGGTAATCACCACCGGCTTGGGAATTGCGGTGGCGCCTGAGGTGTATTGGATTAGATAAGTTTCCTCAGGTTTACAGCCGTAGTAAGAGGAAGAATGATAAAGAATGGGTTGGTGTTTGTTTTGATTGACCTCTACTTCCTTGTGGGGTTGTTTTAAACTGTCCATTGAAATCCATTTCACGCTCTGCAACAACAAAGCCAGCTTCTCGTCGCTCGGGGACGAGGAGAGGTACCTATAACAAAATAAATAAATAAATAAAAATCAACATCTTCTTTTATTGATTTTTTTCTGAGTATGAGATGGAAAATGTTTTGTAATGATATTGAAAGCAATATTAAGCTGCAGTCGAGGCTATACTCATTTTAATGCATTTTATTCCATTACAAAAAAAAATAATTAACTTTTTAATTATAAAAAGTATGTTAGGTGGTAAACTTGTAATTGGACACTTGGATGAATTGCATCAAAATATATAGCGAAAATCTATATATTTTTCTAATACACGATGTAGAAGTGTGGTAATAAAATAATATAAATATTGTAACTAGATGATTTAAATTTTTAAGTTTAGCAGCCATATTTTGACAAATTCTTAGGCCTAAAGTGAGCTAAATCTCTTGATCGGAGAGGTTCATCCGATAAATAATAATAATAATAATAATGAAAGAAAAACATGAAACATAAAATATAATGAGAAGTGATGTATTCCTTGATTCTTCCTAATTAATATTAATAGTTTTTTTTCCGAATGATCCAACTATAATTCAAGTGTATAGTTAAGAAAAATGAAAATCATGGTAAAGAACACTCATAAAAGTTTATGTAATTAAAAAGAAAAACAAAAAATTTAACTGGGGTTAAATGTCTTATAAAATGTTTGGAAGTGAATTTGAAAATGTTAAAATCACTTTTGTCATTTTTAAAATTATTCTCAAATACATCTTTGATCATTCAAAATTAATTTAATATTTAACTTTACACTCTTCAATGCAATATATTCAAATTATCAAAATTGGTTTAGAATGAATAGTAGTATGTTTTAAAGTGAATTTGAAATAAAAAAAAGAAGTAATTTTAACTATTTTAAAATCACTTTCAGACATGCTCTCAATTTTTCCAATAAAATCGATAGGAAGAGTGTGTGAGGTTAATGTAAAATTTCTCTAATACTACAATATGAAACAAAAATCATACCACCTTTGTTGATTGTTTTTTTTTCTTTTTGAAGAACACCTTTGTTTATTGTATACTATAAAATAAAAAATGTATGTCATTTAATGTTGAATAGAGGAAATAGGTAATATCTATGGTTGTAATATTAAAAAATTTCTTCATTAGAAAAGAGGTAAGCTAAACACTACGCAGTTTTCCATAGGGCACTTATTGGAGACAACATGCTTGTTTAATTCTTAGAAGTATGTTATTTCTAAGTATACAAGAGAGTGTTAAAAGACACACATATTTTTTAAAATTTCTACCATAAATTTACCCAAATCTATAAACTTAATATTTTAAACGAATATAGTTGAACTGGTATAAAATTTATATTAGGAATTTTTGAAGTTAAAGGTAGTTGAAGACGTACCGAAAAATGGTATTGATGTAAGATTGGTGAGCTATGGCGGCTCGGGGCTTAGTCTGCGAGAAAGCTCTAGCAAGATGCTGACAATTTTCATTCTCGAGAAAAGGGTCGGGCGGGCTGATTGGGACACTTACTAGGCCAGCTCTTTGACACCCATAAATCAGCTGGACAAGCTCCAGCCCCGCCGAGCACAATACAACCACCGTGTCGCGCCGCCGAAGCTGCCGGAGCAACCTGTCGGAGATGCACTGAACGGAATCGTGAAGTTGCCGGTATGTCAGAAATGAGCCTTCATTCACGGCGTCGGCTGTGCCGTCTTCCGACCAGATGAACGCCGGCTTCGACCGGAATGCCGGAAGGCTCGCCCAAACCGGGAGATACCGGTCGACCACCGGCTGGTCCGGGAATAAGGGATCAAAATTCTCGTACAACATTATCTGATCTTTTTCCTTTTTTTCTCTTTTCCGACTGATTTGCCGCATATTGTTACTCAATTTATACTAAAAAGGCAAAGGGTTAGTAAATTACGCTTATGGGTCGCTTTTTTGGCTAAATTACAAACATACCCTTCATCTTTGTCTCCCATTTCAAAAATATTTTCAATATTTATTTTCGTTGCAATACTATTAGTTACCTTTCCTAAACCCTTAAAAAATACAAGAAGTGCAAAATTAATACCTAGAACAAAGTAATGATGACTTGAAACAAAAATTTGGGATTCAAATGCTGCCACATCACATTAGTTCACCTCCACACATACGTTTCAAAACATTATTTCTATCTAAAATTAGAATAAATTTAAACTCCAAAAGTAGTTTTCAAACATTTGTGAAAAGTTAAAGTTAATATTGAAACTTTTAAAAGAATAAAGATACTTTTGAAATTATAGGGTAAATCTGCGGGTTTTTTTTTAATTAAATAACCTTATGTTTTTAAGTCTATGATTATTGGTTGTATCGTATTTAATTGAATCCCTAATTTTAAAGAAATTGTGATTAGGTAAAAGACCTTGTGATAATTTAGTCCTTACAACTTGTAGGATGAAAATCCAAACTTTAATTTGAATGACTTTAATGAGTCATTAATTTAGTTGTTATTGAGTTATACTCATGTTAACTATAAATTAGTTAGATAATAAATTTTAGTTTATAATAATTGACACGACAGAAAGTATGTCTCCAAATAATATTTAAGGCCAACGAACTACAAACATTTAATTTATAATAATGCATTTTTTTAAGGATAAAAAATTCAACTTAACCATAAAAAATTATGAAATAATAATAAGAAAAGGTTTTTGAAAGTAAAATTTGAGTAATTAATTTTCATGATATATATGAGCATTAAAATGCAAGGAGTAAAATGGTAAATGAAGCATGAATAATAATATTAAATGGGATTTGGATATGACAAAGAAAAAGTGGTTAAATATTTGCTCCCAATGCAAGAGTTAGTAGGGAGGTAGTACAAAGGGATATACCATGAGAATATGTGATATTGAAATAAAAGCTGCCAACTACAAACAGACGCCATAGAAAATAGAAGAGATTAAGGCAAAGGCTTAAAAAATTCTTTCTCCAAAAAGAATCTTCACATTTCTGATAATAACTAAGATCAGATGGCCATTAATTCCTCAATGCTCGAATAATTAGAACCTAACCGATCAGCCTACGCAATCTCACGACAAATGAAAAGAGCCATATATGCCTTTTGATTTTACATTTTTATATATAAAAAAAAAAAAAAATACGTGGTTTCTATTCAAATGTTCAATCACTAGTTGCACATGCCAATATTTTCATTTTTGACAAAATATATATATATATATATATTTGTGACAATTGAAGGAGATGCATGAAGATGAGTGCATGAGCATATTACTCTTTTTAATTTTTAGTTTTTAATATAAAAACTTCGTTGACGTAAGCTCATATGTGGAGAAAATTTATTATGATAAATCTTATATTATGGTTTGTCTTAGCTTGACCCATTATTTATTAAATAAAGGGTTAATTGATGCCAAATGTCATATTGTTTTCTTACTATGGGCAGTGTCTAAGAAATTCGATGACTTGACATATTTGTTCAACATAATGCAATTATATAGATTAGGTTGAGTTATATATACATATACGTTTGTTTGTTTAAGTGAAACTTTATGAACTAAGTTAGTTCATGTTTATGATCTTGAAATTGGTTTAGGGTGTGAGATAAATCGAGCTTAAATAAGTGTATATGGTTTAGATAAAAGTTAAATTTACCTCCTAATTAATAAGGGAGATCCCTTGTGCTAATCACAATTATTATGACAAAGAAAACTAAAAGTTAGTTTAAAAGGCAAGGAAGCGGCAGCGATAGGAGGGAGGAATTAATGGCAGATTGAGAATGAGACTTCAGAGTCAAGACTGCCTTTGGGCTTTTTGTTAGTGGGCTTTTTGTTAATGGGCTTTTTGTGCGGTGGGCTAAACTTAACTTTTCATTTTCTCTTATTCTTCATAAATATTTATTTTTCAAATTTTTTTTTTAATGTAACAGGTAAATCTTCGATTTTTTTTTTTTGATGACATAAAAATGGTTACAAAACACATTTTTGTTCTTTTTTTACCAATACGAATAGTAATAAAGAAAAAAAAAAGATGAGAAATAGAAGTAGGCTTTAGTATTTTATTTTGACATAAAGAAAAAACAAGATACATAGATGTTGTCAAATGGGCAAAATAAAATCCAACAATCATCATAACGTCGAGTTCGATATGCAGAAGTAACAAGAAATACACCTATTACAACTAAATTGATGATAGTTGTAATAGTTGGGATTCTCAATAGAAACGATTGCATAATTCCTCAATGTACAATCCTATCAAATAGAAAAGCCTACATTGAAAATGAAATAAATGATCATATTAGGGTCAAGATATAAGCATCATCTATGTCGAAGTTGATAATTCAAATATTATGCCAATTGAGCTATGTTAATTTTGTTTATTAATTTTAAAACTAAATCACTTGCAAAATTTGTTGATAGGTTAATACAAGTCTAATTAGTCAATAGGTAGCTCTTCACTAGAATTAGAGGAAATTACTTGCAATTGGAAAAGTAAACTCTTTTAATCTTGAGAGCTATACAGAAAGTCATTTTTTAGGCAAACGCCTCCTCAAGAACTTTTTCATAGTGCAATCCAAAGCTTATGCAGATTATCATAGACATGTATTTTGAGTTGAAATTTTGAGTATTTCTTGCTTAAAGAAGAAAATACAAAAAAGGTTAAAAGTTTTTCATTAATTACTTAAGTAGCATATAAATATCTCACTTACCTTTCCATCAAAACACACCAACGAATACTCAAAAACATCTTTCTCTTATTTTCTCTTATTAGCTCTGTTAAGAGCAATTGGCCAAACGAAGGGTGTTCATAGTTTTGGAGTTTTGAGTTCAACATTTCAGTGCATAATAGTTTGAACTGCACAACATTTTAGTTGGGTTGTATTCTAGAGGAGACATACCAAAGAATATTTGCTGCATCGGTGGGTGATATAAAAAAAAATCAATCTACACCGTATAAGGCTTGAATCTCCTTAAAGAGAACAAGATATCTGCGTCTCAAATTAATTATTTACGTGTTTGAATCTTCTTCTATTATTTATAATTTTCCAATATAAAGTCAAGCGAATTGTCATTCAATGGTTTTTCAATGTCTACTTGGGCTGGATGAAGAGTATAATCACTTGTGGCAATGTTTCTTTGGAGATTTAATATTGAGGTTGGGAGCAAAACTGTTACATTGAGAGTGAAGAAAGAAAGGAAAGGAAAGGAAGCAGAAAGGAGAATTTTAAAAAATAGAAAAAGAGGGAAACTATTTACATAAAATAGCAAAATTTTTAGATAGTTGTGATTGACGCTAATACAAGTCTATCAAGGTCTATCAGTGATAGAAATGATAGAAGTCTATCACTGATAGATGCTGATAGAAATCTATCAATGTCTATTCGTATTTTTTTTTTGTTATTTTCTATAAATAGTTTGACATTTTTTCTATCGGTGAAAATTTATTTAAAAATTTTTTCTAATTTTTTTCAAAGGATGTGATTTAAAATAATTTTCTTGTACTTAATGTTGATTTTCAACCAAAACTAAGAATTAAAGGTAAAAATGATCACAAATTACGTATTGATTGATATTCTCTTCTTAACACATGCTATGCCAAGTCATTTATGGTTTTTTATTATTATTATTTTTTTATCATCTTAACACGTGCTATGTCAAGTCATTTATGGTTTTTTATTTTTATTTTTTATCTTTAACACATGCACTCAATATAATAGATCTCATCAGGTAACCTATATATTAGGTCTAACTTGTTATATTATACTAATATTTAATGTAACATACCTCCACAATAAATCAGACAATTATTAGGTGCAGTCTAGGTTGCATCTAATCTCATACTTTCCATTTCTTAACACAAAAAAAAAAAAAAAAATTTATTTTAGAAAAAGAAAAATTTGCCATATAACAATTTTTTACTAGAGAGTTCCTTGGGCTGCATAGAAATATGTGCACCCAGGGAACACTTAAGTATTTTCCCAATAAACCAAAAGATTTTGTACCTTATCAAACTTGCCCTTTCTACTCTTAGAAATCCTAAAAAGCATATTACTTAATAGGTCTCTTAGTTGATTGAATTATTATTATTGTTATTTTAAACATCTTAGTTAATTGAATTAATTAGACTAGTAAAGTTAACTAATAGGTCTCTTAGTTGATTGAATTATTATTATTGTTATTTTAAACATCTTAGTTAATTGAATTAATTAGACTAGTAAAGTTAACTCCACAAACTAAGGTGGTAAACCAAAGAATCTAGTAAATATGTTTGACTGCTAAAAGATAGATGCTAGACAAAATGGTGAATCAAATTATCTTATTTGTCAATATTAATCTAAATTGACTAACTATTTGATAACATGAAAGATTAGCTATTTAACTATGTGAAACGCTAAATCCTATTATGTAATTAATGCTAAAAATTAGATTATAATGTTGTAGAGGTCCATCAAGATTTTATTTCTTTTGGTCTCTCTTTCTTTTGTCTTGGTCCCAATTCAACCATTAACAAATTCAAACTAATTGAATGATTGTGCCAAAAATTCCCCAAAGTGGGTCCACATTTCTATTTGATAACTCTAACCTTCATATCACCCTTTCCTTTGCAAGAACTCAATTAGGTGAAAAACCAACAATAGACTATTCCATAAGCCAAACAAGACAAAATTCACTGAATTTTAAAATTTATATCTATTTGATTTTCGAACTTTCAAAATAAAATTGAAATTTTTCTGCTTCCTAAAACTTAAAATTTAAATTTAAGTCTAATAGATAGAATTAATTTTTAAAAAAATCGAATTTATCATAATCTAATGACAAAAAAAAAAAAAATAGAAGATTTATTAGATGCAAAATTAAAAATTCAATAACTTACTAAATATAAAATAAAAAGTTTAAACAGAACTTAAAGTCGAACCGATTAGACATAAGGTTAACGTTGGTAGACTAAATTTGTTAGTTAACTCTATTAGAGTAAGCTTATTTAGTGACAAAGCTCGTTTGATTTATCTACCTCACGCAATTTCACATTTATGAAATTTCATTTCTAAAATCAATATGATCACTCGATTAACAGCATCTCTCGAGTCTCGACAATTTGAGCTAACACTTCTGGAATTTTGTAAGGATGCAGCTTTAAAACGTGCTTGTAAATTCAAACCTACCGAGTCCAAAGCTCGAAGAACAAATAATTTATAGCGCAAGCTGTACAACAACAACCTCAGATTCTGACCGAAGTCGCCAGATTGCCAACCAGTCGCCACGATGATGCTGAGAAGGTATGGCCCAGTAGAACGAGCCCACAAATTATATATAATCTAGTTGTATATTTATACGTATTGATGTATGCTTTTGGTGAATCTGTCCGTTTGTGGCCTAATTTTAGAGAGAAAGATTGAAGGAGATAATTAGATTGGTGAGTAATTGGGAATATCTTACTTTGGGAAGTTATGTATATCCACTGTTTTTTCTTTTCAGTATCTATATAACTGTTATTGATTGTGGCATTTCTACAAACAGATCGCGCGCCAGGTTGGGGGTTTGATTACGACGGAGCTGTTGATCTTCGTCAAAGAGGTTTTTGGAGTTGGGGTTCCAGAAAGTGTAACAGAGGATGAGTTTCAGAGACGATAGTGAAGATGGGAGGGACCTCAGGAAGCCATTTTTGCACACAGGGAGCTGGTATCGAATGGGTTCGAGGCAATCCAGTCTGTTGGGTTCGTCTCAGGCAATTCGTGACAACTCCATCTCTGTAGTTGCTTGTGTTCTCATCGTTGCTTTGGGCCCTATTCAGTTTGGCTTCACGGTAACTACCTGTCTGTCTTAGTTTAAAATTTTTGCTGATTGACTGGGGGTTTGCGGGCACTGGATTGGAAGTATATTAGTTGGTTTCAGTTGAATCTTTAGAATTACTGGGATTGGGTTTTTCGATGGAAGAAACTAGAATGAACTAAAAGATCAGATAGAGAAGAGCATTTCAATTGCAATCGGTTATGTTGATTTTTTATTTTTTTTTTAATTAGATTTGTGCTTGTTGGTTACTCTGGAATTCATTGCAAATTGTTGATTCTATTAAACAAGCATTCAGAGTAAGTATTGACTTTGCAGGGAGGGTATTCATCACCGACCCAATTTGCAATAACTCGGGATCTTGGACTTACTGTCTCGGAGGTGTGTCTCTGTTGTCTGGTCTTTTCTGTCTTCATTCTACGTTTGTGAACTACAATCGTGTCTGACCTGATTTATGAAACAGTATTCCTTATTTGGTTCTTTAAGCAATGTTGGTGCTATGGTTGGGGCTATAACCAGCGGTCAGTTGGCTGAGTATATTGGGCGGAAAGGGGTAATCTGGTTCATTGATTCTCGCTTTAATTCGTCTTGCTGAAAGTTTTCTTCTGTTTGGATGATTAAATCTTACTTTTATGTGCTTAATTTCAGGCCTTAATGATTGCTGCAATTCCCAATATTATAGGCTGGCTTACTATATCATTTGCAAAAGTTAGTTTGAAATATATCCCTTTGTAACCAACACTCTTCCGTATGCAGACTGGCAGCATACACTCTAAATAACCAATTGTCCTTGTTTATGTAGGATTCTTCTTTCCTCTACATGGGGAGGTTACTGGAAGGATTTGGTGTGGGAATAATCTCTTATACGGTGCGACATTAATTTCAGCTAGGTTATCTCAGATTGTGTATTTCTACTGATGGGACTCTATCTTCTATTCTAGGTCCCTGTTTATATAGCTGAAATTGCACCCCAAAACCTGAGAGGAAGTCTCGGTTCGGTCAATCAGGTTGGACATATTTGGTATTTGTACCGTGAATTGGTCTTGGAATGTGTAGTCTTTTTAATTCTAATCACTTCTCAACTTAGATACTTTCACTTTTTGTGATGTAGCTGTCTGTTACCTTGGGAATAATGCTGTCTTATCTGCTGGGACTATTCGTACCATGGAGAATACTTGCAGTTTTGGGTAAGTTATCTAGAAGGATCCACGTTAGTGCTTATTTTTGTTTGTTAATCAATGATATCATTCTCTTCTTTTAAACAGACAAATGAAATAACATATCACCCTAAAAGTTTTGCTTACAAATAGTCAAGGGTTAAAATGGTTATGGGATATTGTACCAAAAATGAAGTTATGGATTGCGGAGGGTGCTTGCCTATTTTCTCAGCGCATGTTGCTCTAGGCCTACTTCAGTAAAGAACCTATAGTTTAACTTTGTTTCATTATAAAAAATACTAATCTCATGGTGAAGGATCCCCGTTGACACCAAGTTCCAAATGAAGTTGGAAACATGAGCATCGAATTATGCTTTGTGGTGATGTTAGAAAGTTCTACACAGAGTGTGTGATGGTTGTGTTGAACAGTTTCTAATGCCATGCTGTGACATTATATGTTTTTTCCTTTTGGTTTGCTATTAAAATTGGGGTGATGAAATATTAAAATTTCATGTACTTGTGTGACCCTGTCCAGGCATCGTTAACCAACCTTTCCTTTTTAACATCAAAAAGTACAAATTTTAATTGATGAAACATCACGACAAACTTTTTTTGCAGGAATTTTGCCTTGTACAGTATTGATACCTGGATTGTTTTTCATCCCAGAATCTCCAAGATGGCTGGTAAAAATCATGACATCAAGGTCTTCAACTTGATAAAGCTATATTCTAATTCTTACAGTTATATATATATTTTATTAACCTTTAGGCAAAGATGGGGATGACAGAAGAATTTGAGACATCTTTGCAAGTTCTTCGTGGGTTTGATACTGATATTACCGTTGAAGTAAATGAAATCAAGGTGAATACACATAATAAATTCAGTGAATTGGTTTTCCCCAACTGTCAGCTGCAGTTCATCATGAAGAACCATGGAAAGTATGTCTATCTGTAACCATGTCACACTATCAATTCAAATAACTGCTTCCCACTTACATGATGTAGAGGTCTGTAGCTTCAGCCAACAGAAGAAGGACTATTAGATTTGCAGATCTGAAGCAGAAAAGATACTGGTTGCCTTTGTCGGTATGGAGATTTTGAAGATTCTGTTTACATATTTTTCATATTAAGCCTAGAATTCAGGAACTTACTTTTCCAGCTCTCTCACATTATGCAGATTGGTATAGGATTACTTATTCTGCAGCAACTAAGTGGAATTAATGGTGTTTTGTTCTATTCGAGTACCATCTTTGCATCTGCCGGTAAGTAAATATATGTGGCCTGCATTAAGTATTTGGTTTAAATCCTATTTTTGGTCCTTTTACTTTTTGCTTTTGTTTAGTTTTGGTTGCTAGACTTCTAGCATTCTGTAATTTTGAAATGTCTATATTAGTTCTGTACTTTTGAAAAATAACCATTTTAGTCCTTTTGTTTTCATTTTTATTTCATTCTTTTCTATCACAATTTTAACACAACACTCCATACACGATACATTTCTTGAATTATGGTCATGATATTAAGTGGTTTTTGTCGTGTATAAAATTTGTGTTAGAAATTTCAAATAGGACTAAAATTGTCCCTTTGTAAAAGTTCATGAACTAATATGGACAACTAATAGTATATAGACCAAAATGGATATTTTGAAAGTAGGACCAAAATAGAAATTAAATCTAAATATTTCCTTCTAAGTGGTGTATGGGACATTGTTAGAGGCTTGAGTTATAGATTTTTAATTGAACAATGTTACTCAGGTCCTAATTAGTTCACCCCTTGTAATTTTAGGGGTTTAAGCTGGCCCTGTTTCTTCTATTTTCTAGTGTAATTATGATTACCTTCCATGGTAGGAAACAGAACTGAGACTGAAAATCAAGAAAAATTAAAGCGGAAATATGTTGCACTACCAAAGAAAATTAAAGGGTATCAATCATTCGGGAGGCTTAGTTCTCTCCTAAACCATTCTCAAAATATGCTTGCCAAATAAAACCCCTCCGACGTACTCTATTTAGAAACTTAGCCAGTGAAAAGTATGTCTTCTGAATATCCGAATGATATTCCTAATTTTGTCAAAATAATAATAATAATAATATTTTCCCACTAATATTTCTTATATATTATATATCTACTACTTCTATTATGAATCTTTTCAAAAAAGTATTCTTATCCAAAAGTCAAAATAAATATAGGAGAAATATGTAATCTCCACCAATTGTTGCATCAAATGACTCTTTGTTATCACATTTTTTAACAGGTATTACCTCCAGTAATGCAGCTACCTTTGGCCTTGGCGCTATTCAGGTACAATCTAAAATTGATGTGCTCTGGACTGATTTTCTCCATCTGAACTCTGCTTTTCAGCAACGGCTTGCGTGTTTTTTAGGTTGTTGCCACTGCAGTTACAACATGGGTAATTGACCGAGCCGGACGTCGTCTTCTACTTATTGTGAGTTTCATGTTATTATTCTTAAATCTTTTAATTTGTCTGCATCTTTGTTAATTATCTTATAATTTTATTTCAGATCTCCTCTGCTGGAATGACTCTTAGCCTTCTGATTGTTGCTGTGGCATTCTTTGTGAAGGTAAACTAGTTCTTTATTTGTTTCTTTCATAGCCTCAAGATCTTAGTGCTATGCATCTAAAAGCTTTGCTGTGTTGCAAAATTGATGTCAGGATGCTGTCTCTGAGGATTCCAGTTTGTATAGTATAGCAGGGATCGTGTCGGTAGTTGGGGTTGTGGTATGTTCAAGTTTACACATCATTAAAAATTAGTTGCAAAAGTTTGATCCTGTGAGTCAATAGGAGATATCTTTCTGCAGGCCATGGTCGTTGCTTTCTCTCTTGGTGTTGGAGCAATTCCATGGATCATTATGTCTGAGGTATGCCCATTGTACTACTTTTTCCTAAAAATTTACTTTCTTCTTGTTTCCCGTTTATGATTGAATTGCTGATCAGAGCTGAACTATGAAAAAGGGTTTGGGAGTTGAAAAAGTTTTCGGTCTTACCTCATTGTTTTTTTCCCCCCTCTTTCTACTGTAAAATGAAATAACCTTGAATTGGTGTGGTTGAGGGGTTAGTAAAGTTATATTCATTTAGAACATAAGCTACAAATTTCTCTTGCAACTGTAAGCTAATATGTAGTATTGGGGTGCAGATTCTTCCTGTGGATATCAAGGGTCTTGCTGGTAGTATAGCAACACTAGCCAACTGGTTTAGCGCATGGGGAGTCACAATGTCTGCGAATCTGCTCTTAGAATGGAGCAGTGGAGGTATGTTTCTCTTTCAAATTTTTTGGTCTAGCGGCGATTTAATATGACAGGATTAGAGTTCTTAGTATAGAATTTTGCAACGTCATTTGCTCCAACATTGATATTAATAGTCCACACCTTAGGTTAAACTAAATTAACATCTAGGCTCATGTGAAAAGTAATATCAACCGTCAAAATTAGCATAGTTCACCGGTTAAAACAAGATTGTTAGGTTTAAACCGCATTCCTACATCTGATGTACTAGTCTTGAAAAACAAAGGGGAGAAAAAAGGAAGTAAAATTAATTATATATATGTTTATACAAAATTACATTTGAACTCACAGTTATTAGAAGTTTGCAGTCTCTCTCCTCCATTGATATTAACTGTTCATATATTGGGTTCAAAAATTAAATTAACATCTAAACTCGCACGTGAAAAGTAACATTAGCTGCAAGTATGAACGTAATTAACATCTGAACCATTTGCAGTGTCGTTTGCTCCATTATGAAATTAACATCTGAATTCACACAAGTTTCTGTATTAGAATTCTACAGTGTCATTTGCTCTCCATTGGTATTAATAGTTTACACATTTTACTTCCTTTTAAACTAATTTTACATTTGTCACACTTGAGAAGTAGCGTTCAACCATGTGTATGCATGGACATAATTTAGCAAGCCAAAAACGGTTTTTAGAAGGAATGAGTTTTAAATTATGGTAGGCACTTAAGATCTAATATCCTATCAGTTTTCTTGATAACCTAATATAGTAGGATCAGATGGTTGTCCTGTAAAAATTTGAGGTGTATGCAAGCTTGCACGAACACTCACTGATGTAAATATTAATGATAGTAATAGAAATAGTGAGCTTAAATCTATCAGTTTAACCTCTAATGAATGTGAATCTGAGGCAACTAATGGGTTTGACAGGAACATTCACAATCTACTTGGTGGTTACTGGCTTCATGGTGCTATTTGTTACTCTTTGGGTTCCTGAGACCAAAGGCAGAACCCTTGAAGAAATTCAGTTTTCCTTTAGATGAAACCCTCTCTTTTCCTATTTGATTTATTAGTTAGGAAGAGGACATGTCTGCTGCCATTCTCATTTTGCAAGCATCAAACCAGAAGTTTTCTCTTTGGCTTTTATCATTCCATATTTTTGCAATATCTTTCTGTTGCACCTCTCTTTCGCCAATAATTTTGTTCATATAATTTGATTACATTAAATTTGTTTTCATGTATGCTTCTAGTTTTTAGTTTCTGCATTATATACTTCTGCAAACACAGTACACATTTGACATTTTCAACTACAAAAGCGTGGAGCATGACGTTTTGAATCTTTAACCTTAAAGGAATGATCATGTGCTATTTACCGTAGAATTAAACTCATGTTTAAAAAAAAAAAAAAAAAAAAAGATAACTATATTAATAGATAAAAAAATGCTTACAAAATGTTTAGTACATGTTAGAAAGTGACTTTTAAATCGTCAAAAATCACTTTTGTCATTTTTAAAATCACTCAAAATTAATTTAGTTTTCAATTTTACTTTTCATTGCAATTTTCATATCATCGACATTAGTTTTGAAAGATTAAAAACATATTCCACAACAATTTTGAAAATGACAAAAAGTGATTTAAACTGTTTTAAAATTACTCTCAAACATGTTTTTACCTTAGACACTAATTCCTAAACAGACATGGAATCTAATTGGAGCCTCCAAGAGTTGTGCACCCCCACCAATTTTCGATTTTTTCTCAATCGCATCTTAACTGAATTTACTTTTGTCCGCAAACCCTTATATGGTTGTTGGATAACCGATGAAGGAGCGCAAGGCAACTTTTTGGATGACAGAATTAATTAATTTTTAAAAAAAGAAAAAAAAAATTCTCAAACAGTAAATTTTGACACTTTTTTTTTTTATGTTTTTGGTTTTAAAATAAATAGGTATATCGAATATTAATTCAGAAAAAAGAATCGGTTAAACTACAATTTTAGTCCATAAATTTAAAATTGTCTAACAAGTCCATAATCTTTCAACATTGTGTTTTCTAATAAGTTTCCTCACTTTTAATTTTGTGTTCAACGAATCAAATTTATATATATATATATATATATATATATATATATATATATATATATAATTCCTGTACTAAAATAAATAAATAAATCAACAAATGAAATGAAAGAATGAGCTGAAATAAAATATATACAACACAAGTTACTAATTCAAAGGGTTCTAACTATCTAAATTAGAATACAAACTAGAGAGGTAAGATCTTAAGGGGTTAATTAGGAAATGTGGGTGGTTTTAAAAAAAAATAAAAAATTGGTAAAAAGGGGTGGTTTTAAATTTATTTAGAAAAATAGGGTAGTTTTTTTGTCTTTTAGTGAAACTCTTCTTGAAAATTGGAATGGAACCCACATAATGAAGGAAATTACAATTATTTTGATTTCTTTTATTTTTTTACAAATTAATTTACTTTACTTTTGTTTAAGGAAATATAATCACTTTTTTTTTATAATTGTTATTTTATTATATCATATAATTTTCTTTCATTTTTTTAGCAAGATTAAATTTAATTAAAAAAATATTACATATTTAATCATTTTATTTGTAAAATAATAAACTATTAAATATAAATTAAGATAATACCACTATTTTTTTTAAATCTTACATCATATTGTAGTTTTATTTTAAAGCACGAAAAATTGTAATAGATAGCAAAATCAAAGAAAAAAATCTAAACATATAGCACTTCTTTAAAATGTTTGCAAATATGGCAAATGTTGACAAGTCAACTTTTGAATTTTTTAAAACTTTTAACTTTGTCTTTGTTCGTATGTTAGGAAAGCACATGTTTCCATCTTCTTTCTTCTTTTTTTTTTTCCTTTTTCTAGTTGTTGCAGTCTTCGATTTCATTATACTCGGTCATATTATTACACCATTCTCTTTTTCTTCTCTTCATCTTCAACTTTTCCTACTTGAACCATGAAATTTCAAGCTAATTCTTAATTAATTTTTTCAAAATTACAAGTTTCTCCTTCTTCTTCTTCCTCCTCATTCACGCAAATATTAGAATTGTCAAAACCTAAAAGATCAACAAGATATATTGATTGAGATTAATTTTAATTTTATCCTTCATTATGAACATATAATAATTATAGATTATTTATAATCAATTAATTATTTATTATGATTAATTTTTATTACTTCATTCATTATTAATATATCATATTTATAAAAAAAATAGTATTCTTTATCAGCATATCATATCTTTATTTGTTTGCTTAACTTTTTATATAATCTATTATTTATTAACATATATTTTCTTATATTATTTAATTAATATTAAAATTACTAGTGTTGAACTTAATTAATTATAAAAATGATTAAATAATATATAATAATTGATATGATGTTCATTAAATACATTAATCGGTTAATTTCAATTATAAATTACTCAATTTTCAAATATTTATAATTAAGATTATTATTGATTCTTAATTAATTATTTTTTATTAATGTATTGAATGATGTCTATTGTTTAATTAATTAATCTATTACAATTATATAAGATTGACATGCTTAATTTTATAAATCCTTAAACCAAACGGCCCTAACAATTCTATTATCTAAAGGACTAAAATTGAACATTATTGAAATTTAAGGACAAAAGTGTTAGATTTTGAAACATAGAAACTAAATCCAAATCTAAAAAACCAAAAGGTATTTTTTCAAAAAATATAACTACCCACTAATTTTACTTAGAAGGATTAGTAATATATTAAAAAAAATTAGAACTTTTGATATTTCCATGTAGCAAGGTTTTAGAATTTTACTTATCTATGTAATAAATTTATTTTACTATATCATATTGTAGTTTTTTTTAAATATTACTTAATTCACAAATTTAGTAAAATAAAACTACAATATAATGTCAAATAATAATAAAAAATAATAGTATTATCTTTATTCATAGATAATAGTTTATTATTTTACAAATAAAATGATTAAATATATAATATTTTTTTTAATTAATTCAATAAGATAATAATTATAATTTCTTTTATTATGTGGGTCCCATTTCAACTTTCAAGAAAGTTTTCACTAAAAGACAAAAAAATCACCCTATTTTCCTAAATAATTTTAAAACTAATTCTTTTCACTAATTTTTTTCTTAAAACTACCCTAATTTTCTAATTGACCCGATCTTAAGCCATAACCAAACAACCCCTCCCCCTAAGACTAGGACCGCGCCCTAACCAATCAAATACCCTACCCTCAGCCAAAAGATCTTATCTTCGAGCCTCGATGACCAATTAAAGAAATGGAGTATCAAGGAAAAATTTATAGTCCATACACAGTAGTACCTTCTGGAGTTGCTACTGCCTACTCCATACACGATTATCAATGGACACATGCACAGAATTAAAATCAGAATAACATTTGTCATCTTAAAAAAAGTACCTGGTATTAGAGAAATAGTGAGGCAATTTCAATATCCAAGTGAGCCACTCAAATACGATCACGCATCTTTTTGAGTGGAACCTCTTCCTCTTTTCTTCTGATGAAAGACGACACAATAGAGAGAGAGAGAGCAAAAATACGAGATTTAACGTACTCGTGGAACTTGAAACTCGCCATCCCTTTTCATTTAATTGAGCTTTTTTTTTTTTTTTTGAAGCATTGGTTGTGTGTGGTTCTCTTTCCTTATCCCATAATTTCTCGCACACCTTTTTCCTAAAAAAACAGAATGCATTATCTGCTTCCCTATTTCTTATCAATTCTAAAAGCCAGTTTTGAATAGAAAAATGACTGATACAATAGAATGGCTTACCAGACGACCCAGGATGGTCTGAGCTAAAGCTTCCAGATACGTTGTTGGCCGACAGTGTACGAGAAGTCCATGTTAGAATTGAGGCTGAATGTCGGATTACTTCGAATGCTTGAAGTGTCAAATGGCAGCAGGAACAGGAAGAGCACTTTCGAAGCAAGTGTAGCAGAGTTACTAGCTGGAGAGGCATGCCTGAGAAACCTTCATGAGAAGATAAGGATCGAAGCAACAATGCTAGAGAGATTTCTGGAGTCATTATTGTTGTTCGTGCCTCTGGTTTGATTCCAAAATTGAAGGTGCTCTAACATCCTTCAATGGCAGAGATTCACAGATCATTCTCCTCGGTGCAGGTTGGAATTTCAACTCCCAGAAGCTGCATTTAATTAGAGTTCATATAGAAGTTAGCCATAGCCAAAATAGCACAAATAATGAGACCTTCTTTTCCTTTTCTAGCAAAACGAGTCCTAATCAGTGTTGGTACTAGGCATGTTAGTAGTAGAACTGCAAAATAAGGGAAGCAGTGAACTCCCAGATGATGCAAGTATTCGAGACAATAGCCGAAAAATGTACCATAACCCACACAGTCCCTCTTAGCAGATTTTATGAATAAACCCTCGAGCACTCTTTCAAATTCTGTCTTCCATTTCTACTGCGATTGGCTGGTCTTCTACTTCCATCCCTTGGATTTTTCACCACTGCACTATCACAGATTGGAGATCCGGATGCTCACTTTGGGCTTATGCACGATCCATTAAATTTCTTCAATCAAATCTGCAGTCTACCGAGGCATTTAGACTCACCCTGATGATGGAAAACCTTGCTGCCACTTGAATTTGGTACAGGCTTCTGGTTCGCTTCAGCTACCACCCGTCCCATAATAACAATCCGCAGGTAAGATGAAAATCTCTGAGTGAGTAGGTTGGATGGATGTCAGACGCCAATCTACCTGCTACATGCTTCATTAAAACAATTCCATGGAGAGGATATCAAATTATATTGCCCAAGGTTTCTACACCATTCCATACAGAGGTGTAGTCATACACGTGTAATTTTAGCATATATCATATGTAAACTATGCAATTAGAACAAAGACAACTTGGACCTAAATTGTGTTTCATAGATAATAAGCATTCCACCATAATGTTCATACATCTGCTTGTGAAAAGAAATCACCAACCTATAGAATAGATTTTACTGCAAGAGATCAATGGACTTACAATAATTAATTGGGAATCTCTTGGCCACATTCTTCAACAGGCATAAGATTTTAACAACTTGATCATTTGCAACAAGTGAAGAAAATTAAATCTCAAAATTGCAAATCATCATCAAGTAGTTATTTATCCTCAATTTTCATTGATTTTATACACTCTGGGAGTTGGCTATTTATTTTGTATATAACGGCCAAGCAGCAAGAAACATTAGCGTTGAAAGCGTCAAATGAATGCGGCAATAATCTGTGAGAACTGCCCAATGAATGAAAGGCAGGCTACTATCACTTGCCACTAGACCAAATAGAGATAAATGGTGTTCTGAGCGCAATCATAAAGGAAATGTCTTTACCTTTGAGTACAATGATACATAACGAATATAAAGAAAAACGAACGGATTTACCCACAAATATCTAAATAGCGTGGCCTGGAAATGAAATTAAAATTAAATAGTTACACTCCCAGACTTTCAAGATATATAATAATTCTAAACTAAATATGAACATGCACACATAAGCACATATATGATAGAGTGAGTCTACATGCATTTAACTTATAGATCACTAGATTTATCAATAAAAAGCTCAAAATTGAGCTTAAAAGCTTTGCTTTTGGTTTCATCTAGTTGCTTGTTTGGACAACAAAAATATAATTACAGAAAAAAATAATTGGACTTAAATTTCAAGACAATCCTTAATACCCTTCTCAAATTTGTCGAGGGAAGACATGGTATCATTTAGTGCATCCAATACCTTTTGTCTGCAACAAAAAAATAATAGTAAATAAGTAAATAGACAAGTATACACGGAAAAGGGTTTAGATGGCCACAAGTTTTTGTACCGAAATTCACAGGGAAAAATTCCCTGCAATATCAAATATATAAAGCATAATGAAAGAGCTTCACTTAGTTAAAGTCAGCAGAATACTGTATCTGAGTTACACGGCTGTAATGGCCTTCAAACCAAACTACAATTCCATCACTGCCATGGATTTTTCAATCTTACAGCATTGCTACCCACTAGGAAGACCTTGCTGTTGAGTTTCACTTATGCACACCCAAAGTACAAATTCCCATAGAATCCCTATCTAGTTTCACGTCTTTACCATTTCGCATTAGTCTTGAAATTTGCGTTAAGTCATGTAATCAAAGAAAACGGACCACCTACTAACTGAACAGCGCTTGGAAAAATGGATCATCAGCCACCAGCCCTATCATGTGGCAGAAAATCTAACATTTTGGAAAATCTAATTACTAAGTAATAGTATTTGTCTATTAAGATATTAATTTGAGATGGGACAACAACTGTTCAAGACAAACTTTATTTGAGCCTTTGAATGAGGACGTACGTACCTATTGGAATTGACTTGAATATCAGTTTCATAGGCAAGACTATTAAGAGATGTGAAAGAGCTGCATTATAAGAACGAGAAAATATTAAAATGACAATCAATAGAAACAAAACTAATGACTGTTGGATTATTGGAAGAGAGGATATAATACAACTCTTCAATGTTGCTGGAACATTTTTTATCCAAGAGCCATTAGAAATTTAATCTTTATTCTTACCAGTCCATTGTACGAATAAACATAAAGCAACTTACCTTATAAATAAACTAAACGACCAAACAGGTAACTATTACTTATCAAAATAAAAGCATTATCCAATTGAAGAAATAACATAATAGGCAGCAGCAAATGAAATGGAGGCTACCTTACTAGATCTTTTAATAGACTTTCAGCTTCTAGTTTTATAGGATCTTTGTTTCCAAGCAAGGATGATGCATTTTTCACAATCAATTGAAATGTACAGACCTGCGAAATACAAAGATTGAAACCAAAGAACATTCAAGCTAGGATATTGGACAAATATTTCAACATATCTAATCTATTCAATGTGAATTTAGTATATACTTCAACAGATTCTATGAGTAGCGGCATGGGATGCTAAAATAACAGTTTGAATTGCACATTGTATTTGGATAATTCCTGGTTTACAAACGCAAGGAATTCAGAACGAATACAAAGAGAAACACAAGCAATATTAGAAGATTGAACCTCGACTCCTGTACTCGCTTGGAATTGAACAAACGAGCTCCTGTCCTTCAAAACGCAATCCCTTGCAGCAGACTTAAGCAGTCTTTGAACGTCCTCCATATCCTTATTTGAGTAATTGGAATCGTTGGCTGCAACCGGAGACGATGTAAGAGGATACCGAACGAGGAGATAACGGAGAAACAAGAGACGGTGAGAGACTTACAAAGCAAAAGGTAAACTATGTGAAGGCTGTCTCTGGAGGCCTCAATTGGTGCCAAGAGGAATTTGGAGGCCTTCTTCTTCTGCTCCTTCAGCCAATCCTTTGGTCCTGCTGCAAACAAACCTATAAACTAGGGTTCCAACAACAAAACAAAGAACACAAGGAAGACGAAACAATCGACGAATCAACGTTGCGGTCGCGTGCTGCTTACAAATGCCGATATTGAAAGCAGTGGCGGGAGCGGGTAGAAACAGAGACGGCACCGCAGAGATAAATGAGAGCATAGTGAGGCTTCTGCGAGATGTTGTAATCGGAAGTTGATGGCCCGGCGATTGGCTTTCTTGGAATGAATCATTGTTCGGACTTTGAGAAGGTGGAGAAGGTGGAGAGACGGCGGCAGGAACCGAGATAAGGCGGAATCCAATCGTTGTCATGGTGGCGAACAGGGATGCTTCTGAGTTATGAATTGATTATGCAATGAACGGATATTTTGTTTTTTTCCTCTAAACAAATATCCTTCTGGTTCTTTTTTTATTTTACTTTAATTTAGTTCATTTATTTTAAAATTTTAATTTTTACTCTGAATTTAAATTTTACCAGTATCTCAAATTTGGTCTTTTATATTTTTACCCTTAATATCTTTTCACGTTCTTTATTTTAATTTTATATTAATTATATCCATTAATCTTTTAAAAAATTTATATCAATTAATATTAAACAAAAATTAAAGATAAAAATCAATTTTGACTTTCCAATGGATCAATTTTAATCTCCAACTTTCAACCTCATCAAATTACACCATTATTGCAATATTAACTTTTACATTTTAAAAAATTATGTGATTTTAACCCTATGATAAGTTTTCACTCCAAATATCATTAAATATATCTCTATGAATTCAATGAATTATAAAATATGTGTATGTAATAAAATTAATGAAAAAAATGGAGAAAGTGACATTATAGCTATTCCTTTGTTGAAAATTTAAAATTTTGGCAAAGTTATTCAATTATACTTTTGTGCATACTTTATTTATTGAAATTAATGTGTTTAATGAAAATTTTTACACTAATTAGTTGGTGAGTTATTATTTGGAAGAATTCATAATACTGTTTAGTAAATTAAAATAGAAATAGAAATAATTTTTTATCTCTTATCTAGTTTATATCGGTCGAGAGAGAAAAAATAAAATCAAGAGTCTTAATGTTGATTTGATAATTATATGAATTTTTTTTTATGTTTGTAAATTAAGCTTATGGTAAAATGAGCATAACTCAAATTGATAATTGAGAACATATAGAATGATTTATTTTGAAACGTCAATGGAATATACAAAGTACACACTCCCAAATTCTCTATTATAGTATATTTCTAAAACTATATGAATTTTTTTAATAGATCTTAAGAGTTTTCCGGCGATATCATCGTTTTCTTTATTTTTGTATCGTATATTAGTGCATTATTTTTAATTTGATCTAAATATAACTTAATAATTAATTTAAAATTATTTATTCTCCACCCACTCTTAAATTATTGCAAATAGAATTTTGGTTATATAAATCAAAATTGAGTTATGACCTTTTATCCTTTATTAAAACAAAATTTTAAATAACCCTTTATTAAAACAAAATTTTAAATCCATATATGTCAATCCAATCCAATATTCTAAATATCCAGAGCATTCAAAAAAACTCAAAACGAAAAAACAGTTTATCTCTTCCCATTTGAATATTATCTAATAAAAAACAATTACAAACAGAAAACTCAAAATCCAAACTCTATTTAATGGAATTGAATGGAATATGGAACCACTCATTGGCTTTCTCAAACACTTCAAGAAAAGAGAAAGAAAATAAAAGAAATTCTGATTCAACGCTACAAGAAAATATGGCAGTTGGAGGAAAGAGGCGTAAGAGGAAGAACGAAGCTGTTGATGATAAACCGAAGAAGGAGATTCAAAGGGAAATTGTGTTTTCAACGACGATCGAGATGCCATCGTCGTTGCGAGACCGAATCATCGAGATAGGTGGCTATGACATTCAAATTGTGATTCAAAAGCGATTGCAAGACATAGATGTAGACGAAGATCATGATCAATTCTCCATTCCGATCGAAAAGCTCAAAAGCAATTTCGCAACGAAATTCGAAGAACAAAAGAAGAAAGCTAATGAGATGGAAGTGCTTATAATTGATTCTTGTTTGAGAGAAAGTGTGATTAGCTTGAGAAAGTGCATGATCGCAAGGTATGAATTCTACTGTTTGACATCGGAATGGAATTCTGTTGTGCAAAAGAATTCACTGGAGAGTGGAGACTTCATCCAACTATGGAGTTTCAGAAAGAACGGAGTTGATTCTGCAAATGAAACAGGAATTTCACACCATCTTTGCTTCGCCCTGGTTAAACTCGACATCTCTGAAGGAATCTTTAAATTTATTTAATTGATTTTGCCAATTACCATAATCAAGAAGAGATATCCACGATATGGTTAGATAGTTTTGCAACGTTGATATAAAAGAGAAAACTAGTAAAAATATCTTGAATTTGTATAATTATTAGGGGACACAAATTTTAGAATTCAAATCCAATCGTTATTAGGTTTTTTCTTTTTTCTTTTTAGGAGTACTTTCAATAATTTTTCCTCCTCTTTTAAGTGTGATTAGTAATAATATGGTCTATATAAAAATATTTTTGGCAGCCAATAAATATTTTAATTGCAAACGATTTGATGCGTGGGCAGTAGCCTATTCAGAACTTTAGGGACATAAATTTATACAAAATTAGAGTTTCGCCCATAAATTTCTAAATTTGTAGTTTTATATCTTTGGCATTTTTGTTTGTTTATCAGTAATTTCCTTATTATAATCTTCAATGTTTTTAAAAGAACATTTGAATTATTAGTGATTTTTTTAAAATAATAACAAAATTTTAAAAATTATTTTTTTTAATTAAAAACTTTTGCTTGGTTTTCAAAAATATTGAACAAAAAAAATAGATAAATAAAAAGTGTTAGAAGTAGTGTTATACAACTAATTTTAAGAGACCAAAAAATTAAAAGTCAAATGGTATTAAATAGAGCTTGATTTTAATTCGAAGTAATATATATAAAGCACTCCTTCAACCATAAAAATTTATATTGCGAGGAAAGCATAAACCAATATGAATTAGGAGTTATGTTGATTGACACATATTTTTTTATCGAGTTTGGAGGTTAAAATCTTTATATCCTATATTTATTATAAAAAGATGCAATATAGGTTAAAAGAGGCTTATTACAATTATAATATAAATTTCAGCTAAACCTAACCACTTCATGATAAGGTTCAATTGTAACAATATAATAAATTTAATCAGACATTACTTAAATTGAAAATTTAAGAGTCAATTAGTGACATTACCATAGTGTTTTTTGACAAATACTTTTTAATGATCTAATTTTCAAGAACTAATATAATCTTGAGTCAATATGAACATAACTCAACTATCATACAATAGAGTGGAATTAAATATTTTTTTTATCTTTTACAAATTCTTAACATTAGAAGAAAAAAATGATTCCATTGCCGAGAATCGAACCCGAGTCTCCTGGGTTAAAGCCAGATATCCTAACCGCTGGACGACAACGGAAGCTTTATTCAAAATATCTCGTTAATAAATATGTTCTATATTTTTAGTACAATATTAAAAAACGAAGCAAAAGTAATAAAAGGAAATTCCGTTGCCGGGAATCGAACACGGGTCTCCTGGGTGAAAGCCAGATATCCTAACCGCTGGACGACAACGGAAGATGTATCCTACAACCATCATTACACAATTAGTACTAATATTATATTTTTGTTTTTGGCCTATAATAATAAAAAAAAATTATAATTTAATTCCTATAATTTTAAAAATTAGAAGTTAATCCTTAAAATTTGATAAAACCTCATAAATTATCCTTGCAGTTTGATAAAATTCTCATATGCATGATCCTTATGGTAGAGATTCGAAATTATTCATGAGAGTTTTATCAAACTATATAGATTGAGTTCTAACTTTCTCAAAACCCTATGAATTATTTGGAACTATTCTATAACCATCAAATTTTTGTTTCACTCAATCTTTAAAATTTGTATAGTCATTTTTTATTCTTTTTTTCTCTATCTCTCTAATTATGTATTTTTTTTTAATATTTTATTCATTCCACAAGCTTAATGTTTTAATTTTTAAATTTTAACTATGCAATATGAATTTCACACACACATTTTATTTTAAAATGTCAAGCATAAATTGATAGCATGAACCAATTTTATTAAAAATACAAAACCAAATTTAAATGTTTATAAGTATATACAAATATTAAAATAAAATAAATATTAAAATATTATTTTGATCCATACTCTAAAATTTGTCAATTTTAGTCTTAGTATTTTCTATAAATCTTAAATCCAGTCCTTTATTGCCCTTTTTTTAAAAAGAAAAAAGAAAAAAAAAACTTTTTTATTATATGTGAGCATGATTACTATAAATTTTATAAACATTTTTTGGTTCCTATAAATTATTTTTGAAGTATGAATGGAAGCTAACGGTAATTCACTCTCTCTCTCTTTGAAACATTATGATATTATTGTTTTTAAAATATTTGTTAATCGATTTAGAAACTTAGAAATTAATTTGAGAAAAATGCTAGATATATAAAATCATTTTAAATTTCTTCAAAGATGAAAGTGAAAGATTATGGAATAGACATATGGTTCTAATAGAATATAATATATCTTTAAAAGGTATCAAATAATAGACTTTGTCAATGATGTTTGACATAACTTAAAAAGCTATTTAAATAATTTATTCATAAATATTTTTACCAAACACACAAAATAGTTAAAAGATTGTTTCATAACAAATGCAACTTCTTAATGATAATGATAACACATTATTTGGCAGCTTTTGTCATCGATATTTTTCTTAAAAATACAATACTTTTCATTGATTTTTCTAGTCCAACAACATAGAAGTGAGAGATTCAAAATTCTAATTTTTTAGTCGATAATACATGTTTTATGTTATTATTCATTTACTGTATTGAATGCATGTTTAAAATCACTCTTGTCAAGTTTAAAATCACTACGAAACACTAGTCACTTGAAATCAATTTAATATTTAATTGTACACTCTTACTACTAAAAATTATTTTGAATTGTTTAAAAGCATTTTTTAGTGATTTTGAAAATGACAAAAATAGAATAAGCATATGATTCTAATAGAATATCATATATTATTAAAATGTATAAAAGAATAGACTTTGTGAATGATGTTTGACATAACTTAAAAAGCGATTTAAATTACTTTTTTTGGAATTATTTTTACCAAACACAAAAAATAGTTAAGATTATTTCATAACAAATGCAACTTCTCAACGATAGTAATAACTAGGGGTGTACCTATTTAGACGAATGTTTTGGACCATCTGAAAATTCGGGTTGGTCGAGTTGGCTACTCGAAAGACCCATATAGGATCTCTAACCCAACTCTTAAAATTTGAGTTGACGAGTTAGGTTAGGTTGGTTATCATTTTTTTCTTATTAATATTTAATTTTATACTTTTAAATGAAATTTTCATACTATTAAAATTGATTTTGAATGATTTAAAAGTATTTTTTTAATATTTTTTAAAATAATAAAAATGATTTTAACTATTTTAAAATAACTTCCAAACATGAAGTTAGAAATTAAAAATGTTATCCATCTGGCTAATTTGTCTTCTTTCTATTGAGCCTCTTCTAAAAAGTTATAATAATAAAAAAAGAAAACTTAATCACTATACTCATAGTATTAAATTTTCATCAATATGTCTAAATTTTCATCTATATTTCCACATTTCTATGAGTTTGATATCGATATGAGAGGTAAATCGATATTTTCATTATATCGAAGAAAAATTCATGAAATACGAAAAATAAACATCAAAATGTTACTAATATAAATATAACATAAATAATAGACATGATGCTTCTAACTTAAGACTTCGATATAAATATTTTAAACCTTGACTATACTTGATATTAGACCCACTTCTCATTCTGAGATGTTCAATTTTTTTCACAAAATTCATCACGCTTGTTTTTTAAAAAACAGATATTGCATTAAATTAAAGTTAATATCGATTAATACAAAAGGTTGATATTGAACAAATCTTTCAGAAATAAAAAATTTTAATAAAAATTTGACCATATTCTCTAAATGCTCCAGATTATTAAAATAACCTAAGAATCTTCTTTAAAACAGTTTTTCAAGTGAATTAAATAAAAAGTAAAAATGGTAAAGCTTATGATGAAATATATCACCCAAGCGGATCCATAATTTACAAAATGCAGGGACTATATATATATATATTGTTATTAAATAGATATAAAAGTTAAGAAAAAAAAAACTTATTAAGAATAGTCAAAATTGCTCTTCCTATAATTAAAGTATATTGTTATTATTTATAATAAAATAGAAAGAAGATAAATAAATTACATCTCACACGTGCATCACATGTCTCTTAGATTTAATATCCTACATATCCAAAGAAATTTTATTTTAAATCCCTCCACCAATTATTTAAAATTTGAAGTCCAGATTTACCGGTAAAAGTAGGGAGCATATATATTAATCAATCAATTGTATGAGATACCATAGATATTTTTTGCTAAAAAAATACCCCGCGCGCGCACAATAAAATTTATGATTTATTTTTATAAATTAATTTATATATTTTTAAATTTTCATTTGTATTCGGTAAAAAAAGAAAATTTTTAATCAATAGAAAAAATATCAAATTATTTATAGAAAATAGCAAAAAAGATCATAATAGACATTGATAGACTTATATAAACATCAATTAGTGATAAATTTCTATAATTTTTATCATTGACAGATCCGATAAACTTCTATCAGCGTCTATCATAACTATCTAGAAATTTTGTTATTTTATGTATATAGTTTACCTTATTTTTTTTAATTCCCCTAAAAAATATATTTAATTTGTTAAAAGTACTAGTATACCAAAAGGAAACCTATTTAAATAATCTATTAAAAGTTTAAATTTAAAATTAATATAAAATACTTTTTATGAGTTTTAGATAATATGTTTTTAAAGAGGTTGGAAAATTTTTAATTAATTTTTTTTTATTTAATGCTTATCTGAAAAAAAAAAATGCAGTTTAAAATTCTAAAAAAAAAAACACGAGAAAGTAAACAAAGTAAAGAGTAACAGTGCTATATCTTATGGTTGGGAAAAGAACAATCCCATTGATTGATAAGATAAGAAAATCAATTAAAATTACATTAATAACATTAACTATGAATAAACTTTAAAAATACAACCAATAACCTGTTTCAATAAATATATATATATATATATATATATATATATACACAACCGCTAACAATATTAATCCTAATACAATTTAAAAATGGGTGCATCTGAGGTTAGATTTTAAAAGAGTAAAAAAATATTTTTAAAGATATAATAACAATATTAATCCTAATACAACTTAAATATATCTACGTAATAAATTAATAACTTGTAAAACTTTTGAAGTTTTTTTTTTATTATTATTATATTTTAAGGAAGAAATCAAAGTCAAACCACCAGCAACCAAAAATCACATCACCTCCTTTCAAGAATAAGGAGAAGCAAATTAGCTGGAAAGCCATCTTTCCATGCCTAGAAGTTCTCTAAAGAGGATGCCAAAGATGCTAGATTGTGAACAGCTTTGTTATCCTTTTTATGGACTTTACAAAAAAATAAAAAGACAAATATTTACCTTGTTAGAGAGACCCAGGGTAAAAAATAAAAAAATAAAAAAAAATAAAATCCAAAAAGGCCAGTATCAAAAGGTTCAACGGTCTATAAATCTCAAAAGAATCCGTCTTTTGAAGTTTTATCTCTTTTTAGAATCTCATTATTAATTATAATTAAATGTGTACTGATATATTTCTTAAAATTGGTTATAGAAATATAATAGTCGATGGGAACTTTTCGTATTCAACATATTCACATTCTTAGATTTACCGTCTTAAACAATTGACATAAAAATGAAATAATATGCTTCATAAAATATTACAGATGTATTGATCCATTTTTTTTAAAGATTGTAAATTTATATATATATATATATATGAACAAATTAATGAATAGTCTATTAAACCGATATGACTACATTTTATTTAAGCACATTTGGTCCTCGATCGTTGTTGCTTAACATTATTTACTTTTATACAAACTAATAAACTTTGAAAGAATAAATTGAAAGAGGAAGAGTAAAAACTAAGAATAAGATACTCCAATTTTTGTTAAAAAAAAGAAAAAAAGAATATAGAGTATAACTCTTGAAAAGAAGTTTAAAATGCTCAAACCGCTTAACCCTACAATATTTTGGTATCAAAAAAATTTGTGGTAAATTAATTTCTAGTTAGGTAGCCACAATGGATTGAACCATTGACCTCTTAGCCATTTATTGAGACTATTCCATTATGTTTTATTTAAACACACTTATGAAAGTTCATAGTTTAAATTAATATATTTATGAAAGTTTGTGGTATAAATCGATACACCCAAAGTTTAAATTGATGCGATTATTAGTCTGAGATTTAAAATGATACAACTCTCAAAGTTGAGTTTAAATTGATACAACTTTTGAAGTATATGGTTTAAATTAATACAACTTCCTAATTTAGAGGTATGAATTGATATTTGCCCTAATTATTATAAATTGAAATTTGCTTTAGTTATAGTTTAAAATCAACAATTAATAACCATTTATTTTTGTACTTTTTGTATTGTAACTAATTAAATTTCGTGACATTTCAAAAATCTACACGAATTTCACACTCTTCAAGGTGGTTTAAAAAATTGTTGATGTATTAATTATAAAGTCATTTTTACTTTAATAATAATTCAAAATTAACTATTAACAATTCATTATTAAAATTGAGGATAAGATATGTATAGATTAAAAAACAAAGAATACAATGAGCATATAAAGATTATTCCCAAATAGCTATTTGAGAATAATTTTTACAATTGATATAGTATATATAAGTTTTTTCTTCTTTAGATACTGTAAAAATAAGTTATTTGTATATACATTTATTTATTTATTATTTGAGACATCATAATTTAATAATATTATTTCCTTCTTTGAGAATATACATATATATATTAATAGGATCTCTTTTAGAATAATGTAGTATAATATTGTTTATTTTAAAATATAAACGTAAAACGTGCATAGTTTATTAATATATATAGTTTAGGTACTTCTTGGCAGTGCAGAATTTGTTTGTACACACAAATATATATATATATATAACTTTAATAGGGAAGATGGGAATCTTTCTTCGGATCGCCAATAAGCTAGGAATAGGATGCATTGCATTCAATAATTTTAGATAAGTTTTATACAAAAAGAAAAACAATTTTTTTTAAATAAGTACCAAATTTAGGAAATCACTAAATTAGATATTAGTAGTGATTTTTCTTTCTCGAGTCTAGATATTTATAGTGGGTTTGTGATTACATAAATAACCATTTATGTTTTCGATAATATGAGTATGTGCCTCGAAAGTTTAAATATTCATTTATTTATCTTTTATTATACTAAACAAATAATTATAATACCAACATAGGTATAAGACAAATTCTTAACTATAAAGTCATAAGTTCGAATACTACCCCTCGCAAATTGTTACATCAGTTTGAATTATAAACACTCAACTTGATCAAATTTGACCATATATTTACATATGTATTGCAATTTTTATCATTGATTGAACTTTTCATTATTCACCCACTAATTTAAAAAATATATATTATATATTTTATCAATAAAATAAAGTTTTGCATCTATTCTTTAACGAGTTCCGCAGCTAACACAGTGAGCTAAGAAGAAAATAATATTATTAGGTTATGATGTGTAGGTTTTTGTTTACAGAACTTGCGCAAAATAAGCAAAGACAAATAATTTAGTGTTAATTAAAGACATTAATAAGAATGTTGAAGGTGAGTATTTAGTAAAAATTAAGGTTAAAAATGTAAAATTTAGAATTTAGGGACTAAAATATAAACAAAATTTATACTGAAGCGTAAAAATATAATATTTTAAAACATAGAGACTAAATAAAATTTAGGAAAATTGTTCTGTATAGAAAAAAAAAGTAATTACACATATAGAAAAAATATGTACTTCATGCTTTTGTATTTTTTTCTTTTTTTTTCTATTTGTGTAATTACTTTTATTTTTTTCTATTTATAAAAAGACCTCTAAAATTTAAACTCAAAATATAAAATAAAAGAGTATTTAAAAAAAATTTGATGAGCAAGAAATTAAAAGAAAAAGTTGGCTAACATACGCATAGCCGAAGTGTCAATTTTATAAAATTAATCTCGAGGTCAAAGTTGAATTTTCCATAAGTATAATAAAAAAAAGAAAATAAATAAATGAATAAAAGAAAAAAGTAATAAAACGAGGGGAAATGCAGAACACATTTACCCGCCAGATTATGCAGTGCGACAGTTTCCCGTTGCGAAAGCGATGAAAAAAAAAAAGTGAAAAAAAAGAGGAAAAAAATGGAGGTTGAATCCTCGCCTTCGATTGTCCACCATCTTCATCGGCGAAACTGATCGCCGCCGTCCCATCAAACAGTAATCGCCAACCACAATCTCTCTCTTATAAGCGAGTTCCACGTGGCGGAAACCCACAATCCCTCTTTGAAGATGCTTCAAATTCTCCAACCGGGCCGGAGCAATCAAAGCACGAGGCCTCCACCCCAATTCCGGTGGATAGGGAATCGAAAATTAGGCGTACGATTCCATTTTCCCAAACATGTGTGATAAATTTGATTCTGCGTTCGAATAATTCCCCTGCAAATTCAACCTCCACTACTCTTAATTTTTGTATTGGGAATTTAGATTTGTTGTTTCTCTTCAATTTCCCAAATGCCACAACTCTTAATCCAACATCTGTCGCGTCCATTTCGGAATCTGATTCTCCCTCTACCCTTTTCTTTAATTTTCCCCTTTCATTTTTAACTTTCTCTCTTCCCCCAAATGCTTATTTAAATGCACCATGCGAATTCCCAGGAGACAGGTTTCCTTTTGCCTCTCCTTGTTCTCGCTCGAATTCACATATCCTCTATCCTCCCCAAATTTTCTGGGAATTCCCAATTCCTTTATCCGCAAACCCAAAGGGATTCATACCCTAGGTTCGTCTTCTTCTCCTTGTTCGTCTCTTCTTTCCATGATTCAGCTTAACTGCCTTATTTATTGTTGGGTTGTATGTATGTGGTGCATTTATAAGTCTCGAGGAATTGGGTCAAATTGAAACGTGTCATTAATTTTCTTTTTAATGTTCTGTGTTTTGTCTTCTCAACCTTCATTGCCATACGTTGGTCTGTTGTAATTATCGCTTTAGTGTTGCTTTTGGGGATTTAGCACCATTCTGATTCAGGTTCGTTGCTCAGTTTTCTCTTTCATATCTCACGTATATGTCCCTGCGTTTGTATGTTGGTTCATGTTTATGTGTATATCAAGATTGTATGGATATGTATATGTATGTACCTGTTTCTTGGGGCAATAATTTGATGATTAGTTGACAAAACATTCAAGAATTGGAAACTGTAGGTTTGGCTATTTAATGACCAGTGTCCTTGAGTGGGATGTTTAAAGACACTAAAAGGTGTTTTTTTCTTTTTTCTGTTTGAGAGTTGAATTTTGGGTGTGGGTGTGGGTTGGATTTAGAGTAGGGGTAAGAAATGAAGGCTTGGCTTTCCATGGGAGAGAAGATTTCTGTTTCTTGATTGTAGATGTAAAACCTGAAGCAAATTGAATAACAAGGCTGACCATTTAAACCATTTAGAGGAGAGGAGTTAGTTGGCTAAATCGGTTAAGCTAACAAATTGAATAACAGAATATCACAAGCTTTATTTCAACGTCTGAATTTTTTTAAAGGAATGTAAAAGAATGCACCTACCTCTCCCTTAGAAATGATATTGAGAACAAGACCATCTTGCTTCCTTTCTGCACACCTAGATTAATAAAGAAAGGATCCTGACTGCTTTTCAGTTCTCACAGTGGATGTAGGTGTGAATTGCTGAATCACTTAATTCTGGTGTTGATGAACCTTGTGCTTCTCTCTTTTCTTTTCTTTGCAACAATTTCTTCTTCTTGAGAGATGACGATCAATTGTAGAGAGATTCTGAAAGCTGAGAGGGAATTGACTGCTTGCATTTGTGTACTTTGATAAGCAACTAAGAAGATAGCAAATGTTTCCACTAACAGTAGAATTTGCTCTTCCTGCTAATAGCTAGAAAATATTTGTGTTTAGGAAGTCTTATTGTTATTTCGAGAACAAGTTTTATACTAGGGGATAAGAGAGTAATCTTGAATGTTCGTATTTTGGGTTTGATTATGGGTCTGTCTCTGTACATGAATCTATAATCTATTTTGACAATATCAACTTCAACGGTCAGGACTTCAATAGGAAACGTTATTTGTTTCTTTTATATTTCTATATTTTAATATTTTGTTGGTTAATATATTAAATCGCTGAGTATCCAATTTTGAACTGTATTTAAACCTCAATTTCAACCTCATAGCTTCCCTTTTCTGTAATCTACCATGGCAGGATTGAACCAATTTCGTGCTATTGATGCTATGGGTGAGAACCTTGGGACTGTTGTGAACGACAAGAGAACACAGTCTCTTGATGTTACCCACTTTGAGGATGTCCAGGAGCCGTGCATATGGTCATCATCAGTAGAATGCAAAATTGATATTGGAAAGCAGATCTTTTGCAATAGATCTTTGAATATGAAAAATATTGTTGCCGTGGGGTTTGACATGGATTACACGTTGGCACAATACAAGCCAGAAACTTTTGAATCCCTTGCATATGAAGGCACAATAAGAAAGTTGGTTTATGATTTGGGATATTCTGAAGAGGTTTGTTGTTTTTTATATTTTAAATTAAAAGTTTTTTTAATTAGCTGCTTCTTTTCCACTTTCAGGACTTAATCTTTAATGTTAAGTTTCTGGTTTTTTTTTTTTTTTTTTTTTTGCAATTTAAGTGTATCCTAACTTATTTAATTCAATTTGATTTTTAAAAAAATATGAGATGTAGTAATATTTATTCGTTGGTTAAGAATATATTGACCTTATACAGTTGCTGAATTGGTCATTTGATTGGAAATACATGGTCAGAGGTTTGGTTCTTGATAAAAGGAGAGGCAACATATTGAAGGTAACCCTACGCTTTTATCTTTTTTTTTTTTTTTTTTTCCATTCATTTTTCCTACAACTTAGTTTTGTTTTTGCTACTTATTTTCAATTGAAATGTAATGCCTATAATGATTGACATTACAGATGGATAGGCACAAGTATGTCAAAGTGGCTTACCATGGTTTCAAAGAGTTGTCCAAGGATGATAAAGTTGGGACCTATGGAAATACTCTTGTGCGGGATTCTTTTGATGAACCTGACTATGCTCTCATTGATACCCTTTTTTCACTAGCTGAAGCCTACTTGTTTGCTCAACTGGTTGACTTCAAGGATAACAATCCAGACAAAGTTCCAGAAGATATCGAGTAGGAATTTGTTCTGCTTTGGCATTTTTTTACTTATTTTTTTAAAAATATTGTTTCCTTTGGCCATAATTTTTAAAATTTTCGTGTAACTTAACACGTGTTTGGATTATGAACGCATACACATTTGGTGAAATCAATGAATTATTACTATACGAGAGACCTGTTATACATTTTGTTATACCCAATTAAATTATCATTGGAATTGAAGAGAAATATGGTTTGTGGTATTATTATGATTTTGATATGTTTAGTTACACTATATTGTTTCTTTTTTTGTTCTCCCAGCTATGCTCGGATGTACAAAGATGTTAGAGCTGCAGTAGATTTGTGTCACCGTGATGGAACCTTGAAGCAAATGGTTGCAAAAGATCCTGAAAGGTGAGGATGGAAAGGTTGAATCTCTTAACAAGATGTTCTTTAGTGATCAAATAATTTAAAATTCTTTAAGTTTTGTAATAGTGATTCGAAATCTTTCTTGATTCTTTCTTTCATATGACTTGGTATCTGTAAAGCTGATTTGCTTCTTGTAAATCTTGAACTAACTACTTTTCTTCCCCCACTTTTGGGCATTGCCTCCTTAGATATATCAATGTAGATACGTCAATTTTGCCCATGCTTAAAATGCTCAGAGATTCCGGCCGTTCTACTTTCTTGGTGACAAACAGGTATATTAGTTTCATAGTCTTACCATAGTCATGCCATTTATGGTTCCTAAGAGCCTATGTAATGATCATGTTGATTGCAGTTTATGGGACTATACCAACGTCGTGATGAACTTCCTATGTAATTCTTCTGCATCAGATGGTGATCGCAATTTCGATTGGCTTCAGTATTTTGATGTTGTTATCACTGGCAGGTTATCTTTTAACATCCTAATCTAAAATCATCTATGCCCATGGTAACTAGTTCAATTGATACACGTTGGCGGTTATTGTTTATTGATCAATTAGCGGAGTGGAATTCAAATCTTGACATGTTTATCCCTGAAGCTATTTCATTCTTGTTTTCTGTCTCATGGTTTTTGCTTCATTATTTAATGGCCTTTTAAACCTTGTCTATGTTGGCATCTATTTTTGTTGGATAAAATTCGATTTCTTTTGATGTATGTTCTGATAACAAGACATAAATATGGATACCAGTGGCCGGATATGGGAACAGGACTTATTTATATTAGGAGCTATTGGGCAGAATTTTCTTAAGTCTTAATTTTAGTCACAGCATAAATATAAATGAAATTGAAGAGAGTGAACAGCTATGAACTTGAATATGGTAAGAAAAACAGAAGTCCATCTTTTCTACGGTTTCAAAGAAAAGGGGATGAAATGGAGGTATGATGTTGTCACTGGGTTTTTGTACACTTGAAATAGTAGCACAATGATATACTGTTTAGAAGTCTTTTTCTATAGCATATACAATCAAAACAATTATCTGTAGGCTGTAGTGCAGTTGAGCCAAGCACTGAATTGGAATAGTGCAAATGTATATCTAGCTTTCTTATTTCCGTGGATCTTTTTTTTCTGAAAAATTATCTGTAAAAACAGTGCTAAACCAGGCTTTTTCCATGATGAGAACCGTGCTAATTTATTTGAGGTTGAAGCAAAGTCCGGAATGCTACTTAATACTGATAATGGTTCACCGATGCCTCAGGTTAGCTGTGTAAGTTTGGTATCATCAAATGCATTTTGTTTATGGCTTTAATTTAACCTTAATTCATCAATGAAGGTGGGAATGCCATCGCTAGCTTTATCACCTACAAAGTTAGGTAAATCTTGCAGAGTTTTTCAGGTATGGGATGGAATTTTCTGTCAAGTTAAATCCTTTTTGACAAGCCATGTTCCCCTCCCCTCCCTTTCTTTTTTCTCAATATGGTACTTAGATTCCTTTGACATGCATTCTTCCAGGGAGGCAATGTCAGGCATCTGCACAAACTTCTTTCCATTGAATCAAGTTCACAGGTAAACTCTTACTTTATATGGTATGGGTTGGAAGGGAAAAGGGAAAAAGGAAAGAAATGATAGTTTACATAATAAGTCGCATTGTTTCTGGCCCTGCGCATCCAAACTTTCGACTATTTCATTTCATAACCTTTTATGTTTAATCTTGATACTTCGCCTCAGTTTTTTTTTGGACTCTTTTCTCTTTTTGTTTCTTTTAAGGTTCTTTATGTTGGAGATCACATCTACGGAGATATATTACGGAGCAAAAAGGCTCTTGGTATGCCAGCCACATTTTCTCCCACGTTTGTTACTCCATTGTGTGTGTTCTGTTATGACTTATAAGCACTTATCATGGCAGGATGGAGGACTATGCTTGTTGTTCCAGAGCTCGAAAGGGAGGTCGAGCTCTTATGGGAGTTGAGGAAGACCCGCAAGGTTTTCAACTTCGTTTTTTGTTCAGAAACTATGCAAAATTCTAGCTTATAACAAAAGAAAGAAACGTGGAATACAAATAGATCAACTCTTGAAACCCTCGTTTTTAGTCATATAATATGTACACATTGACCTTATGCAGCAACTTCAGCAATTAAGAAATGAGCGGGATGCCATTGAAGACAAAATACATCATTTGAAGTGGTCTCTCAAGTACTTTTTCTGGACTTTTTCCTCACTTTGTGTCTCTTTCTTTGTCCTGCTGCACCCTGCCCTCAACAAGTTTTTGTATAGGTTTGAAGATGTTGAGGCTGATGAGAAGGACAGATTATCTACCGGACTACGTCAGTTAGAGGTGATGCTCAAGAATCATCATAATTCAACTGTAACATTAATAGTGCAGGACCTCATATAAACGAGGCTTTATTGGTTTCATTTTACAGGGTGAACGAGAACGAGTGCGGCTGAGTCATCAAGACGCTCTACGGGAATTGCACCGACAGGTATGACGATGCAATTGTGTTATGTGGAGCATGTTCTTGCAGAATTAGAGAGTATTTGTATTATGTTTCAAAATTTCCAAGAAACTTAAGAAGGTTCATTCCCTCTACAAATATGGCAGTTTCATGGAGTTTGGGGACAGCTGATGAAGACTGGATATCAAAACTCTAGGTTTGCTCATCAAGTAGAGAGATTTGCATGCCTTTACAGCAGCCAAGTGACCAACTTGGGCCTATATTCCCCAGATAAATACTACAGGCCAAGTGAAGATTTTATGCCCCATGAATTTGGCATCATCCCTTTGTGAAAATAGTTTAAAAATTCCTCAAAACAGAGGAATATATTATTAGTTAACATTCTAGTACATAGTTTTCACTTGCACAATTTAATACTACTTTAGCTTCAAGCACTTTCTGTTGTTCAGTTTCCTTTCATAAAAATATGCATTTTGAAGTTATTCTTAAAGTTTTGTAATTTCAGTTTGCCTTCCTTGCATTGAGAGAAAAAACAGTCTATTTGGTGATTTTTCTTAAATTTTTGTTTCTAAAATTCTAGAAATAAAAATGATTGGTTTTCTAATTTTTAAAAAATTATAAATTATGGGCGTATATTATTTTTATTCACTTACAAAACGAGGTAATAAGGTAAAATAATCAAACTCTCACTATTTTACTTTTAGAATTGGTTTCTACCTAACAATCTCGTTGGGAGAAAGATGAGTATTATTAATTTTGCAAATATCAACATACTATAATATTAAATATTTCTACATAGATTAAGATAGACATGTTAAATAAGTCCCAACTAAATAAAGTAAAGAGATGGTTCGATCCAAACTTGAGATTACGTTCAATTTTCTACATAAATTATAACTAATTTGGCTCGGAAAAACACATACATTAACAAAAATGGAAAAACACATACATTAACAAAAATTAAAATTATATACGCTTAAAAGTTCACTTATTAATGTAACTAGATCAAACTAATTGACAATATTGAACACAACGGAATGAATATGAATCCTATGCGAATAATTAAATCAAATAAATTTAAAGATTCCCTCAGAGATGTCAAGCTTAACCAAGGCAAGGCAAAGATTGGAGGTCACAATTTGATTTTGCTGATCATCCATAAAATTATGATCATAATTATTTGATCTGAAACTCCAAAGTTGGATGTAATCTCCAGCTTCAAGTGAATTTTGTTCGACTAAAGAATTCCAATCAGACACCAAACAATAGATATCATGGCTTCCAATCTTCCAAAATTTCAACCCAATGAGTCTATTTCTCAACAAAAGATCGATTATCAACACTCTTCCGTAACGAAATCATTCATGAGCTTTTTGAACGGAATCGATAATCGACCGTGGTTGTTGTTCATATCGGTCTCTTGTAATTTCTTTTGAACCACAATTTGGATGTCGGTGCCGCCAAGTTCAGCGATCCGTTCTTTCAACTCCGTCGACATCTCGATCGTCTTCGAAAACACTATTTCTTTTCGCCTCTCCCTCTTTGGCTTATTACGATCAGAGTCAGAAGCATTATTCTTCCTCTTATTGTTTGTTTCTTTCGATTCCGTATTATTATTCTCGGAGCTTTGAACCTTGGAGCTTCCATTGATTGATTGATTAGAAGAGAATAATGAAATTAAATCTAAAGTCTTGAAGACATCATCGCTATCTGAATCCATTGTTGCACAACAAAAATCAGATATGAAACTGAAAGAAGAAGAGTTACATTATATTATATAGAGAGGTATTTCAAATTCCAAATAGAATTGGGTATTAGTTCTTCCTAATCCTAAATACTTTAGAAAATATAATTTAACTGAAATTCCACTTCGGAATTGGAAACGCAACTCTTATTATCTCGCTGCTTTTTAAATCCTCTGTTTCCTTCAGTTGGCGGGAAATAAAGGCGCAAATATAAACAAATTAGGGCTCAAATTTAATAAATTCGAAAATTTTATAACTTTTCCTTTTTTTTATAACAAAAAAAAAAAACTTAGGTATAGCCTAAGTTGCATCAATCTATTGTGCAGTCACCCAATTAAAAATTGTCACGTAGTCATTTAGTTTTTTTTTTAAAAATTGTATACAGAAAGGTAAACATGAGATTTAGGTACAGTCTGAGTTGAACCTAACTATTACTTTTTTTTTAATACGCATAGTGTAAATTTAATTAATTTTAATTTATGTTATATTTGAATACTTTTGTAAATTTTAATGTTCATACATAATTATATTATATTATCCTATTTAATTTTTCAGTTAATTATATAAAATAATTATAATCAATTATTATTTTCACAATTGTCAACTTAAAAATGATTCAACTTAATTTATTTAAAAATAAAAGTTCAACTTATTTAGACATGTATTGTTTTATATATATATATATATACACATACATACATGTATTATCGACTAAAATATTAGAAGTTAAATTATATAGTTTGCGTGCTTTATAAAATCAATACCTAATTGATCTCAATTAAGTTTAAAATATGAATTAAACTTTTCTATTTAATTTTAATGGTGATGAAAAAATAATAAAAATATGAAAACTAATTAAATAATTAATTTAATTTTGAAAAAAAAATCAAATTTGGCCCTAAACTATTTAATCATTAATTTTAATGATACTGAAAAGGCAAGAATCTCTTGCTTTATGAGGGACTAAGTTTGGGTTAGTAATCTTTGTTGTCAATTTTATTTAATAAAATGTTTGAGATATTATATTGATTAAATAAATGAATACCAGCCATCTTAATAAAATTGACAATGTGACAAGTTTTGAGGCAAAAAAAAAAAAAAAAAATTTATATAAATTTTCTTGTATGTAAATCATTTATAACTTTTAAGAGACATGTCCAAGAAAGAGAATATATTTTGAATCACACTTTATAAAATGTAACACTTTCAATATATATCTTTTTGATATGGAATCAAGCCAACTTGAGGGACTCTATTTTTGGCAAATGATTGTTTTGTATATGGTATCACACTACAGGAAATGATGATAACCACAATTCTCATTTCATATTTTTCTGTTGATATTGTAAAAAGTTTTCCTGTTGATTCATAAATTATACTTTAAAATGATATAGAAACTATATGATAAAATTTGGATTGATGTTCATAATATGTTTTTTTTTTTTTTATGATAATAATGGTGGAAATATTGATCATATATATATATATATATATATATGGATAGGTAAGAAATTGCAATTGATGATATAACGATGGATTTTCTTTAAGATTTCCAAAAGTTTCTATAAATAGCTTATGTTTACATTATATAATTTTAATGTATGCTTTTCTTTCCTGGTTAGTGATTGGTCACTCTCCAACATATAACTTTCTTTCTCTCTATTGCCACAATTTATATTTGATTTTATTGAAATTTGATCAACATGTGATTTAAAATTATAGTTTTGAACATATTGTGGTCAACATTTATGACTTAAACTGTGTGGTTGTTAATTCTTTTAAGTAAAAATAAAAATAAATAGTTAACAAGAGATCAACGGACATAAGCTTGATTTATCAATTATAAGGTCAATAATTTGTTTCTTCCACTCCACATATTGTCAAAAAAAAAAATACTAAGTAATTTAAAATCTTTCTTTAACATGGTAGAGTTATATTAAGACGTTTATATCCTTTTAAATAGAAAGTTTAATGTTTCACCCCATTTTTAATTATCTAAAATTAGAGGGAAAAATTTAAAATATTAATTCCTTTTATTTATTTTTAATGGGAAGGAAACAAAGTAAAGGACATATAGTTTCCTCGCTTTTCTTTCTAACCAATTCTAAAACTTCATTTAATTCTTATTTACTTTCTTACGTAATATCGTATATATGTGTTATTTTAGGTTGATATGAGATTTCATATTATTTATGGATGGAAATGTTGTAAGAAATATTAGTTAATTTAAACTATATTCTTAATGTTTTGTACTAATTAAGTCAATTAATTTTTACGAACCAACAAATTTTAAGGAATAAAATGTTCATAAATGCATTGATATATATTTCTATTAACATATTAATTAATAGCTATGATATTATCTTTAAAAAACGAACAATTTTTTAAAGTGAAGAGTTGTGAGAAAGTTGTTGTCAAACATGATATAAAATATTAGAATATTTTCTATTGTTATTTTATCGTTATCGAGAAAAGGAGACTTGGATTCTTCATATCGATGAGTTGTTTTCTAAGTGAAAGCATTTGAATGAAACCAAATAGAGAATCTTAGCAGTAATTTGAGTTTGATTCGACACAAAAAGAAAGGAACTAGTTGAGAAAGTATTGCATCTTCAACCTCATATCTAAAAGGGGGAGATGACCCACATTTTCAACTTGGCATTTCAACCAACCCCATTTGAGATCAAAAGAACCCAAATATATATATATATATTTGAATTACCCATTTCATCTGTTTCAAGATAGAAAAGAATTTGGGTGCAGCTAGGCTATATCTATCTCTTGTGCAGCCTGGCCAACACCCAATGAAATTGTACCACGTGACCCAATTTTTTTTAAAACAATAATTTTTAAATTTTTGTGAGTAAAAGATAGGGAGAGTATGAAGATAGGTGTAGCCTAGGTTGCACCTAATCAATTCCCTTTAAAATATATGTTTATTTAGGATAGGAATAGTTTCTAGTTTAAGCACTATTTTTTTCAAAAAAAAAAAGATTTAAATAACCATGAGAACTTTTCTTACTAAATATTTTCAAGATTTTATATTAACCAATACTATATATAAAAGAAAAGGAGATAATCTTTACATACTCATTTTGTTCTTACAGTTTAGTATGTAAAGATTTTTTACAGTATTATTTTAAATCTCTAAGTTATCATTTGCTAACGGGATACGACTTTTTGAATGTAGGTGTTTGTCAGAAAGACAATGAAGGTAACTTTTTCAATATTCAACTTACAAAATATGTTTATATATTTTAAAAGTAAAGTTTTAGGTCGAATAGGTGCAATTGGTAAGTGACACAACTCTTCGAGATGGAGATGGGACTCTTGAGAGTATGTGTTTGTGTTTTAAAAAAAAAAGTTTTTAAACAAATTTATTATTTATTTTTATTTTTTTTGAAAAAAACGAAAAACTTGTAAAAGAATCGCTATCAAATAGGGCCGAAAATGATTTTGGAAAACAGGTCGAAAATAAAGAGAAGAAATTCTCATCCCAACGAACGTGGATGATAAGGATTCCGAAATATACAAAATCCCTTTTGTCTCCGATCCTCTTTCAAATTCCTTCTTCACTTTGACTCCAACTTTGGATAAAACATTCAGCATCCCCCCAAAAAACAAACACTTCTCATTACTCATTATTACTCAAATATAACTCATTCTCATTAATTAATTAATTAATAATGATTTACCTAAAACATGACAACATTTTGTCCGAGATTTCTATATATTTTACTCAAATATAACTTTTATTTTTATTTTGTCAAGTTATTAAGTCCACTTTTAATAACTATTTGGTTTTTGAAAATTAATCAAATTTATAAACATTACTATCACCGGAGGTTGTTATATCCTGTTATCTACTTTCAGCTAATTTTTTTTTTTTAAAAAAAAAAAAAGTTAAATTTTGAAGAAAAAATTAGTTTCAATTTTTTTTTAAAAAAAATTTGACTAAGAATACAAATGTTTTTTTAAAATCATGATTAAAAAATTAGAAGAAAACAATCATAAATTTTATTTTATCAAAGATTACATTTCTAAGGTTCTGAATTGTAATGCAATTTAACTAACTATGTTGTAGTATTTTTAAACATTAAAGAAAATATACCTTTTTATCAACTAATTCGATTCCCATAAATTTTAACATATATTTGGTTAAAAATAAAGAAATTTTTAAATATTAATGTTTTCTTTAATATCTATTTTCAATAACTAAAAATATTATTTATTTTTCTTTTTATTTCAAACATCATGACTTCTTTTTTTTTTTTCCCACATTAATAATAATTACTTAACTCTGACTAAGAAAGCCTTTTGTGGACCTTGAATATGGAAGTCTGAGTGAGAAAGTCTAGGTCATTATTTCGAGTGTTTATCTCATAAGTTAGGCAGATATAATTTCGAGCTAAGAAATTTATTTATTTATTTTTTATAATAGGAATGGGATTATTGGAATCACATACCTTGGTTGAGCTATGTTCGCTTTGACAGAAATTTGACTTATTTTTTTACACGTAAAGGCTTGCTTAATTTTGAAATTACCATTTTGTATTGCTTTCTAAGTATTTATAAATATTTTTTTTTTTGCAATTATAAACACTTAAAAAGTCAAACCTAATGGGTCCAAAGTCATAAACTAGATACATGTTGCATATTTGTTTATAAAATACAATATAATATCAAATATAGATTTAATTTTTCTTAAACCTTTATTAAATTATATAGATTAAACAAAATTAATTGAAATCTAAGTGATACAAAATTTTAAATAAAAGTATTATAATAATTATCAATAGGATAATAATTGAAACAATAAATTATTTTGGCTCATATAACTAAATTACACTAATTTAGTGTTAATTTATCAAATACCGTAACTAATTTTTTCTAACTTAAAATTAAAATTTATCAAACACTATTCTACTTCTGTTTCCGATCGATTTTTTAGAAGCACGGCTATCAACAATTATTTTAAAAGTTACAATAATCCCAAACGGAACCTCTATGAACTTAATTTTTTCCTAACTATGAAATGAAGATTTATGTAATTAATGGGAGTAATATTGATTCCATCCTGTATTTAAATCATAATAATAAAAAATATTTTTAAAAAAATTGGTGGATGACCATTAATTTTGACCAAGAGGCAACTTGGCAAGGAAAAAGAGAGTGGGAAGAAAAGAATGTATTTTGAAGAATAACTTTATGTCACATTTAAAAAAAAAAATAAGAAAAATAATATTTCTTTTGTTGTGTCTATAAATAGAGAAGCAAGAAGAACTAAGATCTATATACAACTAAAATTATTAAAATGACATCATCATCTTCTTCTTCATCATCTTCATCTTCAAGCTGGAGTTCAAAGCAAAACAAGATGTTTGAAAATGCTCTGACAGTTTACGACAAGGACTCGCCAGACCGGTGGCAGAAGCTGGCGAGAGCGATCGGCGGGAAGACGGCGGAGGAAGTGAAGAGGCACTACGAGATGCTGGTGGAGGACGTCCACAATATTGAGACTGGCAGAATTCCTTTGCCCAATTACTCTAAACATTATTCCTACAACAACTTTCTTGATGAAGAACAAAGGCAATCTCTTTTCTTCTCTTTAAACTTTTTATTATTGTTATTTGATTCTCGATTTTTTTCGTCTAAAATTGGATGGAGATGAGAAGGATTGTAACGTCCCGAATTCAAGCCGTCAAAAATTTTAGTAAGATCTACTTTGAATATGAAAAATATAACAGGTAAGAGAGTTAGTTAAAGTATCGTCTTAATTGAAATCATAATATATAAAATTATAAGGTATTATAATAAATGGGAGACAAAAATATTTGGTATTATTTTATAGTTATTAATTGATTAAAAAATATGTCATTATCAATTAAAAGTAGTGACTGCCATTGAAGTATATGTTAAAGGAATTATCCCTAACAAATTCGTGGGTTGGATTAAATTGTGACATCATAATTTTTTAACTTAATTTAATTGTTCTCATAAATTTCTCGACTCAAAATACCTTTGTTAAATAGTAAATCAAATCAAATCCAACCAAATAAAATATCTTGAATTTGATTGATAGAAGTAATAGTTTAAAACTATTATAAATAGATATTTTAAGGGAATTTTATTTATTTATTATTGGCTAATTGTGGATTATTGGATGATCTCTCTTTGATTTGCATGCAGATTGAAGGGTCTAAAGCTACAATGATTTGCATCAACATACAAGATTGAGGTAAAGAATAAAAGCTGCTACAATTCAACCAAACCTCCAAACTGAAATATTGCACTTGTAGATATATATATATATATAAGAATAATATTATACAAAGTTTTTTCCACTGTACTATATATATATATATATATATATAAAGTATTTATGCTGTATAAAATGCCATATATTTTGATTAATTTGCTGTGTCATATGTATCTAATTAATCTTACCCCTGTTGTAATAACTAAAACATACAAAGGGATGTCTTCTCTCTGTACACAATATTCATGGGGGAATGCAAAAGCATATAGTAAATTATATGTTTTTGTTTCAATAAATTATAGTGGGAAATAATTTTAGTTAAATTACAAATTTAGTCTCGAGCTTTTGAAATTCTTAAAATTCACATATCTACGTACTAGACACAAAATTAAAAGTTTAGAATTCTAATATTAGACGTCAATTTCAAATTTATATGTAATTGATCAACTAAATTTTTAAAATTTTGAATGTGTGAAGAACCCGATATATAACACACAAAATTGAAATTTTAGAGATTTATTAGATATTTTTAAACTTTTCATGGATTAAATAGACACAAATTACTAAGTTTAAGGATACTAGTGTCAACCTAAGCATCGGGTAACTACCATAAAGCTTGTATTATCGATCTTGATGTTAATAGTTCGATTTTTGTAACCCATATATTATCCAAATAAATAAACAGATAAACTTGTAATTTAATCGATAATTTTTGTAATTTTGTTTTATTTTTCCCCCGCTTCATATTTGTCTCATACGACGTTATATTAATTTTCGAGATCTCTTGGGCTTGTCTGTTTGGCCCAATCATATAAGTAGGCCCATTTAACGAACTACGAAGGAAAAATGTACACAATTAACGTATTACCTAAATCGAAGCTCCATTTATTGATTATTTGACTATGCCGGTCTATTTCTAACAAAAAAATTACTATAATAAATAAAACTCTTATTAAAATATATTATTTCTAATGTCTATGATTAAAATATCATTGTTCTTATGGCTATTTTCAAATATAGTAAAATAAGTCAACTTATTTGTAAATAAAGCAAAATGTCACTATCTAACCGTTTATCAATGTTTATCACTGCCTATCATTGATAGACAGTGATAGATGATAGTAATATATTAGTCTTTATCACTAATAGATAGTAACATTTTTCTATATTTAAAAATATTTTCAACAATTTTGTCATTTAAAACAATTGCCCTTGTTCTTATTCTATTAAGACGATTTAACATTACTATATCCTCTTCAAAGAGACAACATTGCCTTAATTAGAAACAATGTTGTGTCTTGAAGAGACAACTCGTAAGACAATGTTGTGTCTTGACGAGATATCTTTGTCAATGTGCAAAATACAATATAAATAATTGAATGGTCAAGTCAATTGTGGTTATTTCTTTTGTAATATAAATTTTGGTATATTTTATCTCTTCACTTATCATGTAAATCTGATCATTGATGTCACAACTATGAAGGGATAAAGCGTTAATCAAGTCCCTTAAATCATTTTTTTTTAATATTTAAAATAATCTGGCTCATTTAAAACAACTTTTTTATATTATAATTTAAAAAAAAAATTATTAAAACAAATAGGTAAATTATCATGTCTTCAAAAGACAACACGCTATTGCTTAGAAGAGAGACCTCGAGATTCAACTTTAAGATTACAATATTGTAATAATAAAATTTATAAAACAATATATTTTTAGTAGGAAGTTTAAAATATCACAATATTAATATATTAACCATAGTACATATTACCTCTATTCATCATTTGACACGTTATTTAATAATTTACTAATTTTATATTCCACAAAATTCTTAAATGTTATTTTTGTGGCAATTAATGTTGGCAATACCTACAAATTATAAGTTTATCAATTTGACTAACAACTCATCGTAATTAGAACTCTGAGCTTAACAAATAACAATAACTTTTCAATATCCAAATATTAATATAATACAGACTAGAAATTAGTTGCCCATTCACGAATCCTTCATAATTCATAATTGCCACAAAAATAACATTTAAGAATTATGAAGGATTCGTGAATGGGCAACTAATTTCTAGTCTGTATTATATTAATATTTGGATATTGAAAAGTTATTGTTATTTGCTAAGCTCAGAGTTCTAATTACGATGAGTTGTTAGTCAAATTGATAAACTTATAATTTGTAGGTATTGCCAATAGATTTGACTTTGAGGATTATAAAGTTGATTTCAAATTGGTGTTGGCTTAAGAAGGTTATAATGGTCATCAAATTAGAAATAGATGGGACACAATGGAAATGGCATGTATATGAAATTTGCAATAAATGGCAAACATTTGATTTTTTTTTTTTTTTTTTGAGTAATTGCACTTTTGGCTTTAATTGCAGAGAATCTTCATATTTTATTGGAAAATTTTTAAAAACAAAAAAAATAAAAAATAAGAAAAATTATTTACACAAAATAATAAAATTGTAAATAAGTGTGATAAACGCAAGTAACAACTTTCTATAATTATAATCCAATCATAAAATATAAATTTTACAGTATTACACATACTAGGCTATTAGTTTTTGTTATTCACATTTGTGTGATATATATACATTTGCTCCATAATTTCGAGTGTGTATGATATTAGAGAAACATAAGTTATATTTTAAAACTAATGGTCAATTGGAGCAATAGTCCAATTTTCGTTGTTATTTTGAAGTTTATTATTGAACTATTGTAGTTTTATTCATCGTCGCCTTTTTAAAAGACAAAGTGCACCTCTTCACCAATACTTATCTTTTCAAAAAGAAGAAAATATATAAATTATTTTAAAATATAAATTAACGCTTCCTCCCGCACAAACAAAAACCAAAAATGGTAATTAGCACATGTTTCCTAAATAATACTTTTTATGTTTTATGTGTGTTTTGAAAAAAAAAATCGAAGATTAAGATTTAATATCAAAGTTGACCCTCGAATTTATTGATATATCAACATATCAACAAATATTGTAATCTTTGCAAAGAAATTTATAGTTGGATAGTCCATCGAGCTAGTTTTAATTTATTTATCTATTATTCTATTTTATGTGACTCGTTGATTGCAGCATTAGATAGATACAAGACGTGTTCCTTAGGAGAGAGACAAGGGATCCTTGCTAAGCAAATGGGAATCGTCAAGACAAAAACAAACAAATCCAAGATTATAAATTATATTTCTCTTGCTTGTGAAAGAGGGTGCAAATAATTTCGTTTTTCAACAACTTATGTAGGGGTTGCTATTCAACGTTGATATTTAATGGGTTGTTTTCAAACATAAAAAAATAAACCAATTTATTTTACAAATATAACAAAATGTAATTTTTTATCAGTAATAGACAATAGCATTTGGTTATATTTGAAAATATTTTCAACCGTTTTGTCATTTAGAACAATTATACAAGTTTAAGAATCTAATTATTTGACATTTTTTAAAGTTGAAACGATGAAATAAACATATTTGAAAGTTTGAACATTAAGACCGTGTACCGATAATATGAACATAGTTCAGTGGCAATTGACATATATTCATTTTCTTGAAGTCTGATATTCACACACACATAAACTTATTATTTAACCTAGAACAACTTTTTACTAATAATCGTCTCTCCATTAAAGGAGATTTGAAATATTTCGTGATATGATGGTAGTTTCAATTACAACATCAAACTCATCAAATTTATGGAAGTATTTTAAAATTATACCCTCAAACTTATAATAATTGTAAAAATTAGACTCTCAGTTTTCAAATAATAAAAATTAAACCCTAAAATTTATATCATTATTACCACTTTTACAACTATGTTAGAATAATTTTCGCAATTTTCTGTCTTTTTAAAGAAGATAATGCATTAAAATATTGAAAAAGAAATATTAACCGGCAGATCCTTTTGCGAAAAGAAAATTGCCGTACCCATACAATTATTGTATACTGTAAAAGAAAAATAGAAAGTAAAAAAGAAATACAAACACGTTTTTTGAGCATAACGTCAACTCAATCCACGTCATTACTTTGTTTGTTTTCCGGTTTTGTAATAATTGATGTCTCCTATCCAATAATTTCTTCTCATCCAAACCTTTTTTTTCTCTGCATTTTACCAGCAAATGACAGAGAATAGTTTATTACAAAATTTTCATCACTCGTTCTTTTAGGGGGAAAAAGGTCTCTTTTTTTTAGTTAAAATATTATTATAGTCTATAGATTCGAGTCTTGTTCGATATTAGTTCATATATTTTTAAAATGTCTAATTTTAGTCTATATATTTTTAATAAATCTTAAATTTAGTTACTCAGAGTTAATTTTTATTGAAATTTGCTAAATTATAATAATAATTGAAATAAATGTTATCTAACACATAACAAAACTTGTTATACACGATGTTACAACAATTCTTAGAACATCAGAGATAAATACAAAACAATAAAGCATGAATATAATACAAAGTTTGGTAACCTAATTATGTGCAATACCACCTACCTCTGGAGAAGGAAGGGGGCAGTGTACCTAAGAAAGATAATCTCGCTAATATAAAGTCAAGCGATTACAACGTTGTATTTATATATAAATAAATAGATATTACAGTGACACATGAATGACTTAGCTTTATGGATGATCACTTGGGTTCTCTCTAATTACGAGACTCCCTCAAATAATATTGAAGATCCTTCTAAGAATTTCCAACGAGAGCCATATAATAAGAAGAAGAAAAAAGAAGAACAACATAAACATTTGACAAGAAGTGAGTCTTTTTCATAAAATTGTGGAAGGAAAATATTATTCAACTTAATAATTATACAGAGAGAGTATTTATAATAACTCACGTAACTATTAAACTCTAGAACAAAATAAAAACAGATTTAAAAAATACAAGACACATTAGATATGAGAATTATCAAACCGTAGATTTTAAATTCTAACATTTGAAATTTTAGGCTAAATTTGAATTTTCACCATAAGGACGGAATTTAAAATCTAACTTTTAAAAATAATGAAAGACAAATTTTATCCTTTTAAGATTGTTTTTCCTGTAAATGCGTTGTCTAAAATAACTAAAGTTTTTTGGTTTTATGTTTTAAGGCATGTTGCACTTAATTCCATGTTCCCTTTGTCTTTATATAGTGAAAATAAAATAAAATAAAATAAAATAAAATATTTTAAAAAAATTGACATATTGTAGTATTTCATCGGGTATTGGATAGCAGGAGAGATGGGTGCGCACCCAAATTTTTTGTATCTTTTATATTTACCGAAATGGCCAAATGCGTCGACTTATTGGTTGCGTTGAGTGCATCCCTAAGTTTAAACCCGACGCGAGTTCGAGTATACGGTGGACGAATGCCACTGTTTTATTTAATGTTAAATTATACTGAAGCTTTTCCCACTATATATTTTAAAGAATTTTAGATGTAAATAAGTATTATTAATATGAACACTATATTTGTAAAATAGTTAATAATAAAATATGAAAAATTATTATAAATATAAAATATATCAAACCAATTATATAGAAAAAATTTTACCGTCTAATATATCAAGTCATTTTAAAATTCTTGAAAAAAAAAATATTGTAAATTTGTAATGGTTAAATTATAATAGTGATATTTTAAAATGAAGAGTAGGTTTGAAATTATAGTTTTGACAGAGAATATAAAAATTAAAATGATTATAATTTTCGTTTGACTCATCAAGTTTTTTCGTTTGACTCAACTAAAAAAAATCCTAATAAAAATGTAGAATTTGGATTGAGATTCATAGATCTATGTGTTGATATTTTCGACTTGAGTTCATCTTCTTTTGATCTAGGATTAACTTCTAAACACTTGTTCTATCAAAATATATATATTAAAAAAAAGTTCTTCTACTTCCAACTAATTGTTTTTTTTTTTTTGGGTGATAAAAATGCGTAGAATAGTAGGTCAATTTATTATTGATGAGATTTATGAGTTAAAGTCTCGTAATTAATGTGTATTATTAATAATAGTTGTTTGATTATTTTTATTTGGGAAAAAAAACAAAGTATCCATTATTATATGAAAAATACTTGGTTATTGTGTAATTGTGATGTAATCGTGTAGAGTGGTTCTGTTTTGTATGTTTACTTGATAAATATAAATATATGTTTTGTTCAATAAAAATTTAAAGAGTCTACACTTATGGATGAAGTCGTGGACATTTTCTTAGTAATCCTATTAATACAAAATCTTCTACTGAGAAAATAAATATTTTACAAAATGACGATACGAAATTTGATCAGAATCATGAGCGAGTTATGAACTCTAATGTCGGTAAAAGTATGTTATTTGATTTGCATGAGTGGTAAGGACTCTTGTAGTCAATTCAACGTGTTGAGAATCTTACATTGAAAAATCAAGGGATCTCAAAGGATAGATGTACTACTCATTACCAATAGGTGATCTAATATGATATCAGAGTCTATAAAAGCCAAACGAGTATTCGGTTCAATAAAACTAAATCTTGATCCGATCAATAATGGTGAACCTGAAAGAAGCACATCTTAAGGAGCATAAAAACGCAACTTTAAATCTATGCTAGATCGACTTTCAATTATTAAATGAAATTAATTAATTGATTAATGAGTCTAATTAATTAATTTTGTAACATTGAAGCCTATAATCAATATATTCATTAGATTCCATTTCCAACTCATAAGAACATTAGAATGATCATTGTCCTCCAAAAGAAAAATAAAATATTTAAATTAATATTTAATATATTTGATATTTTAAATGAGACAAATATATGTCAAATATTACAAGTATAATATATTAATTAAGATATTAGATACACCGAGATTAGTATAATTAATCTCCAAGCTGGTAGTAGGACCATGAAATCTGAATCATATAAAGGAAAATAATTTTAACCAAACCGTAATAGTCATTTGATGTGTTCGAATCATTGTGGATATGATTTTGTTTGTTGGAATACAATATAAAGTTTTTTTTAATATTTATTTATTATTATTTTTTAGAAGCAAGAAAAGTTCTGCAAAAGATAAGTTTTGTTTAAAAAATAAAAAATAAAAAATCCCAAACATAATTCTAAAATTGTTTAAAATAACTATAGTCTTGCAAGGGGAATTGCTCATTCTTATCAATTACGACGTACTTTGTTCCAAATCTAATATTAAATTAAATAGTGAGTGAAAGAGTGGGTGAAAATTACGTATTAAAATTATAAGAAACTGGTTTTCTTTTTACTTTTTATTGGTTTGGTTTTGGATTTAAAAATTGAATTGAACCATCATAAAATTAAAAATCAAATCGAATTAAATTTGTAATTTGATTCGGTTTGATTTGATATATCTCCAATATTAAAATATTCGATTTCAAATCGAACCATGAACATCCCTAATAAAAATCTAATTTGATTTTTAAAACACAAAATTTTTTTTATTAAAAAGCAATCAGACCTACTTGGTATTTTTTTATTATTTGCAGATATAGTAAAATTTAGATCTAATTTTTGAAATCTTCAATAATATAGTCCATCATTGATAGGATATCACTAATATATTTTACTGTATTTGTAATTTTTTAAAAACTACACTTAATTGTTAACTTTAAAAGAAAAAAAAAATCAAACGTTAGACAATTGACCCTATCCATTACTGTTACCCTAATTTATATGATAATTAAACGTTAAATTTTGTTTACAATCCATCAAAATCCAATAGAACTAAGAAAGACGACAATCAACGATTTAATTAATCGTTAGATTATACCATTTGACAATTGACCAGAATAACATTTTTGTTATAACGATAATAATCACTTATGAACCTAGCACAGGGACTGAAAAATAAAATATCAATGGACTGTAACCTTAATTATATGGTTAATCAGTTTTACTTTTTGTTAAATATTTACTATTATTCTCTGGCGTCGTTATTGTAATATATATTTTAGATTTAAATTTCATTCTCTAAAAAAATGCATGTAATTTTTAGTCTACAAATTTAAAACCTACTTAAAATTTTAATTATTACTTACCCATCATTAATGGTTAACTATTTTGTTATTTAAAATTATTTTGTTTTCATATGGTTTCTCAACCTATATTCATAAACTTAATTTTTTAAAATAAAAAAGAGATTTTTTCATAAATAATAAAATAATAAAATTATTTACGAATATAGTACACACAAAATTTACTCATTCCAATGTGTGTTTTTTGCTATATTAGTAAATAGTTTCATTATTTTTTATTTAAAATATTTCTAAAAAAATAAATATCAAATAATTATAAATAAGACTTCAATAAGTAGGTAACTCATCCCTTAAATGCACTTAATATATATTTACATCTTTTTATATAATAGGTCAATAGGATATGTATTAAGTAAATGGATAGAGATGAATTAGGTTGGTCAATATACGACATAATATTTTTTTTTCAAAAAATACTTGACCGAAATAATATTGAAATGGGATGAGTATCAAGTGAGGGATTAATATTAAAGTACATAAATAATTATTTTTATGACTAGTTTATCGGACATAAAACATGTATCATCGACCAAGTAATTTCAACTCCCATCTTATATTAAAAACCTATAATAAATATTTAAAAAAAATGAAAACTATATATTACAATTATACTAAAATGAATACAAGTTGCCAACCTAGGTAGAAGCTTTGCCACAAGATTCAATTAGGAGAAAAGGTCAATAAAAGGAGTTGCCTTCAATGGACCTGGACGAAACTTCTAGAAGGGCCCACATATTTTTTTTTTCCACTTATATAAACACAAAACAAAATTAGCTGACCTTAGAATTTGATGAATTGGCTATGGAATCCAATTCCAACTTAAACAAAACCAAACAAACAAGTATGGAATTATTGTCTTTTATTTGTAACCACAATTGAGAAAAAGGGAAAAAGACCAATTAAGATTTATTTGGTATTGTTGTAAAGTATTTAATAACTAGACATAATTACGAAAAATAACATGTAGCAAAAACAAATACATTTTTATTAATAACCCCATTTTCAAATTTACACACAAACCAATTGAGATATATTTCGTAACGTTACCTCGAGATAGAGGACAGAAACGAAGTAGTTCGCTCTTTTAGATTGAGACCCTCCATAGCATCGGATGATCAAAGTATTAAGTATTATGAAAACCATACGTAATTACAAAGTAATAGAGAGTAAAAGACAAAACATTTCTTTTAATAATCAATTTTCAAATCACAAGTAAACAAGTTAAAAAAACAATCCATTTCATATAGTTGTAAAGTTATAGAAGTGAAACGTAATAACAAAAATAACATAGTACTAAAAAGTAAAAACTATAATTTTTATTAATGACCTATTTTAAAACTAACCAACAAAAATATATCACTTATACACCTTTTAATCTTGTTGTAAAAAAAAAAAACTTTCTAATTTTCATGCATAATGTACCATGTCAGTTTTTATCTTTTTATTTTAATTGAAAATACATATTTAAAACACTCTCAAAATTTGAGTATATTATTTTGTAATAAAATTCAAAATTCAAGAGTAAAATGAAAAATTTTAAAATTCGAAATCTACCACAAATTTAAAAGTATTTTGTTTGAGTTAACATCCAATTTTAAAGCTTGAATCTTGTAAATCTAAGGAAATTTTAAATATGCTATAAATTTTCAAATATACTTTTGTTTTTTAAATAGTCAACACTGTCAATTTGAGTTCAATCAAAATCAATTAATCGACTAGCATAGTTTTTCTTAATTTAAAAATTAAAATAAAAAAATTAGAAACTTTGGGACTTGAAGTAGCACATTTAAATATTTATAAATATGAAAATTCCATTTTTTTAAGGATAAAAATAAATAAATAAAAAAAAGACTATAAAAGGAGATTCAAGTCACTTTCAATTTTACTTATTTTGGTTCCATAAAATCCAGAACGAAGAACAATTGCAGTTTTTCCCTCACTCCCACTTTTCCCCAGCTGGTAAGAGACAACCTTGTTTCGTGTTTTTTTTTTCCTTTTAGAAATTTTTTTTTTTTTTTTTAAAATATTTTTAGTTTAGTTTCTATTTGGTTCATAAATTTCAAGACGTTACCTTTTTAGTTTTTAAATTTAGTTTTTATATTTTGAAATGTTACTATTTTACTATTAAAATTTAAATTTTATTTTAATTTAATCTTTAAATTTCAAGATTTACATTTTTAACATCAATTTTTAACTTAATATTCATTTTCGTCTTTAATATGTTGATGTCTATTAAAATATCAATAACAACCAAATTAAAATAATTTTAGAAAAAAATGACTAGAATTAAGAGGTCAAATTACAATTGTTTGATTGAATTTTAAAAGTCATGTTTAACAAGTCTTTCAACTATAAAAAAAAAATGTCAAATATTGTTATGAAAGTTATAGATTTTTAAATACAAAATCGAAAATATAAACAACTAAATAGTTTATCCAATATATTTGCAAAACTATAATATGTTTAGTGAATTTGAGGTTTAAAATGTCGATGTCAGTAAAAATGTACAGGTCTCAATTTTATAAAAATGTCAAAAGAAATATCGAGAAAATGTTGATGTCGACAAATATTTTTGAAAAAATAAAAATATATTTAAATTGGTGAATAGACATTCTACACTTTTTTATTAACTAGTTAAAATGTTAAGGGCTCTTTTCAAATATAGAAAAATGAGTCAAACTATTTACAAATATAGAAAAATTTTACAGTCTATCAGTGATAAACCACGATAGAATTCTATCACTTTCTATCGTTCAAGCGATATAATTCATTTGCACGAGCGATAGAAAGCGATAGAATTCTATCGCAGTCTATCACTGATAGACAGTAAAATTTTTTTATATTTGTAAATAATTTGATATTTTTTCTGTTTATAGTAATTTCCCAAATGTTAATTGTGTATGTTATATTCATTCTAGTGAGGTTTTGAAGTTTGTTTTTTATGTTTTAATATTTTTCTACGATATAATGAAATTGTCAATTCATTACTTACGTCAAATGTTGAATCCATGAAAATTCTTTATTGTCGTTTTAAATGTTCAATTTTAGCCCCTAAACTTTCATGAATCTTAAATTTAGTTCATACCACTAAATTTTGTTGTGTTAATTTTTTTAAAAATAAGTTATTATTTATTAACAATTTTACTAAAAAAAATTGAATTCATATATTGTATTTTCTTACCTGAAATTATTATTATTATTTAATTAATTTTGATAACAATTAGTTTTAAGGGATTAAATTAAATTCAAAGTATAAAAATCAAAGATTCAAAATAATATTTTAACCAAATGTAAAATATATAAATCAAATAGAAGACGATTTAACGTAGAAAGAAAAAAAAAAAAAGTATACAAAAAGCGAAAATTGTGTTAGCTGTAGAGGGTAGGAATCCGAGTCAAAGCACCGGCATGTCCACGTGCTATGCTACTCGCCTTCCCATACGTGGAAATTACAAAAATGAAATAAAATAAAATAAAAACAAATTAAAACAAATTGTTTATAAATTCTCAGTTGTATTTTAACTGTCAAAAGAGCCAGCACTGCTTCACAAAATTTTCACTCTCTCTCTCTCTTTTCTCTCATTTTCTCTCTCCCTTCCCTTGAAATTCCATTCGCATCGGATTCTTCTTCATTTTCCGTTTTCATTTCCACAGATTTTGCTTTCTGTGATACCAGTAGCCGGAAAATCCTCCGCCGCTCCGCCATGGACCGAGGCGGCCCAACCACTGTTCCCACCGTCGTCAACAGTGGCTCCGGAACTGGTGGCCTTCGGATCCAACATTCCAGAAGATTGCCCGATTTTCTTCAGAGCGTCAATCTCAAGCACGTCAAATTAGGGTATCACTACTTGATTTCTAATCTATTAACCTTATGTATTGTCCCTTTAATTGCCGTTACCCTAATCGAGGTTTCCCAAATGAATCTCGATGATGTTCGTCAGCTTTGGTTTCATCTCCAGTACAATTTGGTTAGCGTCATTATTTGCTCCACCGTCATGGTTTTCGGATTGACGGTTTATACTATGACTCGTCCTCGTCCTGTTTATCTTGTTGACTATTCCTGTTATCGCCCTGCCGATGACCTTAAAGCTCCATTTCATCGATTCATGGAGCATTCCAAGCTAACAGGGGACTTTGATGACTCCTCCCTCGAGTTCCAGCGCAAGATTTTGGAGCGCTCTGGACTTGGTGAGGAAACTTATGTTCCTGAAGCTATGCATTGTATTCCTCCTACACCCTCCATGGCTGCGGCTAGAGAGGAGGCCGAACAGGTCATGTTTGGTGCTTTGGACAAATTGTTTGCTAATACCAATGTCAAACCTAAGGATATTGGTATTCTTGTTGTCAACTGCAGTTTGTTTAACCCAACCCCTTCACTTTCTGCCATGATTGTTAACAAGTATAAATTGAGGGGTAATATAAGGAGCTTCAATTTAGGTGGAATGGGTTGTAGTGCTGGGGTTATTGCAGTTGACCTTGCTAAAGATTTGCTGCAAGTTCATAGGAACACTTTGGCTGTTGTTGTGAGTACTGAAAACATTACTCAGAATTGGTATTTTGGGAATAAGAAGTCTATGTTGATTCCTAATTGTCTGTTTAGAGTTGGTGGTTCTGCTGTTTTACTGTCCAACAAGTCTGCAGATAGAAGGCGAGCCAAGTATAGGCTTATCCACATTGTGAGGACCCATCGTGGAGCTGATGATAAGGCTTTTCGATGTGTCTATCAGGAGCAGGACGACGTTGGTAAGACGGGTGTATCGCTGTCCAAAGATTTGATGGCAATTGCTGGAGGAGCTTTGAAAACAAACATAACTACATTGGGTCCGCTTGTACTCCCTATTAGTGAGCAACTTTTGTTCTTTGCAACTCTATTGGTGAAGAAGTTCTTTAACGGAAATGTGAAGCCTTATATCCCTGATTTCAAACTTGCATTTGATCATTTCTGCATACACGCTGGAGGAAGGGCTGTGATTGATGAATTGGAGAAGAATCTGCAGCTCTTGCCTATTCATGTCGAGGCTTCTCGGATGACGCTTCACCGGTTTGGAAATACTTCATCAAGCTCCATTTGGTATGAATTGGCATACACAGAGGCCAAAGGGAGGATGCATAAAGGCAACCGTGTGTGGCAGATTGCATTTGGAAGTGGTTTCAAATGTAATAGTGCTGTGTGGGAAGCACTCAGGAATGTGAGGCCATCTCAATCAAGTCCATGGGAAGACTGCGTTGACAAATATCCTGTTAAGTTAGTTGCTTAGTTTCATAACACGTTTTGAAAAATCGGTTCGGGTTATCGCTTCGTGACTGTTATCCTACCTGACTATTCTTGGTCTTGCTCTCTGCTCCTGATGGTTGTCCTTTATTTGCTTATATAGTTTGCATCTAGGAACATAAATTGAGTCATGAGTTGTCTTCCACAGTTTTTCAGTTTGCATCAGGTTATTTATTATGTTGAGATTTCCGCAGTTGTATTATAATCTGATGCTTGTACGTTGAGTTAGAGAAGAGGCTCGATCACTGCCACGAGAAATTTCTCCATGGCTCAGGTCAGAAAAAGAACCTTCTCTTATTGCTATAATTCTCTCTTTGAGATGAAAATTTGTTCCAGCTCCATTCAAAGGCATTCTTCTGCAGTGCAATTTCCATCTCTAATTTGATTTACCTCTAAACCCATTGAATTGCTTCTGAGATTTTTGTTCTGACTTTTGCCTGCTTATGTTTTATGTTTTAGAAATGGCCTTCTTTTTTCCCCTAATCCTTTTAGTTTTACCTGGAAAAGAAAGCTCCTGCTAGATCTATTTGAACTCTGTTTGATGTTTTCAAATACAATGAATCAAATTTTTAGGCAATATCCCTTTGGCAATTTTTTTTTTTAATGTTTTTGAGTGTGTCTTGGTTTTGAATTTAAAATTTTAAAATGTATAGTTACATAAAATAAATTAAATTTTGATAAATATAAATATTTTATGTTATAAAATCATTTCATATTAGTTAATTAAAAATGTATATAACGTAATATATTATAAGTATATGATATAGAACAATAAGAACTAATATAAACCGTGTTTATAAATAAGAAATAATAATTGAGATATAGCCTAATATTTAGTTGGTAAATACAATTAGTTTTATAGTTTATAAAAATATTATCTAACAAAATTTGAATAATTGTTTAAATTGCCATTTGTAGGGAGATTCCAATCAAATGTTAAGCTAGCACATCACTCTTAATCAGGGCCAGGGGTGTAAGAGAAGAGGTTGCTTTCAACTTCATTTTTGGCTATCATTTTTTTAATAAAATTAAATTTGAAAATAAAAACCAATTTGACTTTTACAAAATCACATTTGACTTTTATCTTCTCCAAATAAAGTTAATTGTGATTGACAGAGACTGAAAAAAAAAAACCTGCCTAAAAATCAATTTGAAATCTCTTTTGCTCAAAATTAAAGATGTTTGTGAAACTTCTAACTTTATCATCTGGTTTTTAATTTCCACTTTTAATATAATTACACGATAATTGACATATACTACCTCTCTTGAAATTAAAGGTTCAAACTTTTGCATTCTTATTTGTTCTACTTAAAATAAATTAATTATATAAAATTAAAGTTTTAATGTTAAAATCGACTCAATATACACAAGGTTGAATTTTTTTAGCTAGTTTTTTCCTTTTCAATTATTATGTCAAACATTTAAATATGTAACTTTGACGAGTTCTTAAGTAAATTTAGAATACTATCAAAAGTTATTTTGTTTTATATTTTTATTGGGTATCTTACATATTTTAAATGAAAATTTAATTATTTTAACAGATATACATGGAGTTATTTTTATTTTTATTTTTTTGTTAAATGATTAGAAATCATAGGGTATTAAATTTTGTGGATAAAGTTCAATATCAACAAGAAAGAAAAAAAATATGAAACATAAAAAACAGAACAAAAATATCATTAATAATATTAATATAATATAAATAATAAACATTTTTAGATTGATTAAAAATTTTATTTATTAATTTAAATAAATAAATTTTCTTTTCTTTTCTTCAAATTTTTTTATATAAATATTTATGTTAACATTTTATCAATATTTCTATCATTGAGACTTCATCAATGTTGGTTAAAATACATCGTTATATATCTTTTTAGAAAGAAATGGTTATGAAAATATTAATAGAAACATAAGGGGGAAGAGTGTGCGTGTATGTATCTATTTATTTATTGTAAAGGCGTGCCGTTATAGTTGACCATGTAGGGATATTACCTACAAATTAGGTTCTTGAAAGTGCCATATAAGAAATATTAAATTCACTAGTTTAGGGGATACCACCTCCCTATCTATTAAATAAATATCTTCCAGAAAATTTGAATTTATATTGTAATATAATATTCCTTTTTATCTTATTTTATTTATTTGATGGGTCGTGAAAATTCGGACCTCTTGTCTCCTACTCGAAAAGATAAATACACGTGTCTTTTACTTTTTACCATAATAAAAATGACAACAGGCGAGGTAGCGTTGGAAATTAAGGTTTTCTTAATCTTGGCCCCTATCATATTATGCAATTTCAAAAACCATGGTCCTTAGGTTAAAATTGAAAGTATAATGATTAAAAATAGAATATATTTTAGGGATAAAATGGAAAAAAATATGTTTTTGATCCTTAAATTTTTAGTTTAATTTTCTATTTGGTTATTGGATAAAAAATATTACACTTTTAAAGTTTTGTGTTTGATTTTAATTTAGTCTATAGATTTTTAAATGTTACACTTTTAGTCTTTAAATTTTGAATTTTGTTCCAATTTGATCTTTAAGTTTCTTGATTTATTCTTTTAACATCGATTTTTTACTAAATGTTCACTTCCAAATTTGACGTTAATGTCAGTTGATTAATTTTAAATGATTATTAAGTGAATTATAAATGATGGAAAAAACACAAAAACTTAATTAATTATAATTCTTTTAAATTAATATATATACGTTAACACTAAAGACTATAAGTGATAATTTAGAATTCTACATCTTGAAACATAGAGATCAAATAAAATTTAAATTTGAAGAGTAACTTTGTAACTATTTAAAATTTAAGGACTAAATTGAAATGAAAGTAAAAATTTAAATACTAAAAATCTAACCTTTTAAAAGTTAGAGATCAAAAGCTAATTAAACCCAAAACTTAATGTAATTTTCTCTTTCTTTTATTTATTTTTTCTTTTCAAAATGGGCCTATTTAGGGCAACCATCCAATTTACATTTGGGCTTGGGCTTCTGCCACACTTCGGTTCGCAATTAGGCAGGCCGCTCCGACCTGGATGCTCCGGCGCGGCAATCTTCTTCTTCTTCTTCTTCCTCAATTTTCAATATTCTCTGTGGGTCGCAACAAAAATGAAGCGAAGGATCTTCACTTTCAGTTTACGCTCGATCAATTAACCTAGCAGCAGTTTAAAACCAATCAACTCGCCATGTCCTTTTCATCACGCTCCGCAAAGCTCACCCTTCTAGCTCTTCTCTCTGCCTCAACCTTGTATTGTTTCTACAAGTCCCGCCGTCTCAGAAAGCTTAAACTCTCCTTAAACCCTACTCTTTGTTCTCGAAGACCCAAACTATTTTTTATTTCTCAAACTGGTACCTCCAAAGCCCTAGCTCATCGTCTGCTTAACGTTTTGAATTCCAATGGGTTGGTATTTGATCTTGTCGATCCCAAGGATTATGAGCCTGAAGATCTTTTTAAGGAGACTTTAGTTTTGTTCGTTGCTTCCACTTGGGAAGATGGAGGACCGCCGCCTCATGCTAAATTTCTTGCTAATTGGCTTTCTGAAAGTGCGGAGGATTTTAGAGTTGGTTCGTTGTTGCTTTCTCCGTGTAAATTTGCTGTGTTTGGCGTTGGTAGTCGAGCTTATGGAGAGACATTCAATGCGGTTGCAAGGGATTTTTCTAAGCGGATGAAGGCATTGGGTGCGAAGGAGATTTTAGCGGTTGGTGAAGGAGACGTTGATGGAGGTAATATAGATAAGTGTTTTGATGATTGGAGTCGGCAATTGCTGAAGGTTGTGAAGGTTGATGCGGTGGGAACTGGTGTGGATTTATATTCTGGGATTGCTGGGGACAGTGATGCTGAGAGCGTTGAGGAGGATGAAGAAGATACCGACAATGGGGAGGAGGACATCGTTGATCTCGAGGATATTGCTGGGAAGGGTCCTTCGAGAAAGTCTACGAATGTAGTCGAAACTAATGGGAAATTGAATGGGAAAAAGGTTATGGTGACCCCGGTGATTAGAGCGAGCTTAGAAAAGCAGGTAAGTTCGTTGGCCGTTTATCTGCATATCCGTAATCATAAATATGGTTCCACACATCTTTGTTTTCCAAATCGTTCGAATAACTGCATTTTTTAAGGCGATTTCTAAGTTTCTTGTGAATCAGTATAAATTTGGACTGACTAGATAATTTGTCTTTGCAAGGGGCTAGTTGGGTCGAATTAGAAGCCTTACCTCTTTTTCTTGTGTTGTTTGGTTGGCTCTTTGAATGATTTTTCATATGCAGGGATATAAAATTATTGGCTCACATAGCGGAGTGAAGATATGTAGATGGACAAAGTCTCAGCTTCGAGGACGAGGAGGCTGCTATAAACATTCATTTTATGGCATAGAAAGTCATCGGTAATGTCCCACGTTACATGCTATTTTGCTTGCCATAGCGTGTCTTATTTCCTTTTCATGGTCATTGTAATTCTTGATGTTTTAATGCATTAAGTGGCGATGGCATAGAGCTTCCCCTTCCATAGATTAAATTGTATGCCACTTTGGGAAAGAAATAATTTCAATTCTTGAGGAGGATGGATGATAGAACATGATTGAATACTGGCTAGGTGAATATAAGAATAGAGTGGCAGTGGCCTTCAGATCACTGCAGAATTCACAATATCCAATGGAGATCATTTTGTTTCAAATTCTTTTCTCTGCCAAATTTTACACCCAGCTGCTTCTAATTTCATTATGGGAATTGTTATCGTTTTCCCTGCTTGACTGATATCTTAAATCCTCCTTGTGTTGTTATGCTGGTGCAAGATGTGTGTTCAGAGGTCCTTTTGTTTGACTTGCATTACGAGTTGTTCTTCATCCTTGTTAAGTTTACTTCTCTGGCCTCTGGGAAATTTCAAGTTGACTCCTCACTTTCCTTTTACTCAACAAGGCTTTTCCTAACTCTTAACTTTTCAAATTTGAGAACAGATGCATGGAGGCAACTCCCAGTTTGGCTTGTGCCAACAAATGTGTTTTCTGCTGGAGGCATCACACAAATCCAGTAGGAAAGAGTTGGCAGTGGGAGATGGATGCTCCATTGGATATTGTGAATTCGGCAATCGATTTACACACAAAAATGATCAAGCAAATGAAAGGTGTTCCAGGTTAGTGCTCCTTCCTTACAGCACTGGCTCGAGTAATAATTTTATGAAGAGTGTATTTTCTTGATATACTCTGTTGTTCCCGTGGTTTGCTGATTGTAGGATCTGAATTTTTGGTAAATCATCAATATTGTGAATGTTAGTTGTTCTTTTAAAACTATCATAGAAATGCATTGGCATAGCATGAGTTTTGTGCTACATAGAGATTCCTGAATATCTGGCTGCTTAAGAATCTGAAGTTGCTGTATTTTATTTTATAGTAGCCATCAGTGAGAATCTTATGAGGATGCTTGAAATGGAAGTTATTTTTAAAATTTTTCTTACTTGTAATTATTATTATTATTATTTTTGTTGAAGAAAACAATGAAATGTAATTGATGAGTTTATGTTCACGTAATCCTTGTTTTTTATATTTTTATTTTATTTGGAAAGAAGTTCATGTCAACAAATTTCAGATCCACTCATGTTAATAAAATAGAAGTTCGTGTACAATGCTAAAAAGTGAAAACTAGTTTTGCAATCCATGAATGCTTCAAGGTGTAAAAGCATATCTTCATTCATTGGTAGTTGGGATTTTAGTGACGAGGTGAATCATTAATGCATGTCATCTTGTTGATAACTGATGTCTTCCTGCAGGTGTTACGCAGGAGAAATTGGACGAAGGCCTGTCTCCAAGACATTGTGCCTTATCTCTTGTTGGTGAACCTATTATGTACCCAGAGATTAATACTCTTGTTGATGAATTGCATCGAAGGCGGATTTCAACTTTCTTGGTAACAAATGCTCAGTTTCCCGATAAAATAAAATTGCTGAAGCCAGTCACCCAGGTTTGCGTGCTTTACAAATTTTCTTTTCTAAATAACGTCAAATATCAGGCTTATACTCATGATACTAGATTACTTATCTGATTTCCATGATGCATGCAGTTGTATGTAAGTGTAGATGCTGCGACAAAGGAGAGCTTGAAGGCCATTGATAGACCACTTTTTGGAGACTTCTGGGAGCGATTCATTGTAAGTTTCCTCACACCATCACCTCTTTCCTGGTCTGTCTCCTGAGCTAGGCTTCATTGGAATTGATGAGAAAAGTAAATCTTATGGGGGATGTTAAAATAAACAATTTAAAAGTAAACTGTTCCCACCTCAAAACGTCATTTAGCCAATCACTTCTTGCCCACACTGGGTGCTCAATGGTCAAATACATCTACCTTACGATCTCATTTGCCTGCCAAAGTAAAGTTATTGAGCAACAAATGTGCTTCACTCGTCTAAAAGGGAGAAAACCCTTTCTAAAGGTCTTCCTATCTTGAGGGAAGAATTTCATTATGAAGAGCAGGTAGTTTTAGTAATTTTCAGTTTGGCAATAAAAGTTTCATTGATTGGTGCAGGTTATTAGATGTGCTTGTACCCTAAGTTTTCATAGAAAAGACTCTGGCATCTAGTATCCAGCCCCAATTACTTGCATTGCGTTTAATAACCATATTCTCCTATTAACTTCTTCCCATGATTATTTATCAGCAATTAAAATGATGGATATCAAGAGGAGAATTTCAGTGCCTTTGGATAATTTGTGACTTGTGTGGTGTTTGATGACTTCGATTTTTTTAAAATATATATATTAAAACCATTGATAGAAAACCAACTTGTGTGAAAGAACAAAAAACAAGGAAAGACTCACGAACAGAAGAACATCAACCTTCCGGTAACCTAAAAAAATGAACAATTACCAAATAAATTTGAATTAATATCCCAAAGAGACGCCTAAACCAAAACAAAAAATAATTACAAAATAAATTTGTATTAAGAGCCTAAAGAGAAGCATAAAAAACCACTGGATTTCACACTTCTCTCCAAGAGCTATCTCTTTCTAGGAATACTCTTTTATTCCTTTCCAACTAGATAACCTACAAAACAACAGAAAGAGCCAGCCGGTCTGCCAAAGAACCTGACCTTGTTAGAAGTTGATTACATTGTTAGTATTATTTTAAACGGCACATCATAGGCTGAGTGTTGGTTCTTTTATGCAACTTGTTAAATCATCACTCTATCAACAAAATTTTATCATAAGTCTGTTAGGTACTTCCTTGGAGAACCATACCCCAAAAGCTAGCTATTGAGGTGAGAGTCAAGCCATTTAAGTACCACATTGGTCATCCCATTCTAACCAATGTGGGACAAAGGTAGCCCATACTACCTTGGTTCCTAACAATACCCCATCTCTGGAAAGCCGACATCCCAACAACTAGACCGATGGTACTTCACTTGGAAAATACCCAGTCACAACCCTCCACCAGTGCTCTTCTCTGGAACGTCGACAACCGGCTCTGATACCATTGTTAGGTACTTAAGCACCTTGGAGAACCACACCCCAAAAGCCAACTATTTGGGTGAGAGAGCCATGCCACTTAAGTACCACATTGGTCCTCCATTTCTAACCGATGTGGGACCATGATAGCCCATACTACCTTGGTTCCTAACAAAGTCATCAGGTTAAACATTAATATTTAGAAAAGCTACAAAGGATGCAATGCACATGACTGCATCACGTCATTATTGAATCTTTTTTGTTGACTGCTAAAAAGGTTTCTTCAGCTTTATATCTTGTTGCTTTGTTGCCGTGATCTGCTTAGTAGTTTGCTATTCTTCTTTTTCATGTAGAAATGTAAAAGGTTTGCAGTTTTTTTACAAAAATTCTGAAAGACATTCTACTTTGTAGAGTACATTGTCAAAAAGGCTGGATAAGGATCACATGTTGATTGTAAATTTGTCATCACACCAGAACTTAAGTTCTTTGATTATCACACTTAATCTTCCTGCCTCAAATTCTGTGGACAGAAGGAAGTATTCTTTAAATTATTGATTTATGTGCTTTCATAATGTTGCAGGATTCCTTGAAAGCTCTAAATGACAAGCAACAGCGAACAGTTTATCGATTGACGTTGGTAAAAGGGTGGAACACAGAAGATATTGATGCCTATTCAAATCTCTTTAGCATTGGTAGACCTGATTTTGTAGAAATCAAAGGCGTCACATATTGTGGATCGTGAGTTTATTTTTATTTATTTTACATTAGGTGGCGAGGATATTGATTTGAAAATTGTTGGAGCTTAACGAGTCTAATGTTCTTTTGTAGATCTAATACTTCAAAGCTGACAATGGAGAACGTTCCTTGGCATTCTGACGTCAAGTCTTTTTCTGAGGCTTTAGCTGCAAAAAGTCAAGGGGAGTATGAAGTTGCTTGTGAGCATGTGCACTCATGTTGCGTTCTTTTGGCTAAGACTGACAAATTTAGGGTCGATGGCCAGTGGTTCACTTGGATAGATTATGAGAAATTCCATGACCTGGTTTGTATAGATGACAACTAATTTACCTGAAACCTAAGATGTTTAAGCTCCTTCCATTAAATTGTTTCCTTTTCGAAAATTTCAGGTGGCCTCTGGAAAACCTTTTGATAGCAAGGACTACATGGCTCCAACACCATCATGGGCTGTATATGGCTCTGACGAAGGTGGATTTGATCCTGATCAATCTCGGTACCGGAAGGAGCGACATCATAGACCAAAACCCACATCTTGATGGCTTTGAATGTCCGGGTCAGTTTTGTTTAATTTAATCGATTTTCTTTGAGGATTTCTGTGGTTTATATTGTTCTTCTGTGAAACAGCCTAGCTTGGCATTACTTATTTTTAAAAAGTGTCTTGTGTGCCATTTCTGCACATATACATGTTTAAACTCGTTCTACTTTTCTAATTATAGAAAATATAGAGCTTGCTTGGTAATGAAATTTGGAACTTGTTTTTAATTTTGGGGGGAAAATTTTATAGGTTAAAGACACTTTGTTTCTTAAACTTTCATGAAATAATATTTTAGTCACTCTATTTTTAAATTCGTAACAATTTAGTTCATGAACTTATATGTAACAATTTAGTATTGTATTTTAAAATTTGTCACAATTTCATCCCAATTATGAAAAATTCCATCAAAATTAAGTGTCAATTTTTATAACATAATGACTTAATCTTTGTTTTTTTAAAACACATTTAGTCCTTAATAAATTTATCAATTTACATATCTAAGAATCTTATTGAATCTTAACAATATTTTTCATGATGTAATAAATTTTAAAATATAAGGACTAAATTGTTATATAGTAAAGTCTATGGGCTAAATTGTTACACAATTGAAAACATAAGGACTAAATCATTACAAATTAAAGTGTATGGACTAAATTATTATTTTCATGAACTAAAGTGTTGTTTAACCAATTTATCAGTATTCTCAATAAATGGCAAAGAGGTCATGGGTTCAATTCATGGTGGTCACCTACCTAGGTATTAATATCCTACGAGTTTCCTTGACACCCAAATGTTGTAGGGTCAGGCGGGTTGTCTCGTGAGATTAGTCGATGTGTGCATAAGCTGGTTCGGACACTCACAAATGTTAAAAAAAAATCCTCTAATTGTTCCTGAGAATTGTTCTTGGTGAAGAAATAATGGAAAGTTAGTTGAGAACTAAGACAACGTTTTTTTTTTACCTTTTTTTCTGGTTTTCTTTAACACGATTGATTATATACAATTTGTAGTTTTTGGTGTATTTATGCGTAGTTGTGATTGTTTTCATAAATGGAAACGTTTATATGACTCCGTCCTACCCTTTCTCCTTAGACTATAAAAAGGCACCCATAGAGGTACGTGAATCTGCCTTACACTAACTGCTAACGTTCAACATTTTTCCAGAGTCATGTCACCATCCACTTAAAGGTTGTTTACCTTTTTAGATTTAGCAGCCAACGAATGACATTATTTCGACCTCAGAAAGCCGGGTCGGGGCACCATGGCTCTGTCCCATCAGTAGATATAGTCCATGAGGTTAGAAACGGATCCTGGCATGTTATCATCTACTTTCCTTCATACTAAAATAATAATTGAACCTACAATATTTTTACTGGATCCAACATTCAGAATCAAAGAGTAAGTCCAATCAAATCAAGATCTGCCTTACCTTCAATATTTACTTGATATAACCTTCAGAATGAAAGAATAAGTCCAAAAAAATCGAGATGTGTGATACTGTAGTAGTCTAGTAATAGTAGCTTTTAAAGTTTTTCATGATATACAACAGGCGTTGTGGATGTTTTTCCTGCTATAAAAGTTGAAACAGCTACCTTTTATAGGATTTTTCCGATTTCCGAAGCAAAGGTTGTCATTGCCAACTCCATTAGATCAGTTCGAGTGCAACCCATGGAGAAAAAAGTACCCTTATCGGTTGGGCATGGCAAGGCAATAAAGGTAGAGTCTTGAAAATGGTCAGTCAGCATTACTTTCTGAACTCCAAATTTACTTCCAGAATCTCCAAGTTCTGAAGTCTTGATGGATGTTGAAATCTTAAGGTGTATCTTGTTGCATTAAAGAATGATTTGTGGTACAGAGTCTTCTGGGGCTGCTGGTAAATAACCCTGGGTAAAAGATGGAGAGACAAGATCCTCATCTGCTGATCATTTGTCGCCAGGTAAATTTCTTTGGTGATATGTGAAATTGACCTTAGAACATAGTTTCTTCTATTATTTGGTCGTTTGTTTTAAGGGAGGTCCACATACCATGAACCAAAGAGCAAGGATGACCATGGATTTAGATGTATTCGAAAGGCTTAGGAATTCAGAATTAGTGTGTTGTTTTGTAGTATTTATCCCCTAAATTTTGGATTTCAATTCTATCTTAATTTATGAACTCTTTTTTTAAAAAAAAAAAATAAGAAGAATTAAAGTTTTAAGCTTTTTTGTTTGTTTGTCTTTAAGCTTTAGAGAATGATTGGTGGAATCTCCATGAATTAACAAACATTTGAAGCTAGATATAGAGGCAATTGCCTGGTTCAAGTTTATTTTGAATAATTGAGTAAATAATTATTTCCAATGATTCAAATGTCTTTTAGGCACTAAAACTTCATTTTATTATTTAGAAACTTAAAGTATGTCAAGATGACTATGTTTAACGTAGCTCAACTGATAACTAGCATAATGTTTATACTATAACCTTCAAAGTCAAGGATTTGAATGTAATAATGTTGTTAGATTTGCTGAATATATAAAACTTATTATTTTGCTAAAAAATAATTTTGAAGGACTAAAGTAAGATTTATTTATTTATTTATTTTGATATCTTTGAATGTCTAAGTCAACTTATGCACTCATCGACTAATCTCACGGGACAACTCACATAATCCTACAACATTTGAGGGTCGAAAAAACTCATAGGATATTAAATCTTAGGCACGTGGCTACAATAATTGAACTCACGACCTCTTAATCCTTTATCAAAGTCATGCTTTCATATTTACTACTAAGTCAACTTATGATGGTTGACTAAAGTAAGATTTATTGAATATACAAAAATTACTATTAAACAAGTTTTAAAATACATAGATCAAAATAGTATTTTTTAACTCCAAAACGTTTACCTATAAATCAATGCTAGTAACAATGTTTAAAAATTCGATGTGAATTAATATCTTATCAAATATTAACTTAATATTTAAATATATAAGTAGGAAAAAAGTTATATGTATGAGTAGAAAAAAAGATTATATGGTAGTTTTCTAGTTTAGTTGCCTTTTTTATTTGTTCATTTTTTTAATTCAAAACTTCTAACATTTGGATTGAGAGCATATGTTTTGCCGTTGATTTTTTTTTCTTTTTTAATCTCATCCATTTCTGAGCTAAAACTAAATTTAGTAATGAAGTAATATTTTTTTTTTTCTCCATTTATTAGGGTTTAAATAGAGTCTATGAAGCTGAGGTTGGCCATGGTAACCTATTAAGCATAAGAAAAGAAAGTCATGGTTTAGATATGAAATTTCCCATTAGATGAATTGTATTAGGTGAGAATAATCTAAGGGTATTTTGATATTCTCATAGAACAAAGTTCAATTTTCTTTGGATTGGCAACAAATGAGCATATCTAAAATTCTTACCAACTAAATGCCACCTAATCAATGTTTAGTTGGTCCTATCTAAGATTGAATCAACCACTTAATTATTTTGTTCATTTGGTAATAATTAGAAATATTCCTTCCTAAAAAAAAAAAAGAATAATAATTAGAAATATTTCAATATCAATTATTATATATATCTAGTTTTAGTCTTAGATTTTTTTTTTTTTGGTCTTGTTATTTCCTAGCTTTTTCTTCAATAATACTTGTGAATATGTAGTTTTTTATGTTTGTTTAACTTGTAGTCCCATACTTTTAAATGTCTTATTTTAGTCTTTGTAATTTCAATAAATTTTAAATTTAGTTCATGATATTAGTTTATTGTTTATTTTTTAAAAAATCTTTTTATTATCTACTAGTATTTTTACTATACATTTTGAAAAAATACATATATTATTATTATTATTTTGCATGAAAAATATTATTATTATTATTATTAAACCAATTTTTGATAAAAACTGACTTCGAAGAACTAGATTTAAGATTTATCGAAAGTATAAAATTTATAATTTGGACATTTAAAAGTATGGAGACTAAAATTGTAGGGACGAAAATAATACTTTAATATAAATATTATTTTTATGGTACTTTTTTTTCTTAAAATAAATATATAAATTTTTTTACAAGTTGTATATTTTATCCTTAAGGTTTTTCTTTTTCAATTTATTTATTGGTTAATACTTGGTATGAACAATTGTCGTGCATATGGATTATAAATAGAATGGGGCCAGACATTTTCCATTTTCATCCTTACCCTCGGCGTCCTTCATCATTCCTAAATCCTCTTCGAGAAGTTTTCTATGTATATATATATATATATTTTTTATGATTTTATGTAGATTTTTATTATTTTATTATAAAAATTGCTATAGACTGAAAAAATATCAAACTATTTACAAATATAGAAAAATTTTACTATTTATCAGCAATAGACCATGAGAGTGATAGAAATCTATCAGCAAAATTTTTCTATATTTGTAAATAGTTTAGCTCATTTTTTATATTTTAAAATAATCCTTATTATTATCATTATTATTTTGACAACTTATTATTATTGTTTTTTTGACCGAATGTAGAACTTTATTTGTTTGTGTATGTAAATATTGAAATGTTTAATAAAGCTAAAAAGATTTTAATTCGATTAGAAATTTATAGTCTAATGTTTTGTATACCTTCTATTTTAAGTCATCTTCCAATACTTTTTCTTTTAAAAAAGAAAATCTTACAATGTCTTAAAGAGTCCTTTTAATAACACATTTATTTGGTTTATATATATATATATATATCTCGTATTACCTATTTTGAAGATTTTAGGGGTGATTGAATTATTTAAGATAATTATCTCTAAAAATTTTCCTCGATTTTTTTAATTTATTCAAGTATTTTTCAAAGTTCTTTTATTTCTAAAATTTTCCAAAAAAAAAAAAAAAAAAACACAAGTAATTTAGAAATAATTTTAAAATCTATACTAAACGAACTTAAAATTAGTAATTCTTCCAAAATATTTGTCGAAAAGGTTATTTATTTAAAAAACATTTTTAGGTGACTATTCTAAATACATATCTTCTATCTGAAAACAATAATAATAGTTTGTTATTTTTTTCTTGAACTTTCATACTTATTCTATTTTTGTCTCTTGAACTTTCTAAATTTTGTATAATAAATAGATTTATTCCTTAATCTACAACAATGCTTTTATTACATATACATATTCTCAAGGTTTTTTTTTTTTTTTTAATTTTTTTTAATATGGCATAGCAATTGTGTTTAACAAGTCTTTGGCCTTTGTTTTTCTTTTAGTTATTTAATTTTATGCGTTGACATTTCATCAATTTTTAGAACTCCCAATTTCTTGATGAATAAATCTAACTTTTTAATATTATGTCTAATTTGTTCGATAATTTTTTAAAATGTTTAATAGAGTGAAGACTTATGAAACATAGATTAAGAAGTTAAGGATCTTTAAAACATAAATGGATGGCAACGAGGCGGGGTAGGACCGGGGATGCATTCTTCTTCCCCGCCCCATTTCCCATTTTGAAGAGTCGGAAAATCTCGTCGGAAATTTGGGTCCGCGCGGCAAAAGTTTCCGTTTAGTTTTTTTTTTATTATTTAAAATTAATTAAAAGTTAGTATTTATATTGAAATTGTAAATATTTTAGGTAAGAAGTTAGTATTATTATTATTATATATATATATATTTGTTTAAATGAATGATTAAAAAAATATTTAGTGCTTTATATTATAAATTTAATAAAAATTTAAATTTATTATAGGGTTGTTTTTAAATATAAAAAAACGAGCCAAACTATTTATAAATATAGAAAAATTTTACTTCTATCGCGGTTTATCTTTGATAAACATGGAAACTTTTCTATATTTGTAAATAGTTTGATATTTTTCTATTATAGTAATTTCTCTTTATTATATTAGAAAAAAATCAACTAAAATAGTAGCTAAAAGCTATTGTTTCAGTAATATATATATATAAAGTTTTTAGTTTTTTTTTTTTACTTTTTTTATATATATAAATAAACAATTAAAAAAATTCGGGACGAGGATCCCGTCCCCGATCGGAGACCCAATTTAAATCTCCAGTTTGACCTTCGTACCTGGTCAAATCGAGGATCTCCACCCCGATCGGGTCGGAGACCTACGAGAAATTTTGTCATCCATTCACATAACTAAGATTGTAAAGCTGTATTAAATCCATAAATAAACAAAATTACTTTTTTTGAATAAAAAAAAAACAAAATTCCAAAATCAACATGAACGTAACTCAAGAAATTAAGATATGTGCTTGTTTTCATTAGTTGATTTATTACTCATTATATTTTTTTAAAGTTAAAAATACATTTGGTCCATAATGAAAGCACAATTTTAGTCTATGAACTTTAATTTATAATAATTTATTCTCCATTTGATAACTGTTTTATTTTTATTTTTTTATTTTTTTTTAAGTTATATGCTTGTTTCCTCTAATTTTTCTTTTATGGTTTTCATCTTTGTTAAGAAACACTTGAATTCGTAGTCAAATTTTAAACACAAAATTAAATTTTTAAAAACTATTTTTTTTTTTAAGTATTCAAAAATTGGCTTAATTTATGAAAATATGGGAACATAGAAATTTATGAGTGAAAGTAGTGTTTATAAGCTTAAGTTTAAAAAAAAAATAGAAATCATAGTTATCAAATGGAGCCAAAATCTTTATACTTTGGAATTTGTAACAACTTAGTCATTTAACTTTAGTGAGAAACAATTTTATTAATGAACCTTAAATTTTGTAACAATTTTATCTCTATCTTAAAAATTCCATAAAAAGTGTTACTTGTTATCACGTAATAACGACTTGGTCGTTGTAGTTAATCTACACATTTAATCCCTTATGAGCTTGTTGCTTTATCTATGTAAGAAATGTAAATAAATCTTTACATTTTTTTAAGTAGAGACTAAGGGTATGTTATTATTGACTTCTTAAGTGTTTATAAACATTTTTTTGCATTTATAAACACTCATAAAAATCAATCCAAACACACTTTAAATTGTTACAAATTTCATAGTACAATAAATAAATTGTTGTAATCATAGAATATTGAAATTTAGAGACTAAAGCCACATTTACCAAAGCGTAATAAAAATTGGTATAATCGTAATAGAATTTCATTGATGGATCCATTGTAATGAACTTAAATCGCAAATGTAATTGGACTGCTTTTGATTTTGTTTATCTATAACTATGAATTATTCATACCGTTACTGTTATCTTTACCTCTGAGGGTCAAATGATAATGGTAACAGTAAATATGTCAAAAATCATAATTTTTTCTTTGTAACAGTAACAATAATGCTAACGCAAATGGTAACCGTAACGGTAATGATACGACGTAATTTTCAGACGCAATTGGATCGAACATCCTCTGCTCGTCAAATCCGTTTGTGTTTTTTTTATTATTATATATTTTGAAGTGAGCCTCATGTGTCACAAAAAAATACAACTAAACAACATCAAATGTAATCAAATGAGGTCAACTTTTTACATTATCATTAATTTATTACCTTTTTAGTAGGTAAAAGTTCCTAGATAAATGCAAAATTAGAAAGATATAAAAATCTAACTTTTTGAAATCTAGATATCGAGTAGAAAGTAAAAAAATATATATAAAGTTGTAAGATTTTAAAATGAACCAAATAGAAACTAAACCAAAACTCTAAAATTCGAGGTACAAAAGGCTATTTTCCCTAAAAAGTAACGAATGAATGAATCAAAATTCCCCTCAGTCCATCAAAACTCTCATTTCAACTCCTTGTCTGTTCTGCTTTTGTAGGGCTATTCTCACAATCGCCCCCCTTCGAGGAAGAGCGATAATAGAAATTTGCAGTAGTGGATTGGATACAAAGATTTGACGTTTTTGGTGTCGTCTTCTACTTTTATCCTAATTTATCCTCTTCTTCTTCTTCTTCTTCTTCTTTCCTCTTTCCCCTTTCTTCCAAACTCGCCTGATGGATTTCGCTTTGATTTTTTATTGAACAGCCTTTCGATTCAGTGGGTTTTCTTTTGGGTTCTTCAATTTCTCTTTCGTTTCCTTGTTTGTTTGATGGGTAAGAAGAAAACCCAGAAAACTAAGGAGATTGCTGTCGCCATAGCTGAAACCTCCACCTCCAAATTAGCCGATGATGGTATTGGCCAATCGATACAGCCCAGGAAAAGGGGCCGACCTCGTAAGGTTCTCGATGAACCACAGAACGAACAGGAGAACAAGAAACTGCCGCCGCCGCCACTGCCGGAAGCTGCAGAGAATCCACCGGAAAAGAAAGCTAAAATCACCGTGGATGAACCGCCGCCGGGTTCCATGGAAGAAGCTTCAAAACAAGAACCCAAATCAGGGGATGGTTCGAGAAGCAGAGGAAGGCGGAAGAACAAACCCAGAAAAAGTAGCTAATTGGTAAAAAGAAAAAACAATTTTATGGGGTTTTTTTCTTTTTGGGAATTTAGAAATCTGAAAACCTGAAGAAAATTTTCTGGGTTTTGTTCCTTTGATTTTTGTGGGTAAATTGTACTGTTGTTGTATTTGATGGGATTGGGTTTCAGTATTCATTTTGGTTTTTGTTCATTCAAAATTTCAAACATCAAAAGAATTTGAAATTTGGATCGGAAAATTCACTTTAAAATTAATGTTTGGTTGTTTCTTTCATCCAATTTTTTGTATTTCCTTCCTCTTCAATATTTCAATTTCTTCTCACACTACGGAGAGAAAAAAAGAAAAAAGAAAAAAGAAAAAACAAAGATCATAACATCTTTTTTCTTTTTTTTTTTTTGTCAGTGGTTCAACCAATCAAACTTTAGTGTTGCTGTTTATTAGAGATTGATTGATTGGGAAGAAAAAAGGAAGATGGGGCGGAGGAGGAGAGTGGACTGAGTTGAATTTGGATACACTGACTTTAGAATAAGTGGCAAAATTACAAGTTTAATCTTGAAAGTTTTGAAGAATTTCAGAATTTGTGTTATTTGATATTTAATTATCTATGTTTGGTAAGTAGATAATTTAAAAAATGTCTAATAAATTACTGAAGTTTCAATTTTATAACTATCAAGTCTCAATAAAAAAAAAATTAAAATTAATTGATCTATTAAATATAAATTTGAATTTGAATTGTTTTCAAATATACGAAAATAAACCAAAATATTTATAAACATAGTAAAATTTAACCGACCGCAGATAGACAGTTAAATTTTGTTATATTTGTAAATATTTTATGCATTTTGTCATTTAAAATAATTTCACTTTGAATTTTTATGTTTAATAGAATTTTCAACTTTTAATTTTGTGTCTATTATATTTATGAGTGTTAAAAAAATATATCGAATAGATGTAGTTTTAAATTTTCGTGGACCTTTCACATTTTCATAGGTAGGTATGACAACAATATGAGAGGTGACTTGGCATTTCCATTTGTATCTACTAGATTTAATCGTAAAATAATGTTTATTTATTAATTTAAATATTTTTATTTTGTAATTTTTTTAGAAATATTCATCGACATTAACATTCTATGGATATTTTTATCAACATTCTTATAATTGAGACCTCGACATTTTTATCGATGTCAACATTTTAAACCTTAGGTCAATGACTTATCTGACACAAACTTAATGATTTTGAGATTTATTAGACCAAAAATTGAAAGTTTTTAAATACTTGTTTGACACTTTTTAAAGTTAGATATATTGAACATTGTGGGAAATTGTCAGAAAAAAACCTCTAAAATTTTTCATTTTTCACAACTAGCACCTGTTTTTGGCAATTTGTTGAAATAGTTTTTCTAATCCTTCCTGATAGGATCAATCACGAGACTTTTTAATAAAAATTTAGACTTCTTTTCATCGCACGTTCAAACTATCAATTATTTTGGACTTTTTCGATGAATCTCGACCAAGATGAAGACCAAATCGTACTTAATATCTAATTTTCTCCAAATTTAAAGGAATCTTAGAGTTTTTAATGATTTATTTTAATACTTATGTTGAATCAAAAACTCCATCCGTTGCCTGACTAATTTAACCAAAGATTTATAAAAATACAACATTTTTAATACATATGATGAATCAATTTTTTTTAGTTGGGCTTAAACTGAAGATTTATAAAAGATTACGAAAGAGTACATGGATGTACGATAAGAATAATTCAATTTTTTATTCGAATATAGGAGTCGATCTCGGCTGTGAAGGACCGAGGAAAACTATTTTGCCGAGTTTCTTAAAAGTGAGTGTGTTAGTTATGAAAGGTGAAAGCTAAAGAGCATTATTATTTCTAACAATTTCTCAAATATTGTTGGAGTGCCTTGAACCTATTATCTAGCCTCCTAATGACCAAGTCTCAAAACCTAACTTGTATGCACATTATATGTTATTTACGAATTTTGCCATATGGTTAAGAGGGGTGTACTATATATAAACACTATAGTCTTACACACGCCTCTACAATCTATATTCTCTTATATTCCTCTCTATTGGTAAAATTGTCCTCTTCTTCTACCTATTGACGTAACTAACATACTTTTAGCGAACTATGTAAATTTCTATATCGATTTTTATTGTTTACGTTATCTCTATTTGTCAATTTTATAACAAACACAAAACTAAAAAGTTTAACGGACTTATTTTTAGAAGTTCTTAGACTAAATACTTATAAACTTTCAAAGTTAACACGCTAAACCTATAATTTACCTTCTAGAAAATGATTGAATTAGATCACCACCCAATAGTCCATACTAAAATATTTGTGAAGATGGGATATTGATACTAGAAGGGGATGAAAAGATCATAGATACTATAAAATTTTCAAATAATATGATATTAATAAATAATGTCACATCACTTCTTTTACTTGAATTTAACCCAATAATAATTTATAATTATTTTTCAAAACCAGCACAAATTTTGATGGACCAAAAATTTGTTCTACCTTATTAGTAAATATTTAGTATAAATACTATCAACGAGTCCCTTTACTAACAATATGATCTATAATTATAATCTATCTATTAATGGAACTATTTGTCTATTTATATTTCATCCATTAATTTCAATGTACATATATATATTATATTCAATTGAGTGGATTAATCTATGTGCCTTTTTATTAATTACATGATCATACATTTTTTTTCTTTAAATATAATAAGAATAAAAAAAATTAAATCGCAAACGTATAAAATATATCAATTTAGTTCACTTTCACAACCCTCTCATATACTTAACAAAGTAAAAAGAGTTTAGTTGATAAATATATGCTAATTATAAAAAGATTTATGATTAAAATTTTCCTAACTTGTAGTTGGATTTTTTAAATTTTTAAATATTAAAATAAATATTTATAAGTGTAAAAAAAATATTTATAAACATTTCAAAAAGAATACAAACAAATAAACTTATTATAATAAAACAAAAAAAAAAAAAAAAACAAAGGTAAAATCAGTCGCAATGTTATTCCGACTTTTCAAATAATTTATCGGGTTGAGACAGCTATGAATTGTCACAAGGGAAGAGATCATACGTGGAGCCAACCTGATTATTTGTAGCACGTGAGGGTCACGTGCCATTATTATGAGCTAAGGACAATTAATTAAATCTTACTGTTGCATTGACTGCGGGTTTGGTGCACCTGATGGTGATGGTTTATTTGCAGATAAAATAGTCGAATAAGGCGCGTGAACGTCACGCTGTTATGTGGCGCGTGAAGAAAGATGCCGAAAGGTACACGATGATAATAATGCATGCGAAAGACCGAATGGTGGACGTCGTATTATGGGGCAAGTGATTTTTTTTTTCTTTTAATTAATGAGAAAAGTTGTAATGCAATTTCTTTCTAACTTTTCTATTAAAAAAATATAATTACATCGTTAAATTTAAAAAGAAAATTTATTTTTTAGTTCAGTTTAGTTTTTATTCGGTTTTGAAATTTCCAAATCTTGCACATTTCCTATGAATTTTAAATTTAATTTAATTTTAATAGATTATATTTTTATCATTGACTTTTTACAATACCTAAATTTTAATATTTTACAATTAAGATTGAAAGTGTAAGTCTTAAACTTAAAAAATCAAATAAAAATAAAACTCAAGACTTATGGGTAAAAATATAACCTTCTAAAATATTGGACCAAATATAAATTAAACTCAAAATTTAAAGATAAAATATAACATTTAAAAAATATAAAGACAAGATCAAAATTAGATCAAAATTTAGGGACTAATAAACAGTATTTTTTTTAATAAAAATTATAAGTTTTCCCATTTTTTATTTTGATTTTGATTTATTTTGATTATTTGACTACATTTAAAAGATTAAAAGCAACAATATCTAAAATTTATTATATGTGATTTGAAACAAATGGATACAAATATACAATAACTAAAATTATAATTTAGTAGACTTAATTATTTTTAAGCAAGGAGATGTTTGTAAATATGAAACTATTTTTAAGTTTATTCATTTTTAGTTTGATTTCATATGTTTTTAAATGGTTATATTTTTACTCCAAGATGGACAAATGGATAAACAAATAAGCTTGAATTTTGGTAGAATTAAATAATCTGTAGTTGTGACTGCTAGTGCTAGCCTACCTATCAAGTTATTGCTAGCACTATTGTAAATTTGGTCTTCTTTGACGCATAATTTTTGCTTTCTTGATAATCATGACAAAAGATCGTTTAGAAAACTTTAATTCAGAATTTTAAAATTATTGTTAATCTAAAATTAGATTTGTTGGTGTTTTTAAAATGAAATGGTGAATTAAGTTAAGATTGAGATGATTTGAACTACAGACCTCTAAATGTTAGTTGAGCTAAGCTCTAGTTGACAACTTTTATTAAAGTGATTAATTTGTTTCAAGTTACTGTCATTTTAGTTCTTATACTTTGAGCTTTATTTCATTTTTTTTTTTTTTTTTGTAGTACTTGTAATTTTAAGTGTTTTGTACTTTTAGTACTATTAACATTTTTTTTTTAGAGTTTCTATTGGCCACATATATTTGGAAATATATCCATAGTTTTTTTTTTCATTTAAATTATTATTATTATGATTTAACCCATTTCAATTCAAGTTAACTTTTAATTATTAAATTTCACATTTATTGATAATAGAGAAACTAAATTTGAACCGCTAAAAGTATATAACTAAAATGGAATGAAATCTAAACTACATAGACCAAAATAGTATTTTTAACATATTTTTTTTGTATATAGTTTAACATGTAGAGTTGGGTAAATGAAGAGAAATTTGAACCTCCTATCTTTCATTGAAGGATATATGACTAAACTAGTTGACCTATATTCAAGTTGCCTTTTTTAATAAAACTAACACTATTTTTGAATAATTTAGTTATTATGATTCGTAATTAAAACTTAGTTCTTATAGTTTGATAAAATTACAATTCTCATCAATAGTTCACATGGTAAAAAAATAATTATTAAGATTTTATCAAACTATAAACTATTGGGAAATTTTTAAAAATAGAAAAACAAGAAAAATTATTTACACAAAATAGCAAAACTTTTAGATAGTTGTGATAGGCGCGGATAGAAATCTATCAGGGTCTATCAATAATAAAAATGATAGAAGTCTATTAAAATTTCTCTAAACTATTTCTAACTTTTAAAATTATATGATTAAAATTTTAACTTTTAAAAATGACCGGGCCTGAAGTTGTAATTTAACCTTGTTTAATCTATGGGCGATGGAAGTTGGAATATCATTCTAAAAGTTGATTTGATTTTGAAAGGTTTTCATAACTCTCGCACTCTTATCCAGCCGACCTATATAAAGGGCCATTATTTTATTTATTTATTTATTTTTTATTTTTAAAGGGCCATTAAATTAATACAACAGGCAACGACTAGAAGGGAGAAAATTTTGGGTCTCTAAAGTCAAATATCAAGCAATCCAATATTGAAAATGAGCCATCAACATTTTTTACTCAACAATTGACTAAGATCTATCATGTTTTTTCTTGTTAACCAAAAACAATTATTCAAATAACGTTTCTCTTTAAACTATTTCATATGATAATTTACAATCAAATCAAGTACTTTCTTTCAATCATGTCTAACAAAAAACTACTTTCTTTTTCCCAGAAAAAAAAAATAAATTTTCTCTATGATTTTCATTAATGATTTTTTGATATGTTGCTACAGACACAAAAATGAGGAATCATGTCAAAAACACACACAAATTTGAACAACCAACCTTTTTTTTTAATGAATAATCGTTATAAAGTTTTCATTTTTAATTAGAAAAATATATAATATATTAGACGTGTCTTGATTACTTACGATATTTTGATATTTTACACACTCACAATAAATAATAAAAAAAATATACAATTGTGTTATTTTAACTTTTTTTAACAATATGTGAAGTGGCGAATCGAGTCTTAAACCTTGAGATTGATCGTACAAGTTCATACCATTGTTATATGTTTGACTATTTATTTTGAAAAATAAATTATTTTTAAAATTGCAATAAAGGTATTAAACAAGTTTTATTTTCATAATTTTTTATAGTACAACAATAGTGTGAGATGTGACAAAGAGGATGTGAGATCTTTATTGGAGGAGTCTTTCCAAGTTCACTCGTTGGATGTAATTTTGTAATAAATTTCTCTAAAAAAAACTTTTTTCAAATAAAAAATTGAATAAAAGTAATCATCGATTAGGATCTCCATTATATTTTTTCTCATCACTATTAGTATTAACTGCTTTTGTCTTTCTTTCAGAAAAAAAAAAAAAAAAAACTGCTTTTCTCAAAAAGGAAAAATATTAAAAATAATGTTGAAAAGACGGCCCATGGGCTTTCTTAGGTTACAAGGCTTTGTAACACGTGGCCCATAAGAATGGACTAACGCAATGCCACTAACCGCGCCATGGTTTCGGTCATTGTTACCAATCTTTGAGCGTCAACGCTCTGCCCTTCCGCCAATCCGTACTCCTTGCTAATGGATAAGATCGATCTCTTCTATATTTCCCTCATCTTCTCTTCTCTTCTTTTCTTCAGATTTACTTCTTCTTCTCGGGTAATTTCCCATCACTTTCTTGAGGAAAACGGGTGGTTTTCCTTCTCACTTCCAACGCTTCCCACAAGCTTCTGGATAGAGTTCCCGTTTTCATCACTTTCATATTTTTTCCTGTAGACCCACCTCAATGTCTCAGCTCAATTTGGATTAATAATCGTTTCTTAGCGTCAGATTTTCCATTGGGTGACGGGGGACCCCGCAATTGTTTGTGTGGAGGGTACTGCCCACTCGCTCTTGGCTTGTAATCAAAAGCTTTAATCGTGTAGCTTGAAAGGGATTTGAGGACACTCTTAGCACAAGCAGAGCGATACCTATAGATATTAGTCCTTATCGAGACTTTGAATGCTGGATTTGACGTGTGAGTTTATTTTTTACGTATTTATCCAACTGTGAAAAGGGGTTTTGATTTCTTTCTCTGTTTTGTTTTTTTAATTTAATTTGTGGGTTCGATGTAATTCTGAAGCAATACAGACCAAGAGTTTCTTGGCTGGCCCTATTTCATGGGATGTGGGTTTTTTCGATTTGCTGGAGGCAATCAGTACAGAAAGTTTGATCCATTACGTTGTATCAGGTGAGTAAGAAGTTCAATTTGATCAAATTTAGCCAAAAATGGGTATTTTCTTTTTTATTAGAACTATTTGGATTTGTGACTTTCAAAGCTGTAATTCGTGGTTTGCTGTCTGCTTACGGCTCTGCGCGTCCAAATCTGAGGAGTTTCATTTGTATTTTCTTAGTCGTTCTCTCTTTCGATTAGGTGTATTTATGTCTTGAATTGACATCCCCAGATTATAAGTATGCTGCTGATGGAGTTCGTTACATAGTCTGCTTCTTTATCCTCTTTGTTTGGATACTTGGATCTCATTTGACTGGTGTGGGCTGGGGTTGGTTTTGCCATTTGATTTTAGTTTGCCTGAATTGAAACTTCTTTTATTTTGATTTTTGACTCTCGTTTTCCCCTTAATTTAAGGGTTCCTATTCTTGGGAATAAATTTCCTATTTATGAACTTCATTACCTGTCTTGCGGACATTAACTCTGCTCTGTTTTGGATGTATGCATATTGATATTGGTTCTTATCGTTTGGGACTCAAACTTTCTGTTTGTTTTTCTGTAATTTAAAGAAAATATCAATTTGTTTCTTATTTTGATGACCTTAGCAATATCTATGTTTCAGGGTTGAATTGTGAGACAACCTAGATTTGCCTTTTGAGCTATTATTGAATGATTCCTCCCATGTTGTTGCCACTTCGATAAGTTTGGGTAGGGATTAAGCTCCTTTAACCATGGAGGGTGCTGTTGAGACACTGCCAAAAGTTGAATCGATCGATAATGAACTTCAACTTGCAAGATTCTCACGTCACCAGCCTCGTGTTAAAGCATACTCATCATCTTGGCTTGATTTGAGAGTCTTCTATGTTAGGATCAGTAATTTCCAAGTGGACAACTTGACACCCGAGTTCCTCACACTCAACCATATCCCTCTCAGCCCCGACACCCTTTTTGAGATCAATGGTGTTAGATGTAGTAGTCAGTCTGAGGGGGTCTCTTCTTCTCTGAGGAGAGATAGGGCTGATAAGAAATCAGAAGAAGCTACTTTTGTGACCACTGATAATATAAGGTTGAGTGGAAGTGTAAAATTTGAAGTATATGACAAGGAAGATTTGATTCTTTCTGGGATTCTAGAGATGTCAAATTGTAATGGCTTATTAGGGGCATCGAAAGGCAATGCAAAGAAGTGGAACATGAGTTGCGAGTCGAAGTTGGCTGTTGGCTTCTTGAAGGGAAAGCATATGACTGGAGCTGAAATTGCTTCCCCGGTAATTGATGTTTATGTAGCTGGTAGCTTCTCCGGAAATCCTATCATCTTGACCAGAACTTTGCAGCTAAGTTCTCGAAAGAAGCAAAGTTGGAAATCCATGTTGGATGCCATACCAGAATCTGAGACACCTGAATCCAATGAAGATCAGTTTCCAGAATATGATTTACAGGTACATCACTGATACTCTAAGGTTGGCCACTTGAAATTTCTATACCTTGTGAGTTTGTTTACACAAATATTGCAAGTTTCGTTAACATTCTTCTCATTAGATTGATTTGTTTATAGCCAAATTTATGGTTCAATCTCTGTATGTAGATAAACCACATACAAAAATATCTTAATTATATCAAATGCTTGATGATAACATCCAAATCAACTTCAAGGGTATGCACCTACTGGTTGAGAAAGAAAATTTAACCCTTATTTTCATCCAGTGTAGTTGGTAGCCTTTTCATTTTGAATTTCAGTCCATATTCTTCTCTGCTAGCTAAATCTCTCTTGAGTTCAACTGTCTTTTTAATTTGTAATTGCCAGCGAGTCTCGAATCGGCTAAAAGCTTATTTGATTATGGGGTTGGTTGCTATAATGTACTTTTGGCCTTCAGATCCTCAAATATCCATTTACTTCTTGTAGGCCACAGAATATGTAAGATACAAACAAGACATCGACAACAGCGACGATGACGAGTACTACAACAACATGTACTGGAAGAGGAGAGAGTATTTAGACAATGAAGATGGTGAACTCTCCTGGTTTAATGCAGGTGTGAGAGTTGGTGTTGGTATAGGGCTTGGTGTTTGTTTAGGAATTGGTGTGGGAGTTGGCTTGCTCGTCCGTACCTACCGAGCAACTACTCGAAACTTCACGAGGCGGTTCGTTTGACAAAGCCAGCAGTCATTGAAGTCTGGTTTTTTTTTTTTTTTTTTTTTTTTTGCCCCCCTTGTAGAGAGACTTGTGTAGCTAAAATTTTGATTGTGGAAATCTTGGATGTTTAAAAAAAGTGATGGAGCGTTACTTGTTTGTCCATTGAGAGAACAATGAGATGATTGATCATTTTAAGCTTTGTAATATCTTCGTCTGCAATGTATAGTAGTGTGATTCTGTTGTATCGAAGCAGCAAAATGATAATTCAACTTTGATTCTTCTTTTATATTGAAGGGAAATTTCAATCCTTCAACCTTTATGAAGACAAATCTTAAATACATAAATAAAATACTTCAGAAATTGTATAAAAAGTAAGTTTAATTTTCTTTTCATGAAAAACATTTACACTAAAGTAGATTATAAAGCTATAAAACATGCAAGTAGTATAAGTAGCATAAAAATATAGTTGTGGAACCATTAGATATTTTTGTAGTTGGTTTTTATTTTAATACAACATTGAAGACTTGGCATTATTACAATTAAATTTAACTCTAAAAAGACTTGAAAGCGAATGAAAGGAAGATCTCATTGGAGAAAGGGATAGAGAATGGATAAAAAAAACAGAGAGGGGAAAAAAACACTATAAACAACGAGGATTGGTGTTTACAAATTACAAAAATTGAAAATTATAAATTAAATTTTGATGTAGGGAAATGGTACGAGAATTATGCTCTAAACTACGAAACTCTTAGAGAGGACAAAATAGTCTCAGAGTGTGTTCGAATTTCAATAATGGTTGCTATCGAATTTTTCGCAAGAAATCATTCATCCAAATCAAAAGTCCGAGAAGAAACTTTTCTTATTGAATTTTTAGTTGGAACAAAAATGATTTCGGTCATCTGGTATCTTTATGAGGTTTTATCAAATTGTACGGACTAAGATGTTACTTTTACAATCATAGAGACTAAATTATAATTTTTTTCAAATTATAGGGATTAAATTCGTAATTAAACAAAAATGTCATATTATACTAATTTGTAGCAATGGTTAATTAAGCATGTCTTCCGTTGTCGTCCAGCGGTTAGGATATCTGGCTTTCACCCAGGAGACCCGGGTTCGATTCCCGGCAACGGAATTTTTTTGTTCCGTTTTCAAATATTGTACTAAATATTTGAAACATAATTATTAATTAAAGACGACAATTTAATCAAAGCTTCCGTTGTCGTCCAGCGGTTAGGATATCTGGCTTTCACCCAGGAGACCCGGGTTCGATTCCCGGCAACGGAATTTTTTTTCTTTTTATTTTCCGGTTCGTTTTTTAATATTGTATTGACATATTATTAATTAATATGTCTTTCTTGACACGTTTTGAACAAATCTTCCGTTGTCGTCCAGCGGTTAGGATATCTGGCTTTCACCCGGAGACCTTGGTTCGATTCCCGGCAACGGAATTTTTTGTTTTTTTCATCTCGCATTTTAATATGATATTAGTATTTAGGAAAAGAAAATAATAATAAAAAAAAGGTGAAACTACCTAATTTTTTGTCCCTATATTATGTGTCTTGTACTATTTTTGTTTCTTTTACTGTATTTAAATTTAGTTATTTAAAGTTAATTTCTATTATAATTGGCTAAATAATATTATTTTTTTTATAAAAAAATACACTGAGTTAATTATATTTTTATAATCATAATTTGTAAAGAGAATAAAGACATGTTTATGAGTAATTTTTTATAATCAATAACACGTAAGAGTTTTTATTCTCTAATTTTTTGCTTAACCTAGATTAATTTAAGTATTTTTTGCCAATGTAAAAGTATTTCAAAATTATTAAAATTAATTTTGAGATACGGTTCTGATACGTTTCCGCTGCGTTTTGGGTTTTAATCCCAGCAATTGATATCAGAGCCATCTTAAAATTTAATTTAGGTTTTGAAATTTGCATTGGTTTGGTGGGTTTACTGCATTGTGAATGTGGTTTTTTGCATTGAATGTTTTCTGTAAAATTTGGTCATAGATTTACATTTTTTTTTTGATTGGATCAATTGTAAAGGCCCCTGCGTTTTTGGGCATTTTAATGTAAATTGAGTCTTTGTAAGTCCGTGTCTAGATCGGGTTCGTTTTACTGAGAAAAATGACACCAATTTTGCCCAAATCGGATGCCCGGAGGCCAAGATTTCATTGTTTTTTCGCTACTGTACGAAGAAGACGACGAAAAAAAAAATCTGCTGTTGTGCTGCTAAAAGGGCTGACTCAGCATGATGTCATCGCTGACATCAGTGGGCTGGTTTAGCTGTTTTGGGCTGGTTTTGGTCCGGTTCGCGCCTATTTCAGCTATTTTGGTCCGGTTTTTGCTGTTTTTTTTGGCTTGGTTCGCGATTTTGGGACCCGTTTTGAAGCGGTTCAAGGTTTTTGTTCTGGTTTTGGAGCGGCAAAGACTAATTTTAGGATAAATTTAGCTAAATTATTGTAATTTATTGCTTTATTTTATCCTAGAGGCCAATTTTATGGGTTCAATTGCTATTTAAATGTTTTATGGATGTCATTTAGATAAATCCCACCTTAGGTTAAGCATATTCATGCATTTTAATATGTTATAAATGTTATAATGTATGGTTTTAATGCATGATTAATAATTTCATGAGTGATTTAATATATGTTGATATGTTAAATATATGAAATTGAAAAAGCATGATGCATGACATTAATTTAGTTAAATATAAGTGTTATATTTATTTAATGTGATGCATATGCTCAATTTATTTTCATGATTGTTATAATTGTTATAATTTTAATTTATGAAAATAAAATTGCATTGAGCATGAAACATCCATAAATTAATATAATTGTTATATTATATTTAATGATTTGCATATAATATGGTTTTTTAATTAATTATAATTTGATTGTTAATTAATTAAACCATAGTATGTATGATTATAGGGCTAATTAATTAATTTTGTAAATAAATTATAAAATTAATTAATAGAAACTGTCAACCTATAATAAAGATTTGCTTGCAAATATAGGATCTTAGGAAATTGGTTTTAAATTGTTTAATATTAATTTAAACTTAAGATCACATTAATTCTAATTAGATTAGAATTAAGTCTTATTTTCTTTTAAAATAGTTTTAAATTGGAATAAATAGGACAAATATGATTTTGGTTATAAGGGAACTCTACTGGTTCAGTTTTGGCTAGATTGGGAGTTTTTAAGTTGACGGTTTTACGGAACACCTCCTAACTGGGAACTGAATCAGAACTTGAGTTGAATTAACTAAGTCCTATTAGCATGCAATGTCACTAGGTTAATTAAACTGTTTAATTCACCTAGAACTATAGTTTAAAGACCTTTTATAAGAGTTATAATAGGCATAGACTTAGATAGATTCATTACTCGGTTTTTTAACTAAGTATAATAAAACCCTAAAATAAGTAGAACATTTTAGTGGGAGAAAAATGGTATATATGATATATCAATTTTTTTTCTCTCACGTCCCTAAGAGTTCACACCGTGAGATCCATGCTCGGCTTCGTGTCGCCTTGGGCGCGGCCTCCCTTCGGAAAGTGTTTGCATGGGTCAATACCAAGGTGAATAGGGAAAATGTTCATAGTAAGTGGGAGAAGGACACGTGTCAACGTTTCCTACGGTCTCCTTCATTAGGTTGCAACGTGAGATTCTTATGATCTGCCTGCGTGTCGTCTTGGAGCGACCACCCCTTCGGAGGGTTTGATCATAGGATTCGGAACACCGCAAACTCCATTTATGGATAGGGTTTCTTAGGTTAATCTTCAACAGTTGTCTTTCCTAACGGTAGCCTATTGAAGCGTACCTTTGGGATCCAAAAATGAAAGGGTTACACTTACGGGATGTATTAAGCTAGTTAATGAATTCTCGACCAAACGAATGGTAGCTAAGAGCTATAGGAATAAGAGTTATTCTGGAATTAGTAATTAGCTGAGATCGTCTCAATTCAAGGGAGGAGTAGCTGATTACCCTTCGGTGACTGTTGCTCTAAACCTTTGAAGTATCATTGCAAAGACTTAATCATTTTTTCTGGGTTCTTTGATTGAATGTTTTGCTAAATATTGATTGGATGTTGTGTAATGGGTTAAAACAAAGATAATTAATACGGTCAATTGTTTGTTAAATTTTTCAGCATGACTTCCTCTATGATTGCATTACTAAAAAGCGACCAATTAACTGGTGAAAATTATGCAACGTGAAATCTAACCTGAATACGATTCTGGTTATAGAAGATCTACGGTTTGTCTTAATTGAGGAATGTCCTCAACTCCCCGCTCGTGGTGCATCCCAAGCTGTGAGGGATGCACATGACCGCTGGACGAAGGCCAATGAAAAGGCCCGAGTCTATATCTTGGCGAGTTTGTCTGACGTACTCACCAAGAAACATGAGGCCATGCTCACTGCTCGTGAGATCATGGAGTCGTTGCAGGATATGTTTGGGCAACCGTCCACACAGATCCGGCACGAGGCCCTCAAATACGTTTATAACGCACGTATGAAGGAAAGCCAATCAGTGAGAGAACATGTTCTCGACCTCATGGTTCACTTCAACGTTGCTGAAATGAACGGCGCGGTCATAGACGAGCAAAGTCAGGTGTCCTTTATTTTGGAATCTCTTCCGACGAGTTTCCTTCAATTCCGCAGCAATGCGGTAATGAATAAAATACAGTACACCATAACTACCCTCCTAAATGAGCTACAGACTTTTCAGTCTCTTATAAAAAATAAGAGACCGAAAGAAGGAGAGGCAAATGTTGCCCATTCCAAGAAGTTCCACAAGGGTTCAACCTCTGGAACTAAGTCTGTTCCATCATCTTTGGTCCCAAAAAGATCCAGAAGAAAGGAGGGAAGGGGAAGGCTCCCGCTGCTGGCAAAGGCAAGGGTAAGGCCAAGAAGGCTGACAAGGGCAAGTGCTTCCACTGCAATGTGGATGGTCACTGGAAGCGCAATTGCCCCAAATACCTCGCCGAGAAGAAGAAGGAAAAGGAAGGTAAATATGATTTACTTGTCTTAGAAACTTGTTTAGTGGAAAATGACTATAATGCCTGGATACTTGATTCAGGAGCCACTAACCACGTTTGTTCTTCATTTCAGGAAACTAGTTCCTTCCAGCAGCTCGAGGAGGGTGAGATGACGCTCAAGGTTGGAACGGGATACGTCATTTCAGCTCGTGCAGTGGGAGCTGCAAAGTTGTTTTTTAGAAATAGATATTTATTTTTGGAAAATTTGTACATAGTTCCAAAAATTAAGAGAAATCTTGTATCTATTTCTTGTTTAATTGAACAATCGTATTGTATTACTTTTTTAACAAATGAAGCGTTCATTTCAAAAAATGGTGTACATATTTGTTCTGCTAAATTAGAAAACAACTTATATGTGTTAAGACCAACTGAAACAAAAGCACTTTTAAATCATGAAATGTTTAAAACTGCTAATACTCAATCTAAAAGGCAAAAATTTCTCCAAGTAACAATACCTATCTTTGGCATTTGAGATTAGGTCACATAAATCTCGATAGGATCGGGAGATTGGTAAAGAATGGACTTCTAAGTGAGTTAGAAGATGATTCATTACCTCCTTGTGAAGCTTGTCTCGAAGGAAAAATGACTAAAAGACCTTTTAGTGGAAAAGGTTATAGAGCCAAAGAACCTTTAGAGCTGATACATTCGGATCTTTGTGGTCCAATGAATGTAAAAGCTCGAGGAGGGTACGAATACTTCATCTCTTTTATAGATGATTATTCGAGATATGGTTACTTATACCTAATGACACATAAGTCTGATGCCCTTGAAAAGTTTAAGGAGTATAAGGCTGAGGTTGAAAACCTGTTAGGTAAAACAATTAAAACACTTCGATCTGATCGAGGTGGAGAGTATATGGATTTAAGATTCCAAGACTATATGATAGAACATGGAATCCAATCCCAACTCTCAGCACCTGGTACACCTCAACAAAATGGTGTATCAGAAAGGAGAAATAGAACCTTGTTAGACATGGTTCGTTCTATGATGAGCTATGCTCAATTGCCTAGCTCGTTTTGGGGGTATGCAGTAGAGACTGCAGTTCATATCTTAAATAACGTTCCCTCGAAGAGTGTTTCTGAAACACCTTTCGAGTTATGGAGGGGGCGTAAACCTAGTTTGCGCTACTTCAGAATTTGGGGTTGTCCTGCACATGTGCTAGTGACAAATCCTAAGAAATTGGAACCTCGTTCAAGATTATGCCAATTTATTGGTTACCCTAAGGAAACGAGAGGTGGTCTCTTCTTTGATCCACAAGATAACAAAGTGTTTGTATCGACAAACGCTACATTCTTGGAAGAAGACCACATGAGAGATCATAAACCACGAAGCAAATTAGTATTAAATGAAGCTACTGAAGAGTCAACAAGAGTTGTTGATGAAGCTGGTTCTTCAACAAGAGTTGATGAAGGACCTAACACTTCAGGTCTATCTCATCATTCTCAAGAGTTGAGAATGCCTCGACGCAGTGGGAGGGTTGTATCACGACCTTCTCGTTACTTGGGTTTAACAGAAACTCAGGTTGTCGTACCTGACGACGGTGTTGAGGATCCATTGTCTTTTAAACAGGCAATGAATGATGTTGATAAGGACGAATGGGTCAAAGCCATGGACCTTGAAATGGAGTCTATGTATTTCAATTCAGTATGGGAACTTGTAGATCCACCTGAAGGGGTTAAACCCATAGGGTGTAAATGGATCTATAAGAGAAAGAGGGACATAGCTGGTAAGGTACAAACCTTTAAAGCTCGACTTGTAGCAAAGGGTTATACCCAAAGGGAAGGGGTTGACTATGAGGAAACCTTTTCCCCTGTTGCTATGCTTAAGTCTATAAGAATTCTCTTATCCATAGCCACATATTATGACTATGAAATTTGGCAAATGGATGTCAAGACGGCCTTTCTGAATGGAAATCTTGAAGAGAATATCTTTATGTCTCAGCCCGAAGGGTTCATAGCCCAAGGTAAAGAGCAAAAAGTTTGCAAACTGAATCGATCCATTTATGGGTTGAAACAAGCATCTAGATCTTGGAATATTAGATTTGATACTGCGATCAAATCTTTTGGTTTTGACCAAAACGTTGATGAACCTTGTGTTTACAAGAAAATCATCAAAGGTAAAGTAGCTTTCTTGGTACTATACGTAGACGATATCTTACTCATTGGGAATGACGTAGGATACCTTACTGACATTAAAAAATGGCTAGCAGCCCAATTCCAAATGAAAGATTTAGGAGAGGCACAGTATGTTCTTGGGATCCAAATTATTAGGGATCGTCAGAATAGAACGCTAGCTCTGTCTCAAGCAACTTATATCGACAAAATGTTGATTCGATATTCGATGCAGAACTCGAAGAAGGGTTTATTACCTTTCAGACATGGGGTTCACTTGTCTAAGGAACAATGTCCTAAGACACCTCAAGAAGTTGAGGATATGAGACGTATTCCCTATGCCTCAGCTGTGGGCAGCTTAATGTATGCTATGCTCTGCACTAGGCCAGACATTTGTTATGCAGTGGGAATAGTTAGTAGGTACCAGTCTAATCCAGGGTTTGACCACTGGACAACAGTTAAGAATATCCTCAAGTATCTTAGGAGAACGAGGGACTACAAGCTAGTGTATGGAGCTAAGGATTTGATCCTTACAGGTTATACTGACTCTGATTTTCAAACTGACAAAGATTCTAGGAAATCCACGTCGGGATCAGTGTTTACCCTAAATGGGGGAGCTGTAGTATGGCGAAGTATCAAACAAGGATGCATAGCAGACTCCACTATGGAGGCAGAGTATGTAGCTGCTTGTGAAGCAGCAAAGGAAGCAGTTTGGCTCAGAAAGTTCTTAAGTGATTTGGAAGTTGTTCCAAATATGAACTTGCCTATTACCCTATACTGTGACAACAGCGGGGCAGTAGCCAACTCTAAAGAACCTCGAAGCCATAAACGAGGAAAGCACATTGAGAGGAAGTATCACCTGATAAGAGAGATTGTGCAACGAGGAGATGTGATCGTCACAAAGATCGCTTCGGAGCACAATATTGCTGATCCATTTACGAAGACTCTCTCGGCTAAAGTGTTTGAGGGTCATCTAGAAAATCTAGGTCTGCGAGATTTGTACATTGGGTAATCTAGGGCAAGTGGGAGATGTGTAATGGGTATACTGATGCCCTAGTTTATTGTATTCGTATTATTTACCATCTCATTGTTTTGTATTATCTTGTACAACCCACTAACTAGAGTTTTAGTTCAAGTGGGAGTTTGTTGGGTTTGATGCCCTAAAACTCGTAGATAGTAAATGTTGTATTTTGACCGTCATTAATAAATGATTATTCATTATTATTCAATAAATGTTATTGATTATTTTATCTTGTTTTAATAACCCTAAAATCCAATAAACTAACATCCTAGGTTGTTTTATGAGTCTTGAACAATATGTAGAGACATATAGAGATCAATGTTCAAGTTACAACCTAAAGGGTCTATAGTATAAAGATAGGGTTGGGTACCTTATCCTGGTAACACTATGGATACGACCCACTTTGTATTTGATACAAACGCAATGATCCAACGCGTTCATGTAGGAGACATGCGAGTGGGGGTATCCTATGCAATGAGTTTGCATAAGACTGGACCACGAAATAGTAATCACTAGATGTAACTCCGTTGACTGGTTAGGTTTCTATTTCAATAGGTTGACCTAGGCAACTTAGTCTTAATCTTGAGTATATTGTGAACTCCTGTTCACGAGGGATTGTCCTTTGATTTGTATGGGTGAGAGTGGTCCGTTTGTCGACTCGATATGCCTACCATTTTGGGGACAAGACTGAGTGGGGAGCTGGGAACATAATTATACAAGATGGATTTCACTCCTTCTCGACTGTAGGGTAAGTAGATAAGTGTTCCCTTAAGTGGTGTCTCCGGGACTTGAACATAGGGCCCTACCCTCTCACTGGCCCGAGAGGGGTTTCTGTTTGATGGTTGGACCATAAACAAGTTGTTCATTAGAGGAGCACTGGTACTTAAGGATTTAGAAGTAACCAGGGGTATAACGGTAATTTGACCCAGCTGGTGTTACGAACACTTGTGAAGGACTAACTTGCTGTCATTGGTCTATATCCGTGGACACAGAAATATATCTACAGTGAGAAGAGTGCAACTGTGGGTCTTTAGTGGAGTGTACCCACAGTTAACGAATATTGATTAATGTGGTTAATGAGTTTAGCCCGTTAATCTCATATCGTTGGAGCTTCTGATCTGTAGGTCCATTAGGTCCCCTTCCTAGCTCGTAAAGAATATTGAGGTTATTATTGGTTGAAATTTGAATAGTTCAAATTTTCTAAGGGAAAAGTATAATGTATAATGATACATTATAATATAAAGTTTATTTTACAAATTAAACTTTATAGTATAAATATAATTTTGGATATGATTCAAAGTTAATTTGTAAGAGAATTAAATATTTGAAATTGTTCAAATATTATTTTATTAAAACTATAGGTTATGAGAGAAATGTATTTGAATTTGATTCAAATGCAGGTTAAAATTAAATATTTGATATTTAATTTGGTAATTAATTAATTGGAGAATTAATTAGTTATTTAATTTAATCTAATTTAATTAAATTAATTGAATTAAAACTATAGGTTATGTGAGAGATGTTCATTTAAATATGATTTAAATGAATTGATTAATTAAATTAGATTTAATTAATTATTAATTATTAATTTAATTAATTATTGATTTAGTTAATTAATTTAATTTTAATTAATTAAGTTTGTTGTAACTCCCACGTACTTAAGACGTGGGATAACACCCACGTTTCCCATTTTTCTCTCGCTTTTTTATATAGTGCAAAAACAGAATTTTGCTTTGTGTGAACCATTCTCTCAACAAAAAACAAAATTCTCAGCGTTCTCTAAAAAAAATATCCAAAAGAGTTCTGTATTTTTTTTTCCTGTGCCAAAAAGGTTCCACAAACCTTCCTCAAGATTCAGAGAATAGGAAGGTCTCCAAGTGGTGGTGACACAACACGTAAGAGTTTTTATTCTCTAATTTTTTGCTTAACCTAAATTAATTTAAGTCTTTTTTGCCAATGTAAAAGTATTTCAAAATTATTAAAATTAATTTTGAGATACAGTTCTGATACGTTTCCGCTGCATTTTGGGTTTTAATCCCAGCAGTTTATGAGTAATTTTAAAATAGCTAAAACTACTTTTGTCATTTTCAAAGTCACCGTGAAATATGTTTTAAATAATTCAAAACTAATTTTCATGATTGAAAATTGCATTTAAAAGTGTAAAATTAAAAATTAAATTAATTTTGAGTGATTTTAAAAATGACAAAAGTGATTTTAACGATTTTAAAATCACTCTCAAACACGACCTAAACTGTTTGAAAAAAAAAACACTCACAATAAACTATCTGCATTGACTAATTTTAATATTTATCAAAAGTTGAGAGACTGAAGTTGGATAATTGAAAGTATAATAACCATAATGAAACATGACGTAAAGTATACTGACTAAACTAATATTTAACTAAAACTTTGAAACCACTCTAGGTTTTTTAATTCAATTAAGTAACAAATTAGATATTTATAATTTTAATGTATAATGAGTTAGTTATTGCACTTTAAAAAATTTGTAACAATTTAGTGCACATATTTTACAATTTGTAACGATATCATCTTATAAAAGATTATTATGTTTTAATGATGTTTATTATACATATAGATTGATAAATTAAGTAAGGATCAAATTTGTTTATAACTTATTTAATACTAAATTGTTATGTACTAAAAATTGACACTTAATTTCGATGAGATTTGTCGTGATATAGGTTAAATTGTTACCAGTTTAAAATTACATGGACTAACTTATTATATATTAAAGTTTAATTATTAAGTTATTACAAATTTAAAAATACACAGATCAAATCATTGCAAACTAAAGTTTGGAAAACCAGATTGTTACTCGTGTTTAGAGACCAAAAGTGTTTTTTAACAAAAAAAAAAAAAATCGTATTAGTAATAATTATATTATTAGTGTTTAATGACGGCTTAATAGACAAGCCTTTTGTTATCAACCAACGATTAAAATATTTGGCTTTCACTTCGGAGAGTCGAGTTTGATTTCCGACGATGGAAGTTTTTGCACATGTAACCGTAGATGTGTGTTAGGGAATAAACTTATAAATAAACTTCATTTGACAACCACAAAGGGGAGAGTAAGTATTCTCTAAAAGAGAGACCCAACTTTACTCTTTTTGTATTTAATTGAATTAGTCACTCTTAGTACTAACTTAAGTATTGGAGTGTAGTAGATTCAGCAGCATACCGATGCAAGGACCTCTTACGCATATTAGTTTGGAGGATATCGAGACCAAACAAGAAAAAGAAGGAGTCAGAAGTTAAGGCGACGAGCACTCAAAGTCAAGCCCAACGTGAACGCCAACCAAAAAAATAAAATAAAATTTATTAACTAAAATTTTCACCTATAGGGTTGAAATAAATAAACAAACATATTAAATTAAATACCTGACTAAAATCCAACAAAATATGCGAAACCAACCTGCCCAAGGATGGCATCAGATTCGGATCAGCATCAAATTGATGCCCTAGCCTTATAGCGAAAACTGGCACGGACCACGCGCTCTCTCTCCACGTGACTTCACCACGCGGATCTCACGTGGCACTTCCGACCCGAAGCCCACAGACCGCTACTCATCACTTCCCATGGTTTCGCTCTTCAGAAATCGAACTTTTCTGTTCTTCAATTCCCATCACCGTAATCTCCGAATACCACATTCTATTCTTCTCTCTCTCAGGTGATTTCAACTTTCTTCATCTCTTTCAAACGCGGATTTCCAGCCCGGAATCGAATCTAATGTTTCCTCTTTTTTGTAATCGTCGTATATCTTTACATATTCCAATCCTCTTCTTTTTCTTTTTCTTTTTTCTTTTCCGAATAGGAATCTTTCCCTATCTATGCTACATCAATGTCTTGATTCCTCTACTGCTATCTTATCTCGGAATTTTTATGAAGAAGTTTTGTTTTCTGAATGTTATGCTCTATTTTTGGTCGTTTTGGGATTTGAATGCTCTGTAGTTGTCAAATCTCGTGAGAACTATCAACTGAAGGAAAAGAGATCTTGATTTTCTATTTTCCGTAGCTAGGTTTGCTACTGAAATTACGAATTTGTTGCAGGTGATTTCTGATTGTTTGACATGGCTTCTCTAATCTCTGACACCGAGGCATGGAAGAATCTGAAGGTACTTGGATTGGTTGGAGTGAAGTTGAATTAAGCTTCTTATGTGGTATCATAATGCGGAAGGTTATCTTGGCTGCAGGCTCATGTTGAGGACATTAACAAGACCCATCTGCGTGATTTGATGAGCGATGCTGCCAGATGCAAATCCTTGTTGGTGTATGATGATCTGATGATCTTAATTTTTTTGGTTTCCTTTAGTTCATTTCATGGCATCTCTTGGTTCTAAATAACTGAGCTTGATATGTTTTAATTTGATAACACGTTTTATTGATGATGCTATTTTTGTTGTTAGTGAGTATGATGGGATATTGTTGGATTATTCACGACAACGCGCCACCTTTGACACCATTGGAAAGCTCTTCAAGTTGGCAGAGGTGGGTTTTGTTCACTGTTATGACTGTGTAGTGGAAATTATTGTTCTCTGATATCTTTTTCCCTTTTGTGCAATTCAGGCGGCAAATCTCAAGGCAAAAATTAATCGGATGTACAATGGGGAACATGTAAGTGCAGGGTTTCTTTTCATTTCCAGTTCGTGTGAAAGTTCTTGTGCAAGCAATAGTAATGATCTGTCCAGTAGTCTTCTTTTCTTCAGGAAGGAAATGTTGGCATTTTATATATTTATTTCTGAATGAAAATGTAGTTAAGCTCTCCTCTGCCTTGTTCAAGAGTGTCTAAAATCTGTATCATCAAGAATTCAACATTGCGAAAATAGAAGATAACTGTTCTTTCTGTCCTCGTGTTTTGTGGCATACAGATAAACAGCACAGAAAATAGGGCAGTCCTGCATGTTGCTCTTCGTGCATCAAGAGATGCAACAATACAGAGTAACGGAAAAAATGTTGTGCCTGATGTCTGGAACGTTCTTGATAAGATTCAGGATTTCTCTGAGAAAGTTCGCAATGGTTCTTGGGTAAATCTCTGCTCCTTATTATTCATTGGCTCTAATACTCTTTGCACTTCTAATACTTAACAAGTTTTGGTAGGTTGGAGCCACAGGAAAACCTCTGAAGGATGTTGTTGCTATTGGCATTGGTGGCAGCTTCTTGGGGCCTCTGTTTGTGCACACTGCACTTCAAACAGGTTGAGAAAATATTTCTTCTTCTTAACTACATTTATTATTGTAGTCCACTGAATAGAGTTATCTCTAAAGTCAAGACTCATTCAATCAGTTTCTTCGAGTAGAATCATCTCCTAAGGCTTTACTCATTCAATTGGTTCCTTTCACTCATTTTCTACATGAGCCTGTAGCTTATTTTCAATGGTATTTTCAGATCCAGAGGCTATTAAATCTGCAGAAGGACGTCAACTACGTTTGTGAGTACTCTGTGACACTTCCTCTGTCAACGAAACAATGAAGCAATCTACTTTAGAAAACCTGGGAGTTCATCTTATTGGAAAAGTTGTAAACGGAGTAGGAATATTCAGAAACTACAAGATGTTCAACTATTCAATAGATGAATTATTAGATTTAAGATTTGTGGTTCTGCATTTTCACCATTTTGTGCTACTGGGAATTGGGCTGAAAGAGTTCACCATTTTCTATGCTTTGTTTGCAGTCTTGCTAATGTGGATCCCATTGATGTGGCGAGAAATATCACTGGTTTAAACCCTGAAACTACTTTGGGTAGGTTTTTTATTCATTGAACAGTAATTTTGCCAAGAGCATTGTCATTCAAACTTCTACTCTTCATAGGTACCTTCTTTTTTTGTTTTTACTTATTGAATATGCTTGCAGTTGTGGTGGTTTCAAAGACTTTTACCACTGCTGAAACTATGTTAAATGCTCGGACACTGAGGGAGTGGATTTCTGCGGCTCTTGGGTTAGTAATCATCTACAATATTATTGTTAAGGTTGTTTTGGCATCTCTACTTCATATAGGTAGAGGCATCGCATGGTATTTGCATTGCAAATAGATTTGAGAGGTTTACATAGCAAAGGTAACAAATTAAGAGATAGCTAACTGTATAGAAGGTTGACTAACTTAAGCAAACAATCGATTACCTTAGATAGCTAATAAATTAAGCCATGTAACTAACAAAAATAAGCTTAGAGTCTAAGAGGAAATACAAAAGAATGTAAAAAATTATTAAGGTATGTCGAGATGAGTTTATCCACCTATTTGAGTTTATTAGGATTCTCATTCATTTTTTCTTACCACAGTTAGATGTAGAAAGTCGGAGAGATCTTTTTTTGTGCTTGTTCTTTGAGTCTACTTCTAAATTGTGTGTTGACTGTTGAGTCATGTTTTTGTGCTTGTTTCAGTCTACTTAATTGTTTGGGGGTTCAAATATTGTTGAGTCAAGTGTTTTTGTGTTTCTTCAAGTCTAGTGCTAAATTGTTTGGGGATTTTTCATATTGTTGAGTCTCGTGCATATAATTTGCTATACTTTGCATCAGTGATTGGCTATAGTAAAGATGAGAATTGATCATTTTTTATGTCTTTTATCTATCAATTATTCACCAATCACCTATTTATTTTAGTGTATTTTTAGATGGTTTTGTACATTTGACAAATTGAGACAGAGTTTCTTTTCCCTGCTTTCATGGGGATAGAAGTATCATTTTGTTATTTCTCATGGATAAAAGCTGGATTATGACACATTTTTTTCAATTGCAGGCCTTCAGCTGTTGCAAAGCATATGGTAGCAGTTAGCACAAACCTCCCGGTATTATCATCTTTCTGATCCTTTGGGATTTTTTATGTGGCACCTCCATGCCCGATAACTTGCATGTTTATTCTTCTCAGACATTCTTCTTATTAATAATAATAATAATAATCTTCTCAGACATTCTTTTAGTAGAAGCATGACAGTTTTTGGGGATAGATTTTCATGCTGTCTGATTTGTGTGCTTATCCTTACCTGCAGTCTTTACAATAAATTTTTTTTTAAGTTCACAGCTTAGCAAACTTGAAATTTTGGAAATTTTCTTCATACTTTCGGCCTCCAAGCTTGATTAAAGGACTCCTTCCCCCTCAGCCACTTGGTTAGCATTTTAGGGAGTACACATTTTAGTTTTAGTTAGTGTTTTGTTAAGTGAGAAATGTATTACAACCAATGGCCTTTTGGAGCTTAAGCTTGATGTGAAAATAAAGTATGTGCTTCAGTGCGGTGAGCCATAATATCTAAAATATATGTAAAACTTAAAAGAAACTAATAGTGCAGAGAACGAGTTAGAGAAAATTGCTAAAGATGTGAGCTTTATTTAGGAAATTGTGTTTAGAATATTCACCTCAACTGGCATTCTAAGCATAGCTTAGTAGATAAGACACCAATTATCATATCAAAAGTTGATGAAAAGAAAAAAGAAAACAAGTCATTTGTGTAGTATGCGCCATGGTGCCAAGTTGAGTCACTTTTTTACCTCATATGAGGCGATGCACACTACAGACACCTTTCAAATCATTGATTTTAATTATGTATCATCCCAACCTCATATTCACACATATAATTTTGCTTTTCCTCGTGCTGTTTTCTGCCTTCTCCCATAGATTTTCAGCAGTGTTCTTGATCCATGATATTTGCTGGCCCATTGCTCCTGCTTGGAGTTAAATAATGTATATAGGTTTTGTTCCTTGGATAAACTTTTGTGGCTTTGCTACTTCCAGCATACTTACCAGTAGATTTGCTGTTGCAGCTTGTAGAGAAGTTTGGAATTGATCCTAATAATGCCTTTGCATTCTGGGACTGGGTTGGTGGACGGTACAGTGGTAAACATTTCTCGCTCATTGGAAATTCTTCTGTGGCTTTTATGCTCATGTTGGCTATCTCACAAGTCACAACGAAACAGTTAAAAATGTGAAGTTCAATTGCAGTTTGCAGTGCTGTAGGAGTGTTGCCTTTGTCTCTTCAATATGGCTTCGCAGTTGTTGAGAAGTATGGTTCCTTGTTATTCTAACATATAGTTTTACCTCTTGTTACCTCAACATGGATAATATTGTGTGCAAGGGGTAGAAATTAACCATACATCCTTCAAGTTGTTTCTGTGTTTGTTTCGTAAATGTGCATAGTTAGAATTGGATGGAAAAAGGTGTTAGTATTAAACAAAACTGAAGGTTAGAAAATAGTTTATATCTATGTTCATAACCAAGAGTTCCATTTCTGTATTTTCAACGAGGGTTGCCCATGTTTTTTTTTCCCCTCAGATATTGACTTGACTGAATTCCTAATTTGGCATATTCGAAAGTAGTTTAAGTCAATCAGCATTAATTTGATTTGGATTTTTTCCTCAATCAATCTGCAATATCAGTACCTTTATTAAGATCATACACTTCCTTCAAATTTAGCTTACAACTGTTGGATCTATAATGAAAGACAACAAAAGAAAGAACGAAATTTTTTGAACTTTGTTCTGAAATTTAGTGTACTAGTTGCTTAGGTCCTGTAATTAGAGTAACAAAAAAATATATTTTTTCTGATCTAAAAAGAAAAAATATTCTATTAATCTTTTTCAAGTTAAAGATGCCTAAGATGATGCATTTCTTGCCTACAGATTCTTGAAGGGAGCTTCAAGCATTGACCAGCATTTCTACTCCTCTCCTTTTGAGAAAAACATTCCAGTAAGTCTGGGTGAAGCTAAACAAAGTAGTTAACATTTTGCCATTGATAAATTTCCCTCTGCTTCTCATTCTTCTCTCTTTCTTTGCTGTGGTTTCTCTTTCTTTTAGTTTTGGATGTATTTCTTTCTTTATGTATTTGGTCAGAAGCTGTACATTTTCCTGTCTACATTATAGTCACGCGTTTCCTAACATTTTAACAATATTGTAATTTTTTCAGGTGCTTTTGGGATTGTTGAGCGTATGGAATGTTTCTTTTCTTGGGCATGCTGCGAGAGTAAGTTCTTGTGGTTTTATTTCTAGGGTTTGGGAGAATATCTTTATTTTGAAGTTTTAGCTATCTCTTGTTTTTTTCTCAATTTTAATAACATCTATTACTTTCCAGGCCATCTTACCTTACTCCCAGGCTTTGGAGAAGTTTGCTCCACATATTCAACAGGCTTGCAGCTTAAACTCTTTTTTGAGTAACTTTTTCTGCACCAGTAAATTCTAAATGCTCATTCCACTGTATTCTAGGTTAGCATGGAGAGTAATGGCAAGGGCGTTTCAATAGATGGGGTTCCACTCCCTTTTGAGGCTGGAGAAATAGACTTTGGGGAACCTGGAACCAACGGCCAGCACAGTTTTTACCAATTAATTCACCAAGTACGTATGGATCGTGTTAACAGAAATAATTGCCTTTCAGTAATTCATAATCAAATACTTATGCCACTTTCGTATTGCTGATAGTTGTTTTACAGTAAACGCTACTTTATGACCTGGGAGATTGTTAGTTCTGTCAGTTATTGCTTTTAATTGATTGCTAGTTTATCTGAACCTTTTTTTTAAATTCCAGGGGCGTGTTATTCCTTGTGATTTTATTGGTGTTGTAAAGAGCCAGCAACCCGTTTACTTAAAAGGTATTTGAGCCCCATTTTAGTTTAGTAAAAATTCGTCAACCTGTGATCATGAAAAAGCCAGAAAGAGGCTTTCTTCTTGCAATATATAATTTACCATTTGTCACACAGGTGAGGTCGTGAGTAATCATGATGAACTCATGTCTAACTTCTTTGCACAGCCAGATGCCCTAGCCTATGGGAAGGTCAGTTCTTACACTCTTCTATGAAAACTCTGAAAAATAACCATCTTCTATCATCACAATGATGCATTGAAAAACTATGATCGTATTGTATTTCTCCCTCCCCCATTTGTGGAAACTGAGTGATAACTTATCGTGTTCATCCCTGACTAATAGACACCAGAGCAATTGCACAAGGAGAATGTTCCAGAGCATCTTATTTCCCACAAGGTGACACTTTAATCTTTACTATTATCTATTCTTATTACTGGATTCAACAACCTAACTCTATTCCTTCCCTTCAGACATTTTCGGGCAATCGGCCTTCCCTCAGCATTCTTCTTCCATCATTAAATGCTTACAACATTGGTCAGGTATGTCATCTGTTTCAAAAGACCCCCTTTTTGAAGTTTCTTCGTTCAACCCACTTGCACTTTTGATGCCATGACTAATTATATTTAATCTATACAGTTGCTGGCAATCTATGAGCATAGAATTGCTGTAGAAGGTTTTGTTTGGGGCATCAATTCTTTTGACCAGTGGGGAGTTGAATTGGGCAAGGTAAGCTCTTCCAGGATCATTCCCCTCCACCCTCACCCTCACCCTCACTTCATATGCATGAAAAGTATTGAATGATTCAACGCAACATGTTTTTCCTTTTTTGTTCCATTTCTAGAGTTGTCAATGGTATAACGATGGCTTAGGTTGCTTCGATAAAATCGATACTGATATGTTATGTCGTGTGAATGCAGTCACTTGCTACCCAGGTTCGAAAACAACTCAATGCATCTAGAACAAAGGGAGAATCAATTGAAGGCTTTAACCACAGTACAACAACATTGTTGAAAAGATATCTAGAGGTATGATTGATTATCCAGCAAAGTGTTGGTGAAGTTTACTCTTGAATGTTGATAATTGGAATTACCCTTGCTGCATCTTAAAGCTCTTCCAATTTTTGAATTATCTTTTTTCGCAGGCGAGTTCTGACGTCCCATCTGATCTTCCTACTCTTCTACCCAGAATTTAACTGCTCCTGATGGCCAAGAATTTTGATATCAAATAACATAAACCATATCATATATTTTCCTCCCCTCTTGCTCTTATTTTAACTAATTTTAATGTATTGATAAGCTTATGATAAGCTTATGCTGAGTGACTTATCTTTAAAGTATTCCCCGAAATTTTAATAAGCAAAAATTTATGTACTATTACAGAGCCCTCCATGATGGAGAACACTTTGCATTTGCCAGGCCTTGAAATGAAATAAATTGTTGAGAACATTTGATTGCTTCACTTCAGTTATTATATACCCTTCCCGCTTATATCTGAAAATTTGATCATTCATTGATTGAAGTAGCAAGATACAAAACGAAGTTCTTTTTCCTGATAATCATATGTTCAACAAAAAAGTTTGATATAGTTTTGAGATCCAAAATGGGAAAAAGAACTGAAAATCCGCCATTTTCAAGCAGGTAGAGATTTCTCAAACACCTGTGGAGCCAAAGCCAGCTTCACCTCTGAGAGTGGAATCCAAATCCTCGACCTCCATCACCTCCGGCGTCACGATTTTCTCAAGAATCATCTGTGCGATCCTGTCGCCCACTTTCACCTCAAAATCCACATCAGAATGATTGAACAATATCACTCCCACAGGGCCTCTGTAATCAGCATCTATCACACCCGCGCCAACATCGATCGCATGCTTCAAAGCCAAGCCCGATCGTGGCGCTGCAAAATAGCCAAAATGCTTCAGTATAAACCTCGTAAAAAAACGACAAATATGCAGGATGGAAGGTGCGCAAATAGCTTAGATGAGAAGAAATACCAATCCGAGCGTAAGTTCCTTCAGGAATCGCGATGCTCAAATCAGTTGGAACCAGAACTTTTCCTCGAGCAGGAACCTTCGTCTCTGTTGCACTGTATTATTATTGACAGACAAAACATAACTAACGAGAACTAAAATTTCCTGCATTAGTTAATGGAGATAAACAGAATCTCAAATGAATCACCTAGAAAGATCGTAACCAGCGGAGAGAGCGGAGGCTCGCGATGGTAATACGGCTTTCTCAGACAGTTTCTTTACTCTGAGAAGCGTCGATGAATGGCTAACACTTCCAGATTCACCGTTCTCGTGAGTAAGCTTCTGTACCTTGAGCGACCGCAGTGGTTCGTTGCCGTTCTGCGCCATTGTTATGGTTCGAGAGAAATGGGAATAAAAACTGAAATGGATATAGGTCGATGTAGAGTTAGAAGAAGGTGAATTGGGTTTAAATAGAGGAAGACCAAAGAGAAATGCTCCATTGTCGATAATGGCGCCAAGTTTTCCCGCCATTTCTCTGCACAATATCTAAGGGTGTGCACGGTTGTCCTGGTCCGGTTTGGACTGAAGCATAGACCGAACCAAAAATCTCGGTTCTTAACCTCGTTGAACCGAGGAAACCGAAAATAAGAAGTTGGTAGGATGAAAATGTTGGAAAGTGAAGAAAATAGAGAGAGAAGAAGAGCTTACTTGCGACTGGGCTGGAGAGGTGCGGCTTAGTCTCTAGGGTTTCAAGGTTTTGAAAAACAATAGTAATAAACAGTTTTACAAATTAAAATTAAATTAAAAATATATATATATATATTCAAATGACTGGCTGGAAAGCAATTAGGTGTGGGATTTGACATTTGTAATGGGCTTGGGCTAAGGAATCTACTGTTTGTAATGGGCTTGGGCTAAGAGTTATTGTGTGCGTATATTGGTTCAGTTTGGTTTATCTTAGATTTTTTAGGAGGTGTTTGGGATGAGTAATGAAATAGTGAGGAGTAAGAATATATGAAATCTAGGGAGTTGTAAACTCTTGAGATTCATAGTGTAAGGAGTTGATAAGATATAAAGTTATTTTTTAGTAGTGGGACCCACCAACTTCTTGGACCAAACAAGGAGTGGAGTTTAATACTATACTTTCCAATTCTTTGGACCAAACACACTCTTAAAATTTTTTAACCGAAAACTGAGCCGAACCGATCGATTTTCTCAACTACATAATCAATAAACCAATTTTTGGTTTGATTTGGTCTGATTCGTTGGTTTGGGCCAGCTTTTGCGCAGCCTTCTATTGCTTGCTATTGCTATCGTACGATAACTTGGATGAACTTTGAGTTGGTTCCCTTGGTTTTGCCCAATCTTGAGTGAATCAAACCGACCGGTTCAATTTCCGGTTAAGAATTATTAACCGAGGGCAAAGAGCGAAAAATGAAAATAATCTTGGTTTTTTAAGGGTTATTTGCTCGCTGTGCGGTTTGGTTTTGGCTTTCTATGAAAACCGAATCGAGCCATTAATTCTTCTGATTTTTCAGTTTTCTTGTAAACCCCTGGTAATGGAGAGGGAAGCAAATTAGTGGTTTGGACCTCTCAATGGGCTCAGATTCATGGTCCAACTATTTGAGCATCTACATTGGGCCTAACGATTTTCAAAGGCTTTTAATTTTGCTTTGTATGGTATTTTTAGCCTGATCTTATGTGGTGCTGGGAAAGGAAGCGAAAAACATATATATTTCTATATTTCACTTTAGTCTTTAATGGAGGCATTAATTAGCCTACTCAAAATTTTACAATTATTTATCCGATCAATTTCTTAACCACATATAACTCAACAGATAAATCACAAATTAATATTTTAAAAATTGATGATTCAATCTTTAGCTCTTATAATTGTTAAATTTTTAAAGAAAAAAAAATAAAAACAAAATATGTCTAACTTTTAAGTATGTTATTTGTCGATAGTTATTAGTGGTATGAAATAAATATTTTTAAAATTGTCGTCTGCTTTTTTTAAAGTTCATCGGTTACTTTGATGCAATTTTCAAATTACAACGATAACATATGTATACTAACCCTATAATTTAGGTATAACAATGATTCAAAGAATTTGAGAATTAGATAAGACGAGTAATTTTATGTTGTGACATGTTTTAAACAAATATTTAAGACAAAGCTATGGAAACTATTTTACACTTAAATAATTTCTTAAATATACAAATTTTCAATCATGTCGCCAAACTAGTTGTTTTGATTATAGCAAATTATCTTATTTAATAGCGTCGTTTAAAATGATGAAGTGACTTGTAAGTATTATTTTGTCCCTATGGTCTGTCAAATTCTCTTAAATAATCCATGCCATATAGATTATTTATGAAGCTTCATCAAACCATAAGAGTTAAATTATAATTATAAACGCTAAGAGAAAATCGAAAGTTTAACTTCTTCTAAATTATAAGACAACAATTTCAATTAATCTCATAAATTATATAATATTATAAAATAATATTTATACACTTTTTTTAACATAAAACTGTCTCCTTAGATAAATTAATAATAGTTTATTGTCAACTGATATTTAGTGGGTAACTATATCTGGGATGCAATGATTTAAATTAGAATATAATTTTTTGAATTCAACAACAATTTAAATTAGAATATAATTTTTAAATTTTGAATTCAAACACGTATATAAAAACATAAAATGCTTGTTTTCAAATTTTTGTTTTTAGATTTTTTACTAGAAAGGGCTTATTTTTCATTCAATTGCACAAAATCAATCACTTTTGCTTTGCATACATCTCATATAGCGTAACCCTTACGCGCCGGTTACGTTTGGACTCACAAACTCACACTCCACATGTCGATGATAACGCGTGTAGTTCACGCTCTACTCACCGAGTGAAAGAGCAAAAAAAGGATTATAAAGAGAGGGACACGATCATAAGAAGAGAAATTAATCAGTCGTGGGACGACGTGTCGTTTCCACTTAAACCTAACGCCGTTTGGAAAATTTTCTGTTTATCGGTTGTTTCTCGTTTTATATATTCTCACCGTAGCCCCATTTTTCGACTCTCACATCGTCCTAAGCGCAATCATAGCAACCGAAGCAAAAGAAAAAGGGTTTTCTTTGTTCTATCTATCCCGCTCTCTTTCTCTCTCTCTCTCTCTCTGCAACTCCCTACGAGATCATCCATGGCCGGCCGCTTCGACTTTGGTTCTCGTCCCAATCTCTCTGTCTCCAGTCCTCTCCATGCTGCCAATGGTTTTTTTCTCTCTCTTTCTACTCACTTTAAGCTCCGACACTCCTTTTTTTTCTTTCTTCATTACCCGTTTTGATCGTTATTCTTGGGGTTTTGTACTGTTTAGCTTAACCTAGCTGAGGGGTTTTTCTATGGTTGGATGTTTTCGGTTTAATCGTGTTTTGTGAGTGTGGCCTCGTCTGACTGTGCTGATGTTTATCGCTCTTAGAGTTAGGGTTTTTGGGGTATTTCGATATTGGGTCTCGAATTTTTGGGTTGCATTCTTAATTTGGCTGGTGGGTCTTCTTATTGTTTTGCTGGCGAATGAACGAACGAGTTTCAATGCCATTGGCCGTTGTAATTTCGAGGTTTGGCTAATGTGGCTCTTGGCCATTTCATATCTCTCTCTATTATTTTTTTTTCTTTTGAGGTTTATGAAATGTTGGTCTCGGAGCATTGCTCGAGTTAATTTTATCTGTTCATTGAAGTTGGAAGGTATTGCCTTTCTAAAGCTATTTGACAATACACGATGAGCACTGAATTTAAGGTAATATTAATCACTTTGTTTTCAGATGAGAACCTGCATTCTTTTTGCAATTCTCCAATCCTGTTGGTGTTCGTTTTCTGAAGGATCAGATTTTGTGTGTGTGTGTCTCTCCTTGCTATCCTTACCCGTTGGAACTGGAACAGTAAAACGATCGACTGAATGTGAATATTGGCGTTCTTCGGTTTTTTTGGATGATTTGTAGAATTCTGAAATCTAATCATTTGTGATGATGGCATATTGAAGCTTTACTGATGCGAGATGTCAGTTCGGGTTTACTATTTGTCTAAACCAAGGTTTTCAAATGATGTTTTACAGCCAATAAAAGCTTGTCTCTCGCACTTCGATGTGTTTCTTTCTTTATTTATTTTTTATCCATCTTCCTTGATGTGGTAAACTTAGTTTTGAAATGTATTTATTTGGTTGATGTTGCATATGATTCTATTTGAATGGTTTTCAATTATAGTTCCACAGACTGGAGTCCATCAAAATGGCGAGTAATTGGACTCGAACTGTTGATACATGTGCCTGCTGTCACTGAACACTTCTTTATAACAGATTATGCTACTGTTAGGCCATTGGCTGATCCTTTTTACTGATTAAATTCTGTTTTTAGAATTTGAGGAAATGATTTTGATGAAAGGATTTGTATTTACAGCTATTTCTATTGCACGAAAGCTGTGTCACATGGTCCCAGGACTAATTTAAAGTTGAAATCTTTTGTAATTTTTTAAAATTAAATGTCACGACTATTTTTGTTTAGCAATTACGGACATAATGTTGCCGGGTTACTCATCTTTAATATTTTTATGCAGATGTTCAGGGATCTGAAAATCCAATTCCTCTTTCACCACAGTGGCTTCTGCCTAAGCCAGGGGAGAGTAAGCATGGAATTGGAACTGGGGTGTGTTACCTGAACTCAACCCTACAATTTATCTATACCACCATATGTTTGTGATACTTAACTACAGAGGGAGATTTGAGTTTTCAGTTTTATAGAGAATCCACCTTTTAGTCAGTCATAATATGTTATATTATATGCAGGAAAACCATTTCAGTCATCAACCTGCTTATGGAAATCGCATGGATACGATGAAGGGATCTGAGAATTATGAGGATATGAATGACATACAGAAGAAAAAAGAAGTTTTTAGGCCATCCTTGACTGATTCTGAAATTGGTAGGCGTGACCGTTGGCATGATGAAGAAAGAGAAAATAATTCTTCAATGCGTAAAGATCGTTGGAGGGATGGTGAGAAAGAGATGGGTGATAGTCGCAAGATGGATCGTTGGAATGAAGACTCATCCACAAGAGTCTTTAGAGAATCTCGCCGAGGCCCATCAGAACGCTGGTCTGATTCAAACAATCGGGACAATGTTCATTATGATCAACGGCGAGAGAGCAAATGGAATACACGTTGGGGCCCTGATGATAAGGAAACTGAAGGCTTTCGTGAGAAGCGGGTGGAATCGGGAAGAGATGGTGATTTGCATCTTGACAAAAATTTCTCTCATGTGTCCAATTATGGGAAAAATGACAGAGATGGAGATCATTATCGCCCATGGAGGTCTAGTTCCTTGCAGGGTCGAGGTAAGGGAGATCCCCCTCACCATCAAACCCAAACTCCAATCAAACAAGTCCCTGCATTTGCCCATCGTGGACGTGCAGACAACACACCTCCTACCTTCTCTTTAGGACGTGGAATCATCAGTTCTGGTGTAAATCCTACCAATAGTATTTATTCACCTCCTAATTATCTTGGAGCCTCTTCCGAGAAATCTGGAAGAGAGCCTTACTACTACAAATATAGCAGGACAAAGTTGCTTGATGTTTTCAGGACTACCAATCTGACATCACAGCAAACTCTAAAAGATGGATTTGTGCCTGTGCCTACTCTTACGCTGGACGAACCTTTGGAGCCTCTTGCTCTTTGCACACCAACTACGGAGGAAATGGTGAATACTGTCATATACTGTCATGTTAAGTATGCATTCTAGTTGTTTATATGACGATTTTTATTATTATTATTTTCTTTTTTAGACTTTCTTGAAGGGGATTGATAAAGGGGAAATTGTCAGTAGTGGTGCACCTCAAGTGTTAAAGGATGGTCGAAACTCATCAGAATTTATGCAAGCAAGACGAACGAAACCTGGTGTTTCACCCTCCTTAGGTTTGAAATGCTTCCCCTTAATTGTTTGATTTTGGTGCCTGGTTTTGTGTTCGAATTAACAAAAATTAGTGGGGAATCACTGTCTTGGACCCTGTTTGTGTGAGCAGGCAGTAGAGAGGATTTACCTCATGGCTTTGATGATTACAACGATGATAAGGATGACGGCACCAATAAACCTGGTCACACAAACTATTCAGAGGTCTCAACTGAGAGGCAGGTGCCTTATCACAGGCCCCAGACAAAAATTGAAGCCATTCAGGAACACATGGGGCATACTAGTGGTACCTTCAAATCTGAAGGTAAGTTACACCTTAATGAGTTTAAATAAAGTTCAGAAATTTACTCTTGCTACCTATTCTTTCTTAGAAATTAATGAAAAGTTTTATCATTTGCAATCCAAAAAAAAAAAAAAAAAAAGAAGTGAGGGAGAGAGAGAGATAAAATTCAAGAAATGTTGCTTTTCTTTCTTTAACTTTTTAATGCTCCATCTTGCCTTGGTTTTTTCAAATTTGTTGGTTTTTCTGGACATATCTGTTTCAATCATGGAATGTTATCCTTGTTTTTCAACCTTCAATTTTTTGCGTGAACTGTTTTCTCTTTTATCTCTGAGGATGTTTGTACGATGGCTGTATATGTATGCAGCTTTCAGAGAAGATGACAACGCAATAAGAAAAACAGACGAGGTGCCTATCAATAGGGAATCAAGTATTAAGGGGGGTACCAATGTCCATCCTGGCAGCACGTGGGATGCCTCATCACTTGAGCAACCCCTGAATACATCTTTGCCTGATTGGAGAGAAAATCCTAATAATATTAGCTCAGGAACTCCTGACAAGGGTTGGCTACAGTCTTCAAAGAATCTTAATGATGGGTGGGGAAGTAACTCAGCTACTCCATCTTTTCCGAAGGATAATCCCAAATGGCAGACCGGTGAAGAATCTATCATTAGAAGGCAGCTTTCTGGGATTTTGGACAAGGAGCAACTAGCAAGGAAAACTGTTCAATCTGCTCCAGAGGATTTGCAACTTCATTACATTGATCCTTCTGGTGCAATTCAGGGCCCTTTTAGTGGGGCTGACATTATTCAGTGGTTTGAGGGTGGGTATTTTGGCTTAGATTTACCTGTCCGTCCCATAAATGCACCAAATGACTTGCCATTTGCAGCACTTGGTGATGTTATGCCTCATTTACGATCTAAAGCCAAGCCACCACCAGGATTTAGTGGACCAAAGCAGAATGAATTTGCAGATTCATTAGGTAACGCTAGTTATGGTAGCTTGGGAAAGCTTCATACTGGGTTGAATGAGATAGATACTATGAGGAACGAGACAAGGCATAAACATGGCTCAACGGTGGAAGCTGAAAACAGATTTTTGGAGTCACTTATGTCTGGTAATATAGGTTCTACACCTCTCGAGAAGAGTGCCTTTTCTGAAGGTTTGTTTTTGTTTGTGAATAAGAAAATTGTCATATCTTTCTCCTTTAAAGTTTTTTTGCATTGTTATAATTCTTGTTATAATATTGTAGTGGAATCTAAATTGATAGTGATGCTTATTGTGTAGGTGTGCCAGGATATTTTGGAAATAATTCTAATAGTTTGCCTTCGTTGGGAATAGACAATGGAAACAACCTTTTCCTGTTGGCCAAAAGAATGGAACTTGAACGGCAAAGGTCTTTGTCCAACCCTTATGCATTTTGGCCTGGAATGGATGCTACATCCAAGGTATCTAAGCCGGATATTGGCCTAGATGATCCAATTCAGCAAGCCAAACTCTTGTCTTCAATCATAGACCATTCTCGTCAAACTTCTCATTCTCAAGGTGCCGACATGTCAGCCATTCTACAAGGCTTGTCTGACAAAGCACCTCCTGGCATTAATGACGTTGCTGGCTGGTCAAAATTTGCTCAGTGTGCTCCCGATCCTCTCCAAAGTAAACTTGACTTGCACCATGATCTTAACTTGTCTTCGCAGGCACCTTTTGGTTTCCAACAACAGAGATTGCAACCACAGCCGTCCTTGACAAATTTACTTGCTCAAGCTACTGATAATCCTACCTTAACTCCAGATAAGTTTCTTCCTTCTAGCTTATCTCAAGATCCACAACTGATAAGTAAACTGCAACAGCAGCACCTGTTGCAGTTGCATTCTCAAGTGCCTTTCTCTGCACAACAAATGTCATTGTTGGACAAACTTTTATTACTAAAGCAGCAACAAAAACAAGAGGAGCAACAACAGTTATTACAGCAACAGCAGTTGCTCTCACAGGTTCTATCAGAGCATCAGTCACGTCAGCATTTTATCGATCCATCTTTTGGACAGTTACAAGGTGCTCCAATACCTATTGGAAATGCATCTACTGATCCATCTCAAGTCCAGCAATCACGAGAAAAGTTTCAAATTGGTTCACAGAATCCCTTAAATGTCGCAACTGATCGTGCGACTCCCTTCGGAAATATGGCTTTGCAAGTTACCCAGGGAGCCAGTTACAATGTTAATTCAGAAGATCCGTCGCTTGCTCTTCCGCATCAAATGTTTGGAAATGTTCTTCAGCAGAAGAGTTGGACACCTGCGCTCCCAGAGCAGCTTAATGATACTCGTCCGAAAGATATGTTACCTGGATCTAAAGTTGGTGAGGGCTCACTTTTTCCTGCGCTCAGCAAATCAAATGAGGATGTGAATCTTGTACCAAAGTCATCTGATAGCCACACTATTAAAGCTTTGGAGCAGATAGCAGAGGATGTACTAAGGCTGGATGCAACTGTCACATATCTTGCATCTGATGCTATGGTAGAACCTCTTCCTCTCAAGACTGCTGAAATCTCAGTTGCTATACAACCAGCAGAAGTTCATGATATTGAAGTTTCCATTCCCGATAGTGTACCTGTTTTGAAGGTTCAAGAAGCTAGTATGCCTGTGGAAAAACTTGAAAGGGGTGTATGCAAAGACGAGACCTCCTTGGAGATGGAACCGAAAAATATTGAAGTACAAGAACCTAGAAAATCTTCTGATAAGAAGACCAAGAAGCAAAAATCTTCGAAGTTGCTTTCCTCAGACCAGGCCAAGGACTCTAAGAATTCTGCTATTCAGCAGTTAAAGCAATCAAAAAGTGGGAAATCAGAAAATGATTTGAAATTGAAGGCAGATAATATTGTGGGAAAGTCTGGTGATACAGCTTCCTCACCTAGGAAGATCAGAGATGGGGATGGCAAAATTTCTGTTGTGGATAGTCAGCCAGTTCAATGCTCTGCCTCTGCTATAAATACCTGGAACGATGGTGAAACTGTTCAAGTGAAGGATGACGCCAGACTAGTTGGGTCCGACTCTGTGCTTAACTCACAAACTCAATCTGGCCAAAGAGCTTGGAAAGTTGCTTCGAGTTTCAAGCCAAAGTCGTTGTTGGAAATTCAGGAGGAAGAGCAGAAAAGGGCACATACAGAAACTGCTGTATCAGACATTTCCACTTCTATCAACTCTATGAGTCTATCAACTCCTTGGGCTGGGATCGTGAGCAGTGCAGACCCTAAAGCTTCCAAAGAAATTCATAAAGATTCTGTGATTTCAGAATCAAGTGAGAAATATGAAAATTTATCGACTTCAAGGAGTAGAAAGAGCCAATTGCATGATCTGCTGGCAGAGGACGATACTGAAAAGTCTGGTGCAGGTGATGCTCGTGTTTCTGACTCTGTACAGATTGCTTCTTCCCCTCGTGTCATGGCCACACAAGCAGAACCCATGGATGACAATTTTATTGAGGCAAAAGACACCAAAAAGAGCCGCAAGAAGTCTGCTAAGGCTAAGGGTGTTGGTACCAAGGCCTCCTCTGCAGTCCCTTCTGCTGATGTGCCTGTTGGTTCAAGTCCCATTGAGAAAGGGAAAATCTCCCGCCAAACCCAGCAGGAGAAGGAAGCAATGTCTGCCATTCCTTCTGGGCCTTCTTTTGGTGATTTTGTTCTGTGGAAGGGAGAAGCTGCTAACGTGGCCCCTGCTCCAGCATGGTACAGCGACTCTGGGAAGGTCCCCAAACCCACATCTTTGAGGGATATTCAGAAGGAGCAGGGAAGAAAAATCTCTGCTGCTCAGCATTCTCATCAAATCCCTACTCCCCAAAAGGCTCAGCCTACTCAGGTTGGTCGTAGCAGCAGCACTAGTACTCCTTCCTGGGCTCTCTCAGCATCTTCTCCATCGAAGGCTGCATCATCCCCCCTTCAGAACATTCCTACTCAGTCAAAACATGGAGGCGATGATGACTTATTTTGGGGCCCCATTGAGTCAAAGCAAGAAAATCAGCAGTATGGTTTTTCTCATTTTGCCCAACTTATTTAATTAGTCTCCATGCTACTAATGAGTCAATGGCATATTATTACTACCTATTTTAGTATCGTAGTCCATGCAGTTTGAACTCTTCTGTTTTGTGGCCCACCTCTTCTGGGTCAGGGTATAATTTCTGTGTATACTTGGTAACGCTGTAGATTCTTTTCTATTGTAGTCGCCATTGCTGCAGTATAATCTTGGTAATCAAGGGGAATAAATCCATTTTTTTGTTTTCAGGGTTGATGTCCGTCTTGGGAACCATGGCAGCTGGGGAAATAGGAACACCCCTGCAAAAGCAGTAGCTTCGACTGGGTTGTTAAGCCGACAAAAATCATCTGGTAGCAAAGCTGACTATCTCTCATCCTCACCTGCACAGTTGTCTCAGAAAGGCAAACAAGATCCAGTTACCAAACATTCAGGTTAGTTTTTTATGGTCCTTTTTCTCCTGAAGGAAACGAGGAAGGGTTTGGGTTTTTTCTCCATTACATTTTCTTGTCAAAAGCTTCTTTTGGTACATATACTGATTAAGTTTTTCCTCACCTTGTAGAAGCTATGGGCTTCCGCGATTGGTGTGAGAGTGAATGTGTAAGGCTCATTGGGACAAAAGGTATCTTTTTCTTGCCTGGTTGAAGAGAGACATTTTGTTTGAGTGCAAGTCCGATGAGGCATAGATGTGAATGGCATTATCGTTTCTTATCTTTAAAGAGATGTCCTATGATGCATGGATGCTTATGGTTTGGACAATGTTTTCAACATTTGACATATATGAGATTTTCTCACACTGGAGTTAAAGAGATGTCCTATGATGCATGGATGCTTATGGTTTGGACAATGTTTTCAACATTTGACATATATGAGATTTTCTCACACTGGAGTGGTAGATCACTCAGAGTGGCACGGGGACATGATAAAATTAAGAACTTATTTTCGATAATAAACATTGGTTGCATATAATTTTTTTGCGTCATTGTTTTTTTATGAGTCACCTAATCATTGGGAAACAAATTTACGGTTTTATTCTTAAATCTTTGTAGTGAAGAGTTGCATCACTAGAAACATCCATCTTGCTTTTTGAGCTTTTCAAACTCTCTGTTGGACCCTCATTCTTATTATATACTAAATGCATGTATCGTGATTAAAATTGCAACCTTTTGAGCATTTCGATACTTGATTGTGTAAAATTCTGGAAATATTTTTAAATTGTTTAACATGTCTTCATTTTATCCATGTCTTTATTCTTTCTGAAAATTATTTGTACATCATTTATGTTTAGGCCCCAAAAAAATGGCTTGGATATTGTTAATTATATATATAAAGAAATGTTTACTATCTTTTATTAATGGAGTTTGAACTTTTTGCCTGTTCTAGACACAAGTTTCCTGGAATTCTGCTTGAAGCAATCGAGATCCGAGGCAGAGCTATTTTTGATAGAGAACCTTGGATCATATGATCCTGACCATGACTTCATTGATCAATTCCTCAATTACAAGGAGTTGCTCCCGGCAGATGTTCTTGAAATTGCATTTCAAAGTCGCAATGATAGGAAGGTATCTGCTATAGCTTCCCGAGAAGTAAATTCTGGCAATGCTGGTGGGGATGTGGACCCTGATGTCCCTGTTGGCCGTGATGGGTCCGCAAAGAGTGGAGGAAAGAAGAAAGGAAAGAAAGGGAAGAAGGTTAGTCCATCAGTTTTGGGTTTCAATGTAGTTAGTAACCGAATCATGATGGGTGAGATTCAGACGGTTGAAGATTAGGAAAGAGAGCGGCTTTGGAGGCAAATGTAAATACATGACATCCAACTTTCTGTAAATGGATTTTTTTGTACCTCAACCCCCCCAAAAACATCACAGAGATGCAGCAGCAGTGACTATTTTTGTCTGTCTGCTCGACGATTTTGACAATTAACTGTCCTGTCTTCCTAGGTTTGTTGTTATTGGGTCTGTTACAAACATTTTTGAGCTGGATTTAACCTAACCGAGGTAATTTATTCTTGTGTTTCACTTCCTTTTGTTGGTCTTCTTTCTGGAGATGAGAATTCATTAGCATTTCACAGTAAAGATTTAGATCTCATGCATTATTGGACCCAGGACCTATCGACAACTGCACAGATGAGTGCATCAGTGCCGACCCGGTATGTTTTCAATGTCTTTGACTGTCTTAGTGTACAGTTTAATTTGTGAGCTTGGCTGGTGCTGCTCCTTTTTCTGTCTCACTGTAATTTCTCCTGTAGAACTGAGCCAATCCCTGATGGCTGATGACAGGACTTTAAATTCTCAAGCCTTTTCTGGCTTGACTTACTGGCCTGCTTGCATCATTAAAATGCCCATTTGTACTCTGTTAATTGGGTCAATAGAGTTCTTATAGCCCAGCCTAGTCTATTGATTGTTGGGAGGGCCTCAATGCCCACTGGCTGTTGGCAAAAAGGCTATTCTTGATTGTGTTTGTTGTGTAGGAGCCTTGAACTGGATGCCTAATGCTGCCTGTTATTAAAGAAAAAGGTCACGTGATAGGTTGTGTAAAGATTCTTGCTTAGTAGGGAAGGGGAATCCGTAGCCCGTTGGTTTGAGCTTTGAGTTAGATGTTTCGATACAACCAAGACGTTCTAAACTAACTCAATTCAACCGCCATGTGTTGATTTGATTAGGTTAGTTTGTGTTGGTTTGATTAGGTTAGTTTGTATTCGATTCTCTGATGAGATTTGAAATGCTCGACTTTCCTACTAACGTTATGTCTTGTGGGAGGGGCTCCCTCTACTCCCAGCCATCCCTAGGTTGTATCTTTCATCTTATTTTCATTAATACACACGGTTTTTATCTTATATATAAGCAAACAAATTTATACGCTGATTTAAGGATTGATATGTAATAAATTAAGTGTAAAAATGAACTTAAAAAGTCCGGTTTATGTTTTGGGTCTACCTTACTATATCATTATTTAATTTAGTAAGTCAAACATAATTTAAAATTAGAACGATGTGACTAAAGAATTACAACTATGGTTGTATTAGGCATATATTCTTCACTACTTAATCTGAACGTGTTGACTATCTTCAATATTATTCGGCCATAAAGTAGGCAATACAATACAAGATCTGAAAGTTGAAGAGTAGGACAAGTAATGGTTCTGAAAATTCAAGAATATGAAAAAGATCAAATGGTTGCATGTGGCCAAAAGCAACTTTTATAACAATTGAATGCACATGAGAGAAAAAGAATAGGGGGAAACTTATCATTCAAGTGGTTCATTTGGTCCGTTAAGTTCTTTTTATGAAAACTCAAAGATATTTTTTTAAGACTCTGGGACCAAATGACCCTAATTTTTTAAGGTCGAAAATAAAAAAATATAATATTTAGTTTTTTCTTTTTCTTTAAGAAAAAAAATGACATTACAGAGATTTGAAACCTCCCCCTCAAAGAAAAAAATATACCAATTGATCTTAACGCTATGCTCATTCGAAAAATATTGATATTGGATTGATGTGGTGTGGTAAATTTTGTACATTCCATTGTTCTTAATGTAGTATAGAACATTCAACTAAACAAGTTCAAAGATTCCCTCAAATAAACTCAACCCCTTTGGACCTTACACAGTGACAGCACCACAGCTACTCAGCCATTTGCTTTTGCTTTGAGCTCTTTAATTTGCTTCCACTCTGCATATCATAATTCATAACCTACAATCAGTTTGGTATTTCCTAATAAACCCACACAAAGGTTAAATACTATTTTGGCCCCCTACGCTGGAACTCCATTTCTTCCATCGCTAGATTATGTATTTTCAAATGTTGAATTTCTAAAAAACTTGCTTTCAATAAATTTTAAAAATAGTCCATGTTATTACTTTATTGGTTTTTTTTTTTTATAAAAAAAAATACTCTCTACCCCTTTATAAATTTTAGAAATATATTAAATATATATATATATCTTTCCCATTAGAAAACAATGTAAATTATGGATTAAAAAGACAAGAAGTCTTTCTTTTTTTTTAAAAAAAAAAAAGTGGGGTAGTAGAAAACCGCGTAGATCTTGTTGTAAATCTCAATATCCTAAACGTTTGAGGAAAAAAAAAAAAAAAAAAAAACTAGGGACTGAACACAGAAAGAATCATGAGGAAGAGGATCCAAACAAATTTCAAAAAGAGATACGACGGCTAACCTTCGATTTCATCGGAATTGGGTCCATATCAACATGAACAGATTGCAGAGACATTCTAGCGATCTCCAAAAGTGCAGCATCTCGAACGGCGGGAACATCGCCGATCAAATCCTCGTACGCCGCTTCAAATGCCTCCGACCAGAATCGCGGCAACCGCCCGCCGCCGCCGTGGGTGTACAAATTCCACATGTGACGGACATCCCTTTCCCGCTCTTCAACTTCCTAATTTTCAGAAAGAAAAAAAACCCTAAAACACAAATACCAACAGTAAAAACAAGAACCCACCATGGAAATGGGTAAAAAAGTTCACCAGAATATCAAGATCGTGGAAGATCGGCTTCAGGGGGCCGTCATAGAATCTGGCGAAGGTTCCGGCGGACCATTTAAGGGAAACAGAGCCGGTGAACATGGACCAGAAGGCGAGGAGGAGAATGGCGGCCAAAGCCCAGAACTTGTAGCGAGCTTTTCTTGAGAGGAAGAAGGAGAGGGCAGTTTCTGATGAGGTGTCCTTCTTGAGGGCCGCCATTGTCGGTGAAAGGTCGGATTTCATGTTTGGGGGAGAAATTGAGTGAGAAAAAGAGGAGAATGATGAGAAATGAATGGAGGGTTTTTGTCGTTGGTGGGGGAGGGGGATTTGGTAATGGTATATGGAAGTGTTTTTATTGGGAATTTATGAATGGTGAGTGTGTGGGGAATGGGGCCAACGCCATGGACATTGAACAGAGCTTCTTCTACAATTTGCCGACGCAGGGGGGAGAGTGGGAGAGAGGGACCCACTTCGTTGGAACATAATAACATTTGTCTCCTTCAAGTTTTAGCCTTAGCCACGTGGGTTTAAGAAATCAACCATAGCTCGGCATTAATTAGTAAGTAGAGTACGCTCTCTTTTTTTGGAATTTCTGTTTCTTAAGCCCCTTTCCACCGTTTTGTTTTTAGTTTTTAAAAATTAATTTGTAGATTTTTTTTGTTATATACTTTTTATCCATGTTTTAAAAAATTAAGTTAAATTTTAAAAATTAAAAAAATAACTTTTAAAAAGCAGAAAAAATATCAAACTATTTACAAATATAGAAAAATTTTACTTTCTATTCGTGATAGACCGCGATAGAATTCTATCGCTTTCTATCGCTCAAGTAAATAATTCTATCGCTGGAGCAATAGAAAGCGATAGAATTCTATCGCGGTCTATCGTTAATAGATGTAAAATTTTTCTATATTTATAAATAGTTTGACTTATTTTTCTATATTTGAAAAGAACTCTTTTAAAAACTTGTTTTGATTTTTAAGATTTGGCTAAGAATCCAATTCTTGTACTTAATAAAGATGTAAAAAAATCATAATAAAAAAGTGGGAGGCAATAGACTTAATTTTCAAAAACTAAATAGCTATCAAAGGAGGTCTTGAATTTTAGATCTAATTTTTATTTGAGTTCTAGTTTTAAGTTCATGAAGTTTTGAATTTCATTTCAATTTAGTTTTTAAGTTTCAAAATATAATAATTTTGTTTGAAATTTTAGTTTTGTTTCAATTTGATTGTAAGTTTCAAGATTTACAAGGCTTCACCTAACCAAGAACCAAACCACTAGTCGATTTTATAAAGAAGGAATTTAAACTGATGTCTAATAAAAAATAAAATCAATAAATTGGTTTTTAGTTGATTTAGTTTATTATCGGTTTTTTACATTTTTCTACTTTTGTTTTGAATTTTTTGTTTTTTAATTTTTAAATTAAAATTGGGACTTTTTTTTTTTTTTAATTGATTGAACTTGGACATTTTTTTCATGGTATTTTTCTACATTACAAACATTCATGCACCATAATAATTTGTGTTTGTTCCTAAACAACAAATATCATATACCCTTAATTTGGCTTAATTTTGATTTTTAAAAAATCAATCCTAACCAAAAAAATTTCTACATTACAAACATTCATGCACTATAATAATTTGTCTTTGTTCCTAAACAACAAATATCATATACCCTCAGTTTGGCTTAATTTTGATTTTTAAAAATCCAATCCTCACCAAAATTTTAGAGCAGTTTTAAAAATTAAAAAAAAAAATTGATTGCAACCATTTAAGAATCACTCCAAAAAAAGGCCTCATTCTCAGTCTTTGACGTTAGTATCTATTAATTAATTAAAAATAATTACCAAATGAAAATTTAGAATTAATTTTGATAGCGATGAAAAAATATTCAAATTTAATTAACTATATTTCTTTTAATTCTTTAAAAGTAATTAATAGACATTGATACTAAAGGCTGGTTAAAAAAACACTAAAGATTTAAAAGTGAGCATTTAGTTAAAAAAAATATCGAGGTTATAAATGTAAATCTTGAAATCTAGGGACCAAATTAAATTAAAACTCAAATCTCAAGGGAAACATTGTAACATCTTAAAACATAAGGACTAAATTGAAATCAAACTCAAAACTTAAGAATGAAAAGTATAACCTTTTGAAATCTATGGACTAAATGGAAAATAGACAAAAAAAATTATGAACCAAACAATTATTTTTTTTGTTAATCAAGAGTTTTTGTAATGTTTCCATCACCTCAAACTATAAAAATTGAGATTTCTTTCGCCATTTTTTTTATTTGCCAACTAAAACTTATTATTAGGTGATGTGATTGTGTAATTTGAGACAACTTGACGATCTATCAATGATAGACTCCTATCGTTGATAGACTATAATCTAAGTGGTCTATCACTATCACTCATAGACCATGCATAAGTGTCTATCAGCGATAGAAATTTATATTTTGCTATATTTACAATTTTTTTTAAAAAAAAATGTTGTTATGCACTTGGTTATTTATTATCCCTAAAATTACTACTCACTACAGTTACCTATTTTAGTTTAGTTTTATTTTTCATTTTAATTATTTTCCAAAAATGGAAAAAAAAAAAAGAAAGTTAAAGCTTGTTTTTTTCCTTTTATAATTAGTTCCCTTGTAAATTTTTTCTATCTTGAAAATATTACAAAATACTTCAAGACATAGAAGATACATCTAGGGAGCATGGAATGCAAGTGCTTGAATGCAAGTGCCAAATCACTTATATCAATATTTTCAATCCTAAGTTTGATTAATTGTATGATGATATTTTTATTCGATTTATAAAAACATTATATAAAATTTATAATTATATAATATTTTTTTTTAATATAATTGAGAGTAGGAAGATTCAAACCACATACCTCGTGATTACTATGGTTAGTGGGACATAATTGTATCAATTAAATCTCTAAACTTTTACAAATGAATCAATTTAGACTATTGGACAAAATCTCTTCTGAAAAACATTAATGTATTTACTCTAATCGTCTATTTTCTAAAACCAAAATTTAAAGAAGTTTACATATGTTCGAGAATAAATACATGAAGTTCAAACGTAATTGTAACAAATTGTCTAAATTAATTGACTTATGAAAATTTATGAGTTCAATTGATTCAAATTATAAGTTTCACACGATATTAATTGAACGTTCTCTAGAGAAAAGTATAAATAAATATACTTATGAAAGTCTAGAGTTTAAATTGATATAATTATTAATTCATGATTTAAATTAATACAACCTAAAATTTAAGAGTGTAAATCAATATTTGTCCTATTCTTTTCATAGTGGTTCCAATGTTTATAGTTGTTATTTACTTTTCACAGGGTAATGTTATGTAAATCCAGCATGATTTTTTCTATTTATTTTTTAATATAAATAAGACGACAACAAAAGTTTGATATTTGTTTTCGTATTAAACTATATTAAAAAAAATTTTAAAAAAAAAAGAGACTTAAACTTGACCAAAGTAAGACCCTTTCCCATTTCATTTGTCCAACGAAATGGTCGGAAACAAGAAGTTAACCGAAACATTGACACTATTTCGCCTGAGATCACGACCCACCGTTTTCAAAACTCCTACTTCCTGATTCTGCCACAATCTCTCTCCATCTCTGTTATTATTATTATTTTTTTAATTACAGTTACCTCTTTCTTAATCTGTAATAACTTCTCACGGATTCCTCAAAAAAGCAAAAGAAACAACCCAGCTAAGTTTTGGGCGAAATTCCCCTGTTCCCAGATCCGAACGGGATCAGAGATCCTCGATTTAAGTTCACTTTGAATGGAAAACCATTGAAGAGCTTCTCCTCATCTTCTTCAATGGCGAATCCGCGGAAAGGCAAGCTCCTTTTCATCTATTTTCTATTTGCTTTTGCTTTTCCCCATGTTTCTAGGGTTTTTGTATGTAGTTCCAGCTCCTTTGAGCAGAATCAATCTGAAACTGAAGTCCCTTTTGAAATTAGACAGTATTATGTACTGAAAAATCTTGAAGAGTTAGTGAGAAACCTTAGCGATGTAGTTTCTAAGTTGGAGTTGAGGTTATCTGATATTCCCACGGCGGTGCATAGAGAGAAATTGAATACTGATGCTTCGAGACCGGTAGTGCCTGAGGTGTCTAGTTTAGACGAGCGGAAAGGGAAAGGGAAAGGGAAAGGGAAAGGGAAAGAAGATAGTCTGAATGATGGTGGAGATGGCGGTTTGGACAATAAAATACAAGATGGGAGTAGAACGAGAGCTGTTTCAGTGACCAAATACAGTCCATTTTGGTCTGAGAGGTTCCACTTTTTGTCTGCTGTGAAACTGGAGTCTGATGCTACTTGTATCAATGTCTTGCCTCTTAGGGATTTTGAGAGGCATAGCAAGTATGTTGCGGTTGGAGATGAGAGAGGGAGAATTTATGTGTTTGTGAGAAATGGAGATGTTGCGGTTGAGTTTCGTACGATGTCTGAATCGCCCATTACAGCAATGCTTTCGTATATGTCCATTTATAAGAACGAGACCCTTTTGGTTACTGGGCACAAGAATGGGGCAATCTTGATGCATCGGATTTGGGAGGGATCAAATGGAGAGGAGTTGAATTCGATTTTCATGGAACATGTTGTGGAATTTGTGGCCACTGGCAGTCAGGAGGACGAGTCACCGATTTCCATATTGGAAGTGCATCATGTTGGGAGGACCAGGTACATTCTGTCTTCAGACGTCAGGGGAAGGATCAATGTTTTCAAAGAAGATGGTACGATTTATGGTTCTGTCATGCCGATGAGTAGACCGATTGCATTCTTGAAGCAGAGGCTTTTGTTCTTGACAGAAAATGGCGCTGGCTCATTGGATTTGAGGAGCATGAAACTTAGGGAGTCTGAATGTGAGGGATTGAACTATTCTCTTGCTCGGAACTACGTGTTTGATGCCACAGAGCGATCTAAAGCCTATGGTTATACATCAGATGGTGATTTAATTCATGTTTTATTGTTGGGAGATATTATGAACTTTAAATGCAGGGTCAGATCTAAAAGGAAGTTTGAGCTTGATGAACCACTTGTCTTTCAGGCATTAAAGGGTTATTTGCTTGTGATCAGCAATGAGAAGGTTCATGTTTTCAACGTGTCGTCTCAGCATTATGTTAGAGTCGGTGCACCGAGGCTTCTATTTTCTGCTGGTCTAGATGAGATCAGGTTATCTTTCCTAAATAACCAGAATTCGGATTTAGAGTCTGAAGGAAATTTTATACCCTTAATATCTAGTGATCGGGAAAAGCTTCTGGTTCTTGGACTTGGTGGTGGATATGTAGGAATGTACAGACCTAATCTTCCTATTTTTAAAGGGGAGTTCAATACAATGCTCTGGACAAGCCCTGTTCTGTTTTTCATACTCTTTCTCTTTGGAGCTTGGCAATTCTTTGCCAAGAAGAAGGAGGCACTCACTTCATGGGGACCTGATGACCCTTTTACTGCCACTTCACCAACTACTGGAGCTCCACTGGGAACTGGATCCAGTGAGCGAGCGTCTTTCATAGACACTCCTTCGAGAAGTACTGATATGATGGATCTCAGAGGTGGTGGTGGCCTAAGAGGACCTCCACGACGTTATGGTTCTCCTACAGGGTATCCTGGTGGGGCAACAAGTTCCTTTAGGCCAGCTACGACTAGTGACCATATCTCGAGACCGGCCACAGTTGATCCAAATTATAGAGTAGCTTCAGAGCTAAAATTCAGGGGCTCGCCTTTAGAACCTCCAGGATTTCCAAAACGACGGGAGCCTCTATTTGCAAACAATCAGGTGGTGGATGAAAACAGTTAAAAGAGAGAGCAGGTATCAGCTAGAAATCTTTGCTTCAAAGAGTTTCAAGTTCCTAAATCCTGATTACTTTTCCTTTTTTGCTTGATTGTTTGTTTTTTGGTCACCATGAATACGTTTGATATCGCAATATATCTATATCTCTGTTTTATAGTTGCATGCAAAGGAAAAGAAAAAAAAAATAGTGAAATAATGCAATATTCATCTTCCAATTGTTGTTCCCCTTTGTAGTCTACTTCTGCTAATTACGAGTGTCCAAAGTAGTTGCAAAAAGGATTCCATCATGCCTGCTCAATGTTTAACATCAAAGTTCGAGTCTTAAGTTAACTTAAATTCAGCTTCTTTATGTGAGCTGAAATTGTATATTAGGTAGAAATTGAAAGAATCACAAGTTATTATAGGCAATTTTCCCAAAACGAGGTCACGATATGTCAGTGTTCTTGCTTGTCTGGGTAAGTTTAGTTCTTACATCTGAATCTCCTTGCTAGCAAATTGTTAATTTCTAGTATGGACAACTGATTCCAATCAGTATCATATTCTCCGTGTTCAGTGTAGACTTGCACTCAGGACTAGGACTTGAAATGGTTTGATCTTGATGTTTTGTATAGTCTAGTTCTTACTTCCAAACTGTCATTTTTCTTCGGAAAATTTACATTAGGAAAAGTGTGGAAAGGGTTATTTAAATGACATTTTTTTTTGTCTATAATTGGGTTGCTTTCCATTATAACTTTTGCTCGAAAAGTACATTTATAAACACTTTAAACAAAAAGTGGTCCATGAAATATTACTTTTTTGTTTGGTTCCATACCTCTCTATTCATACATATGCAGATACATACATATACTGTATACATATACTATATGATCTTAGTTTGATAAAACTATTTTTTCAACTCTAACTATTTAAATATGTATCTCTCTATTTCATTTAGATAGATTGATTTATTATGTTTACCTTATATACAAGGGTTTGCCCAAGGGTCTGGGGGGAGGGAAGATTTTATTTTGTACCAAAAGCTGGTGTGTTTCATCTAATCAGTTTTAACTTCAAAATAAAGAGTAAGTATCCTCTTATTAGACATTAAATCAAAACAACAATGCTTCTTGTCTGAGAATATTCGAACAGTTCAATTATTCTGAGAATAGTCCTATTCTACAAGTAACAAAATCAATAGCAAATATCCTAATTTTTTTTTAATTCATTGCAGGAAAAACCCAAATGTGAGCTCTTTACTAGGCATGACCTTCAAGTACTCCAACATGAAAAGAAGAATTTTCGAGAATTAGAAAGAAGATGAAGAAGGCTCACTGGATATCGTTATTGTAATTTTAATGATTTCTAAACTATAAGGTTGACAAAATGTACTGAAATTAGAATATGTGTACAAGTTAAAATCTATTAATATTTCTTTTTTATTTCCAAATGATAATTTTATCTTCAGTTTAGATTATTGGGAGATTGTCATATTTGGTTTCCACATTTGCTATGACATATCCATTGCAATTGGAACTGCACAATACCAGGAACATTCTCTTTTGGTTTCCACATTTGCTATGACATATCCATTGCAATTGGAACTGCACAATACCAGGAACATTCTCTTTCACACAGCTCTATCCATTGTAATTGGAATTGCTTTGTAGCATGAGCAGGAAGACATAAGCATAACTAATTTTACCAAAACTAGCTTTACCATGGATGATTACTTAAACTAAAGGGCTACAATAGCATAAGCTCCAAACATCTGAAAATGAATGTGCAAGCGCAAACTATTTGCTTCTGGTTTATCACAAGGAAGCTGTATAACAAGAAATAGTCAATGCTAATAAAATAGAATAGAGAAAATTTGTCTAATTTGGGGATAGCATGGTTGAGACATCTATTTTTGCAATATCTTTCTAGCCAAGTAACTAGTAAATCAGTTTTATTACTAGAAAAATGCAATAAAGCTATGTGGAAGACTTCTGTTAACTATGTTGTTTTTCCAACAATACTCAGAACATTAGAACCTGTAGGCTTCAATTTTAATAAAGTTTTATTTTAAACACCCAAGTAACCTATAACCATGGAATTTCCAAAAAAAAACTTGTACAGTAATAAAAGGTCACACATGTATGGACAACAATTACAACTATATTAATGGTCGTACAAGTTAGGAACCATCAAATTGCTAAACAAAATCAAAGTTCACAAAAAAATTCTAAACAACTTTAGAAGACTGGTTGATATGTAGATGGTTCGATTCAACTGTTTTCATCATTGTTTTGTCTTTCACCTTCAAGCTCCCTTCTCTCAACAGTAACTCCAGTTTCAACCTCCTGCGAATACCAAAAGTTAATGAACACAAGTTGAATGAACAAAAGGTGAATGAACATAAGTTTGGAAAGTAACACTTATAGTATTTGGAATGTTCAATCCCATGAAGGTGTTATCTCTATTAGTCCTTATTGAACTTTGTGCTATTGGCCCTTTACAAGTTCTTGCATTATGATATGTACCTTTACACCGGCGACACTTTGTAATGACCTGAATTCGCTGCTTTCCATGAGATGATAGAGCTTCGTCAACATCTCTTCTTCTTTATCTCTTCGGTCTTCCAGGAGGTCTTCTTATTGTGGGCGGTAACAAAGGGACTGATGAGGTTCTTGGCCATAAAGAAGAATCATTCATTGGTTTGATGTAGAAGGAGTAGACTTTCATCAATGTCTTCTTATGGTAAGACTCGTGTACAAACTCTTCGTCTTTTTTTTTATGTAATAGATGTTTTGTACCGCATGGACACAAGGTATGCCCGTTAAATCCCATGATCTACAATTACCTGTTTTTTCATACTTATTCGGGTGTCAAGGTTAAAATGAGATTTCAAACGTATTATGAGTTAATGTAAAAGTTTCATCCAAAAATTTCATTGCACCAAAAGTCGAAGCAAAATAAAATTGTAGCAAACTTATGCTTGTGTCAATTTCCACTCAATAATTCCACAGGCTATTGAAATTCTTCTCTAAATTGTTATATGTTTGATAGTTAAATGCCATGCATTTGATAAGAATCACAATACGTCTAAGAAGAAAAATTTGTGTTAATTATGCTAACCTCTAAATGGGGTGAGAGGAGTTTTATAAAACCAAATTTGGGTCTAACGATTCTTCTTCCAATACAGTTCCAACCTCTTGCAAATAAAACAACTTCACTTGGACACTACACGGAGATGAAAGAATGATTCTTCTTCTAGTAACCAAAGAAAACCAATCGATGATCACAGATGGTCGAACCTTCACGCGTAGATGAACAATCGTACTTTGCTTAGAAAATTCTGTTAGTTTTGACAATTCAACATGGACTTTTTAAACCTATTCTAAAAAACTCAGGACTAAAATGATCAATTTGAAACTCCGGGCACCTATTCCTAAAAACTCAAGAACCAAAAAAGTATTTTTCCTATTTATTTTAAACAAAACACAATTACACCCAATTCAATTATCAAAATGTAATTTTCACAATCACAATATTATTCAATTATTCATCAGACAACTCACTTAATATGATAAATTCCACATAATGCATCAATGAGTCTCTCACCATCACTTAGGATTTGGTCAAAACCACAACCCCATTGGTTCAACTTCGCTGCCGGCCGGCTACTGTCTCTTGTCACAATTATTAATACACAGAGAAACAGAGCAATTCGCCGGCCATCATCCTCCCTTCTCCCCATGGCCAGAAGCTTCAAGCTCAAATTCCGTCTCTTCATCTCCTCTTTCCGATTCTGCCATCCCAAACGCCTACGTGTTTTAACATTCCCCAAAACCCCTTCGCCGGAAAATTTCCACTACAAGAAGCAGATTCCAGCCAACCCCAAGTCCTGCTACAGCTGTTACCCCAATCCACCGTCGCCACCACCGTCAACGCCGGTGGATTTCTTCGCCGTCCCTTCAACGGAAAAGTCCACATCAGTCTGCATTAGCTGCAAATTGAAATCATACGGTCGGGAAAACGGGATAGTACAAGTGAAAGAAAATAGAGCCGAAACAGAGCATGAAATTTCCGGCAAAGAGAATCAGCGTTCTTCTCCATTTTCTTGGATAACCAGAAAGACATCAAAAATCAAGAAGAAATTAAAGAAATCGGGGCTTAAAAGCAAGCCATTCATGGCGAATGGATACGGGGGAGAGGAAGGCGAAGGAACAGAGGCGTGGATGAACTCTTCGATAAGTTTCTCCGACAATGGATCGCCGGTGAAGAGAAGCGAAAGAGCGTCGTGCCTGAGGAAATTGAAAGGGAAAATGGGGGAGAGCTTTGTGCAGGTGAAGAGATCGAAGGAACCACAAGAAGATTTCAAGAGGTCGATGGTACAGATGATATTGGGGAAGGAGATTTTTGAGGCGAAGGGATTGGAGGAGCTTTTGCAGTGTTATTTGACGTTGAACTCGCCGGAGTATCACCGGTTTATCGTCAGAGCTTTTTCTGAGGTTTGGGAGTTTATATTCTATGATTCCCGCTAGAAAGAAATTATTGGTTGAAGTTGCTACAATAATTTTATTATCGTTTGATTTATAAGAGTCCAATTTTATATTCAATGTGTGAAAAAATTTTAATCCATACCTAACGGATGAAATCTTATATTTTTTATTTCTGAAAAAATTCTTGTTTTGTTTGTGCCTGCAGTAGAGGCTTCCTTTTTATCATATATTATATCACATTTGCCGAAAAAAATAAAGAAAAAAATATGAAGAAAAAAAAATCATATCTAATGATTATTATGAGGCAGTCAAATTGTGGTGACTTCGTTGGATACTTTTTACTTTTACTAAATGGTATTGGACAAATAATAACTTGATTCCCACTGCAATAACACAGCTCCTGAATATAAATTTGTAAAAGTAATGAAGAAAAGTGTTATAACAGAAATAGTCAACAAGCAAATAATTCGACAAGAAAGAATTGATACACAAATTAACTACATCCACAATTGGGAGACTTTTTTTTATTATCCTGGACATAGTACAAAATAAATAGACATGTGAAGGCAAGAATTAAATGGTTTATATATAACACATCTTAAACCCTAAACAAAATAAACCCAAAATAAAAGCCTAATAACAATAAGACCCATATGCGATCATTCAAAGTGCTAGATGAGACATTCAAAGCATTTCAAGCTCAACACTCTTATAATTGATCTCTAAACCAATCTCAAGCATTCACAGATACATTGCAGCAGCACGTGTTAATTTAAATTTCTTGATTTTGGTTTAAATATGAGGGAAAAGGAACGGTAGGGAATTATCACTTCCTCATCAGAATCCAATGCCTGCACTCTCTTTTAAACGTGACATGGGAATTTACAAGAGAAGACCTCAAAAGAGAACAATGATTCAGTATAAGTTAGTAATTAGTATACAAGTAGCTATGCTTTCCAAAAGTTACTGGACTGTTTCACAATTTTCTGGACTCATTTCGGCAAAAGACTCGGCATTGACATCGTCCTCGATCAACCTAACTTCACAAAGCTTTCCACCAGCTTCATCAGCAAACGTAACCTTCCTCTTCACCTTCTGGATTGCAGTTGGAGAAGCATTGGAATTGTGCTCGGTTGTATTCTGCAGTTAATTATTTGAAAGTTAGAGGAAGAAATATCAATGGTTTTCTTCTGTTTCTCTTACAAGATTATGGTGAGGTACGAACCATTATTTTACAAAAGCGGTTGCAGTCCCTTGACATAATCAAAAGCCATTTCTTCGCACGCGTTTCTGCTTTTGTGGCATCAGCAATGGCTGTTCTCACCTGCCAAAGTACAGATAATACATGAGGGGACAGCATAATGTTACTTTAAGTCTATAACTATCAAATGTTTGCACCGACTACAAGTTCAGGTGCTAATTTCTGATATACCAAAATCTAAGCAACAATATAAACTAGTCATACTGCACGATCATGATGTGTATTAAGTGAGGGGCAAGTTCTCCACAAAATCTCCTAAATCTCCAACAAGTTTCTACAGGAATGAGCAACGTCCTTAACTGACATAAGCAGCACCCAATTAACCCTTTTATTCCAACAAGGCATCTTTATCTTTCACCGAGTTACTATCCAAAAGAAGCTGGCAAAAAGTTATAGGATGAATTCTACCGAATTATTCCCCGCAAACAAAAACCTTGAGAAGTGTAAAAATAGTTTCTCCTAGGAATAATTGCCAAAGCGGCACCCAATTAACCCTTTTATCCAATATTCAGACGAAGTAGGTTTGTTAAACATGAAAAGTGTAAGGGAACATGGAAAATTCAATTTCTCAACATTCTAAAAAAGCTAAAGCAAGCTGGGGACAAGTTCAATAAAGGTGGGGGGAATCTGCAATAAGGTAACAGTAATCAAGTTGTCAGTAAAGTTATGTTCCCATATATGTTTAGTTACCTCATCTGTGTTAAACTTGAAACTTGTAGCTTTGTTGCCTTCAACATGAAGTCTGTCTTCTACAATTGCTTTCATTGACTTTAACTGACTAGTAAGTTTCAGAGCAAGACATTCTATGTCCTGCATTTGCCTTTGTGTGAATGCAATTGCACTCTCTGAACAATTTTGGACAGTAGCTTGAGGAACTTTAGTTGTGCTCGCTGAATGGAAACTTCTCTTCTTTGATTTCCTTATATTTTTCTCTTGACCTATATCGGAATACATTCTTTTCGTCTGGTCACACTCTTCAGCTGTGCCAACCCTATACTTGTTTTGCTTGAAATATGGTTTGACACCACATGCTAAAATGAAAAGAGAGAACAATTAGGAAAATAAGAAATGAGAAGTGACAAAACTATTCCCAAACTATTAGAACTTATCATAATTGTATCCACTAGGATTTCAAATATGCTTATAAAATAAAATAAACAAGTAAAAATAAAATAATTACCAAATGTACCCATAATTTATATTTTCTTTCACATATTAGTGCCAAGGCTCGCCTGGTAAAACAAGTGTTGTATTCCATTGACGTTTTCTTTCACATATAATAAAAACAGAAGCCCAGTCGCTAAGCGCCTTGGCATTTTCTGGTCAAGAAATGTTTTTACATTCTATTTATGGGGTTAATAACTTGCATGTTAACGCAGTAAAAAAAACAACCTTTTTTTATTTTTATCATACAGACAATCAAAGAAAATTATTATAAAAAAAAGGTTTAATATGGGATAATATCAAAACCACGTTCCCTACTAACTAATGTTTAACTTCAGGAACTTACTTTTGCATTCTTTGTCATGTAACCGCATAGACTTCATAGCCTTGGACAATCTTTCCTGCGATGTTGGGGAAATTGTCTGAAAGTGAAAGCAAAATAATATAAGCAACCTCCACATAGTTTTAAACCAAATATTAAATCAATTAGATTCAACTTACTGTTCTCGTTGATAACAGCCTTGTTGGATGGCATCTAGGTTCTTCAAATTGATTAAATTTGTCCACAGAGACATCCGGATGAGAATCTGGTGAAGTATTCCTTTCCGAATCAGAATAATCAGGCATTTGTGGTTGTCTCTCCTTAGCTGGACATTCGTCAAAAGATATCAAATGCTGCTCAGAACCTGAGTTACGATCACTGACAGAACTTGTTGAAATACATTTTCCATGATCAGGGCTTAAGTTACTATCACTGGTAGGTTCTGTTGGAATACTTCTTTCATGATCAAATGCCAACTCATCTTTATAACTATTCTCAGTTAAACATACTTCAGCTCCAGGACTCATCTCTGGGACTTGGAGGCTATTCAGATTAGTCATTGCATGCAAATGAGTAAAGCCTTCACCATTATTCAGACATGTGGCCTCGTGTGTAAAGGGTTCACCTTCTGAAATATAAGTGTCACGGCACTGTTCCTCAGTCAGGGCAAATGCTTCTGACATTCCTTCGCTGTTAGTCTGACATACGACCCCGTTTGTAGTAGAATTGTTTAGGGAAATATAAGTGCCAGAGCACTGTTCCTTAGTCAGGGGAATAGCTTCTGGCATACTATAATTGGATACATAACTTGGGGTATGTTGTCCCTTCATGCTCTCTGATGCAGAAAAATCTGAATGATGGGGTCCGTGTACCTCCAGGTTATCTTCATTCATCAACTTGGTGCTGGATTCCCCTACCATCTGAAGAGTTCCGGGTTCATTGCCTTCCAAACATTCATGACATGCACTGTTTAGAAGACAATATTCAGCTTCTTTCTCAGATGTTGTCAACCCTATATCTAAATTTAAATCATCAGGTCCAACAGGCTCATAACTCAGACACAAGTTTATATTTTCATCACAAAATAGAGACCACTCATCAATCATGTAGTCTGTGTTCTGGATTTCTGTCACATTGGTTTCAGGAGTTTCAACTTTAACGTCTACTGGGAGGGGTAGGTCTGAACCAGATGGAAGCAGACCTTGATCACTATTGATCGGGTCAGAATTTCTAATTGTTTGGACGCACTGTGAACTGGTAGATATTCTGCTTTCTTCACATTTGGTTTTCAATTTTCTGCGTTTTGAAAGTTTAGACTTCCAGATGCTAAGAGCTACATTAAGATCACTATCATCCTCATCAGGCAACAAGTTTGAATGATCAAGTTCTCGTCTGGAACATGTCAGTTTTTCCTTACTTGAGTCAACAGATCTTAACTGGCTCAACTTTCTTTTCTTGCAACCTTCCATTATCTGTTTTAAAGTCATGCTATCAACTTCTAGATCACTATTTTGCTCGTCGCTATCACCTTTACTGCCAGAATCAGAAACTTCGGGCTCGTCATTGAATAGTTTTCTTTCTGCGTAAAGAACTTGGGTTTCCACCTTGAACTCACGTCCATCAGGAATATTTTCTTCCAAACCGTCTCTTGACTGTCGTGTTTGGAGTGATTCTTGAGCTTTGTCATCTAGAGATCCATATATGTCAGTAAGCTTCTTAAATACAGCTGCAGGCTTTCCACGATTGATGTTCAAAACCTTAGTTATCACACCACCTTTAATGGCATGGATATAATGCAAATGACCGAAACTACGTAATTCCATTAGATAAGTATGATTCTTCCCCTTATTGAACCAAGATAATGCTTCTCCTGCAGTGGAAAATACATATTTAGTAATGATAGCAATAAATTCATCAAGACAGCATGATTCCAAACAACGAAGGGAAAATTGAGGATCAAAATAATGTAGGTTCACCGCTCAAAAATCTTATAGATCTTCAGATTCAAGGAACTTTTCAATAAAACTGCTCCAAACTGGGAACGTTGTTACAATCAAGTCAAATATAGTTGAAAACCTTTTGACCTCGGGACTCAACACTCAAATTATTGATGAACAAAAGAATCGACACGTTAGTGCAGAAAGAAAAGTCAGTGACCAGGTAACTAGCAAGTGCGTGAAAAATACCAAGCAGTCCGTTAAAGAAAGATCGCTGTTCACAAAACTATCAGCCATCGCAAGTAAATCCTCTACAAAAAACACATTCGTAATTTACTTTATACTTCTAAATATAAATTTGATAAATCCAGATCTCGACATTAACATTACTCGACTTAACCATGGACATTAGAGAACTACAACTGTAGACGTTAGAGAACGATATTTCGATCAACTAAAACGCCTTAATCTAGATACGAGAATAATGAACAGAAAGCATAGATCCCAAAATAAACCGATAAAATAAATGAGCTAATTCAACTGAAGATGAAAATAAAAGGAAATATTTCCAAATCTGATAAACGAATCGGCCTCCGCCGATAGAACAACAGTACCAGAAAAGTAAGAGCAGAGATCGACTAACCAGTAATAAGACTCTCTGAACCGCCGCCGGCGAGGTTGAGAAACGACGGAGAAGTAGCGCGATCAACGGGCAGAAGGCGAAGCAGGGCACTCCAGTGGAAGAAAAAGGAGGGAGGGAGATCTAGGGCTAATCCCGCGAACAGGGAAGAGATATTAGAGAGGGGCTTGAGTTTCGCGCCAATTCGTCTGGCGGGAAATTGAGAGAGTGAGTGAAACTGTAGACAAATAGAGCGAAACCCATTTTATAGCGTGCCCCAGATCTGGCCCAGTTCTCTAAGATCCATTACTTTAAATCTGACCGTTGATTTTGATGACGGGAAAATAAAAGGCGCGCCTTTGACTTGGTGACTTCAGATCCTTTTGGGAGTGGCGCAGGTATTGTATTGTATTTGTATTTTTATTTATTTTTAATAACAGTATTGTATTTGTATTGGAGAGTCGTATCTAAATACCTTTATCCATTAAAAATACAAATATATATTATATTTACCATCTATATCTATAATTATAATATATTAAAGTTAAAATTTATATTAAATAAATATTTTTGAACAATTATGTCCCTTCTTAATTTAATATTTACAAAATATACCGTTAACAATTCACTATTACAGTAAACTTAAATCTATAAATATATATTAAAACTTAAAAGTTAGAATCAAAAATATGTTTTAGGTGATTATCCCCTTTCTTTAATTTGTGTATTTTTAAAATATTCTATTGGCAATTAATTACAATGGTAAAATTAGATTCATTGATTAGTTAACTTTATAAAATACATAATTAATAAAACCAATAATAAATAGAAACTAAAATTGTTATTACGCAAAATCTCGTCATTTTATCTTGTAATTAAAATAAGTTTACAACCATAACGATTTAGTCTCTAAATTTCGATAAATATCAATTTAGTTATTAAATTTTATAATTAGTAATAATTTAATCATATTATTAAAATATTATTAAAATTTAATGAAGTTTATATATATATATATATATATATATATATATATATATTTATTTATTTATTTATTTATTTATTTATATATCAAATTGATAGACTAATTTAGGGTAAAGTTTGTTTATAAATTATAAAAATTAAGTCTTTACATATTCAAAATTGGCAATTAAGTTTGATGAGAATTTTTATGATAGAGACCTATGGCCCGTTTAGTTTGACTTTTTAAGTATTTATAAACATTTTTTTTTGCACTTATAAATACTTTTTTAAACATTTAGAAAGTCAATCCAAACGAACTCTTAATTGTTCTAAATTTGAAAGTATAGGACGAAATTTTTCATGTTAAAGATCAATGATTAAATTATTACAAATTTAATTAAAAAAACAATAAAAACATTTAGCAGACTTTCAATGATAAGTTGGAGGAAGGTAAGGATGACATTAAGTCATCATGCCCCTCATGCTCTTGCGACACAAATGTGAAAATGATCGAGACAAATAATCGTAATTCTACAAAGGTGAACTAACTCCAAACAAAAATTTGGACTAGATTGAGACCAATGGAATTTTTGGTGATGTTTACCAAAATGCAAACAATCAAATTAAAAGAAAATATCAATTTACACTCCTAAATTTCATGAGAAGTGTATCAATTTAATTCCTAAATTAATAACTGTATCAATTTAAACCATGAATATTCGTAAGTGTATCAATTTATACAATTTATTATATTCTATCTAGATTAACATCGTGTGAGATTTATAATTCTATCAATTAGAACCTCTAATTTTGATAAACAACTTAATCTAAACTTTAAATTAAGAGGTCCAATTAGCTTAATGTATCAATACGTTAACACCATCAATTATCTATTATTTATATATATAATATAGACATTAATGTGTCTAGTTATTTGTATGTCTTTTCTTTTTTGAAATTGGAGATTCGATCTCCTATTTTCATAAATGGTTGCACTAGTATTTGTATGTGTAGACGTTAATGTGATGTTGGCCTAACAAGGTCCAACAGACAAGTTGGAAGCTGAGTTATGAATTTATAGCTACAATGTCATTGAACAGCAAAAGTTCTAAATTATTTGGCAAGTCTCATGAATTCGACACTTGCATGAACAACGACACGTGGCAACAAAAGGTGATGCCACAAATGTCATGGAACATTAAGACAACTAACTATGGCAATTTTTGATAGTACAAAAGAGTTAAAAAATCAAAAATAAAAAACAAAGGGAAACAAAATAGAAGCATCGTCTCTACTTAGTAGCCTCATGAATCTAAGATGCGTGGGCTTCTAACTAAATGTTGTTTTAAGTACCACGTGAGCAGCCAATACTAAAAGCTGTTAGGTTAACGTTTGTTTTGCGGACATCTTAAATTTTTATGGAATATGCATCTAGATTATCATATTTATTTTTCGATATTATAAGATGCCTTAACATTTAGAGATTATCGAGCATCTTAGAATGCTCTTGAGAAGGGCATCTCAAGAGTTTTGGATACTCTCTTGAAATATGGATTTTCCAAATTCTCGAGTTTAGGGCATTCACATTTTACATTTTTGTCTTTTTTTTTTTTTTTTTTTTAATTTTACATATATATATTAATCTTCATTTGCATTATATAATTAAAATAAATATTGTCAACCATATGTATCATTTTTTTTGTCATATCGTAATTCTTATTATTTTGTAGCAAGATATTCAAATTTAAATTTAAATTAATATTTATTTTATAAAAAAATATTAAATTATGATATATTATTTTGTTGAGAAAAATAACATATAAAAATAATATAAATTGTACTAATTTAAAAAGAAATTCAAATTGATAAAACAAATACGTTATATAACTTCAAATTATATCAAATTGATTATAAATTAATAAATAGTCATAAAGACATTTTTTAAATTTAAGACATTCTCAAGTAGAATTCTTATGAAACAGACACATTTATCAAAATATTATTGGATATCTGCAAAAATATTCATAGAAAACAAATACAGTTATCAAAATATTGTTGGACATCTATAATTTTGTATATCTATAATTTTGGACATATAAGATTCCGATTATTTTTATTCCAAAAAAACAAATAGTCCTTAAAATGTGGAAAAAACTCATAATAAAATATTATGTATGCTCTCAAAATGTGGAATAATTTATAATATGGTAGCGTCTATACCATGTTAGAAGTTTTCATAATGTGAAGGATAAACTCTAAAAAAAAATATTGTGAGTTGATTGATCCAAAAGGTTAGTTTTATGAGTTATGATAAATTTATTTATATCAATATTTTAGCACCACCAACTTATAGTTTTGGGTTGAATAGTAATTTAACATAGTATCATAACAATAGATTTTATATTTGAAATATTGTAGTGTCATTTTCTCTATTTTAGTATTGGTTTTATTTACTTGTTAGATATTTTCGATAAATTTTCAAGCTCACACGTGAAGGAGAATATTAAAGTATCGATATAATTAAATTTACCATAACCCATTAATTTAAATTTTGAATTCATCTGTGATTAATTTATTGGTTAACTAATTAAAACGAGTGTAAGGGAAAAAAGAAACTCCAATGACTATTGTCATTTTCTCAACAGCATATAAAATACCATACATCACTAAGTAAAATCTATTTGTGTGAATTATTCATCAAACATTCCATGCATGGGCTGAATGATCAGAAACTATATTCTAACTTTGTATTAGCAATTAAATATTATACTAAAAAAAAGATGTATAATTCAATTTACAATGATTTTGATCTATTTTCAAATTCAGTCATAATGTTTTTTTTTTCTTTTTCTGGAAGTCTTAATTTCGACATTTTACAAGTATAAATACTTGATTAAAAAAAGTTTAATATCTGAAAACATGGAAAAAAAAGTTAAATTGCAAAGTTGGTCCTTTTGATTGGTAAAAAGTTGGAACTTAGTCTTTATGGTTTCTAACTAAACTTTAATCTTTATAGTTTGATAAAAAATTCTAAATAGTAGAGATTTCATCAAACTATAATGATTATTTATGAAATTTTATCAAACCATGAGAAATAATTTTACAATTTAACCATGAAATTGAAAAAAAATATATATATTTTTAACAATTATAGAGTAAAAACTAAACTAATAACTTTTAAAATGATAATTGAAGTCTTTATATACTAAATCATGCTGGAATTGATAAATTAACTTAGCATAGTTGCTAGTTGACACACACAAGTATAATACAAAATGAACACACATATATTTATTTAGAGACAACTTCAAACTATAACTTTTACAGGTTAAATTACAAATTTCGTCCCTATAATTTTGAAAAAAATTAAAATTTAATTCTTACAATTTTAAAGATAAAATTTAATTCTCATAGTTCGATAAAATATCATAAATTAAATTAATTTATGAGAGTTCTATTCAACGCTAAAGATTAAATTATAATTATAAACTATATGAACAACACTCAAACTTCCTCCGAAGCATACGACGAAATTGACATTTTAACATAAGTTATGTACTTACATAACACAAAATAGGATTGAATTTTGGAAGAAATAGTAGAGTGCGTGTCAATTCTTAATCTCTAATCACTTCTCATGGATTCCTCAAAAAAGCCACAAAAAAAAAAAAAAAAAAAAAAAAAGAACCAACCCAGGTAAGCTTTGGGCGAAACTCCCCTGTTCCCAGATCCGAACGGGATCAAAGATCCTCGATTTAAGTTCATTTTGAATGGCAAACCATTGAAGACCTTCTCCCCAGCTTCTTGAATGGCGAATCCGCGGAAAGGCAAGCTCCTTTTCATCTATTTTCTATTCGTTTTTGCTTTTCCCCACGTTTTTAGGGTTTTTGTATGTAGTTCCAGCTCCTTTGAGCATAATCAATCTGAAACTGAAGTCCCTTTTGAAATTAGACAGTATGATGTACTGAAAAATCTCCAAGAGTTAGTGTGAAACCTTAGCGATGTAGTTTCTAAGTTGGAGTTGAGGTTATCTGATATTCCCACGGTGGTGCATAGAGAGAAATTGAATACTGATGCTTCGAGACGGGTAATGCCTGAGGTGTTTAGTTTGGGCGGGGGGAAAGGGAAAGGGAAAGAAGATGGTATGAAACTGAATGATGGTGGAGATGGCGGCTTGGACAATAAAATTCAAGATGGGGATAGAACGAGAGCTGTTTCAGTGACCAAATACAGTCCATTTTGGTCTGAGAGGTTCCACTTTTTGTCTGCTGTGAAACTGGAGGCTGATGCTACTTGTATCGATGTCTTGCCTCTTAGGGATTCTGAGGGTCATAGCAAGTATGTTGCAGTTGGAGATGAGAGAGGGAGAATTTGTGTGTTTGTGAGAAGTGGAGATGTTGTGGTTGAGCTTAGTACGATGTCTTAATCGCCCATTACATCAATGCTTTCATATATGTCCATTTATAAGAATGAAACCCTTCTGGTTATGGGCACACGAATGGGGCAATCTTGATGCATCGGATTTGGGAGGGATCAAATGGAGAGGAGTTGAATTCGATTTTCATGGAACATGTTGTGGAATTTGTGGCCACTGGTAGTCAGGAGGACGAGTCACTGATTTCCATATTGGAAGTGCATCATGTTGAGAGGACCAAGTACATTCTGTCTCCAGATGTCAGGGGAAAGATCAAGGTTTTCAGAGAAGATGGTACGGTTTATGGTTCTGTCATGCCGATGAGTAGGCCGAAAGCATTCTTGAAGCAGAGGCTTTTGTTCTTGACACAAAGTGGCACTGGCTCATTGGATTTGAGAAGCATGAGACGTAGGGAGTCCGAATGTGAGGGATTGAATTATTCTCTTGCTCAGCACTACGTGTTTGATGCCACAGAGCAATCTAAAGCCTATGGTTATACATCAGATGGTGATTTAATTCATGTTTTATTGTTGGGAGATATTATGAACTTTAAATGCAGGGTTAGATCTAAAAGGAAATTTGAGCTTGATGAACCACTTGTCTTCCAGGCAATAAAGGGTTATTTGCTTGTAATCAGCAATGAGAAGGTTCATATTTTCAACGCGTCGTCTCAACATTATGTTAGAGTCGGTGCACCAAGGCTTCTATTTTCTGCTGTTCTATATGAGATCAGGCCATCTGTCCTGAATTACCAGAATTTGGATTTAGAGTTTGAAGGAAATTTTATACCCTTAATATCTAGCGATCGTGAAAAGCTTGTGGTTCTTGGACTCGGGGGTGGATGTCTAGGAATGTATTGCTCTAATCTTCCAATTTTTAAAGGCTAGTTCAATACAATGCTCTGGACAAGCCCTGTTCTATGTTTCACACTCTTTCTCTTGGGAGCTTGGCATTTCTTTGCCAAGAAGAAGGAGGCGCTCACTTCATGGGGACCTGATGACCCTTTTACTGCCACTTCACCAACTACTGGAGCTCCAATGGGAACTGGATCCAGCGAGCGAGCATCTTTCATAGACACTCCTTCGAGAAGTACTGACATGATGGATCTCAGAGGCGGTGGCGGCCTAAGGGGACCACCATGGCGTTATGGTTCTCCTATAGGGTATCCTGGTGGGGCAACAGGTTCCTTTAGGCCAGCTACAACTAGTGACCACAGCTCGAGACCATCTTCAGTTGATCCAAATTATAGAGCAGCTTCAGAGCTAAAATTCAGGGGCTCGCCTTTAGAACCTCCAGGGCTTCCAAAACGGCAGGAGCCTCTATTTGCAAACAATCAAGTGGTCAATCAGGTGGTGGATGAAAGCAGTTAAAAGGTAACTAGATATCAGCTAGAAATCTTTGCTTCAAAGAGTTTCAAGTTCCTTAATCCTGATTACCTTTGATTGATTGTTTGCTGGTCGGGTATGAATGTGTTTGATCTCGCAATATATCTATATCTCTTTTTTTGTACTTGGATGCAAAGGAAAAGGAAAAAAGTAGAAAAAGAATGCAATTTCATCTTGAAACTGTTGTTCCCCTTTGTAGTCTACTGCTTCTGATTATGAATGTCCTAAGTAGTTGCAAAAGGATACCATACCAGCACAATCTTTAACATCAAAGCTCGAGTCTTAACTTATATTCAACTTCTTTATGTGACCTGAAATTTTTTATCAGGTAGAATTAGGAAAAATCACAAGTTATTATAGGCAACTTATATCGAAATGAGGTTAAGGTACGTTGGGTTCTTGCTTGTCTGGGTAAGTTTAGTTCATACGTTTGAATCTCCTGGCAAGCAAATTCTTGACTTTCAGCATGGACAACTTATTCCGATCGATATAATGTTTTTGTTCGGTGTAGACTTACACTTAAGACAGCAACACCGACCAAACTGACTCAGTCGACTTGTTTAGGTCAATTTAGATGGATTTCACAAAAAAAATTTCCTTTGGCATGATTTTTGTGAGGAATAGAAGCAATGATTCTGAGGTCAAAGGCCAGAATGAGAGACCCACGGTCTATATGAATAGCATTATTGCAAACAGGAGAAAAAAGACAATTGAGTTCCATCCATCTTGAAGTTGAAGACACTAGTTTTTGCAATCAGAAAAAAGAGATCAAAAAGCAACTCAAAAAGTTGAATCAAAATTGCGATGATTATCTGTCAGTCTCTTCTTTTTCTCCTTTTTATCCATTGAAAAATTCTCCACATCATGCATTGTTCTACTTTTTTCTTTTTTTCTATTGCTTTTTTTTTTTTTTTTTTTTTTTGTAATTTTTTTGTTCTTTTGGTTGGATGGTTGTGTAGTTTCCTGCTTTTGCTTCCGCTTCAAATGATCACCTTTGGGAAAAATTGTATGGATGACTCGATTGACAAGACTCAAATGAAATTTGACCCACTATTTAAAATTAAAAGTTCTATAACCTTTCGATTGTGCAATCATGAAGTGTAATATTACGAAATTAACGAGTTGTCTACACATATTAATACTTGACTCTCTTTCTCGATTCTCAATTTTTGCTACTCATTTGAAGGAAAAAAAAAGGAATTATTTTCCTCTTTTGTAATTTATTAATATATATTTTAATTCTCGTTACTTGCTACTCTAACATGGAAAACTCAAAAAATACAGGAAAAAGAGGGGAAAAAATATTCAAGGAATAACCAGAGCAGGGTATCAGCATGTGGATTTAGACAAGTCTTGTTTGGAAATTGTCTTGAATGTGTTAAATAATTGTTCTTCTTCTTTTCTTTTTTTTTCAGACGTGTTGTTGTACTTTGTATAATGACTTGTGGTCTCTTTTCACTCCCAAAGAATTTGTTTTTCAAAACTTTTGATCATGTAAAATGAAAAATAGAAAATAATAAAAAGAAAACTTGTGTTCTCATCCAATTTGTTTAGCCCAAACAACATCATTTCAAATAACAACAATATTTTTACTGTAAAAGTTAATGAAATATTTTTACTGTAGAAGTTAATGAAATAGTTGTTTTGAAACCATCGTAATATCTTTTGAAACATTCAATTAATCTTCTTTTTTCAAAATTAAGAGGCTTGTTACCTATGAGGATTCTATACTCCAAAAATTCATTCACAACTCTTAAACTCTGTATGGTTATATTCGTTACAATTCAAAATTAACAATTATCCTACCCAAGCGAATGAGTTGGCCTAGTGGTAGTGGGAACATAAAAAAAAAATATGGTAGTCGTCACCTACCTAGGATGACCTGTTGTCAAATTATTTTTCCAAATCATATGAACTGTCAAATTTTTTTTCCAAATCATAGAAACCAAATTCATAATTAATTCAAGTTGAAAAGATTAAAAAAATCGCTTATATTAATTTAAAATTTTGTTATTATCCACTTGATTAAAATATTTTTTTTTAATATCACGTTAATCATCACAGAAAAAGTAGGCATTAGCAATTTTAAGACGAAATTGTAAAATATATGATCAATTATTACGGAGCTAACGAAAGAGAGAGAGTTATTATTGTTTTCGTGCATCGAAAATTACTGTTAACCACAAGGTCCACAACTTTCCACCTTTTCAGTTGCAAATTCCAATAAATATAAAAATAAATAAGAATCTTTCTACAAAGTTACAAACAATAATTTAAAATGCATATCAGCATTAAGTTCTTAGAGAAATCATACAACATCTTATTTCTACTCGTAAATCCAGCATGGCTAGTGAATTTTTTACTTTTACAATTCAACAACACTTGAACTTCTCATTTCTCTTAAAGAAAAAATAAACACTTGATATGGATATAAGTAATTGTAAATTTTACATTTTAGTCTATAAATATGGTTGACAGTTGTGTTTAAGGCTAGGCCAAAAATCCACATGATATTGGAAAGAAGCATGGGAGAATGTGCATCCCAAAACGAAAATGTCAATGTCTCGAGATTTGGACCGACCAGCAGAGTGTTGATAGAATGTATACCAAGTGAGAAAATAACCGAGTTGGATTTGTACTGACACACTACAACCCCAAGTGCTATAAATGTCTCTAACACCACTGCCGTCACGCGTAAGCATAGACGCGTGTTAGAGCACATATTTATAAATAGTCTCATTCGACCACCTCTAAAGGAAAGAGTAGGTAATCTCTATATAAGAGATTTGACTTTACTTCTTTTGTGTTTAGGTAAATTAGCCCCTCTTTATACTAACTCCAAGCATCAAAGTGCAGTAATCTTGACACTACATCGGTAAGAATCTCTTACGCATATCAACTCGGAGAGTATCAAAACCAGACAAGAAAGGAGCAGGTTGGGAGTCAAAATACTGAAGCCCAATGCAAACGAAATTCAAGGACTAATAAACATAAATTCCACTATTCAAAATCAATGAATAAAATTAAGTTAACTAAAAATTAATGTAGGGTGATAAGATCCATTCACCACTAAGAAAGCTCTTTGAGTTGACATTTTAAATGCTTAAAAATATATATTTTTTCAACTGAAAATTACGTTTTTAAGCACCTACAATTGTAGTATATTATTCCGTCAAAACCTCCATCAATTTATAAGATATTTCTTTCACATATTATTGATTATACGTTAATATTTATAATGAAAAAAGTAAGACATTATAATATTAGTTTTTAAAGGACACATTTGGTCTTGAAGTGTATATTAAGCAACCATTTATTCAATCAATTTTATTTTATAACAATTTAGTTCTTACACTTCTAAATTTATATTTACGTACTTTCAAAACCGCAGAATGTTAACAATATAATTATTTTAAAACTTTCAAAAATACAATATTTATCGTGGATACTCCATCAAAGTTATGTTCTAAATTCAATATATTATGATTTAGTCTTTATAATTTCTAAATACATTTAATATCTAATCAATTTATCACTCTAATTACGTAAAAAAATTCATTAAATATTAAAAAAATTATTCATATAATAAAGGTAAAATCATTATCAATATTATAACACATAGATTGAATTGTCATGATTCTACTCGGTAACTATTTCATTTTTTGTTATTCAAAATCAAGCTATTTTTCTCCATTTTTTATAATGACTTGCATATTTCTTAAATAAAAGAGCTCAACTATTAGCCAAATTCCAAAGCAAAAACAATATTTTAAAAACTACTTCTTTTAGTTTTCAAATTTTAGTTTGGTTCTTGAAAACATGGGTAAAAAATGATTAAAAAACAAGAATTTTAAAGGAAAATTTTTACAAATAAAAAAAATGTCAAACTATTTACATAAAATGACAAAAAAAAAATACTGATAGACATTGATAGACTTATGTCAGCATCTATCAGTGATAGACTTCTATCATTTCTATTGCTGATATATCCTAATAGACTTCTATCAGCGTCTATCACAACTATTTACAAAATTTGCTATTTTGTGTAAATAGTTTACCTTATTTTTCTGTTTTTAAAATTTCCCCAATTTTAAAAGTAGAATAAGTATTTATAGACTTAATTTAAAAAAACTCAAAACAAGATGGTTACTAATCAAGACATACGCAATATAATTTATGTGCCAAATTGTTAAAGAATTGAAGGTATAAAAACTAAAGACTCGTTTGGTAACCACTTTGTTTTTAGTTTTTTATTTTTTAAAATTAAGCTTATTTTCTTACATTTTTATAATAGTTTTTACCTTGAATATAAGCGTTAAATTTTTAGTCATATTCAAAAAATAAAAATAAGTTTCTAAAAATTACTTTGTTTAGTTTTTAAATTTTAGTTTGATTTTTAAAAAATATAGATAAAAAATAGATAAGAAAGTAAGACATTTTAAGAAGAAAAAAAAATGTTTGTAGGTTTAATTTTCAATATTAACAATTAAAAATGAAATAATTATTAAAGGGCTCCACCTGAAATTTACCTGAAATTTTGAGAGACCAGTTTTAAGTACCATTGAGATAATAGTCTAAAATCTATTTAATAAATGTGATGTGTAAGGGAATCTTGCAGACGTGTTCAAATTGGTTAGCCATCATTTCTCCGAATAAATGAAATGTCGAAAAAGCCCCTGAGTCCTTTTTTTAAAAATTATGATTGTAACTTTTGAAAAATAGGTGATGTCTATTTTTCCGTAGCTGTCCTCACTCCCAAATCCAGATAAAGGCCCTACCCTAAAACAGACAAAAAAGGATATTTACCTTTTTAGAACTGAGTTTTTATACTATGCAACCAAGCCTACAATATTCGATCTACAACCTTTTCTTTTTAAAATCAAATCCCTCAATTTCTGCGTTCTCTTCTGACTCCTCCATCATACTACACGTGGCGAGATTCCCGCTTGACACATTTCTTTCCTTTTTGTACTGTAACGTACATCATTTGCCCTCAATTGTCCCCGTGACTGCCTTTTATTACTAAACTCACCCGAGGGTGTTCGTTGTAATTTTACACGACTGAAGGTTGGGAAAAATTATTCCTAAACCACGAGTCACTGGATCTTCACCGTAATTACGTGAAAAAACTTGGGCTCCATCCCGTACGACCAATTAAAAATTGACACGTGATAGTTTATTATTTTTTTTAAAAAAATATTGAAAAATTATTTGTTGTATCAGGAAAAAAAAAAGAGTATGAAACTTAGGTATAACTTAAAGTTGCACCTGAGTATTACTCTTATATCTATATAAAAAATAAAATAATAAGAAACTTTTTTCTACATAGTCACTTATTTCATAAACAACATAAATATTGTCAAAGTAAACTTAGCTCAATGATAATTAATATAGTCTTCCTTTTAAAAAGTTGGAGGTTCGATATCTCATTTATACAATTGTTATACTAAAAAAATAATAGAGATGATCAAATCTCCCTTCGTCAACTCACTTCCGGCTGCTTATGAGAGTTTGCTTGTGCGTAACACAAAGTTGCTTCGAATTTATACCAAATATTATTTCAAATTTACATGATACAAAAGTTAAAACATTGATATAATTAAATTTATTATAATCTACTAGCTTAAATTTTTGAGTTTATTACTAACTTAATATGATTTCAAAGCAGGAGGTCATGTGCTTGAACTTTTATAACGTCATTTTCTCCCTAATTAATATTGATATCCACTCGTTCAAATCTTCTATATATTTTAAAGGCCACAAGTGAGGCGAAGTATTAAAGTATTCATATAATTAAATTTAGCATTTATATTATTTTTTAGATCATAATATGAGATGGAAATCAAACTTCAAACTTCAAAATTGATAGTATAAATTCATGTTAGTCTGAGTACTTCAACCATATTCACGTTATACTTTGATGTATTTTCGCATATGGTTAATAATTTTTCTAGGTGAATATTGGCGAGTTGCAGAGGGGAGGGGTGGCCTATCAGGGGTATAATTGTCTTTTCGCTCGTCCGGTTGAAAAAATGGAATAAATAATTGGACTAGACGACAAGCACCGGCTGGAGTAGTCCGACTTGGCCCGACAAAAATCATAAACCCGCAGATCCGGACACGTGGCGCAACGCATGAGCAGACAAAAAGATCAGGCTTCCAGTGGGGCCCACAGCAATATCCCCCCAAACCATAGTTGGAAAATGTTAACCACGGTTAGTGCGCCGCTTTAATCTTTTGATTTTTTTTTCCTTGACTAAAAAAAGTGGGAAAAAAAGAAAAAACCCTCAAATTTTTAAATTTCTGTCTCTTTCTTCAACCTCTGTCCCTCTCTCTTGTTGCTCTCAAGTGTGAACTGTGAAGTGGCCGCCGCCTCGAAGGACCACGAATTCCCGGCCACAAATCCGACAACCGAGTTGATTTTGATATATTTACGTAAAACTGAAATCAGATAATGCTCTGTACAACTCTAAGTAGTCCGATTCTGATTTCTTCTCTCCGGCTACAATTTTCTGAATCGAAAAAAAATTAGGGCTCGAAATCATCTTCAATGGTATCAGCAGAGAATAATTCTCAATCGTCGACGGTTGTGGCATCTTCCTCGCCGGGAGTTGAAATCGAGATCATCGACTCCGTGATTCCGGCGAAGAAGAAGCGGAATCTCCCAGGGATGCCAGATCCGGCGGCGGAGGTGATAGCTCTGTCGCCAAAATCGCTTCTAGCAACGAACCGATTCATATGCGAGATCTGCAACAAAGGATTCCAGCGAGACCAGAACCTGCAGCTTCACCGGCGCGGCCACAACTTACCTTGGAAGCTCCGGCAACGGACGAGCAATGAGATTCGAAAACGAGTCTACGTCTGTCCGGAGCCTTCTTGCGTACATCACAATCCGGCTAGGGCACTGGGCGACCTAACTGGCATTAAAAAACACTTCTCCAGAAAGCACTGCGAGAAGAAGTGGAAGTGCGAGCGATGCTCGAAAAAATATGCCGTTCAATCGGATTGGAAGGCGCATATGAAAACCTGCGGAACTAGAGAATATAAATGCGATTGCGGAACTTTATTTTCTAGGTAAAATTCATTAATCAAATCTTCAATTAATTTCATCTCTCACCTTCATGTTCTTCATTTTCTCCTCAAATTTCTTAAACCTTGTTGGTTAATTGTTTTTCAAAGGAGAGATAGTTTCATCACGCATCGGGCTTTTTGCGATGCTTTGGCGTTTGCAAGCTCGGATTCCAATGTGATCGCCGCTGCCGCCGCTGCGGTTGCTTCTTCGCCATTGACCACCGTGCCGCTGTCTCCTGCTTTGTCAATTCAAAGCTCAGGTAATATTAAATGCCTACTCATTCCGTTCTATGATTATGGATATATTAAGTTGTTTTCTTCGTTGATTGCTTGATTTGGATAAAGTAATTAATATTGGCAAACAAATTAAAGTTGTCTTCAACTGGAAAACTTTGACGGCCAAATTTTGTATTATCGAAGAAATCTGGGGAAGCCTGTTGTCTTGATGTGGTTCATTTCATTGTCGTCTTTGTTAAGTTATCATTAAATAATTACCGATCGATTTGAAAGCTCTCTAGTCCATCTTAACTTTTGGATTCACCCATATATTAATTTAATAGGGGGTATCACGATTTGGTTAACTTTTTTTTAAGGTAATAATTTAATATAGTAGTACAATTAAAGGTAAGTTTTGGATTAAAAATATTGAATTTACTTATCTATAAGGCACCTCTGTAACACACGTACACACCACATTTTGAGCCATATTTATCTTTGTAGCCACCCCATATCACAATTAAAAAAAAATATATATATATTTAAAAATTAAAAAAAAAAAAAAGCATTTTGAGTTGTATTCATGTTTGTAGTCACCCCTATAACATAATAAAAAATATTTAAAAACGAAAATAAAAAGAGTTTTCAAATTGTGGTTTTAACTATAGATGAGTTGCACAAAGGTAAGTAAGTGCAAGTACATAAAAAGAAATATATAAGTATTTTTTTTTAATTATATATGGATAAAAGATAAAATTTGCTGATCTATAATCTATTTTTTCAGCAAATTTATTATTTTTCGAATTTTGAATGTGAATTTTGAAAACTAAAAAATAATAGTCTCTATTAAAATTTTGTTGTTGTTTTTTAAATTTAACTATATGAATTCCAATATTTTTCTAGGGAAGATGAAATGCCAAAAACTCAAATCATTTATCGAACGAGATTTAAAATTTTGAGTTGGGTTGTTTTTAATCTCTCTCTAAAATTTATTGTCTAGAGAATATATGATAATAAACTTAAGAGAGGAATAATTGGGTTCTGTTTTTGTTGTCATTTACTCTCTAATTGAATAATATTTTTACTTACTGGTTGTAGATAATATCTTCCTATCGACCAACGTTTAAATGTACTCTCTTAGTATATATATTAGTGAAGCTGAAATTTCTTTTTTCTCCCCTTTTGCATCAACAATATTCTCTTTTACTTATACAAAAAAAATATATAATTATGGTTAGTAGATTATCTATATGAACCACACAAATTATATATACACAATCGTGATTAGTGTAGGAGATCTACTAATCACAAACTAGTTTGGGAGTAGTTGAAGGCCCCCTAACAAACCATGATCATATTCTTTAGATTATTGAAACACTTCTTTAATTTCGTCTGAATTTGTAAAATACAAGAATTGTAATATTACTAGCTCTTTGATTTTTTTAGATGATATATATATTAAATTTATATTTATCTCTTTGTTTAAATTTTTGGGTTAATCAATGATTTGAGATGGTACAATAGGGGTCAATTAGAAAATGAGAGTGGTTTTAAGAAAAAAATGGTGAAAATGAGTGGTTTTAAAATTATTTAAGAAAATAGGGTAATTTTTTTTGTCTTTAAGTGAAAACTTTATTGAAAGTTGAAATGGGACTCACATAATGAAGGAAATTATAATTATTGTGATTTTTTTTTTTTAACAAATTCAACTTCTTTAACTTTTTAAGGAAACATAATACCATTTTTTTACATGATATAGTAAAATACATGTATTACATAGATAAGTAAAATTCTAAAACCTTGCTACGTGGAAATATCAAAAGTAATTTATAATTGAAATTAACCAATTAATGTATTTAATGAACATCATATTAATTATAATATATTATATAATCATTTTTATAATTAATTAAGTTCAACACTAGTAATTTTAATAAACAATAGATTATATAAAAAGTGAAACAAACAAATAAAAATATGATATCTTAATAAAGAATACTAATTTTTCTTTATATAAATATACTAATTTTTCTTTAAATATGATATATTAATAATAAATGAATTAATAAAAATTAATCATAATAAATAATTAATTGTTTATAAATAATCTATAATATCCTTCATAATGAAGGATAAAATTAAAATTAAGAGGAAACTTGTAATTTTGAAAAAAAAAAAAGAAACTTGTAATTTTGAAAAAAAAAAGAAGAAGGGAAACTTGTAATTTTGAAAAAATTAATTAAGAATTAGCTTGAAATTTCATGATTCAAGTAGGAAAAGTTAAAGATGAAGAGAAGAAAAAGAGAATGGTGTAATATGAGCGAGTATAATGAAATTGAACACTGCAACAACTAGAAAAAGAAAGAAAAAAAAAAGGAAGAAGAAGATAGAAACATGTGCTTCTCTAACATACGAACAAGGACAAATTTAAAAGTTTTAAAAAATTCAAAAGTCGACTCGTCAACATTTGTCATATTTGCAAACATTTTAAAGAAGTGTTATATGTTTAGATTTTTCTTTTCCTTGATTTTGCTATCTATTATAATTTTTCGTGTTTAAAATAAAACTACAATATGATGTAAGATTAAAAAAAATAGTGGTATTATCTTAATTTATATTTAATAGTTTATTATTTTACAAATAAAATAATTAAATATGTAATATTTTTTTAAATTAAATTTAATCTTGCTAAGAAAAATAAAGAAAATTATATGATATAATAAAATAACAATTATAAAAAAAGTGATATTATATTTCTTTAAACAAAAATAAAGTAAATTAATTTGGAAAAAAATAAAAGAAATTAAAATAATGGTCATTTCCTTGATTATGTGGGTCTCATCTCAACTTTCAAGAAAAATTTTCACTAGAAGACAAAAAAAAACTATCCTATTTTTTTAAATAATTTTAAAACCATCCATTTTTATCAAATTTTTTTTAAAACCCCACATTTCCTAATTAACCAGGAAATGTACTCGTACGATAACCCGTACAATGGCTTAAAAAGCTAGGTTTTTGGATTCAAACCTCGAATGGAATATTTGATGATATAATATTAGATAGAAAATTGTGTGACAAATTTGGGTGGACTTGCACACATCTAACTTTACAACTGAATTTTTGAAGGATTTCTACTGGCAAATTTTGAAATCTCTATGCAATTTAGTTTTTTTTTTTTTCTTCCCTTTTATACCGTTTTTTAATTATCATGGATTTTTTTGGTTGCAGAAGCACCGGACATTCCCATGGGGCCTCCGCCATTAACACCGGCAGGGACAAGCTTAACCTCGGCCGTGGCCTCCAACGTTAACAAAACCAATCCGACAAACGGTGGTGGCACAAGCGTTTTCGCGGGTGTATTTGCCTCTTCTCCTCCCATTGTTACCAGTGCTGCCGCAAATCCGTCCCATCAACTCACCGCCGCCGTCAGCCGATCAGAAAGTGGCAATGAACCGCCAACCACCGCTATTGAGCCCACATCGCTCTCTCTCTCAACGTCCCTTTTCCTCTCCTGTAGAGCCTCGGCCTCATCAGGCTCAACCTCAGCCTCTTCCATTTTTCATGACCATCCTCCACATTACTCGCCGTCGCCCCAGCCCGCCGCCATGTCCGCAACCGCCCTGCTGCAGAAGGCTGCTCAAATGGGCGTCACCAGCTCCAACGCCTCCTCTTTACTGCGTGCCTCCGGGCTCTCACTGTCACCGTCTCCCGGCCCCGCCATCTCCATGACGGCTGGGCTCGGACTTGGATTTGGGAACGAGCCCACCACACGGGATCTCCTAGGACTGGGCATGAGCGGCGGCGGCGGGGGAGGAGGTGGTGGTGTTTCCGGCGGTGGTCTTTCTGCTCTTTTCACTTCCTTTGATGGCTGTGACGTTGAAACTGCTTCGCCTTACGGCAGCGGCGGGACTAATGGGTTATGAAATTCTGACCTTCTGCTCTGCCGGTTTCTGCACCGGATTCCGGTAATGTATGTGTATAGAAAACGGACGCATGCAGCCACCTGGTTACAACGTGGGTCAACATTTTGCAACAGGAGATTGTACAATCTTTTTTTTTTTTTTTTTTTTTTTTTCCCTCTCTTTTTTAAATGATGTTATTATAATTCCTAATTTTGCTTCCTTTATTTTCAGTTAGTGTTTTCTTTTCTCATTCGGGAGTTTGATTAAATTCCTTTTCCACTCTTGCTACTAAAATTGGAGCTAATTGTATATATTAGTTTTCGAGTCCTTTTAAAAATAAAAAAAATAAAAAAAATTAAATGCCTTTTAATTTTTTGAAAAATCTAAAATTTTCAATTTCTAATTTCATAATGTATACATAATGGGTATGGCCTTAGGTTCTTTTAGGTATTAATAAGTGAAATATATATTCATCCTCTAATGTTATAGTTTTCTTTAAAGAGTTTATGAACTCACTGAAATTTTGAATTTTTTATGATCAATTGTGTTGTGTACAATTGGCATGTTCTTTGCATATTTATTATAGTTTTATTTATTATTATTATTATTATTATTATTATTTTGGTTTTGAAGTCTCTTATGTATTAATAAATCATAGTAATCTATTTAAAGAAAAATATGGGTTTCAATCTCCGTTTCTTTTCTTGAGAGTATGACGATGGAGCTTTGAAGGAAGGTGGCCAATTAATTTGTTAATATAAACAAAAAAAATTAATTAAAGAGTCAACTGATCATGACTAAAGGTTATAGTCGCATGACATTTATTTAGACATCATTTAGATGATGTATATATCATTAGTTTAAATCTATTTTGAACACGTTCAAAATAATTCTTCCAATACATGTATTTATCCATTTAAAATTAATTCTCATTAATATTATATTTAGGTTAGTATGAGAAAAATATTGAAGTAAGATTCTTTAGCATATTAAAACTCCGTCGAGTTTTTCTTCTTATCTGACACATTATTTAATGATATATATTATTTTATTTAAAGGATCTCACACAATTTTTAATACTTATTTTATGACATTCTATATTATTTAGTATTAGAAAATTTTTCAAGTGATTGGTTTAATCCGCCGACATGAAAGCTATCTTGTAACATTATAAGTGAGGTCGGGTAAAATATAAAATAAAATTAGGTGCATATTAATATCTTTGTTCATTCTACCTTACTAGTCAAATCATACTTATTCTCGTGATAAATTCTATTTTATTATTGATTATTTATTTATTTTATTCTTGTAATTAGAGTGAGAGGAGATTATATTTTACCAACTTTCCAGCTTTCATTTTGTATTCATTTGATCTATTTTGTTTTTATGTATAGTTTTTTTTTTTCTTTTCTTTTTGTGTCTTTAATTGGTGGGTCATATTATATATCATGTTTATAGGTGTTTTTAGTGGTAATTTACAAGGAAAAAAAAATTAATGAGAACATATTTGATTAAGTGAAGGGATTGATGGGTCAAGTAATTACTATGACTTGAACGGCATTTTGGATAATATGTTTTTCCAATTTTGTATAATATGATATGTCTCAACTTTCAAAACATCTTTGGACCTCAAGGGTATTTGTTGAACTTTAATTAAGGAGTACAATTTAAACTTCATCCTCTAGTATTAGTGCAATTAATATCCTTAATTAATTAAGTTTCTTTTTTGTGATTATTCTTTCTCCCCTTTCTACGATTCTGAAGAGTCAAGCAAATTTCTTAAGATCGTGACTACTATTATTTTGTCGAATGAGACTTTTTTTTTTTTTAATCACATGAATGGGTTTTCTATCCATATAACCTAATTAAATAAGCCTAATTACAAAATTGTTTTAAATTTCCTATTTTTTTCATGAATAGCCTAATGAGATGAAATATTACACAAAAATACGGCTCAAATGTCCATATCACCCTCCACGAAAAACAATAATAAGAAAAAATAGAAATAAGAAAAGACACATATGGAAAAGAAAATATATCATATTCGCACCCATTAAATGGTTTTTTCCAAAACGTTTTATTTTTAAAATCAAATCTTTGAAAAAATATACCATATTCACGTGCATTAAATGATTTTTTTCTCAATATTTGCACATGAGAGTCACGTAGGCTATAATACATAGTATATATGGAGTTACATTTTTTTTTTTCAATTTCAAATATATATGGGTTTATTTCAAATAATCTTGAGGATGTCATCTATCTTAGTATAATATACATGTGTATATATGACAAAGTATGTGAAATATATATCTCAATTTCAAATATATACATATGTATACCGACAAAGTATGTGGAATATATATATCTTAATAGAAACGAGATTAAATATAAAATATGTAGTATATATTATATAACAACCTTAAATTTGTATTTGTTCTAAAATATATTTGGAATAAACCTCTTATATACTTTAAATAAGTAATAACATTGTATATGTTTGAAATGAACCTTGCATATATATAAAACGAAACATAGATAGTAAGAATATTTGTAATCATAATTCTGCATTAAATACAATCCACCGAAGTTAGGGATTTTGAATTTTAAGTCAAAATTTGAAATCTATAAAAAGGAAAATTTGTAAATAATTAGGAAAAAATATCCTTAAAAAAACTCCTAAAATCATTATCCAAAAACTGTAAAAAAAAAAAAAAAAAAGAAAAAAGAAAAGAAAAAAAAGAATAGAGGACAAATTTGCAATGTTTGGAAAAAACTATCATTTATAAACAAAATATATTTTTTTAATATTTTAATTATAAAATAATACAAAAATTAAATATGAGGGAGAATGTAACTATCATATTCCTTAATTTTAAGAATATATACATATTTGTTAATAAATCAAATAAAAAAGTCATTAAATGACAATTCGAATTTAATGGTGATATATAGTGTAATTAATGTTTATTTTAAAAAAATAAATTTCTAAATAATTAATACTGAATTTATATTGAATTTTTTAAATATTTTAATTATAAAATAAAAATAAATAAATATGAGAGAATGTACCAAAAAAAGATTAAAATCTAATTTTAGAATATAATTAAAATTTAGGACATTTATGAAATATTGGGGTGGAGCAGATCAATTTCTTAAATATGTCTACGTGAATTTTGGAATTTTGTTGCGATGCTGGCCCAGAAAGAAGAAGCTGTGGCCCGTTTGCAAAAGTACGGCCTTTTGTTTCTATTTTCTGTTTCTTCATTCAGTGTGGAGAAAATTTGAATTGCATTTGGTACTCATTTTAATGTAATGTAATGTAATTGGTGGGTCATACATATTATTTTTCATACTACATTTATTGAATGTTAAAAATAAAAAATTAACATTTAAGAGTTGGGTGGGATGCATGAAATAAAGTAACCTATAATATATATAAAGTAATTTATTTAAAAAGTAGGGATAAAGTAGGAAACAAAAGATTCTTATACACAATATGTTGAGTCTAATAGGTGTTATTGATTTCAATGGGATGCAATTCTTTAGGATGAGTCATGATTCTTGGAATGTACGTGTTTGAATTGTAACTCTTTAAATGGAGATGATTACATATTGAAATGGTGCATTATTTCACTTATGGGCTAAATGCATATAAGGTTTTAAGGAAAAAAAAACATGTGTTTGTTTACCATCTTAAAAAATGATTTCGGACAATCTAAATTTAGAGAGGGAAAACTTTATAAAGACAAAACTTTGAAGGTAAAATAAATTTAGAAATAAAAAATATTGTAGAACATATTAAGAGTCGAGTTTTCAAAATTCTTTTTAAAATTGTAAGTAACGTTATAGAATAGAGTTTCTTATTAATGAGAAAAAAACCAAGTTACAAAGATTTAAAAAAAAAAATACAGATAATTAAAGAAACACTTTTTGACAAAAAGACTATAAAAATAGAGAAAAGTAGAGCATTAAAAGTAAGAGATAATAAAAATTATCATATAGCAACGAATAAAATTAAGTTATTTTTCTATGTACTATTTTATTTTCGTTACGACATCGAATTACATATATATATATATATATTCTACATCGATTTTGGTTACATTTAAAATTGATGCTTATAATTATAGCATAATAATTTAAGTTATGAGTCCATTTTTATTTTACTAATTATTGCATTCCAGTTTTAGAAAAGAAAATATTGGTACATGTTACCTAATATATTTGCATTGAAATTTTTTCTTTGAACAGTCAAGTACTATAATTTATAAAACTTTAAATTAAAACTTTGATATTTTCACGTGTATTGCATGTCTTCATTACTAGTATATCATTAAATAACATGTCAAATGTTGAATAGAAGAACTTTATACTACAATTATACTATTTTTAAAAAAATAATAAATAGGAAACGAGAACGTTATCAAATAACTTCTTGAAGTAACACGGGCCTAAAACAAATCAACTCAAAAAAAAAAAAAAACTGAGCATAACACTAAACCGTGGTTAGAATTAGTTGGAAATGCAAGTAAAACTATTTGATCTTGAGTAATAAAGGTAATAGATCTATAGTATAAGTCGAAGTACAAGATAACATCTATGTTGATATGGAATATTTTTAGTGAGATTAAAAAAATTAAAGTTATATGCATAGATATTTAAGTTGAAAGTGAATAAAATCATAATATATTTAAAATATAAGTTATGTAGTTAGTTGTAGTAGTACAACCCTTCATGGACATAGTTTGAGGAGTGGGGAAGAAAGTGGAAAAAAAGGAAAGGAGTTGTGATTTTTCATGTGAATGAATGGGTTAAATTTGGAAATTGTTGGGAATTGAAGCTAGTTAATTGGAGAAATTGATGATATGTTGTGTCTTGTCTGTGTTTAATGTTGGGGAGAAGAAAATTAATAGCCAACCACAAGATGGAGATGAACATAATAAATTTATTTCAACTTTCTAACACTACTGATTTGGTTATTTTAATTTTGTCCTTTCTCTAGAGTTTAACCATATATAAAGTGTATTAGATTTGATCGATGATATATCTCTTAATCAATTGAAGTAGGTTCAAGTCGAGCAACTTAACTAACTTTATCTAGTTTTTTTTTTTCTTCCTCAAAATGAATTGCAATAAAGAAAAAAGAACCTCACAGCCTAAGGTCAAGGCACAATCATAACACTATTAGAAGAGTTACAAAAATAAAGACAAATTAGAAAACAACCAAATACACACAAGATAAACGCACACAGCATAACTAAGGAAACAAGTCTTAAGGAGAAGAATTCACATGACTTCTCTTAATAGAATTTTCAAGCCACTTAGAACAATAGATAAAAATATCATACCTCACAATTTGGTTAACCACTTGGTGAGATCGTAAGATAGCTCAGGATACAAAGATTAAACTCTCTAAATAATTTACCTAGTTAATTTAGTTAAAATGATAAGATATCTGTATGTTTTTATTACAATTTATAGGTTTGAATTTTGCATAGTTTAGGTAAAATTTCTCACATAAATAAAAATATTGAAGGTAAAATTGAAATTTTATAACTATTTAGGGCATAATTGAAAAAGAAGATTTTGTATAGTTTAGTTGGCTTGGTTTTTATTTTGTAATCTTTTTAGAGTCGAACTCTACCTCGTAGCCTTTTAATTTTAATTGAAAGTTAATAGCACAAATAATTTTTATATAAATTAACTTAATAGAAGATAGAGAAAAAGATTTATGACTTCGACGTTATCTCTATATTTTTATAGTAAAAATGTATTAATTTTGCCTAAAAAAAAGTATTAATTCACCTATACTCTACATCTCTAAATTTCGTATACTTAGTGCAATATACGAGATGCAATTTATTTCTTTATTTATAATTCAAATTGGTTAAATTTGCATATCATACTTTATTTTACATAAGAATTTATAATTTTTAAATTTATAATTATATAGGTGTTTAAAGTCATTTCTACAGCATAGAGATAATACAAATTACGATATTGCAATTATAATTTGTATTTTCTTTTATATTAATGAGCATTCCAATTTGTATATATATATTTTAAATATAAACGAACGTTCCAATCTGTACTTATTAGGAGAAAAAAAAGTATGAGAATCTTATGGTATACTTGTGCATGACGTAAGCAATTAGGCAAATGACTTCAACACCCTGACCCACCTCACATATCATGATGTTTTGTTTTTGGCAAACTACTTTTTTATTTTTATTTTTCGTTTATTATGAATATTTAGGCTAATTTACGCGCTATCTTTACTAAATTCAAAATATTATATATGAATACGTACAAACACACACCATTATTGTCACATTATTAAGTCTTATGGACTAAAGTTCACTCATTATTGTACTTATGGCACTATCAATGCCGCAAGCTAAAGGCAATTCAATTCTAAAGTTTTTTTTTTTTTTTTAATTATAAATATCAATTTTACAATTTAATAAAGGTGCATCTTAGCTCTATATTGTAATGTATCTTTTTGGAAAACAGTTTCTATATTTTAATTCTTTCAAGTTAGTCCTAATACTTAAAAAAAAAAAAAAAAAAAAAAAGAGAGAGAGAGAGATTAAACATTGTGAAAGGTTGGAAAGGTATTAAGGTAGGTGGGGAGTATTTATATAATTGAAATGAAATGGAGAAGAAGAGATGAAAGATGGGCTAAAAAGAGGGAGATTTTGGAGAAAAGCAATGCACGTGGTGGGAAGAGAAGGTATGGGAAAGGGTAAAATAATGAGACAACTTTCACTGTATCATCTTTCTCTCTCAAACTGTGGCTGTGGCCTTAGGCTCACCCACATTAATCAAATCAATCTGGTTTTGTTTCGGTTTGGTTTATGCCACTTTCTTTGCCTTCCTTTCCTTTCCCACTTCCATTATTATTCATCTAGCACAAGCTTTGAGAGCTACACACAGAGAGCGAGAGGCGGCCAAACGAGGATTTTAACCCTTGTTTCTGGCCCCTCTCACTCTTCTTCTTTTTCTTCCTCTCTCTTTGGGTTTCCCTCTTCTGGGTTTGCCTTTTTATTCTCCCTTGCCCAACCTGCTGCCTCATTTCGATGCCCCATTTTGGATCTTTTTGAATCTGTGAGTTTTTTTTTTTTTACTTCGTGTTTTATTCAGCTCCCATTTCTCTGTTTTTGTGATGTTTCTGACCTGGGTTTGATTTCTTTATATGTGTGGTTGTTGAATTCTTGGGTTTTCTCGGTTGATAAGATGTCAGGGTGAATGATTAAGAACTTGTGGGGTTTTTTTTTTCAGAGGCAGGCTTCGAGATTGTTTGATTGTTTGTTTTGTGTTTTTTTGTTACTGAATCTGTGAATTTTCCTCCCCTGGTTGTTTTGTCTTGATTTGTAACGGTTGGGGTCAGTAAACGCCTTAGCAGAAAGCCTGGTTTCCTGTTTTGTTGATCTTTGAAAATGGACTTGACTATTAATGCTGCCCACTTTGGAGTTCCCTTTTCTTCGTTGGTTAATTGTCAATTCAGATCTGAATTTCATGTTACCAATTTTTTCCCCTCCTTCAATTGATAACTGTTACTGTTCAATTCCAAAATTGAAGAATGTGCTGCAGTTTCTACCAACTGCCTAGTGATTGATTGTTTTTCTTTTGTTGATTTCCAGAGTCACATTTGCTCATTACAAATCTTTCATATATATTGCTCCTTTTTTTAAGTTGAAGAACCTAGTTTTGTTACTTTACTGGGTTGTTGTCCCTTTCCATTGATAGCCAATGGGGAGTTTGGATCGACTAGTTCAAGGTTACTTAATCTGTACACGGGTCGATTTGAAAGAAAACAATTCTAATATCAGTTTGATTTTGAAAATTTTGAGGCACAATGTGTTTTCATTGATAGTTCCAAAAATATGAGAATCCTAGCTTTTAGGAGTGCTTTTAATAAAAGGTTTGATGCTTGATGTTCTGTTGGAGAACTTAGCTGGCTTTTAATAAATGCACTGCAACTTTATTTCTATTTCTATGTATATTTTTGAACTAAAAGTATTAAGCACATAAGTTGTTCCTTTTCAGATCTATTTAGATTTTGGATACTGAAATGAAAACCAATAATTGTTCAAGTTATTAGCCTCCTCTAATGTAATGGGAGAAGGGAACTAGTATATCTTCTCAATATGGTAAAGAATTAAAAGTATTTAATGAATGAGGATGTCATGATGACTGTGGTGCTACCAGGCTTATTTTTTTAAAAAAATTATCAAGTAAAAAAGTTATCATTTATATCATAATTACTTTTTTAAAATTGGGAACTGTGATAAGTGTTCTTGTACAAATTGAGGTATCATTATTTACAAGTTTGCAAATACCTGAAAAACAGCTTTAGTCTTTTTTCAAAATCAGGCTAACATCATCGTTTAAATGTCATTCTAAAGAATAAAAAGAATGTTTTTAAACTCAACTTCCAGTCATTGGTCTTAATTTGCTACAAATCTGCTGCAAAAATGGATTCCTCAACTTTCCTTTTGATTTGTATCTAAGACAGTTCCAATCAGCTCCTGCTAGCTTGTTTAAGTTTTGTTACCCTTTTCTAACGGGTACTCAGATAGACCTAATATTCTGCAGACTCAATGAACTTATAAGTTTTTGGGCGTCCTATCTCATTCATGGCATGGTGATTGAGTAAGTTAGAGAATAATCACATAATGTTGAAATTTGCATACTTTTTACTCTCCCTCCAAAGCATACGTTTGAACCCATATGGTCATTTATGAACCAGGTGTGTCTGTTGGACTGAGCTATATCTCATGAGTTGGCACAATTCAGGCATAAGATAAGATTGTTGTATGGTATAGGAGTAATTTGGATTGGAGAGTTCTTCACTTAAATATGAATAGTCTTTTTCATCACTTGAATGACAGAGGTAAAATTTTGATTGCCAAACCTAAGGTTTGTTATTACAACTCATCTTTCGTCATAAGCCCAAGGATCAAGGTTTCACAATCTTTCTGAAATTGGAAGCTCCTTTTTGTGTGATGTATAAAATATCCTGCAAGTTTTGTTAGACAATCAAATGCTGTGCTGTTTGTTGATTAGGTGTTATTCTCGGTTTTGGTTTTGATGCATGTTGATGGGTCAAGAGATTTTCTGAGGATAATATCATGAATCTGTCTTGTCTTTGTACATCCCCATATTGGTTATTTATTCTGCTTCTGTCCCTGTAACAGATTGCAGAGGGGCATCAACCAAATTCGGGTTTTTTATTTGTCAACAAAATGAAAATGAAGCTTGGATGCAAGAAATGGAAATCAATTGCCCCTCGTTTGAAAGGAAAATCACCATCTCCCTCTTTTTGTCTATTTTCCAAAACTAAGTCAGTTAACTATGGTCCAGGCAAAACACCAGTTTATCTAAATGTGTACGATTTAACCCCTATGAATGGTTATGTCTATTGGGCAGGCCTGGGTATCTTTCACTCTGGTGTAGAAGGTAATGTCACAAACTTATCTTTTGCAAGTACAAAACCAGTTGTGATCTGAAATTAGAAACTTAGTAATGCACCTTGTGATGTTATTCCTTTCTGATAGTGAAAAGTTTGCATTGTGCAGTCCATGGTGTAGAATATGCATTTGGAGCTCATGACTATCCAACCAGTGGCGTTTTTGAAGTTGAGCCTCGACAATGCCCGGGTTTCAAGTTCAGGAGGTCAATATTGATTGGCACAACCTGCCTTGATCCTCATGAAGTCAGAGAGTTCATGGAGCAACGCTCTTCAAGCTACTATGGGGATACATATCACCTAATTGTCAAGAACTGCAATCATTTCTGCAGGGACGTCTGTCATCAGTTGACTGGAAAATCAATTCCAAAATGGGTAAATCGACTGGCTAAAATAGGTACCTTTCTATCTCATTCACTCTTAAACGTGATTTTCCAGCTGAAATCATATCATGTGAATGCTCATTCTATTGATTTGATCCCCCCCCCCCCCCCCCCCCCCCCAAAAAAAAAAAAAAAAAAAGGTTTCAGCTACACTACAATTTTCATTGGTAGATACTGTTCTAATACATCCATTGTCAAAAGTTCTTTATTCTCTGTTGACTTGGTTGGCTAGCTTCCATCATCCTACCTATTTATTTTGCAATTTTAATAAGTAACTTTCTTCAAACTGCCACTTGCTTTCAATCCATTATGGTATTATGACATTTGGGTTAAATTAATTGTAAAGAGTGGTTTGTCATATTCACCAAAAGATTGACTAAAAGGGATCAACATTGCAGGTTCCGTTTGTAATTGCATACTTCCTGAGTCCCTTAGAATATCTGCCGTAAGACACGATCCCGCATACCCACCATACGAGACCGAGAAGACGAAGCTGAGGAATGCCTTCAGTTGCTTGTCTTCTATATCATCGCGGCAGAAGCAACTGTCTTCAACTTCATTATTTCTACAGTCGCCATTGAAAGGCTGGGAGTTGAAAAAATCCAGCAGTGAACCCTCATGCCTCAAAGGATAGGTGAGAAAATTTGTTTGTTCTAGATTTCTTTAATTGGGAAGAGAAGGGAATTTATCTTTCGATTTCACATAATTTGTTGGGAGATGCTTGTTGAGTAGATGCAGGCAAAATCTCTGTTAGATGACAAACCCACTAGCCTTGCAGTGTAAATGTATGTCTGTTTCTGGATCGTATCAATGAATGGTCCATTACCATGCTGGTCTCTTGTCATTTCAAAAAAAAAAAAAAAAAAAATTAACAAAACTTTAAAATAAATTGCAAAAACACCCCTAGGGTATGGTGATAGTTGCAATTATACCCTCAAATTTTCAATTGTGAAAATTGAACCCTCAAACTTATACAAGTGGTAGAATTGGACCCTCAAACTTATATGATCGTAGAAATTGTAACAATTGCATAAGTTTGAAGGTTCAATTTTTATCATTTGGTGGTCCAATTACTACAACTACTATAAATGTGAGGGTTCAATTTTAACACTAGTAAAAGTTTGAGAATTCAATTTTTACAATTGAAAGTTTGAAGATGTAATTATAACTACCACCATTCTTTAGAGGTGGTTTCTGCAATTTGCCCAAAATAGAAGGTCTAAATTTTGATAATTATATATGGGTAACTTTGAAATGTGATTCTATAATGTTGATAAATAATGAGATGGATAGTTGGCTAATTTGGTATAGTATGATTAGACAGATGGTAGAAGAAATTAAACAAAATAGAATGGCATAAGGAAGGATTTCATATGTTAGGTGTTATTTTATTTGTTTAGTTGTCCCCTTTCTTTTTTGTCATTTGTCTACTATATAGTACCATTATTTGTTTAAATTGACATATCAGGTCATCATTCTAGTTGATGGGCATGTTATATAGAATTGTAATTTAAAATACAGGGTGTAATTGAATATTTTCTTAAACAAGCTTTAAAACTAAATAAATACAATCCTAAATTTGTAATTATATATATATAGAGAAAAGAAATATGAATTGACTTAATGGTCAAAGTAGGGTTAGATTGTAATGTGAGGATAGTCCCAAGTTGGACAATGAATCTAATTTGATTACTCTGGAGGTTGTTCAGAGTTTAAATTGATATAATTACTATTTGAGTTTTGAATGATACGAGCTTCAAAATTTAGAGATATCAATTGAATTTTTCTTTAATACATGAAATAAAATTTTGAAAAATATCAATTTATACTCATAAACTTTAGATGTTGTATCAATTAAATCTTTGAATTAATAATTGTATCAATTTAAATTCTGAATTTTGTGCATGTACGTATCCCTTTCAAAATATTCCATTTGGAAAAATATCTTGAAACACTTATAACTGTGATTGATACAAAATATAAGTTTCACAATTTGTCAAATGAAATTTAGAGAACATTATACAATTTTTTTATGGAAACAAAGAAGAGTATAAATTGATGCACTTACGAAAGTTAAGAATTTAAATTAATATAATCATTATAACATAATTTTAATCGATACAACTACCAAAGTTTAGGGTTATAAATGAATAATTTCTCCAAAAATTTTAAAAAGAGAAGAATCTCGTGTCCCTACAATCTTGCTCTGCCAATTTGATTGAAAGCAGAACCTCAGAAGTCACAGGCATCCCAAGGCAAAGGTGAAATAAATCCAAGGCAAGTGTGCTCTTACTCCAACTGTCTAGTCCTTTTCAGTTGCAAGAAAAATCATAGAGACAAACTATAGAGACAAACATTTGAGAACATGGGAGCTATGGAATTTGAATCCCATGACTAACCAATCGAACCAATTTGAGAATAGCTTAATGATTTAGACACGTCTCCCTCCCCTAAAGATGCAGTTAGTTTAAATTTGTATCCTTCGTGATATAAAACGAAACCAATGAAAAGAGGAAGGTGGCATGAGACAAGGGGAAGGAGAGAGCAATTCCAAGAGATCTTGATAAGGTAAACTTGGCTTTGATTTTCAACCTATGATTTCCTTTACTATCACTACTTTTTGGTAAATAACAACATAGAATTCATGATAGAGAATGTTTATATAGAAAAAGTTAACTGAATCAACGACGATATCTCTAATGGAGTAAAGGGTCAAAACCCGACTACGATATTCGCACAGGCAGCAGCATTTCATGAACATAAATCACCCTTTGTCCTGTGACCCATGCTCAGCCTGCAGGATGTCACGACTCTAAAGCAAAGTATGGTGAGATTCACACGTGAACTGAATCCTCAGCAAAACTAGAAACCCTAAATTTGATGAGACTCACACGTATGCACACAAGCTAATCAGCAAAATTGAAGTTCCCAAAAAGAATCATACAAACAAGTTTATTTGAGACCATATTAGTTAATGAATGCTTGCACATGGTGGTGATGATGGTGATGGTGGGGTGTTTTTCCATATAATTATCATCTACAAGAATTTACAGAAGATGACATCCCAAATTAGCATTGGCGTGGTATACCTGCAGGAACACCAAAGAGACACCTCAGAATTCAAATTAATAGGCTGTTTACGCTGCTTTCTCAAGGCAATTTGTCAACTCTTTCAATTTCATTCCCAAAATAAAAATTTTAGTCCAGGCATCAACATGTTGCATCATGCTCAGACAAACGGAAACTCGCCACCACACTAAGTAAAAACTCTACTCAAATATTATGTTTGTTATATAAAGTACAGGCCAAGAAACGCACTCTAGTAGTATCTAGTATAGATGGGTGGGTGCGTAACTTCCCCCCATCATAACAGTGCATAAACCTGGACAAACTAAAACTAAACTCGAACTAGTTAATTCAGTCGTCTTTCTGATGCAAAACACTACGGATGTTATTATTACCATTCAGAGCAGCAAGATAAACACGCTTCTCCGGGAGCCCAATATCTGAAAGCATCATATTTCCCTGCAGATAAAAATAGTCGCCATAACTTATCCAGCACATTGCACTCGAATAGGGCCACAAAATATTTAAAGGGGGATTCAGTTTAGTTTGGGCTCTGAAAATTGTGATTGCATAGGAAACTCATCTTGAGATAACAATTAACCAGAAAGGTCTCAAAGTTTGTTTCATTGCCCTTATTGCCTTTTGAGAGGCATGTTTAAGATCTCTGATCACTCTCCTAAATGAATATGATATAGTTGATAGTGTAACAAAAGAGAGAGCATACCTCTTTCGCCATCAACCTTCTGATATTATTAGCATAAAGCTTCGGGTCATCCTTTTCTTCTGGTGATGGGACGTAGACAGGCAATCTTATTACCTCCATGTGATTTACAAATTGACAGAGAAGAAGTAAGAAATGACGGCCCTGCCAATAAGAGCAAATATATCTTAAAGTAGGATCCTGAAACCTTTACAATATCAGAAGAGGTAGCCACAAATGAGTTGGTTCAACAATTTGAGGTAAAGGCAACAAACTCGCACAAGGTTATGGCTTCGATTTTAAACCATATCGTTTGATATTTAGAAAGTCCAATATCAGGTTGAGTAGTTATCTTGTGGGCTAGTTAAGTGGTAAGCTATACTTAACACTCATGGTTATCCCAAAAGAAGAAGGAAGGAGGTTCCAATTTATCAATTGAACTTGCAATAATTCACTACTTAAAAATTCATTGAAGTAAATTTCATCCTTAGGCGCCTCTTGAAGTTTATGTATCCATGACAGTTTAAACCCACGAACTTCTTACACCATTATACCAGAGGTTGGTAGTTGGCCTTGGCTCGTAAGAAACGATATTCAGAATGTGGGTCATATGAGAAACTTCAGAATCGGAATATTTAACACACATACTCATAATGAATTCTCATAATGAATTATAGCATTTAAGAAAATAGTACTGCACCGACCGATTGAATGATGTATGACTTCCCTTTAACAAATTCTCCTCAACAAAATTTTAAGAAGAAATCTTGGAAGGGCAAATACAATAAAATAGAAAGCCTTACTCCTGTTATTGATTCCCAGGCCAAACTAAATCTCTGATACGGATATCTTAAAATGTATGGAAGAACAGGAGCTTTCGACAAAAAGGCACCCGTTTTGAATGGCAGAAGATACTCCCCATTGGTAGTTGTTCCTTCTGTAAAAGAAAAAAAAAATAACACATTAAACAACTTGGACAATAAATAAACACAAGCACAAATTCCTTATTAGTCCTCAGATTATCATAATAGATTCGCACTGATAAATTTACTGACATTCATATCCTTTTTATTGCTATATTCAAAACATGGAAATTTTTAGGTCAAAACACCATTGTGATCCCCAAACTTTAGGTTCCGTTTCATTTTAGTCCATGTACTTTTAAGTGTTCAAATATTCTTATACTTTCAATAAATCTTAAAATAATTTCTAATCCCAATATCGTTAACTTTTCAACAAAAATTTAATCTGTATTAGTCTTCCCTTTACAAATTTTGAAAGCATATTCACATTGTGTCTTTTCTTGCGTTAAGATTACTATTGTTGTTCAACCAAATTCAATTTAATTATATTTACATCTATCTTGCTCATTAATTTTACATGCCAAATCTATAAATGAAACCTACAGTTGACTCATTCCAAAAAAAATCAGACACCAGAAGAATGAGGCTTATCCCAGCATTCTTATCGCCTTCTGTACAAGCACAACAATTACAGCCAAGCCTTTGGCTGAAAAGCTCAAAAAAGCTCTCCCCTCCATTTCTTCTTCCCAATTTTCTTTTATGAAATAGAGAGAAACTAATGATTCTTGTTTAGTAGCTATTGAGCTTACTGATGATCACGTTAAGAATACAATGAGGTCCTCGTTTTCAAGCTTGACCTTGACAGAGTTGATTAAAATTTCTTTCAATTTTGGAGGTCAAAAGGTTCTATGAAATGAATTCTTGGGAGCATCCCTCGTGCAAATTATCTATCATCATCAAGGCAGACCAAGAGACCACATTCTTCCTTCAATAGCATTGGAGGGCAAGGTGCATCCCTCGTGCAAATTCTCATTTCCAATTAGCTGATGACACTTTATAGAAGGCTATGGGTCTATACAAAAACCTCTCTAAGACAAAGCTCGTTGGCATAAATTGTTCCAAATAAATCCTTGCCTGCATGTCTAGTGCATTGGTCGTTGCGTGGAGGAGTGGCCCCGTTCTTATCAAGACTTTCGTCAAAGTGACAACCTTTGCAAAGCTTTTGGGAACTTGATCATTGAAAGAATTATTTGCAAGCTTGATAGGTGGAATGAAACTCTTCTATCGTAACAGAGGTATGCTCACCCTCATCCAAGCCATCCTCTCAAATCTTCTAATCTTACCAGACGTCCCTTCTCAAAAAGCCAAGCGTTGATCCTACGAAACTGTTAGGAAGGAGTTGTAGATAGCGGTGGTTTCCTTTTTATTTTTGGCACCAAGGTGGCCGCCCTATCTCTTAAGGGGGCCTGAAGATTGGAAATATCGAAAACAAGAATTTGGCTCTCTTCTCTAAGGGTGTGTTTGGCCCAAAGAGTAGGGAAGTAGGAGTTTGTGAACTCCACTCCTTGTTTGGCCCAAGGAGTTGGTGGGTCCCATTACTAAAAAACATCAATTTTATATTCTATCAACTCCTTACACTGTGGGCCCCTGGAGTTCACAACTCCCTAGATTTCATAACTCCTTACTCCTCGATATTCCGCTCCTCCTAAACACCCCCTAAATGACTCTGTCACAAAATCACTCTCTAAAATATGGCAGTGATCAAATGGTAGCACTTCTTTCTCCTCCAACACTAAATATAGAGGCCCTCCAAAGTAAGATTAGGAAGATAGTTGGTGGGCTCCTGCTCTTTTTCGGTGTCCTTCCCCAGACTTGGGCTAGAATCTTAGCCTCAGAAGAAACTTAATGATTTTGAAGTTCAAAAATGGATCCCTCTCAACAACCTTTTGGCAGATTTCTCCCTCTTCTTCTCAGAAGACAGCTGGTCCTGAAATCAACATTTTAGGCACAGGCACCTCTTTCAGCAAGTCTTGTGATCTTGTCTATCTCAATTTGATAAGGATCTCTCCATTCTCAGCCGAAATCACGACATAGCTATTTGAAAAGTCGTTTGCCCAATAGGTGATGGAATTTGTTTGGGAGCTCTCTCTTTGGGTAGAATAAACAACCAAGACAAGATTTAAAGAAAGATGTATGAATCTCCACTGATCAAAGATGCAAAATATCAACACCACCTTATTTGCCAAAAAAAAGCATAGCTCAACTGACATCCAGTATGTGTTAGCGACCAAGAGATATGTGATTTGAATCCTCCCACCCCTTTTGTACTCCAAAAAAAACACCACCTCATTTTCACCTTCCTCAAAGCTTGGAGCTTCTGGAAACCTTAAATGACATCAACCACCTTATTTTGGAAGGGTATCCATTAAAAAAGGAAGTCAAGATTTTGTGACTCACTTTCATCAAAGTTCTTTTGTGATCCTTGTGAATGTAGAAATGGTAGAGTTTATTGAGACAGATTTTTTTGGTTTTGTCATTTTGTATACTACTCTATTTATACTTTTTACACTAGTTGGAAGAACTTTTTGCACCTTACCTAGTGAAGGCTCTCCCCTGGTTGTACTGTGTCATTTAGTCAATTAAACTGTCTCATATTGACAAAAAATAACAACAAAGAAAGAGTAGTTTACTGGGCTTAATATAAAAATAATAATAATAATGTTATTTTTTGATTTCTACAGATAAATTACTTGTTAAATTATTATTATTATTTTAATAGTTATTAGTTAGGTAAATTTATACCTGGCTTAAATAACAAAGCCAGAATCCTCAACTATCAAGTGAGATAAGTTCAAGCACCATGATTCTCTTAAGTTAAAGGGGCACCCGACAATCAGGAAGAAACACAATAACAGACAACGAGGTTAAGGGCACGTTAAGAGACCTGGAAAAAGCATCATCATGGGAGCAGAGCTATTCTTCACAGCTTCTCGAATTCTTTCACTCACGACACCTATAAGCAACACTGTGATTAATATCTGGAGGCCAGATGCAGAATTACAGATGAGCATTAGTTAAGAGCCATTTCGTTGGTTTAATGTCCTTGAATGAACAATTATGCAAGAATCATGCAGTACGGGGGATTTGCAGTAAGATTGTGCGAACAATGATGGTTTCCTATATTGTGTTAAAACACTTAACCAATTCAAATCTATGACTAGAATGCCAATGGTATGAGCACCTCAAAATAAGTTTCATAAAGCAACAACAATCAAAAGAAAATGTCACAGATGCTTGAGAGATGGAAGCATGACGTACCTGAAACACCCTTAGATTCAGATGTCTTTGACTCCCTTTGAACATAGACACAGCCAAGGCACTTGCTGTCACAAAAAAAACAACAGCTAAACTTGAGAATTATAAACATCATACAGGTTCAGGTATAAAAATTGGTTTTCCCTCCTAAATTTTAAAAATAAACCTTCAATAAAAGTTTGGCTTTTGGAAAAAAAATAATCATAATAATAAATCGATTCAAGATGTACCAAAAAAGAAGGAAAAAAAAACCCAACCTGATAATACCAACTAGAGGAAGTTTAGCCACTGATCTCTTCAGCCAAAACAAGAAAAAGAAGAAAAATCGAGGATCAGAAAAGCAGACCCAAATATGAACTATACTGTAGAGTCATATTGACCATGACCAAAATCTGTCACACATTGTCAGTATAATTATGACAAATTGCGCTCGAACAAACCTTAGCAACAAAGCTTGGAAAGGAAGAAGACATATGATACAAAATATCCAAATATGATACATGATTGCTGATAATAGCCCCGGGTCTTTCAGACTCTTGAGATTTCTCTTGCCCCTCATTCTAGACATCAAACAAGAGGAAATAGCAAATGCCAGTGAACACAAGAACAAACTCAATGATGCAGAGAATAAGATACCTATGAACTGAAACATAAAGAAAGCAGAACAGAACAATGGCCGAGTCTGAACTGGGAAAAGATAGCAGAAATTAAAGCGCACCTCGTCAGTTGACTTGTCTTCGTTAGGTGGGATTCGATAAACTTCCGAAATCCAATAAAACCCTAACACGAATAACATGGCTCTAGACAGGAATCTTCCGGTCCAAATAATCACGGACCTCCTCCATCCCGCCATATGCGCGTAGTCCTCCTGCTCATCCGTCTCCCTATTCGGATCGTGAAATAACGTACAAACTCTGCAAATCGTGTAATAGAGGACCAGCAAACTCATCCCAACAACCACCCGTATAGGAACGATTGTAACGAGTGCCATTGCGAGAAGCACCTTCTCCATCCACGGAAGCTCCCCCCGGCCCATGGTGCCGTAAACATCTTGTCGCACAAACGGAGCATATTCATGGTGGAGATCGTCGGAATCGTCGTCGGCGACGGCGGCAGAGTCGGGGTTCAACAGTGGGCGATCGTCTTTGGCAGAGGACTCGTCGGATGCGTTGGATTGGGGCGGTTCGAACCTCAATTGCTGGAGCTCAGACGCCATTTCCCTCCTCCACGAACACCAAATCGATTCGATTAAGCTTTTTTTTGCTTTGCTAAGCTCCTCAAGAGCTTCCAGACTAAGATCGCGTTGTCACGATCACGACAAACATTTTTTTTTTTTTAATTTTTAAATACGATTTACTTAATTGAGTTTTCAACGGAAAAATATAATTTTAACTTCAATTAATATAATAACTTTTGCCTTCGATTGCGATGTCTCGTTTATCTGATTCAATAGAACAAATATTATTTTCCATAAAAAAAATAATAAAATAAAATAAAAACTTTTTTTCCATTGAAATAAGATTGACTTAATTTTATTTAGGTTTTATCGTAAAAATTATCAATAGTTGTAAATAAAAGCAATCAAATCCAAAGTATTAATAAATATAGTACAATTCAAAAAAATTATAAATATAGCAAAATTTAAATTCAGCTCTTATGATCTATTAGTGATAGATCATATTGTTAATACAAGTCTATTATTGATATATTTTGCTATATTTTTTATTGTTTTAAAATGTTGTTATACACTTAATTATCATTGCAAGTACCCTAAAAATTATTAATTAAATGATAGTGTATCAATACCTTTTTTAGTTGAGCAACTACAAGGTGGGAATCAAACTATTGACTTCTAAAATGGCAATTCGTGATTTTATCAATTGAATTATGCTCAAATTACTATGACTGAACTAAAAAATATACATATAAATAGCACAAATAAACTTTTGTTGATTTGACATGTGTGCTGACGAGTATATATTGTATAAAAGTAGACAGTTGAACAAAATAGTGTCGTAAAGTATAGTCCACATACTTTTACTTGCTTTTGTCATATGTTATTGTATAGATTAAATATTGTCAACATAGGCATAGTTAAAACTCAAGTAATTGGAACTCACACTCTTTGTTATAATAATAATAATAATAACATATTTTACATAAAATCAACTTATATTTGACTAGCAAATAGATAACGTCGTCAATTTTACATTTTTTTTTTTAGTTCTTAATACGATAAATATAGAGGTGGAAAGACAAAACAACCTCAATTGAAGACATTAGTGTCTTGATCTTTGGGATATAGTAATGTTGGATACAATTTTTGGTTAATGATATTGATGGTAGAAACTAACTGGAATCATGGTTTAAAGTTAAACAACACATATAATTAAAAAAATTCAGTTGAATAGCATAAAGTATAATTTAAGTGGTCTAAATTTTAGTAACTAAATAAATATTTTTTAATTAAAAAAAATCACATTTGGTTTGAACTAAAGATTTTTTTTTTTTTTTTGAAAAAGAAAAAGAATCAGATGCTAAGGATATGGTTTAAATCAAAAGGTTAACGGGACTAAAAACAACTTAAATGTTTTACAATAAAATCAATCAATTTACCGATATCATTTTTTCTAAAGTTAAAAGTTAAAGTCAATTTTCAAGTTTATTTCGTTCTTTAATTTATATATTTTATCAAATAAGTACTTGAAATTTTAAAGTTTATAATAAATTCTAAAATTTATAGTTTCAATTTTGTATTGAACAGATGAGTAGACGATTATTGACTTATATTTAACATTTTTTTTAGATTTATTGAACACATAATTGTACAAATATATTATTTAAATTTATATAAATCAGCTAATTTTGAATAAGTTGAATGAAGTAAAAAACTTATTAAATTTAAAATTGAACAAATATTTCGAATTAATAATTATAACGAATGAACGGTGTACAGCGAGGAATCGTTATCTTACTGGAAAAGTTATTTAATTGCTATAATAAACTATTTCAAATCACGTGCCTACTGTTAGGAGCTTCAATTTGGTGCGGAAATATCCACCCTTAGAATGTAAGCCCAACGTCGTTCTAGCCGTTTGATTGTAATTGTGCCGACCAAAATGATTGGTGACCCGTTTTATCTTCACAGGTATTTATTTATTTAGTTTTTTTTTTTAAATATTTATTTGTGAACAATTTTCAAATATAAAAAAATGAGTGAAACTATTTATAAATACACAAAAATTGTACAGCGGTAGAATTCTATCGCTCACAGTCTATTACTGATAGTGAAATTTGTTTATATTTGTAAATAGTTTGATATTATGCTTCTATTGCACAGTGAAATTATTCTATATTTGTAAATAGTTTAATATTTTTTCTGTTTACAATAATTTTTCTTTATTTATTGAAAATTTTTAAAAATAAAAAAATAAGAGAAACTATTTAAACAAAATAACAAAAATTTTAAATAGTTGTGATAGACGTCAATAGAAGTCTATCAGTAATAGAAATAGAAGTCTATCAATTTTTTTTTTTTTTTTGCTATTTTCTATAAATAATTTGACATTTTTTATATACGTGAAAATTTTCCTTATTTATTTAGTCGAATAGGGAAGTCCATTGGAGAATGATGCTTTTAACATTGGGATATTAAATTTCGTATCAGCAAGTTTCCATTTACATGTATATGTGATTTAAATATCCAACCTTCATAAAAGAGAACATGTCAATTATAGTAAACTTACTCACATTTGGCTTTTTAATTTTTTTTATTTAAAAGTGTAAAAAACGGTTACTTGTTAATTTCAATATTTGTATTCTTATAATTCCTTTATTAATATTTGTCAAAAAATTGAGATTTAATATTTATGACATTGTTTAAAATACTCTCTTGATCTATATTCAAGAGAGTATTTTAAACAATCCCCAATACATAATTCTGTTTTCTAGTAGCTTGGTGCTTGTGACAGCACACAATTGATTGGAGAACTGAAAACCTCAGCAGAATATCCCATGTAAGAATTTGTAAATGAACAAAAACTGAGAGCAGGGAATCCCCACTCCCATTAAAATGCTCAAATTTCAGCAAAATTATTATTAAAAAAAAAAAAAAAGAAAGAAAAAAAAGAAAGAAAAAAGAGGAAGGATCATGGAATGTAAAGTGAAAGAAACCAGAATGAAGAGGCAGAGAAATACCAAATGCTAATCATAGATCTGAGGCAGAGGTTAGAATTGTTTTGTTACACATTGCTCTGATCATCTGGCTCAGAAAAATCCATGGATGCCAATAAAGTTCTTAATGTTAAGAAACCCCAATAGCAAGACACTTTCTATCAATCTAACTAAAACCATTGGGTTGAATAGTAAAAGTTATTGGGTTTAAGTTGGATTAGGATGAATATAATATCTTAAAATTGATTTGGACTTGAAACAAATCTAACCCATCATCTAACTAGAATAATTTGATTCAAAGGAATTGACAAATGGAACCATTGAAGTAGATTCAAACAAATCCTTTAACCCAATCTAAACTAAACATGAACAATCTGGTAGGTGGAATAGATCAGAATACTTTTGCACAGGAAACAACATAATCTCATCAGAGAACCTACACTGGATAAAAATGGCAGCTACCACCAACCACCATAATCAATTGAAGAGAACAAGAACCTATGGTGAAGGATTATTGTAATGGTAATGGTCGTGGAAACCAATGAACTGAACTCTAACAAGCTTCAAACTAATAATGTGGGAGAAGACTAACAGTAATCGTTATTATACATTGATAGTTTTGGATCAAATTTCCTGTGTTATGCTTATTTTCCTTGAGAGATATAGTGTGCGGTGTTCAGTGGCTGTGTGCTATGAATGTTTTCAAATGAACAGAAAATTTAGCCTAGTAAAATTGAGAGCTATTTCAGCATGATATCCAATTCTTATGAGTGCTAATCAATGCCGAGAGAAGCCCAGCACAAGAAATTAGAAGAGGACCTGAAAACCGGTCGTTCCCATCACGAATGTCCGCCACCGCCATGAATCCATCGGCAAAATCTTGAACAATCGAAAGCTTCTTCATCAACATTTTCGCACGCAACTTCTTCATCTTCTCTTCTTCTTCCCCATGTCCATTCCCCCTGGTGACCGCAATCTCAATACTCGCTTTCAAACACGCCTCGTCTTCAAGAATACGATTCAAATCCCTAAATTTCAACGAAATACTCCCGATGTACCCGATCAATTCCGCCCACGCACTGATCTTCTGCAAGCGACTCGAGTGCCGTTTGTCAATCAAACCAGATTTAGCCAGCCAAATGAACTGTTCGAGAAAGTAATAAATCCCTTCTCCGCCATACGCAAGAAGGGCGAGCAGAAATTCTTGGTTAGATTCGAAATGCGAATTTCTTAAGGCGTTGAGGTCCTGGATGAACTTTCCGAGACGGAAGGCCTTGCGGCTGACGCCGACGCTGGACTCGAAGCTCTTGAGACGGTGGGTGAGAGGATGGGATTCGGAGAGAGCGGAAGAGGAGAGGATGATCTTGGTGGTGTACCTGGAGATTTTCAAGAGCTTGTCGACGCCGTCTCTCTTTGCGAGGTAAGCTTCGAGATGATTGAAGAAGTCTCTTTGTTTCTCGGTGGAGGACGGTGGAGCTTTGGAAGCCATGACGGTGGTAGCGGCGGAGAGAAAGGAGGCGGGTAAGTTTCTGTTTCTCCCAAATTGACCGGAGACTGGAGATTAGTTTGACAAAGAGCGTGTCGCGCGATAGAAATCAATATCGTTGCTCAAACGACATCGTTTTGGTGTTCTGAATTTGGTATAGTTATGCGTGCCATGAGATTCGGCAACGTAAAATGACGGGAGGAAGTCAGATAAAATGAATAATAATAATACTAAAATTAAGATAACAAGAGAATATGAGTTTGTTTTTCTCCAAATTTTAATTAAATAGAACAATTATTCCCCAAAACAATTATTTGATTTAGTTATACATTAATGTTTTAATTAAAAAGATTCTAAAGAATTATTAAAAAGATTCTAAAGAATTATTAAAGAATGGAGCAATATTTTGGTCTATAATGTGTCATGAATCCAAAACTTTAGGTTAAGTGAAACAATTTGAAGCATAGCCATGAACTTATAAATTTATATTTATATATGGTCTTAAAGTGAATATAATAAGTCCCTAAATTCTCGACTTTATATGTTGAAAATTTCTAAGTTTTCGAGTTTATCATGCAAAAATTTAACTTTGTGTCTAATAGGACTTATTAAATTATTTTTTTTAATCATTGTGCTATCTATTATTGAAAAAATTGAAAAACTAAAGGCTCAATAAGGCACAAATTGAGCCTTTTTATCTAATAAAATAATTGATTTATTTTTTTAAATAAGTTATTAGATACAAAATTGAAAGTTTATGGATTTGTTTGACATTTATAAGGTACTTATTAAATACAAAATTAAAAGTTTAGTGATTTAGTACACAATTTTAAAATTTGAGAACTTATAATTTAATATGTATGTAAATATAAAATACATTAAAGTATCATCTAAATTAAGTAATATCAAAATTATAATAACCTAAATTACCCCCCAAATATATAAGCAATGAAGGAAATATTATCTACATACCCTTGCATAAATAAAGAATAAAAAAGTTCTTGCCCCAGTGACTGCTGAGCCAAAGCATGTGAACGTTAAACATTTCGAACCCCCATTTTTAATTTAAGTAACGTGAATGAATTGAGGGGACCCATCTCCACGTGGATCCGCCCCTGTTGAAACAGCTCACTTCAACCCAAAACTAAAAATAAAAAAATAAAATTATTATAAAGAGAAAAAATATCAAACAATTTATATAGAAAAATTTAACTGTCTATTAGCGCAATAAACGCTTGAACGATAAACTTTGTCTCATTAAATTAAAAAATATCGGTTAGAAAAAAAAAGAATAATTTACTATGCAACAAATTGTGATTATACTTGGTGGGTTACAAAAGAGGAGTGGTAGGATGCACCGAATATTTTTCTCCAACAAATAGAGATTAAGAAAGAATTGAACATCGACTTCAAAAGAAGTAATACATGTCAATTATCACTTAATCATGCTCGTGGTCACATTGTATGTAAAATTCAAAAGAGGTAGGATGTACTCAATTTTGTATATAAAATTCTTACCCCAAATCTCGCCGTCACTAACACGCTGGCATGCGAGTTGAGTTATGCTTGTTTTAGCCGTTCAGCCAATACTTATATACTAGTTATAAAAAATGGTTGTTAAATAAATTTATTTAGAAAAAAACGTGCACTATTTTCTGGTTTACAAGGACTACCGAAAATATGAAATAAATAATAATGATATATACACTTTTTTTTGTTGAAGAATATATACGCATGATCTTTTATGGGCTGTTTGGGGCGCTGAGTTGAGATATTATGTCTAGAGATATGATGTGTGTGGAGTTTATATCTCTGTGGAGTTCATATGTCTGTGTTTTGGCTGTTTGGGTGCTGAGTTCATATGTCAGGACTATTTGGTGCAGTTTTTTTACATCAATAATTTGTTTTTATGATGATTGTTTTAGATTGAAAACTTGATAAATTGAACTACCTCAATTATGCTTGAAACTCTCCTTATTCTAGGTGAACCCCCACAACAACCATAAAAATAACCCCCATTAACAAATTTGAAGACTAACCCTAAGAAAACTAAACAGATTTGACTTGGAAAGAATTGATCAAAGATCAAGAAGAAAGGAGAATTTGTTCCTAACTTCAAGATTTCGAACTTTCCACAATATAATTGATCATATTAGATTGAAAGTTCTAAAACATGCATTCTAACACAATAATACAAAGAAAGCATAAAGTTTGAGAGATTAAACTCTTAAAATTTCATTCAAATTTAAAATCTTCTTTTAAAATGTGGAAATTAAAACCCTATTTAAACTAATTGAAAAAACACTATGAAAGGACACAACATTTCACTAAATTGTCTAAATTCATCTACATCCTTTCAACTATTCTAATAAATATAAATACATGAAATTAAATTGGATACATATGACATTAAATATGTGAATGAATCTGGTTATTTAGATTCATTATGACTCTTGGATGAAAATGTGTATCTTAAAACTTGAATGGTTGCCATTTTTCATCGAGGTTAGGAACATTAGCTTGAAAGTAACTCTTTGACACTCATGTCTACTTATTTTCTTATCAAAACTTTTTTATTCAATAATTCTACATATTTTTTTTAAGCACACATGTATTGTTGGTAGTTTTAGAAAATGAAGTGGTCGCCGGAGTTCGGCGTCAGAGGTAGTCACCGGAGTTTGGTCGCCGAAGTTGGTCGTCAGAGGTGGTCACTGGTGATGTAAGCTGTGTGCACTATTGTTGGACATGGTATAAAATGTCAGTGACATACAAAGTTTGCCTCCCAAACGATGAGTTGAGTTAACTCATCTCATCTCCTCACCCCAAACACCCCCTTATAGATATGCAAATTTATTATATGTGTCATTTATTCAGTAGGTGCATGTAAGAGAATAATGTAAGTTACTCTCTCTCTTTTCATGTTCAAAATCTATATAAAACTTTACTAAAAATAAATTTAATGCTGTTACATTTTTAAAGGGGGATTTTTAAAAATAGAAAAATAAAGGAAACTATTTACACAAAATAGCAAAATTTTTAGAAAGTTGTGATAGACGCTGATAGAAGTCTATCAGAGTCTATCAACGATAGAAATGAGAGAAATCTATCACTGATAAATGTTGATAGAAGTTTATCAATGTCTATCAGTATTTTTTTTGCTATTTTCTGTAAATAGTTTGACATTTTTTTTTATAGGTAAAAAGTTCCCTTTTTTAAACGTATTTTCCATACGAATAAAATAGATTTTGAATGATATGACCAATGTAATTTTAATTATTTTGAAAAATTAATCTAGAACTCCAGAGCATGCCATAAGTTGATGTAATAGTCAACCTTAATAATTTTTTAAAAAAAACAAATAAACAAGAATTAACTGACGTATAAGTTAAATATTAAATATAAAATTCGATATTTTGTACTTTATGATGTCTGTACTTTCACTAAAATTTAAAAAGTTTCATGTATAATCTCTCAAATGAATTTGAACCTACGACCTCTTAATCAAAAGTACAACATGTATATACCAGATGACTATAATCTATTGACATAAAGTATGTATTTCAACTAGAAAATTTACTCAACTTTGAATAGTAATTCTTTACCTTATTTGTTCTTATTATGATAAGATAAACGTTAGATTAATTTAGTTGACATGACCGATAAATAATGGGCAATTGAATAACACAGTTGATATGTCACTATTTTCTTCTACTATTTCAAATTCTATCGTCCTAACATTTGTCTAACAAACATGTTAGGTCGATATAAATTGACTATATATAAGAAATAACCAATAATCAAAATGGCACACTTAAAACATTGTAACGTTTAAACACAAAATAGATAAGACTGAATTTTGAATTTAATCTGAATATAAATCATGTTCAAACCGTTCATCAACCTAACCACGTGAGAAATTGTGTGGTCAGCAAGCTAGAAATAATAATGTTCAAGAAGACAACCCATGCGCAGTGAGCTTGAATCTGTAGCCAAGAGATGCAAAGACAAAACTTTCTTGTCTTTTATTACATTGTCAAATGTATTTATTAAAAGCGTGTGGTTGAACATGGAGCTTGTCGGGCACTGCCATAAACACAACCAACCAGCTCTCATGGCCCCCCCCCCCCCCCCCCCCCCCCCCCCCCCCCATTTTCAGTTCCATCCAATGGCAAAATGCAAGCAAATGGTTGAATTGAATTGAAACAGAGTTTGGATGAGGAAAAACAGAGCAATATGTGTTCATTTCAGTGTCTTAAAAGATCATATATATCAACAACTCCTTCTCATCATATGTTACATCTATCTACATAGTAATTGCTGACTTAAGAAACATCTTAGAAACTTGGGACTTTCTAAAATCATGCATTATAATGTAATAACAACAAACTAGGAAAATCATTGCCTGAAATGAAGTGAATGAAGCTCCCTCCCTCAACGACAGACAATGTATAAAGTAAAGTTTTTAACTTATAATATTGAATGGAATGAGCCATGACATGACATTTTCAGATAGACCATGAATCAATCAAAAGAGGGTTTCTTACTATTGTTATGTTTGTAAACCATTTCTTCTTCCGTTTAGCTTCGAGCCTTACTGCTGCCGAGTGTGAGCTCTAAATCCTCCAATCCGACGTCGTGGATCTTCTCCCCTTCCCAAGGCTTAACCTTGTAGCCCAAGAACTCAAATTCGTTTCCTCTTCCATTTTCTTTGATGAAACCACCGTGCAGAACATGCTGGTCAGCAGGTTTCACAAGGTTGAACGTGGGAGATGTTGGCATTGTTGATGCAGAAGGCGCATAGGCACGGAGAAGTGCCCATTGACTGGACTCATTGGTAGATGATTCAGATTCGTCACATTTGTGGATTGTGGTGGGAGTATGGAGCTGAGGGCGAGTCGGGCTAGCTGGAGCAGATACTGCAAAGAAAGGGTAATTCAAGGAGGACAAGGATTCTTTAGCAGTGACTTCCCAATTGGGGAATGGCTGTGGAGTTCTTGAGGCTGGGGATGAAAGGGGAGGGGTCACAGGAGCACTGTTTGAGATTCTAAGAGGAGGAAGCGATATGGGAATCGCTTGGCGAAGATAAGGAATGAGGTTCGACGGATTGTTGGCGTCGAAACGGGACGGGCTCGGGAAGGAGGAGGATGAGGGACTGACTTGGTAGGATCCCATAGGACTGGGGAATGAAGAAGACAATGGGCTTGGATTTTGGGAAGAATAAGGGGTGATTTTGGTTGAAGTGCCAACAATATCAATTGGGGGCGGCTTGCATCCCTGTAACAAGATAAAGCACAAAAGCATATATCATTTCATTTCTAGGGCACAACCAAAGCAGAATTGATCAAAATACATTAAGCTCCTCAGCTCAACTTAGTTCACAAATTTTCAACTAAAACCAAGTCAATTACAAAAACGAAATCCCATAGCGAAGCAATTGAAATGAATCGATCGACTTTCCAGATCGATCCCAGTGGCGAAGAGAACAGATCGAATTCAAACCCAATAGAGACAAGAACCAGTACATTAATCCTCGCATTCAGATCTACTAAGCCATTTGAAAATCAACATTCCAATTAGCAAGAAAAGAACAAAAAAGTGAGGAAGGAAGATCAGTTGAAGATAGAGAAAGCGAAAACTGACCTTCCGATAAGTAGTTCCGTCATCTTCGACGGTCCAACCAGCTTCAGCACAAAGGGCTTTAAGGACCTCGTTATTGTCACAGTGTTTAGGCAAATTGAAGTTTCCCTGAGCCCTGAGGCCGGAGTAAATCTTAGCTGCAATGGCTCTCCTCCGACGCTCTCTGGTCCGATTATTCTCCCGCTCCCTCCAAGACGGCTTCCGCCGGCAATTGGAGGCAGAAGTGGCGCCGTCGGAGGTCATTTTCCGGCGATCCGCCTTGAGAATGGGCGTGGGGAGAGTGAGTGTGGCGGGAAACAGAAAACGGGAGTGGGGGATTGGATTATTGGAAGAAGTTGCGAAGGGGTTTGGGTAATAAAGTGGACGGAAGAAATGGAGAATTTCAGAGTGGGAAAGAACATAAAGAAGAAGACGACGACGACTACGGTTTGATTGTCTTTGTCCTTTGACTTTGGGGCCCGCGTGATTGAAACGGTGGGGCCACGGGATCGGACGGTGATTATGACTCCACGTTAGACCACCACTAACACGCGTGATGAGTTATTTTTAGGCAAATTTATAAGTAAATAATTGGTTTAATCAGAAATTTGATCCTGTTTTGAAAAAAATTAGAATTTAGTCTTTAATAAAATCTTTATCCTTAATATTTTTCTTTGGAAAAAAAATAAAATTTAGTTTTTATGATTTTAAAGTTAGAGTTTAATCTTTATTGGTTAGTAAGACATCATAAATAGTTTCTATGATTTGATAAAATTTTCATACATAATCCATGACGGAAAGACTATTTATGAGTGTTTTATCAAACCACATGGACTAAATTCTAATTATAAGTCATAAGTATTAAATTCCAACTTTTTTCAAAGTTCAAACCATAGGATCAAATTTGCAACTTAACTTAAATAATTAATATATATCAAGTCATATCTTTAAATTTTGGGATTGTATTAATTAAAATTCTAAACTAACAATTGTATTAATTTAAATTCAAACATTCATAAATGCATCAATTTATATCTTTCATTACATTTTGTTTTGATAAACAGTGGCAAATCGATTTGAACTCTCAATCATGATTACCTTTGAAAATCGTTCACGCACTAATTCTAATTGTCTATTTTGTTAATTCGACATTTCAAGTAGTCTACACTACACATGTTTTTGCATTGACAATTGTCAAAGGTTTCTTAATAAATTGTATAGATTGAAACACCTTGGATGATTTAGTAGTTTAATAAAATAATTATAAGTCTCAAACAATGTCTATTGACCGAAATATGAATGATCATATAAAATAGATACATTTACAAAAGTTGAGACTTAAATTGATACAATTATTAGTTACTAATTTTAAATGATAAAACTCCTAAAAATTATAAGTATAAATTGATATTTTCTCTTAAGAAAATCACGAATTTTGTTGTTTATTTAAAAATTATCTATACTTCAAAATAGTTGCACTGTCATACTTTATACAAGACTATTTTTGGGGTTGAAATCAATTAGAATTTCAAAATAGAAATTGAGATATGAAGCAATAACTTAAAACAAAAATTGGAATGGAAACTCCATCATACTATTACAGTTCATCGTCACGTATGTTCTCGGTCTAAATTTCTATCTCAAATTCTATTGAATTTCTATGCAAAGATAATAAATATCACTATAATATTCCCAACTTTGAAAAAAAAAATATGAGGAGAGGGCATCAAATCGAGAATTTTTCTAGTATACGAGAGAGAGTACCATGCTCCTTGTGTTCACACTAAGATTCATAAATACTAGTTGACCCTACATTAATATCAATTGATCCCACCATATTCTTAGAAACAGGTTGACATAGAGAAAGTATGGAAGATCATAAAAAAAATTTCCCATCAAACTTCCTATTCCTTCCTTGAGTTAAATAACTACCGTCTAATTTTTATTGTCCTTAGATTTCAAAATATTATCTAATTAATCTTAGTCCATAAGTTCGAGTTTGTTTTCATTTTAACCCTTAAATTTCAAAATATTACAATAAACTCTTTTGAATTGAATTTTGTTTGAATTTGACCTTTAAATTTCAAGATTTATACTTTGAACTTTGAACCTTAATTTTTCATTAAATACTCATTTTTCGTCTTTAGTGTTAATTAATTTTTAAAAAATTATAATTAATTAAATTTCTCTGTTTTTCATCATTATTAAAATTAAAATTTAAAATTTCCTTCATACTTATTTTAAATTATTTAATAGATTACTGAAAGTGAGTAGTTACTTAAAAAAAAAAATCAAGGCTGGAAATGCAAGTCACACACAGGGATTTTGGGATGTTAAGTAAGCAAGTTGAAGTTTTAATCAAGAGATATATGACTAGAAAGCAACGACAATGACATGTTACATCAATTTAACTATGTAGGTAAAATTTTAACAATAAAAATACTCAATAAATGATTTGCATCCTTCATTAACAATATCAAATACACGTCTAACACTTTATCATTCAATAATTCATTCTTTATTAAAACTTCAAATCTTCAAATAATAATAGTAATAATAATGAAATTATCACTCATGTAATCGTAGTATTAAATCAAATCATGTGTTAATCCGAACATAGCTTGGTTAGATAAAAACACCAGCAACACTCTGATGCGAAATATGAGAGAGAAACAGAGATTCAGATTTGATTCCTCAGAACCCATATGCAAACTAGAACTACATGTAAAGATGTGAAGGGGAAAAGTGTGTAAAAATTTCACTGCAATGCGCTGTCCACGAGTTAAGAAAGGGACGTGAGGGGCAAATAAGGCTGGTCCCTCTATGGGGAGCACGTACATTCGTTCAGGCTCATGCCAATCAATAATAATCTGGCAAAGGATCAAAGCATGTGGCCAGTGGCCACCCCTTATGACTTCGATAAATGAAACATTAATCAAAAAGATCTCAGCAGGAGGGAGAGTTGCAGAGCTTACATGGAAAGCATAGCATGGCTATGTCCTTGTGAAGTATTTTGATTCCTGAAAGTGAAGGGGTTCATTCCCCCAAGAAAGGCATCCGGGATTCATCTCTCGAGCAAAAAGTTCGATGCAGCGACCAGGCTTCGGCCCCGGAACATACTCCTGCAGAAGCTCTGTATGGAAAGCAGAATGGAGGAATAGATGAAGGGTGTTGATCCCCGTATATGAATCCAAAATTTCATTCCATGCGAGTAGTTTCAGAGGACTTTTAAAGAAAGAAAGCACTGTTCATAGTGATACCTGCAATTGGTGGCTTCCTCGAGTAATCACCAGGAATGCTAATGATGACCTGATCTTTAGGTAAAATTTGCTCCAAATTTTTCACGCCTTCAACATCCTTTACTCACAAGTATTTTAAAGAAGTCAACATTAAATAAAAGTTTAACAGTGTGGAAAAGTTCGAACTAAATGGCATTAATCACTGGACAAAACTTACCTGCTTAAAACTGACCACATACCAAATTTTTAGTTATATCATTAAGTTAGAAATATGTGGTTAAATAATAGATTTAGTTTATGTACCTTTATGAATTATATTTTTAATTAGGGGGCGTTTGGGATGCAAAGTTGAGTTAAGTTGATAATTATTGTAGGTTGGGAGTAATTCGGGGAGTTGACACGAATAACGAGGTGAGAAATATGTGTTAATGCGAATAACGAGTTAATAAACCTTTTTAATTTTTAATTATTGGTGAATCAAGCGGTGGGTGGGTTTTTTTACCCAACCCAACTTGGGGGCCAAACACCCCTTTAGTGTCTACGGTAAACAATATCACTATGATGGCATGGCATGTTCGTTAGGCAGATTTTGGCTGAGCTGGTGCTACTTAACAAACAAGTAGGCAAACTAACAGGTATTTAATTTACATTAGCATTCTATTCACGACTAAGTAAAAGTGCAATCCAAAATTCAGATTGAATTTTTTAAAATCTAGAGACTAAATCCATTTATAATTCCACGAAAGTATACAAATTAATTCTTCTTCTTCTCTTGGTGGGCACAGTGTCTTGGGCATGCTTGTCCAGGGCGTATTTGCCTATGGCCGCATGCCCAAACCATCCTCAACCATGTCATATGTATGTCTTACTATTAATTTATCAAGTTGCTTTGTTGTATGTTGTGTTTTTATTTTTCTTGCGACGAGGTAGCACTTCCAGCGTGCAAGCCTGCCAGTCTAGTTTTTGCTTAGAATGTACTATAGGGGGAACACACCTGTCATCCCCCGACCAAGTATTGTTGTACTCTTTGCAATCAAAGCTTTTCCTTGCAATTGTCAGTCTTCAATGCTTTCTTTAAAGATGTTTTCAATGTTATTTCTCTCTCCCGTTTTATAAAACCATTTTCTCTTGAAACGGGCGGGGAGGCTAGACCCTATAGCGAGATTGTCCGCGATTTCCGGAATTGTACGGCTGACTTGCTTGCCGGGTTAGAGCAAGTGCCGCACAATCGCTCGTCTCGTGTTTGAAAAGTTGCGATTGTGACAAGTGGTATCAGAGCTTTGTTAGCTCCTCGGCTGGAAAATACCGCAATCATGTCGGCAGCGAAACAACTAAGTAAGTCGCAGTCTGAACGACTTACTGAGATAGAAGAACAGTGGCTGTATTTGAGGGAAGTGCCCGATGAGGTGAGATTCATTCAAGCCCGACTAGATGGGTTGGATGAAAAGGTGATGGAAATTGATGCACTGAATACTCGCATCGATGGGCTGCCGATAAACGACCTGACGCAGAGGGTCGATTCTCTAGAACACAGAGCTACTCGTCCCAGCAGTTTTGAACGTGGGGATAGCTCCACTAGCTCTGTCGCACACATGGAAGAACGTGTCGAAGAGCTAGATAGTTCTCAAAAGATCATGTTGAAGCTATTTAACGACCTAACTGATGATTTTAGGGTAACGATTGAAGCCATCAAAACTGAGATGGCAGAAATGAAGACTCAGGTTAATTTGACGATGCGTGCCGTAGGGAACCAACTCCCTAATCAAGCATGTGCCCAACCTAACAAGTTCAAGATCCCGGAGCCCAAGGCTTTTAGTGGGAACCGCGATGCCAAGGAACTTGAAAACTTCATCTTTGACATGGAACAATATTTCAAGGCAAGTGGGACCGTCTCGGAGGAGACTAAGGTTACTCTGGCCTCTATGCACCTTTCAGACGATGCAAAATTATGGTGGAGATCCAAGGTTAATGATATTCATGATGGTCGATGCACCATCGACACCTGGGGAGATTTCAAGAAAGAATTGAGAGCTCAATTCTTTCCCGAGAATGTGGAGTTCATTGCAAGAAGGAAGTTGAGAGAACTCAGACACACAGGAACCATTCGGGAATATGTGAAACAATTTTCAGCTGTTATGTTGGACATTAGAGACATGTCCGAGAAGGACAAAGTATTTTGCTTTGTCGAAGGACTAAAGCCATGGGCTAGAACTAAACTATACGAACAGAAGGTCCAAGACCTCGCTTCTGCCTTGTCTGCTGCCGAAAGACTGTTAGACTACAGCGGCGAACAAACCCCCCAAAGAAAATCTGTCCCCTCACCGAACTCGGGGAGTAAGGCCCCCAAGCCAAACCCTCCAAAGAGCTTCGGCTTTGACAAGAAGCCTCAAACCACAAGCGCAGGTCCCGCTCGAGGTCCCTACCAGTCAAACCCAAACCAATCAAGACCTATCGCTTGCTTTTTGTGTAAGGGTCCCCATCGAGTAGCCGAATGTCCACATCGAGGGGCCTTGACAGCGCTACAAGCCTCAGTACAATACGGTAATGAATCGGAGGCAGAAATTGAGATGGAGAAAGAGGAAGATGGGGAAACTCCCCGAATGGGGGCATTGAAATTCTTGTCAGCTATCCAGAAGAAAACATCCAGTCAAAAGGATGCCACGGAAAGGGGACTTATGTTTGTCGATGCAGTCATCAACTCCAGACCAGCTAAAGGCACCATGGTAGACTCAGGTGCGACCCACAACTTCATCTCTGAACAAGAAGCACGTCGTCTGGAGTTGAGAGTGGAAAAAGACACAGGCAAGATGAAAGCAGTCAACTCAGAAGCTTTACCAATTGTCGGGGTAGCCAAAAGAGTACCTTTAAAGTTGGCTGAATGGTCTGGGAACATTGATTTTGTTATTGTACGCATGGATGACTTCGATGTTGTACTCGGAATGGAGTTCCTCCTGGAACATAAGGTCATTCCGATGCCCTTGGCCAAGTGCCTGATTGTTACGAGCAGTACTCCCACTGTAGTCACGGCTAACATAAAACAACCTAGTGGGGTGAGGATGATATCTGCCCTACAACTGAAGAAAGGTCTCAGCCGAGAAGAGCCCACCTTCATGGCTATCCCGGTCGTGGAGGAGTCCATGGAAAAGAAGATCGTTCCGCTAGAAATCCAAGAAGTTTTGAGTGAATATACTGATGTAATGCCGCAAAATCTTCCAAAAGCTCTACCCCCTCGACGAGGGATTGACCACGAAATTGAACTTATCCCCGGAGCCAAACCTCCTGCGAAGAACGCATATCGAATGGCTCCACCTGAGTTGGCTGAACTCAGGAAACAATTAGATGAACTGTTGAATGCGGAGTTTATCCGCCCCGCGAAGGCGCCCTATGGAGCCCCTGTGTTATTTCAGAAGAAGAAAGATGGGACGTTACGACTGTGCATCGATTATAGGGCTCTAAACAAAGTTACGGTTCGCAATAAGTATCCTCTGCCGATCATATCTGACTTGTTTGACCAGTTGAATGGAGCCCGATACTTCACAAAGCTCGACCTCCGATCAGGATACTATCAAGTGCGTATAGCCCAAGGGGATGAGCCAAAGACTACTTGTGTGACTAGATACGGGGCCTTTGAATTCCTCGTAATGCCGTTCGGCCTTACCAACGCCCCTGCTACATTCTGTACTTTGATGAACCAAGTATTTCATGAATACCTAGATCAGTTTGTGGTGGTGTACATCGATGACATTGTCGTTTATAGCCCCACCTTGGAGGAACACCAGGTTCATCTTCGATTAGTCTTTGAAAAATTACGGCAAAATCAGTTATATGTGAAGAAGGAGAAGTGTGCCTTTGCTCAGGAACGGATCAACTTCCTTGGACATGTAATCGAATACGGAAAGATCGGAATGGATGATGAGAAATTACGAGTGATCGAGGAGTGGAAAGCCCCCACTTCTGTGACAGAATTGCGATCCTTCTTAGGATTGGCAAATTATTATCGCCGTTTTGTTGAAGGATTCTCAAGGAGGGCTGCTCCATTGACCGAGTTATTGAAGAAGGGAACGATTTGGCAATGGTCAGAAGAATGCCAGTCTGCCTTTGACGAGTTAAAGGCAACCATGACGAGGGGTCCTGTCCTCGGATTAATTGATGTGACAAAACCGTTTGAAGTTGAGACAGATGCTTCAGACTATGCTCTCGGGGGCGTCCTCCTTCAAGAAGGTCACCCCGTGGCCTATGAGAGTCGAAAGTTCAATAATGCAGAAAGGAGATATACCGTCTCCGAGAAAGAGATGCTTGCCGTAGTCCATTGTTTGAGGACGTGGAGGCAATACCTACTGGGATCATGCTTTGTCGTGAAGACCGACAATAGCGCAATATGCCATTTCTTCAGCCAGCCAAAGTTAACTTCCAAGCAGGCACGGTGGCAAGAATTCTTGGCAGAGTTTAACTTTAAATTCGAGCACAAGACAGGAAAGAGCAATCAGGCTGCCGACGCCCTGAGTCGGAAAGGCGAACACGCGGCCTTGTGCATGTTAGCCCATCTTCACTCGAGCAAGATTGATGGTTCAATGCGGGACATTATCGGAGAATACCTTCAGAAAGACCCTTCTGCCCAAACCGTCATGGCCTTAGCTAGAGCCGGCAAGACCCGACAGTTCTGGATTGAAGGGGACTTATTGTTGACGAAAGGGAATCGATTATACGTTCCTAGAGCAGGAGACCTAAGGAAGAAGCTGCTACATGAATGCCATGACACCTTATGGGCAGGCCACCCGGGGTGGCAAAGAACGTATGCGTTGTTGAAAAAGGGCTACTTCTGGCCGAAGATGCGAGACGACGTCATGCAGTACACCAAGACTTGCCTCATCTGCCAGCAAGACAAGGTCGAGAGAGCGAAAATCTCTGGGCTCCTCGAACCACTACCAGTCCCTACCAGGCCATGGGAAAGTGTATCCATGGATTTCATTACTCATCTCCCAAAGGTCGGCAATCATGAAGCCATTTTGGTCATCATCGATCGGTTCTCAAAATATGCCACCTTCATTCCAACTCCCAAACAATGTTCAGCTGAATTGACGGCCCACTTATTCTTCAAGAACCTGGTGAAATTGTGGGGCGTCCCGACGAGCATTGTTAGCGACAGGGATGGTAGGTTCATTGGTACATTTTGGACCGAATTGTTCTCCTTCCTAGGGACAAGCCTTAACATATCTTCGAGCTATCACCCCCAGACTGATGGCCAAACGGAAAGATTTAATTGTCTGCTCGAAGAATATCTATGCCACTTCGTTGACGCGCGACAGAAAAATTGGGTCCAATTGTTAGATGTGGCTCAGTTTTGTTTCAACTGTCAGACAAGTTCGTCAACAGGGAAGAGTCCCTTTGAAATCGTAAGTGGAAGGCAACCGGTGTTACCTCATATTCTCGATCATCCTTACGCAGGAAAAAACCCTCAAGCCCACAACTTCACGAAAGAGTGGAAGCAGACCACCGACATCGCACGTGCTTACTTGGAGAAAGCCTCCAAGCATATGAAGAAGTGGGCAGACAAGAAGCGTCGACCACTCGAGTTTCGAGCCGGAGATCGAGTTCTTGTAAAGTTGAGACCGGAACAGATCAGATTTCGAAGCCGCAAAGATCAACGGCTTGTCAGGAAATATGAGGGTCCCGTGGAGATTCTGAAGAAGATCGGGAATGTTTCGTATAAGGTAGAGTTACCTACATGGATGAAAATCCACCCAGTAATTCATGTAAGTAACCTAAAACCTTATCATCCCGATCTGGATGACGACTGCCGCAACACCACAATCCGACCGGGGATAGACTTGAAGCAGAAGGAAGACAAAGAAGTTGAAGAGATCCTTGCTGATAGGATCAGAAAAGTTGGAAGACCCACACGGAGAGTTCTCGAGTTCCTTGTCAAATGGAAGAACCTCCCTGTGGAAGAAACAAGTTGGGAGCGTGCCGACGACTTGGATTCCTGGAAGCAGAAGATCGAAGAGTTCAAGCTCCGCCAGTCGACAGGGACGTCAACTGTTTAAGTGGGGGAGAATGTCTTGGGCATGCTTGTCCAGGGCGTATTTGCCTATGGCCGCATGCCCAAACCATCCTCAACCATGTCATATGTATGTCTTACTATTAATTTATCAAGTTGCTTTGTTGTATGTTGTGTTTTTATTTTTCTTGCGACGAGGTAGCACTTCCAGCGTGCAAGCCTGCCAGTCTAGTTTTTGCTTAGAATGTACTATAGGGGGAACACACCTGTCATCCCTCGACCAAGTATTGTTGTACTCTTTGCAATCAAAGCTTTTCCTTGCAATTGTCAGTCTTCAATGCTTTCTTTAAAGATGTTTTCAATGTTATTTCTCTCTCCCGTTTTATAAAACCATTTTCTCTTGAAACGGGCGGGGAGGCTAGACCCTATAGCGAGATTGTCCGCGATTTCCGGAATTGTACGGCTGACTTGCTTGCCGGGTTAGAGCAAGTGCCGCACAATCGCTCGTCTCGTGTTTGAAAAGTTGCGATTGTGACACACAGCATACAAAGATGCTTCCTATGTAGGTTAAGTTATTTCCTTAATTAATTCAGATGTTCTTTTCTTTTCTAAATCAGACATTGTATTGATACCTCACCATAACAATAGCCCAAGAGAAGGCATTCATACGGCCTGTGATGGAAGAGATCTAGATCACTGATCAACGAACCATCTGCTTTGACCTGTAATATGCAGGTAGGTAAAGGTCAGAACAACTTGGGGAGAGATGGGGAAGGAGAGAGGGACAAAGAAGAGAAACACGGACCTTCAACCAGTAATAAGTGGAAATATGTATGACTCCCCATGCAGGAAACATTTCCAAATCAATAAAACGATGGAACTTTTCTCTGTTTGTCACCCACAAGGCAACCAGTGCTCCTTTGCTATGAGACAGTTTCTTAATAGGCAGAGCTAAGAAATATCGATTTGGCAATGTAGGATACCTATTGTGATTAAATGGAATGCATTAATTGTCCACAAGTACAAACATATTAAACAATAATGGCAAGAAGGTACAGCAAAACCATATTAGGATGAATGGCTACAATGAGGTTCTTACAACATACAGTGAAAGTGGAAGGGCAGTAAATTTGTTTTTCCGGCTAGATATTCCAGTACTATTGACAATATCCCAATAGTTTTAGTAACATGTTAACAAGAGATTACAAACTTCAACAATGCTCGGCAAACATAATCAGTTACATCAGATTTCAACATCTGGACAGAATGAATATTCTAATGAAACTTGCACAAGAATAAAAATGTCACTTTTTAATATATTTACTTAAATAGCAAATATGTTTTAATTTTCTTAAGATCAACCTGTGATCTACTATTACAAGGTCAATCCAGCAGGCAGTAAGTTATCAAGAAAATACGACCATTAGTGTCAGTAATTTGTCAACAACAATAAGGATTTGCTAACCGATGATCTATATTTAATGGGTTTGACTATTACATTTAGGAATCAAATCTTTACAATTCTAAATAATTGAATTACTGCATCTAGGTTTATTGTAGACTAATTTCTCATGATCTTTACATTTTTTTTTTTAAACAGAAACGAACTTTTCAATCATGATCTTTACACTTCAAAACTCTAAATGCATAGGAAGCCTTAAGTCATCTGAAAAACGCTGGGAAACTTTAAAATGATATGGAAATGAATAAGCTATAGCATACTTCGATTTTTGTTGAGCGCTTCCATTTTCCCATGGTGGATCAATCACAATAAGACTGAAGCCAGAGCTAGCTTCAGCTGCATAGCAACCAAAAACACAATCAGACAATTCCCAATAAGAAGATGACACAAAGTTTCCATAAGTGTGTATATATACATATATGTATCCATAACTATTATTCCTAAACCAACATTAATCCCCACAAGTATTTCCTCACGGCTCTACATAACCCTAAAATTAAAATGGGAAAAGGATGATATCTGATGGCAAAACTGGGAGAAAGCAATCGCATTGTTATAGAATAAGGGACAGAAGATTTAAGTGACGAAGACCAAATGTTCAAAACAGAAGAACCTCAACCAACTCCCCTTTTATTGGGCTTTTTTTATGTGCTTGTTATTCTTTCATTTTTCTCAATAAAAGCTCGGCTTCTTATTTATTATTTTAGTTAACTAGAGATCAACTGAATTTATTGTCTTTTTTTATTATTATTTACTGTCAACTAAGTAATTTTCTTTAATGAAATTTACTGTCAACTAAGTAAAAAAGTCAATGATCTTACTATAATAAATTGCATGAATGAAATGCTCAATCATTTGGAAATTAGACGTAAAACTAGAAGTCTAAAACATGAAGACATGCGGACCTTACCAGGAATAAGGTTGTGAACCTGCCTCAAATCAGACTTGTACATGGAAACAATACAAACAGTTTCGTGTAAGACAAACTTAGAACTAAACCTAACAAATCTTAGAAATGAAGGCATCTGAAATATCCCAGATGACAGAAGTACAAAACAGTGCTTATTTGACATCTGAAAACATTCGGAGGTTCTTTGTGAAAAATAAAGATTAGTTTGATTGGAAGAGAAGGAGAAGGTCAAATCAACTTGCAACATTTGAAAACAAAAAACAGCTAATATTGTTTGGATAACCAATTACACTTCTCAAGAACACCAAAAAGTAAATGAAAATCCTTCATTAATAAATGGCCCCAGAAATCAAAAAATAGAAAAGATGTTGACAAGGTTGCCACCATACCATGTAGAAACAACTTTCGCGAGGCAATATATATCGATGATCAAGAAATTCAGCTTCCACCTCATCAGATGTCTCATTGACAACCAGGTTATTGAATAAAGGAACTACTCTGTGCTTGAAAGAGGATCCTGAAGCAGAAGGGAAGCACATAAATTGTCAGGACTTTGTAAACACCACTAAAGAAGGAAGTGGGTGGAGCCAAAAACACTGGAAGATTAGTTTGTCAAAGTTATTTGCCCCCTTATGAAAACTTTTGGCTACACATCCAACAAGCATAGTGTTAAGTAGCAACTTAGCACATAATTCAAAAAATGTCATATTCACACAACGCAGGAACTTAGCCCAAAGTTTACCAGGTCAATATTAAAGCTCCAGACTGACCAAGACATAAAAACCATTAAGAAAGAACCAAATTTTTACCAGGCGCTATAAATTTTTATCAGCATGGAGTAGCTACTATGAGTTGGAAGTAGATGAAATGAAATTATGTCCTAACAAAAAGTATAATCCAAAATGTAATAAGAGCATGAATCATATAAAGACAAAATGCCTTCCCATTAATTGACCAACCTCCAACTTCACTCGACTGATTGGACTCAGGGAGTTTGAGAGTTATCTCATACAAAGGCGCTTGCCAAATCCGTCCGTGTTCAATCAATGATTGTTGATCACTGGGCAATTCTAACCATTTGCTTCCCCCTGAAGAACCAAACTCACGGTTTAAAATGCTCATTTCCCTCAACAGATCAGTAGCTTGCAATAACGACGCGTGTGCCTTTAGTAACAATGGCTTTGCCACCTGCAGCACGGGAACACCACAAAATATTTACTGTTGCAGAAACATTGATAATCATCTTAATACAATGCAGTTTCAATCCCAGCACCAACAACGATTCCGTATAATGAAATCAAATTACAAATATAGAAACCTGGTGGCGTTGATCGGCAGCACGTTCTTTCTCGTTTAAACAGCGGAGTTTCTTTTCCTTCCTCTTTCTCTTCTTTGCATACGATAAACAATCCTTGTTCTCTAATCCCTTCCTTTCGTAATCGAAGAATCGTGAGTAGTAACCAGCAGAAGAAACCCTAAACCGTGAGTACGAACAATTCAAAACACGAACTGGGTCTACGAAAATGAAATTCGAATCCTCGAATCGATAAGTTCCAGACTCCAAAAATACAGAGAGTTCATCCCTCGCTAAGCGATCCTCCATTTTCTCAAAGTCTCACTGTCAACTGTCGCTGACTACTGCCCAGTGTCGCGCGGGAGAGTCTTCCCTCTGTATGTCCACCGACGGCGAACCGAACCGGACGATGTTCAGCGGTCGAACAGTAAGCCGACCACGCGACGGTCCAGCCAGACCCTATTACGTACGGAACGGAAAAAAGAAGGTCCTGGAATGAACTAGAATGGTTCCAGGAGATTCCCGACCTCTGGATGGCACGTAATCATTTTTATCCGACTAAGTTTCAAAAGTTTTTATTGTTTTTTTTTATATTTTGAAAAAGTACGGATAGCCGGTTGTCGGGCAGTTATGATCTAATATCGTGGGGGATTTCCTATGGCTATTTTGGTAATTTGGTTTGGCTTTGCGTAGCCTCGTGAACTCGAATTAACGATTTTACCCCTACCCGCGTGGTTTTCCCGTTAAGCGGAAGACTGAAACGGAGAAAATTCTTGTTAAACAAGTATCAATTTATACTCCTCCAGCCATTTAAATTTTAAATTAATAATTATATTAATTCAAACTCTACACTTTAAAAGTTGCGTTAATCTAAATTTTTATAAGTACATGAATTTAAATCTTTGTTGTGTTTTATTTAAATAAACATAATGTTATACTTGTAATTTTATCATTTTAATTTCTAAACTTATATAAGCGAGTAAATTTAGAATCTCAACTAAGATATATTTGAAAACTATTCATTTAAATGTTAATCGCCAATTTTATTAAATCAATATTTGTAGAAATCTGCGCACGTATAAGAATTTATGTATTGACGGTTTTCAAATATCATCCTAATAAATGTTCTAAATTGATTCACTTATGATAATTTATAAATTTAGTTGAACAAAATTAAATGTTTTGCATAATATTTTTCAAACTAAATTTAAAGGAAGGTGTAAATTAATACATTTATGAAAGTTCATATTTAAATTGACTTATGAAAGTTCATAGTTTAAATTGATACAAACTTTAAAGTTCATCGTTTAAATTAATATAATTATTAATTTAAGGTTTAGATTCATACAATCCCAAAATTCAAGGTATAAATTGATATTTGTTATTTTTTTCTTTCTTTAAAATTTTTAGTTTTTTTCATAATCAAGCATTGTCATGATACCTCGCCATAGAATCTCCAAAATTTAAGGTACTCATATTGGTTTGATTGGTTTAGTGATTATGATTTCAATTTATTGTTTTAAAAACCCAAATACTAACTAAAGACATTATATTATCCATTAAGATGGTGGATGTTTGAATTTTACCTCACTCACTTTGTTATATGTGTTGAAATTAAAAACATTATTTTTAGAACTTTCAATTGATTTTATAGTTTGGTAACCATTTTGTTTCTTGTTTTTGTTTTTTAAAATCAAGTCTATTTCCTCCCAATTTCATACATTGATTTACATCTCTCTTTAAGTACAATAGTTGAATTATTTGTCAATTTCAAAAAACAAAAACAAGTTTTCAAAAGCTACTTTTTTTAGTTTTTAAATTTTGGCTTTGTTTTTTAAACAATTTTTGGACAAATCTTTTTTACTTTTGTAGGTTTCAGAAGAAAAAAAAAAAATCATTTTGTGTATTTCACAATTAAATGCGTCTATTGGTATTAATATTATTATGTATATATTTTAAAAAATCGGGCAATACTGTTATGTAAAATTATAGCCCATTAAACTACTCATATAATTAAAATATATATTTATTTTAAAAAAAGTACAATTAAGCCTATGCGTAGAAAGCCCGTTCTTTTTTTACATGTGACATTTTCCTTTTTCAAATAGTCCGTACCGAAGTCAAATGAATGAATTAAAAGTTTTGTTTGATTTTTTTTTTTTAAAAAAAAGAGTTCTGTTTGAAATATATCATACTTTTGAAACTTTTAAAATCATATAAACCTCTATTTTAGTCCGACAGTATAAAACTGAAAATACGAGGCATTTTAATCAAATAAAAAACCAACCAAATGAAATAAGCGAAATGGTTGTTGAATGAGAAATTTTGGCCAACCAAATTTTGCCATGTCATCAAAAGCCCGAGCCAAATGTGAAAATTATAAATTGGATCGGGCCGATTAATTAAAATCATTTCGGTCCAAAGTCCAATACAATTCAAACCCATTATAAAATTTTGGGCCAAAAAAGATATTGGGCCTAAGCCCAAGCCCACAAGCAAATAGGCCCAAGCTCACCTAAAACTCATGGAAATCCTCTCTAAATAGAGGTCATTCTCCTTCATTTAAGAAGGTTGGAAGCATTTGGCAACGAAGTGCTGAAGACTTGAGATGGAAGCTCTGAATATTTCAAGACTCTGAAGCTCCAATTGATCTCGAGTTTACAACTTCCTGAAGATGGAAATAACTGAAGGTTAAAGCTCTCAAGCTCCAAAGAACTGAAGATCAAAGCTCTCAAGATCTGAAGACCAAAGCTCCCAAGCTCACAAGTTCTGAAGATTAAAGTTCTCAAGTTCCAAAGAACTGAAGATTAAAGCTCTCGAGATCTGAGGACCGAAGCTCCTAAGCTCACAAGCTTTGAAGATTGAAGCTCTCGAGTTCCAAAGAACTGAAAATCGAAGTTCTCGACCTCTAAAGTTCTAAAGACCTGAAGACTGAAGACTGAAAACTTAGGAGGCTAAAACTCCTTAAAGCTCTTAAAGTCAGAAACAAGCCAGAGGCCGATCCAAGCTGATCAACAAGCCATAGGCCGATCTAAGTCGATCATCAAGCCCAAAGGTCGATCGTCCAAGAAGATCAACAAGCTCAAAGGCCGATCATCCAAGAAGATCATCAAGCTCAAAGGCCGATCATCCAAGAAGATCATCAAGTCCAAAGGTCGATCATCTAAGAGGATCAACAAGCCCATACGTCGATCATCTAAGTAGATCAACAAGCCCAAGAAGCAAAGTTTTTTTTTTTTTTTAGAGAAAGAATCAAATGATTATGTATTAGAGATTGTGTTCATACTTTGCACATAAAAATAAGTGGGTACATAGTTTTTGCATTGAATATTTTATCCTTGATGCATTAAAAAAAATTCATTTAGATCATTCCATACAAAGTTTGTAAATATTTGTTAATGAAAAATTATGTATCAATACGTTGTTATTTTATTAATCTTTTCTCTCTCTCCATATATATATATATACACTATACTAAAAGAGACTAAGAGAGAATAATTTTTAACTTCCTTCTTTGTCTTTAACTTTTTGGATAATGACATTTTTACCTTTGCATTCACACTATACAAATTTATTTTGTTGAATGAAGAGATATGATTAGATATTATGAACATGTAATCATTTACAACAAAAACAAGACATGTAACTTTATTTGAAGATGTATGTAAATATAACTCAAAAAATTATTTGAAATTATATTTCACGATTGTTTGGTTTATTTAATTTGAATTTAATGTTCATGGTTAATATTTTGACAAAGTAAAAACTGTAAATAAAGTTTTAAAGAATTGAATATTAATTATCAAAACTAAAAAATAATATTTCTCCCATCTATAAAACTTTTAATGTTTTAGAAGGTACATCTTGATTTCAAATTATAATAATAAAAAAAAAATTTAAAACAAGATCTCAAGCGTATATCATTATTAAAATTATTGATAATTTATTTATACTCGAGATTATTTAAAATGACCGAAATTTGTTGTTAATTATCGATATATAAATAATTAAAATAATAAGTCTACATTGGTTCATATAACTAAATTCCACTAATTTAGTATTACTTTATCAAACATTGTAACTAGTTTTTTTTTAAAAAAAAAATTAAAATTAAAATTGATCAAGAACAATTTTACTTAATTTCACAACTAATTTTTTTAAAAGCACAACTGTCAACAATTATTTTAAAATTTACAACAATTTCAAACTAAGCCTTAATTATATAACAAATATCAATGCTGAAATATATAAATTAAGACATCAACTATTATATTACACCATTTTTTTTTCACAACAAATATATGATAAAAGGGACCAGATTTTTTACATTAGAGAAGATAATACGTATTTTATTCATCAAACTATGTTGAAAATTATGTTTGAATTCACGATATTACACGTGCACCTAAAGTTGGTGATAGGAAAATAAGTTATATTTATATTTTTATATTTTTATATTTATGCGAATGACCAAAACAAAGGAATTAAAAATTCATATATTTCAACTAATATCATTCCAGATAATTTTTATGATATTGTACGAAACGACGTTAAAATATAAGTATTTTTACTAAATTTGATAAATTCTTAAACGTTCAATAGCACTTGGCAAAAAATTTAATTATAAAAAATATTTAACGGATGTCTAAAGTTTTTCATAATAGCTTTCTTTAATTTTTTTTACTTTTAAAAATTATGCTTGTTTTCTCACAAATTTAAAGATAGTCATTCTAAAAATGTATACAAATTAAAAATATAAATATTAAAAGAAAAAACACATCATTTTAAACTATATCATGTTTGATAATAATTTTGTTTAAAATTTTTAAAATTTATGATAATTTTATCTTTAATTTCATATTATGAATCTCACTTCCGAAGAAACACTTTGACATCTTAGTTAAATATTAAAACTAATAAGTTTTTTACAACTATTTATTTTAATTTTCTAGATGATATCTTAAAATATTAATAAAAAGTGATGAAACAATGAAACTTATAAATGAAAGTAACTATTCAATTTATTAAAATCCAAATGGTTTTTTTTTTTTTTTTTTTTTCATTTTAAGTTTTCCAAGTAAAAGTAGTGTATAAAATAGCGAAAAAAAGACAAAATGATTTTTCAATCTGATGTCCATATATGTCTTTCGCTTATATTTATATTTAAAAAAAATAAAAAAATACTCACTAGATACGAAATTGAAACACTAAAGTTTAAACACCCGATTGGCAAAATTTTGTAATTTTGAAAAAAAAGCTAAAAATCAATACTTTAAAATAAATTAATTTGGATGGATAAAATAAAATCATAAAGTAAAACAAACACTCTGCCGAAGTATACAAGTGACGAGAGAGACGTGATGCTTTTCCCTTCCTTAGCAACGAGCAGGAAGGGCAGGAAGGGCAGGAAGGGAGGACTATAGAAGGTGGAAAATTACTAAAGTGGGCAGGACGGGCAGAGGGTCCACCGACCGGAGCCCATCCGCTCTCATCTCTGCAGTGACTGAGCTAAGGGCGATGACGAAGTCCATCGTTAATCAACTCCTTCAGTTTGACCACAACCATTACTAAATTAACTAAGAAAAACTCTTAACTGTGTGCGGAATGCAAAGGGGATTAGCGTAACCATGGTTGGGTTTTCACGGCCATCGCTAAAGCTATAAATACCCCCTCTCCCTCCCTTTTCGGACTACAGACGCCATTAAGCAAAGGAAACCAGTAGACTTCCGGTGACTCGCGTCTCCCGTTCTCTGGTCGACGATTTTCCAGGTTAGAATTCTCTGATCCGCCCCCATTATCTGGATCATTGTATTATTATCTGTAATTCTCTCAAATTTTTACTTGATTTTCCGATTCTGCTTGGTTCTTAGTTGCATTTCATGTTTGGATGGTGATGATTGAAGGATCGAGTGAAAGGAAGGGTTTATTTCTTGTAATTGAGTGATGGGTTTGTTTCCTTTCTACCTGTAAGATCGAAATTATGTGGACGAGATCATTGATCGAGTAATTCGCTGATGATTTTTGAACGATAGAGTGAAAGGAAGAGTTTATTTCTTGTAGTTGAGTGATGGGTTTGTTTTCTTTCTACCTGTAAGATCGAAATTATGTAACTTTTATGTGGATGAGATCATTGATCGGGTAATTCGCTGATGATTTTTGAACGATGCTTGATCTGGGTTTCTTGTCTCTTTATTTACTGATCAATCAATATACGTCTTGCTTGGATTTTAATTTGCAAAGTGAAATTCAATGTTTGTAATATTTAGTATTAGTTCCAATGACTTAGTATTGCTAAAAAGCTTCTATGTTTCTATTTTGATCATTTTCTGTTCACTCCTAATTTTCCATTCTTGTCTATGATTTAAATCATGATTTTTCATGAAGAGATGTGCCAAACTTGTATGGAGTTGCATACCCGTGCGGCTTGATCATTTGTGCATCATCATTTAATTATTTTTTCATGTAAGAAAATTCTTTTGCTTATAGATCATCAACTCATAGTTAATATTGGATCAATTTGTTTCGATTTCGAAGTTTACTTGAGTTTCTTCTTATGATAGCCTTCTGGAACAGCTCTAGACAAAATTAGACCAGACTTCTGTCTTCTCCTTGGTATTGGTTACCATGACTCCTTCACCAGTCACCTCTTCGGCTATACTTGATTTCTTATCCACTGACAAGGAGACTTTTTCAGCATTACGAGGTATATTGAGCGGAGGCCCTTTTCCAGCAAATGTCTATGGTATAAATCCCTACCAGTTTAAACCTGAAAACCTACCAGGTACCTCTTATGTCTTCCTTGTCACAAGAATTCATGTTTTTAATTTCCTCAGCTTTCTTGAGAAATGAAGTATTGGGAGGACTGGATATATATGATGATGTTCTTCAAGAGTCTGGGCCTCTTGAAGTGCTTTGGGTTGAACATTGTAATTTTCGGTTTATATCATATAAAAATTTCAATGTTAATTCCTTCGTTTTTCAAAATTGGGTCCTATCACAAATTCTTGTGTCAAAGTAAAGATTTTCTTTTTTGGAACAAGAAACAGTGCCAAAGTAAAGAAGTATGGATTTACCGTATTAGACGAGCTTGTTTAAATTTCAATGAAGCTTAAGGTACTTTTTATGTCCAGGTGATGTTTGGTATTACGTTGAGCGCAATGGGAATGCCGACTCAAGTTTTGGTCCCTGGAAACCAAAGGGTGGAGATTGTAAACTGTATTCAGATTCTTCTTTCACTGGATGGAGAACAACTTATGAATATTATGAAGGTCAAGCACCTCATGAGTGTAAAACAGCCTGGGTTATGCAGAAGTACTGGATGAGTCAGACAGACCTGTGTGAAAACAGCAAGCAAAAGGTATATCCTGCAATCTATTTGCCAAAAAGTTTATTAGCTGACGTTTCCCTATAAATTTTTTTTCCTACCCAACCTGCCAGTCAATTGCTTGTTTGGTTGGGCAACATGCAGGAAACCAGCTCACTTTGCAAAGTCTTTCTTGGAGATGAACAATTTCAAAACCATGAAAAGATTCAGAAAATTGAAATCTCAATTATTCTCAATTCAGAACTCAACAACTTAAATCATCAGTTGGCTGTTCCAGATGGTTCGACTTCGAATAATATGGCAAATGGGTCCACAAGCAAGTCTGAGGTAGTAGTCATTATACCCCCTGTATTTTGATACGCGCTGATGACCATGCTCTCTTCCTAAAAGTTGATATGAGACTGGATTTGTAAATCTATTTGCTGCTCTCTTTTTTACCCTGTTTTTACTGTCACCAGAAACTGATCACTCCCATCAATTCCCCATTTCCTTCTCTACTTTGGTACAGAGTTGCAAATGGTGTCTTTATTTTCAGTTAATGACAACTGATGTTTTGTAGATGAGTGAAGATGACAAGATAGTAGAATTGGCAGTTGCAGGAAAACCCTTGGGTCGTCATTTAGAAGAGATCCTTCCTGAGAGGGATGATTTTTCTGAAGGCGACTACTTGGAGTTGCTGGATTTAGATAACCCAACATCTCCATCATCAAGTTCTGAAAATTCTAGTTGCTTGACTATGTCATCGGATGACGACTTTGATATGATGGATGTACTACGTGACGCAGAACGTGACATTAACCATGACAGGGCACAAAGAGATGCTGCCTGCATCCGTTCCTCTGCGCCCTCCAGAATAAAGAAGGAGGTGGTGCATCAAGGGGCTTCAGGTTTGTCAATTTATTTTTCTCATCCTCCTGCCGTTTACCTTCCATTTTATGCACTCTTATGAATCTAATAGGAATGGTGTTAGGGTGTTAGAGGAATATTAAGGATATATTAGTAATTAGTTTGAGAGTTTGTTAGGCTTGTTGATTATATAAATAGAGTAAGTAGAGAATGAAGAAGATAGGTAATATTTTGGAGTATGTTATTTTTTATCTTTCAAATATATTCGGGTTCTATCAGAATCAAGAATAATCTGTTTAGAATTTGAAGGCAGAACAGAACATTCTGATACATGGTTACTGAAAAACCAACAGCGGTAGAGAAAAGTATTCATGAATAGTCATTTGCTAATATTTCTCTTGATAAGTGGCCCTGCCCTTTTGTTTGTCAATAATAGCCTCTCACCTGCTTACTCAAGTAGTTATTTTGACGAAAAATGTAAAATTTTCATTATGGTTTCAGCCATAGATTCACCGTTACGAAATCTGTACTCACTTGCAAACACGTAACTTCTCTTCGTGCTCTCTCCTGCTATATATCTCCTGTTTACGAAAATTACTATTCTTCTTGTACACAGAATCTCTTGTGAGCATCAGAAGAAGCCACTTGCCAGCAAAAGAGAATCTCAAAACCGATTCTACATTATCCAGTTCAGGGCGCATAGAACCAGACTTGAAACTTCCTAGCCAAAGTGAGAAAGAAGGCTACAGATTGAAAGTTGCATCAAGTTCTCACAACAAACTGCTCTCAAATGGTCAAGAAACAGCTGCGGATGGAGGTAAGAAGAAAAAGAAGAAGGCAGTTGGCAGCAGAATGAAGAAGATTCAGAAAAAGTATTTTTGCTTCATTCCATTTTAGATCTTCTCAATCATCTTACACTTAGCATTATCTCACACGTATAGCACAGAGCAGTTAAGAGTAAGTTAATAATGGCAATAGAGTAACAATGGCTTTGACTTTGAGCAGACTACTGAAACCTTATAAGTCTGTCTGCAAAACCATAGCTTAAAACTATCTTGTTTGTTTGAGTTTTTTGGTTTTTGAGTGTGTAGTGTAAAGTTAGAACAGGGGTTCTAGAGATGAGATGTTCTGTAGTTGATATGACTTCTTTCTTAGAAGACATAACATTTAAACTGCTCGAGTTGACTTCATCTATTTAACTTACTGAAGTCAATGTAATTCCAGCCCACCATTGTATTGAATTCTTGGGATTTCTTTAGATTACATTCTCCTGTACTTTTTTTATTTTTTAGGTAATTATCTTTTTTTTTTTAGAATCCTGAAATTCACTTTGAAGTTTGATCATGTAAATTTGTAATCAAACATCTTAATATATTTTTTAAAAAATTGTATATATATTTGTCATTATAAATAGAGGAAATTTTAAAAAATAGAAAAATAAGAAAAACTATTTATACAAAAAAGCAAAATTTTTAGATAGTTATGATAGACGTTGACTGATGTCTATCTGTATTTTTTTTTTTTTTTTTTACTATTTTTTATAAATAATTCTCTAAATATTTTGTCAAATTCACCCTTATTTCTTTATTTTAGTTCATGAGAAAATTATTAGAATATGACGTAAATCGTTAGATGTATGAGAGATAAATCATAAAAGAACTTTGAATTCAATAGATTTTTAGATTCACAACAAAATATGAAGAGAAATATAAATGAAGGGATGTGTGGGGATGTTTTATTTATTTATTATTATGTTATATAAACATAATTTTGTTGTGGAAGAAATTTGTGTCTTTAAGGAGAGGCATGATAAATTACTCTCCTCTTTTTTCTTTTAAAATTTTCAATTTTAAGTTTAATAAGAAGGGATATGTGAGTATTTTATTTTTTCTTTGTTTATATAATTATGCTTCTAATTTAACATTTATAAGCTACTAAAAAAAAGTAACTTCTTTTTACATGCCCAGGGTCTTTTTTTAGATTTTTTTTCCTTACAAAAATTGATTTTATATATATATATATATATATATATATATATATATATTTTAATTTTTAATAGTAGACAAATAAGAAAAACTGTTTACACAAAATAGCAAAATTTTAAATAGTTGTAATAGGTGCCGATAGATCTATCATGGTCTATCAGCTATAGAAATAATAAATGTCTATCAATGTCTATCCGTGTTTTTTTTTTTTTTTTTTTGCTATTTTCTATAAATAGTTTGACATTTTTTTTATCGGTGAAAATTTGCCTTTTTTTTATTTTTTTTTTTTGTCTTTGTTTTTCCTTACATTTCCATTTTATTTAGTTTGACAATTTAGAGTATCAATTGGGTTAGAATCATGGGGGAAAAAATATAATACCATACTCAGTTGAGCTCTTGGCAACTAAACCAAGTAATTAGAGTTTGAAAATAACGATTACTTATTAAATGAGTGGAGCAATGTAATTCTAACCTAAGACACATATTTGTTAATTTATTATTAATAATCATTGCCAATCGCATAAGAAAAAAAAATATATTTCGGAAAATTATATAATATTTTCATATGGAAATTTATGCAGCGAATTGAAGGACATGCGAGGCAACTTCAGGAATGGGCTGGTTGAATTGCAGTGGGCTGGGCCGACCCAAACCTACCAAAGCCCATAACAGTGACTGCACGAAAATTATCTTTTTCTTTTCCTTTTTTTGTTCTTTCAAACACGAAACTATTATATTTGACCTAAGGCGTGTGTGGGGATTATATTTGAGATATGATAATTTATGAATAAATATTTTTAAAGTACCCCAAAGAAGTTATTTTTTAATGTTTCTATGTGTATGTATTCTTTTTAAGAGAGTATAAACATAACTCAATTAATATAAAGTATGTATTATCATCGTCTTACGTGTTGTTAATAAAAAAAATATTTATCTTTTCATTCTTTTGAATGTTTTTAATCTAAGTATGAGCGGTACAAATAAATTAGAAGAAACAAGCTAAAATTAAAAAACAAAAAATAAAATCGTGCCCAAAGAGAGGGCATACAAAACTGACTTTAAGTTTTAAGTTGGACATTAGCCAATAATCAATTCACTTAGGCGGTTATCCAGCTTTTAAAATTTATAATATTCCACGTGTTTGGATTTACAAATTTAGAGGGTTTAATGTGGAATTATATGTTGTAATTTATATCATATGTATATATACGCACTACTGTTCTGTCATTATTTTCTTTGAAAAAAATTATGTCACATAATTTACTTTTCTGATATGCCGTAAATAATTGTTCTATTTTGGTCTCTACACTTATAATTGTTCAATTTTAGTCCACGTGCTTTCAACAAAACTTAACATTAATTAGTGTAGATAGTTTATTGTTGCTTTTTTTTTTCTATAAAAAAATATATAGTTTCTATGCGTTCAGTTTATAAATTGTGAAAACTTAAAAATATATTTATGCTTCTTTTTTCTTGCATTTAAATTACTTTTGTTATAATTTTACTAGTATTAATAGAAATTAACTTTAAACTACTATATTTAAAATTTATTGAAAGTATAAGTTAAAATGGTAATTCAACTAGTAAAAATAAATTAACATCTATGTTTATAATTGGCCATATATTTAACTGAGTAGATTTTGAGTTTCTATAAATACTCATGCGCATGTCACTCTCATGGAATACCCATTACACATAATTTGGTTTTTTTTCCTGGTAAATAGAAGTGTATTTAAATAAACCGGCATTCTAAAAAGTTGACAAATAATGAACTTAAAAAAAAAAAAAAAAAATCAATTTACACCTCAAAACTTTTGTGTTATATTAATTTAAACTGTAAATTAATAATTGTATCAATTTAAACTTTGAACATTCAGAAGTGTATCAAATTACACGTCTCTTTATGTTATCTTAGATAAGCATTGATACTTCAAATACTACAAAAAGTATATTTTCAAACCGTCCAAACAAATGCAACTATTGCTACAAATTTTAAACACTAAGATCCAATTTGACAATAAATTTGTTTTTAGTTTATAGTTTTGCCAAATTCAAAAAACAAACTTTCGTTTTCTTTTTTTCTTTTTTAAATTTGAATGGAAAGTTAATAGCACTACTAGTTTATAAGGTTAGTTTAACAAAACCAAAAACTAATGCCTCATTTGGTAATCAATTCGTCTTTTGTTTTTTGTTTTTGAAATTTAAGTCTCTTTTCTCTAAATTTCTTTCAATCATTTGCATCATACTTAAGCACAAGAGACGTATTCTTATCCAAATTCAAAAAACAAAAGCAAGTTTTAAAAAACTTGTTTTTTTAATTTTTAAATTTTGGCTTGATTTTTTAAAACGATAGTAAAAAGTAGATAAAAATGAAAGAACAAAAACAAGTTTTTAAAGGCTATTTTTTTTATTTAAGCTCCATTTGATAACCACCTTTTTAAAAAAAAAAAAAAAATTAAGTGTTTTTCCTCCCTATTTCTTACATTGATTTGCATATCTCTTAGGTACAATAGTTGAATTCTTTATAAAATTAAAAAAACAAAAACAATTTTTTAGAAGCTATCTTTTTTTTTTTTTGTAGTTTTCAAAATTTAGCTTGATTTTTTTAAACCACCAGTAAAAAGTAAATAACAAATTAATAAATTTGAAGGTGAAAATAATGTTCATATGCTTAATTTTCAAAAACAAAAACAAAAAAACGAAATAGTCACAAAACAAGGTCTTAGCTTTTGAAAATTTATTTTTCTTTTTGAAATTTGGCTAAAACTTCAATCATTGTATTTAAGAAAGATATAAATCATTATAAGAAATAGAGAATAAATAGACTTAATTTTCAAAAACTGAAAATAAAAAACGAAATAGTTACCAAACGAAGTCTTAGATATGGAATGAGTATTTATAAACTTAATTTTTAAAAATCTAAAACAAAAAATAAAATAATTATCAAAAACACAAAATCATTAGATTTTTCTTGTTATTTTTAATTTGAAAGTATTAAATTAAATTTGAAGAATCACTTATTTATTTGCTGTTTGGGCAAAAGTGTATGATTTCGGGGGGAAAAGGGAAATGCTTAAGTAATTAGGGAAATGAGCGTTGTTATTTGTTAAGGAGCGTTGAAAAGGGCAGGGTCGGGCAAGGGCAGGGTCAGTGGTCAGGGCAATTATATATCTTTACTGCCCTGCAGGGTACAGTGACAGGTGGACAATCGGAGAACCAATCATTTTATTTCTCTCTCTAACTTTATTTATTTTTTTCTTCCTTTAAAATTATAAAATATAATTATAAATTTATAGGGTTATGTTTTGTCTCGTGAAGTGTGAGAAACTAACTGTTGGGGTTGGGTCCATTCACACCTGCATTGCCAAATCCCAATCCATAATTATTATTTTTTTTTCTATTTTTTTTTTTCAAATTTCAAATTCAAACCATCTCCCCATTCCCATTTCCTTTTTAAGAAATTTAGGTCTAAATGCTATTTTTTTAAAAGGGTTAAAATATAAATAACTCTTTAATATTTTTATTTTTCACAACTAACACTCCTTTCGAATCTCATGGTTGATCTCGATCCAGAAGGATTGAGAAAAATTATATCAATGAATAATCTAAAGACATGTTTGGTAGTAATTTTAAAATCGTTAAAATCACTTTTGTCGTTTTTAAAATTACTAAAAAACACACTTTGATCACTCAAAATTAATTTAGTTTTCAATTTTACAGTTCTAAATGCAATTTTCAATCATCAAAATATATTTGATGGTATTTTAAAAATGACAAAAGTGATTTTAGCCATTTTAAAATGCCTCTTGTAGTTTTTAATTTGTTTATTTTTTTTTAAAATATATTTTAATAAATTGTAATCTCAGTGTTTACCATTAGTTTATGGTTAAATCTATAAATTTTTTTTTTGTTTTGTTTTTAATCTAAATTCTTTCCACTCAAAATTTAGATAAGGATTATTTAATTGATTTCAATAGAGATAAACTTTGAATGATTAAATTTAAGATTTATTGAAAATATAAAAGCTAAAATTGCATTTTTTTTTTTATAACTACAATGACAACAATGGAACAAATTTATAAGTACAAAGACAAAAACGATATTTTAACAAATATATATATATATATATCAAATCTCCACTCTAAAATTTTAATTTGATTAAATTATATTTTGGGCTTAATTAAATATTACCATTTACTTTATCTAACAACATTTAGCTCTAATGTCGCTTTCTTTTAAATTTTATCAATTTTGTACGGCATATATGTTTTAACTAATTCATTTAACACACATGAAAAAACCTTTTTATTTTTTAGTGAATTCACATGCAAACAGAAAAAGCTTGTTATGGAGTAAAAATTGTTGTCTAAGTTTGACACAATTTCACAAAGTTTACCTCACCTTTTCATAGTCAACACCAAATCCCACTCCACCCCAGCATAAAAGCAAAGTTACAAAAATAGTTACTTTGCACAGTAATTATTTTGGTTTATTTTTTGTTATTTTGTTATCAATTATTTTAAGACTTGACAGAGTGACTTTAAATGTGTATTAACACATTCACATTGACATTTATTGAATTTAGCTACATAAGTTGGATATGGTAGATATTGTGTGTCTGACAAAATCTGAAAGTTAAAGTACATTCAATAAGTTATTCAATTTTTATGTTTATGTCTATTTAATTGTGATATTTAAAAAGTTTACAATCAATTTTTAAACTTCTACGTTTGCGCTTAATTGATTTTTCAACGTGTATATCGTATTCTTAAATTTTCAATTTTGTATCAAATTGGACTAAGAAATTTCAATTTTATGTTAAATTGGACACTTACATGCAACTTTTTTTTAAAAAACACAAACATACCAGACACATTAAAAGCGCATGGCCCTTTTAAACCTAAAATTCAATTATATATATAATAGTACCTATTACTTTTATAAATCTTGAGTGTGTCAATAATCTATTAGACACAAAATTAAAAGTTTACTAAATTTTCAAACATTATTAAAGTTTAAAAATCGTTTAGACGCACAATTAAGAATGCAGAATACCATTCAATAACTTTTTAGACAACAAAATTGAAAGTTTTAATATTTGTTAGATACTTTTTAGTTTCTAACCTTAATGATAATTTGTATACAAATATGAAAATTCATATATACTAAATTTGTAATTTAACCAACAATAAATTAAGTACCACGATGGATACTATTGTTATGGGTTTTTGAAGGTTTTGTGGTTCTAGTTTTTTTAAAAGTTTAAAAACTAAAAATTATGATCTAGTTTGATAACAATTTTTTTTTTAATTTTTTAATTGTATGCTTAAGTGAAAGGCAGAGTGGATAACATACTAAAAAAAAACTAGGTGAAAGAGGTTTTTATAATGATGATTTTTAAAAATAACAAACCAAAATTCAAATAATTTAGCAAACGATGCCCAAAACTTGAGGGATTCTTTTTATAGGAGTGGAGTTTTAAATCTCTAGTCATTTTAGTCGATTTAAATCTAATTTAAGTGGTTAAATATATGGGTGATATATTATTTATTCATTCGTAGATGTACATTTCATTTTTATCTCTATGGTTTGTGTGTGTATATATAGACCACACACCTTCCATTGTGTTGTACTAAAATATATATTTTTAATAAAGTGAGATCGATTTGAGTGAGAATGTTTGAAGTTTTATTTTATTATTTGACACCATAATTTGAAAAATTAAATCTAAATCTCACCCTATCTAATTCAACTATAAAATAAGACAAATAATGCTAAAATGGAAGCTCACTTTACTAAAATAGTAACATTGGCTTCTAAATATCATCATTTGTCTTATTGTTCGTATCAATTTAGCAATAAACAGATATTTCTTTTAATAAAAATAAAAGGTCTACTCTAGATTAGATTCTTTCACTAATAATGTTATGATTTAAATTTTATTTTCATCCCTAAACTTTTAAATTCATTTTATTGTAGCCTTTGAAATATCAAAATCTTCTTCTTAAAAAAACAATTCCTCTTATGAAAACAAAAATGTCATTTAGTTTTGTATTTTAGTTTTTTTTTATTGTAATTTAGTCAGTTTACTTTTAAATGTTTAAATTTAGTCACTATACTTTTAATATATTATAAATTTAGTTATTGATTCTTTTTTTTTAAAAAAAATCAAATTTGGTTCACTGCAATACTAATTGTGTAGCGTTACAATTTACAATAAGAATGACCATATTAATTATATTTTTGAAAGTTAATGATAAAAACAGTCAAAGTTAAAATTGGAAAGATGAAGACTGAAAAAAAAAAACAAGAATTTAAAAGAAAAGGAAGTGTGACAGAGAAAGAAAGCTTTACAGCTAAAATTATTAGTATATTTACACGGTTAAAATCTTTCACAAAGATCTAAAATGAGACAAAAAGAAAATTAACAGCTTTTATTTTTTATTTAATTTTTGGGTTCACATCACAGGCATGGAAACTTCGCCGTACGGACGAAGAGCATATAAATATTAAATTAATTAAGAAAATAATTTATCATATTTTGGACTAGTAACGTTACTTTCACATTCATCAGGTCTCTTTTTACGACGCCGTTTTTAAAAGCCTTATTCCCTTATTTTATACTTTATCATCATTACACATGCTTTGTGAAACATGCCTTGCCTTTATCCACGTCCCTCCCCGCCTTCGTTTCTCACCGTTGGATCTTTTGCGCGGGAGAATCCCATCCTACGCCTCTCCTTCCTCCCTAATGGCGGGAAATTAACCGGGAAATTTAATAACTCCCCTATTTTTCTTTTTTTCTTTCTGTAATCGTGTATTTCTTGAAATTTTAAGTTTTTTTTTAATAATAAAATTTAGATTAAATTACGAGGTTTCTGTCTTTGAATTTTAAATTTTAATTAACAAATATCTTAACTTTTAGTTTGAACTTACTCAATCCCTTAATTGGAAATATATCTAATAAGTTATAACTCGATAAGACAAAATATTCAGTTTTACGTTTTAAATTCTCAAAGCTCTTAATTTAACACAAAAAAAAGATAAATGATTTTCGGGAGTATTTATTGGGTGTGGCGGAGATAGACGTGTGAGTGGGACGGAGATATACGACAACACCGACGGCAGGTAGAGATGTGGGGCCCGCGTTTTAAAATAAAAAATAAAAAGAAATTCGGATTTTGCCGTTACGTTTCAGACTACGTTTATTTTTCTTTTTCTTTTTTTTGTTATTTTTCTTCTTCTTCGTTGTTTTAAAATTTTAATTTTCTTTTTCTGGATTTTGATTTTCATGTTTTATTTACATCGAAATTACAAAACAGCCCAAATTTCAACGCTCCATGCTTTAGCTTTAACTCTAGGTCCTACCCTGACTTGTTTTGGATAGAGATGTCCATTTAACTTAGGGGAAATAAAAGTTCTTCATTCTCGTTCACCATCCTATTTATTTTTATCATTATTAAAAACAATATACATACATACAGATATACATATGTATTTGAATAATTTATTCTATTATATGTACATGATGATATTGCACGAATAATTTGACATTTTTGAACCATTTTTGAACTCTTTATGGGTAGATAATTAAATAATATGATATAAAATTTTATTTTACTTTATTTACAATATTTAAGATATTTTTCAAGATGACCACTTAAATAAGAATTTCATATGGATGAAAAATGAAATAAAGGAGACCGAAAAGCTTTTTCACAAATAAAAGTTCATATATTTAACTTTCTCATTAACATCTACAATCCTTTAATGGTAATTACAAATCCATTTATGTACTCAAAAGAAAAGAGAGAGGAAAAAAAAAAACCATACAATTCCATGTAAGATCTTATCAAAATCTCCATGTTATTTGGACCCCTACAAGAGGAATTGGGGCCTGCCGGTAAATTTTGTTACAAAATTAAACCTTACTTTTTACAGTGACGGGTTTGTACAATTTTTTTTTTTACATTGATTATTCAACTACAATGATGATGAATAACTGTTTCATATACCCACAATAATTCAAACTCATAGCCATTGAAAAGAAAAAAAGAAACAGTCTTTTCAAAGTACTTTTTTTCAAAAATTCTATTTAGATGTTTATTATTTTAAATTTTGTTTCATTTTGTATTTGAACTCTTAAAAAGTTCATCTTAGTCCTTAAATATTTAGAAATTATCTATTTTAATTTGATTCTTAGTTGTTAAGACTTGACCCAGACGTAAATCTTAATTTTTTCATCTAATATTAATCTACCTATTTGATACCACACTTAAAAAGTTACATAAGTGTCCAATCAACTAAATTTATAAGTCATGTCATTATTATATTAGCCAATAAAATTTCTATGACTACATTACTACTATATTTCATTTCTTCATATTAGAAATTTAGTGGAGTGTACATTATTTTTAAAAATATTATGATCTAACAAATTTCTATATTACCATATTACTAAAATCTTAACGGTAGGAACTAAATTTTTTTTTTGGAAAATTTAGAGATTTAAATAAATATTTTGAGAGTTTAGAGATTAAAATGGTTTTTTTTTTTTTTTTTTAGAACACCTAGGGAGGAAGTAGGGGTAGTTTGGTAATTTAGGGATTTTATTTTTGTAGTGGGTTACAGCAAAGGTCAACAAGTCAACTCCGGAAAAGAAAGGAAAGGGCGTTGTTTGGGAAGCAGAAATTGAAACCACCGGTGGTATTGGGAGCATCATGCCGCAAACCCGCTCCCCCACCAAGTGCATGATTATCGATACCTCTCTCTTACGTGTCATCTTCTCATTTGTCCTTCACCGGTCGTCGGGATTCATAGCAACACCACCACCCACTAAAACAATATCTGTCTTTTTCCTCTTCCTTCTTCTTTTCTTCTTCTTCTTCTTCTTCTTCTTCTCTCTTTGCTTTCACTCGTAAAGCGCAATCACTCTCTTTCCCCTCTCTGTTTTTTCTTCCTCCAAACTCTCCTTACCCTTCTCTAATTCACTTCCTCCGTTTCCCATTTGCATGCCCTTTCATCTACGTACCATCTTCCATTTCCATTTCTGAATCTTCTCTGGCTTTTCCCCCTTTTTCTGACTAACCCCATTTCACTAGAGAGTCTCGGAAATGATTGAAGCTGTGGAAAGTTCTATCAATGGCGGTTTCTCCCATTTGCAGAGCTGTGGGGACAGTAGTGAGGAAGAGCTCTCAGTGCTTCCTCGCCATACCAAGGTCGTCGTTACTGGAAACAATCGTACCAAATCCGTCCTCGTTGGACTTCAAGGCGTTGTCAAGAAAGCCGTTGGCCTTGGCGGGTGGCATTGGCTGGTGATTTCTCTTTTTTTAGTCGACTTGGGTTATTTTAGAAATGGGGTTTTTAAGAGACATTGAATTTCTTTGGATTCTCATTCTGGGTCATAATGTGAGGGTTCATTTCGTGTTTTCTGATCAATGTCCGCCCAATTTCCCAAATTTTTCGGTTCAATTTTGTGTATTAGATCTTAGATCGTGTCTCAATGAATTATGGATTCGAGTATTTTTGCTTCAGTCGTTATTAACTGAGAATACAGGGTTTTCTTTAGTGTAATTTGGATTTAATATGGAACTAGTTTTTTTTGGGATGGAATCTTCAATTTCTATCTTTACCCTCCTTTATTGCATGTTCATTTAATCATTGGATCTCATGATTATATTAGTTGTCCCAAATCTAAAATGAATTTGATATCCATTTTTTTTAATACTTCGGCCGTTTTCTGGGCAGGATTGTTTTATTTTATTTACTTATGTTTGGCTTAATTCAACGTGTTAGATGAAATTATGGTGGGTTTTTATCATGTGAATTGAAGTATAAATTTCCCTTTTGGTTGATTGACTGTAAAACAATTTTCTGCTTGATTTAAGTTGTGATTTCGGTGTTATTGGATGCTCTTCTTTTCTTCCTCGATTGCTAGGAATTAGGGTTGTTAGCTTTGATTCATTTTTCTTGGATGTAACTTGGAATGGGGAAAATTTGCAGGTTCTAACAAATGGTATAGAGGTGAAACTGCAGCGGAATGCGCTTAGTGTGATTGAGGCTCCGACGGGTAATGAGGAAGACGACGATCTCGAATTCGAGAACTTGCAATGGAATGGAATTGATATGGGTGGGTCTTGCAGCTGATGATTCAATGTCTCAGCTCAATCATTCTTCTTTTTCTATTTTTATTAGCTGTCTTAGAATAGAATCGAGTTTATTCCATAATTGTTGTCTGTCTGTGTCTAGGCTGTTTTTGGATTCATGTCCTGATTTTTCTCTTGTTACTAGTTATCGATTTGATCACTTGAAATTGGGATCACTTTCACCCCCCTACCCACCAAGTTTCCTTTTGTATTTTTTGGTCGTTCTGGGTTTTACAGATCATGTGGTAAAACGTAAAGCTCTGCCTCTTTGTTGAAACCACAGCCATAGATTTATGCTTTTTCGAACCAAATATCAGTACAAAAACATTTTAGTCTTTGTGTCTACAGTGATTTCTATTGCACAAGAACCTTAACCCTTGCCTAATATCTTTACTGCAATTCTTGAAAATGGTATTGAAATGAAAATAAGTTGTAAATTCTTTGACGACGAACAATGGTGGTGGGAAGTTGATGTGGTGTAGCAGCAGTAAGGGGCAACTTAATGCTCTTGACCGATTGTTTGTTGGTTCTAGATAGTGTTGATGGTAGCATAGGATCCTTTGTGAATTCACTTTTTACTTTTCCTCTTTCAAATCGTTGTTCTCCACATTTTCTTTATCCTTTTTTCTGACCCTTGTCACTCATTCATGATAACACTTTCAACTATTCTTGATTCTCAGCATCTGATGACGCCCAAAAATCCCACAAATCAAGGCATAAATTACACAAATCATCTGGGTCATCTCACAAGACTATGAGCAGATCCCTTTCCTGTGACTCACAGTCGAAGAGCTCGGTTTCTGCACCGCAAGGATCCACGGTATATTCTTTTAATGTTCTGTATTGCAAAATGTGTATAACCTTGCAATTTAAACTAATTCCCTGTTTCATTGTCGCCTCCTGTGTAGAAGGTTGACCTTAGTAAATTGGAGATGGCTGCATTGTGGAGATATTGGCGACACTTCAATCTGGTAAGTTTTGAAAGCCAATGCATAGTTTGTTACAAAGTTTCTTTCTTTACCTAGAGATCGATGAATTTGTGCAGGTAGATGCCATTCCGAACCCGTCGAAAGAGCAATTGGTAGACCTAGTTCAGAGGCATTTCATGTCACAGGTAGTTGGAGCTTTTCCCTCTTACCGCTATCAGAAACGAATAAAACTACATAGAGACCGTTTTTCTTCTATGTTACTTACCACAATTGTCTGACTTATTATCGAAACCTTACTTTATGTTGTTGTTCCTTTCTTGTTCGGTTGCGAAGCAACTGGATGAGTTGCAGGTCATAATGGGTTTTGTGAAGGCTGCAAAGAGGCTGAAGACAGTGTGCAAATGAGAGGAGCAGAGAAACTGGGGAATCCATTAAGTTGATTCTCATGCTAACAGATAATTCAGCTGAATCAAAAATGTTTCGATTCTCTATGTAACATATGTATCGATCGATCGCAAATGGTTTTTGTTTTTGGGGCCGGGATTAGAAAGGGGGTTATTTGTACGATTCTATCGTAGTAGTTAATAGAGTAATATCTTGTTTTAGTGACGATGTTACTTGTAAGTTGTAATGTAGATATGTGTAAACTGCAAATATTAGAGACCTCTGAGAGAAATGCCCCAAACGACTTGCTTTCTAAGCCTTTGTTTAATGTAATCCTCACTAACTTTTGGGATTCCCATTGCCCAAAAATGTACATATTTTCTTGTTTCCAAATCCCATCTCTTTGATCTTTGCTTTCTAAGCCTTTGTTTAATGATTGAGCTAGATTTACTTTGACAAAGGGATGTCTTTGTTGCATTTAATTTAATACTGTTTAATACTATTTGTGTATTATAAATCAAGTAGATCATTTAAATTAATAATTATTTGTGCTAAATAATGTCGGTCGAAATTAGGTTTAATCATAAGTTCATTCACTAGACTTTCAAATTAGACAATAAGTCATGAATTTTAAAAAAGGTGGCTAATTTTTTTTTTAAACCTTTAATTTTGTGTCTACTGGCATGTTAAAAAAAAATAATTAAAAGCAAAATAAATAAATAAATAAAATCCATTGATATATTAAATATAGATTTAAATTTGAAAAAATATATATTTTTTAGTCCTTAGGTTTTGGGTCTAGTTTCCATTTCGTCCATAAGTTTCAAAATGTTACAATTTTACCCTTAAAATTTGAGTTTTGTTTCAATTTGGTTTCCAGACTATTAACCTCGATTTTTAATTCAATGTGCACTTCATTCTTTAATGTTAATGTCTATTAATTAATTAAAAATAATTATGAAGTGAAAATTTAGAATTAATTTTAATGGTGATGAAAAAATAGTGAAACTTAATTAATTATAATCCTTTTTAATTAATTAATAAATATTAACAATTAAGACTGAATGTGAGTCTTAAGTGAAAGATCAAAGTTAAAAAAATAAATCTTGCAACTTATTAACCAAGTGGAAACAAAACTCAAATTTAAAAAGTAAAATTGTAAGATTTTGATACCTAAGAACTAAATTTAAATAAAAATAAAAATAAAAAACTTAAAGACTAAAAATGTAAGAAACATAGCGACCAAATATAAACTATATAAAAAATTTAGAGGCTAAAAGATATTTTTCCTTTTAAATTTTATGCTTATTGAAATTCTAAACATTTAACTTCGTGTTAATAGACTAGTCAATTTTAAAATTGATCGAACAGGTCAAAGACTTATTAGACATAGTTGAAAGTAACGAATTGAATTCACTAAAAAAAATTTAGACTTGAAAAATTTCTTTGTATTCCATCAAACTTTGTAATAGTTGTTATTTTGTTAACTGTCGCTACCAAACGCGCACACACATAACTAAATAGCACTAAACTCAAAGTGATGTATGATTTAATATTTAAATAAAAAAAATCATGAAAGTGTGTTCATTCATCATAATGTTTTTTTTTTTAAAATTATTATTTTGAATACCTTGTGGTAGAGGTCGAATCATACCTGTTTAGGAATTAGGACTAATTGAAAAAGGGCGGAAAAAAATATAATAAAAGGTAATGAGTGGTTAGCATTTTTATTGTGAAATTTGTGTATTTAACACAAAGCACGAGATACCAATTAAAGTGATAATTGGAGCCTCACACTAATCATTTTCCTATCTATTCTTTACAAGTAATAACATCTTTTGAATTCTCAAGATTTTGTGCCTATAATAATAATGATAATTAAATATATAAAAAACCACCGATCAACCTAAATTTCTGTATTTTGTTACAATTAAACTTGCAAATTGTTGCAATTAAATTATTATTAAACTATATGGCTTACTTTGACAATGTTTTACAGGGTAGAAAATTATATGGTATACCTTTGATTTCATTTGAGACGGTAGTACGTGTTCTTATAATAATATTGAAAATGTCGATATCTTCATTTTACTAACATGTTAATGTTGATGGATATTTCTAAAAAGATTATAATTTTAAAAATGTTTAAATTAATAAATTTATACTTCTTAAACAAGCAAAATTTTTTGTTATATTATATATACATTAATCATTTTTTTTTAACGAAATAATAAAAATGTTGATTCACTCTCCATGTTAATATTGAATTCATTAAAATGTGGACATGTTGAATAGAAATTTAATATTATACTTTATCTATATTAACATTTTTACAAAATAATGTAAATGTCAATTCACTCCTTATATCAATGTTGAATCTATAAAAATGTAAAAATATCGATATGTTAATGAAAATTTATATAATATTTTATATGGAAGTTATTTTCCTCTCAGGGAAGCCCTATTGTCTATAATAGGATATTTTTTAAAAACTAAAATATGCATATTTTACAAATTTGGTAGGGAATAAAAAGAGTTATGGTAATATTTTAATACTAGGCTGAGTTTTTTATTTTTATTTTTTTCACCTATATTTCTGCAATTCACTTTAATCCCAAGACAACATAAAATAAAAAAAATAAAAAAATAAAAACTAAAAAATATTTGGAAAAAAAAATTATCACTACAAAATGTGTGTCAATATTAATTTTGTACAACACATATAATTCTTAAGAAATTGAAAGTGTAGATTGTACTAATTAAAAATGTGTAATTATTAATATAAATATAGAATCTGTTACCATCTTCATAATCATAGAGGGAAAATGAATGGTTTAGGGTTATTTCTGCTATTCATTTTGCCTTTTTTCTCTCATACATTTATTGCCATTGCCGCCTCCTCCTTTCACCATGGCCGTCGAACGTTGCCAGAGGCAGAGCTAAAGCATTCCGCCAAATCTGCCTTCCTCTTCACCTCTCTGCCGCCTCCCAGTCCTCCGGCGGCCTTCCTCTTCCTCTCTCCGCCACCTCCTGCGCGACGATTCTTAAGATCTTCGACGCCTCCGCCTCCGCCTCCGTCTGCGTTCCTGTTTCTCTCTCCACCACCTCCTTCTGCGTTTCTGTTTACCTCTCCGCCGCCGCCGTCGCGGGTGGTGGAGTGAAGCGAGACTGTACGGAGGACCAAGTAGGGCGGAGAAGAGAAAAAAAATGTTCTGAATGAGTGGATGGGCTTTTTTAAGCTATAAAGCCCATTCGTAAGGTAGCACATAAATCTAATGTGTGTGAATGTAATTTTTGTTAAAACACAGAAACATAAATTGTGAGTCTCTTCTCTTCTCTTATTATTATCATTATCCGTTTTGTTTTGTTTTCTTTCTCCCCAAATAATTACAGAATAGTATTTTTTTTATGCAGTAATAATATAAAATCCGAAAAGCGAACCACCAAAGTCCTAATCCCTCTCGAGATAATTTTTTTTAAAAAAATGTACTACTCCAACCCATAAGTGCATTCTATGCAGAATAGTAGATATATAGGGAGGTTGACGAACTAATTATGGAAATTGATAAATCAATCAAGAATAGAAAAAAAAATCAGTACTAAGTGTATTTCGCGATGTATCTGTTTTTTAATATTCCACTATAATAATAAAAAAATTATTTAAAAAAAAGAAATAAAAAAATTATCATGTGAAAAATATTATAAATAGATGGGATACACAACGATAGCATTAGAATGCACCCAATTTTTTTTAAAAATCAAATAGTTGGAGTGGTGGACCATGACATCCTAAGCAACATTTTTAATCTCACTAAGATCTTCACTACTCTTGCAAAGGAGATTGGCTTCCAAACAATTAAATTCCACCAAATTTTCTAAGAAGGGACAATGATGTACTGTTCGGGCTTCCAAAATTTTGAGATGCCTCCACAGATTGACTTGTTTGGTACAAGTGGCAAATTAGAGATCCATCAGAGTTACGAACGATCTAGCCTAAGCCACTCTAATTTCGAGTGGTGCACCATAAGCCAACAGTGTTGATATTCTATGAGTTACTTGCCCGCATAACCCACGAGTCATAACTTGAATGGTCTTTCGATATAAGAAAGCCCAGGTTAGGAAAATGATTTATTAGACATGAAATTGAAAATTCATAGACGATGATGTTTTCTCTACTAATTCTTTCAAGTTGGATCAAGAACTTCTCTCGACAATTCGAACGGTCATTCGTTTATGTAATCTCAAGAAGACCCAACCTAACATGATTCAATAATGGAAAGGTTGAGTTGCCCTCTCTAACTAAATTAGTCGAGTTGGAAGGACTAACTTAAAATTTTGAGTTAATAGAATTGATGTCAATAACTCCTAGGGTCCACAGTGGGATGGCGTAAGTATTTCCCACATTACCATTGACCAAAAGGGCCGGGCCGAAGTACAATTGGAAGTGTGGACTCTACCGAGGATTGGGCCTTCGAATGGCCTAGGCTATTGGGCTCATTAGGCTCACGTTCTGGATAGATTAGTCGGCCTGTCAAGAAGCCCAAGCCCATTTGCTTCTCCGTGATTTCTCCTGATTAAGTGATAAATAACCCCATAACTACACAGATGAAACATATTATAAAGTAATTTAACTATATTTTATCAAAAAATTATACAATCATACGTAAGGGGAAAATACAAAAAACATTTTAAGAAACTAACTAAAGAAATAAAAAAAAATAAAATAGATAGATTTGTAAATATATAGCAAAATATTTGTAAAATAGAAAAAAAAAATATATATATCTTCGAGCATGTCCATTTTTTTTTTTTTTGATAAATTAGAGAATCGAATTTATCCCAATAGGATAGTGCAAAGAGTTTCAAACCTTCGACCAAAAACAAAAAATCAACATATCCAGTTAAATTATACCAAATAGTTTTAAAATTTTAAGATGAAATAAGAATATCCTTTATTAAAAAAATCAGGCGAATAAAAAAAAATCTTCAAATTTTTTTTTTTTAAATACATCGAGCAAATTAATTCCGACCCCTAAAGTTACAAAACAGTGTGTCGCAATAAATAGTAAATTTACACATTCCTCCAATCACATTAAAACATGTCAGCAACATTGATATTGAAACTTTTTTTTTTAAAAGGCTAAGATGTAAAACACAAGGAAATGTAAAAGATATTACCAAAAATGGTAATGGTAAAAGAGATATATTCCAAAGCCAAATGGGTTTAAATAAAGGCAAATTCAGATAGATACCCACACATTAGAAATATACCTTCTTATTTATTTATTTTTATATAGTAACTTCATTAACCAAAACAACTAAAAAAAAAGATAGAAAAAATCCAACTCGAGTATTGAATCTTCCAATAGACATCATGTCATTCATTTGCAGAAGAAGAAATTTGGGAAGGAAAAGGATTAATAGATGCACGCGCTAGAGAATGGATGACAAAATTATACAAGCACTTACAAAAATCAATGACATCCACCACGTTCTTTGTTTCAGACAGATCTTAAGAACTTTCGTCAAATTTTTCTTTTTTCTTTTAGTTGTTGAAAACATTATATTTGTCAAATTTAACTCCACAACCATGGAGATGATTAGAACTATACCATTTGTTAATATCATTATTATTACTTTTAGTAACATGCATTCACTGCAAGTGGACAAGCTTTCTCAAGTGCTTGTTTTAAAAGGAATATATATATATATATATTTTTACACTACAATATCTTTCTTTCATTGTATACATGAAAAAGAAAGGAAAAAAGAAAAGGCATTTCCAACTTGACCTTGTCCATGTCATTCCAAATGAATTCAGATAAAAGAAATCATTATGGCTTAGGAGCCCACTTTCCACCCACTTTATTTTATTTTATTGTAACCCACAAAACTTGGGATTTCTTATTATTATTATTACACAAAATTACTTGGGGGATCTTATTTTTTGGAACATTTATTTTAAAAGTTTTTAATTGAATCTCTTTTATTCAGCCTTCAATATAACTTGTATCATAGCCATGTTCAGATTTTCGCCTTCTATATTTTCTAGATCTTTAAGTTATATAATACATCATAAAATTTGTTTTATTTGATATTAAATTATCAATATAACGAAGTTTAACTTGTCTAGAAATTAAAAATTCTACTGGTGATGGTACAACTAGACTCAAAGTTTCTAACTAGGTTTAACTCGTACCTTTAATTATTTGGAAAAAAAGATATATAGATTTAATAAAATAAAATTATATGTGATTTGTACATCACATGCTTGATAACTTAGATAGCCAATAACTAATTATAGGGTTTAAAAATAAATAAATAAAGTATTTGTCATGTTGGGATAACAAAAGTCGTATTTTCTTTTCAAACAAATTAAGCTTAGGTAGCAATTAATGCTTTTTTTTCTGTCTTATTGTACTCTGGGAAAATTAGTTAAAAGAATTTCATTATTTCGTTCCTGGATAGAAAAAATGTCAAATTATTTACAAAAAAAATAGTCAAAAAATAAAAATAAAAATACTGATAGACATTGATAAACTTTTATTATCATCTATTAGTGATAGACTTCTATCATTCCTATCACTGATAGATCATGATAAACTTCTATCAATGTCTATCACAATTATCTAAAAATTTTACTATTTTATGTAAATAGTTTCTCTTATTTTTCTATTTTTAAAAATTTTCATACGTTCTAAGATTTTTAAATATTATAATTTCATTTGTTTAGATCTAATTATGGTTTACTCTTTGAATGCAAATATTCCAGTTTAATCGGTAAACATTTTTTTTATATATAAAAATTGAGTAAATGTGACTTCAAACTTATTTATTTATTTATGCAGGTATCTACTCGTAAATAAACAAATAGAATTTTGTCAAAATGATTTTTCAATACAAAATTAGGGACTCTAAATAGAATTTCAAAGAGATAATTTTTTTTAAAAAAAAAACATGAAAAATTTACTTATGGAAATAAAGTTTCATATAGTTTTCAAAGACTTTAAAAACCTATTTAATATAAATTAATTTCATTTATTTTTTTAAGTGCATGGTTTTTATGTTTAGGAGAGGAGGATTAACATAATATAATGTAATTATTTAGAAAGAAAAATAAGAGATTAAAATAATAAAAAGAGAAAATATGGTGAAAGAGGAAGAAAACTAGGAAAACAAAAGTTATTTGTTTCAACAAATTTTGGAAACTTCTCCTAATTTGGAGACAAATTAATTATTGTTTTCTAATATATCTGTGTATAATCATTAATCTGACTTTTCTTGTCTCATTAAACTAAATACTGTCCTTGCAATTTTTTTTCTTCCTATTTTTAATTATTCTTGAGATGCCTCAAAGTCTATATATATTTTTTTGGTCTACGAGATTATTCAATTTTAGTGATTATATTTTTAATAAATCTTAAATTTAGTTTAAAATTTATTAAAATTAGTTAAATAATTATATAATTTTATTCAAGAGAAATAGGGTATGTTAATATGTTTTCAACTATGCCTAGCTTGATCCCGCGGTTATATGAGTACAAGCATCTTCCGTTATTCGAGCAAACAAAAAAAAAAAAGTTTTTTAAAGAAAAATAAATAAAATAAAGTTAGTTAAAGTTATATAAATACAGATAATAGATTCATGGGTTATTGTAATATTAAAAACAGCAAAAATAAACTTTATGCAATCAATCACATCATTCTGGTAACATATGTCTTCTTCACTTTTGTTAAAATCAAGATATTATCTCATTTCCATTCTCCAATTTTTTTTTAATGTTATTTTGAAGCCATGTAAAAAAAATCGGATTTTTTTTTTTCATTTTAGAGTTTAGGATTTAGGATTTAAAGTCGATCAAATTGGTTAACATTCCTGTTTTATTTGTAGAAGAAAAATAAAAAAGGTGAATAGAGATAAAGATTTTAACAAAATTTGAATGAAATTATTTTTTTTATAATTAACAACTAAGAATAGGTTGACCTTTAAAATGATAATATTTACAATTTTTATGTAAAAAAGTAGTATAAGTTTAATTTGTGCTTTTTTTAGTATAGGAAGGTTTCAAATTAGCAGTATGCATCAAATAATGATGATAGTGTTTTTGTTTGCACAACAAATATTTTTCATTTAGGGATCTCTTTACTCATAATATTATTTGATGTCTGTGATCAATTTAAAACAATATTGATGTTTGTATTTTTAAATGAAACTTGTTGTTGTTCATATATATTAAATAAAAGAGGGAGGGGGGAACAAGGTTGGATTTAATTCACTCTACATTGCTTAAAATGTGTTTTTAAGTAAATAAATAAATAATATATATATATATTTTAAACACTTAGAAAATCAACCCAAACAAAATTAATATCGTGTTCGCTAACTTTTTAGCTTCTAGAAGTCCTTGAGAACAATCTTGTATAACTATTTAAGCTATTTTCTAGTAGATAGTATTTATAGCAATTGCATAATTTAGCTCTATTAAATTATATATCTTTTTTTGTGAGTATATTATTCTTATGTTAGTTTCAATAATATTTTTCATATGATTGGATGTCAATGGTGCTAATATTATGTTAATCTAATTAGGATAATTGGGTGTAACAACTCATTCCCACTGCAAAAATTAAAAGAATACACATCTATATATAATAATGAAACATTATAAAATAACCAATATTTGAAAGTCAGAGTTGCAAAAAAAATTAATAATATTTTATAAATTTCAGTTTATAGTATGGTTGGTTCTTCTGTAAGGGGACCCACATCTGGAACTAGTACACCCTTATAAAAAAACAAATTATAATAAATTTGAGAAATTGGGATGGGGGGTTGAGGGGTCATGTCCTGAGAGAGGGAAATTGGGCCCAATTGCTAAGGCCCACTTTGTTCCCTTTTGTCAATGGAGGAAGAAATTAAAAGCAACTGAGTAACAATTCTATGCCACCACCATATGGGGCAACACATCATTATTATTTTTTGTTCACTCTTATTCTAATTATTTAAGGAGTGGTTTGATATATATGTGTATATGTATATTTATATGTATATACTGACATAGTATTTATACTATCAACCTTGAAGTCAGATATTTGATTTCTTCACTCCACATATTGTCAAAATTATAGATCATGATATTTTATTTTATTTTTTTTCAAAATAAAATAAATAGAAATTATAGGTATTTATGTACATATATATTTTAAAAAAATTCAAAATAAAATAACTAGAAATTTAGACTTTTTCCATCCGGATTTATAAATATTACAATATTTTTGTAGGATATATTCTATTTTAGTATCTAAACTTTGCATAAACCATTATTCTATATATAATTTGTATGAGCTCATCTTATTTTTATTTACCTTAAGAGAAATGTCTACTTGGAAAAGTGTTTGAACTAATATGTAGGATAGTCTCACAATCCTATATTTAAAATGAATTCAAATGGTCACTAAACAATTAGTGAATCAAAATAATAAAATTTGGAGTAGAAACAAATTATTTAAAACAAAATAAATAAAATTGTTCAAGGACCAAAATAAGATTTAAGTATCTATCTTATTACAAATCACATTGTCTTATAATGACGGTCAATCAATTGTGAATCTATATTTATTTTTTTGTGGGTGTGTGTGGTATTCTCAAAAAATACAATTTTTGTTTATTTGAATAATAGATCATACATATCAATTTCAAATTCTTGAGCAAATTTCACTTTTACAAGCCACTGAAAAGTAATCCTAAAGACTATTAAAAAAAAAAAAAAGAAAGAACAATTGACTAAACAATCCTCTTCCTCTTTGGAAGTTTATAGACTTATAATTTGGGGAGCCTCATAAGTAGGAGTTCTCAATTATCAAAGGTACTTTGGATGGCCCCTCCATACACACCCACCCATTGTTCCAACCCAAATTTCATTAATTGTTAATTGTTATGTCCTTTGAGTCTTCTTTTTAATCACCGAAACACCAATAATGCTTACTATTTCTCCACTTTTTAACCTACATCTTTTGTTTGGTATGGAAGTTTAATTTAATCAAATAATTTAGATTTATAAAGAAAAGATAGATAAAACTTCGAACTGAATTTTCTTCCCAAACCCAATCAAGATTTTATCTTTTAATGTAATGTCTTTGATACTTGTTACCTCAATAAACTAATTTTAATCATAGCTTCCTAATTTTGTCGTATCAAATGTGAAATTTGAATAAGTTGTAAAATGAAAGTTTTGTTAAAATTAAGATATAAGAATTACTAAAAAAAAATTCACCAATAACAAACCCCGACAAAATATCTCAAATCCCTCTAATATTAAGATTTTTTTTTTAAAAAAAAACTATTTATCTACTATTTAATTTGAAAAAACTTAGCCTACCACCAATAATCATAGTCTATGATTTATTAATTCATACCAATACTTTTATTAAAATCAAAACAATAATTATGTCCTATAATGAATACAAATCATGTTAAATAAAAAAAATATATAGAAATCTTAATTATCCTTTTATCATATATATATATATATATATATATATATATATATATATATATATATATATTATATTAAAAGAACCCCAGGTTTGTTTTTAAATTGGCTATTTAAAAAAAAACTATAATTGTTATTGAACGAAGCCTAGAGAACTACATTAAAGTACATTACAGATACGTTTGGATAAGATGAGAGATTGTGACTTTTAAAGTTTAGGCCAACTATATGGGTAAGATTTGAATGACTTTAAAATTCATGTAATTGAAATGGGAATGGGATGAATCTTGTCCTATTAAAAAAAGAAAAAGGAAAAAGAGAAAAATATGATGATTCTGTGTATCAAAATATCAATATTTCATTGAAGAAAAGAAACACTAATGAACCATGGTAGGCAACCAAATGGAAATGGGGGCTAACTAAAAGTTTATTTGGTAAAATGATGTCAATACCCACCCAACTGCTCTCACCAAATTAAGCTTGGCGAACTGAACCAAAAGGTTATTGTTATTGGGAAATAGCTTTGGAGGAATTAATTGATTGGATTAGTTAGAAGTTGTTTGGTTAATTCCAATGGTTGGATGATTCTGATTCTGATCACTTTTCTTTTCCCACATCAAAGCAGATTTCACACCCACCAATTTTTACATTCAAAAACTTTATCATCACTCAGACCTAACTTTTCTTGGCACTTTCACTTTCTCAGGAAAAAATGGTGGAAAATAGGAGCTGGAAAGCATATAGAACGTGAGAGTCAGTAGTGACCTTGAGGATTAATCAGTAACACAAAGTTGATTCAACAACTCTCATCAATTTCAAGGACAAGTAACGTTAAATAGGTGTTTACTGACAAATAAAATGAAACCAAGAGAAAAAACAGTATGAGTATTTTTAGTAGTTTGTTCTCAATGGAATGAACTGTTTGTTGGGATGATTTGAATATGCAGATGGGTATCAATGAATCAAGGTGGATTCAGATCTGGGTTGATATTTCAAATAGATCTGAAAGATTCAGCCCTGAAAAGGTAATGGGTAAATACCAAACTGGGGGCAGGAAGTTTCCAATAATTGACATTAGAATTAGACAGAGAGGCTAATAATAATAAAGCATTATTAGTATGCATGGGTTGCAGTCAAATCCTTCCACTCAGCAAATTGTGCAATTAAAGCAAAGTGGGTTGGATTCCAAGAGTCCCTTTCCACTTCCACAGTCAAAATATGCTTAGAAAACAAATTGTATAAAACAGAGCCACAGTCCACATCCTAAAAAACAATGTTTTTCTCTCTCAGGCATTTTCACAAACACCTTCCGTACGTGGAATTTTCTCTTAATTTTTTCCCTTCCCCACTAAACACCCCCTCTCTAACTTTCAATGATTCCTATGGTTTACCATTAACAATTCGATTCTTTGGATTTTCTGAGGAAAGAATCAGAGATATAGATCACATATGGGGGAGGGGATGAATGAAATGGAGATAAATTATTGACAAGAGGAAAGCTTGTAAAAATGGGTTTGAAGAAAATACCGAACCCAAATCAAGGAATTGTTTAATGGCTTTAGAGAATTGTTCGAAACCAAGAGAGCTAATTCACGTAATTCCTAACCCTAAGCTTAGAATTCGATTAATGCGAGTCCAATGCTTCAACCTAACGAAAAGAAAAAGTTACCTTTTCAATGGCGCGTTCTTTTTCCCTAAAAAAATTTGATTCATCCAAGAAAATCAAAAGCTTCGCTTCGATTCCTTCCCTTTCCCCTTCTTCTTCCATCTTCTCGGCAACTGTGCCAAGTCAACCGTAATTGATTCTTCTAATTTTTATTTAACAACTATTCTATCTTAATTCTTTATGTTTTTCAGCTAAATGTCTGAATTATATTCGCTAAAATGAGCATTACTAAAGATTTAAAGCTTCAATCCTCCCCATGTTGTAAATAAAATATTTAAATTATATTTGGGTTAAATTATAAATTTGTCTTTTGGTTTGAAATAAAAATAGAATTTAGTTCGTGATTTAAAAAATTATAATTTAATTTCAATGGTTCTAATTAAAAATTACAACGAACAAAATTGCCATTTAAATTTAAATTTAATAAAATAATATATTCATTACACATTTTGATTCATGTTCGTTGAAAAGGATTGATAAATTTGGCTTTTTTAGATCATTGCATGTGGCTAAAGAGTAAAGACAATACATGTCAATTAAGTAAATGCAATGACATATCAATTTCTTTTGCTCTACATATCAATTGTCCTAATTTTTATTAGTTTTCTCCATTTGGTTTAATCATTTCAATTGAAAACAAAATTAATCAGATATGAAATTATTATTTTGTCAATAAATTTGGATATGGAACGTGCCATTTGAAAAATACCTTTCATTGATGGGTGAGTCGAATTTTGTTGATTAGTGAATTGAAATTCATACGTTAATTAACATTTAAGTGATATGTGATTGTATATGTGTTCATACATTAATAATTGAAGGATAAATTAATTTTTAAAATATAAAATATAACAATAGTTTTAGGTATAATTGAGGACTTTATGTGTATGACGGGTAAATATGACCATTTCACAAGTTTAAAGACCAAGATGAAAATTATCCAAAAGATTATGATATATTTCGCCAACATTTTTTTTTACATAACTTATCGTTAAGATATATAACTTTTCAATTATAAATGCTAATGAGAATTTAAACCTGTAAACTACATGAACCAATTTCGATGTGCTTACAAATATCATAAAGATTATTTAAATAAATATATTATAAAGTCAATATTCTAAGATAATTAGTATTTAAGAAAATACATTTGTTAAAAAAAACATGCTATAAGATAATGATAAACTTAATTGTCTCTCTTTCTAGGATAAGATGGACTTTAACTTTCACTCTATATATCATGGATATAAATATAAAATTCAATGATTTTTTTTTTGGCATTAATATTTAAAACATAGGTAATTTTTTTTGAGTATTTACTGAAAAATTTGGTCAAATATTTGAATTTTCATATTTTCGTTTATTGTACTAAAAAAAATACAATTAACATTTATTTTATTCGTGTGTATAAATAGATATAGTAATTAAAAAAATGTGTGAGCAAGGTGCACGTAAGCTGGCCTGGACACTCACGTATATATAAAAAAAAGTAATACCTGTGTCTATCTTCATGCTTTCCCTTCTATCACTCACACACAAAAAAAAATATAATTAAAATATTTTAAAGAGTAAATAAAAATAGTTTGTTACATGTGACATTATAATAGAATAATTTGTTAAGATGCACAAAGATAAATGCTATAGATGTACTTAAGTATTTAAAAAAAAAAAACAGGTAAGGTTAGTATCATAATATACAGTTTATGTGATATATTTCTCATTATTACCTTTTACCCTTTCATGCTATTTTCTTCAACATTCACTTTTTTTTTGTTTGGAGATATTTTCATGGTTTTCTTACCACATTCAATTATATAGAATTTAAAAAATTCAAACTTTTATTAAAAGAAAATCCCACATTTTAGTCTATTAAAGCATTAATAATATAAATTATGATTTTTGGTCCAAAGAGAGGAAAAAAAAAATAAATAAATAAAGAGAGACGTGACGGTAAGGTAAAATGGGGTTTTTGTAGTTCTAAGCAACGTATGGTAAGGTAGCGACCAGATATATATATTTTTTAATTTCTTATGGTTTTGAATTTTTTCGAAGAAAATGTTTTTTTTTTGTTAGTGTAAAAAAAATTTGATCTTCCCCACCCACCCCCACTCAATCCTTGGATTTTTTTTTTTTTTTTTTTTTTTTTTTTTTTTTTTTTTTTTTTTTATTTGCTCTCTTAAACGCTTTCCCCTTCACAGTGACCATTTTCCTTCCTCTCTTTCCTCACTTTCTTATCTGAGAGAGCTCTCAGGTGCTTGTTTAGACCAAATTAGTGCTTTCGGGTTGCTACGTTGACGAGCTCCAGATTTGAATGTCTTAAAATTTCTACTGGGTCGGAGAAATCAAGGACCCCCACCTTCCCATTTCATCACTACCTTTGAATCATCTCATCTTTTACTCCAAACGCTCCTTCTTAGCTTCCCATTTCTTCGTGTTTCATTACACTTCTAACTACTTTATAATGCAGAGTAGTCTTTGGTTTTACTGGGTTTTGGACCCGATCGGAAAATCGCCGGCGATTTGATGGGATTGATTCTGTTAGTGTTTCAGTCTTCTTCGACTCTTAATGGAGGAGACGATTCGGTGTAGTCTATGTGCTGCTCGTAAATTTGATGCGAAGATCCGCTTCACCGTTGTTGTATTCGAGGTGAGCTCTTTGTGGTGACTGATATTTGTTTTTTTTAGTAAAGTTTGGTGGGTAATCATTTTGGCTATGTGGAGGGTGCAGATTTAGGTTTAGGGTTTCTCTGGACTGGACTTCATCTTCTCCAAATAGCAAAATTTTTCCTTAAGCTCTTTCTGGGTCTGAAAATTATTTGGAAAGAAAGGAAGTTCTGCAATTGTTGGACTGGCATTGCCAGTGCGGTTTAAAGCTGTCTTGGCTGTGCGTTTTTTCCTGAACAATTCAAGGAAACTAAACCAGCTGTTAAGTTTTTTTTTTTCCGCTTATTTTCTGGGGAAGTAGATATTTTAGTAATAATTCGTAATTTTGCCCATCTCTTCTCTTCTAAATCTCTCCTCACTCTCTTCCGTTCATTTATTTAACTTTTGAAGTCGAGGGAAATGGAAGTTAATGCTTGAAAGTGCTGTTCTGTTTCCCTTTCCTGTTTACGGGTTTGGGTTTTCTCTGTTGAGCTGATATCTTCTTCTTGAGGTTGAAGGAAGCCTCTCTCACAATGTTGGGAGACCGAACCAATGGTTTCCTTTAAGCTCAATAGAGTTTAAAGCGGGTTTTCTTCTTTGATCTAATTTCTGTAAGATCTCATTTTCCCAGACAGGATATAGATAGTTGTGTATACCAATCTTCAGAGAAATCTGGAGTTTAAGCTTCACCTATTGCCTATCTAAACTTATTGTTTTTGTTTTTACTACAAATATATGTATAGATTTTTCTGGGATTCATAATTTTCAGTTTATTTTGTCCTTGTTTAGATTTTGCTTCTTCTGGCTTTGGATGTTGCATATGCAAAATCTGACGATCGCAAGTTGGAAAGGGGAGCTGAAAGCATTGTTTCACACTCCTGCATCCATGATCAGATACTCGAGCAAAAAAGGCGACCTGGGCTAAAGGTATACTCTGTTACACCCCAAGTTTACGACGTCTCTGGTACTGCAAAACCCCTTCATAGAAAGGGTAGAGCATTGCTTGGAGTTCCAGAACTTTCAGATCAGCAAAAAAGTGCAAAACAACCTATCAGAATATATCTGAATTACGATGCTGTCGGTCACTCGCCTGATAGAGACTGCCAAAACGTTGGCGACATTGTGAAGGTGAAACAGGACCTTGAAACTTTTCAACTAATGTGTTTGCCCAACGCAGAGTTTCGATATTGACCATGAGTTTTCTGTGTCTATGTTGTATCTTTTGTTTTCTCCAAACAGCTTGGAGAACCTCCTGTCACTAGTTCCTTTCTGGGCTCTCCTTCTTGCAATCCTCATAACAACCCTCCAATTTCGGGTGACTGCTGGTATAATTGCACTTTGGATGATATATCTGGGGAGGACAAAAGGCATCGACTGCACAAGGTATTATGCAGTACTAATTATCTACCCGTATTTCATCCTTTGTTTTATATTTTGTTCTATCCTTTCTTCTTTTCTTATATGCTTGATTTCCTTTATTTAAGCTGTCGAATTATTATGATAACAAAAAAATTAATTGGCACTAGGCGTTTACCAACTGGAAAACTCCTGAAGCTTGTGAAAAGACACTTCATATCTATAGATCTATACTTCATTGACACTCTTTATTCATACATTGCACATTAAGTTTTCTTGGAGCTTAAGCTCTGGTATGGAAATTGATTTAGAAGGCTTCTCAATGCAGGCTTTAGGTCAGACTGCAGATTGGTTTAGAAGAGCATTAGCTGTTGAACCCGTGAAAGGGAACTTGCGTCTAAGTGGATATTCTGCTTGTGGACAGGATGGAGGTGTGCAACTACCACGTGAATATGTCGAAGGTATTTTAATATTTTTTATGAAATGCTCCTTGGAAGGGCTACCTCTCTACCTTTAGGCTGTAATCATTGTATATGTTTCCTCCAGAGGGTATTCCCAATGCAGACTTGGTTCTTTTAGTGACCACAAGGCCTACCACTGGGAACACACTTGCTTGGGCTGTTGCATGTGAACGCGATCAATGGGGCCGTGCAATTGCAGGTAATTATTGGATGGAGCGTCTTCTTCAGCTGCACGAAAGATGAACCTTGTTATTTTTTTGAACCTAATAGTGTTAATTTCTGTTGCAGGGCATGTGAATGTTGCACCTCGGCATTTGACTGCCGAAGCAGAAACCTTACTATCAGCTACTCTTATACATGAGGTTTGTGGGTTTCATGCGTTGTCTGGTTAAAAAAACGTGTTAATGTATTTTATTCATCATTTGTTCCATCCTTCACAGGTTATGCATGTCCTTGGTTTTGATCCACATGCCTTTGCCCATTTTAGAGATGAGAGGAAAAGAAGGCGTAGTCAGGTAAAATATAACTAGTGCTAATGACATGAGGAATAAAAATATAAGATATACATCTAGTGCTTTCCCCTCTCTGGGAATGTTAAACGGATTTGGATTACATGAAATTGACCTATGGATTGATGTATTTCCATCAGGTAACAGAACAGGTCTTGGATGAAAGACTTGGGCGCACAGTGACTCGTGTGGTGCTACCACGTGTTGTTATGCATTCAAGATATCATTATGGGGTGAGTGCTTCGTTTGTTCTTTCTGGTGTTTGTGATGTTGGGGGGGGGGGGGGGGGATTTATTATTCTTGAAAACTAAATAACCAAGAAAATTCAATTCCCTTGGCAGGCATTTTCAGAGAATTTCACAGGTTTAGAACTTGAAGATGGAGGAGGACGTGGCACTTCAGGTTTTGCTCTTAGTTTTCTTCTGCTACCTTTCTTCTACTTATCCCCACTAAGTTCTCTATGACCCTGCACAGTCTACTCAACCTAGTGTAGCCTTTTTCTGAAAACAAATATTCTTAACCTGACATGTCATTAGAACAGAAAAACTACTGCAAATGATATTTCTAAATCATTATATCATCAGATTTGAAGTGATCAACATATCATTGACGTTCTCTTTCAGGATCTCACTGGGAGAAAAGGCTTCTGATGAATGAAATTATGACTGGTTCAGTTGATACAAGATCTGTAGTTTCAAAAATGACTCTGGCTTTATTGGAAGATAGTGGATGGTACCAGGCCAACTATAGCATGGCAGATCGTCTTGATTGGGGTCGCAACCAGGGAAATGATTTTGTCACTTCCCCCTGCAATCTATGGAAGGGGGCATATCATTGCAACACAACACAGTTGTCAGGATGTACATATAATAGGGAAGCAGAGGGTTACTGTCCAATTGTTAGCTATAGCGGGGATCTCCCTCAGTGGGCTCGATATTTTCCTCAACCGAACAAGGGTGAGTGAAAGAAGATTTCACGATTTTGCAAACGGTTTGAATTGGAACTACGTTACTGTGAAGTCATTCTTTTTCTTCTTTTCCATTTCTGGGAGTAGACTATTGAAATTTCAAACGTTTTGTGATATTGAAATTTCACCAATATAGTATTTTGAATTGCAAACGTTTTGAATGGTTGATTTGACCCTTTTTGTGATATTGAAATTTCACCAATATAGTATTTTCTCCACTGTAGGTGGACAATCATCCTTGGCCGATTATTGTACTTACTTTGTGGCTTACTCGGATGGGTCGTGCACTGACACGAACAGTGCACGTGCACCCGACAGAATGTTGGGTGAAGTACGAGGGAGTAACTCAAGGTGAAAATGGTTATGGTTAGTTAATGCGCACTTTGTGCGCGAAAATGATCTATAATCTTGTTGGTAACAATAGCCCTTGTAATGGATATGCAGGTGTATGGCCTCATCACTAGTGAGGACTGGGTTTGTAAGAGGTTCCATGACCCAGGGAAATGGTTGTTATCAGCATCGGTGCATTAACAATTCATTGGAGGTACTTTGGGAATTTTGGCATTTTAATTGTACCCACAATGCTATTTAAAAAAATATCACAGGTAGCACATATGTTCAGTTCCTAGTTAACTTAGTTCTAACAAAGCCTTGTAAAAGTACAGAGTTAAAGTTTATATTAGTAATAGCCTAATAGGGACCATTTCATATAATCTCTTGTCTCTGGTGTTTGTCGGATGAAGTTGGTGATTGTATTACATTGCGAAAGTTTTGTTCTGATTGTAAGGCAATGAGGCTTGATACTTCTTTTTTTGTTTTTTTCGAGAAGAACTTGTTTTCTGCCTATTGCTTCCAATCTGATCTAATCATTTTCTTTGTAGGTGGCTGTTGATGGTATGTGGAAAGTATGCCCTGAAGCTGGTGGACCGGTTCAGTTCCCTGGCTTCAATGGCAAGTGCTTACCCTTATTACTCGTCTGTTTTGGGAATGATTTTTGTCCAACAAGTTTAATGATCTGTTTTTACTTTCTTACTGTAGGTGAATTGGTCTGCCCTGCATATCATGAACTTTGTAGCAAAGACTCGGTTTCAGTGTCTGGAAAGTGCCCCAATACTTGCACTTTCAATGGAGATTGTGTGGATGGGAAGTGTTTTTGCTTTCTAGGCTATCATGGACATGATTGTAGCAAACGTGAGCATCTATTTCAGTATTTCTTTCCCGTATAATTTTGTTTTATGCTTCGATGTTGCTTGCTCAATTATACTTGTAAATTAATTTGCAGGATCTTGCCCTAATAACTGTAGTGGACATGGGAGGTGTCTTTCTAATGGACTTTGCGAATGTGGAAATGGTTACACAGGCATCGACTGCTCCACGGGTAAATCTCTTCTGACGTTTCTTGAACTTCTTGAACATTCCTTTTTTTTTTCTTAATAATGGAGAAATTTTATTATGTGATCAAGAATGGCAATATTCTTTATTTACTTCTTTTTGGTTGTGGTCTAACAAGAAAAAGATGGGTAGCAACATAAAATGGGAGTTGATTAAGCAATTGTGACATCAAGTATATTTGCTTAGAAATACTTTCACACCTAAATTCATTGGTTACTAAAATATGAAAGAAAGAATTTGGCCTTGTGGTAGATATATATATATATATATTTTGTAGCTTGCATTTCTACTTGGTAACCTAACAAAGTCACCTTGGCATGATCTCAGCTATTTGTGATGAGCAATGTAGCCTCCATGGTGGTGTCTGTGATAATGGCATTTGCGAGTTCCGTTGTTCGGATTATGCTGGCTATTCGTGCCAGAACAGCTCCAGGCTTCTATCAAGTCTCTCTGTTTGCAAAAATGTATTGCAAAGGGATATGACGGGCCAACACTGTGCGCCCAGTGAACCGAGTATACTACAGCAGCTCGAGGAAGTTGTCGTCATGCCAAATTACCACCGGTTGTTTCCTGGTGGTGCCCGGAAACTTTTTAACATCTTTGGTGGTAGCTATTGCGATGCAGCTGCCAAGCAGTTGGCTTGCTGGGTAAGTAACCTACCTCTTCAAAGCAGTCTTATATCTCATCACTTTTTCTTTCACATGATATTTGGACTTAGCATGTTCTTAAGTTTCACTTACATGCTGTTTTCGTATTCAGATTTCGATACAAAAGTGTGATCAAGATGGCGACAACAGACTCCGAGTATGCCATTCCGCTTGTCAGTCATACAATCTAGCTTGTGGGGCATCACTTGACTGCTCCGATCAAACCCTCTTCAGCAGTGAGGAGGAAGGTGAAGGGCAATGCACTGGGTCCGGTGAGATCAAATTGTCGTGGTTTAATCGACTGCGGAGTAACTTATTCATAAGTAACAGCACCTCAAAAGGAGGAACGTCATCTGTAAAATAGTTTCGTTGTAGTAGGGTCTCTCTCTTTTTCCTTTTGATTTTGTTATTATCGATCGGGTTTGTAATTTTACCTGGGGTCTTAACTTAGGGTAGAGTTGGCAATGGCAATGCAAATGCCTTAGATTTAGGTTTTGAGTTGTGCTCAACCCAAAATGATTTAAGGAAAAAATTGGGTTGAGAGGTTTCCAAGTTTTAGGCTTTCAAAAATGAAAGCTATTTGTAGAGAGAATTTGTAAGTGTATGAAAGTCATGAGAGGTAAAAGAAAGAAAAAGAAAAAGAAAAGGTGAAGGTGGAAAAAGCTTTGTTGATGTATAACATAAACTGGCCGAAGGCCCTTGAAAAAAAGTAGAAAGAAAAAAGGAGGAAAAAAAAAGGAAGCTTTCTTTCTCATTTTGTTATCTTTCCTTTCATTTCACCTCAAATCATCTCTTTTAAATGACAAATATATATTTTAAATGACAAATATTTATAAATATAGCAAAATATTACGATCTATATGTGTCAATATATTGTTGTAATGTTGTAAATATTTTCATGTATGCATTTTAATTTTTATACATTAGATATCGTGTCCATTTTCTTTGATGATGTTAATGAAAAAAAGAATTTTTTAAGCAATTCAATTAAAAAAAAAAAGTGTATTTGGAGACATTCAAAATTAAGAAATTGTTGTAAATATAACAATGTGATTCAAAATATTAGCATATATAGCAACATTTTAAAAAAAATTGTAAATATAATAAAATCTATCGCTGATAGACTTTTATGATCTAGATGTCTATCACTAATAGATTATAAGAGTCGAACAACTATAGAAGTCTATAACTGATAGATTTTGCTATATTTGCAATTTTTTAAAATGTTGCCATACAATTGGTTATTATCCCTAAAATTGCTACTCATTACAATTACCCTTTGAAAAATGATGTATTTAGAAAAACAAATTGAAAGAATGCTTAAGAAATTGAAGTATGATACGAAAGAAAGAAAGAAAGAAAGAACCAAAAATGTAAAAGGTTGATTGGTTTGAAAGTAATTAAAAAAATAATAATAAAGCCAAAGTTAATAGAGACAGGTGATTCATGTCTTTGTTGGCCTTTTAGCTTCCAACTCCCAATTATTTCTCTTTCCTAATGTAACCATTTTGTTATTAAAAATGACTTTGGAGCTTCCATTTCTTCCCAGAACAAGCAAAGACAAGCTTCACATTTCCTTAAACACTCTTTCTTTCTTAAAAATTTATATGAACTATGATAAATTATGTATCGATAAAAAAATTTGTATGAATCGTTTCATTGTTTAAATTATTTTTGATCTTATATATTTATGAAATGTAATTAAAAGTAATAACGTGTTTATAGAAATTATGAATTACCGATTTATTTAAACTGATGTTAAACTATATAGTGATAAACTATAATCTTATATTATTCATATAATCACAATAATTCCTAATTTATGTGTCTAATCTTTGGTCTATTATAAAATAAAAGGTTTTGTTTAACTACTAATTGTTATATCTCATCTAAATTATGTTAGATTGTCGTGGTTACTCAAAAATGGAGTGCATTTATGATTTAAATTAGTAAGCAATCAATTAATTATTATAATTAATTGGTGAAAAACTTGAATAATTAATTTGCTCAAATTAGCTATTTTCGCAAGATTTGCTTCTTAATTTACCAAGATCCCAAATGCAACAAATGAGATTTCAAATACAAATTTGAATAATATTGCTATAAATTTGAACGAAGTTAGTTACTATTTAATACTACAATGGTTTAAAAGATTTGTTCTTTTTTAAAAAAAAAACTTAAATGATTCATAAAATTAAAAGTAAAAGTGAAAATTATATTCAATACTAATGGATCAACCCGACGGGCAAAAACTAATCAAATAGTCCGACCCGGCACATGTGCACGTGCTCGAAGCGTCGTCGTATGCATAGCTGTACGCCGCCGGACAGGCGTTCTTGAACATCTCTGAGTAGGGCGTCGGCGGGCATGTCTGCGGCGTCGAGTGGTCATCGGTGCAGCAAAATTCCGGCGTATTGAAGGCGGCGCAAGCGCTCTTGCAGGCCACGACGGAGCCCGAATTGGTCACTTGCAATTCCGACGGGCAGATTCCGTTCACATCCGCGACGCAGCCGGCATACTGACAATCGCCGGTGCCGCCGCTTGCGCGGACGCCAATACCCACATTGTAGCCGTCGACGAGGCTAATGTCGTAGAAATCCATATCGCCACTGGTTGAGCCGATAGTGAACTCCGCCAGCGTGACCGGCGGCACGCCTCCGCCGGTGCATTTAAGCGTGCCGCCGCAGTCACCCGTCTGGCATTTCCCATTGCCAGAGCCGTCGAAGTCGCAGCCGGTTCGTGCCCAGAACCGCCCGGACCAGCCCGGTGGAGCAGTCAATTGCACCGACGCACCGGGTGCTAGAGGGAAACCGCCGTCGCCAAGAACCGCCGCACCATTGCCGGAGAGCGTTCCCGGCCATAGTGTATAGCTGCAATGATTCTGAAGCGTAAAAACAGTCGCAAAAGCTATATTTCCTGCAGCATTACACAACCCAATTGCCAAAAAAGAAACCAAATCATCATCGAATTAACCAAAACCCATTACGAAAGCAGAACAAAGAAACGATTTTGAAATAAACCCAGTTGATCAAAGGTGAAAACAAGAACAGAGAACACTAAACCACCAGCATTACCAAGAGAAAACACAACTAACAGAAGAAAAACACTTGATGGGGAAGCCATTTTCGTCTAATCCAGGTAAGCCACAGAGACAAAAACAAGAAATTCAGGGAATTGAATGAAGAGAAACGCAGAAAGAGGTGTGTATTTATATTGGTCAGTGATGGGAAAAAGATATTTCAACCAATCTTTTCGTGAACAGTAGAGAAGATGGGGACAAAGAAGAAGCCACGTGGACAGTACATAATGGAAAAGGGAAAAAGAATGGGGTTTCAGTTTCAGCATCAGTTTGAGCACAATTAACCGAAATGGCCAAAAAATAGGAGTGAGAGCAGAGGGAGATGGAAAGTGGAGGTGTCGAGAGACAACGGAGGAGGCAGAAATAAAGAAAAACTGAGGTAATCGTGAATGCCGACATCCCCATTTTATCCGAACAATCAGCCCACGACCACAAAAAGCAGTTAACAAAAGCATGTGCTCTGCCTCATTCCAACTTCCACCCACCCCCTAAGAGAAGAAGTTGGTGGCTTTTCAGAAATGGGTTTCCATCTGAACATTCTTCCATGGCCAAGTTGTAGGCATAAGCTAGCAATCAAGGTAGGCCATGGCCTGGGAACTACCGCAGCTTGCTGTTTTTTCGGTCACCTAACCCAACAATATCCATTGCTGGTTTGGAACTTTTAACAAACAGTTGGTGTGCGCGTGTATGTTTGTAGTAAATATCGCAACTTCACCATTAATCACTTACTGCTCCCATATCTTTATCTCCGTTCTGATAATACGCGTTTTAGTTTCACCTTCTGAGGTTTGATTATTCTCTCTGGGGGCCACCCCATTTTTGCTCCCCAATCAAGTAATGAACTTGAAATCATCATAAAATGAGAATGGAGCAGGTTTAGAGTTGAAATTCTGAAATGGGGTCTCTCCTTCAAGAGTCAGAATTTCACATCGTACACGCAAGTGGGTTTTATAGATCATCAAGTGATGAAATATGTAAGAAAAAAACCAGGCAAACGAGAAAGATATGAGCAGGTAATATAGCCACAGTTACCCTTTTGTGCTCAGTTTTTGCCTGTCCATTTATAGGCCAAGAGACAGTAGAATCTAGAGAAGCAAAGATTTGATTAGCTTATTTCTACTCTGCCCCATTTTTGCTTATGGGGACCACTATATCCAAAATTTTAATGCTCTATCTCTACACGAAAACTCAATAACAATCTAAGCAAAATAGTAAATGCATTTGAGGAAGTTTCACCTCAAAAAATCATGCATCATCCTGTAAAGAATGTTATTCAGTGTGTTGTTTCTTGCTAATGAACGTTGATATCAAAACGCCTAAATCTTGCTCTGGTTGTACTCTGAGATATGTAACGGAAGCAAGATATATACAAGATAAAGCTACATAAACTCTGGACCAATATGAATACAAAGTAAGGTAAGCAAATATGGCTGTCAAGGAAACGACCAGAATGAAGTTCATTGTGCACTTGAAGGAAGAAAGTTGTTCTTCTGCTCTTGACTCAGGGAAATAGCCATTGGCCGTGAAATATGTGAGCAAGTGATCCTTGAGCTTGAATTTATCCATTAACCAAGCAGAAGCACCTTCATCTGATGCAGGGATGATCTCACCAACAGGGATCCGTTGAATATGAATGTGAACTTCTGAAGGACCGAGGCCGAAGACATTATCCATAAAGGTAGGGCACTGATGCTTGTAGGCAATAGTCAGATCATAAACTGCAAAAATAGAGTTAATTAGGGAAAAAAAGATGCAAAACCAGGACCAGAAGTTATGGCAAAAAAACATAATCATTTCAAATATTCTTTCTTACTAAACATTTCTTTTATATCATCTTGATGAAAAGATGTTTTTCACTAAAGTGAGGGGATTATCACACATAAGCATGCTTAGCTTTCAGCCTATTAGCCATACGGCATTAGTAACCATTTTCTCCACCAATACAAACAAGAAAATCTCTTCCATATCGCATAGAAATGATGAGAGTAAAGAGATTGGATTTTGAAGAAACGGACCTGCATCGAGGGAACCACGTAGGGTTTGTAAGCAAGCACAAAAACCTCTTGCTTTTGGAAGTAGAACGTGTTTCAGTACTGGAAGTCCAACTTCAGCAGCATATGCTTGACTCTTCTTGCATTTTGCCTCCCTACATGTAACTTTCGCATGAGTTGACAATTTGTTAAGTGCGGACAGAGAATCAAGAACGAAAGATAAGATTTCAAACTTCAAACAAGCTTCTAGAGCAGGCATAATTAATTTGCAACCATACCATTAAGATTGAAGGGGGAATGGATGATTTTGACCAATTCAATCCTTTCGTTGCATAGTAGAAGAATGCATTTAAACTAAAAAAAAAACAAATGGAATATAGTAGAAAAGGAATGGAAGGTATACGTAAAGTCAGTTCCCTCAGGAAAAACAGCAAGCCACAAGGGATCTCGAGGATTTTTAAACGTCGTAAGTCTTTGGCACATAACCGGTTCATCGATATCCCATTTCCTCTCAACAGGAATGAACTCCAAAATGTGGAATCCCCAACCAAAGAGAGGCAGCTTCATTAAGCTGCTTTTAAGAATGTATTTGATGCAGCCTAAGGACCCTTTTCGCAATGCAAGGTCCCACAAATACATCCAATCAACTTCAGTTCTGTGGTTGGCAATTAGTAAAACACGTTCATTTGCTGGAATATCATCCCCATAGAAGACAACTTTAGTCCCATTTATCACTTCAAACAGAAAGGGCCACAGGGCCAGCCAGAAACCAAAAATAATGGAAGTTGCCTTCCTACTGTAATGCAGGCTAAAAAGGCGCAAAGATAGAGTAACTATAGGCGCAAAATATACTAAGAACATGAAGGCAGTGGATAGAAACAGCGCTAAACAAATCACCCCTCTCATTAGCCTAATAGGACTAAGAGATTTATGTTTTTGTGTATTATCAGATTGCAGAGGCGTAGAAACATCCATTCTTCCAAGAACCGATTCAAAGAATTCCCCTCCTAGAAGATGGCTGCAAACAAACACACGTTTTACATCCCTTAAGAGATTCACAATTTCTTCATCAAATCTAATGAAATTTAAACAACTCTAGACATGGAAAAGACAAATCAACCAAAATCCCAACAGAATATTTCCAAAAGGCATAAAGGATTCCATTCTCAGGAAAACCCAAAAAGGGAATCACGAAAAAACAGATACCAATTTAAGGAACAAGAACAATTTTCAGAGTGTCGTTGAATTCAAATACAGATCTGAAACTAAGAAGAACAGCCGAATTACAGAAAACAAACAAGTGCATTCGATAGGAGCAAGAATTACCTCAGAAACCAAAGAAAAATAGAGAGATGGAAGAAAATCTTGTTTGGGTCGTCTCTCAAATTTCTTGTGGAAAATGAAACTGGGTGTGTTTTTATCCAAAGTAATGGAACAGGGAATCGCGGAAAAATGGTAAATTGAGAAGAATTGATTATCGGAAGAGAGAGAAGTTTGAATGTTTAATTGCAAAAATAATAATAATTATAAAATAATATAAGATTTGGAAAATTCATACCAACGGAAGGTAAAGGAAAGAGGAAAGGGAAAGGCTGCTTGTGGAACCAATTTTACTACTAAACTAATTAAACAGATTTTAACCTGAGGTTTAACTCTGGTTAGGTGACATCTTCAATTTTATAAATAAATTAATAAATTATGCCCATTGACCATTTGATCATCATTTAGTTTTTCAATAGGATTTAAATAAAAGTGAGATTTTCATATTAAAAAAAAATAATCCTTCTATTAAGTTCTTAAAATGTTGACCTTTGAATGTAACTAACTAGATAAATAACATTTTTTTTATAAGATGATAGATCTAATGTTATAATGGTTGTTATGGGTGGGATTTCGACTTTGACTCACAATCCACATAGGCCCTTTGATGCTACGTGGATCACACATGCGAGAAACCTTTAATTAGGCCTCTAAGAATGACCAAGTAGAGAAGATACGAACGAAGTTGATAAGGCAAGTTGTCTACCGAGTTCAACCCTAATCGAGTCAAGATATGTGCCATTTTGGAAATATTCTAATAGTAGGACAAACAAGAAGGGTGTGAATAGAAGAGATCCATCTTGTTAGAGAGATTAGCAACGATACTCTAGTTTAGCTTGACACTACTTTGGTTTGAGCGTTCTTAAGCATCGAAGCGTATTGGGCCTAACATCACATCGCATGAGTATCTTCCTTACTCGACATAAAACTGTTGTAGACTTATGGTTAGATTCTCACACTAACACCTATCATTCATTTTTTTTTTCTTTTTCTTGTAATTCTGTCATTAATGAATTAAAAATATAAATATTAAATTGTTTTGATAACTATAATGTCTTATTTATTTGAACCCAAACAATTAAGTAAATGACACAAAAATGTTTTTTTTAGTTTCAATTAAGGGACAATTGCAAATATAGCAATCAGATTCAAAGTATTAACATATAGAGCAACATTTTAAAAAAATTTGCAAATATAGTAAAATTTATCGGTGATAAACTTCTATTGCTATAGACTAATAGATCAATTTTATTAAAATGTTAATATAAATTTGATTGTTATCTCTAAAATTATTATTCATTATAATTATCCTTCAACTAATTTCATTGTCATGGGAATTAAATATTTTTAAAATATTACCAATTTAAAAAATTAAAAGTAGTTGAAAATGTTGCTAAAACTCCTTAGTGGGAAGAAAAATCCTGAAATTATAAACAAAAAATGAAAACAAAATATTAAATTAATTTGCTTGATGCAAAATAACACTTATTTTTTAAAAGAAAAATAAAGAATATAAAAAATCACAAAATGAGGTAAGTGGATGGAGGTGGGGAGGCGAAGTTGGCTACAGACAAACCACCGACAATACTGAGAGCACCGTACAAATATTTTCTAGATGGCCGCGCTTAATTCCATATTTACCCTTACCACAAGCAATGGACCACAAAAGAAGCAGGAACCAAATTGGGTATTTGAAGAAAGTTTGTTGAAAACTAACACACATGCTAAATTAGGGAAAATAGACACCGCCATTTCTAAAAGTACTCAAAATTTTTATGCGGCTCCAGTGCTCCACCAGGGTGTGTTTGTCTTTTCAATGCGTTTTTCTTTTTTAATAATAAAAAATAACGGTTTTTTTTTTTTTTTTTTTTAAAGTTGAATTACACTCTATGTTGAAAAGAACAACAATTTAGTCACTATTAGTGTTGGAAAAAATAACCTCCCACCAGAATTCGAGGAATAAACAGAAAATAAATTTTAAAAAAATAAAAGTATTTACGTGAAAAACTTTGAACTTGGAGAAAAACTATAGTCACTAGATCGAAATTCAATATGTGAAAAATTGTTACGATCACACAAAAAATAAGTTCCTCCCCGATCCCATTTACAAAAACACTATCTCAATTTTTTTGCACTGCTCGCACCCTTTCAAACTAAAGAATATACAAAGAAATTTAATTTAAAATGTTTCTAATTGAGACTTTGGACAGTGCTATACTTGTTTCATATAGATGACTTAAAACCAAAGTTATAGACTTATTTACCGTGTTTGGAGTCCATCACTTCTTTAAAAATTTGCTATGCGAGACTATTACTTTTCGAATATTTTGTCAAAATCTACTAATTAGTTGCCCTAATAAAAAATGATGGGGTGATAATTTAGTGGCAGTTTGTAGCGAGGTGGACTTTGTTGACATGGATTATTTTCAATTATAATTATAATTTTTTCTAGTTCAATAATTTAGAAGTAGGATTTTCAACTTTTGATGTTTAGGATAGATATGTATTGTGGATGAATAAATTTAAACTTATGATTTATTATAAAAATTAGTTACATTTGAACGTAGGCTAAAAACAATAATAATAATTTGTACTAAAAATAACCATAACAATAATTAATAACATGTATTTAAAAAGATTAGTTTGCATCTACCACTCTATTCGAAATGTTTTATGCTTTAAGTATGGTTGGAAAATATTTTTTTTTTTAATACAACATATTAGATGGAGAATTCAAATCTTTAACATCTTAGTTAATGATATGTATTTTAATTAGTCGAACTACTGTCTAAGTTGCAAAATTAGTATTTTTTTTTTGTTATGTTATAACTAAAATAGATAAGTTTTACTCCGTCCAATTACTTAAATATGCACATGGAAAATATGTTAGGTTAGTGTATCAATTATAAAAAAATTTCAAATCTCAAGTTAGGTATATAGTTGAAAATTCTTACTCCTTTTTTTTATTATTATATTTTTTTTGTGGAGAGAATTTTTACTTTTAATTGATCACATTGACATTTTCATCAAATGATTTGAACCCAAAGTTCATAATTGAACAAAACCAATCTATACTGAGATAAAAGAAAGTTTTAACTTTTTAGAAATGCTTTTAAATAAAAAAGACTTTTCTATAAGTACTCTTGTATGAAGTGCCTTTGTATTTTTTTTTTTTTTTTGAGCTTTTCAAAGCCCTATTATAGATAACTATTAAAAAAAATCCTACTAGCAAAATCGAAAAAAAAAAAATTATCTAAACTTATCTCAAATAAAACTTGGAAAATCTCATATATTAAACTCTAAATTCAAATCAAATCTTAACCAACCTAAATCATAAATAAAACAAAACAATTTCACAATTTCTATAAATAAAATGAAAAAATGAAGAAAAAAGATTTCATTATAAACTTGTGAAGGCTAATTAATTTGGACCTAAACCATCAATTTTATCAAATAGGATCTTGAATTTAAATAATTAAAAAAAGTTTTATTTCTGCTAATTCGTCCACAATTTTTTTAGAAAAGGTAAAAATCTTCTACAACTCATTAATTTTCTTAAAATAAAAATTTGAGTTTGACCAAATAAATAAATGGCTGAATAGCTTTGCCAAAATTGAGAAATTTCAAAAGAATTTATAATTCATAAATGATTGCCTTTTCTCTATATTTTATCAAATTTACACCACATATTTATTTTAATAATTCATGAGATGTGTAAGAATTTTTTTTAAAAGATATTTGGAGCAAAAATTTATTAAGGGTTAAAATTGTAATAATTTTTAAAATTTAAAGTTCAAAGAATAATGATTAATTAGGTTTGAAGTGAATAAAATGAAACTGAAAATTTTAGATTTAAATTACAATCTTATAAAACTTGTAGGGCAAAATGCACTTTTGGTCCCTGAAGTATGGGATTGTTGTCTATTTGGTCCCTGAAGTTTAAAAACGAACACTTTAGTCCCTGAGGTTTGAAAAATACTTCTAAATGGTCCTGAGTTAATTTGACTGTTAGTTGACTAACGGAAAAGTGATATGGCAAGTTGAGCTACAAACTTTAAATGACGTGGAAATTTTTTTACTAATTTTTTTATTTTTTTAATTAGATATATTTTTCTTTTTTCTCTTTCCCTTTTCCTTTCTCTCGTCCCTTCACCTTCTTTACAAAAAAAGATAAGAAAAACAAAAATCTAGAAGGATGAACTCTAATTTTTGAAATAAAAAATAAAACAAAAAAAATTCACTTCTTCAGTTTTAATCGATCCATCCATCAGCCCATAGAGGAAGAGAGGAAAAAACATTGTGAAACAAAACCCTAATTTTTCAAATCTCCAATCGCAAGAAAAACAAGAAGGAAGCAAGCAGACCAAAAGCAAAGAAAATAAGGCATATAGAAAAATCTTCTTTTCTCAAACTCAATAAAAAAAAAAATCTTTAAAATATTTTTCTCTTCCATGCCTCTCTCTCTCTCAAATGTCATATTTGTTATTTGACTTTTTCTGAAAGAAAAGAAAGGTTGAAGAAACAAAAATCCCAAAAAGAGAGTGAAAAAACAAAAATCCCACAAAGGAACTATTGCATAAAAAAATTTAAAATAAAAAATAATAATAAGTTGACTGTTTTTCTTCCTTAGTGATGGGTGTGATTAGTGTATAAACAAAGAGGAAAGTTTCAAGGGAGGGGTGGAGGGAGGAAGAAAGGAGAAGGGAGGAGAGAGAAGAAAAAAGAAAAAGAAAATATCCACCTAATAAAAAAATAATATAAAATTAATAAAAATTGTTAATTAAATGTGCCACATCACTTTTCCATTAGTCAACAATCAAATTAACTCAGGGACAATTTAGAAGTATTTTTCAAACTTCAGGGACTAAAGTGTTCGTTTTTAAACTTCAGGAACCAAATAGACAACAAACCCAAACCTCATGGACCAAAAGTGTATTTTGTCCAAATTTTTATTATAACAAAATAGTCGTCATATATTTAAAATAAAGATAAACAAAATAAAATGTTGAAGCATGATTCAATTCATATAGTACTTATACTTCAAACTTTAATTCCTCTGCTCTACTTGTAAAAAAAAAAAAAAATGTAAAATAAATGAAGAAAACAAAAGGTCAAAATCAACTCAAATCACATTCAATTCAAACGTGGCGAAAGGGAAAATACGATAAATAAATTTATGAAACAATATATAGTTCTTAAATATGTGAGAATCGATTATATTATATGGGTAAATCATTTTTGATATTTGACACTTTCTGTTGCTTAAGAACAAATACTGTGCTTTCAACGACGGACTTCTAAGATCTAAAGTACTATCAACATTTTCGTCTTCTATCGGTCCAAACTACAACTACAAATCCCTATAAACAAAAAAGAAAACTTTACAATGACACCCCATTCCCATTAATTTTGGTTAAATTTTACCCAACAAAAACACGAACAGAGCAAACCCATGTCAGAAATTCCCAGGTTTCTTATAAATCCAATCCGAACGATTTTCCTTGTAGAATTTCACGAACAGCAAAAGAATGACGGAATTAAGCACAGAGTTGCACGCCCAAGCGCCAATACCATTGCACCCCCCTTTCAAAACGTGATATGAAAACATCCCGACATGGCAGAGGAAGTTGCAGGAAAGCAGAGCAGCCTGGCAATTGAGTACGAACGGGAAGCAGGCGGTAAGGAGCCCGACGGAGGTCAAGAATCGGTAGCTATAGACGAGGATATGGAGGAGCGTGGTGGAGAGAATGGCGAGGATTTGAAAAGACTGTGAAAATTCGAGCCAGAGGAAGGAAGTAAGGATGAGGATGGATTGGTTGAAGAGGTGGAAGAAGGGGAGGCGGCGGCGTCGGAGGACGGTGAAAAATGTGCGGAGGAGGTGGAGGAATCGAGAGAGGTAAAAAATGTACGACCAGAAGAACACGCGCCCGGAGGGGCGCGTGCCAATTGGAAAACAAAGCAGCCACTTAAATGGGGTGGTTCTGGTTCTGCTTCGTCGCCAGAGCCACCGGGTGTCACGAATCTCCGCCGCAGCGGAGAGGAGGATTCCAAGGAAGATGACGGCGGAGATTACAGCCATGGAGAGACTGTGAATAGCAGGAATCGGGCCGAGACGTACCGGATGAGCGCGGCGGAGGAGGATCATTAAAAGACGGAGGAAGACGGCGGCGAGAATGTAGAAAGTAATGGCGCCGACAAGGAAGGACCACGTGGAGCCCCATGATTGGGAGTGGCTCCATCTGAAATTGACAATGGAAGGATGCTCCGATAGCCAGTATCGGAACAGAGGAACCGTCGGCATTGGAATTTTGGGGGCTTCGCGATCAAAACAATTTCAGTACATTATATATAAATAACTACTGAAAATGGAAATTATATAAATTTATTATTTGTTTTCGAAATAGAAAAAAGTGAATATTACATTTAATTAGACGTAGAAATAAAAACGTTTTAAGAGTAAACGACGCCGACTTGTAAATTGGGCTGTTGGGGGAGGCAAAGACGGTTCGTTTGGCGGGACCAGATTTATTATAATTATTATTGTTTTTTGAAACGTGGTCCTATATTATTGAACAATTTAATAATTTATACTTGGTAAAAAAAATAACTTGTTAAAAATCAGGTTCGTGCTTCGTATGAAACATCTCCAAAACGTTTACGAATATTAAAAAAAAAATATTATAAACACAAAAAATATCAAACTATTTATAAATATAGAAAATTTTACTATCTATCCGTGATAAACTTAGTCTATCTATTACGATAGAAAGTAGTTTTTTTTATATTTATAAATAGTTTATCTCAATTTTTTATATTTGAAAAAAAAAAACTTAGCTATGTTTTTTTAGTAAAGTATTGATGAAAACATGCACAGTTCAATTGATATTATTTGGACGTGAGAATGTTGAAATGTCTTAAATTTGTTATCAGGCACTTTAAATGACCTAAGTTAAACTCGTATTTGGTTAATTATTTATAGTTATTTACGATTATGACCTTAGGATTTAGAGAAGTGTCAATTTATTCGGTAATTTATAACATTCTCTCTAATAAAATTGTTCTTCTTTTGCTCTTACTTCGTGGAGGTAGTTAACCTATTGTTAATAAACGACGTAAATTTGTGTATCGATTATTTTTTTTTTGTATGTATTTTATATTCCTTAATTGTTGATTTCGTAAAGAGGTTAGATTCTCCCTCATAAAAACAAAAAACAAAAAAAAAAAAAAAAAAAAAAAAAAAAAGGAGTATGGAGTTTGGATTGTGTTCCAAGAAAAAGGAAGATTGTCGAAGGCTTGTATTTCTAGAGACTATACATTTGAAACTGATTTGTTAATTAAATATTAATTATTGGTCAATCAAACCTTTCACAGTACCTACCAAAAGTATTTTTTTTAGTATAATATGTAAATGTGGATTTGAAATTTTGATTTAGTAGTATAGGTAATTATTGGTGAGATATAAATATAATTAGGTAAATTCAGAGAATATTCTATGGAGGATCTAGATTTTGTTTTATATTTTTAAATGAGTAGATATGTGTTTGGTAAATAATATGAATCTTATTTTTGAAAATAATTTTATAATTATGTTATATTTTTATGTCGCGTGTATCCAAATTTTGAAATGTAAAATATATTTTAAAAGTTAAATGCATTAATGATTATAGTATCATGTGGTAGACTCAATTCATTTTTCGTTTAAATTAAAATAGGTATTATGTAATGTATTATAAATGTTATGAAACAAACAATAATTATACAAGATTTTTAACATAGTTTTTTTTTTCATAAGTTAATTAATGGTAGTTTATATTCAACCTAATATGTAGTGGTAATTACAACTTGTTTATATTGGAATCTGGCCGGTTTCTAAATTTGCTACCAAACATATATATATATATATATGAAAATATTACAACTTGTTATCAATTTCTTGTTTTTAAATTTATGTTTTTTAGATTATCTACCAAACGTGCCTTTAAACTTAACTTTTTTTTTCTTCTTTTTTTCACTGAATTAATTCCTTCATTCATATTCCTTTTTAATCTGTTCTACTAGAGGATTCAAAATGTTAATATTGGTTCCTATTTTCAAGTTTGGTTCATTTGGGTACTTTACTTTTAAAATTAGTCCTTGTATTTTTAATAGGTGACCATTTTAATCACTAAAATGAAACGAACATTAAGGACGAAAATGAATATTTTGAAAATGTAACGACAGAAATGGACTAAATTTGGAGTACCGTATTTAAACTTAATAGTTTTATTTCAATAAGATATTTATACTTTTTTTATTTCTTATTTTTAGTTCATGTGGAAGTTAGAGCGGACAAGATTTTAAAAAATGACATTAGATTAGAGTTGAATTTTTCATGAAATTTGTATATTTTGAAAGAATTATTCCATAATCAATTTTGTGCGAAGTTGATTTCGATGAAATTGGTGAGTCTTTAGAAATTTTGACGTTAATATGGGTTAAATTAAAAATACTATTTTCAAATGGTGCAAATTGCAAAATCCATATATAGTGTGGAAATGGATACAATGTTACCTACTGAGACTATATTATACATCCATACTCTCTTTTAAAGCCGTCAATAGTTTGAAGATATATCCAATAATCTGATGACACGTGGGAACAAGTTGACGAGCATCACGGAGAAAGTGGAATGATGCACGCAGTGAATATTGTTTAGGGCACACGGCTGCGAGAAGCTTCTATTTTCAAACGTATATTTTTCGGTTTTCCGTCAAACGCGTTCGTCTCCGGTTTCAGATTTGCTTTTCGATCGGCATCGGAACGCGGGATCGGCCGTTTTGTCTTCTTAATCACTAGGTTCGTTTTAATTTTCCGATTATTTTTGTAATTGTAGTTTAATTTCTGAGTTCTTTTGTTCTTTTGTTGGATTGTTTCCGTGGAATTTGATTCTCTTGGTCTCTGTTTGGAGATTTTGAAACCCTAGGATTCGAGATTCGGTCGTATATTTCTCGTTTGTATTGTTGTGCTTGTGGATCCATTGTTATGATGGTTGATTCTTTTTAGGTTCTCCCATTGGTTTCTGTTGGTAGAAGGAATTTTTTCGATCCCGAAGAATTTTTTAATTGACTTTCTGGATTTCTTTTTTTCATCTCAATTTCGTGGTGTAATGTGATTCAATAGGTGGGGTGTGTAGATATGGCGAGCGGGTTTGGGGAATCTTCAAGTAGGCAACCTCAAAGCCCTTCTTGTTCCGACAACAATGGTGATGCTAGTAATTTTGAGTGCAATATTTGCCTGGATTTAGCTCAAGATCCTATTGTAACCCTTTGCGGTCATCTTTTCTGTTGGCCATGCCTTTATAAGTGGCTGCACATTCATTCCCATCCCCAGGAATGCCCAGTTTGCAAGGCTATCATAGAAGAGCAAAAATTGGTTCCTTTATATGGTAGGGGAAAGACATCGACTGACCCGAGATCAAAAAGTATTCCTGGAATCAATATTCCTAATCGTCCTGCGGGACAGAGACCTGAAGCAGCAGGTACTACCCCTGAACCAAATCCTTTTCCTCACAATGGGTTTGGATTCATGGGAGGTCTTGGAGGGTTTGCCCCAATGGCATCGACGAGGTTTGGCAATTTCACGTTGTCTGCAGCTTTTGGTGGTCTTGTCCCATCGTTATTCAACTTTCAGATGCATGGATATGCAGATCCAAGCATGTATGGTGCAGGTGCTAACTTTCCATATGGGTTTCCTAACATGTTTCATGGTAGCCATGGTCACGCCCATGGATATTATCACCAGCTCCGTCAAGGTCAGCAAGATTATTATCTGAAGCGGCTGCTTTTGTTTATTGGTTTTTGTGTTCTTCTTGCCCTAATCTGGCAATAGATGAAGGGGTCCATTAGGGCTTATATTACTTCGTGGTGTTTAGTGTATTCAATCTCTAACGTAAGAATTAAAAAAGAAGAATCTGCTGGTACATTGTCAAAAAAGAAAAAAAAGAAAAAAATCTGCTGGTACATTGTCTTGATATCTCATCATTCGTCCTGATTAGTCTTACTGTATGTTGAAATGGACATCGACTTTCTATGCTTAGGCATGGTGAACATCAGCTGACATGCTTATGCAATTGTATTTGAAGGTTTCCATTTATGCATATATATATATATACACACACATTTATTTGCTGACCACCAAATGCAATCAATGCAGAGTGAACAAATCACATGCTCTGTTTTCATTCTCTCTGAGATGATTTATTTGCCTAAGTGGTTTCTCTAGTGCACTTCCTAATGGCTAATGCACCACTTGCGCTATGGTTTCCTTTTTTTTTTTTTCTTTGGCCAATATATCTATGCTGATTCTTGGTGAAGAATTTAGGGTGAAAATGGGGCTGCTGCTGCACATGGTACTTAATGGTGTTTACCTATGGTGTTGTATCCATGTCTATTGTTTCAATTAACAATCTCTTGCTTGCTATTTGTTTCCTTTTCTTAATTCTCAAATTCCAGTTTGGTCTATGTTTGAATTTTAGTCTTGCACCGAGCTTCATGTAACATGTCATGATAGACCATATTTATCAGAAGGGTGCAGAGAAGAAGAGTAGGTGCTTGCTATTGATGCTAGGTATTAACTGAACTTATATATGATGTGCTGTGGCTTGTAGAGCTCAATTGTCTGATGTTATTTTTCTCTTGGAGTATTATGTCAGGGGGGCTATTGTTGGTCCATTGAAATGTTCCCCCCATCCTCATTTGGCAAAGTTAGTATTTAGATCTATGAGTGAAGCATTAGTATATGACAGTTGATACGTTACATATTTTCATTTGTTACTTTGTTATGGTTCATCTTTTGAAGTGTCAATGGTGCAGGATGAGTTACGGATGGCCTCTCTGTCTCAATCACTAGTCGCTAAATTTTGTGGGGACAGGGAGCACAAACCTTGTCCCCAAAATTGAAATAGGAAACATTTCCTCTTACCCCCCTGCCCAAAGTTGAGATTAATGGGGCCTCATATCGTGACATTTCTAGCATTGAAAGAAAGAAGTGAGGTTTCATTTGTTAGGGATAATTATTTGGTTATTATTATTATTTTTATATATAATATTTGGAATTGTTGCATTTTTTTTTATAATAATCTTATCTTTTCTAAGTAAACATTTAGCTAAATTCAAAATTTTAAAACGGCTAAAATTTCAAAAACATTTCTAAAATGTAGTAACAAAACAAAAGGGCTAATTGTCAGGTCACAAATTGATTGATTTTTTTTTTTTTTTTTTTTTTTTTTTTTTTTTTTAAGAAAATGATGTTGATAAGACTTTCTTAGAAAAATCTTGGAAATTATGCCATTTTCATTTTTTAAATAAATAAATAAATTTATTATTATTATTAGTTTTGTTAAAATTATTGATATTGATACTTTATGGATACTTTTTGTTATATATATTTTATATTTCCTTGATATTATTACGAAGACTTGGGCATTAGTTTATAGTTTGTGCCAAAAAAGTAAATTATTATAGGCTTGAAAATTATTAAATTAGGGGTGTAAAAGATGTAACTATTTGAACTCTTAGGTCTCTTTAAAATTTTAATAACATTTTGTCTTCAAAAAAAAAAAATTTAATAACATTTTTATAATTGGACAATTGGATGATGGATTGCACAAAGAAAAGTCCCATGCATAAAATATTTAGAGAGATTTTTACAAATAGAAAAAATGTCAAACTATTTACAGAAAATAGCAAACAAAAAAAATGTTGATAGACATTGATAAACTTCTATCAACATCTATTAGTGATAGTAATGATTCATTACTAAGACTTCTATCAAATATCTAAAAATTTTGCTATTTTGTATAAATAATTTCTTTATTTTTATATTTTTAAAAATTAGTATTTTTTCTTTAGAACGGTATAAAAGTTAAAAAGTAGATAAGAAAACAAACATAAAAAAAAAAAAAAAATCCAAATAGAGTTATATTTAGTGAAACTACATTTTTTATAAGCAAAAAGTGTGATAATTAAAGTGACCACTACTAGTCTTGCACATAGGATGTAGACTAAATATCAATGTGTTGTCTAATCTATAGTTGGAAAAATTATTGAAGTGTAGCATGTGGAGAGTTAAGTGGAACTTTACAAATTCCACAACTTTCTTCTAAATTACAAAAGTATTGGGAATAATTTCAATTTTTCTTTTGTTATCTTTTCACAGTATATATTTCTGTATTTAAATTTATCCATTTTTAGCTAACTATTATGTCTTAATTACTTATGTATGGGTAGGTAATTGAATTATTTTTATGCATAAAAATTAAATCAAATAAATTTTATAGATTTTTTTTTTCCATTTTAAAGCATAACTCAAAATATAATTAAGCATATCGATGTGTTTAAGTTTGTATCAATTTAAATCTTGAATTTTAATAATTTTATCAATTTACACCCTCTAGATTTCATTATAAAAATATTGTATGAGACTAACAATTGAATCAATTTAGATTATTTCTTAATTAAGATTGCTTTTGAAAATCGTCGACTTCTTCAAAATTGAAATTGATGGAGCGAAGATTTTGATCGAAGAAATGGATGAATAATGTAACATGTAAGGGACTGATGCACTTGAGATGTTGCTATTTTTTACTTCTTATTCGATGATATATGTTGTTAGGGCTATCTTCAGTCAGTCCAAGCCCAAAGAACCCTAGCATTCACATTTTTTCAAAAGGGGAGAATAATACTATGATTGTCGAGGCCGCAAAGCCGAGCCCATCACCATTTCACGAAAGAGGAGAATAATGTCATGATTGCCAAGACGGCAAAGCCGAGTCCATTACCATGTCACGAAAGAGGAAATGGGTGAGCCAAGTACTCACACATTGCAATCTCGACATTTTCTTCATGCTGACACTACCAACGACGCACGAGTCCTAAGCATGTGTCAAGATGACGGGCCTGATAAATAGCATATCAACACCGCCTCTCACAAGATATGCAAAATCTATAGTGTTTAGTCGTACGAAATTGCTTCTAGTGCTAATTAGGCATTGGAGTGTACCTGACTCGACACCACACAATGTCATGTGTAGTTCTCCTATAGGTCAGCTTGGAACAATATTGGTATCATGAATGTAGCTCAAACCCCCACGCAAAGATGTGAAGTATCTTTTCAAGATATACGTATCAACATATATCTTATTGAAAACAATTAAGTTATACCCTTCACTTGAATTGCTAGCAATAAAAGATGTAAAAAAGAAAAAGAAAAAGAGAATAATATAAGCAAATGTATCGTTTTTATAAAGGCGTAATTAAATTGGAAGGGAGGGGGTGAAGCAACAAATTTGGGCTACCCACCACTCAACGCCATGTGAATACGACATGTCGATTGTCATCATTCTGGAAGAATGTTACGTGCATGTAAAAAGCATACAAATATTTACCATTTGGCCTTTTATCCCTTACCTACTTTTATTTCCACCTTTTCCCTATTTTTTATTTGCCTTTTAAAGCCCTTCAAAATATTCTATTTTTCTCACTTTTTTTTTTCTTTTTTAACAAATTTATTGTATTTAATCTTTTTTTTTTTAATCTCTCTAAATTATTATAATAATTAACTAAAAGTTATGATATTCAATCATTTTATAAATGAGGAAGAGATTGCATAACTATTAGAAGTTAAAACTCATTTCTACTTACTAATGTATTTCATATTTATTTTTCATCAAAATTAAAATCTTAAATTAGAAATGACAGAGCATAAATATTAGAAGATACAACTTAATCTTCAAAGCAAGTCAATATTTATTTTTAATTTAAACTTGAATAAAACTTAATTAGTATAAAGATGTTATAAATAATTTTAAAAAGCCAAAAGTTTAAAATTCCCATTCTGCCCCTTTTTGAGCTTGTCTTTGGAAACAACATGTAATAATGCTACCACTACAAATAAAGATTGAAGAGCAAAGATAAGAAAAACACTTCTCCACTATATCCACACACTTTAAGAGCATTGTGCTTGAATGTGTGTGAGTGATATATGGCTAATAAGACCTCTTACTATAACTCATGTTATAAAGGAGTTGCATTGCTCTTGTTAATATTTTGTTTTGTAGTTGTTTTTCAAAATCAAAAAAATATATTTGTTCTTTTAACTTCAGTTGAAAATATGAAAGTATAAATGATTATAAAGCATAAATGATGAAAGTATAAATGATTATAAAGCATAACAAACTAAAGTTAAGGCCTCGTTTTGTAACCATTTTTTTTTTGTTTTTGTTTTTGTTTTTGTTTTTGAAAATTAGGCCTATAGACACTACTTCCACTTTCAAATTTATTCCTTCATTATTTACTTCTCACCAATGGTTTAGAAAACCCAGTCAAATTTTGAAAACAAAAAAAAAATAGTTGTTTTTGTTTTTGGAAGTTGGTAAAGAATTCCACTATTGTACTTAAAAGAGAGATGCAAATCAAGGTAAGAAATGAGGAGGAAATATGCTTAATTTTCGAAAACAAAAACAAAAAACGAAATAATTACCAAACGGAGCCTAAGGTATTAAGGGTTTAGGGCTAAAAATGTTTTTTTTAAAGCAATGGATAGAAATAGATATTCAAATTATATTTGAGATAACAATTAGTATCTTTCTAACGCCCCAGGCCTAAGATTCGAAATTCGTATTCGGTACCTAATGGCTCCGACATTTCCCTACGACGGACACTACCATTCTTAATTGTCTATAACCAATTCTAAGAGTGATAAGGACTATCCCACCACAATCATGTTTTGTCCTCATGACACTTAACTTAGAATTTCTTATGATTGAGCTATTAAAAAGAAAGATGCACTTTATTGGTATATGTTGTAGCTATTAATATGTCATTCCTAAACATACTTTTATATTATCATGATTCTTCTTATTCGAATAGAATCTCAATACGATTCATTCATGTAGTACCTTTTTTGTGAACTCAGAGGTCGTAATCTTACTCCTAGCGTAGGTAATTTTAACATTTACCACATTTTACCATAAGCTAACTTCATGATGGGAGGCTTCCAAATACATTTATCATAAGAACCAAGGAGAACATAACATTGAGTTGAGAGTCACTTACCTTCATTTTTTTTATCTTTTAATTTTCTAATGTTGTTGGAATATTTTCTTAAACCCCATTTGAAAGCTAAAGCTACTCACCACCGGCCAGTCCCTATCTCTCTCATTCTCACCTTACACATAAAACCCACCTTTTACCTTTCATCTTTTCCTCACACCCTCTCGCCGGCCGCCGCAATGCTCAAACCGCCGCCGCCGACCTTCCTTCTCTTCCTCCTCCTCTTCTTCTTCATTTCCCCCATAACCGCCGCCAATGCCACCCCTCTATTCAAGGAGGCCCCCCAATTCTACAACTCCCCGGACTGCTCCTTGCTCGTCGCCGGCGAGGAAGACAGTAACCGGCTCTGCTCCGACGATGGCGTTCACGTGGCGATGACATTGGACACGGCCTACATTCGAGGGTCCATGGCGGCCATACTCTCCGTTCTGCAACATTCCTCCTGCCCCCAAAACGTTATATTCCATTTCGTCTCCGCCACTTCTGCAAACGCGTCGGCTCTACGCGCCACCATTTCCTCCTCCTTCCCTTACCTGAAATTTCAAATTTACCCATTCGACGACGGCGCCGTGTCCCGTCTGATCTCCACCTCCATTCGGTCCGCCCTGGATTGCCCGCTGAACTACGCCCGTAGCTACTTGGCCGATCTCCTCCCCCTCTGCGTCCGCCGTGTCGTCTATCTCGATTCCGACCTAATCCTCGTCGACGATATTGCCAATCTCGCAAATACCGCTTTAAACGACGCCGTACTCGCCGCCCCTGAGTACTGCAACGCCAATTTCACTTCCTATTTCACACCCACTTTCTGGTCCAATCCCTCTCTGTCTCTCACCTTCGCCAATCGCAACCCCTGTTACTTCAACACCGGCGTCATGGTCATCGACCTCTCCCGGTGGCGTCTCGGCGACTTCACCGCCAAAATCGAGGAATGGATGGAGCTTCAGAAGCGAATGAGGATCTACGAGCTCGGATCTCTGCCGCCGTTCATGCTCGTTTTCGCCGGTAACATTGTCCCCGTCGACCACCGGTGGAACCAGCACGGACTCGGCGGTGACAATTTCAGGGGACTCTGTCGGGATCTGCACCCGGGTCCCGTGAGTCTGTTGCATTGGAGCGGAAAGGGGAAACCGTGGGCCCGGCTCGATGCGAACCGGCCGTGTCCATTGGACGCTTTGTGGGTCCCTTATGATTTGTTGCAGACTCCATTTTCGTTGGACTCTTGATTGGTTGAAGCTCGTCGGAAACGGTTTGGATTTTAGGATTACAGAGGAGGACGACGGCCGTCAGTGACGGAGAAGGTATGAAGATTGGCCGGAAGAGGGAACACGGGAATTATGGTTTCTGGGAAATGTTAAAGCTAAATTTTGAGGGAAAAGAAAAATAATAAAGGATAAAAAGAGAATTAATATTTCTGAAGATCAATTTTATGTATGTATAATTGTTGTATTCAAAAGCTTGTATAGTATAGATTTTTATATAAACACTAATTGTTATCAATTTTTGTTCAAATAATAATTTGCCTTTTTTTAAGGTTAAAATTTGAACGTCTCCTTTTAATTCATTACTAATTATAGATTTTTTCTTTTGTTATTTTCATTTTTATTTTGAGTTAAGAAATTTTCAATATATGACTTTTTGGTTCAGTCTTATTTAGGCGGTCGGTATTTTTTCCTTTTCTTTTCATAAACTTACAAGTTTTTTTTGTTTTTTTTTTTTTTATAGACATTCATTTATTTATATTGAAATAATATATAGATATTCATAACAAAGTACATGCACTCAAATTAAGCTAAAATGTTAAATAAAGGAGAGATAATTCACACGTTGACATTTTCATATTTAGTTTGACATGACATAGAATAATTCAATATTTTTCTAAGAAAAAATTTAACCAAGTAAAATGCTTGTTTGTTAATTTAAATATTTTATAAATTTATGTTATTATTTTTTTTTTTTTATAGAAAAATCCAACAACATTTACATTTTATCGAATTATCTAAATTTTCAAAAAATTGAGCAGGTTGAAATTAATTTGACTACATTTCTATAAATCGACTTCTCATTTATTGTAGGGATACATTTTTTTTTTAACTCGACTATTCATTTCAGTAAGTTAAATTTGATTTTAAAATTGCCTATTAACGTAATGAATTCTTATCAAAATAATTGACGATATTAATATTCGATATTTATTATGTTGAAACTTTTCAAAAGGTTTTTAGCTAAGCATGTGCATTCTTGTGCTTCACCATTTTTTAAATTTGCAACTCATTTATCGTCTTATCATACAAAGTAAACTCATATTTCTTTTTTTCTTTTTTTAAATTAAAAAATATTTTTTTTCATACTTTCTTTGTAGTTGAAATAGGCTATAATGCGTTTAGGTAATTTAATAACATTTTAGACATATTTGAGAGTAATTTTAAAATTGTTAAAATTATTTTTATAATGTTCAAAATCACTTGAGAATATGCCCTTGATCATTTAAAATCAAGCTAATGTTTGATTTTGCATTTTTAAATGTGATCTTCATACAATCGAAATTGATTTTAAATCTTATTAAAAATATGTTTTGAAGTGATTTTGATCAATTATATAACCTTTAAAATCACTTTCGAACATGTTTTTTTTTATATATATATATAAATTATGTTAATGCTTCTAGACAAATTAGCAAATAGTATTTAGAAAAAATAAAAGAAAAAACTTGTAAAAAGAGTGGTGTGTTTAGAAACGCTTACACCCATTTTATTCGATGAGCTTATCTATTTGGCCAAAGTTATGAACAGGAAAAAAGGGTATTTTTTGTTTCTTTTTGTTTCTTTTAATTTTTTTTGAGCAATTTCCTTTTTTAATTAAAGGAAGGCACTCTGGTTGGCAACAACATCTTAATTATAGGAAGAAAAACAACTTTAGGTTAATAATTGAATATTAATTTGTTTAATCACTTGAACTGTTCGTAGTTTTTTTTTTCCTTTGGGAAAATAAATATATATGAATATGGGGAAGCCATAAAGGTGAATAGTTTGTTAACTTTAAGAATGAAAAAACAAAAAGGAGAGAATATAGAAAGTGGCTAGACTTTTATTGAATAGAAAAATAAATACAATCCTAAAAAATCTATTTATAGTAATATAAAATAAATATAATATACTATTAAATACTAATTACTAAGCATATCTAAACAAAATAACTTATCACTAAAAAAATTCAAAAAAAAAAAAAAAAAAAAAAAAAAACCTTATCAGAAATTTTGTTTTTAAAAAAATCTTACTAGAAATAAACCTGATATAAATTACAAATCTAAACTAAAATTAATTTGAGTGAGATAATCTAACGTAGTTGGAGTGCCAAAGAGGGTGGAAAAGTGGTTCCCAGCTGATTGCCGCCTTTAATTCCCCAAATAATAAATACTTTTTTCCGGCATTAATTCTAATTAATTGCCTCCGAAATCTATTTAATTATATGAGACAAACGACAATATCTAATTTCTCTGCTGGCATTTGATAATAACTTAATTAAATATTGTCTTCAACAATAAAACATTTTCATTTTTTTTTAAAGCACTAAATTTTATATCAACCTTGTCATTGATGTAGGACTTTATCCTCTATGGGCTTATTTATTGGCAGCTCTTTGTAGGTCATCACTATCAAGATTCGAAGTATCGATGGATGGAAATATCGATGTCTCAATTTTATTCAAATATCAATGTTAATAGAAAATTTGATTTTTTTTTATAAAAATAGATGAAAATTGTTATAATTAGTCGATTAAATTTTAACTGTAATTTAATTATACTATAAATGACATTTTCAATAATCATTTCCATAAAGTAAGACGACATGTAGATATATGTTGTAAATGTATGTGTAAATGTCGATGCGATAGCATAAATTTAAAAAAGAAATAGAAAAATAATTACAAAATAATATAAAGTTTAAAAATATTTTGAGCTGAAATAACGTGAAAATGAAAGTTTTAGATGACAAAAGAAACAAAACTCACATCAATTTAATTTTTAGGTGAAATGATGTGAAAATTAAATGGAAAAAAGTTTGAAAGAGGTTAAAAAATAAATATAGTTCTTTTTGTGATTTTTTTCAAATTAAATTTCTTAAAGAATGAAAGTTTGGATTGAAAATAAAGTTGAAAAATGAGAAAAGTTAAAAACTAAACAATTGCATGTAATCATGACCATAAAAAAAAAAAAAAAAAGAATAATCCAATTTACTACACAATTCAATGAAAAATATATTCCGCAGTAGGACTCATTGCTTGGCTACTTGATGCATCATCGCCAAAAACAATTTTCTCGTCACCATCTATAATATCATTTCTTCCTCTGCAACGATCGATTACATTACAACCTCCTCTGCAAAGAAGTTTATCTTCCATAAGAAAATTTTACTTATAAGATTAACTTATGGATTTTCTAATTTAAGTTTGTGTTTAATTTTAATGGTCTCTATGCTTTTTGTTTAATTTCAATGTGGATTTTATATAGTTTGGAACTTTTTCAATTCTAATGTGATTGTTAACACGTTATTTAGTCTAAATTAAAGATTATTGTTCTTGTACATTTAACACACATTTCTTTACATCAATTTGTAACTCAATCACATTCACTATATCCTTCAATATTAATGGGAAAATATAAGTTTTAAGACATGACATGCTAAATGTGCTCAATTACAAGTTAAAATTATGGAATTTTGTGGACACATTTATACATTTGTGTGTGAAAGCTTGCTAACAAATAGTTACAGTTGAGTTGCAATGAGTAGTTGACATTAATTGGATATGAGACTTTCTAATTGGATTAAAAACCTTACAAAATTTTCATTCTAACTGTGTCCTAATTTGAGAAAGACTAATTAAAGTAAAGTTTTCTATTTCACCATTAGTAACAAGTGCCAAAATTCATGACAATTAAAGGATCGATAATCCTTCGATTCAGAGGCCAATTAAACATGAAAACGAAACCCTATATGATATAGGGTAAAAAATCTTCATGGCCCTTGTCAATTTTTTAAATTTCTCCATTTTTTTCAAAATAAACGTTTGAAGATTATATAATACATATTACATATTAGTTGAGTTATGTTTGCTTTGGTTGCAAAATAAGACTCATATACGAGGGAATGAGGTTACTCTTAAGTTGGGTGGTAAAACCGTGAAAGGGAGTGGTTGGTAACAGGGAAAATCATATCTTCTCTCCCGGATGACGCATTCTTAAGAACCACATCCAAACAAAACTTTTCTTCTAAGCTATTTTATGGGCTTTCTACCCCACGCGACTTTTAAGATTCATGGGCTTTTGCCCAATGTATTGGGCTGGGCTTCTCCGAGCCCTTTTACCCAAGTCCATCCTTTATTCTCTTTAAAAAAAATCGATATTACCATATAGAGCATTAAAACTTATAAAACTATCTCAACTCATAATTTTATTTTTTTTTATCAGTTTTCTATCATTACTTTTTAAAGACCACGTCGAGTTTTAAAAACTAAAAAAATACCGTATTTATTTTTGGAAGTTGATTATGAATTCAACTGTTTTTTTAAAAAAAATGAAAAAAATTATAGCAATAAAAAATTTGGAGGAAACAAGGCTAAATTTCAAAAATAGTAAACTAAAAACAAAAATGTTATCAAGCGGGCCATTAAAATCTATATTTTCCATTTAAGTTAATGTTTGAGTTTCATATCTTCATATATAGTAATCTTCATCAAGGATGTAGCCTAGTTATTGAGGATGAAATTGTACAAATATCTAATGTTTTTTTCTCTCTTTATATTTCTCTTATTTTACTTTTGCTTTTGGAAAAAAGGGAAAATTTAGATTCCTTCAAAATCTACAAATGTCCTATCAACACCACGTTGTTATGTAACAAACTATGTTCATAAGTTCTCTTTTAAGATATTCCATATAAACAAATACCACTTTGCAAATATAATTGACCTAAAAACACAACTTTTAATAATCAATTTTGGAAACATATGTTTATTTAAAAATTCTATTATTTGTTATTAGTGAGAAAATATTTTAACGTGTCAAATGTCGAATGAATATATATTACTATAGTATTAGAAATTTTGGTGATGTATACTCGTGAATAACAAATCCAACTAGAAAGCGACTCTTAATTGGTAATGCTAAATAATTTTTTTTTTTTTTTTTTTTTTTTGACAATATATAGAGTGAGAGAATAAAATTCTAACTTGGAAGTTGATAACAATACTAAATAAGTTTGTGTCTCTTCATTATTTGACACCATCAAATGTTGACCAATTCAACAATATAATTATTTAAAAAAAAAAAAACAAATAAAGAAAGAAACTTCCACGATGGTTGTCAAAAGATTCGAAGTCATAGAAAATTCCAACGAATACCTACATGCATGAACCAATTTTTTTTTTCATTTACATAAAAGAAAGAAATTAACTTATAAAAATTACCATTTCAAATTTGGACTATTTTATATTCTCTTTATATGATGAATCATCAAAAATACAAAATACAAAATTAAAGTAATCAATAATCGAAGGCCCTCGAACAAGAGAACTTACTTTTCATGTAGACAAAATACAAAATAAAACAAAAATAGAATGCTCTCTAATAAAGAGAGATTATTGTAAATGGTGGAATCATTTGTAATTGTAAAATATATTATTAGATAACATATTTTTCATTTTTCAAATTATGAATAAAAGTTTAAAATATGGTATACATCTCAAGTGTTAAAAAAGAAATGATCTACCAATAATTTTACCAACATTATTTTCATTGAATCTATGTAAAAAAAAAAAAAAAAAAAAAGTACAACTTAAAATTTATTAAATAATATTCTACATTGCCGATCATATCTGATTCTAAATCTTCATATTCTTTATAATAACGTTTTTCATCTTTATATGTATATATAATTGCCAAAATAGTCATAGCTCAATTGGCATATGTTTTAGCTATATATATATATATATATCACAAAACAGATACAACCACCTTCATTAAGAAGGGAATAAAACCATAGAGGAATACGATATCCATTGAAGAAAATCTCAAATTAGATACAAAGAAAGCGCACAAGCTTCACAAGCTACACATTGGGCTACTATATTTTTAGCCCTAGAACAATGGCGAAAACTCACCTCAATAGCATTATTGATATTTTTCGCTTCCATATATATACATATAATAAAAACAAATAGAGCGTTTAAATCTCAAATATTTAATAAAAAATTGCAAGGAGGAAGAACAGTAAGAAGAACATATAAATCCATCCATGAGCTTCCAAAGAAACAAAGACAAAAGTTGAAAAATATTTTTAAAAAAATTGATTCACGGGACATCTTTAATTAATTTCATTAATTTATGCTTTAAGTTTAAAGTTGAAAATCTCTCTCTTTCCTCTTTAAATAGCTTCGTTTAAGTTTTAAGCAAATCCTAAAAACAAACGAATATGAATCTGATTTCCTCAACTTTTTATGCGCTTCTTCTCCTTTTTTCACCCATCAATGCTCAACAGAATTACACACCGCACAGCTGCGGCGCCGCCGCCGCCGACGACAATGAACAGACCGGACTCTACTCCTGCAACGGCGGACCAACCTCCTGCCGGGCCTTCCTCATCTTCAAATCCAAACCCCCTTACGATTCCGTTCCTTCCATTTCCAATCTCACTTCATCAGACCCAAATCAAATCGCCGTAGCCAACAACGTTACCGTCTTCTCTTTTTTCCGGCCAAACACGCCGGTCGTCGTTCCGGTAAACTGTTCTTGCGTCGCCCGATTCTACCAGGCCAACACCTCCTTCGTTCTAGCGCAATCTCATACCTATTACATTGCGGCCACTGAGGTTTACCAGGGCTCTGCAACTTGCCAGGCTCTTAAATTCGCAAATGGGTTTGAAGAATTGGATCTCCGCCCTGGTATGACACTGCTCGTGCCGCTCAGATGCGCCTGCCCCACCAGGAACCAGGCCGGAATTGGGGTCAAGTTTTTAGCTACTTATTTGGTTGCTAATGGCGAAAGGGTTTCAGAAATTGGGGAGAAATTCAATGTAAGCAAGAAGAGTATTCTTGAAGCAAATGGATTTAGTGAAGTTGATGACCCAAATCTATCTCCATTCTCGACGATTTTAGTTCCATTGTCAACTGAACCATCAAGTTCACAAATTAAATTACCATTCTCTTATATTGCTAATTGGATGGAGAATGAATCGACAAGAAACATTTGCGTCGATATCGTGAAAGGCGCAGGTATCTTCCTAGTAGCCATTGCTGTTGTTGCTTTTGCAGTTTTTCTCATTTACAAAACCAGAGCAAAGGGGATGGTTTCTAAGAATGATAAGAACATTATCAGAAAATGGACACAACCGGCAGACCTTCGAGTCGAAATTGCAAGCATGGAGCGTGTTGTGATAGTGTTCGGGTTCGAAGAGATCATGAAAGCCACAAGAAGATTCAGTCCAAAGAACAGAGTAAATGGGTCTGTGTTCAGGGGAACTTTTGGCAAGAATATGAAACTGGCAGTGAAAAGAACCAGAATGAATGCCATTAAAGAAGTTAACATGCTGAAGAAAGTCTACCATTTCAATCTGGTGAAGCTTGAGGGTGTTTGTGAAAACCAAGGTCGTTTTTACCTTCTTTTTGAGTTCATGGAAAATGGGTCACTGAGAGAATGGCTCAATAGAGGCAGCAGAAAAGAGAGACAGAGCTGGAGGAAGAGGATACAAATTGCTATTGACATTGCTAATGGACTTCACTATCTTCACAACTTCACAGAGCCTGCCTATGTTCATAACAACATCAACAGCAACAATATTCTTCTCAACAGCAATTTAAGAGCCAAAGTTTCTAACTTTAGTCTGGCAAGAGTAACAGAAAGAGCCACAGCAGCCTCTGTCTTGACCACAAATGTTGTGGGTGCAAAGGGCTACATGGCTCCAGAGTACAGGGAGGCAGGGCTTGTAACTCCAAAGTTTGATGTCTATGCTTTCGGAGTGGTGGTTTTGGAGCTTGTTACTGGAAAAGAGGCTGTTTCTATGGAAGGGGGAAGAGAGGTACTACTTTCTGCAACAATGAATCCCAACATTCGAGAAAATATGGAAGCTCGACTAGCCCGGTTTATCGATTCCAACATTAAAGAGACAGGGAAGATGGAGTTTGCTACACTGATGGCTAAGCTAAGTGCAGCATGCTTGAACCGAGAACCAGAACAGCGACCGAGCATGGGGGAGGTTGTGTCGACTCTATTAAAGATTCAGGTTCATTTACAGAAGCTACAACCGTCACCATTGTTGTATGGCAACCGTCATCAATATGAAGAAAGAACTGAGGCAGAGACAAATGTGGAATTATAAGCATTAAATTAAATGAATCTAATTAACTTAATCTGCACAAAGGGGATCCTTCTATGAATTTGGCCTTGGCTGTAAATATGGAAGGCCAAGAAAAGAAATGAAAGAAGAAATTAAAAGAATCACTATTGATTAAGGGTACAGATCTCCAGTTTCAATAAGGAAAGGTCCCAGTCATTTGAATATGATCGAGTGTACTCCGAAGACCGTATTTATGCACAGCCATCTGCCCAGCTCTGAATCCATCTCCATACACTGGGGACATGTCCGACTCTATCTGGTGTTTAAAGAACTCCCCAAGTTTTCTCTCAAATATAGACATTGTTTTTCTTCTTGATGATGCTGTGGGAGCAGCGGAGTACGAGGTCGAGGCGACATCGTTGTAGTCTTGGCAAGACATGAGCTCGGTACTCAACCACATGTGTGCTAGAACTTGGCAGATACCTTCTTCGACGTCTTGACTGAGAGTTCGAAAACCTTTAAAAACCATAGCATGAGTGTCAGAATATCAAACAACTGAACAGGGCATGTAGACTGTGTTAAGGTCATTGCCAAAGAGAATTCTTTTGTCTGATCCAAATGAAGTAAAATGTACCTTTAAGACGCAGCCATGCGTGCATCATCTCATGAGCTAAAATCGACCCGGTAAGCAACCTGTGCATATCGAGAATCCCGGTTACAATACACAAGAACAACTATTACCATTATGTCGAGTATTTTGGATCTTGCTCTAAACTTCAAGAGGCAACAGTAATCTAACAATTCCATGGAAATATGGACAGAAATAACATACTCTAAGGTGGTTGGATTAGAATGAGGATGGAGGACAGCGAGATTAACATGTTTAATGCTTAAAATTTGCAAGTAACTTGGCTGTTAAATGCTCCATTCAACAAATAAGCAAAACTAAAACAATGAAATGGAAGATTATTACATACCTAGGAAGACCAAACAGAATGAGAATTGCAGTGACCTCACAATGACGTGTTAATTTGTAGGGCTCCGACATCGTGCTCGATACTCGATTTCCCCTTTCATATCTAGGTCGCCTTAAAACCTGTGAGTTGTTAGATGGGTAAATCTCTGGTTTTTCTTGTGCAAAGGGAATATTATGCCTTTGGGCTTTGATCAATGAACAACTTGAAAATGGAAGTGGAGAGAAGAAGAAATTCTTACAGTGCTAATGGTTTGTTCCTCCGAAAGACACAGTCCTCTTGTCTCGGGGATATGATAATGGCCCTAACAAGGACGAGAAAAATCAACACAGATTCACAGTACTGGCTTAAACACCGCTTTGCAATTAACAAACATATATCAGAGTTAAAAGTATGGGGAGTAAGAAGGGGTTGTTTAGTTACATGTTTTTCTCCTTCTCTTGCTTCGTTTAGTGCTTGCCTTTCGACCAAAAGCAATGGAACTTCCTGTTCTACTTTCATATTCAAACCATCATAAAATTCCTGTATATCGCGATAAAGAGGTTGGCATTCTTTTGTGTCCATGATTGTAGAGTCAAGACATTCGAGGCAAAGCTTTCGACCATCATGAAGTGGAATATACTTAACCTCTCGAGGCTGGTAAATATAAAACATCCAAATCACTTGGTCAGGAATTCATGAAAACAAAGGTAAATTTAACCATTTCCAAATCACTCTCAAACATGCCCTTTAAAGAGATGCCACTGACCTCCATTCGTTCGCAACTGCAACATCGAGGAGTGCCATCATATTCATGAGACGGGCAGTATTTCTGGATCCAGAAAGGGTGTGCCCTATATTCAATAAGACCAGCAGGATTTGTTGGAATCTGTTCATGAGACACATATCCCAAATCCCAACACCAATTGACTATAAGTAGATATTTGAAGAAAAACATACTCTGTATATGTTAATTTCATTCATAGAAACATCACAACTCAAGGTAAACATGACATTTTTCTTTTTTGTGTATCGACAATAGAAATCTCTCCAAATTTGACTAAAATACACATTTGTCAACATGTAGAATATTCACATTTTTCCCAGACAAGCAGCTCAGTTAAAAGTTAGAGATTATGGACCGGAAAAGTACTTACAAAGTGCTTGCAAACATCACATTTTGGGTGATAATTCTCCTTGTAGCAAGATTTATGGTATGGAAAATTCCCAGAAGTAGAAAACTATAAGAAGGAAGGGTCATATCTTGTCAGCTAGAGCGAAGAAAAATACTTTTAGCTCTGGAATGACGTAGAAAATACTTCTCACCTCATAGTCTGAAATTGGGAGGTTGCAAGCGCGACAACGGAAACATTCTGGATGCCAAAATGCATTGAGGCAGTTCAAGTAACGTCCATAGCCAATCTCATTATAGCAGCCAGCACATATCCTAACAAGATTCAAGACTTGTTTAAATATACTGTCATATTTCTTTTTTTCATTAAATAGTTGACAATAAATTTCTCGAACAAAGAAAAGAAAAGGTTCACCCTGAAAAATGTAGCCTAAAAGTCTCAAGTTTTAGCAATTAAATAGACCCAAAAGCAGAAAAAGTTCAAAAAATAAGAGCTTCTTGCCAGAGATGGAAATGAATATTGTACATAGTGGTTTCAGCATGTAATTCAATGTGGTCCGTTAAGTGAGCATTAGTACCTGGAACCAAATTGAAATTGAGGTAGATAAGGTTGATACATGTTTCCACTTGTATGTTGTGGAGGAGAATCCAAATTGAGGCTTTCTTGTACTGCTTTGGCAAGAAGTTCATCTTCTTCCAATTGATAATCACGATCTATCAAAAGTTTCAATAACCTATGTATGAGTCCATACTTATAACAAATAATTTAGGAACACATACAAAATATCTATATTTAAACATATGAGTACTTGAGAAGTTAATGTCATTTGACCGCTATACCATAAAACACTTCACAGTGTATCATAATATTTCAGATATATACAAATTGTCTTGGAAACAACCTAGGACATGAGTACTGCTTAAAATATCAGACTCTATACTGCATCCTATATTCTCTGGTAAATTAGACTCAGGAACATGAACAATAGTTTCTGTTAAAATGTAAGTTGGCAGTTGGGAATAGCAATTGGAGCAAGATTTGACAGCCACTGCACTCACCATTCACATTATTTGCCTTCTGACTTTCTTCTACAAGAGAAATTGCTATTGCACGATCAATGTCTTCATTCTCGTTCTCTGACCATAAACCCTGTTTTCAAGTTCCCACCAGTATGTTAAAATGTTGAAATAATAAGATTGAAGATTTTAAGGCAACTTAGAAGATTCTACATTGAAAGAAAAGGTTTTGCATATTACTGGTTAAACGATCAATTGATGTCTTATTGATATGGAAACTAAAAATAGCAACAAAAAAGTGATGATTGCAAGTAGTGTTTGCATCACCTCTGAAGTCGAGGGCAGATGAGAATTCGGATCCTCCTCGTAGTTTGTTTGGTAATTCTTTTCAGTTATTCTATGGCCAGATCCAACTTTTAAAATTTTGCTTAGCCAACCCATGGTGTTTAGTCTTATCTGCCCATTATCAATGAAAAAATTTACCTGGGAAAAACCGCAGCCAATAAAATGATGAAAGGGAAGTACATAAATACAGTCGTAGATCATTCAATACATCCCTCTAATTGTAAGTTTCAGCTTTACAACAGTCCTTAAAAGATTGAATATAAGCAATGGTTCAATTATAATATACCAAGACTCATACATATGAAGCAAAAGGGAAAGAGAAAACAAAACACACAAAGATTAAATTCTTTCTAAACCTTAAACAACATAACGAAAGACCAATGTCTAACATGCCTGAAGAACATTAGAAGCAAGACCTAATTGAAAAGAAACAACAATGGCCCAAACAAACAGCATCCTTCAATCATCTAAAGACTTTCATCCATAGTTTCAGAAAAAGCACCCAATCAATACAACCGTTTAAACTAATATCAAATTCAAAGAAGAACAAGATATAGCCATCAATTCTTCTGCCCTAGAAGGATTCTCCAGAAAAACAAGTTTTAATATCTAAAGACTATACAACATCCCTAAAAAAACATCTGTAATTAGAGAGAGATTCTTCCAGCTCAACTATGGTTCGAATTCAATTAGTTTCAGATGAACAAAATAGGAGGAGAATAAAATAGTGGATTCAGCAACTCACCTCCAGAAATCAATCAAGAAGCTACAAGAATGGTGGAAGCAGCAGAAACCCAGATAAGTAAAAGATCCCAATTCGCTAAAAGAAAGCCAGAATTACGCCGTAATCACAGAAACCAATCTTTCATTTGTTTTCACCCCCTCCCTCTCTCTCCTATTCTTTGTAAGCGAATAATCTATTCAGGAAGGAAAGAAGAGAGCAATATAATTGTTTAATTTCAACTAATTTTGTAAAGAAAAGCAGCCAAGAGCGTAAAAATTAATTGAGAAAACAGACGGAAAGAAAAGTTCCAAGGCTATTCTCACATTCATACATCAGCAAATGGAAATACGGCAAAGCAGACACGCAAAGATCGGTTGAGAAGTTGATTTCTCAGAAATTCAAAGTCAAAGAAGAGGATGGAAACGTATTGTAATCCAAACCCAATAGGGAATGACGAAGAAACATCAAACCCAGTTGGGGAAAATCAAAGATTTCAATGCTTAGAAGACATACAGAACGTGGGGGCCCCTAAAGCTCTGCCCAACGACAATAAACCCCAAAAGGGTTCTAAGAGAAGAAAGCGTAAAGGAAGAAAAAGGCATAAAAAACCATGAAATAATGTATAATTTTTCTTCCTATAATGGCGCGTATGCTTATTATTACAAGAAGAAAAAGGGGGAAAGAAGAGGGAAGGGAAGAAGATATAAAGCGAAAATGGGAAAGTGGGCAGGTGAAGTGAAAAGATGGATTGATTTCTTCAACAATTACAAGAGAAGGAAAATGTTACATGAACAATTTTCAGAAGATTTTAGTAAGGGGGGGGGGGGGGGGGGAAACGGAACCAAGAGGGAGAAAAAAAAAAAAGTTGAAAGATTCTTAAAGGAAAATGGTGTAGATGATAAAAGATTCCAACCCCATTGCCTCTACAAACAATAAAGTTCCATTCCAAGTCGAAGGATATTAATTAATGATTAAGAAATTTGGAATTTAGAAAAAAATAATTTACCAATGGAAAAGAAAAATCATGCCACTGTCGAGTTATTTGACTTTTGTTTTGTTATTGGCATCCAAGTGTTGACTATTTCAAACTCTCTATATAACTTTTTTTTTTTTCCTTTCTTCCAAACCAAAATTGGAATGAAAAGAAAAATAAATCTTTTAAAAAATAATTTTTTTCTTGAACCTATATATAAATTTTATTATTTTTTGCTTAATGCCCATTATTACTTGTGTTTTGATGTGAATTTGAACTGAAAATCTAAGTGGGGCTAAAAAAAATAGGCTTTTTATGTGTACACAATATTTCTTCTCTTTTCTTCCATAATTTTTATTTAAAAAGTTAATTTATGGATAATCGATGAGTATCTTTAAAATTTTCATCTTTCACTTTAACTCATGCGCAGATATGTTTGAAAAAAGATAAGGAAAAAAAAAAAAAAAGATAGAAGGGTAAAATTGATAAAACGCATAAAAAATCTATGGCTTAAAGATTCCATTCGGAGATTGACTTATTTATATTTAAAACTAATATTTTTACTTAATTTTAAAGCATCTTATTTGGTACGTGGCATTTGATTTTTCAATGTCAATAGTGACGGTTTGAAGTAATAATTATTTAAAATTTTGACTTTCTGCCATTTGAGACTTCTTTTCAAACTTAAACAGAAAACATTTTCATTTCAACTTATCATTTTCTTTCTCTTATTTATTTATTTATTATTATTTTGACGATGTGCAATTTATGAATTATCGTGAATTATACTCATATGGACTATCATTCTTTTTTAATTAGAAATATTGAATTGATTTTTTAGGTCCTTTTAGTGGTTGATCTTTGAAAATTAATTTTAAACACATTTTCTTCCTATAAATCTCTTGCTTTGATATCTACTTTTTATTCATATTTTAAAAAATAAAGTCAAAACTTAAAAATTAAAGAGAAGATAGTTTTTAAAAACTTATTTTTTTAGAATTTGATTAATAATGCAACTCTTACTTAAGATTCATACAAACGATAAGAAAATAAAAATAAATAAACTTAATTTTCAAAAACAAAAAATAAAATAGTTACCAAACGAGATCTTACTTTTTTAATCATTTTTATTTGGTTCAACTATTTGGTCTTTATTTTTTGAAAGTATGATGCAGCTTTCATTCTTCTAAATTAAATATTAAAATTCTTTTTTTTAAAAAAATCAAACATTTAAACTCTTAACCAAATTAGAAAATTAAAATTAAGTTTCTAAAAACTATTTTTTTTAGTTTTAAAAACTACTTTTTAGACTTTAATAACAAACCAAATAAATCAATAAATGAAATTAGTATTTGCAAGCTTAATTAAAAATAAAAAATAAAAAAAAAAAAAAGCATTCAGATTTTCCTTTCTAACCCATGAACAAAAATATGTACACTAAAAAAACCCCCAAATTCAAAATGCTATATAATTCTTCAATCATTTAGATAAAAAGAATCTGAACAAGTGGAGTTGATCTGGTAGTTGAAGATATTTACATAAATATAAGCTTCATTCTTCTTTGAAGACATCAACAAGATATGCTACAGGCTAGCCACTTTAAACTCAACGGCAACCAACATGACAATCATGTATATCAACTACAAGAAATCTTTTTGAGATTTAAGTTTTGGTTAACTCCTAAACTTTTGCAGAACTTGACAATCAAATCCAGAATTCAGATCATATTTTCCCATCATATCCAAACCAAGAACCTTCAAGGCTCAAAAAGAGATGGATGAAGAACTTCAATGCCAAAAAAACGATCGATCCGCATAACGAACCTTCAAAATAATTGTTGCCATCAAAACGAACCATCTACATTGTTGTTCCTGCACCATCAGATAGAAGAGATGCTGCAGCTGCAGCAGCAGTAGGAACAACACCTGTCGATATTCCCGGTTTTGACAAATGCAGCAGCCTGTACAAGTAAAAGAGGAAGGCTTGATTTTGTCAGCTTTTGAAATTACAAGCAGTGAGCCAAAGACATGCACATTTGGGATTTGATCTTTGATTCGAGCTATACCAGAAATACAACACGTTATTTTAACTTTCTAACCCTACACATATAGTTACTAGGTTCTTTGGAGAAGCAAGTTAATGATTACAATGCAATAGCAACCAGTGAATTTGTGCCCTGGTCCATGTTTTCTAAAGCTCAAGGCGCTTGCCCTCTTTGGCTTAAGCTTGAGAGTGGGTGTTTTTAGAAAAATTAGTATATGAAGAAAATAGTATGATGATTAATGAGATGATAAAAGTTTAGAAATGGAGCTTTTATTCAAGATGATAAGAATATTCTTGCATTTCTTCTTTAAAAAGTACACAATTCCAAAAAAGAAAGTAGGAAATTAGGCTTGAGGTGTTGCGCGCCTTAAGTGGGCTTCATTAAGGGAGCCTCACTTCAAAGAAGTGAGGTGCAAATGATGTGCCTAGACACCTCCGAGGGTTATTGTAAATTGTTTCATGTTCAAATGAGGCAAGATGACACACATACACATAAGGAGGATTTTCTCAAGTTAATATCAGTGATTCACAGTTCCAGTGTATGAGATAGGTTATTGAATATCATCAACCGAATTGTGCATTATAACGAAAAGTTCAATCCTACAAAAGGCAATAGAAGTACTTACGGTGCAAGATATTCACAGAAAGTCGACACTGCACCAGCTACTTCAGAATAGTTATCAGAAGTTGCTGGGGCTGTCACTTCGACCAGCTGTATACCAGGTGTTACAGGGACAGCCTCATCAGTTGAATGTAGCTTTAACATCTTATTAACTGATGAAACTGTCACTGTTATGTGGGCACCCCGGTGGAAGCGGAAAGCAAAACCAACTCTCAACAGCTCATGATCTAACTTATAGCCAAGTGCATAGAATAGACGAAGCACATTCTTGCTAACTTTGCTTTCTACCATTGTCCTAACCAGAACAGAAAGTTGTTCAGCACCTGCACCTCTTATTGCCCCTCCAATATGTTTAACCGTCCTAAAAACTCATGGAGATAATTCTCATTAGTTCAGTAGCTCCAAGTCCAAAGCAAATAACACCCCATTATTACAAACGATCAAATTATACCATGTTGGTTCAGCCTGCTCAAGGTCGCACAAGATCCGAACCTCCGATGCCACAGCACCTAACATAATGATTATGAAATAAGACACCGTATTATACAAGCAAGCCGCAACCTCCATTCAACTTGGAGAAATGCTACTCGTATCAAATACTCTAATAAATCACCGATTGACCCAAAAGCTTAAGTTAAGGAAATAACATTAAAGAAGTTTGAACCCAACACCTCCTAAATCATCCGCTTTGATATCATGTTAAATCACTGATTGACTCAAAAACTTTAAATGATGGGTGAAAGTAAATTTAAATATTGTATCATCAAACACACTCTGATGAATCAGGGGTAAAAAAAAAAAAAAAAAACTAAGATAAAAGTACCTTCAGATGCTGAGAAAGCAAAATATGAAATATTAGGATAAAGAAACACATGGATACCTAGGCTAGGTCCACTTTTTAGGCATATTTCATGGAGCCTCAATCTTTCTCTAGGAACGCCGCAGATACCTTGAAGAAGTATCTCAAGGGCTTCAACGTGCTGCACAATCAAACTGTCAATAAAAGTCCAAAGCACAAAACTTCTGGCTACTGTCAAGAAAGGAATAACCAAGGGAAAAAGTAACCTCCATTGAAAGTGGTAGACAATAACAGATAATAGTCATAAAGAATAGCGGGTACTAGCAGAATACAGGAAGACATTAGTTCAGGGGTCAACTTGAACATAAGTGCTTGTTTCGAGATCTTATGAAGACGACGAATAAAAGGGTTGAGTAGATTTCAAAAGGGAAATTCTCCGAGAAGGAAAACCTAGAAGAAAAATAATCAGAAATGAAAAGGAAAAAGGAACTTGCCTGGGTCTCAATTATGCCCTGAACCACACACTCCATCGTAGTCTATGCTGCGGCCACTTTGATTTGCTTCAGTTTCAAATCATGGGTACCTCAATTCGTCTTCAACCGAAGCTTCAAATTCAGAGCTGCATCTACAGTCCCACTGCCTTGAAGTTCAAACTTTAAACCGCGATGCTTCTTCAAAATCCTAATCTCGATCTCTTAGTCAGAGCAATTTCACGCCTTGTACTGTTTGTTAAGAATTAAGCCCATTATCCCTAAACCTGGCCTTGGGCTTTATGGCCCAATCCCTTGGCAGATTTTTAGTTAGAGATAACAACATATAAGGCCAAATGGCCTATGTTCTAATTATGTCTCAGTTGACTTCAAAATTATATAAAAATTGAAACTTAATTACCATTTAGTTCTCAACCAATAATTATACGTTTTTTTTAACAATAGAAAAGTCTTCAACCAACGATTTTTAAAATAGGAAAATGAAGAGACGTATTAAGTGAGTGCGCTTTTTAAGAAAAATATATTATTTTCTAAATTTTTTTAATTAAATCAAAAGACTGTCCAAATAGTATATGTTATATATACGTGATTTATGTCGATATGTGATTTATATATTGGGATATATTTCATATTGGTTTATGCTATGATTTATGTCAAACATTGAGTCAATCTCTAATATATATACTATGGTATATTTCATATATTGATTATAATATTTTCAAATATCGAACAATATATTCTAAGGTATATTTAAATAACCATGAATCTGTCCGAAAAATCAACAAGTTACCTAAAACCAACATAAATATAAAATAAAATTTTATTAAATGTATTTTTTTTTTTGCTATAATAGGTCAACCTTTTTTTTTTCTCTTGAATCAACATGTGAGAATGAAGACTCAACCTCTAATTTATTAATAAGAAGCATATACTTTAGACAACTAGCCCATTAACACATGCAATGTACGTGAAATTTATAGTTTATCATTATAAACAATCTCACCCCATGTTTATATTATTGTGTCGAAATCTTCTTAAATAAAAGAAAAATATTTATTTTGAATATTTATTTTGTCCTATCTATTTTGATAAATTATAAATTCATCCAAAGATACAAATTTTGAATGGAAAATGGTGATATTAATTGTTTCTATTTTTTTATTTTTTTTTATCTCTATACCAATTCATATTTGTAGTAGCACGAGTTATTAGTTATAATAGAGCAATGAAGAGACTGCACTTAATCCTATGCTTTCATTTTTTTTACACATAAAAAAAAATCATTTTTCAAAAGAAAAATATTTGACACACAGCAATTTTTCATTGGACAATTTTGCAGCTAACTAAGTTTTTCTCATAGTATTGATGCTATTTTCCCTAACTTACAACATTACCTCCGGAAAATTATAAGAATACAATCGATTGTGTTATGTTAATTGTTAGCATTTTGGAAACAGACGATAATAAATACAAATAAAAGAATTTGTAACGTCTCTCTTCTCCCTCAGCACAAACTTCCCAAAAATTACATAGTTTTGTGGATGCCAACAAAAAGTTCACTTGAAACCGACGCTGCCGCCTCCCCCAACGTTGAGTTTGGAGAGGAAGAAGATGGAGGCGGAGGAAATCAGAACGGCGGCGGCGAAACATGCGAGATCGACGGCAGAGCTCAATGGTATGTTCTTGAACTTTTCCAACACACCCACTTGCAGTATCATCATCACCGCATGTCCGATCTTCGATTTCGCCTGCGACATCGATTCCATTTCTACCCACGTCGGAATTTTCTGAGAAATAATTCAGTTCAAACAAAAAACGTTAACAAATTAATTCAATATGTTGGGTTTATGTCTTTGTTTTGGTCTATGATTTACTTACCTTCATGTAGAACAGACCAAACAAATTCGACCCAGAAATCACTGGCCGATTTTTTTCCTTCATCTTCTCCGATCCGACGAACATTGCAAACAATCCGACCCCAAAAACAACCAGAGCGGTTCCGACGAGGAACATATCTGCCAAAGAGTTTCAAATCGCATTTAGTAAACAAATCAATCGGAAAAAGTAAATTAGCGTTTGAAATTCTGTACAAAAATTACCTAAGGCTTCAATTAGAAGCGCCACCATATGAGTTTGGTCCGAGCTCTGTGAAAGACCATGAAAGTACTGCAGATATGACTCTGCAACAATGAAACTCCCCTGAATATTTTAAAACAGAGCAGTTAGAATTGGGTGCAAAAACAGAGTAGGAATGGAAGGAAAACGAGTTCTACAAGAATCCGGCATCGTTCACCTCAATAAAACAGAGCACTGAACCCAGTAAAGATCCGGCGACGGCTAACAATGTGAAGAATCGACAGTCGATTATGATCTGAAGAAATCCATAAACTTCGATTAGGCTTTAATTAATGCTAAATCAATGAACTTTAATTTAATCTAATACCTTTTCGATGAACTTCTGAATCTGTCGCTTCTGAATCTTCGTCTTCCCCACGGGAGTCTTCAATTGAACGAGTAGATTCGCCAGCAAAGAACCCAAATTCAATTCTTCGGTTTTAGTTTCCACAGTCTCGGGAGCCGCCGCCGCCGCCGCCTTCATGGCGACTATCTGCCTTCTCTCGCCATCTCCAGAAGTTATTAACCGTTCGCCGTTGTTCAAATTTAGCCCTGTTTTGCCCAAACACCTCACGGTCATCGCCGACGACGGAGATGAAGAAGAGGAAGAGGAAGACACGGCGGAGGCTGGCCGAAGTCGCTGCATGAATCTAGTCGCCGCCATTGTTCTTGTGTTTGGTTTGTGGACGTAATTGGGTGCGTTTTATTAATACCAAGTAAAGAAGGAGGAAGATTCGAAGCATATTTTGGCCGGAATTTGTCCGGATGTGAAGATTTTACAGGCCGATTTCCCTTTTACTTGGAGAGGTGTGCTTCGAATTTCCACGTTGGATGATGTGGCATAATGGAATTCAACCTTTTGTGGGTCCATCCGTGTTTAGAGCCGCACACGTGGCGGTCATTTTCTTTCAGGCGACTTCCGGGAAGGTTCTGAGTTTTCAGATGCCGGAGCTGAGCAGAGGTTGTCGGCGCTAGGGGTGGCTCGCCGGAATATCGAATGCGCACGTGCTAGAATGGACGGTGGACGATTATCCACGTGCTGGAATCTGAAGTTTTAATGGATGGTTGGGCCATGGACGGAGCCCAATCAAGTTGCTTTCATAAGGGCCCATATAGAATCTGATTTGCGCTTTATTTTCTAAAAGTACTTTAAATTTATATTTTTTATAAAAGGTATTTACAAATATGGTTTTCTTTTAATGTAATTGTAAATATAATTTTTTTTTCGGAAAGTACCATTTTAGTACAATCTTACTAAAATTATTTTAGTAAAATAAATCATATTTAATTTACTCATGTCATATTTGAGATAAAATAATACAGGTATGACATTCAATTTAAAACTAAGAAAGAAGAAGTCAAAAATTTGATCTCTCATCCCCACGATTATACTTAAAGATTATTCAATACATTATACGGTTAGTTAAGTTAATCGGTTTAAAATAAAATATTATTAGAAATAGTTTTAATTGTGTATTTTGTTACAATTGAACAATAAAACAAAATTTCAATTTTTTTTTTTTTTTTTAATTTGGCAATATTAAAGTAACAAAAGTAATGGACAAGTTTAAATCCATGTGAGAGTACTTTATATGGCTATATCCAATATATCCATATATTAACATGATGTACCTTTAATAGATAAACATACACATTTGCTCTTTAGAGCTGTACTTTTATACCCTACAACACGTGAGAGGACTCTTTTTATTATTACTGTCCAAAGTTCTTGAACTATGAGATTTATATCTACTGTTATTAAACATTCAAAAGTGTCTTATATATTCTTAATTTTTAATTTTGTATCTAATAGATCCTTAATAAATTTAGATTTTTCAAAATTAATTACTTTATTAGATACAAAATTGAATTTTGTGACAAATAGAACCCTAAAATTTCTATTTTTGTACATTGTAAATCCTTGAATTTAAAAAATTCGAAAACTAAGAGACTAAATTTGTAAATTTAAAAGTTATTGACCAAACAAACACAAACCTCAAAGTTTAAGGATTAAACTGTAATTCAATAAACATTTATATATCAAATTATAAAATGTATACTTTTTTCTTCTTGAGTATGGTTTTACCACCGATTTAATTGAAAAGTTAAAAAACTTCTGAATTAAAAAATAAATAAATGTAGTTTATTTACATGAATATAACTATGAATAATTACATAGTGAAAAAAACTAAAACGCTCAAAAAGTTAGAACACATATAATTATATTTATTTAAATACATATACTATAGATTATATAAGAAAAGTAACATAACCTCATATGATTTAAACTAATAAATCATGGATGGTGCAACAAACAAAGATACGTTTTTTTTGTCACACTTAAAAAAAATATTCAACAATCAAATCGAGTATTGAATGAAAAGTACAGTTATAACAATTAATATTAAAAGAAAATGAAATAAACGTATTAAACAACAACAACGACAACAACAAAGACTTTCGATCTCAAAACAAATATGATTCTCAATTTTCTTGAACATTTCGTATTTAGAAAAATGTTCCATGTTCATATTCTGTGGGCTTCAAAGCACTGTTAGGGAACAGAATGGTGCAGAAAAGGGGTTGGAAGAAAATGGCATCAAATTTAAATCATTTTTGGCATTTGTTAGACAATATCATAGTATATAATATTATTACTACTTCACATTATCCTAAAACACCCTGTTTCAAATCTTATCTACAAATTCCAATCTATTAAAATAATAATATCTCAATTTCCAAAAATCCCCCACATCATCCTTTGGCAAAAGTTGAGATTCATTTTGTTATAACAAATTGATCTATATCATTTAGATTTAGTCTCGATTTAACATGCGTATCTATACTTTTTTTTTTTTTTTTTTTTTTTTTTTAATTTAGCCTGTACGATATGAGTTTTAATTTACTTTCCATGTTTCTAAATTTTGCACTATAGTTTTCGTGCGCGTTTCATCAGTTTTAATTTACTTTCCTGTGTTGGTCCCAATTGAGAAATTGGAAAATTTTGATACAGTAAACTAAGATAATCAACTGAAAATATTTCTTTAAAAAAAAAAAAAAAAAAAAAAAAAAAAACTAAATATAAGAAAACCTTCTTATCATGAATGACAGCATCATATACTCAATATATACGACGAGGAGAGTTTAAACTTTAGACTTTTTGATAGTTAAACCACGTGTCTCACACATTCAATATGATAACATCTCGTGAATTACTAATAATAAGATGGATAGGTGAAGTTCAACCAAACGGTAAAAACTTAAATTGAAAATAAATTTAAAAGGCATAAAAATTGAATACAAGCATTTTTTACAATAATTTTAAAGTTTGAATATGATAATAGTGAATTTAATAACTTCAAATTCAATTCCAAACGTAAATCAATTTTTTGTTCACAATTCAAAGTTCAAAGGTGAAAAGCAAGCATTGAATGGAATTGGTTAGAATTGAATTAGGTAGAAATTTTAGAGGCTTTTGTTTATTATATGAGAATGACAAATAGTTTTAGATTAAAAAAAAATTGTTAGTACTTTGTTAAAAAAAAATTCTTAAACTCTCAAATATTTCATTGACACTTTTGAATTTTAAAAGAAATAAAAAATAAAAAAACACCTCCTGTACATTAAAAAACACTCTTATCATAAATATATAAAAATAAATTATTACTATCTCATTTAAAAAATAACACGAAGTTTTAAAAGTTATATTTTAGTCTAACAAAATAAAACCAAAGATTAATATAAGATAAAATAAAATAAAATAAAGTTCGATTAAAATTAGAAAAAATTAATATTCTAATCTCGATAGGATTAAGATACACCTTATATCAAATTTTCTATATAATGATTATAGTAGTATTTTTTTAATGTAAAAATGTAAAAATATTTTTGAATCGAACAAAGAGCTGAGTAGTATTTTCTATAATATTAAAAATGAAAAAAAAAAAAAAAAAAAAAAAAAAAAAAAAAAGTCAAAAAGACTGAAAACGCGGCTGCCTTGACAACCGACTGGGTCCCGCCCAAACACTGTCCACGTTGTCGGAAGGAACCAACCAAACTTGCCACGCCTCCCTTTTTTATTCTCCTTATAATTTTCGTGTTATTTTGCAGCCGAATTTTATTTCCACGGTGTGTTCCGATTCCCTTTTTCTGAAAAAATTTAGGGGGAAAAAAAAAAATAAGTAATCTCAAAACAGTAATCCATGCTGTATTAAAAAAATATTCGTTTCTAATAAATTATTATTCTTTATTCAATAATTAAATGAGTGTATGTTTATATGTAAATTTTTAAGATTATATATTTGGTTTAAAAAATATTTTATTCTTGTAGGTGATGAGGGGCTTAAACTGATTTAAATGCTTACTAAATATTTTATAAATTTCAAAGGTGAAATACTATTATTTGCTCTTTTCTTTCCTGTTTAAATTTCAAAAATGTCAATCAGAAAATAAGATGCTATAAATGTATATTGTTTTTCTACTTTTCTTTTAATTTATGTATAAAAAGAATCAAAATAAACTATATAAACAGCTGCCCTTTGAAAAAACAAAAAAAAGTTCACTTTCATGTTTTTATTACATATGTGGGCCACAGACAATTCAGACAACAATTAAGAGTCATGTAGTGTACAAATCACAAGTGTTGGTTCATAGATTAAGATCAAGAAATTTTCTTATACTATATTAGTATGATAAATTTGTCAGACTATTTCCGTTTATGGAATATTTTCATATATAGCAAAATAACCAACTTATTTACGAATATAATAAAATTCTAAAAAGTTTCTTCATATGAAAATATATTATTTTGCTATATTTAAAAATATTGTACTATTTTGATTCATTTAGTTTATAGATATATAATTTCGTTATAAGACAATTTAATAAAGCTATTTATATCAACGAAGTGTAAGGATCAATCTATCTTATAAAGAGAAAAAAAAAAATCAGGATTGATCTGTGTATTGTTAATTTGAATACAAAATCAAATTAATTCAAATATGATGATCTGAAGTTGAAAAATATAATTGAAATGAAACACACGTGTTGCTTGTTCATAAAAAGTAGATTAAAAACCATAAAACAAGAAATGAAAACGTGATAATTGTAAATTAGTAATTGGAAATTAAGTTTGTTTGGTAGTATTTTTCTTCTTTTTGAAATAATTAAAATGAAGGATGTTGAAAATTAGGAAGAAAAAGTAATATTGACAAATGTGGTCAATAATTAGAAAGATGTTATAGGGTGATGGAGTAAGAAAATTTGAAACTTAATTAATCCCGTTCGACTTTTAAAACCTAAATTGTGCCGAGAATATGAGACCATCAAATTGAATTTTGACTTAAATTATAATCCACATATACGTCAAATTTAAATTAAAAGATAAATTAGATAATTTTCAAATTTTAATTTGAATCATATTGATGTGATCAATTTTTATTTTTTTTTATTTTTTTAATTCTCAAATCAAATTCCACAAAGTCCATCTTGAAAATGTGTTACATCCATATTCAATCTCATATCAAATTTGAATGAAATTAAAAATCGAAAGGTGCAACAAATAATGTAAGAAAATTCAAAATTGTCATTATTGAAAAAAAAACTGATTGAATATAACTCTAATTATACATCTTATGTAAAAAAAAAAAAGTAGAAGAAAAAAAAACATACATATTTTAGAACTCTAGGTTCAAGTACAAACTTTATAAGCTCACTAAATACTGTGCACTCCAAACACATATTTGTGTAACTCTATTTATTAAATAATTCTAAACTCAATAACCTAATTCAGCGCCTAAAACGTCTCCTAATAATTTACCCAATTGAATTAGATTTATATTGGAAAAAAGAATAAAAATAGAAAATAATTACTAGTAATAAGTAGCTATGTGACCTTATCGACAAAAAATCAGTATACAATACATAGTATTCCGAATGAAAAGAAAATATATTTCTATCATCAACTTGTTTGGTAATTCAATATAATGGACCATAAAAATTAACCTTCTTCCTAAAAAAGTATTTTTACAAAAGTATTATAGCGAAAAAGTAAACAAACGTAATTAAAGATTAATTATGTTTTTGAAACATAACAATGCATCTCTTCACGGTGATATCTTTTTACCACGATAACTAGTGAATTCCGACCATACATTTTTTCTAGTCTAATATATGACCTAGCAAAAACTATTTTTTGTATAGTAAGGAATTTCACAGTTATCACCTTTAAAACGTTTTACTTAGGCTCTATTTAAATTTTTTTTAATTCTTTATTTTTTTAAAAATTAAACGTATAAATACTACTCCCTCTTATAATTTTCTTTGTTTTGTTACCAATTTTCTATCAATGTTTTAAAAACTAAGCCACATTTAAAAAAACCAAACTGAAATAAACTCATCTAAAACAAATAAACATAATTTAGCATCACTTCTCCAAGTCATTATTATTATTAATATGCTAAACAAATATCACACTAATGTGATTTATAGCAAATTGCAGAGCAACGAAATAAAATAAAATAAAATTGTAGATGGCTCATGACCATACAAATTCCTCAACCATTCTTGTCTATCAGGCAGCTACATAGATAGATATATTAAAGAAAGTATTAAGGTTGATTAATTAGATATAATTCTTGTAAGGTCAATTCGCCTCAACAAATTTAAAAAATAATAGTCATATTACAACAGCAACAATAATATAGGAAATAAAAATCCGTACCTAAATTTCATGGGGGTCGAGTTTGATATCAATATAAGGAGACTAAAATCCCATGTAAGTTTAGACCGGTAAAAATCTTGAATATTGACTTTTTTTTTTCTTTTTTTCTTTTTTTTTAATTAGAGCCACCATAGAAAAAGAAAAATAAATAAAAGAAAAGAAAGAATAATAATAAAAAATGAAAAGTGTGTGAACATGTAAATTCAATTCAACACACATTTCGTAAGTCTTTTGTCTGACCTCTTCGCTCAACGAATATTTTCATATAAATGCAAACCAATCCTCTTCTTCCATTGCTCATAAAAACAATAACACTTCCCCTTTCTTCTTCTTCGTTTACTCTCATTTCTCTCTGAATCAAAACAACAACAGTTTCAGAGGGAGAATTTCGGCGAGAATGTCGACTACCTCCATTATTATCCCTTCTCTTCAAACCCAGTTGCGATTCCCGTCGCAAGAAACGCCTCTGAGATCTCGTTCTAGAGTTGGGTTCGTTTCCCTACGCCCAATCTGCGCCGCCGACAGGGTTTCCTCCACGTCTTCCTCCTCTGTTCAAGTGCCGCAGCGGACTGTTTCGCCGCCGGAACCTACCAAGCTTCCTTTGAGGAAGATTCCAGGTGACTATGGGCCGCCGATGTTTGGGGCGTTGAAGGACCGACAAGACTATTTCTATAATCAGGGGAGGGAAGAGTATCTGAAATCTCGAATGCTTCGGTATGAATCCACTGTGTATAGAACCAATATGCCACCGGGTCCATTTATCACTTCCGATTCTCGAGTTGTTGTTTTACTCGACGGGAAGAGTTTTCCTGTTCTTTTCGACAATTCTAAAGTTGAGAAGAAGGATCTCTTTACCGGGACTTACATGCCTTTAACAGAGCTCACCGGCGGTTACAGGGTTCTCTCTTATATTGACCCATCTGAGCCCGATCACGAGAAGCTTAAACAGCTCATCTTCTTCCTCCTCAAGCACCGCCGGGATAAAATTTTGCCGGAATTTCACTCTACTTTCTCCGAGCTATTTGAGACTCTGGAGAAGGATTTGGCTGCTGCTGGTAAAGCCGAGTACAATGCTTCCGGTGAACAGGCGGCGTTTAATTTCTTGGCTCGGTCTCTCTTCGGAGCCAATCCGGTCGATACCAAATTGGGTCGTGACGCTCCGAAATTGATTTCGAAATGGGTTTTGTTCCAGCTTGGCCCTGTTCTCAGGCTCGGTCTCCCCAAGGTCGTCGAGGAGCTTCTCCTCCGCACGGTCCGGCTCCCGCCGGCGCTGATCAAAGCCGATTACCGGCGTCTGTATGACTTCTTTTACCAGTCGTCGGAGGCGGTGTTTGAGGAGGCGGATAGATTGGGAATTTCGAGGGAAGAAGCTTGCCACAACTTGCTATTCACAACTTGTTTTAATTCATTCGGTGGGATGAAGATCTTATTCCCCAATATGATCAAATGGATCGGCCGAGCCGGAGTAAATCTCCACACCCAACTCGCACGGGAGATTCGTACTGCCGTAAAAGCCAACGGCGGGAAAATCACGATGGGGGCTATGGAACAGATGCCGCTGATGAAATCAGTGGTATATGAAGCGTTCAGAATCGAGCCGCCGGTTCCGGTTCAGTACGGTCGGGCGAAGAAGGACCTTGTGGTCGAAAGCCACGACGCGGCTTTCGAGATCAAAGAAGGAGAAATGTTGTGTGGGTATCAGCCATTCGCGACCAGAGATCCAAAAATCTTCGACAGAGCCGACGAGTTCGTGCCTGATCGATTCACCGGCGACGGTGAAGAGTTGCTGAAACACGTGCTATGGTCAAACGGACCAGAGACCCAGTCGCCGACGGTTCAGAACAAGCAGTGCGCCGGAAAAGACTTCATCGTCTTCATCTCTCGCCTTCTCGTCGTCGAACTCTTCCTCCGGTACGACTCCTTCGACATCGAAGCCACAAACACTCCGTTAGGCGCCGCCGTCACTGTAACTTCCCTGAAGAAAGCAAGTTTCTGAGACGAAAAGAAAAAAAGAAAATAACCGTCGGGTTAAAAGAAAATTCTGCGGTTAATTTTTTGGGGGAAAGTTTTTTTTTTTTTTAAAGAAAAAAAGTGTATAGTTAGTAATAGAAGTTAATGGGATTAGAAAGATAAAAAAAATTGTGGGGTCCATCACTTTATAAGAGCCAATGGAAGAAGATCTAGGTGGGACCCCAAACTGGCTGTCTTTCCTCAAGATGTAGATTGTTAAGTTATCAATATATGTACCAATAAATCTCTATTTGATGTGATTAAATCTCTTTTTTGTTCCATGTGATCATTTATAAATACCATTAATCATAATTTATTTTATAATTATTTTAGTTCATTTTTTTAATATTATTTAACACTTTATTATTAATCTCCATGGCCAGATTGAGGGTAGTGGAATAATATTGGTTGAATGAATTTAGCTAGCTTCTAGGCATTCATATTCTCATCTTGGTATATGCATCAATTTCTTGTCTCCCACATCTTCAATATTATCATCATACTTTATGAATTTTGAATTTTGAATTTTGATTCCATCGATAATTAGACCATTGAATTAAATTTGTTGTTATGCCCACATCTAAATTTATTTTAATGCATTGTTTAATGTTTATTTGGTTTTTTTTTTTTTTTTGAATTTTGAAATTAAATTAAAATATCCAAAAAAAAATTAGACTAAGGATATGGTCAATGTCAAACAAATTACAAGATCTTAATATATATATATATATATATATATATATATATATATATATATATATATATCAATTAAAATTTTTGTAATGCTTATATATATAAATAGATGATGTTTTGTTAACATCTTTTACATTTCATTCATCTATGACAATATAGAATTTCATTATGCCACAAGGGTACTGAAAAAATAAATTGGTTACGACAGCCTTTTTAACTAAACAATCAATAACAATATTACAACTTCTTGAAATAAAGAAAAACTGATATTTTCGAAATCTTTAGAGATCTTAATTTCTTCGATTCAATGTTGAACTCCATCGATCAAACTTGACTTCTCCAAAATGAAGTTAATTGCAGTAAGGTAGTAAGATTCAACCATTCGGGAATAATCATTAATGGGAAAAGTCAATCAAATACCTTTTAAAATTGCCAAAACTTCAGTAAAGGGAGGCCTCGCTAAAATTAAAAGAGAAATGAAATGACTTGAGGAGGAGCAACAATTCTTCAAACAAAGATGGTAAAAATGTATTGATAAGGTAAACATTTTTTCTTTTCGCCAAATGGAAATGCAAACCTTTAAACACATTATTTACCGTACTAAAAAAACACATTTTTATAACTTTAAATTATGGTCCATAATTATGGAGTCAGCTTTAAATATGTTCGTCATAATCTTCTTACTTAAATTATTAGGATTTAGATTCCGCCCTATCTTATTTCGTGAATATGTATTTGCTTCAAATTTTTAATTCTGGTCTTATACTTTAAGATTTGACTCTCAAATATTCCATTTTAGTATTTTTTTTTTTAATTATTTTTATCACAAATTTAGCTTTTTAAAGTTAATTTTTAGTAAAATTGGTTAAATAATAATAATAATTTTAAGGTAAGAAAATACACTACGTGAATATCTTTCCAAAATTTAGACTGGAGAGACTCCTAAACAATACAAAATTCTAGCAAATTCATCAATAAACTTACGGTATAGACTAAATTTAAAATTTATTAAAAACACGCTACTAAAATCATATATTTAAAAATATATGAACTAAAATTGAATCTCAGAGTTTAGGGACTAATATGATATCTTAACCTATTTATAAATTCTACCTATAAACTTCAGAACATAAATGCAACTAATTACGTAAGTACTAAGTTTTAGATTTTTTAAAAGGAGATCTAAGGGCCTGTAGTGATTCAGCATGTTTTCATATATGTGTTTGGTAGCAAATTTAGAAAATAGATTCTAATTTAAACAATATTATAAAATATATTTGATAGTATATTTATAAATCATAAAACTAGTTATAGTTACCAATTAATATTTAGTTGTCAATATATTATTATTAATTTATTTATGAATATGATTTTATGTTTTAAAAAATTTATATAATTCTTATTTTGTAATATTATGTAATTTATAATACATTACATAATACATAATACATTTTTCAAAAAATGAATCAAGTTTATAACATGACATATTGTATTTCCAAATGTTTTTGTGTTTTAAAATTTAAAATTTAAAATAAAGATACAATGAAATATAAAATAATGTTTTCAAAATTTGCACTATTTAGATCACATAATCCAAAAACAATTTTTTATAAACAGAATACGAGTTATTTACCAAACATATATTTGCTGAATTTAATAAATCTAAAAATATAAAACAAAATCCAAATGATGTGAAAACAAGTCAAACCTCTAAATTAGCTAAGCTACCATTAACTTTAGAATGATTATTTATTAATATATTTATTTTAATAATTTGATTATATTAGTACATAGAATATCATTTTTAATCGAGTAAAAAAAAGTTAGGGCCAAATTGTAGCCATGCTTCATAATTATTACTTCTTTAAAATATTATGGTAAACACGTGTTTCTTACACTTCTGGCCTGCACTATAACATTATAAGTACTAATTTTAAATAATAATTAAAAATAATTAATTAGTTGAAGCAGCTAGGGCTACACAAATCTCCCATTAGGATTTTTTAGCTATTCATTTTAATTTCTATATCTACAATCATGAAAATAATCTAAGTCACTAAACCTTATGAAAGCTTGAGTGATAATTGAGGATATACTTTTAATTTAATAAACCTCTAATATTGACTTTAATGAGACTTTTAAATTTAGCTCAATTATTGGTTGAAATTGCATTTTTTTTTTCATTTATTCAATAAGGATAGTTGAATGTTAACCATAATTTTATAAACAGTGATGTGTGACGACTTATATTTGTACACATGTGGTAATAAACTAATACAAAGTAAAAATGTTTGGTAGAATGTAGATTTTAAATGACAAGGACTTCTCAATCGCTCGCATTACCCACATCTATGTATGCTAGTTTTTTTTCAACCATAGAATTCTAAAATAGCTAGAATTTGTTATCTATTATTTCTAGATTAAATAGCTTGAATATTAGTTACCGATTAGATTTAGGAACAAAAAAAAAATGTAGTACGATAGAGAGTGACTTTGAAATGGTTAAAACACACTGAAACACATCTTTACTCACTCAATATCAACTCAATATTTAATTTTACACTTTTAAATGCATTTTTTATATTATTAAATTTGATTTTAAATTATTAAAAATATTTTTAGAGTGATTTTGAAAAATGACATATAAATAATTTTACCTATTTTAGAATCACTTCCAAACATATCACCACATTATTCAACTCAAATTCTCAGGTAACACATCGTGAAACTAATAAAAAAAAAAAATATCAGTAATAAACATGTAGGGAATGAATCAAAATGATTGCCATGAAATAAATCACAAAAGTTAAAAAAAAAAAAAAAAAAAAAAAAAAAAAAAAAAATAACTTGAATAATTGATGGAAAGAAACGTGAGAAAATGGAGTGGAAAAAAAAAATATCTGACGGTTCATCTTTTTGGGTGCATGATCACGTGTTGTTGCCAAAAGAAACGGGAAATTCTATGGTTTTGAAAATGAGAATTTTCGAGTTATTATTAGATAATATGGTTCCATTCCTTCAATAATTACAAACAGATTTTTTTTTTCTTCACTATAGTACGTATAGAAATAATATATATTTCAGGATTAAAAAAATTATTATTATTACTTAATTAATTTAGATAAAAATTAACTTTGAATAAATGGTTGGAATGATTAGTAAAGTTGTTTAGTCATAAGGTCTATAACTTAAAAGAGATGATAAGTCATATCATTAAAATTTTTTAGTTTTAAGACCTACAAATTTTTTGGATCAAATAAGGAGCGAAATTAATTCGATTCCTAATTTTTTTCATTGTCAAGTCGTTAAAAAATAATTTAAAATTTAATAAAAAAATAGATATTAAAAAAATAGAGTAACCAAGGTGGTATTTTTAATTCACCTTTTATTTGACCCCAAAATGTGTTTTAAGTTTGGAGTTGTCTTTTTCTCGTGAATTGAATGCTTCTTCTTTTTGTCTACAAATTACTTTCTCAAAAGTGGGTCCTTAGAAAAAGGGGAAAAAAAAATGTTTGACCATAAATTATTAACTTTATATGTTTGTAGGTATCTCTGGAAGAAATTACATATATATATATATATATATATAGTAAAGGTATTAAATAATAGCAAATTGAGCCCTATAATATTGCCATGCAAAATAAACATGGTTTGAATGATAGTGAGTTCTTAATTAAATTATTCGTTGAATCTATCTGATTTTTTTAATCTTCTCATTTCTCAAATTAGGAAATTAAGGCGAAATTTTTGAAATTATTATATAAATATGACATATATTAATTTATTGATGTCAAAATTTAGATAAAGAAAAAAAATATCTAAATTTCATATGATAGAACAAAAAAAAAAGCTCCAATGCTTTTAAAGAATTTTTTTTAATCGTTTTTTGTGATTGATAAAACATATTGGAATTAAATCTAGTAAAATTACTTTTAAAACATAAATTCATTTCAAGTCTTTTTAAAAATCAATTCCCTACAACTTTTCAGATTTTCGTAAAATCAAATTCATTTTTTGAAATAAAATTTTAATTTTATTCCTCAATATCTAGATTTATTTTATATATCTAGTATTTTTCTCGTACAACAAAAATCTATCTTTTAATTTTTCACAAGCGGAATGCAACCAATTTTTTTTCAAATCATTCCATATGGATTTTTGAATTAAAAAAAATTAAAGTTATTTTCCTTAATAACAAAATATAATATTTTAAATAATTATAAATTATAAAAAAAATACAAATGTCAATCGTAGGTTTATTTTAATTATTATATATAAAACAAAACAATTTGGTATGCATTTACAAAACACTATAATTAACTTGTTGAGATATAGAGCTAAGATTTAGCAACCACTAATTTGTTCATACTACAGCTGACTTTTTTAAAAGCATAGTCAGCAATTAGTTTAAAAGCTATAACGATCTCAAATTAAATTTTAGCCCCTAACTTTTAAATTTGTGTATATTTTGTCTTTAAGCTTTTAGAAGTGTTGAATAGGGTTCTAAACTTTCTATTTGGTGGTCTAATAGTGAACTTTAAAAAATGTCTAAAAATTTTCAAACTGTCAATTTTATATTCAATAGAAATCTACAGTATTCTATTGGACATAAAATTAAAAAGTGGATCTTCACAATCATGATATAAAAAAATAAAAAAAATAAAAAATTATTTGACAGAATTAGAAAAATTTACAAAATCAATTTAGTCTTAACAATTTTAGTCTGACCAAGTTAATAGTCAATATTGATAATAAAAATTCCTTATTTTCAATTTAAAATGTTAGGAAATTTCACAATATTCATTCAAGAATTAAGAATTAATTTGAATAGGTACACACTATTTTTTTTTTCTTTTGAAAACAAAACAAATTATAACAAACAAAGAATAAAAAGCATGATAACAAACAATCTCCAAGGACAGTTCATTAATTATATATCTGTTTAGTAGACTGTTATTTTTATTTGTTGTTTTTCTTTTTATTCGGTATAATAAATGTGGGTACAAGAATTTAAGCCTCTAGGCCTCTGATATAAAGAGATGAGTACGTGTAGGTTACCGTTGAACTATGCTCATATTAGCAATATTAATATTGATATAATAGAACATGTATGAATTAAATTCAAACTTTGTTAAAAGAAGCCATTCTAATGATTTCAAATTTAGGCCAAAATTCTTTTTTCCTACAATACAAAATCATTTGCCTAAGTATGTCAAAGTCAACAAAAACATATTATATCATTGTTTTCTTAACATGCTAATTGTCGATAAAACGTCCTTTAATTAGCTTTATATTTTATTGACGACTTGTGGTAAGAAGCTTGATTTAAACAACATGCTAATAAATTCAAGTCCAATAAATCATAATTCAATGGTCTCAAACTGCTATAATTAAACGTGAAATTATGGTTTACCAATAATTTTTTTAAATGTCAAGTCTTAGCTAAATATATTTGAAAATTTCTATTTTATTTTTTAGTTTGCAAGAGATTCAAATCTTTAACTTTTTGTTGATAATATATACATATATTTTAAGTCAGTTGAATTATGCTCTGATTAATCTACTTTAAAAGATAATCACTAGATTTTATTAGGTATGCTTTCGAAATCATACACTAATTTATTGAAATGTGAAGTTATAAAATTAATTAAAAAATAAAAGAGGTGACAAGTGGCAACTTCATTAATTTTAATTAGTTGAATAATTTTAGCAACCATCAATATAAAAGGTTAAAGCATCGAAATAAGATTTTAAAATCTTACTCTAATTTGTTGAGACTTTTGTTTAATAGGCACGACTCACATTTAATCTAAAAAAATGTGTCTCACGTTTAATTAAAATAAAAGCACGTATCAATATATATCGTAAACTTTGGGTTGTATCAATCAAAATTTTGAACTAATAGTTTGTATTAATTTAAATTTTGAACTTTAGTAAGTATATCAATTTATAACTTTATTCAACCAATATTGTGTGAAACTCATCATTTTAGTAAAATAAACTCCTAAATTTTTAAAGTCAATCAATTTAAACAATTCATTATGATTATCTTTGAAAATTATCCATACAATAATTACTAAACGTGTATAAGCTTTTTCAAATGTCAGTTTTATAAAATGAGCGATTAGAGTAAGTGCATTGAATGATTCTTGAAGGAAATTCTGATTAAGAGTTTATATTGATTAATTTATGAAAGTTTCAGGTTTTAATTGATACAATTCTAAGTTTCACACGTGATTTTTCCAAACAAAACGCAATGGAAGGTGTAAATTGATATAATTACAATAATTCAAAGTTTAAATTATTATAATTATTTATTATTTAAATTGATATAACTCTTAAAATTTAAGTACATAAATTAATATTTTCCCTAAAATAATTCATCACTTTTCTTCTAATTTCAATACAACTTTAGTCTCTTAACTAAGTTTTTCATGTTAGTAGATGGAACATCAAGAACCGAGTTTAATCTTGATTAAATCATTTCTTAACAAATTACATTAACTTCAAATTTATTTTTCGTTTTTGAAAAATACATTAAATAAAGTTTGAAAAAGAAAAAGAAAAAGAAAAAAAAACCAAAACTGGGATCATAAAAGGACATTATTTAGTAAACTACTGGATGACGGCGAGCTCTGTTCACTCCGCCATGAATCTTCAACAGAGCCTCTTGAAAAGTAATCCCCTCCTCCATGGCTAGACTTCGAGCTCCCACTTTCAACTACTAATTCCATTTCATTACACTTCAATCCCTTTTCTTCCCACCTGCTCCGCCGGATCTCCTCCAGCTCCGCCGCCACCTCCACCATCGACGGTCTTACATCCCTATCAAACGCCAAGCATCTGAACGCCACCTCCCCCACCTTCTCCACCGACGAAATTCCCCATTCATCTCCCTCCGTCTCCATCAACGGGTCCACAATTTCACTCAGCCGCCCATTCCCGATCCGATCGGCGGCCAGAGTGGCCAAATTTACCTCCTCTTTCGACCGGCAGAAATCCACCACTTTCATGGCGGTGATCAATTCCACGAGGACCACGCCGAAGCTGTACACGTCGCTCTTGTCCGAGAGATGAAAATCTTGATGGTATTGCGGATCGAGATACCCCGGTGTCCCTTGAGGGGCCGTCGAGATATGGGAAATTTCGGCCATCCCCAATCTTGAAAGCCCGAAATCCGCTACTTTCGATTTGAGATTCTGATCGAGTAGTATGTTGCTGGATTTGATGTCTCTGTGGAATATCGGAGGGTTAATTGCAGAATGTAGATGGGCGATTGCGTTAGCAGTTTCGACGGCGATGTCGAGGCGGACGAGCCAGGGGAGGCCGGTGCCTCTCTGTTTCTGTAAATGTTGAGACAGAGTGCCGTTGGGCATGAATTCGTAAACCAGGATTTGGTCGCCCGATTCCATGGAGCAGCCGAGGAGGCGGACGAGGTTAGGGTGGCTAACGGAGGAGATGAGGTTGATTTCGTTCAGGACTTGTTGGATGGTGTCGGGATCTCGATTCTTGAGGCGTTTGATGGCAACCCATTCGCCGTTGCGTAATTTTCCGGCGTAGACGGTGGCGTATGCGCCGGTGCCGAGGCGGTGGTCGTCGGAGAAGTTGTGGGTGGCTTTTTGGATCTCTTTGTAGGTGTAGAGGTGGATGATGGATTTGCCAGCACCGCCGGTGGCTTCCGAGAGGCGGCGTTTGGTGATTGTGTTGAGGTGTATAGATTTGAGATTGGAACGACGATGGATGAAGCAGCAGAATAAACCGAGAGAAAGTAGTACGGCGGATCCGCCGATGACGGTTCCGATAAGGATGGCGGTTCTTGTTGCTGTTGTTGATGTTCCGCATTCGCCGATAATGTACTTGGTGGTGTAGCAATTTGAAGCTGAGTTGGGGAAGAAGATGAACAGCTTAATTAATGAGATTACAAGAACAACAAAAACTCATAATTCAAATGTGATTAAATATCAAAAGAAATAAGAAAATTTTAAAACTCGGTACTGGTGAATCTTTGGTCTTTGTTTGAAAAATACCATTAATCTTTAGAGGGTATAATATGATCATTAACGTTACAATAAAAAGAAATTCAGACATATACCTACCTATAAAAAAAAAGACCTATGTATTTGTTGAATGATATTTTTATTCTAAATTTTCACGAGATTGTTTCAAGTTCTAATTTACATCAAACGATCAAATGGTAGTATTACAACTTTATAAAGAATAAGTATTTTTTTAAATAAATAGTAAAGTTCAAGAGTTTTTATTTTTTATTTTTTATTTTTTTTAATTTTTATTATAATAATAATAATTTATTTTATAGGTAAATAATTTATTTTTACTTAAAAAAAGAAAAAAGATAAATCACTTATTTCAAAATGAGAGAAACATGTTTAAAAAGTTGGAGAAGGAAATAAGCTACAAAATTCAAAGTGGAAGTGTGCAACTTTGTTTTGAAGATTTGGAAGAAGGAAATCTCAAAGGTTTTGCTAAAAGATAAGGATGGAAATAGAAATTCATTAAAAAGAAGGAAAACTAAAATAGCATAAATTCCATGAGGCCTAATCATTTACTAAAGTATTTGAGCAACTACCAAGACAAAACCCATTGAAAATTTAAGCTGAATTTTATATATATATATATATATATAAAATTAATAAAATACTAAGAACTTTATCATTTATTCCAAAAGTTTTAGTATTATTCAACATTTTTTACTGTTTCAAAATTATCTATAGAATATTTTTTTTTTCTAGAATTTCAGGCAAAAATTAAAATCTAGAAACGCGTGAAGTGGAGTAACTAATGTGACGATTCAAATTTTCGTTTTAATTATCGCTACATTATTTCAAATCTCAATTCTCGTATGAAATTCTAAGTAATTTCTACAACAAAAGTAATTTTAAAATGTTTATGAAAAGTAAAGAATAAATTTGTGAAGGTAAAACCACTTTAGAGAGAGTCTAAAAACACATGTAATGAATAAATTTAGAGTAGTGGTTAGGTGCAGCTAACCCATGTGTTTCTCTCTTATTTAGCAGACAAATTTTTTTTAAAAAAAATATAAAATTACTACACGACAATTTTTTATTGGGTACAACTTGAGTTGCACAGAATCACCTCCACTTAAATTTGTTTCCATAGATTTATAAAATGGGAGAGTGAGATATTCATGGGAATGGGTCCTTTTATCTTTGTATAATGTCCACAATAGACATGGAAAACCACATAGGACTGTTGGAAAGTGGAATGTAAACATGATTGGATCATATTAAAGATAGTGTCATTTTGGGTAATGGGCCATAAATTATAAGTGGGGTTGGGGCAGTGAGGCTAAGCTCATGACTGATTTGCTAGTATAGGGTTGAGTGCCCCAAAATGGCCTAATTTTTCTTGCCTGTCTTTTCTTAGGCATGTTGTCCTAGGCTGCTAATGCCAAAAGCCTATCCACTTGTTTTTTTCGCTCGTGATGGAATAAATTTGTAATATAATGTAATCTAAAGTTTATGTTTGGATTGATTGTTTTGAATCCAGTTTGTAAGACCAAACTCATTTTGTTGTCACAATTTTCAATTCAACCATTTTTCTCATAATTTCATACTTTACAATCCCATTTCTGTTTCACTCTCGATTAAATTCCTTCTCTCCAAAACCTCTCAGATTTCCAGTAATCTTGATTATATTCCAACCTTACAGACTACTCTTGATTGACAACAACGTTGACCTTCCACTTCTAAATACAATGAAATATGCAGTACTATATAATATAGAAAGTTTTATATAGAAATTTTGAAGTTGTTTAGGGCAATGAGTTGGTTATTATAGTCAATGATTACTATAGTTTATGAATTATAATAGTTTGTATTTGAGATGCAAACTATTTTAACACAAACTATTATGATTGAAAGTCTAAACAATGAATATACTATAATAATCCACTGCCTAAATTAAAGTTGGAAGTCCAAGTAACTCCTTATATATTAAAATGTAACCGGAAGGGGTACATATTACACTGATACTAAATTTTTCTCTCTAAATTTCTAACTTATGTGGAGATTATTGTTTTAGTTTCCATACTTTTCCCTTTTATTCATTTTGTTTTTGTTAATTTTGTGGTTCCAGTGCTTTTGTGACATTGATAATTCTACTACTTTAAAATATGGTTCAAAGACTCTAATATAATATTAAAAGTTGAATATAATTTCAATTTTTAACTTGAGAATTTTATCTTTTTTTTTTTTTTTTTAATAAATCCAAATCCTAATCACCATAAGATAAGAAAATTAAAGGCAAAACTAAAATAAAAAGGAATAATAACAGTAATTAAAATAAAATAAAAACTAGCACGAGAACGGCAAACAAAACATAGGGAGCAACAAAAGAAAAATTGAAAAAAAAAAAATTTAATGATACCCTTTTACGTTATTCTCCTTTTCCTACAATATTTGACATGTTATTAGATAATATATATTTCATGAATATTTTATTTTTATGTAAAAAATAAATAAAATTAGTAGAAAATTAGGTTGCAAAAAGTTAAACAAATAAACACCTATATGACCATGGTATTAGTAAAGGGAATATTGCAAAATTTGTTGTCTATATAGTTTCATCTTTCAACATTGCCCATATAAACATGAGTATATATATAAATTTGATAGTGTAGTTCTTGCAAGTAACAGAGCTTTCCACTTATTTATATCCAAGATCTTGACTTAATGTTATATTGTTGCTATGATTGTTATTTATTTATTTATTATTTTTTTTTAAGTAAAGTTAACAAATGTTATCCACTTGATTAATTTTGTTTAAAACTTTGACAATGACATCCACAACATAGAAGTAATTTCATGAATCTAGTGTCCATATCCAATCATGATATCTCTTTCGACTTTTTTAGCCTACTTGTCCAGCTTGCAACAATTATTCATGTGTTATTTATTTTTATTTTTTTTTAAATAGAGTCTAAATTACGAAACATTATATTTTTTAATTTTACGCTTAAAATCAAATTCAAAATTTAGAGTAAAATTGTAATATTTTAAAATCTAAGAGCTAAACTGAAACCAAACTCAGAATTTAAGAACTAAAAATGTAATATTTTGAAATCTCTAAATTAAATAGAAACAAAACTTAAAATTTAGGGATAGAAAAAATATTTTCCTCTTAGAGAAAATTTTTATACGAAAGAAAATTCCAAAATACAAGAATTAAATATTTAAATACTAAAAATAAGATTTTAACCACAATAACTATTGAACTTCTTTTAACTTGAATCTTATGTCTATATATGAATTTTTTTTTTTTTTAAATTCTTAAATTAACAAATAATTTCAAAGACTGGGCATCAACAACTCTATGAAGAAAGAGTGTGGAATTGTAAAGACTAAGTTGATGTAAGACTTTTTTTTTTTTCTAAAAAAAATAAAAATAAAGAGTTGATGTGAGACGAGACCTTATATAATGGAAAATGACCAACCCAATAATGAAAGAATCCTATGGTGATCTATTGGTGTTTAAAGTCAATATTTGAAGTGATGCTAAAAAAAAAAGATAAAATATAAATAAAAATAGATCATGCTGCAGAGTGTCATTGGTGATGTAAGGGTTGCAACTTCTAAGGCTTTTGCAAATATTTGAAGTCTTTATATATATATATATACTCCTACATTTAATTAGTTACAACTAACTAAAACAAGAATCTTTGGATTTTTCTTTAATTTATACTAATATTGAACTTGATTTGCTATGGATTCTTTTTTCTTTTTTGGGTAGTATAGTTTCTTTATAAGTTATAATTTAGGATAAACTACCATTTTAGTCCATAAATTTTAAAGAATATGTGTGTTTTGTCATAAACTTTAGTCTTTGATTTTTTTTTAGAATAAATGCATTATTTGGTCTCTGAATTTTTAAAATGTAATTTTTTTTAGTCTCCAAATTTTTAAGAATGGGTTTAAAAGGTCCTTGAACTATTTTTTAGTTTCATGATTATATAAAATTTTGAATTAGTTTAAAAAATTAATTTTAGAGAGAAAAAGTAATTTTTTTTTTAAAAAAAGATTAATTTTCTAATTTAAAACAATAATAATAAGTTATTGAAGGAGCCTTTTAATTCTATTTTTAAAAGTTCAAATACAGACAAAAAAAAAAAAAAAAGAAGATACATTTTGAAAATTTAAGAACCAAATGAAACTATTCTACAAAATTTGATGGGTGAATGGACATGTTTTAAAAATTGATGAACCAAACACGCGTATTCTTCAAAATTAGAGCACTAAAAAGATAATTTTCCCAAATATAACTTTGGTACAATTTTTTAGAATCAAGTTAGTTTGCAATATACAAAGCAACTATCTCATATCACAATTCCAATTGCAAACAACCCTTTCTTTCCACAAATTCAAAATTCTAAATAGTTTTCTTTTTCACTTAAAAGTATTTATCTTGACTCCTCAAAATTAGGAAATTAAATTAAGTGGAGATAAAAGGAGAATGTCTTCAATCTCACTCTACCAAATTTCACTATTCTTTTTTGTTTTATTTAACTACCAAATGTCACAATACCTTATGAGGCTGTGTGATTCCATCTCAATCTTGACTAGTCTAATAAGAGTAGCATGATATAACCTATAAACACATAATACAAGACATCTTTATCTTAATAATTGAGTGCAATTTCACTAGGACATTTGTGATAGGAACCATCCACGACATCAAATGATTATTCATTCATATTTTATTTAATAATTTTTATGTAATTTTATTATTTATCAACTTTATCTTTCTATGACATACTAAGTATGAGTATTTTTGTCATTTTACTATGAACTATGATGTGACGATAGGGTTATCATTTGGGGCTATCTAAAGTCTTGTCATCAGGTTGTTTTGATCAGATTATGATGAATCAATTTTGGTTTTTGTGCTTTTTTCAAGTTTAGCTCGAAGAGCTTCTAGAATTTTGCAATTCATGCATTTAGTTGCAAATGCAAAAAAAAAAAAAAAAAAAAAAAAAAAAAAAAAAACATTTAAGTAAAATTGATCATTCTATTTTGTGAAGTTATTAGCATCTCAGGCCATTGAACTTGTTCTTTGTCTAAATAACTTTGATCCTAAGGCAATGTGTGTCCAATCCAATTCTTAAGGTTGAAATCATATCGATTTTGGTGTTTTAGTATTTAAGAATTCATACTACCATATCAAAAGAATTCTTAATTCTAAATCACTATGATTTTCATATGAAATTCTCATTCACCCATCAACAAAATTCGACACGCACATTAACAAATGGTTATTTCAAGTGCATCCCAAGTAACATGCTCATATCCAAATATGTAAATAAAATAATAATTTTTAATATTACTGTTTTTTAACATATATTTTTATTGGGCGACTTAATGAGATTTTTTTTTAAAAAAATATATATTTAGATATGAAATTTATATATATATATATATAAAAGAAGTACACCTAGTCAATTTAAAAAGCTTAAAAAATCATACAAACGTTACCTAAAAGATTAGGGACCTAGCTTTTGGTATATTTTAGTCTTAGATTTAGTAATATAATTAAAACCTATGGAACCCGTTCTCATTTCTACAACATTTAGTTGAGATTATTAATGGTCAACTAATTTAACTAGGGTCAACAACATGACATTATAATAATTAACTTAATTCTTAATGACAAATTCTTTATGATATAAAATTCTAACAAATTGGTTGGATTAATTACTTTAAAAAGAAAAATTCACGAAGAAAAAATAATGTAATAATCCACCAATTCTCCGGCAAGTTAATAATTGTAATTAAGATCCTAAACAAGGAGTGGTTAACGCAACAACTAATTAATAAAGTCAACCAAATTAATCCCACCCTATGAAGAAAGAAACAATACCCCCAAATTTCATCATGATTACCCTCAACTTTTTTGACTTTCTAAATCATCATGCGCAATCAAACAAACAAAATGATAGTTATAATGATAATCACGAGGGAGAAAAAAAAAACTAACCTTTCCGGCAGCCGGTGCCGGCCAAATACCCATCGCCGACCAACCCATCCCGGCAGCGGCAACGATGAGACAACATTCCATTACTCGGCGATTTAAGTTCCGTACAGTTAGCATCTTCATGGCAGGACAGGTGGCAGCCCCCCTGCAGCCACCATCCAAGATCCACCGTTTGAATTTCTAGAGAAATCCCGGTAGAGGTGTTGTTGTTGAGCGCCTCCGCGGAAATCGACGACAGAAGGTAATCGCAGTGGGTTCCGGTGAGGTTTTTGAAGTCCAAGAAACCGGCGGAATCGGTGGCGTTTTGGGTGTAACAGCTTATACTAGTGCGATTAACAGAGCAATCGGGGGATTCAAATTTGGTCTGAACCATCGTCGTCGGTAAAAAGCAAGTCGAAATCGGAGAGGAACAGTTTTGTAAAAGAACGGCGTTGTTGGCCGTTGGGGCGTAATGGGGGCTAAAGAATTGGCGGATTGTGTGGAATCGGCGGTTGCATTTAGCTTTAATTACTACTTTGATGTGATCGGAATTAATAAACTCGACAGGGAATTCTCCAATCATGGCGGCGCCGTCGTGGCTGCAGTTCAGGCGGATTGGGCAGCCGGCGGAGAAGCCAAATGGGTAGGGGAAATCGTAAGGAATCTGGTTGGAGTTGCATGATTTAGAGCATTTAGCCTCTGTTTTGAGTGTTAAAATTAGAACAAGAAAAAAAAGATTAGAGGAAATTAGAACTTGGGTTTTTGAGATCATAGATGGGAAAGTTTAGGAGATGAAGAAAAGTTTGATGTTTGGATTAAATTTTGTGGGAAAGAGATGAATTTTGTTGGCATTTGAGAATTGTGTTTGCAAGTGTGGAGTTGAAGCAAGAGGGAAAGATTAACAAAAACACTTGGCTGTATTATCCCTTAATTGTATATATTTTTTCTTAATTTAATGAGTGAAATCTGGCTAAGAGATTTGTCGATGACGCTTGAAAAATTAATAAAGTAATAAAATGTGTGTGTGTGTGTTTTTTTTTTTTTTTTTTAAAAAAAAATATAAACTTGGCAATTTCACCTACTATATTCTTTGTCAAAATATTGAAAACAGTGTTCTCATTAGGATACCGTTCAAAACAATTCAGCTCAAAGAAGAAGGAAGAAGAAAACCCAACTAAAAAAGGGGGTTTTGTGTGACTTTTTTAAAACAACAAAAATAAATATTATTTCCTATAAAGCCTCGTACAAATTAAGGAAACACCCCAAACATTTAACATAAGCATCTTGTTGGAATTTTGGAGGCTCCTTAAGATAAGTACATTGTTTTCAATTTTTTAAAATTAACCACCTATACTTTTCTTTTCTTTTGTTAAAATATTATTAAAATTGGTTCAATTTTAGTCCTTATATTTTAAATGTTTAATTTTAATCGTTCTACTTACAATAAATTTTAATTTTAGTCAACTAAAATTAGACATTTGAAAAATTAAAATTTAACAAATTCAAAGTACATGGACCAAAATGATATTTTAACTTTTTTTTTTTTTTTTTTTTTTTTTTTTTTTTTTTTTTTTTTTTTTTTTTTTTTTACGATGTCTACTTTTTAATGTGTGTTCACAAAAATCAAGCAAAATTTTGAAAACTATTGTTCATTTTGGTAAATTTCTTATTTTGCTATCTACTTTTTACCACTGTTTTCAAAAATCAAGTCAATTTTGAATTCTAAAATGGTAGTTTTTAAAATTTGGCTAATAATTCAACTCTCACATTTATGCAAATCATGGTAAGAAATTAAGAAGAAATAGACTTATTTTTTTTTTTAAAAAAATGAAATAGATACCAAATGTGGCCTACAAAATTATTTTTTTTAATAAATTATAATTTTGATATGGATATTCAAATGTTTTTCTAAAAAAGATGAAACCAATATAATGAAGAAATTGTGGGGAAAACACCATACTTTTGATTAAAAAAATATATAAAAACAAAATTGTCTCATTTGATTCACAAGTGCGATGATTTAAGTAACAATAAAAATAAAATCGTTCCACATGCATATTGTTGAAAGGAAACACAACAATAAATATATGTGTGTTTTTGTTTATCTCAAATCGGAGACTGTCCACTCAATTCTCTTTTATTCAGAAGTTTTGAAAATATTTATTAAAGGTTAGAGATAATATTGTAACTTTTAACTAACTAGAGTGCTTTTAAAACAAATGATAAACTTTAAGGATACCTATTATAATTAAACGGATTAATTTTGATCAAATATAAGTTTAGTGATCGCGTGCATATATTAAATAATACATTACTCAACCTTAATAATCTAGAATGAGTTAGAATTGGACTCAAAGTTTAATAAGAAATCTCGACACAATCTCTCTTAAAAATATTTCAAATAGTTGAATCATCCAGCTTTATATAGATCACCAAAAGTTCCACAACATTCATATGAATGATGTGGTTAATAAAATTCTTCAAAATGTCTTTGAGTTCTTATAAATTATAATTGCTCTACTTTCTTTTATGTATAATCATTTTAGTTTGATCAGAAAAGTCTCTTCTATCCCACAATCCCCCACAATTCTCCATCATCATGTTTTCCCCAAATAGTTTAAAATATTTTCTAAATTTTGAAATCTTTAAAAGTGGTAACCATATATATATATATATTTTTTTTCTTTCCCAAAGCCTTTACTAAAAAGCAAGTATGTATATATATATATTAAATATTATTTGTCATGCCCTTATTTCTCATAATAGTTTAGAAAATAATTTAGATAGCAAACATGATATAACCTAAATTGCAGCAATTTCATATTAATTTAACAATTAAATGACAATTTTAGTTGTATCTATTTGGTCTTAAAAAAAAATGTTATCTAACAGGTTATTGAACTATCAAGTTTTATCTTATAAATCTTTAAATTTTAAATTTTTTGTTTAGTTAATATGTTCTTAAACTTTCAATTTTGTGTCTAACATGTTTCTACTATATTTAAATTTTTTAAAAAATTAACTAATGATTGGTATATTAGATATAAAATTGAACCATAAAATTTCAATTCTAAGTTTAGTCGATGAGTGAATTTAAAAAGATTTATTGAATAGGTCAAGAAACTATTGAAAAAAAAATTAGACACAAAATAAAAAATCTTAAAGATCTATTAGACACTTTTTAAGGTTGACATAAAATTAAGAATTTAAGAATCTATTAGTTACTTTTTAAAATTTACGGATCAATTATGCACAAAATTAAAATTTTTATTAAAGCCTACTTAATGTTCTAAATCAAATAGACACAAAACATAAATTTTAATAGACTAAATTTATAATTTAACCAACAATTGTAACTTATTTTTTATTGATATTTAAGATTGGAATATACCAAGAGTTACTCCATATTACAATACATTTTTATAGAAGCACCAATTGTCAACCTAATTTATAACAAACCATCCAATTCCCAAAATAACCATAGATAGGGGTTGATATGAAAAAATATATAATTTATCCCAAAAATTCCAAAAAATATATATATATATATATGAGAATGGGACATGGGACAGAACAAATATTGAGGTGCACGCCATGGTGAAACATTAACGAGAAAGTCAAAAAGTCAAAAGTAAATGTGTATTTCTATTTTACACATGTACTTGGGGGTAGGTCCCACTGGTGGAGCCTGATTTTAAATAATTAATCAATTAGTAAATGTCTGGAAGTGGGACCCATGTGTTTTGACATTGACTACGGGATTGAGCTTCACAACCGCTTTTCTCTTGTTTTCTTCTTTGAGAAAAGTATAAAGTAAAATATTAAAAACCATTTTTAATTTTCTCATCGTCCTTTTCACATTGTCAATAATTTCCGTAAATTCAGGGGTTGTTTCTCTTATTTTATTTTTTTTTAGAAATTATAAGAAATAAAATATATAAGCTACATATTTCACAAATGTTAGATTTGAAGAAAAATTTTCATCTTTTAACGTGGCTCAGCTGCTCAAAATGTTGCATACTTTTTGTTCTAAATTTATGTTTAAGTTGCTAATTTTTATATTTGAATGATATAATTTGATTTAATTTTTTTCATGCCGTTTTTTAGAATAACAAAAACACAAGAAACTCAAAGACCTGACATCTACAATTATGAAAAAATTAACCTTTTTTTTAGTCAATTAGAGTCTTTAAAACCTTAGAATTTTTTTTTTTTTTTTTTATTATTAATAGATCTGTAGGATGATAAAGAGCGTTAGAGGAAAAAATCAACCATTATGAAAAATTTCATCTTTATTTTTCTTTTCTTCAATTTTTGAATTTTAATTACAAAAATTTGACAATGGACAAAATAGTAATTTAAAATATAGTTTGGGCTTCAGATAGCTTTGATTGATAAAGCTGACATGTTTTGAAATCTCTAACATTTTTTAAAATATAAACTCCAAATGGTTTATTTAACCTTATTTCTTCTACCATGCCATGGGCAGTTTTGTAATTTAGAGATTTAGGTTTCAATTGGGCTTAGCCCATTTTCATTTCTTTTCTACCTGGGCCAGTCCACTAGCATTCGGGAATTTCCAATTTTGGGCCCATAGGTTTTAGTATTATGTTGATTCATTTCGTTGATTTGTTGTAAGTTTTAGCCAAATTTTGACGTTTGTCTATATTTGATTCCGAACCCTAATAGGTGTTTAAAATTTTAATTTTATGTTTTTACTACAAATTCAAAATTTTGTTAAGAAATCAAAACATTAGAAAAGCTATATTTGTAATTAAAGTTGAAGTTCAAAGATTAAGGACTAAATTTGTAATTCTACCATTTATTATCATAATTTTTCATTCATCACATACTTGCATTCCAATAAAGCACTTGAATCTTGTCTATTTATGATTCTGGTAGCAGATGTCTTAGGCTTTGAGAAGAATTACTTAAAGTATTAGAGAAGAACCATAAAAAGTAATCATGGTGGACATGAGAATTTTAAATTCTATCTCTAACAAAACCAAAGTAAAATACATCACTACTCATTACAATCACAATAAAAAGAACTATTCAACGAAGCCATTGTAAATTATAATGTATCTATCTCTTAATAAGATTTGGATGCAAATTAAAAAATCTGCGATAATGGTGGAACCTCTTCCAATAATTTATTGATTTGAATGGATAAATTGCAACAGAAGCAACTAAAAGATGGATTCTTTTTTGTTTACAAAATCGGAATTGGTCTATTAGAGTGAAGTGAAGGGTTCGTCCACCCATTTTCTCTGATGAGTCTCCTCTGTTTTTTCATTGAACGGTGAACTGAACAGAGCTCCAACCACCGCCCTGAACTTGTTAACACGCTTCCGTTGCCGGATACGCCGCAGCACCACCGCTTTCTCCAGTGCTTGGTTGGATTGGGAAGACGAAGACTTCACCATAATATGCCTCGTCACAGCTGGGCCTATCGCCGCCGCCTCTGTTTCTGCCTCTGCCTCCTCTTGATCTCCGGCGATCTTCTTCTCGACAGAATAAGGCTGAGGGGACATAGCCGCCATTGTTTTTGTGAAAAGAGAAAATTAAGAATGAGAATTGAAGAGGGGATTGGGGAAAAGTGGGAGGTTTTTATAGGTGGGGACAGAGGGAGAGGGCGGTGGTATAGGGATACGTGCGGCGGATACCGACGGCAGAACAGAACCAGGGCTCTGTATCCGGCCGGCTTCAGTTGGACCAAAGATTATATTTAAATTACATTGAAATTCGGGACAGGACGACAAGGAAGTTTTTATAGTAAAAAGAATAATGAGATGCTTGGCCTCTAAGTTGAAAATTTGTCAGTAATGTGTAGGAATTTGGTCCCTCCTAATTTATTAAAATTTATGTTATTGGATGTCTAAAGGCAACCAATTCAAATTACACCCCTGTTTACTTACCAAACAATATAATATAAGTTTGGTAGAAATTAGAATCGTATAATATAATATAAGTTTGGGAAATTTTTGGTAAAACATTTCCTATTTTGTATAAATAGTTTCTCTTTTTTATATTATATTGTTTGGCGATAGAAATCTATTGCGAGTGATAGAAATGATATATCAATGTCTATGTTTTTGTTTTTTCTATTTTCTATAAATAGTTTGACATTTTTTTATCTGTGAAATTTTATATATATATGTATATATATATATTTTCAAGTTCAACCATATTTGGAGGACTATGTTGAGATGTCGAGGAGAGAATCGCAATGTTGTTTCAATGGATACAAGAAAGCACACTATGAAATTCATAGTATTGAGAAGTTAGGCATGTTGTAACACTCGTACAAATACTAGACAACGTTGTTTGATGTAAATTGTTGTAGTGTCATATTTTCTTTAACGAATGCATCATTCTTATTTATATATCTTTTCAAATTATTGGAATTTGAAAATATTGATCATGTTTAATAACTATTTGATTTTCGAAAATTTAACGTATAAACACTGATTTCACTCACATATTTCTATGTTTTGTTATATTTATGTTTACAAATTTATAACCAAAATTTGAAAACTAAATAAATTATTTTGTTAGTAATTATATCATGAGGCGTGGGTTATTTATAATCGCCATATTAAAATTGAACATGGAAGACCTCACGTTTAAAGCCAAACTATCGATCTTTAGTGTCTTGATCTTATTTTTCATATTTCATCATAAAATTAATTAGCAAATGCGAGTAATAATTTTTTTTTTAATATGACAATAATAACCAGTTCAAAACATAAAATTTAGGCGATGAAATAAAAAGGAGAAGAAAAAAAGATAAAAGCACAAATCCGAAAAAATATATAAAATTATAGCATTGAAAAAAATGATTTATGTTGAATTGATATAGATCTGGATTCGATATAACGAATATTATAAGTGGACTCTATCGAGAATGCCACAGCCACCAAAAAAAAAATGCAAAAAGGAAAAGATTCTCATACATTTTGTATACTTATCCATGAGTCCCTTTATAATTAATTTTGATTTTCAACATACCAAATATCTAATTTACTACTTCTTTAATATATATTTCTGTTCCCTTCCAATATAATTGGATACTGTTTAAATGATAATGCTTGGATCTTTAGAAAGTATATATAAAAATAATAAAAAGCAAGATCATGAAATGACTAATATTAAATAATCATTAAGATTATGTAAATATAGGGAAATATGTGTTTTATTTTAAATCTTTAGATTAAGCTGAAACATAAATATCTTTGAAAAAGAAATGGAGAAAACAAAATTGAAGGAAGAAATTAAGAAAATGAGGAAATAAAATATATGTTAGTTGTATATTGTGATTGAAATATATTGGTCCTAATAGTCTATCATTGATATATTTATGTTGTGAATTAAAAGTACGTTAATGATAAAAAATTTTATTATTGATAAATAGAACGAAAAAATCTATAATGATATAAGTTAACATGAGTATAGTTCAATTGACATAAGATAGAATAATAAGAGAGAGAGGAAAGAACTTGTAAAGAAGAGAAAAGCCAATGAAAACCTTATATAACTAAAGAAATAAAATATCGTACGAAATTGGATATATAATGAAAATGAAAGAAAAAATAATAAAATTGAAAAAAGAAATTTCAATAATGAGGACAAAAAAAAAATAGAAAAGATCATTTGAAAGGAAAAAAAAAAAAGAACTCCAAATCAAGAGATCTGAGGATAGAATATCCCAACCACGCATGTTTGTTGACCCAACAAGAAAAAAAAAATTGTATAGTAAAAATAAATAAGGAGATTTTATAAATCGGTTTATTTATTTTTCATGATTTTCAAAATCGGCCCGAACTTCATAGGGTGCATTTGTTAGGCTGCATGTTGGGCCCAAAAATGTCAGCGACATGGCCCAATAATAATAATATTATTTTGTAACAAATATTGAAGAATTTTCCATTACGATGTTATTTTCTTTGTGGTGACAAATCTAGGATTAAGCCACGTGTTGGGATAGGAGTGACCACACAAGGCTGCAACTGCAAATTCGACGGCTCTTCTCTCGTACGATGCTGCTAAGAAGCAGAAAGCTCCCCAGCGACATGTCGTTTTCGGTTGCTTTACGTGGCGGTGCTTCAAGCCCTCAACTGGACACATGTCGTTCTCTGATTGAAGCGTGACCCAAAGAACCTTCGTAGTCGTTGGTGGATATTAAAGCTGTGTTGGCAGATTCCCAGTTGAAGTTGGTGCGTTTATTGTTTGCTTTCCACTTCCGGCATCCAACTCAGCGAGTCCCCGTCAACCAACAAACGCTACCTCATCTCAAATTGTAAAAGCAACCTTAAAGTAGGGTGATAGTTATAATTGCACTCTCAAACTTTTAATAGTAAAAATTAGACTCTTAAACTTACAATAATTACATAAATTAGACCTCCAAATGATAAAAATTAAACATGTAAACATATACAATTGTTACAATTTCTACAATTATATAAATTTGAGAGCTTACTTATTATAATTGAAAGTTTGAAGTCACCAAACTTATATCTTTATTATTCTATAACTCATAACGTGATGAGTAAAAGTTTATTATTCTATAACTCATAACGTGATGAGTAAAAGTGAATTGTATTTAATTCCCTCCCCCCCCCATTATTCCATGAAACTGACACTTTGATAGTTATAAATTTAAACTATATCTCTATTCTGGAATCTTAATCATAGTGTGTAAGTAAACAGTATATGAGTATATATATATAAATTGTATTTTTAGTTTTAGACTATGAATTAGGTTAGTGGTCAATATGGATTTAAGGTTAGTGGTCAATATAGATTTAAATTAACGACATTATGACTCATCTCTTTAGAATTTTAAAGTACATAAAATTTGTATGATTAAGCAAATTTTCGTGTTGGATTAGTATATGTGCATATATGTGTGCACATATATTGGTTAGGATACATATGATATTAAAATAAAAAAGAACAAAACAAGATATTATATGAATGTTTTGTTGAAATGTCTTGAATCTGTTAACTAACTTTTCGAATGACAGAGCATAAGAGTCTCACTTTGAGATTATATTTTTAGTTTTCGTTTTGGGCTTGTTTTGTTTAGAGTTTAAAAGGAGTGTCATATATAAACCCTCTAAACTCTAGATGCACATTACCTCGGTATTATGTACTTTTACTGTTCCTTCAAAATATTAAATTGTTTATTTCCTCTATCGGTGGACACAATTAACACACTATTAGTGAACTTTAATGTGTTGATTTCTTATTGTCCTTAATTTTGCTTGTCAATTGTTTCAGTTAGACAAACGTCATTATTGATCTTGATCTATTGATTTAATAAAAAGTTGATCACACAAATAAAATGATGGCACTATAACGACCAAAAACAGTGAAATAAGTAGTTGAATAATTCAACATATTTTCAACCCTTCTCACTTAACCAAACAACCATTATTATAGGTGGTAGTATAGCCTTGATTATATATTTGGATTGAAAGTGTAGAAGACAATTAAATTTGAAAACTTACTAGTTTGAGTTTGTGAAATGAGACGTAGATGTAATGATGAAAGGCATTGAAAAAAGTTTAGAAAAGAATAATGTTGAATGTAATTAAGGAAAGAAAGGCTTTAGAAAGAAATTGGGTTGGAAATGGAAAAATGGGTTGGTTTTAGTTTGTTGCTTTAGATACCAAAGTGACACCTGAAATTCCACCCAAAAAAGAAAAGAAGAGAGAGAGAAGAAAGGAATGATGAGGGTATAAATGTCATTTTGGAGGGGGTATGACTTATGACTTATGGGTTATGAGAGATTCGTAAGGTAATAGTGAATGCCCTGAGAAGACAGGCAAATTGGTTGCGACGTTATTGGTTCATGAAGGATTCCTTTTGCCACCCCATCTAATAATCACTACTTGTCTTCTCCTAAATCCAATTCCATTTCCATTTTTTTCTTCATTTTTAGTTTTATTTATTTTAACTTTGTATGTATAGTTTATTTATTTATTTATTTATTTGATGTGATTGCCACAATCTGACTGTCGTTTTTATATTTATTCGAGCCGGAAATCGTAAGAGAGATGCAATTTTTTTTTTTGTTGACATTTTTAGTATAATATCTTTTAATTTAGAAAATAATATTTGAAAGGATTTTCTCTAGCCTCTCCCGTTTTTCTTTTCCTCTAGGTAATTGTGTCTTTTGCTTTATCTTTTTATTTTGTTGTCCGAGCCTGTTGTTTCTATCTTTGTTTTGTCTTGTACTTGTGTATGCTTCATGCTGATTTTCATGCTACTTGCATTGTACTTTCATTTCATAAATGACGATAATACTATCGAGATGGAGATATATGATGAGAACACTAAGTTCGTGTCAACCTAGCTGAGATGTTCTAATGTGCCTATTCACCTTTGTTTATCTTAATAGTTTCTTTTAAAAAGAAAAAGGTGAATTAAGTTTTTTTTTTAGTATCATTTTGTTTTCAAAGAATGGAAAAAAAAAAGTGCTTATGAGTAATATATTTTGTAGTGTTTGACTATAATGACAAAGTACTTTTAAAAAGAATTTAAAGTGCTTATATGAGAAGTACTGCAATTTTGTATTTCTTTTGGAAGTGTTTCATTTGGAAACACATAAATTAAACCACTTCTAGTGATAGGAGATTGAAATTATTTTGACGAGCACAACCATTTTTTTAAACGTCTATATGAAAGAAAAAATAACTTCTAAATATGCAGATATGTTTTTTTTTTATATAAGAATAATTATAAATATAATATTTCGAAAATGTTCTATTAATCATCTGTTAATTCTTTAACAATGATAATCAATATGTATTTTTTTTTGTTTAATTTAGAAAATTAATATGTCTTTATAAGGATGATCTTTATATTCTTGATGATTGACTTATATATTATTAATTGTAATTCATAACAACATCGAGGTTAACTTTTGATTGACTACTACTACAATAATAATCACTAATTGACATGTATTTTTTGCCTTTTATGATCCCTACATTTAGTTGACAATTTATTCTACTTTTTTTTGTAAAGTTTAATTAGTCTAGAGTATGTTAATTAAATTGTTTAATTTATATATAATATCATTAATTAACATAATCTAAAGTAATCACTATAGATTGATCTAGTGGTAGTGAGAATATATATATATAAAAAAAAAGTCAAAGGGCTAAAGGATTATCATGGGTACATAAGTTGACCCGAACACTCACAAATATAAAAAAAAATTAAATCGTATAATAAAAGTTGGTCATTGACATCTAAATTGAAAGTGAAATGTAATTAATGAACACAATCCGACAGAAAAAAAAAAAAGTATGGTTGAAGATATACTAAAATGTTTAGTATAATCTTAGATTTACAAAAATATCAATGACCACAATTTGTTTTCTGATTGCTCCGGATTTTTCTTATCCATATCTTTCATATGCTTTTGGATAACATCTCTATTCTTTTCAAGTGTTCTTCACGATGATACAATTTTTTTATATCATTTAAATTAAAAAAAATCTCTTTATATACATGTCTCACACATGTTAGAGTTTAAATTATATTAGAAAAATTACCTCACTGTAATTAATCAAATTCTATATTGTAAATGTTATTAATGCACTATTATATTTATTGTACCTAAAGTTAATCAGTCGATGATAATAATAAATAGTAGAAATTTAAAGTTGAAACATCCATGATGTAAAACGTTATTTTTTCCAAATTTTATTTTTCCAAAAAATTAACCTGCATTTAAAAGAAAATCAAAGAGTGTAACAAAAACAATATGTCAATTATAGAGACAAATCAAAGATAACATTCCTTGTTTTGAATTATGTTCTTCCTACACATTGGTATTTTTGTAAGAGGTCGAAGTCAAATGATTATTATTCGAGGAAGCAAAGCAGAACAAGTAATTAATTTTATATCTTTATGGGAGAGAAAATAATGCATAAATAAATTCTTTGAGCCAATAACCATGAAAAAACACTTATCATACACACATATATATATATACCACTACACTCATCACGAACAAAATTATGCAATTTAATAACCTAACTCAATTATGATTTGGAATAGTAAAATTGGTTTAACTCATGATCTCTCAAATAAATATTATTTATATGTTAAATGAAAATTCTAATCCCAAATATTTAATATTAGAATGGACGATTTTTAGAACTACATATATCTTAAATTCTCCTCAACATAAGCGAAAAAACATGAAATTTAAAGATAGATGTAATATGTTGGAGGTACCCAAATATTACTTTTGGTAAAACTCTATTAGTTTGCACTTCTAATCCTCAACTTTGTTAGCATTTCTCTATATCTAGAATTAAGGAAGGTTGAAAATGTGATAAAAGTTGGTTATACATAAATAAAGAACAATTTGCTTTAAACTTTTAACACTTCAATTCCCATTTGATGTTTACCATATTAAACCTTACATGTGCTCCCCACTCGGACGCAGCCCTTAATTTATTTTTCCTTTTATAAGATCCAACATTACAATACAGCATTAAATGTCAACATTCCACTCGTCCAAGTCTTAATTAAATGCACCTATTGCATCACAATACCCTGATTTATTTCCTCTAACCACATTATTAATCCTTAAATATTAATTAACCAATAAGTGACTATTTTCAATATTAGTATTATTAAATTCTCTCTCTCCCCACTTAATTTCAATTATTGACTTAATTTATTGTCTCTCTTCCTCACACGTGTCTCCATCTTCTGCCTCAAATCTTTTTCTTCCATTTTATAAATCCCTTAATAATTTCATGCAATCTTCCAACAAATTCATTTGGATTTTTTCTTCATTTTCCTCTTAATTTCATTTTCTGAATTTTTCGTTCACATTCCCCAAATTTTACGACTATGAAATTTGGGAATTTCTTGACGGTTAATTCCGATCTGAAAATCGACGACGACGGCGACTTTCCGACGTCGAACAGGGACGAGTCTCCGCCGAGATTTTCGCCGTGGCATCAGACTTATCCCTTTTCGAAATCTCCCTGTTTTTCCGAATTCCAAAACGGCGTCGTTCTCCACGGGAATAATAATAAAAATAACAATAATAATTCTCTCATTGGGTCTCTCGTTCGTGAGGAAGGCCACGTGTACTCACTAGCCACGGCCGGCGAGCTTCTCTACACCGGCTCCGACAGCAAAAACATTCGGGTATGGAAAAATCTCAAGGAATTTACTGGATTTAAATCGAGCAGTGGATTAGTTAAGGCAATTATAATCTCGGGCGAAAAGATCTTCACCGGTCACCAGGACGGCAAAATTCGGGTGTGGAAAGTGGCTGGGAAAAACCCAAGCGGCGGTCACCGGCGGGCTGGGACGTTGCCGGCTATGAGAGATGTAGTAAGAAGCTCGATGAACCCTCAAAACTACGTCGTTGTGAGACGGAACCGGAGCCGTCTTTGGTTTAAGCATGCCGATGCGGTTTCGTGCTTGTGCTTGAGTGAAGATACAACTTTATTATATTCCTCTTCTTGGGATAAAACCTTGAAAGTTTGGAGAATTTCAGATTCCAAGTGCCTTGAATCACTTACTGTTCACGACGACGCCGTGAATGCCATCGTCGCAACTTCCGATGGCTTGGTCATCACTGGCTCCGCCGATGGCACCGCTAAGGTATTATTAAATTATTTCTTGAAGTTTTTTAGTTCAATAATTATGGAGTGAAATCTTGAATGCATGTTAGTGACATGGTTTTTTGAGTTAGTATCTTTTCAATTGATTGATTATGTTTTAGTTTATTGCAGATGATATAATTATTAAATTTAACATTCATCTATTTAACATAAGATATCAGTTCAAACTCTAAGTTATTTTTTTCTTAATAAATATTGATTTCCACTACAATATTAATTTTACATTCCTTTCTAAGCTTAAATTTTTGGTCATTCGACATAAGTTAAATAATAATAATAATATTAACTTTGACTTCACTTTAATCATTCCTTTTATGAAAAAGGAATTTTTCTTCAAAGTGATTGCTTTTTAATAATCATGGGATTAGAGGTACAAATTTGGTTATATGATTGATTCAATGTATGTTTGGATCTTTAAGTATCAGTTATCTTTTTGAGTTAGGTGGTGGTTGTATTCTTATTAGCATTAATTATCAGTTAATTTGATTAGTTCACTTCCTTATGCTTTCTGTTTTGATTACTTTCTCAATTATTTATAACTTCCCATTTTTAACTATAGTTTTTAATTTTTAAAAATATTTAATATTTTAATCTAAACTTTTTTTTTTCTTGACAGGTATGGCGGAGACAGCACGAAGAAGAGAACGACGCAACAAAACATATACTGGAGCAAACGCTGCTGAAGCAAGACAGTGCAGTGACGGCGGTGGCCGTCAACGCCGCCGGCACGGTGGTCTACTGTGGATCCTCCGACGGGCTGGTCAACTTCTGGGAGCGAGAAAAGCGGTTGACTTACGGTGGAGCCCTCAAGGGCCATAGCTTAGCAGTTCTCTGCCTTGCGGCGGCTGGAAACTGCATGGTACTGAGCGGCGCAGCCGATAAAACCATATGCGTGTGGCGGAGGGATGGGCCTTTCCACACGTGCGTATCGGTGCTGACGGGTCATACCGGACCCGTTAAATGTTTGGCCGTCGAGGAAGATCGTCGCGCCCCGTCTAAACACGGCGGCCGGCGATGGATTGCTTACAGCGGTAGCCTGGACAGATCGGTGAAGGTGTGGGAGGTTTCCGACCGCCTTGGTGGCTGACGATTGGAATGCGTTACGGTGGTTGGCGATCGATAATAGGGAGCAAATGAGAATGTGCCACGTGGGTGAAAGCATATCATGAATTTGTATAGTTTGCATGTACGTGATGTTGGGACAAGTGGAAAAAAAATCATGATTTTGGAATGAAGATTAGTGAGAATTTTGTTATACAAATAGTTCTAAAGCATTATATCTACTTTCAATTACTTAATTGAAGTTTGACTACACACTTTAACCCAAAAAAAAAAAAAAATCAAAAACAAAAAAACTATACTTCTAAAATATATTGTTAAATTACAAATCCGCTCTTTTAACGCATATTTATAATCTTGCTATCCCTATTCAAGACAACACATATCATGAATTAGGATTGATAGTAGAAGGAAGCTTCAAATTCAATTGAAGGCATAGAAGTCTACTTTTCCATGTATTACGTTTAAGGCTGGTTAGCCTTTTGACTTTAATACGTACTACGTCGTTATTATGGAGATTCAAGGTTCAAAGATATGGTTGATTTTTTTAGTAAATGTGATTCTATTTATTTTGAAGAACTTAAACTCAGTAATTAAATTTAACTCAATTGCCAAACTTTTAGCTCACATCTGAAGTATATTTAATAGTTAACTTCATCAATTTGATGTTTATTGTTTTGATAGTTAAATAATATTGACAACGGCATTAAAAGTATACAAATTAATTAGCGAAAATGATTTTATTGACACTAGATTGATGTAGAGTTTAGAAATGTATGAGAAACGATTTTTAGTAAATGAAGTGGATAACACAAACCTTGAAAGTAAAAGAAAAAAAAATTGAAATTCTTATATAAAAGATTCTTATAAACATCCCAAATTAAATAGATAAAAGTAGGGGACAAATTTCGTATTGATACAATGTGAGGTGGCCCATATATTGCCAGCATTACTACCTGATCTAAGATACAATTAGAAAAAAAACAAATACAAATATTTGTGTACCTAACGTTGGTACCACATGATGAAAAAGTTCATAAAGAGAATTTGTTATTTAATAACAAAAAATTCTTATGTTACATTCTCACTCACTTCTATCTCAAGTAAGTTAACATCAATAACTAAATAGAAATATAATTCAAAATTAACATTTTAAAAGTATGTATAAGTTTAATGAGAAGAAATAGGAGAAAAAAATACATTATAATGGGAAAGCTGAGAATAATGTTTGTGTAAAAAAAGATGTGGTTGGAGAAAAATGTAATGTGGAGGGATCGACGGTGGCTGGCCAAGTTGACGACAATTGGGTGGAGTCGATCACCCTGACAATTCATATTTTAGCAAAGAGAATGTAGAAGTAGAGATAGAGAAAATAGTTGGAGAAAATCTAATTTAGGTTGGTTTAGATTCTTTTAATATACTTTAAATAATTTTAATTCTCACTTATTAGTTTATTTTTTAAAAATTAAAATTTTAATTTATTGTCCAACCAATAAATAAATTTTGTCATGTAGTTAAATGAAGTAGTCTTGTCATCTCATCTACGTCAGCATTTCGTTAGTTTAAAGTTAAGTCAATGACCATTTAAAGTCAGTTTGCAAACTTATGGGCTAAAGTGTATGTTTTGAAGCTTCAAGAACCAAATGGACATCAATTCCAAATCAGATGACCAAAAGTGTAATTTATCCTAAACAATTCCACCACTTGAGCCCAATATTAATTGGTTCAACTTTTAAGCAATTAGGTAATTGTAGGTTAAAGGTAGACCAATAACCTTAAAATAAAGACAACCATTTACAATTCCATCAACTTTTTTAAAAAAAAAAAAAAAAAAACAAACAAAAACAAAATATAAGGCTTATTATTGTTGAATCGGATGTTAGATTTCATTTCATATATTTTCATTTAAGTTGATCACCTGTAAGAATAGATGTGTTGTTTGCTAATTAGTATAAACATGTTGTTGGTTGAATTCTTAAGCATTTGAAATATTTGAATGAAATTGATCTTATATCTGTATATTCTGATCTCTCAATTAAAAGATAAAATTAAATATCCCAAATCAAGATCATCGAAGATTTTAGTCAATGATAATAGCCCTAGATCTATGTTATATATGTAGGGATGGAAATTAAAAATGTAAAATGATCATATATAGGTTAAATTGCCTAAAACATACTGTATTATTCCAATTATTATGTAATTTAATTTAAATGCATCCTTGTATATATGATTTTGTTTTTTCTTTCTAAGCAAAAATAATTTTTGAAACAAGAATGAGCTACTCATAAATTTGTCTTTGATTTGTGAAAGCATGGGCTCTTTTGATAGGACTGTGGGCCTTTTGTGAGAATACTTCAATATCACTTCTAGCCTACAAAATGCAGCAACCTTCTAATTTTCAACGAACCATCATTCAATTAATTTTTGTTTTATTTTACTGTGTTAATAAAATCAAACTTGGTTATTACTTAGATTTTAAGGAGGGATTTAATTTTCGAAAAATTTAATAAAAACAAAAGAATCTCAATACCATGTTAAATCGGTCACCGAATCTAAAAGCATAAAGCTTTCCCTCTTAGAACCAGAAACAAGACACAAAAATGAATCAAATCCAATATTTTCATTAATTGCCCTCTTCATCATAACATATATATAACAATGGAAGAGCATTGGAAAATGAGAATATTACAAAAAGGCCACATTAATTAATAAACATATGAAGCAGCAATTAATTAATAACAAAACTCACATTAATTAGGTTAATAACTAAATTCAAAACCCCATAAAGAAAGGGTTTGTGTTTTGAGTTTAGCATTTGAGAAGAGGAAGTTCAGTAGATGAAGAGTGAGGATTAGAATGGCTTGTTAGAGAATTAGGGCATCCTAAAGTGAAATCTAAGTTAATATTATTATTATTATTATTCTGCTTCTTCACACCACTCGAGATTTTCATATTTGCATTTCCATTGTGTCGGTCCTTCTCCTGCTGCTGCTTCAAATCAACCCAAAAATAGAAAAAAAAACATTATTAGATCCTATAAATTATTATCTTTTTTTAAAAGAAATTTAAAAAAAAAAATTAAACCATTTGTTGTTTAAGGTTGTTGTTGTATTGTGTTTTGTACATATACGAACCTGGTTGTTTCCAATACTATTGTTGCAAAGTTGACTCCATCTGCTCGTCATCTCTTGATTTGTCTCCATTGATGAACAGAACAATTTCCTGCTCATCATTCATTAATTTAATCATCAATTAACCCATTCATTCTTGTCTACTCAGTTTTCCAATGCTTCCATTTTTGTTTTTCTCTTTGATTTTAGACATCGAGATCGAACTATCAACCTTTTAGAATGATAATTAGTATTTTTCCAAGATTCACAATAATATTTAACATTTTGTTGTGTATTTTAAGGTCGACTTTGTTATTATTACCCGGATTTTATTCGAGGATTAAAAAAAACAAATGGGGTTTTGTAATTTGTCCCTCTCTTCAATGGCTTATAAAAATTATTACTTTTCAACATAAATTAAAGTAAAAAGGCATGTAATAAATGTAAACGAAACTTAATGTAACAAAAATAGCAATTTATAAAAGGTAATTGCAAGTATGACAAAAATGGGAAGATGTATCCATCAACAATTATTATGATAATCAATCATCAAGTTTAATGTAAATAAGAGATTGCAACATAAAATAAAACTCAAAATGAACTAACAAATATGGGCAAGTCTATTTTTTTTAATGGGTTATTAAGTCAAGGATTGACTAATTAATTTTATGAATTATTTTTTTTAATGGGTTATTAAGTCAAAGAAGCCTAATATATTGCATATGCAAAACGTTTAAGTAAGTAATTATTAATTACAGATGTGAAATTACTTAAATGAATGTTTCTTTCAAATGAAAATAAAGATTCCAAGACAGTGGCATTGATAAATTAGAAACAAAAATGAAAATCAAAGAGTTTAGAAAAAATGCACTAACATTTTTTGAGTAGGGGTTGTCCACATTGTAAGTGGAGGATTACTAGAATTCTCACAATTTGAAACACCACTTGCTTCAATTTCTTGCCTTAATTGGTTCTTCATGCCTGAGTCTGCAAATTTAAATTAACAATGCAAAAAAAAAAAAAAAAAAAAAATGATCCAAACCCTAAAATAAATCATTTTCAACTCAAATGAAAGGCATTGTTTAAAATGTAAATCAACTTAACCTCTGCATCATAATTATTTGATTTCTAGTTCTTGAAATTTGTGTTTTCTTAATTTGTTTGTTTGTTTTCCTAATATATATATTATAAGTTTTTGAAACTTGAATATTGAATACATTGTATCAGTACTTTTTAAAAAACTTACTATTTTGAAAACTAAAAACAAAAAAACCGAATATTTATTAAATAAATTCTGGAAATTAAGACTCCGAAAATGAGAGTATTGAAAAGGGGAGGAAAAAAATAGTAAGTACTCAAATTTCTTAAGGAAACATTCTCATTATTTTTACTCAGTTCGTTAAAATCTATATATATTTAGCTTACAAAACATGATATGAATATTGAAAACATTATTAATTCAAAGGTAAAATTAGTATTTGTTATTTTATAAACTTGCTTTTTTGAAAACTACCAAAAACAAAAAATCGAATTTTTATCAAAGAAATCCCAGAAAACTCCCAAAATGAGAGTGTAGAAATTAGAAGGGGGAAGAAAAAAAGAAGATGATAATTTACCAGTTGCTTTGTCAGTGCTTTTCACTGTTCTATACATCTGCATGAGCCAAAAAAACAAAAGAAAAAAAAAAAAAAGGAAATTAGAAGAAAAAGAGTCAACAATGCAAAGATTACACTCTTGATGCTCTTTTGTCCTCACTTCTTTGTTCACAAAATATTATTACAATTCACTTCTTATTTGAAACACAAAAGAGAGAGAAAAAAAAAATGACAACTTTGCTCTCATTGTGTCTCATAAAAGAAAACAATTAAGATTTTAATTTTTTTTTTTAAAAAAAAAAACCCACCTGTAAATGGCTCTTTACATGAGCTAGGGTTAGATCCTTCACATTCATCAGCTCCAATACAGATTTTGGTGTTGCCCCTGCACCCCCCAAACAAAAAAAAAAAAAAAAAAAAAAAATTTGATTAATTATATGTTAAATAATGGTGAATAATAATAATAGAAAAGGGTAAGGGTGTACTTTCATGGCCGCCAAGGAGCTGAACAGCATGAACGAAATGGGCATGAAGAGTAGTGGTCCATCTCATTCTTGGAGCTCTAATGCTTCTTTTAATCCCAAATCCCATTTTTGGCCCTCTCTTCAAATGGCTTCCATACATTTGAGGTTGGTGGTTTTTCAAATATTGATTGCCGGAATCCGAGGGTGGACTTATGTGCAAGGAAAGGTCCGGCAATGGCGGCGGCGGTGGGTTGGTGGTGGTGGTGGTGTAATCCATGATGAAATTATTCCAATGGGTGGTGGAGGAAAACATGAGATGATGAGAATAATTAATATGATGATTTTGAAGAAAAAGGTGATGACCCTTTTGAGGTTATGAGTGGATTATGATTTGGGAGAAAGAGTTTGAGAAAAGGGGTTTCGAAAAATGGGATCTTTATTCTTTTCCAAGTGTGAGTGACGATGATCATGGAAAACCAGAGAACTAAATTCTGAATGAATGGAATAATATATTTGGGAAAAATAAAATAAAAACTCCCAATATGAGAGAAGGTAAAAAAAAAAAAAAAAAAAGGGTTTTAGTTTTGAGTAATATGGAAAGTTTTGAAGAGAAAAAAAAGGTTAGAAAAAGAGGAAAGGAAAGGAGTGAAAAGTTGAAACTTCTGTGTGCATTTAATACTCACAGATGATCCACACAGCTTTTCCAACACAAATACAAACAGATGACAGAGAAACTTTCTTATCTAAATAATGGGGGAATGAAAAGGAGCTCCTCCCTCTCCAAAATAATAATAAATATTTTTTATGTATCTCGAGCTACATGTATGTATCTTTATGTGTATAATTGATATGGACGTTAAAAGATGAATGTAATTCAAGACACATCTAAATATTATATTATCTATTTGTCTGGAAAAAAAACCAACAAAAATTGTTTTGTATTAAGTTTTCATTATTTATCTTAAAACAAGTATTTAAGAATAATATGAGATTTTATAATAAAATAACGTATTATATGATGATATATCAAATGCTAAAAGATCGAGAATTGCAATATTAGAAAGTGTATAGAAAAACCTAAAATGGAGTTCTCTCTTTCTTGTGCACTATTCAATTGTGTGATCACAATGGATTTTTTTTTTTTATAGCTTTATTTATTGTAGAGTGATGGATTATTACTTGTGATTGTGACCCTTTTAATTTCAGACGTTTTTCTTTTTATTTTTCTTTTTCATGAGAATGAAATATATTTATTTATTTAGAGGTTGGGGTTGAGATTTAAATTAAATTTAATAGGGGGGGTTCCATCAATTTAAGAAGATTCCCCATTTTGTCTATAAACGAGGTATATTTCACATTGCTTTCCAAATTATCCCTCTGTTCAAACCCTGTCTCCACTGCTCCTCTCCATCTCTTTTTCCCTTTTTTTTTTTTTTTAATTTTATTTATTTTTCATTTATTTTTTGGGTTTTTTCAAGTGTTATTCATCCCCAAAATTAGCTTCTTTTGATCTTTTAAGTTGTAACCATCAATGAATTTTTTTTTGGGTATGGAAACTTCAAGTGGAGTAATATATCTAGTCATTACTTAGTCCATTGGATAACAATTTCAGATCTAATTTTTAGTTTTTCAAAAATTGTACTTTTATTATACTTTTCAAAACTTAGTATAGGTTAAAACATTGTTAGAAAATCGATAACAAATTAGAATAATTCGTAAGTATATATTAGTGTTATAAATTTAATTTTAAAAAACTTATCTATTTAACTTCTATATTATCATACTCTCATAAAAGATATCTAAAAAATTATAAGAATGTCGATTAAGATAATTAAGACCTTATTTGATAACCATTGAGCTTCCAACCTATAACTTAATCATGTTTAATAACCATTTGGTTTTTAAAAAAATTGTAATTATTTTCTTTGTAATAGTTTTCATCTTTGTTAACAAAAAATTTGAATTCTTTATCAAAAATGAAATTATTATCAAAATAGACTGTGGAGATAGGAGATCAAACCTCTGACTTTTAGAGAGAAAAGTCATGTCAATTATCGATGAGTTAAGTTTATTTTGGTGTAACGTATAAAAATTAATTAAATTTATAAGATCGAGAATGTAAGAGAAATTAAATTAGAGAAAGAAAGGGTAAGAGTTGGAAGGTCCAACATAAACGTTGAAAGGAACAGGTAGCATTTGTCTGCCTTAACTTAAGATGTATCCTTAAGTTCCCAATATTCCCTCTCCGTGTCCAATTATTCCTTGTCCAATCTTCCGCGCGTGCCTCACGTGACCCCCCCTTCCTTTCTAATTCCTATTAATTTCCCTACATTAATATCTATTTCATTTCTTCACTAATTAATTTATCTTCTTTGGTCAGCGCCTGATGCGCTCTAGATTCTCCGGGAAATGCAAACCCCTCTTTAATTTATTCATTCAATTTTTTTTTTCTTCATATTAATGTAATTATTATTAAATTCAATTAAAATTATTGTTCATCATTCTCTCTCTGTGCATTTCTCTCTTTAGAATATAGAAAATTTCTTGGAAACATGCATTTTGATGCCAAAAAAAATAAAATTAATTTAAAAAAGTGTGAAAATTTGGATCATATTCCATATTCTATGCCTTTGTCTTATCACAAACTTCTTCTCTCTCTATGTCTCTTGCATCCCACCTCTTTTTCTTTTAACTTTTCTCTTAACTTTTTGGTTCCTTTACTTTGCCTTCTTAATGCTTTTCTTTTTAGTTCACAAGCTTTTTTTTTTTTTAAAAAAAAAAAAAAAAAAATTATAAGGGTTGGAAAATATTGGGTTTCTTTTATTGAAATGTTGAGTACTTGTTTATTAAATAGGGTTTACTTATCATCTCATACTATACATTTGCTAACCCTACATGTTACTTAAATAACAAAATGTTACATGAATTCAACGTTAAGAAATCTATATTTTGTATTGTATATTAATGTTTATAAATTATAAACGTAAAAATCACACGCACATGTTTAATGCTTTATCTTTACATTTTGAGAAGGAAACGAAGTGGCAGATTGTTTTGGTGAATCATGTCATGACAAGCAAAACATTCGAAGATGTAAATGGAATTTCCATTCTTTGAGCTTAACGAGTTCTTTCAAGAGATGAATCATAATGTTTTGTCCTAATTCATTTTATTACCTTATTTATTTTTTTTGGAAATTTTATTACCTTATTTTTTTTTTCCAAAAATCACATGCATCAATTTAAATAAAACTATATGTAAGTCATTTAGTTGTTATAAATCAAATAAAGATCAGGACACAGACATAGATTTTTAATTCTTGCAACTTTATAAGTTATGCTTATTAAAATCATACGAGTCAAATTATCCTCTATTTAAAAAAAAAAAAAAAAAAAAAAAAAAAAAAAAAGTCTATATTCTAATTTGATTTGACTTTGAAGCCTATATTTCTCCAGCTTCTCATAGACATTCAGGCTCGCGTGTAAAATGTTTGGTCTATGAGCATTAAAGTTATTTATAATATAAAAGTTGAATATTATAAACTATATAATTTATGGGACAAAACAAATTCAGTTTTAATTAATAAGATGATTTACATGGACAAAATGTTTGGAATATTTTTTTTTTCTTTTAAAAAAGTCAAAAATCAAATTTTGATATATATAACGTTCACAAACTATTTTAAAATTAGAAAAAGAAAATAAAAACTTCAACATTTAGATACGTGTTAAAAAAAAATGAGAAAATAGAATATAGATCTCATAAATAAAAAAATAAAAAAACAATAGTAGTATATTGTATTATGTATTGTAAAGAAATAATTATTAAAAAAAGAATTGTTGGAATATATATAAAAGTATATGGGTAGATGCAACTTTATATATGCACATATCAACATGCATGTGTTGCTTCGAGATTGGAGCCGTAATTTAAACCCCATCTTTTTTCCATCTCTAAAAGTTCGAGCAAATTTATATATTATATTATTGAGATCTCCAAAACGACAAAAAAGAAAGAAAGGAAGGAATCACCGAAATCAACGGCGTTTAATAATGAACATCATTAATTCTTAATTAAAATGGATCAAATTAATTTTATAAAACAATATCATTTTAGGCTCTATTTAATCAAACCCCTAAACACACACAAAATAAGAAAGAAAAAGAAAGATGCCATTGGAATAACCAAACCTCACAATTGGCCATTCTCATTTTATTTAATCAGGAAGATGATTACATCTTTAACCTCCATCTATTTATTTACCATTTATATCTAGTTGTTCAATTCTAGTGTGTCACGTGATAAAATATATATATTTTTTTATTAAAAAAAAAACCTATTTGGCCCAAGAAACCGGAGTTTGATAACTCAACTCTTGTTTGGTCTTAAATTCATGGATCTCACAATTAAGAAACATTAATTTTATGTCTTATTAACACTTTATACTGTGTAGATCACTTCACGCATATAAATAACACTTCAGACTTAACACGTTCACTTCTTTCTTTAAAAGTTTTGTAGTTTTTTCTATTATATAGTCAGAGTAGACAACAAAAAGATTAATGCAGTCTAAAATACACTGTGGTATTGTTGGTCTAGAAATTAGAAAACCCCAACAACCCTAAAGCCTTGAAAAGTTATAGGCTTCCAATTCCAAACTTCCATAATTTCATTGAGAAACTTGATGTGGGGATGTCACATGTCAGGACTCATGACACCATTTTTTTTATTTTTATTATTTTTATTTTTTAAATTTTCTTTAAAAATTTTAATTTATTCAATCATACCCTTTGACCAAAAATGGTAGCTGTACCGCAATTTTCTCTCCTCCACTTTCTCTCTAACACAATGGGAAGAGATTTATTGCAAGAAATTGGCTCCGTTTTTATTTATTTTTATGAGAGACATTGAGCTGCATGCCGTACTTGCAATTCAAATTGAAACACAAACAATAATAATAATAATAAATAAATAAATAAATAAATAAAATAAAAAAAAATAAAAAAAAAAAAAAAAAAAAGAAGAAGAAGAAGGGTAAAATAAAAAATGAGTACATTTTTGTTGTGTATTAAGTTAAGGGGGGGAAGAAGAAAGGGACCCTTTGAAATTAATAGGGAAAATGTAAAATAATAAGAGAAGGCAATGGCATTTGAATGGAATGGGACCCCTTCTTCTTGTTTCTCCACAGCCTGCTCACTACCATGTGCTGTGCTTTGCTTTCATTTTTTCTCTGCTCGGTGAAAACTTGGGTCTTTCTCATCATGTTTTTGGTTTAAGTGTGACCCACAAACACAAACAAATCCCCTCTCTATTCCATTACTAATCATTTACTTGGAATGCCTGTGTGGGATAGTTTCAAATTGCATACCCAATAATCAAACTGGATTTTCAAATCCCCTTCTTTGCTTCTTTCTATAACTCATCATGATTCAAACACCCAATGAAATGCCTACCATTCATCCACAATGTTTTCACTTTACACACATTTTCTTATTGATCTCACACCTAATTACTTTAATAACTAAAGTAATCAAGAATATTATGTGGATCTTAAGCTTTTCATTTTGTATCTACTACATCTAGGTTTGTGTTGGTACACAGATCTCATCCAAGCTGCCTATCTTCTCGCATAAGGAATTCAACCGAGTTGACCTGCAAGAGAACTTGCACCAATGTAGTGCTGAGCCAGACACACTCTAATGTCTAAATTAGTACATAAAGTGTTTAGTTTAGCTAAGCACTTGAATATTGCTTATCCATTGAGGTGGAGGAAAGAGAAGACTATTTAGAGAGTCCATTGTCTGACATTCGTTTGACACGTGTTGTAATATTAGTGGTATCAGCGTAGGTGTAATTCTCAAGGTCGCAAGGTTCTAGCCAGTGAGTTTGGTTCAATTATTACCCTTTTAGTGAAACTGGGTGAGCTCAACTAGGCCAAGCCAAGACTCAACAACTTGATTTTCTTTTACGGGATGCTTAGACTCCCAAGGTGTCCTTAGGCTTGGGTCACCCTTGGGTCTAGGTTTCACCTTGGACTAACCTTGGTTTTTTTTAAAGAAAAATATTGAATAGGTAAATCGACCTATTTGACACAAAATCGAAAGCTCAAAGACCTAAAGGATACAAAATGAAAATTCAAGAATTTATTGAATACTTTTTAAAGTTCAGAGACTAAACTTGTAACATAACTTTAAAAGTATACGACATTTTAAATAGTTTGAAATGAGTCTATAGTATTTAATAGGTATTCAAATATTCATAAAGTATTCGAGAGACAAAATGGACCGTCTCGCGTTAGTTAGAAAAGTAATGATGTAGTAAGGGGTAATAGTGAAAAATTGACAAACATTGGTCATAAGGTGAATGATTATGGGACATACAACCACATGTGCCAATCGTACGATGTAAAGATATCTATTTGCTTTTTCTATTTGCCGTTTACTAATATGAAAAAAAGGGGAGTCGGATATTGTTATATCTAAAGGGAGGGATGTGAGGATCAAATAATTGAGATAAAATATGAGGGAAAAAAGGAAAAAAAAAATAAATAAATCTTTAGGTAAGTTCTAAAAGGTGAGGCATCCTCCTTTACAGAGTTGTGTGATCTTTATTGCATCATTTGTCCTTTTTTTATAAAAAAAAAAATTATTTATTGTGTCTTCTTGATCATTTGTGTGTTTACTTTAATTAATTTTATTTGAACAATTTCATTTTTATCCCTTAGTCAAATACCTTAATAGTATTAATTTCATCTATTAAAGTATATACTTTATGGATAAATAATGAAATTAGTCTACTTTATGTGATTAGGTGAATCTAATTTTTGTGGGTAATAGTTTCTTTTAGACGTTTAATTTCATTGTTGGTTTTTTATGTCTAGTGATCTACTTTCAACCCTCTTATAGCAAAATTTTGAGCACTTCCTTTAGCTAAATTTGCTATGATTTACTAGTTGTGTTTGAAGAATTCATTTTAAAGGTGATTTATTACACTAGAAATTCAAGTTTAAAAATTATATTGGATGAAACAAATATTATGATACTGAAATCATCTTAGATTCCTTCCTAGTGGAACAAAGTCACATTGATTTCAATTCATTGCTTTCCACAACAAGTAAACCTTAGTAACCCGCTTATTGGGACCTCAAAGAAGCACAACTCTAAGACAAAGCAAATCCATAAAAATTGTCTCAATTTGAATTGTTCTCTACAACTCGAAAACATGAAGTTGAAATCGTGAGTAATCGTGGATCGGCTCGATGAATCATTGGAATGGTAGAAATAATAATGATGCCTTTTACTTACCATTCTAGTAAGTGAATTATGGGATTCTAACACTTCCTATGGACAAGCAAAAGTTCTACGCCCAAACGAGAATTCTTATTCATTAGCAAGTTATTAGCTTATTTTCTCACAATTAGTTTTCATCTTTCCTACAATATCATTTGTATTCTAAAAAAAAATTCTGAAAAATGATGTTAGAAAGTAGTAACAAAACAAAGAAACTCATAAATAGTTTTAGAGAGAGAGAGAGAGAAGAGAGAGATGGGGTTCTGTGTGTAAGCTTCCATTCCATATGTCACTTGAGCAAGTAGTAGGGATGGACCACAGAAGAACAAAACCTTGTTTAGTGAAAAATGTAAGTAAGTTGGAAAGGTACCTTCCATTTCATATCCCTCGAGAATTTGAAAACAAATGCTAGAAACAACTCCCCAATACACCTGAAAATGTCAAGTTCCCCATCAATTATGCACAAGAAAAAGAAAAGTTGAGAACTTGAACGTCAAACAGCACAAAAAGAAACAAATTCCCATCTCCCTTTCAATTCCCACCTGCGACTTGCAAAAAAGTATATAATATAATGGGTGTCTGTGTGTGTGTTGTTTGTGGCAGTTCCCATCAAAACCAAGCACGACTCCTTTGCTTACAGCGCCACAGAGAATATGTACAAAAACTTAAGTCATAATTTACCATTGGCGCTTTCTGAGGAAACAAACCGTCCAGGATGGGGAAGAATTGCTGGCACATGACGGATTCTGAATCCACTGCATCATCCCTTCCCTCCCCAGCCATAGCCTGCAAGATTTACATTTTGTCCTCTCTCTGAAATTTATATTGAATAATGGCAAACCCACGTGAATCCCAAACTCTGCTCCTTCAAACTTCAAATATACACTCATAACTTAGGGATTCAAACAGATATCAATCTTCCATCCCTTCTCTGTTTTTTAAGATGACACCTATTACTTTTTTTTATCTGGGGTGGAATTATCAAGAAGCAGATATTGAATATGATTCTGTTACCATCCACTCTGATTGCTGCATTTATGGGCTAGTTCATAGATGAGAAATTTCTCAATTTTTCCCATGTAATGCAGCAAACAATATGAGTGATTGGAATGAGTCTCTGCTAAAACTCATTGGTGTAGTGGCTTCACATCAAAAGTTGTAAAACTGAAGCTCATAAACAGGTTACTCTACTCGTGCATATAACAGAAGTCAGGACTAGCATGGCATCAACTAAATGTTAGCAAAGGACAGGTCCAGCCATTAAACATCGTATGTTAAAGCAGAGTTATTACCTACATAATATTATACAGACAGATAATCCTGGGCCTTAACATTAGGTACTAAAATATTTTGGGAACTTGCCGCAAATTAAGCTTCAGGTGCTTTGATTAGCTTTCGGTTGCTCTTTGATGCTACGCGAGTCAGAGGGATAACATCTTCAACAACGCGGAAGATTTTTACCTCCAGGACCACAGGACCACTTGATTTTGTGACAGGCTCAAAGACACAGACGTCAAATTCTTCTAAATTGTTATCTATAGAAAAATGTTTCCATCCACTTGTAAGGCCACCACATTGACGACTAGGGGTAAAGTTGAATTTGGCTGGCCATTCATCACTTCCGACACGCAGTATTATATCTTGGTTACGAAGGGAGAGATTTTTTGTAACCCATTGAGTGGGGATAAACTGCATCATCGATCAACATGCAGAAAATTTGTGATGTATGAGAACTAAAACAAAATTTGACAAAATTAAAAAGTTGATGAGAGTACAGAGTCAACAAAAGGATGGCCAACTTTTTAATACTAATGAACTCAAACATTCAGTAAACAAAGCACACCAAACATTCCCTTGGACAAGATATATTGGATGTTGAAATGAAGTTTAAGGAGCAACAAAAATATCAGTAACAGAAGATTTTACCAGAAAGAATCTCCTGTACACATGTGAAGGTCGCATAACAACTTTGAAACCAGCATCACTTGATGCTGCTTCTGCCAACCTCAGGGCATTGTTCTTCTCACCTTCGGTTATAGCCCTCCGATTGGATACGTAATGCTCAACGTATGACCCAAATTTCTTAACGGGAGTAGCTTCCACATCAGAATCTAGCAAAGTCCATGGTTACATACCAGATTAATTACCCACAAAAAGTTAACCAAACTTACATTGCACTTTGGTCTAGTACTATCATACCACTCGGGAAAGAAAAAATATATATATATAAAAATTTTGATTCATAAATGTAGTTTTCCTTGTTAAATCCGTAACCGTCAAATAGATTATGTCTGACTACAAAAACATGGAACAATATGAATGAAGGATTAGAAACTTAAGAATTTCTTTTCCAACTACCTGATAACTGTACAGGTTCGGGGGTGGATGTCAAAATTGCTGCATTATTTGGAGTTTTTTTCTTTCTTCTAGTCTGCACTGTTCGTATAGGCTCTGCCGAAAAAACCTCTGGTTGACCATTAAAATTTGTAGCTTTGGACACAACATCCTGTATCATACGTTCCATACTGTCATCATGTATGATATTTTCAGAGGAATCACATTCAGCACCATTGTTAGTATTAGCATCAAAACCATCCAAAGAGGGTTCTCTAAACTTCCTCTTAGCCTGGTAGCCGCTGTCACTCTTTATATTCTCGCAAATTTTTACAAAATAAGATGCTTCCTTCTCACAAAAGCTCTTCCAATCAAATACCAAAACATCAAACTGTGACGCTCCATTGTACCTAAAAACCAAAAGATCATTCTGCTCCAGAGAATGAGCCTTCACAAAATCCTGCCATCCGCGTTTGAAATACAATTTATCATCACTGGTAGTCAATCCCACATCCCATGTAGCACCACTAGGACCTTTAAGAGTCACAGTGGCTGGAAGTTTCGTTTTCAAATTATTTGAAAATTTGTTTGGAATTACCTGCAGCTCAGATTATATATATGAGTCGGCAAGTTTCTAGAGGAGCTTGTAAGAGAAACTTTAATTCAATTCTCAGGTCAAAGAAATAGATGATCATTGCAAAAGAAAAAATGTTCAATTGGAGTAAGTGGTTTCATCCAAATAGTAATCATCAATCATCTAAAACCTCATAAGCTTAGAACATTCTGAAAAGACACTGAGTGCGTCTAACATTAGCTGTATCTGTATGGAAGGGGCAACTGTAGGCTGTAAAGTCCAAATGCTCCAACAATGGTAAAAAAACCGAAATTAGCAGAAATCATTAAAGCTCATCATTGAAAGGCTTTATTTAATAACAATATCACAGAAATATTTAAACATGAAATTTATTTTGAAACTAATTCTCGGAAAGACGGTTTCCAACTTTTTTTTTTTATAAAAGAAACATAACTTTCATTATCAAAAAGAACGATACAAAAGGAAGGGGAGATGAGGTATCCCCACACAACAAATTACAAAAAAGAAGCCTAACTAGTATAAATTTGAGTTAGGCTCTAATTACAGAAGAATTTAGAAGTGGAGGACCATGTAGAAGTAAAAAGAGTAACCAAACTCCAAGAAAACACACTATTAGTTTCTTGATCACGAAAAATTCTGGAGTTTCTTTCAAATCACAACCTCCAAAAGAGGACGAAGATCCCATTGGACTAAAGGATTTTCGCCTGAGCATTCAATTGAGGACCTTTAACTAATTGTAAAAGAGCATTTGAAGCTTTCTTGGACCAACACCATTGCATTTTGAACAAACTAAACAGTCCCCCCCAACAATCACTAGCAAAGGTACAAAAGAAAAAAAGGTGCATTAAAGACTACTCACTGTTTTTACGAAGAACATGTCAATTAGGAGAGAGAGCATAACTTTGAAGGATTCCCTAGATTCTACAACAAGTGTTTAACCTTTCAAAAGAGAACATCCACTACAAAAGAACCTTGACTTTCTTAGGACAAAAGGGCTTCCAAATAAGATCAGATTAGTGTTTTTTAAAGCTCAAGGCGCAATAAAGCATAATAGTCTTATGGAGCTTAAGTGCAAGGCGCAAAAAAGAGCGCAGGCTTTATTCGTGAGGCGCACTATATATAAAAGTACTACATAAATAAGAGAAAGCATAGTTGAAGTTAAAATATCGAGAGGGAAAAAAAAACCCTAAATACACAACAAAAATGCATTGAGACTTAATAAATTTATTTTTTTAGCTAATAAAGAAGGAAAAACCTTAATTATTACTGTTTCTTAAAAATAATGAAGAAGCCTCAAGGTCCAGGACTTTGAGCCTTGGGGCTTCACAAAAGACACGCCTTATTTTGTGAGCCTCACCTTTTCAAGGTGAGGCACCAAACCTACGCCTTGAGCCTAGTCGCGCGCTTGAGAGGACTTTTTAAAACACTAGATCAGTTTGTTGTCTTTCCAAAGATATTTGCTTTACAATGAGCTTGGGAGAGAAAGATTTGACCGAAAAGGGTTTCCAACATTATTTACATCATTTCTTAACAATGAGGAAACAAATGGTATTCACTCTCAGGGGGCGTTTGGTCTACTGAGTTGGGTTAATATGTTAGAGTTAGTAAGTTGGTGTTTGGGGTATAGAGTTGTAAGATTGAGTTCCTCGATAATTGTGAAAAGTATATTAAAAAAGTAAGATTGAGTTTATTGGTAAATGTAAAAGTAGAGATAGAGGGGAAGATTGAGTTTATTGGTAAATGTGAAAAGTATAAAAAAAATGGGAAGATAGAGTTACTCAATAAATGTGCCACATTTATTAGTGAAGTTGGGTCATTTACACCAAAGCACCAACTTGAGAAGTCGGTGGGCCAAACGGCCCCTCAAGTTCCTAGAAAAGCTTGTAAGAGAAACTTTGATGCAATTTTCAGGTTGAAGAAATAGTTGACCTCAGAAAAGAAATCAGTTCTATTGGATTTTGCATTCATATCAAAATAGTAAATCATCAATTGTCTAAACTCCCATAAGCTTAGAACACTAGGGAAGACGCTGAGTGCTTCAAACATTAACTGTATGTAAGGGGCAATTATAGGCTCTAAGGTCGGAATTCTTAAACAATGGAAAAAACCACAATTAGCAGCGATCATTTAAGCTCATCATTGAAAGGCATTATCTAATAAGAATATCACAGAAATATTTAAACATGAAATTTATTTGAATCTAATTCTCGGATAGGCAGTTTCCAAATTTATTTGCATCATTTCTGAACAATGAGGAAACAAATGGTATTTACTCTCAAGATCCCAGAAAAGCTTGTACGAGAAACTTTGATCCACTTTTCAGGTCAAAGAAATAGATGATCATAGACAAGAAATCAATTATTCTGTAGTAAAGAATTCGTCTCCTAATAGTAAATCATCAATCATCTCAAATCCCATAAGCTTAGAACACTTGGGGAAGGTGCTGAGTGCTTCAACCATCAACTGTATGGAAGGGGCTACTGTAGGCCGTAAGGTCCACAAAAATGCTCCAACAACGGTCAAAACCCCATAATTTGCAGCGATCATTTAAGCTCATCGCTGAAAGGCAATTAGAGTATCACAGAAATATTTAAACATGAAATTTGTTCGAACCAAATTCTCGGAAAGACAGTTTCCAACATTGTTTTACACTATTTCTGAACAATGAGAGAACAAATGGTATTCACTCTCAAGTCTAAACCATCTAACAGCATACAATAAAAAGACACAACAAACTCACAGCTGCTAGTTTGCGAGGATAAATCTCGAAAGGCACATTATATCAGCAACAAGAGTATCGGCCCACAAGATCTAATATCTAGTAATAATCCAACATCAAATGCAAGAACCCAGTTTGTGAAAATGACAAAAGGGAAGATCAAAGAAAGAGAACCTACAAGTTGCTGTTCACAACCCCCGGCTAGAATTTGATAGAAGTGAGTGAACTGAAAATGGCTCCAATAAATATCTTCTGCCCATTTGTTGGAACTATCGCCTACTTTATCCATTTCTCCAGGGAGAGACTCAATGAATTAACAACTAACAGATCGAAATGGAACCTGAAATCGATTGAGAGAGGAAGATAACAGAGTGAGAGAAAACCCCCCAACGAGGAACAAAACCTACCCAGAACAAATTATGCAAGGAAAAGTCCAAATTCGGAAGAATCTAGATCTAGAAAGTAATTGGGTGTCCTTACCAGCAAAATTGGGAGTAGAAGAAGGTTGGGTCAGCTGCCGATTGCCCAAGGATGGAAGCCACAGTTGTAAGTTGCGGATATGAAGAAAGAGGGTGCCCCAGTTGGAAACTTGGAGAACAAACAGAGGAGTGAAGCCAAAGCCGAAGCTGAAGCAACGGAGCGGAGGAATTGAAGAGACCCAGTTGTTGTGGCGACGATACGACAAGTCAGTGACGCAGAGAAAAAGTTAATGGAGATGCCCGTTCCGAGGCCATTGTTGAAGCTGAATGAGCTTTTTCTTCCTCTAAGCACACTGCCGCTGAATCTTCACTCCAACGTGTCATTAGTCATTACTTTATTTATTCGAAGCTTCACCTTTATCTAACCCAAAATTACACTTAATATAAGCCGAATTTTGGGCCAAGTATACAAAACCTAATTCATGATTTAATTTTGGATTTTTAGAAATACATGACTAAAATAATATTTTAATCAAATATTTAATTAGTTCTATACTATACAAAATTTGATAGCAAAATGCTTTGTGTGACATATAGACACGCCATGTAGAATAACAAAATGCTTTGACTCCAAGTTTGTTGTTCTAGAAAAATTATCGTGCGGTCTTCCTGCTATTAAGGACGATCTTTGTTCTCTCATTAAAGGCTTAAGCATCACGAGGATTATCATGTTTGCTTGTGTACTTCCATGACTAGTTGGGAGAGCTATGAGCTTATTATACTACCATAAGATTAGGAATAATTTTCCCATTTTTCTCACCCTGTCTTCTAATGAGTTGTTTTGTAAATAAAAAGAACATTTTATTCTCAAATCCAACTCTTAAAAACTGTACATTCACCATATATGTTCTCTCTCTTCTTTTACTAATACATTGTCAGGTTAAAATGTTATTTTTGGTCTATGTACTTTGGAATTTATTCAATTTTAATTTTTATATACTTTTAAATATCTAATTTTAGCTCTACTAAAAAAAAATTAGATTCACCACACCCGCTTTATTCAACTTCTAAAATACACATTTATTTTCCTTTTAAAGAGAAATCACGATTATTAAGGAATATATTTAGAGTCTATACATCACTATAATAATTTATTTCTTTAGATCTAGATATCAATATTTGATGGACTTCCTTATGGGCTAGGGTTTTCGAATATGAAGTTTGATTCAAGAAGTCATTTTTGTTCATTTCCTTTTAGGATCACCATTAATTCATTTAGGTTCTATTCACAATCATATAAATAAAGTAGCAAATATTCAATGTCCTGAAAGTATAAAAATTATTCTTCAACTTAGGAAATATATCTAACTTCTTTAAATGCTCTTTCACTATCATTCACTTAACAAGAATCTGATATTTATAACATTTTAAATTTCCTCATGCAATTTTAATTCTTGTTTGTGTATATACAACTTCTCATTCTTAAAATTTTAAAATCGGTAACACTATCTTCTCAGGCGTGAACATATATGATATGAACATCCAAAGATCAATTATATCATTCTTGGCCTTGACTCGAGTACTATCGTCGTAAGTAACTCGAACTATCATATATTTCACTAATATACAACTAATCCATCCAATGAAAGAAGGATGTTCTAACCTAAACATATTGTTGGAATACCTTGAATCTGTTATCTGGTGCTTTGAACGACTGATGCAGCGGGTTAAAAGTATTAGGCCAAGTCCATGGCCAAACAAGGGAAATCCATCCCTAAAGATGAGAGAAACTCTCTAAGAACACTGTTCTATTTCAAAATGAATATCCAAAAGCTCGCTATTACAACCCTAAAGATGCTATTTATAAAGAAATAACATAATAAACCAATCAAATCTAATTAAACACTAATTAATCTAAATTAACAACTAAACAAATATTAAACCTAAATATACTATTTATCTTATAATTCTCCTCATCATTCACCCCGATTTAAAAAAAGGAACTCGTCCTCGAGTTCAAGGTGATAAATTGAAGCTTTCGTCTCTCGGCTCTTTGAGTGTGGTAGACTCCAACTGAGAAATCTCGGCGCAAAATTTTCCAAATCCAAATTGGAATTAAAATCCAAATTAGGATTAAAATAATGCTCCATATGAATTTCTTTTCATTGAAATGCAAAGTCACCTTTGAGTTGCAATTGAAGTGTAAATTCATATTTGAGCCCATTAAGCCCACCGTTGAAGAGATGCCCATATCCAAAATTGTCAAAGTGTCTTTTAGGGTTTTTGTGTGAATTACCAAAAATGCCCTTATGTTTACTTTGGTTTCTTCTTCACCATAAACCTGTGCAGCCGCCAACCATGAAATGTTTCCTCCTTCAACGTTCATCAGTAACGGTGGCGGATCCTTCCACTCGACTAAGGTGATGGCGACGGCGTGTACGCCACTTTCCCGCGAGGCAAGCAAAAGGACCTTTTCTGGCAGGTCGTCTTCTTCTCCTTCTTCTCCGACATCTACATTTTCCTTCCGAACATAGGCATTGATAGTTCCTCCGGCTACGTCTTTTCCTCCTTTGACACTCTTCGACGATGCTCCAACTGCGTGCTTATCGGCAATGCCAACGACATCTGAAGCCGAAAAATCGATTTCCTCCGACGACATAGGATTCTGACTTCCTCCAACGACATTATGAATCTTGTCGGTCTGTCTGGCAATTGTACCCTCCACCTTATCTACCTCCAAAGACAAAGCATTTTCTTCTTCACTCTGATCCTCTCGTTCTTCATTTTCTCCGATTTCTTCTTTTTCTGACTCTTTTTCTTTTTTTGTTTCTTCTTCAATCATCCAGAGTTGCCAGTGGTATGGAAGAATCTGATTTCGTCTCTTTTTTTCACCAATTTCTTCAATATCAGTATCTTCATCTTCTTCATAAATCTCATTTGCCTCGTCATCAGCTTCATAGTCTTTTTGGGGTGATTTACATAATATATTTCTTGATCGATGAAGTTGTGGAGTATCTTTGAGTTCAAAATCAGATGGACAGAGGTAGTATTTAGGGTACTTGAGTTTATGTGTTTTTTGGTTGGATGGGCTAGAACGTCTAAATGATGTATAGTATTGATGAGCATGGTAATGAGGTGAAGAATATGGTGGTAGTAACGGAGGTGAGGGTGGGGTGTTTTGGGTTGAAACATTCCTTGGAGAAGCAAATCCGGCAGTCCACCGTTGATAGCGTGGCTCCAATCGCCATCTATAGTTTCGCATCTCTTCGGGAACGTCATCCGAAGCTCTGATACCAATTGATGCAGCGGGTTAAAGATATTAGGCCAAGTCCATGGCCAAACAAGGAAAATCCATCCCTGAAGATGGGAGAAACTCTCCAAGAACAATGTTCTATTTCAAAATGAATATCCAAAAACTCTCTATTACAACCCTAAAGATGCTATTTATAGCTTTATAAAGAAATAACATAATTAACCAATCAAATCTAATTAAACACTAATTAATCTAAATTAACAACTAAACAAATATTAAACCTAAATATACTATTTATCTTTTAATTCTCCTCATCAACGACCTAGTACGGAGGTATCATTAGAACTAACACATTGTTAGTGAACCGCGTTGGTTCTCTAATTTTTTATGTTTTTTGTATTCCTTAATTGTCGATTTCGTAACATATATAGCTCAACGAATCAAACAATATATACCTTTACTCGAGTGATCAAAATTTTGGATCGGCACCCTATATTTTATTGAAGTCACAATTTAATTAATTTTTATGATACTTGCAATGTTCTTCCTTATGTTTAAATAAAGTTAGCTTTTTTGTTCCTTTAAAACTTTGATCTTGATCCTACCTTGTTTATTCTACCATTTCTCTTCTTCCCTTATTCATTCCCCACTAAACGCTCTTTCTTTTCTCTCTTTGTTTCTAATGGTAATTTGTTTGAAATACAACATTGATGTTGTTTTATGTTCTTTAAATTCATCGAATCCATGAATACCGTTTGAAAGATTTGTTTTTAAAACTCTTTTTGGATTTTGTTATCTAATTAGTGAAAGTTTTTTTTTTAAAAAAAAAAAAAAAAATTTTATGTTTTCATTGTATCTGAATTTTTAATTTAAAAATTTAAAAGAAAGAATTACATTTTTAAAAAAATAATAGATGCTTGATAAATAATTTTAGATTATAAACTCATTTTATTTTTGTTAAATTAAAATATGTAAATATTATCTATTACAAATTATATGTTGCTGTATAATAATAATTATACCATTAGACACATTTTTTTATCAGTTATCTATGCAACATGAAAAAAATAATCGAATGCACATCTTCCCCCCTCTTTTTCCTCCTCTTTCTATAGTTCACCACAAACTCACTTTCAATTGGTTTGAATATTACTTGATCATCCCAAAATCTTGATACAACAGTACTATTGACATGATTTTCCTTTTAGAAAAATAATAATCCAAAGTTTTTGTGTAGCAGTATTGGAATTTTTTTTTTTAAATATATGTCACCTATATGTTTGGATTTCTACAAAAGGAAGTGTTTAAACTCAATGGAAGATGCGTTTTGAAAGTTCAAATTCATGTAAAATTGAAAAGTAATAAATTTAAGCTTGGTTTTTGAAAAATTAAACCTATTAATACTTCCTTTTCCCTCTAAATTTCTTATTTTGTTATCTACTTTCTATCAGTGTCTTAAAAAATCAAGTCAAATTTTGAAAACTAAAAAGAAATAATTTTTAATAACTTGTTTTGTTTTTGGAATTAAACTATTTTACTTAAGAAAGATAAATTCATATAAAATAAGTTTAATTTTCAAAAATAAAAAATCAATGCTCATTTAGTAACCATTTCATTTTTTGTTTTTTTTAAATCAAATCTATTTACTCCCGATTTCTTATACAATCATTTGCATCTTACTTAAGTACAAGAGTTGTATTCTTAATCAAATTCTAAAAATAAAAACAAGTTTATATATATATATATATATATATATATAAGTAGGTAATTTAGAGGTGGAAATAGTATTTACAAGCTTAATTTTCAAAAAATTAAAAATAAAAATTCAAATATACCAAATGAGATTTAAAATAAGGAAAATTACTATAAACATAACAAAATATCAAATTATTTACTAATATAGAAATTTTTTATTTTTTTTATACTTATAAATAGTTCAGCCCTTCAAATAATTATTAAATAAGACTTTAAAAAAAAATCAATGGATAGGGTTTGAGTGAGAAAAGAAAATTGTTGTGGAGAAAAAATAGTTTGAAGGATGAGGGGAATGGTTTTTTTGTAAGTGTAGGGAGCATGCAAAGGTGGACAACTCAAGAAGAGAGAAGAAATGGCGCACACATCCAACTCCCTTCATTATTACTTTCTTTCACATTCACCGACATTCATTATTCATATACATTATCTTCCACACTCCTTTCCCATTCTCTCTCTAAACCCTATTCATAATTTCATCTTACCAAATCTTCGTTGGCATATCACAATTTTATTTATATTCCTATATTTTCATGAGTTGGATATTTGATATAAAAAATTAAACTGATATTTTAATTTTATCATAAAAAAATAAAAAATTACTGTAAATAAAAAAAATATCAAATTATTTACAAATATAGAAAATTTTTACTGTCTATTAGTGATAGATTGCCATAGAATTCTATCGTTGATAGACAATGAATTTTTTTTTTTTATATTTTAAAATAACTTTACTCATTTTTCCATATTTAAAAACAATCTTAAAAATCCATAAAACATAAATAATAAGCATAAAAAATATTAATGTAAATCTTATAAATAATAAACATTTTACTTATTAAAAATGTACAAAATGTTTATTTCAACAAAGTACAAGGGGTATTGACCCATTTAAAAGTTTAGGAGTGGTTGTGCAATTTTTTCTTTATTTTTAATTGATGAAGAAAAAATATATATGTGGCTATATGTTAGGGGGGAATTGAAAATTTTAGTGACACATGTGTTGAACTTATGACTTATGAAGAATGTTATTAATGCCTTCATTAATCAAGTTATGTTTAAGTTGACCAATTAATTAGATTATGCAGGTTGAATATACATGATTAATATTAATAATATATGACATACATGATTTTGAAAGTCAAGTAATAGAATTAAGGGATACTTAGCTCATGAATTAAATTAGAAATGTTGGGTTGAGAGAAGTATTATGATTTTTTTTTTTTTTTTTAAATTTTGTATAGAAGTGTAAGCTTGAGTAATATGTATTTGATTTAGAAAATTGTGATTTGTAAAAGCATATACTCAATGACCTCTAATTAATCCTCATTATTTAAGAGGAAAAAAATAGAACAAATTCTGCACCAAATGAATAGGTTCAAAATGTAGAATCAACGTGTGCTTTTTTTTTTTTTTTTTTTTTTTTTTTTTGTCATCTTAGTGATTATATATACCCTATGAAAAAATTATTAGATATAATTCTCACTTCTATAAAAATTAAATATACGAAGAGATGAAAATAGTTATGAGAGTAATAATTATATATGAAATAAATTATGATGTTGAATATATAAAATTGTATTTCAATTTTGAATAATATCTCTAGATTCAAATTATATTTTAAATACCGAGTTTTTAAAAATAATTACTCAATTTATCATTAAGGAAACTCATGAAATTGGAATCTAATACAACTGATTAACTTTTAACAAAAACAAAATGATAATGTGGTATGATGTATATGTTTAATTAACTATAGTGAATAGAAATTCATTCTTATTTAAATTTGGTTGTTATCTAGTAAATACTTGTTACATTGTTGGATTTGCTTAATGATACCGACAATGCATATTAAAGGGGCACTATTGTTGAAAGTGATGTTTGTTTATTTATTTATTTTGAAGAAGCATTCATTATTATTACTCTTCCACTTTGTTGGGACTAATTGTCTTTGGCATCTTTGAAAGCCTTGGACATTATGTCCACCCCTTGACTAATTGTCATCAATCTCAAATTGGAATGCCATATACATTCATGAACAAAGCTTTTTTAAATCATTGTATATTTATTTTATTTTTTAAGAGGAAAACAAATGAAAAAATTCTTTAATTTGAGAATGTTAATTTATTTATCTTAGTTGGTTACCTTTGTCTTTATTTTAATTAATTAATTAACATTTTTATTTAAATTTAGAGAAAAATTGGGTCAATATCAAGGAATAATAGAAATCCAATATGATAGTGATAGGTTGTGGTGCGATGTGACATTTTATTTTAAATTCTGACTATATAGTTTATGAATTTGGATAAAGCCAAAAAAATGCCACAAATTTATTCATCTGGCTAGCTCTCATGATTTTGTTCCACTCAATGAACAAAGCATGTATATGCATTTTCTAGCGGAAAAACACACCTTTTCGTCTTTTATGTTGATGTTATAAGTTTTGTTATTGGATTTATTTTCTATGATTTTAAAATTTATAATGTCATTTCTAAAGTTGTGATAAAGAACAAGAAAAAAAACAATATACAAATTTAACCATGGTTTATTAACGATGTAGTAATTACATCCACGAACAAAGAGAGAGAATCAGATTTATTATTTCGAGGAAAACATAGTACATAATACAAAGATAATGTATACATTATGAAACTAAAGTCATATAGTCTTTTTATACCACTTGGAACCCATTACTTTCCCACCTTTTAGAAGTAGAAAGCTACTCTTATATCTTTTAAGCGTAGAATCTAAAAGCTTTCCTATTCCTTTCAAATGTGGGGAACAACCGATTCAAGGCATCTCGACAATAGTGAATCCTTTATAACGCAGATAATACTTGTACATAAATCTTTCGAAAGTGTTTTGACTTTTAGTTGATCATTCCTAACTTGTGGCATAGAAACTAACTAATTATATGATTGTTCATTGTCCAAAACACTTTTTTTTATTAGTTGGATGCTCCTTTTTCTCTTATATTTCTCTTTTCCCTCCTTCTAGAGTCTAAGCCTTTGAGTATTAGTTGATCATCACACATGGCATAAAATTCTAAGGTTGTATAGTTTGAAGTTGCACCCTACTATTTAGATTTCTACATGAAAAAAGTATTTAGATGGAATGAAAGATGAGTTTTTTTTTTCCTTTCTAAGTACAATGCAAGAAAACAAGAGCGGAACATATAAAGCAAATTAGAAAGGACATAATCTGCTTATGAAAGGTGGTTTTCAAGTCAAATCGTCAAATATTTAAATTTTCGAGCATGGATAGCTAAGTCACGAGCAACTAATCAAAATAAAGTTATGAATAAAATCACAATGATAGAGATCTCGAATAGAATCAAGGAAAACGTAAACTTCATTCGAATATCTAATTTTTCGAACTAACCTAAAATATGAGTTAAAAATTAAAACTTATGTAGAATAAAAAAAAAAGTAGTAAATTTAGGGAAATGTTATAAGTTTTAGTGACAAAACAAAATTGTGGAAGAAAAGAAGAAAAGGAAGTTAAGGATGGTTTTTGTAATGTAGTGTTGGGAGCATGCAAAGGTCGACAACTCAAGAAAAGAAATGGCACACACCATCCAACCCCTCATTATTACTTTCTTTCACATTCACCGACATTATTCATTATTCTCTCCCTCCCAACACTCATTTCCCTTTCTCTTCCTCTTTGACTCTATTCATAATGTAACTCCCTCTCCTTGGTTTAAAATGTACATAAATATCTTTAAAATTATAATTTTATAACTAATATTATTATAATTTAACTAGTTTAAAACATCTACTTTAGATTAAGAGATTAAAAACCAACATAATATTTTAACTATGTATTAAAGTTTATAATGGGTATAAATTAGTATTAATTAATTTATCAACATGCTTTATGTTAAAAAAAAATTATTTTTTATTTCATTCAAAATGTTTTATGAAGATAATTATTATTATTTATATACTCGAGTATATATATACTGTGTAGTCAAAGTAAGATGCACCAAGATAAGTGAATATTTGGTCCAAATGAATAGGTGCATAACATCGTACCTGACTGACCCACCGCTTTCGTATCTCTCAAAAGTGTGAACTCTAAAACTAAATAAAAACCCCTATCTTCCACTTTCTTTTAGCTCACTCCCATTATCTTCTCCATTACTCAATTTCTCTCATTTTTCTTCTGTCTCTTTCCTCACACACCGCTGACTGAGCTGAGACACACAAAACAAACAGAGTTATTGTGAAGTCTGAAAGTCTGACCCATTGGCTCTGAGTCCCAATGCCGTCGGAATCAGCCAACAGAACCAACAGTAGGCCCCAACCCCAACACACCATGGGCTTCCCTCCCCCTCCTCAATCCGACCCTCTCCCCTGCCCTCGCTGCGATTCCCTCAACACCAAGTTCTGTTACTACAATAACTACAACCTCTCCCAGCCTCGCCATTTCTGCAAGTCCTGCCGCCGCTACTGGACTCACGGCGGCACCCTCCGCGACGTCCCTGTCGGCGGTGGCTCCCGCAAGAACTCCAAACGCTCTCGTTATCACAACACCCCTTCCTCTGCCTCTGCCTCTTCTTCCACCTCTGTTTCTTCTTCCACCTCTGCTTCCTCTTCCTCCTCTGTTTCTCTTCTCCCCACCGCCGCCGCCCTCAACAATGACATCAACGACACCATCCCTCCTCCTGGCACCTTCACCTCTTTGCTCAGTTCTCAAGCCTCCGGATTCTTGGCTCTTGGCGGTTACGCCTCTGCCTCTGGGTCGGGTCATCCCCCTGCAGCGTTCGACGATATGGGGTTTGCCCTCGGCAGGGGATTGTGGGGTAATGCTTGTACTTACCCTGAAGTTGGGGATCTCGTCGGGAGCTACGCTGCCGCTGGGGCTCCGGAGACGTCTTCTTCCGGGTACAACACGTGGCAGATGAATGCCACTGACGGCGGCGGTAACGGTGGAGTTGTCGACGGTGATTTGCTGGGTTGGCCGGACCTTGCCATTTCCATGCAAGGCAAGAGCTTGAAGTAATCTTATATAATAATACACACAACAACAACAATTTCAATGCTTTGCTTTGAGTTCCAAAATCAAATGCTCTCTAATTTCCTTCATTTTTCCCCTTCTCAGTGGCTTTTCTGAATCTTACCTTCCTTCCTTCTTCTTCTTCTTCAATTTCTGTGTTTTTCTTTTATTGGGTAAATGTTTGTTGGGTATAGAGAGTATAATAGACACTGATAGGATACAGCAAAAAGACGACGACTTGGTCGGATATTGAGAGCATAAGCCTTGTGGGTGAAAATGGTGTCTCAGTCATTATTAGACCTTTTTTTTAATTTTTTTTCTTGGGGTTTTGTCAACTATGTCTGAAGTAGCAGAAACTCTTCTTCGACAAAAAAAAAAAAAAAAAAACAAAAAAAAACGAATGTTTTCTGGGAGATTTCCCTTTGTATCTGTTTATACAAATTGTGTTATTTTGCTTGCTGTCATCCATCTTCTTCATACTTTCTCCATTACATTATCAAATCCATATATCAATCTGAATCGTAATAAATTCGAAAGAAAAAAAACAGAGAGTTAGAATGATTTTGTCGATTTGTTTGGGAGACAATGGGTTATTTATTAATGGGGTTTGTGTTTGTGTACGAGGGCGATCCTCGGACCATCCGACATACGAATTAATTACACTCCAAACACTGCCTTTTCCTTTACTCCCTACAGCTCGGATCCATGGCTGCCTGATTCAAAACCCAATGCACAATGCACTCAATTAAAAAAAAAAGAAAAAAAAAACTTTTTAAAATTAAAAGCAGGCATTAAAAAACAAAGGAAATGAACAAAGCCTTTGTTTACCAGATTGAGTTCGTACACAGTGGATAAAAGTTAAAAGCAAGAAGAAGCAGAAGCCTTAGAAAAAAGAAGAAAACAGGGTCTGAAAAAACTGATGGATCAATGTTCCTTGTGTCAGGACAGGAGACGACGCCGTTTCTATCATATTTTCCTTTTTTTAATTGATTTTTGGTTAAAATGAAAATGCAGTCATATCAATGTGACATTGACTTTTGACTTTTGACTTTTGACTGATAATGGATGTAGTAAGAGAGGGAAGAGACCAAACGTGTTATTGAGAATGATTGGGAATGGGGGTTTAGGGGGGCAATGGGAACGGAAATAGCGCCCCAACTACAAAGCCTTTACTTAATTTGCCTAGACAATTCATAGCATAGCCCCCATTGTTCACTGTTAGTGCTGTGGGCGCCCCATTCTCCATTTCCCGTCACTTACTATCATCATTTGCCCTTGTGGGCCTTTTTCTTTTCTTCATTTTCTATTTCCCTACCAACCCAACACCCATTATCTATACACATTACACATACAAAAAAAAAAAAAAAAAAAAAAACTTTTTATTTTTTATTTTTTTATTATGCACACTTAATCAATGAATCTATAGGTGTTTTATGCTAGGTTTATAGCATTTTTTTTTAATAATTATATAGTAATTAAGAAATTTTATTATTGTGTGTTAAGTAGTGCATGAATGCTATTTCACTTTATTGTTAAGTTACCTCAGCATTACTTTAAGAATGATGTGAGTTTATATTAAAGAATTATTTATGAATGATGATTGATTGTCTAAACATTAAGAGGTGTTTGGGCCACCAACTTAAAGTTGTTGGAGTTAAATTATTAACCAGTATTACTATTTTAATTCCTACTGTGTTTACTATTTCTCCTTAACTAAAATAGTTTGTACTCTAAACATACATTATTATAACTTAAACTAAAATAGTCGACACTCCAAACACTAACTATTTTGGTCAACCAATGGAGTATATTGAATAAGTTAGGTTAAAATACTATCTTGGTCTCTATATTTTGTTTAATTTTAGTTTTTGTATTTTTTAATGTCCAATTTTAGTTTATATATATATATATATATATATATATATATATATATATTAATTTGGTTCACCATTTTTTCCCATATTGTTGTGTTGTTTTTCTTATTTTTAGACATTGGTCTACAATTTTTCAACTTCACATATGTATTTTTTCAATTTTGTTCTTTCTCTAAGTTAAGTTTTTTTTTTTTTTTTTTTTTTTTTTTTTTTTTTTTAAACTCTTTATTTATTTATTTTACTGCGGTAGAAGTAAGCATGTCAATTAAGAGTTTATCTTATGTGTGTGTATATATGTGTGGGTGTTATTTATTTATTAAATGATAAATAATTGAATCACTATCTTAAATATCAAATTGTGTAAATTGTGTGAGATTTGAGATTTAGGGTTTCAAAATTACTACCGATGCGATCTCCAAGGTGGACATAGATTGCGGTTAATAAAATAATTTTTTAAAACAAATTATTAAAAAAAAATTAAATAAGTTATAGTTTGGAGATGCAAACAAACTCTCTAAAATTGAATAGATAAATTTGTAAATTTTGTACAAAAACTTTATTTTATTAGAATAAAAACGAATGGGTTCTTTAATTTGTGTGGGAATAATATTTTTAATTAAGTTTTAGATTTAGAAATTTTTATCTGTTAAATTGTGATTAAAAATATTAAAAAAATTCAAAAAATGAACAACATAATAAATAATATTTAATAAAATCACATATAACTTCTATAATAAACTAATTAAATCAAAAGGATGAACTTCAAAATGATAATGTGATAAGATATGCTATTAGCTGTAATAAATAAATCCCTTCATATTTAAATTTTGTTGTGGTAATAAATACTTTTGATGAGCTGAATAATCCCATCAATGCAGAAAGAGGCAGTCTTGTTGAAAGTGATGTTTATTTATATTTATATTGAAGAATCATCCATTATTATTTATGCTATTCCACTTTGTTGGTTGGGACTAATTGTCTTTCACAACTTTGAATGCCTTGGACATTGTGTCCACCCAGGACTAATTGTCATGAACAAAGCAAGGTCTCTTATGTGTTTAATGAATTGCCTTGTATAAATATTTTTCGTAAAATTGAGTGGAGTTGATCATTATTATTTGATGAGTTAAATTTTCTGTATTTAATATGCAAGATCGAGTTAGAATATCTGTGTTTGACGTGCTGAGTTGAATTAGAAAATTTGTATTTAATATGTAGAGTTAAGATATCTTGTGCATTGATTCTAAACTAAATTGATTTTGTCTTTGAATTTTTTTTTTTTGCTATTTTTTAAATTTTCAACTATTCACATATTTTCCTAAAAATTTTAACATTGATAAATGCTTACTTTTTTTTTCACTCCAACAAATTTCTACCAAGTAAATATATATGGAACATAAATTTTGAATTCAATTTTTTGAATACTAGCTTACGTAACATAAATATTTTTCTCTACTCTCTAGCCCTTAAATTTTAACCCTCAAAAAAAAAGAAAAAAATTCATTTTTGAATTTATTTATTTTTTTAAATATCATAATTTTTTTTAATTTTCGTATCCAACTACTTATCGGCACTCCATCTTCTTCTTCCTCACACCTCTCACATTTCTCTATCTCTCTTTTCCACCATTGAACAAATCCTCCAAATCCAATCCATTTTCTTCATCCTCAATCACTCTTCTTCCCTTTCTCTCATTACAATCATCATCATTGATTCATCATCTTATTCTTTTGGCCCATTGAACCAACTCTTCCTTTGTCCGGCCGTTGATTCACTATGTTTTTGTTTTCTGTTTCATCTTCCTTTTACTTCTTTTTCATCCCTCTTCTTCTTCGCCTCTTTCTGGATCGATCAGAGGTTTTTTGTCATTTTTTATCCAACTCGCATTTTTTAGAAAACTCATGAGGGATCTAACATGCAGATAAATTCAACATAGGGGGTCAAATGATGCACATGAAATCGAACCCATACCAGTAAATTAAAAAAAAAAAAAAAAAAAAAAACCCTTAGAAAACAATGGGCAAAACAAATTGAACAGAAACTCCAAAAAAAATGTAGATTTAAACGAAAAAACGAAATTGGAAGAATAGAAATAATCAGATCTACAACAACAATCACATATCTTGTAGATTTATAATAAAAAAAAAAAGACACTAACATATATAGCCCTAGGAAAAATAGACAAAGAAGATAAAAAAGGGATTCAACAAGAAAATATATAAATAAAAATATACGAGCGAGCGAAAAGAGGAAAGCTAAAGAAAAGAAACTAAAGGAGACGAAGGAGGATGAACCGGGAGGAGAAAGAAGAGAGAGATCAGAAGAGGAGTAATGTTGTTATGTTAAATTACAACAACATTACAATTTATAAATTTACAAGGTTGTAGTGTTATATCTCAATTCTCACCCAAATCCACCCATATTATGATGCTTTGATTTATTTAATGTTGAATTACAAGTTTAACCTCCAAAACTTTTATGTTGGTGTACGTCTTTGAATTTTAAAACTATATTATAGGTATATGAATTTTAGGTTTGTGTTACACAAGTCTTTCAACTTTAAAATTATCAAATGAGTTATAACCCTTCATTTTTGTATCTAATAACTTACTACTATTCAACAGTTTTTTAATTGAATATTCTAATAGATATAAAATCAATTTTGTGTCCAATAGAACATTAAGGCCTCGCTTGACAATTTTTATTTTTTTATTTTTGGATTTTCAGTTTTTGAAAATTAAGCTTGTATTAGTACTTTCATTTACTACTCATCAAGAGTGTTTTCAAAATTCAAGTTAAGCTTTCAAAAATAAAAATAAAAGTAGTTTTTTAAATTTTATAAAAATTAAAATGTTTACTTAGGGACAATGAAAACCGTGTCAAATAGATGGTGAAAAAACAAGAAATTTTTCAAAAACTAAAAACAAAATGTTATAGAGCTGTAAGTTTAAAATGTCGATGTCGACGAAAATATTAAAGTCTTTATTTTATGAAAATATTGATAAAATATCGATATCGATATATATTTTTGTAAAAAAAATTAATTAACAAATAAATCTTATGATTTTTAAATAAGTAAACATGTCTACTATTTATATTATATTCACATTAATAATATTTTATTATTTATTTTTTATATTTTATAAATTTTTCTACAACATAATAAAAATATCGATTCAATTCTCATGTAATTCATAAAAATGTGAAAATATTGATAAAAATAATGAAAATTAAACACTATTAAACTCAAATATTCACTTTTACATTTAGTATACCATGTTGACTGTTCATTCCCTCGAATAGAAGGGATTAGATGACGTAAGCACTTCCGTCAGATTTATTTATTTATTAATTATTATTATTAATATATTTTTTTCTCTCTCTATCAACTTCGCACTTCACTACTACACCAAAGGAGTAGCATATTTTTCTCCATTTTATCCTAATGAATAATTTTTATTTTCAAAGGTAACATTTATCTATTTTTATGTCACAGCTAAAATTATGGTCTCGAGTTCTTGACTTCTTCAAGGAGAATTTTCTTTTTTGAAAAGTTTACGATCGAAGGAGTATTTTCTTTTCTTTTTTTTTTTCTTTTTTTTGTTGAAAAGTTTACAATCTACATCACAAATAATCCGAATAAATTATATAACAATTTTCCTTTTTATTTAACAACTAAAATTATAGTTTTGACTTCTTCAAAAAGATTTAATTTACTTGTGTTGAAAAGTTTAGAATTTACTATAAAAAAAAAAAAAAACTAAAATACATCATAAAAGTAAAATTTGAAAGACCAACCACGTGTTCTTAGTTTAATGCGTCTATTATGAAAAAAAAAATATATGCATTGTAATTCTTTATTTACAATGTTTTATGAGTTTTTTTTTTAATGAGAGGAATCGAACTTCAAACATCGAAGTTGATAGTAGAAGTTTATATCAGTAGACCTATATTTATATTTGCAACAAATTTTTTTACGAATTAATGTATTAATTTAAACTTCAAATATTATTTTTATTCATAAGAAAGATGCATATTCTCAATCAATTTTAATACAACAACTAACAAAAATTAACAACACTAGTTTATAATAATTACAGAAATAGAATCCAACCTTATTTTAATACAAGTATGAGATACAAAAATTTAAAGTTCCGACTTTAAAAGAAAAATATAATTCCCTTAGGTTTAACTAGAAACTAAGCAAAAACTACAAGTATTAGATTGGAAATTCATAAAAACTAAATTTGTAATTTACCTCTAAACTGAATTTAACCTTAATTATAATATTTCTACAATTTTCCATGATCCATTGGGCTTTTGGTAATTTCGTAGGCGAATATGGCCAGCGTGTCATTGTATAATGAAAAAGTCAAAAAAGTCTATCCGTTTCACCTTCTCGTCGTCTTCCTCCGGCTGCGGCGGGTGTTTATTCTTCATATATCTTCTCTTTTTCATTATTCCACTTTGGGTTTCTCGTGTTTTTCCTCTCTCTTTCCTCTTTTCGATTCTCTACTGGAAACCGAGCTCCCCCTCTTCTCAGATTCATCTTGTTGACTTCCCCCAAAACCCCATCTCCGTTCATCCATACCTGACTGATTCTTTGATTTTCCAATACTCGATTCAACCCCCTCCGGTTTGTAGTTCCAGTTTCAATTCCCCGTTTCGGACGCCGAGTCTCTGCTTTCCGAAGAAGATATGGTGTTAATCCTTCTCTAGGCTGTTGTGATTCTTCCTCCCTCATCTCTGCAGCCAACCTGCTTCAAATCCTAATCCTACTACTCAAATTTGCAGTCATGGCTATTCGTGTTACTCTCTCCTACTCTGGCTATGTCGCCCAAAACCTAGCCTCCTCCACCGGCCTTCGGGCCGGTAACTGCCGCGTCTTTCAGGAGTTTTGGGTCCGATCTTGTGTTTTTGGATCGACCCATAATCCGGAGCTCAAATCTGCTGGAAGCGCGCGCAATTATCGGTCCGATAGCCGGCGGTTCAAGCCGGGTGGCTCTATTGAGAAGCCAACTTCTATGTACAGCACTCTCGCCGGAGAAAGGGTTGGGGAAAGCCCTAAAAACCCCATGGTTTTGGGTTTGATGTCGATGTTAAAATCGATGGCTGATTCTTCTGCGATCAGTACGGGGACTTTTGGGGTTTCTTCGTTTAAAGCCACTTCGATTATACCCTTTTTACAAGGATCGAAGTGGCTTCCGGGTTATGATATACGATCTCATGTAAGCGACGATGTGGATAAAGGCGGAACAACGGTTTGTTATGATTATAATGAAAGTGGGAGTAATCAGTTTTATGAGAATGATTTTGAGAAGAGCAGCTGGGTTTCGCGCTTGTTGAGTACTTATTCCGAGGACGCAAAGGCCCTCTTTACGGCTTTGACTGTTAGTGTGCTCTTTAAATCTTTCTTGGCGGAGCCGAAATCGATTCCTTCTTCTTCCATGTGTCCAACTCTGGAAGTAGGGGATCGTATTTTAGCAGAAAAGGTGATCTTAGTTTATTGAGTTGAAAATTTCTGGATTGAATTATTGATATCTCCTAATATGTTGACTGTATTATTAGTGGGCAGTTTCAAATTTTGCGTTCAAACAATGATATACGATACTTTCAAATAACTTTTGATGAACAGTAATTTGTGATCTAATATTACTAAGATCTGGATTATATTCTTCTTTTATGAATATGATTACCTTAATTATACCTTTGAACGTAACGGCACATTAATTTACCTTAATTAAACTTATGATTCTCCTAACAATCTTAAGACAAAAAATTGTTTATTTCTTGTTTCAGTTTTCAAGGTCGTGGAAGTTGCCTTACCCTGTTCCTAAACTGATCTCTATTGCTTTTCCTCCTTATACTAGGTTTCATACTTTTTCAGGAAACCTGAAGTTTCAGATATAGTGATCTTCAAGGCTCCTCAAATCTTGCAGGTATTACTTTAATTAATGAGGTAATTCTGAGGAAATTGTCCTGTTTAGTAATGCTGGATGCTGATATTTTCTTGCACCTTTTTCGCACCTCATTTAGGAATTTGGAGTTAGTTCAAATGAGGTGTTTATTAAGAGAGTTGTGGCTACATCTGGGGACGTGGTTGCAGTAAGTGTTCTTCAAAATTTGAACTTATCATTTCTTTATTATGCTATAATTCCATGCTTTGTTCGTAATCCAAAACAACAACATAATAATAATAATAAATAAATAAATAAACAAAAAAAATCTATTATTTGTTCTCTAATTCATATTGGTACGCAAATAAGTAATAACTTGTTAGCCTGAATTTTCAAGCAACATCAGAGACTATAAATCTACTATATTATGGAGAATCGGAGACAAGCAAAGGATTTTAAAATAGCTAGCACTAGCATTATGGGGTGGAATATGGATATAGGATATTAAGTGACATGAAGATTCTGGAGCCATTTGTCACTTAGTTGTTCTTACAATTATTTTGCTTGAGAACCTGGGGACAAATCCTTATTGCTAGATTTTTTTATTTATACAGCTTATAGATTTAGACGCTTCTTGATTAAGTTCACGGGTTACAACAGCTCCTTTGGATTTTGAAAATTTAGCTTTAAGGATTCGTGCCCATGTAGATTTGGCACAGTGATTTTCATTTATACAAAAGATCCTTATTTTATCATATGGCACAGTGAGTATCTGAGCCATGCCCAACTTATGGATTCGATCAGTGCCATATGAACCTACCATGAGTATCTGTGCCAATTTAGACACGACCAAGTTCACGGGACAAATGTACTGCATATAGTTGCAATAGAAACTAATAGGATATTGAATCTTAGATAGCTGGCTATCATAGTTTGAATCTATTTACCTTTTTTTTTTCATTGACCCAGGTGACCACTTGTCAGTCCATGGTGGTTTGGATATAGGTATTAAATAAAGTCCCTCTTCCAACTTAACTTTGATGGTTTTTCCCCTTCCTTTTTTCCTCCTAATTATACACCTTGAAATCAGATATTTCTATGCTTTGTAACTAATTATTGGTTGTAGGGCATATCTTCAGTGCTGGAGATAAATAGGGAACCAAATATAGTTACAATATGAGATAGTCGTGCAGCACCAACCATTAGTGAAAAATAGGACTCTCTAACAGTTGGTAGTTGCTCAACACTAAATATTTTGATCGAGTATCCCTTAAGCATTTGAGATTTGACCTATAGTCATCTCGTTTTTAACTTCTGACCAGAATTTGTGTTGTTCTTTTTGCTTTGACGTTAATTACTTGAGGCATTTGAATGTCATATTGTAGGTTCAAAAAGGGAAATTGGTCGTAAATGGTGTAGTTCAAGATGAGGACTTTGTCTTAGAGCCAATTGCTTATGAGATGGAACCATTGGTAATTGTCTTTCCCTTTTAACCATTGGTAATCCTGAATTCTGTTCAAAGGATAGACAGTTTGCTCAATCCAGTTATCTTGTTTTCTTCTACAGCTTGTGCCTGAAGGTTATGTGTATGTAATGGGGGACAACCGTAACAATAGTTGTGATTCTCATGACTGGTAAGTTCACCATCTCAGCTTTCATGTTGTATAATGTGAGAGTACTATTATGGGATATAGAAGGAATATTAGTTTAATACAGATATAGTGGTACTTAGCTGGGGGGACTTGAGGGAGTTTGAGATCTTAGAAGGGGGATCATTTTAGTGACGATTGTCTATAGTTGGACTTTGGGAGAGAAATAGCTCTCTCCATAGGCCATTGTTATATTGTGATTTCTTTTGATAATGCAATATATGACCATCTTGCGGTTTCTGTGTGTTTTCTGTGTTTGGATGCCTAACATCTAATTTGGAACTTGTATCAACTTTTGGCACATACACGTTTTATGTTATACTATACATGTTGTAACGCTTTCATGAGTAGATGAGCATCGGCTGCATCCATGATGTTTTTTTTCCCTTTTTTTAAAGAGAATATTGACGATGATAGCCACCAATCTTTCTGATACTATGGTATATCTGACTCTATTTTTCTTCTTCTCCAGGGGTCCACTCCCAATAGAAAATATTGTAGGTAGATCATTATTGAAGTATTGGCCTCCCTCCAAGGGATCCGGTATGGTAGATGAACCACGTGCAGGGAAGATTAATCTGGGGATTTCCTGATACAGTGTCCTTGGTATTACCCTACCCTGTCACACCTTCACAGGGATGAAATTGCCCCTTTTCGGTACCGACCGTCGCAATATCTTTGCATATAAAACTTGGATTGGACTTCATGTCCAAGTGGTGTGTATTAATGAAAGTAACTCCTGTACCTCGTGATGTCATATCCTATGCTATTCTTCATCCAAGATGGGATAGAAGAAAAAAAAAATGGAAAAAAAAGAATCGAAAATGAGAAGAAAAGGAAGGAAAAAGTAGAGGGGAACTGATCTTTTCGCCCCCAACCAATTCCGGAACCAAAATTCTCAAGTATTTGAAGGGTTTACGTGATCCTGCCTTCGAGGGAATGTTGAGAAGGCTAGGGATGAGCATCATTCACCTTTAGCTCGCTCTATTGTTTTGGCTGTGCACATATATGGCCGAGATGAAAAGACCCGCGCAGCAAATGTATCTTAGTATAGTAATGAACAAATTTCATGGTGTGCCTATTTTCTGTGTGTTTTGTGCTGTGGCTTCTCAGCTTTAGTCATCCTCCATCTCTCCATATTCTCACTTTCCTGTAATTTTAGAGAAGAAGATGGAATCTGTGTATTTGAATTCAGATATTTCAGACAATTGGTATTTTCTGTTCCTTTAGACTTTGTGATTGGTGAATGGTAGCAGTAGCAGAGCAGAATTAGTTGATTTTTTATCATTTTGACTTATTCTTTTTTATAAAGAATATCATTCCAGTTCACACCATGAGAAGGAACATATTACAAGGATTTATAAAACAATTTACCAGGAAATATTAGATTTAGACCTCAACAGCAACCAAACATTTTCCTATATCTCCCTTGCTATGTCAACCTTTTCTTCCATAGCATCGTTTCAAAGGACCTCAACATTCTTATACCTATACCAAGAAGCACAAACCAAATAAAACCCAAAATTCAGCACGCTCAACACTGACAGTAACCAGTAGAAATAGTTCAAGTTATCTCTGTTGAGATTGTTGCTTGCCAGCCATCCTCCGCTCGCCTTGTTCACCACCTCCACCACTACCGTACTTGTGAAGTACCCAAACGCAATCGAACACCAAGCGATGGCTGTGCTCAATGACTTCATCCCTGCTGAGCTTTCTGCATAAAAGAATTCCAGCAGTCCTACAAGAGTGAATATATCGCCCATTCCAAATATGCAAAACTGAAATCCCAACCAGAAAACGCTCATCGGCAAAGGCTCCACACTATCCACCATATTGTGTTTGATTGCAACATTTTTGCGGCGAGTCTCCACGACCCCTGCAATGGCCATTGATGCAGCAGTGAGTACCAGTCCAATGCCAATCCTCTGGAGGTGCCGAATTCCTGTGGGAATCCCGGTAATTTTACGAGCAAGAGGAACGAAAATACGCTCATAAAAGGGGATAAAGAAGAACATGAAAAGCAAGGGAATGACGGGGACAGAGGGGCCTGGAATTTTGAATCCCAGGAAATGGCAATCCATGGTTATGCTTTGTTGAATGGAGAATGTTTGGAGTTGAGCCATGCAGGTGGCCATGAAGATGGTGCTTAGTATAATTGGGAGCATTCTGATTAGAATCTTTGTTTCTTCAACCTGTGTCACTGTGCAGAGTCTCCATGGTCCTAGCTGATTTGCTGACATTGATGCACTTGTATCATTCCTTATAATGGCTGCTCTGTCTAAGAATCTACAGAATTTCAAAATTTTCATGCCTTCAACCAACCAATTGAATTCCAAAGCTTAGGTTGTTTTTTGATCATTAAAAGGTATATATCATACCTGAATTGATCAGTTTTCTCGAGGATTTCATATGGGATTGCAGCTTCTTTGTCACGAATCTCATGTAGTTCATTAACATTCTCTGGAAGTGGAAGTTTCCTGTTTCGGATTGAAGCTACAAAGACCTATACTTCGAGAATAAAATGGATTGAACAACCGTTCGTTGCATCATGATTGATGAATTCAAGGAGACTACTTATGAGGAAAAAACACGGTGAAACGTTTTTTTTAATCCGTCCAATGTGGGTTTGAAAATCTAGGTGTTCTCAATAACCACTTGATACAAATTTAAAAATATTTTGCAGTAAAATTTTTAACCACATTGTAGCATGTTGCCTCATCGAATAATTTTTCAAAGAAAAAAAATATAATCATAGCGATGCTCTTTATTTTTGAGTTTTTAGTTTTGTTGGTCACTAGGTTTTTAAATGTTACATTTTTACTTTAGAGTTTTGAGTTTAATTTTCTCATTTGGTCTCTATGTTTTAGTATTTTATATTCTTATCCAATGAATTTTAGCAACCTACTTTTGGTCTCATGGCGTTAATTTTCAGTTAATCTATTTAAAGAATTATGATGTAAAAATTTATAATTATTTTTAATAGTGATGAAAATTAAAGAAAACTAATTCAATTCTTTTAATTTAATCATTAGACGTTAACAAGGACAAAAATGAGTATTTAGAGAAAAATCAAGGGTAAATATGTAAATCTAAAAACTTAAGGACCCAATAGAAATAAAACTTCAAAATGCGAGGGTAAAAATGTAATTTTTAAATTTATAGACTAAATGAAAATTAAATTCAAAACTCAAAGGTCAAAATGTGATATTTTGAAATCTAGCATCAAATGGAAAACAAAACTCTAAAACTAAGGGTAAAATGTAATATTTTGAAAGAAAATACTTGGCTGCCGTACAACTTTGCTACGCCCAATTAAAAATTGACATATGTCAATTAAAAAATGATTAAAAAATATATTTTTTGTGGATAGAGGAAAGGGAGTATAAAACTTAGGTACAACTTATGTTGCACCTAAGTATTGCTTAATTTTGAATCTTAAGGACAAAATAAAAATTAAACCCAAAATCAAGGGTCAAAGTATAACATTTTGAACCTAGTAACCAAATGAAAACAAGGCTCTAAACCTAGGACTAAAATTATATATTTTCTACTTTTTTTTTTAGTAATATTCACTCATCTTCAAATGAAAAATTATTCAACAAGGTCACTACAATATGAGTAACTATCGCGAGAAAAAAATTATCTTAAATTTATATCTCATATGATTATTAAACAACGTGCAGATTTTGAATTGTTGGTGTGCTTTAGAAAAGCGATATTGGAAAATCGAAATGGAGGAAAGTAAAGAAGATAAAAGATATTTGTATACCTGAAGAAGTCTGAGAACGGGGCTTCCAATAGGCACATTATTGCGATAAAACGACTTGCCTGCAAGCACAACAACAATGGCAGCAAGAAGTGCAATGCTACAAACCACAAACGCCAAGTCCCAACCCACCGCTGTGTTTATCCACGCTATCAATGTCACTCCCACCATCGATCCTATCGTCAGACTGAACAGGAACCAGTTGAAAAAGCTCGACAGCTTCGCCGCCTCCACTGGATCTCTGTCGTCGAATTGATCCGCCCCCAATGCTGGCAGCGCCACTTTCACGCCACTCGCTCCCAGCGCTATCAGGTATATTCCCACGTAAAGAATCGCCTCCTGACCCCTGTCCGCCGCCTCGCACTTGCTGCCCGCCGCCGCTCCTTTGCACGGTGCCGGCCTTAGGTGCGGGAAATGTGCCTGGGCTGTTAGCAGACAATATCCCTACCGAAAAAGACGAGATAATAATTATTTGAGAAATTTTCATAAAATAAATGTCAAACTATTTATAGAAAAACTATATATATATATTTTTTATAAACTTGTATCATTTCTATTACATATATACTGTGATAGACTTTTATCCGTGTCAATAATAACTATTTAAAATTTTTGTTATTTTGTATAAATAGTTTTGTTTATTTTTATATTTTTAAAAATTCTCCTAATTATTTTAGTAATTATTATTATTTTTTCAACACAAATTTTTATGCTATAAATTTATTTATTCTCTTTATTCACACTATAAATTTATGGGGTCTTTTCACAAATAGAAAAAAAAAAACAAAACTAATTACATATATAGAAAAAAAAGTGGAAAATATAAAAGCATGAGGTGCACTTTTTTCTATATGTGTAATTAGTTTTGTTTTTTTTTCTATACACAATAATTTCCCTAAATTTTATCTTTATAAGTATTTATGAACTACACATTAATTTTAACGAATCCTACCTTATTTTTAAAAGTCCATTAATGTGACAAATAGTATGAAAAATTGTGCATATTATCATAAAAAAAACATAGGAAACTTTCCCCTATTTAAGACACTTTTAACTTTGCTATAAAAAAAAATTGACTCCACATGTACTAATCTTATCCATCAATTCAATTTAAGTCATGTTGAACAAATACGACATTTAATATTATTTATATGTTAATTAAACTATGGTCATTTTGACGAATTATCCCACATTGAAAAGAAGGAAGGAACATCATAATTTTAATAAGATAGAGATGCTACTCATCTCATGTATTATTGATTAATTCGAAATAGAATATCTAATATGATATTAGAGTCCATCAAATTCAAATGGGTATTTTAAATTCTAAGAATTTGCATTACTGATGTTGTGTGTAAGAAATGAAGGGTAGAGAGAGAAAGAAAGTGGTGAGAGCAACCATGAACTCAAAGGAAGCGAAGAGGACGCAAGTCTTGAATCTTGAGAGATAAGTTTCGGAGACGAAACCGCCGACGAGTGTGAGAAGAAACGTGGTTCCCATGAAATTGGTGAGAGTGGTCACCGATTTTGTCAAGCTGAAGTTCATATATCCACTGAAATACGTCACAAGGCTCAGCGCCATCGACACAAATGCCATATTTTCAAGCCCTTCACTCACTGCCATATTGCAATAATTATATAAATATAATCCCCAAATTATAATGAAAAATCAATATCCTATAAACGTTTACTTATATAAAAATCATATTACTACCATAAACAAATATAGCAGCTTTGTTTCCTCCTCGTTTTGCTTCATTTCCCTGTGTGGAAGTAAAATTAATGGATATATATATGTAGAAGAACTCAAAAATAGGTGAAAGATAAAATTACCATTAGTATTGTTGTTGATGATGGGGAAGAAATTAAAAATTGGGAGAAAAGAGGGGTTTTGGTTTGATTTTATTTCTCCCTCTCTCCGATCTTGCGGCTGGGTTGGTTGATGAAATGGGTTACGACTTTATGGTGTTTTTGGAAGATGAGATTCCACCAAAAATTAATAATAATAATAATAATGGAATAATTGGAATCTGAATGATATAATTTAATTATTGCCTTGCATTTTGATGCAGATGTTTTGACTTAAAATTATCATCGGAGCCATAAAAGCTGGAACATGTCCAATATTATTGGGATACCTACTTTGCTTTGCATGTATTTGATGTTCCAACATCACATATAATATAAAGAAAATTAACACGATTGATTCAATTGCATCTATCTCCATACTTTTCATTGCTTTTATTCACAAAAGAAAATTAAAAAAAATTATGCCACGTGACACAATTTCGTTGGATGTTGGCTAGATTGGCTGCATCCAAGTTTTTTCCTTATACTAATATCTAACTTTTATATTTCTTTTTCTTTATAAAAATATAAAAGATTACAATATATTTTTTTTAGTTCAAGGTTATTACAATGTTGGGTGATACTTAAATAATATATTCGACTTTTATATATATATATATATATATATATATATATATATATATATATATATATATATATATCGAGGAGGAGTGGTCAAAATTATGGTTTCAACCCATTTTTTATGGTATCCCAATTTTATTTTATTGGACCGAATATCCGTTTGGACTTTATGGACTCTAAATACCATATCAAATAATATGTGATTCCATTTCAAAATCAATTAGCTATGAGAGGAGTAGCCCAACTATCTTATTAAGAATGTTAGGTCCCTTAATTTTTTCAACGTGTAATCCTCAACAAAATTCATTCTCTTGAGTGCGAACTCTCATAGACAATTTTTCTTTATCACTATTTTATTTTTACCTATCCTACCTATAGTTAAAAAGGTACAAAACCATGTTTAAAAGCATTCATAAGGTTGAAAGTCATCTTTAGGAGACATTATCATCTCTACCTCAATTTAGTTTTTTGTTCTCTCTTTTATGGATTATTCCCCATTTAGTATTGTGGTAAATTGCAAGGCCTTTCTCATAGCTCTCCTTTTGTTGTATATATGTTCACATATACTTAGTATAATAAAGTTGTATCTTGTACCAAAAAGCAAAACCACAATTAAAAAACCAAAAAAAAAAAAAAAAAAAAAAAATCCTCATTGAAGTTGATTAGTTTTATTATTCAAATAAATCAATAAAAGACCGTACTTCCTCTCCAATAAGTCAGGTGCATTATTGACAATAACCATCTTAAACAAATATTATTAGTTAGCTAGTTGCAAAGAGTTGACCTACTTAGCTTTAATAACTATGTTCATTAGCCAATGATTTTTTATGACTTTCACTAATCCATTACCGTCCATGTACCCAAAAGCTCACCCTAAGCTGTTGCAAATTATTATTATTCTATTATAAGTTTATGCTTTTTTTTTCCCCTCGTTCCTAGGAACATGTGACAGAGTTTTTAGCATATTCTAATAAATGATTAGGGATACATGATCCACTCTCCATGCTATTATTTATTTAGAAAAAAAAAACTCTAATAAAGTTGACAATTTGCAAAGAGATGTTCAGGCCTTTTAATTTGTTGGAATCTTGAACGTTTAAGAATGAATATCCTTTTTAAAAAAATAAATAAATTTGTTGATCAATGTTTAAGAAAGAAAGTGGTAAACACAATTGTAAACAACAAGCAAATTCTTAGCTTTCGAAACAAAGGAAAACCCTTCTACCTCTAATCCAATTTTCCTTATTAAAATACTGCACAATATCACCAATCGTATTGGTAAGTCTAATTTATACTCAATATTTATCTTTAAGATAAAAGGATGTCTTCAATTGGTATATGATATCCAACACTTTAGACTATTTAAAGTTTGCACCTTTTTTCCCCCCTCTTTTTTTTGACGATGCCTTGATCTATTTTTATGTTAACATGATATTGTTTATACTCAATAACTTCATATGCTTAATTTTCAACTTTGTCATAATCCAAAAACTATCTCATGTTAAACGGCATGTTATCTCTTCGTATCATTATTGGGGAAAAAAATCTAACGTAAAATCATGCTCGCTATGTATTTTTATTTTGGAGGAGAAGAAATCAATTTTGACCTTAAAATTTGTTAAGTTGTATCAATTTTAGGAGGTGTTTGGTCCATTGATTTCATAAATCGGAGTTTAAATAACTAATTCCATCAACTTCAACAGTGTTTTACTGTTGAAGTTTCTACATTTATCGAGGAACTCCATTTTCATTTTTTTCTCGCTTCCTCCCTGTAATGTTTGCTAACTATAGACTAAACAAATCTGCACCCCAAACACAAACTTTTTAACTCCAACATATATTAATTTTCTATTTCAAAACTCAACTCTAACTCTAATCTTTTAATTTTATCAAATTGCAATTCAAACTTTTAAAACATGTTAGCTTTAATAATCATGTAAAAAATAATTTTGAGAAGATAAAATAATTGCACAATTATCTTGAGTTTTAGCTATAAAAAGAAAAAAGAACTTCGCCCCATAAAGAGGTGGCAAGAACTGTGGCTTGAGTTTGACATTTATTTGGGCTATTATTATGGGCCGTCTTTAACCCAACTAAACGAAAAAGGAATTTTGTCAATATTACAGAAAAATTAATAAGGCTAACTACAAATAAATAGACCTAATATTGAGCCTATATTTCAAAAAATGACCTAATATAGAGCCTATATTTCAAAAAATATCAAAACTTTGATAAGACAAACAATGCATGTCATTTATTTATTTAAGGGTCGAAATCTAAATGTCCTACAACGGAATTACCCCACTTTAAATTTAAATTGAAATCCATCGTGTTATTATTTTTCAAAATAAAATTACTTAATCTATTTTTAGGGCAAAATACACTTTTGGTCCATGAAGTTTGGAGTTAGTGTCTATTTGGTCCATGAGGTTTCAAAAGCTACATTTTAGACTCTGAGGTTTGAAAAATAATTCTAAATGGTCCCTAAAGTTAGTTTGACCGTTAGTTGACTAACGAAAATTTGATGTGGCATGTTGAAGTGACAAATTCTAAATAAGGTGAGCAACTTTTCTAAATTTATATTATTTTCTAGATTACAAAATCTCTTTTTAATTATTTTTTTAGTTTTTTATTCTTTTCTTTCCCCTCTATTTCTCTTCTTCTCCAATCTCTTGGCTTTCTCATCTTGTCTGATGCATCCATCTCCCTTTCCTCCTTTTCTCTCTCTCTCTCTCTCTTTTTTAATCCTAAATTTCCTTCCAACCATCCAACCAAATTCCCCCAATTGCCCCTAATCTCCACCTTCGCTACCATTAATGGCATTTCTTAAAACTCCTGCACTTCAAATTCTCAAATTGAGTTTATTGTGCTAAATTTTGTGAGCCCATTTTGATTTTTTTGTTCATGCCTAACCTCCATTAGTAAAGCTTCAATCAAATTTGAAAGTCTCTCTCAAGTGCCCTTGTCAGCAATAATATATGTTAGCATTTGTGTGAAAAAACTATTTAACTCAAAAGAAAATTGCATAACTATAAGAGGTTAATTAATGTGTTAAATTTATATGGTCTTGGAATGGTAGAATTTCTTTCTTATATATTTGTTCTATAGTTTTGTCTGTTGAATGGTCAAAATAAGTTCAAGAATATCATCAAGCAATTGCCTCTATTGAAAATGTTTAAATATTATATATTGGAGTTTTGATTTCTATTGGAACAGCTACAACCTAACCGTGGCGTTACTGCAAGCATCGGACTGTGACTGTGAACAGTGGAGTGGTGATGGCGACAGTAAATCTTGCTGGAGAAGAACAGAGAAAAAAAGTGGAAAAAAAACTACGGAAGAAATGGGAAGAGATGTTGAAAAGAAGATGAGGGATGTGAGAGAAGGAATGGAAAAGTTTTAAAAAAAATATTTAAAAGGCATGTAATCTAACAAATGACATAAATTTAGTAAAAAAATTACACCTCACTTAAAATTTGTCATCTCAACATGCCACATCAAATTTCCGTTAGTCAACTGACGGTCAAACTAACGTTAGGGACCATTTAGAACTATTTTTGAAACCTCGGAGTTTAAAATGTAGATTTTGAAACCTCAGGGACCAAATAGACATTAACCCCAAACTTCAGGGACCAAAAATGTATTTTGCCCTATTTTTTACTAAGAAAAAATGTGAATATTTCAATTTATTTTTTAATTAAGTGCTTAATAGAAGATCTGGTTGTCTTGAATCCTTTTAGTTTAATGGGTGAATGGTGAAAGATATTTAGACGTTTACTCCTCTCACTTATGAGTAAATTTATTAGAAGATACACCAATAAGTGAAAATTAATCTTCATTAAAAAAATAACATTACAATTATTTAAATATAAGATCTTTCACTTCAATCTTATGTGAAAGCATCAATCAATCCAAAAGTTACTTAATATTAATAATATAATGTATACCATTTCAATCTTTCTTTTTGGCTAATATATTCATGATATTTGTTTGATGATATTTGTTTTTCTCATGTGAGTAGAAATTGTAATTTGGTCGCTACTTGTATTGCAAAAGAAGCTAGAGATAATTTTCTGTCTGGAATTTGGAAGTCAAATTTTTCGTCTTCGATTCTTGTGGCTTAATAATAATTATGTTTTTAAAAAAAGACATATTTTATACAAAATTAAAACCATGTGAATATATTAGATATAAAATCGAGAATTTGAAGACCTATTATACACTTTTTAAACTTCATTAACCATATATAGATACAAATCTAAATGTGCAACAGCTAGACATCTAAACTTATACGAACTTGTGCCCCACATAAAGTTTTGGATCTGTCACGAGTTCTTGTGTGGTGTGTGTGAGTTCAGTGGAAGAAAAAATCATTAGGTGCAATTTCTAGGTGTGGCTAATGAATATTTTTTTTGTACATTGTTTTATAATTTTTTTTATTACATAGTGCACCTATATAAAATTATCTATTTCTAATTATAGGTACTACAAAAAAATGTTTTTAAAGACTTAAAAGGCCAATCAAATAGGTGATAATTTATACACTCATCTTTATTATCTCCTTTGATTTCTGTGGTGCTCATAGTTGGAACTTAAGGAAAATTGGTTACACTTGCAAGAATAATAAATATATATATATATTCCTTAAAAACAAAAATTCCCATACAAAAGATTCACTTTCCATTTATTTCGAAGCTTTCTTATTCCCCAAGTATCCAAATAAAAAAAGGTTAATTTTTTTTCTTCCTTTCCAATAGAAATTCTAAACAAGAGATTCGCTTTCCATTTATTTCGAAGCTTTCTTATGCCCCAAGTATCCAAACAAAAACAATTTTACTTTGCATATAATCCCACATAAAAGGATGCCTCATCATCAATATCAAAATTCTAACCTCACATTCAAATCATAAAAACACAGTATGCCATTCTCTAATCTCTCATCACTCTCTCTGGCCTATCGATCCTTAGTCAGCCGCCGCCTGCCGGCACCCACCGGCATCTTCTCCGTCGTGAAATATGCTTCTTCTTTTCACCCGCTGCCGCCAACGGCTTCCATCGCACCTCGACGTATCTGTTATTTTTCCAAGTTTCTACGCCAACGGTTTGCTCTTCCTCACTCCCTCTCTTAAATTTTGTTTCTCTTTCTTCTACCGCCTTTGTTTTTTTTGCACAATGCATATTCTTCCATTTTTTCTTACGTTTTATTTGTTATTTTTTTAAATAAATAATTAAAAAAAAAAGGAACGATTGGATACAAAAGTTTTGAGTGTTGTTAGTTTGTGGTGTGGGTTTATGATAGGGATCGGATCGGACTCTTCATGAATGGAAAGCTTCTAATGGAAAACAAATCATGACATCACAATCCGACGTGGCTTTGAGCATTGCAAAGCAGCTTATCGAAGACGAAGGAAAAGAGTCGAACGTTGTGTTTTCGCCATTGTCAATCCAAGTTTTGCTTGGCCTTGTTGCTTCCGGGTCTAATGGCCTCACTCTCGATCAGCTTCTATCCTTCCTGAAATCAAACTCAATTGAGCAACTCAATCAATTTGGTTCAATAATGACATCAAATGTCTTGGCCAATGCCTCTCTCTTCGGTGGACCTAAACTCTCATTTGCCAATGGAATTTGGGTCAACCAATTACACTCTCTCAAGCCTTCTTTCAAACACATTGTCGACACTTATTATAAAGCCACACTCCGTCAAGCCGATTTTCAGAATAAGGTGCCTTCCGTACTCCATCTAATAACTACTCTGTTTTTGGTTTCTATTTTGTTGACTTTATTTTTAAAAATTCAAAAAGAAAATATAGATAGATTATCCATGCTTTCTTTACTTAACACATACCCTGTTCAACCCAGCCCAGCCCCTGTTTATTATTTGTATAATTAATTTAGCTTAATGATGAGTTGTAATTGATTGAATTGAAAGGATGAAGAAGTGATTACAGAGGTGAATACATGGGTTAAAAATTATACTAAAGGACTCATCCCCAATATTCTTTCCCCTGGATCGGTTGATAGTCTTACTGAGCTCATTCTTGCAAATGCCCTCTACTTCAAAGGGGACTGGAAAAATGAATTTGTTGCTTCAGAAACAAACAAGGATAAATTCTACCTTGTTGATGGGAGTTCCATTAAAACCCCTTTTATGAGCAGCGGAAAGAAGCAATATATAGCTGCATATGACGGGTTTAAGGTTCTTTCAATGCCATATAGACAAGGCCGATACGACGAACGCCATTTCTCCATGTGCATCTTTCTCCCAGATGCCAAGGATGGATTGGCATCTTTGATTGAAAAATTAGAGTGTGAGTCCGGGTTCATCGACCGCCACATTCCGCAGCAACAAGTTAAAGTGGGTGAATTCAAGATTCCCAAATTTAAATTTTGTTTTGGGGTTGAAGTCTCAAAAGTGTTGAAGAAGTTGGGATTGGTTTTGCCTTTCCAGTCAGGGGGATTGTTAGAAATGGTGGATTCACCAATGAATGAACATGCTTTTATTTCAAAAATATTTCACAAGGCATTCATTGAGGTGAATGAAAAGGGCACAGAAGCTGCAGCTGCTACGGCGTTCGGTCTAGTCGGTTGTGGTCCAAGGATGCCTCGTTTAGAAATAATAGACTTCGTCGCTGACCATCCGTTTGTGTTCGCAATTAGAGAAGATGTGACAGGAACTTTACTTTTTGTTGGGAAATTGCTAAATCCCACTGTTCAACGAATAAAACATTAGACAAGTGCGACAAATGTTGCGGTGAATTATTTATTTGGCAACCCAACTGCAGAGGAGTCTTAGAGCCACCACGCATCACTTTATGTATTGACTTATGACTTTATTGTATAATGTATATCAATCTATTTAGTTTCTATTATATTATAAAAATATATATATAACAAATTTTAGAGTATATAGGCTAAAAATTATTAGATTATTGAAAATTTATGACTAAATAGTCATGAATTAGATAATTTTATAGTTTGATATTTTTTCTATTTATAATTTTACATGGTAGTATTTTTTTTTTTTTGTTGTTGGGATGAGGTTAATTTTCTTTATAAATTTTAACAAACTACGCAGAATTGATTGCAATGATTCACAAACTACAAAATTTTAAGAAATGAAATTTTAGAGATGTAATTACATGTTATAATAAACCCTATAGCTGAAATCTGGTTTGTTCACCCAATTCTATTCTTAAAACTATGTGGGTGGTGAGTAGTGAGGAACTTAACATATTAACGAAATTTGAAATCCGAATTTGAAGTCTGGAAGAAAGGTGTTCCCACGGCATGACGCAATAATGATTTCTTAAGAAACGACAGCGTTCGAATGTTTATATATAGTCTTGAATCTGATATTTCAGACTCGTCTGTTCCTCGATCTACAAGCAACTTCATACCCATTTCTGATTTGACTTTTCCTTCCTACTGTTGTGTGACAAATAATGGACATGACACAAGCAATCATAAACCGCGCCGAAGTGGCTTTGGCCTTCACCAAGCGGAAGATTCTCCAAGAAAACGAAGTCGTGAACTCCAACGTGGTGGTGTCGCCCTTGTCCATCCATTTGGTGCTCAGCCTTGTGGTTGCTGGTTCCAGTGGCCCCTTCTTGGATCAGCTTCTGTCCTTCCTTAAATCTAACTCCCTTCACCAACTCAACCAATTTGCTTCTCAAATCGCATCCGTTGTCCTGACCGATGGCTCTCTCAGCGGCGGACCTCGCCTCGCCTTTGCCAATGGACTCTGGGTTGATCAATCACTTTCTCTCGAGCATTCTTTCGAACACCTTGTCCACACTGTTTATAAAGCCAACCTCTGTCATGTCGACTTCAGGACTAAGGTGATTTGATTTACGCTAATAATTCTTTCTTCTTTCTCCCATTTTATTTCGTATTCATATTATTCTATTTAATATAATTTCAGTAAAGTGAACTCCTAATCAACACATTCCTTAAAAATTATTTTGGTTTACAATTTAATTTATATATTTTTTAATTTGGTAACAATTTAGTTTGAAAAATATTATTGAAATTTATTGCAAATTTTTACAAATGTTCAATCATAAACTAATCGGGACTTTTTTCTTTTCTTTTTAAGAGGTACTTCATAATAAAGACTAAATTATTAGGAATTTCAAAATCTAGAGATTAAATTGATACTTATTCAAGTTTAGGGATTAAATTGTTATAAATTTGAGAATATAAAGATTAAATTATTATCAATTAAAGTTTAAAGGACTAAATTTTTACATTTACGAAAACTTAAGAATAAAAAAGGTCTAAATCGATAACAAGTTTCGATGTAAATTGATATTTGAATTTTGTGGGGTTTGGAATAGACTTGTGGAACAAGTTTGAGTGATTGTTATTAAATTTAAAATAGTTTTATATGCTCTTTATTTATTTATTTTACACCATTTGAATTAGTCTATTTTTCACGTTCAACCAGACTAATTTTCTTAATATTAAACTGGATGGATAAAAATATTTTGAAAGTCAAGTCAACGGGTATTGACATTGATAAATGATAATGTGCTTCCATTTAACAAATCCTTCCAGCTTCCGATGGTTGCTATTTAATCCAAGATTAGAGCTTTACCTAGCTACTAATTGGTTTGGTCTTCTTAACTAATTAATAATTAACTGGAGATTAAAACTTACTTTCTCATAAAATACTTCAACTGCCCTATGATCTTTTAGTAAAAACACGCAAACGCTTATGACCCAAATAGTAACTTTTTCTATGTCAAAGTGAACTTAACTAAGTGTGATTGACATATCATTCCATCCTAGAGATGGAAGATTCGATCTCCTATTCCTACAATTAAAAATCTTAAATCTATATGTATTACTTTTTTTTTATATATAAAAATAGAATATAAAATAATATAAACTATATTCATCTTTAAAAAATCAAATTTATTATATAAGTTCAAAATATATTAAATTAATTATAAATCAACGAATAGTCGTAATTATGTAACTTTAAAAGATTTCCAAGTAGAAATCATACCAAACAAACGAAATTATCCAAACATTATGAGATATCGGTATTACAAAATAAATATAAAATGTGGAACATCTACAATTTTAGACATCTAAAAATTTAATAATCTACATTTCTAATAAACAAAGGACCGTTTGTATAAACAAAGATACAATTACTATTCCACATTTTCCTCTAACTCAACAATCATTTGGGTTTCTCTACTACTTTTTGGTATTAATCATGAGCAATACCGTTTTAGGCTGCACTTAAGTTTTTTTCCATTAATTATTTGACAATTTGGTTTTTTTTTTTTTAAAAAAAAAAAGTTATTTGACAAATATTATTCAATATATAAAATGTTAATAATCTTATCTTATTTGATTGGTTGAATAATGAAAAGGCTAATGAAGTGAGTTCAGAAGTGAACTCATGGGCTGAAAAACACACAAATGGACTCATCACAGAGATTCTTCCTCCTGGATAAGTTGATAGTCTCTCCAGACTCATCTTCGCAAATGCACTTTACTTCAATGGCTCTTGGAAACAAAAATTCAAAGCTTCAGAAACACAAAATCACGAACTCTTCCTTCTTGATGGAACCTCAATTGAAGTGCCTTTTATGAGCAGCCAAAAAGAGCATTATTTAGCTGCTTTTGATGGGTTCAAAGTTAGTTCTTGCATTGCCTTACGAACAAAGATTCGACCAACGTCGTCATTTCTCCATGTATTTCTTTCTCCCAGATGCAAAAAAATGGATTGCCATCTTTAATTCAAAAATTAGATTCTCAATCTGGGTTCATTGACAACCACATTCCATACAATAAAATTCAAGTAGGGAAATTCAAAGTCCCAAAATTTAAATTTTCTTTTGGGCTTACAATTTCCAATGTCTTGAAGGGGTTTACCTTTAGCTGGGTTGTTAGAAATGGTGCTCTGAAAGTATAAGTCGAGAGCTTTATGTTTCCTATATATTTCATAATTCATTTGTTGAGGTTAATGAAGAAGGGAAAGAAGCTGCAGCCGTTTCGGCTGTGGTTGTAGAATTGCAGTGTGCGCCTTTGCCTTCCAAAAACATAATGGATTTTGTGGCTGATCATCCATTCTTGTTTGCTATTAGAGAAGACAGGACAGGAACTCTGCTTTTTGTTGGCCAGCTGGTAAACCCTCTTATCCTCTAATAATATCATATAATTAATTAAGTTAACTACTCTTTATTATGAAATGTTAACCTCCTTAATTCATCTCATAAATTTCCCTGCTATGTGTGTGATTTCTTTTAAGAAAAAGTTTTGGAAAATCGCACGAATGGCCTCTTTTGAGAGAGACGAACGAAAAATGGTCCCATGTTTAAAAAAGTTCAAGAAAAGTTCGAGAAATGGCCTTTTGTTGATAGCCACGCGTGAAAATACCGATTTGTCCTCCGATTGGCTTTATAACGCTCGCCCCCACGAAATCTGGCTCATTCCTCTCGCTTCTCGCTCCTTGTTTCTTCATCCTCGCTTCTCCCCTCGATCTTCATCAACACAAAATCAGAGTCTTTTCCCTTTATTTTTTCCTCTCGCTTCTAGCTTCGTGAATCTCGCTCTCGCTCTTGTTCGCTGCTCTCGCTCTTGTACTCGCTTTGTCGATCTCTCGCACGTCAGGAGAAGATCTGGAGAAGAAGGAGGAGAATATCTCGTTGAAAATCAAACATTTAAAAAAGAAAAAAAAATTGCAGAATGAGAAGAAGAAAGAGAAGATCGTCAAAGATTTAAGAAACAAAAAAGGAAAAAAATATAGAAATTAAAGAAAAATGAGGAGAAAATCTAGCAAGAATGAGAAAGATTTAAAAAAAGAAAAAAAAATTTGAGACCGTTGAGAAAAGGAAGAAGGGAGATTTTGGTAATTTCACTTAAGCAAAAGGTCAAGAAACATTTATTTTCAAAACCTAGGTCAATTTTCATTTGGTCCTCTTATTTTAGCCTCTCTATACAATTATTTCAGTTTGTAATAATAATAATAATAAGATACTATTGATCGATGTTCTCTTTAGATTTGAGATTATGTACTAAAAGAATTTATAATTCAATTCTTGATATATATTTTTTACAAATATGTAGGAAGGGGGAATTGAATCTCTAAACAATTTTTTATATTCACTCGGGCATAATAACTCATTTGTTCAACAAATTACAAAATCAATAAAACTGGTAAAATATTTAAAATTTCTATCTCCTCACATGTTGTGGACTAAAAAATAATTCACTATCTTATTAAAAAGTAAATGTTAAATTACAAGTTCAGTCTTCAACTTGAGTCAAATATGTTTTTTTCACCTTAATTTGATGTTTCTTTTTTAAAAAATGATGAATTTAATTGACACAAAATTGAAAAGTTAAAGTTATTCTTGATCTAAAATTCAAATTTACCTTTAATAGATTAATTAATGGTTGAAAATTTGAACAGAAAACTAATATACATAAAATTTTAAATTCGAAAATGTGTTAGATACAAAAAGAACTGTATAGACGCTTTTAGAAGGTCGAAGTTGAGAAGATTCTATACATATAGATATTTGCAAGTAAATTAATTTTTTTTGGTTAAAATTAATGGAAAAATAAATACAAAGTGAACTGAGAGTAAGGTTTAGGTTCAATTATTATTACTGTTTGGGGAGAAATACTTTTTGGTTCTTAAGTTTTGAAAAAGGGTTGCATTTAGTTCTAAGGTTTTAATTGATCAATTTAGTTTAAATTTTTAAAAATAGGTTTAAAAAGTTCTTCTATTAAAAAAAATTTATTAAATTTGAATAAAAAATTGATTAGAGACTAGATGGCAAGATGAGTTGGAAAAAAAATTATTTTTTTAAATATTTCCGTCTTATCTCTTCTTCCTCTCTCCCCCTCTCCGACCTCCTCTTCTCTTTACTCTCTCTCCTCCTTCTCCATTGCTGAATTATCAGACTAAAAAAAAATTGAAAATCAAGTTGAGGTTTCAGGAAACAGCAGTAGCAGGAGTAAGAAAAGAGTCAAAACTCCATAATCAACCTCATATTGGAACGCCCGAGATACACATAACAATGTGTAGTGAAACAGAAAGATATAAAGCAGAGAAAAGTTTGAAAGTCGCAATGAATGTAAGTTGATTCCTAATAAATGCCATTGTAAGAATATGGATAAAAAAATTTATATATCTATCTCTTTTCCTCTTCTCACTACTCTGTTGCCTATCATCTCCATGCACTTTCATCCCCAAAATTTTACACGAAACAGAGACAATTAGAATGAAATGTGAGATTTTGAAACATTCCATCTCCATAATTTAAAATTCCGGATAACAGATTTTGAAAGGCATCCAAGCTTTATTAAAAGAAAATAGAAAAAAAAAAAAAAAAAAAAAAAAAAGTAGAAAACCTCGGAGGCGTCCCCAGTGTTTTCCAGTTTGTTCCAGTCCCACCATTCAAAATTTCTCTTCAATTTTTCTTCCCCCTCACGAGGTACTTCTCTCGTTCCTCTACTAGATTTCTAATTTTAGTATATATAAATATATTTTGTTGTGATTATGAATTTATATTAGTTGCTTCACTGAAATTAGTGCTAGTCCATTGGATCTATGGAGAGAGGAGGACCTAGAGGGGAGAGAGAAAGAAGAGATGAGAGAAATATCAAAAATTAATTTTTTTTTCAAAACCTAACATTTCATAAATTTTTTATTCAAATTTAATAATTTATTTTAATAGAAAGACTTTTTAAATTTATTGTAAAAAATTTAGAGACTAAATTAATCAATTTAAAATATTAAGAACTAAACACATTCATTCATTTTTTTCCTTTTAGAGCTGGTTTAAAATTATTCTTTTTCCAAAAAGAAAAAGGATAAAATGGTATTAAAGAAAAATCTCGAGTGTCACGCAACGATATTCTCCACGCGCAACGCACGTGAGATGCTGGTCAAAAGCCAAGCCAAAAGTCGGTTCCATGCTTTCAATAAATTCTCAACTACTGAAGAACAACTTCAATTCCAAATTCGCGTTTTCGATTCATCCATCTCTAGTCCATTGATTCTCCAGCTGCCGGAAAATGGACATCAGAGAAACAATCAAAAGCCATGGCGACGTCGCCTTAGCCATCACCAAGCACCTTTTCCAAAACGAAGCCAAGGCCTCCAACGTTGTCCTCTCGCCCTTGTCAATCCATGTCCTTCTTAGCCTCATCGCTGCTGGTTCCAAGGGCCCCCCGCTGGATCAACTTCTTTCTTTCCTCAAATCCAACTCCACCGACAACCTCAACTCCTTCGCTTCTCAAATCGTAGCCACGGTCTTCGCCGATGCCTCTCCCAGCGGCGGACCTCGCCTCGCATTTGCCAATGGGGTTTGGGTCGATCAATCACTTCCTCTCAAGTCTTCTTTCAAACAGGTTGTCGACACTCTTTATAAAGCCAAGCTCAGCCAAGTTGATTTCAAGACTAAGGTGATTAATACACTCTTCTTTATTAGCCTATTTGATTTCGTGCTCATATTGGAATTTGAGGGGAAAATTGGTTGCAAGTAAATTGGGAATCATGAAGGGCTACTTTTTCCTATTGAGATTTTATGTTCTCTGTTTCTACTGAATATGCAACCTGACATAGAACATGAGCAATGTTGATGCCATTCTAGTGTATGGAGTGAAGTTATGTGCATCTTTGGTAGTGATTTTAACTGTTAAAATCTCATTTGTTATGTTAAAAATCACTCGAAAATCCACCTTTAATAATTCAAAATTAACTTTATGTTTCATTTTACTATTTTAAATGCAATTTTCATATACACCAGGTTTTAAATCTTTAAAACCATATTTTATAGTGATTTTGAAAATGTTAAAAGTAATTTTAACCATTTAGAATCATTTCTAAATCATCTTTTACATTTCTCACACTTTTACTACAACAATATGGTCTGTTTTTTGAGAATGAAGGACGCCCTCAGTCAAATTTGGTTTCCTCTGCCTCTATTGGATCTTATTTGGCAAGTGTGTGATGACGTTGTTAATCATTTGTTTTGTTGAATTGAAAGGCTGTTGAAGTGACTTCAGAAGTGAATTCATGGGCTGAAAAGCAAACTAATGGACTTATCACAGAGGTTCTTCCCCCTGGATCAGTTGATAGTCTCTCTAAGCTCATCCTTGCTAATGCACTCTACTTCAAAGGGGAATGGGAAGAGAAATTTGATGCTTCAAAAACAGAGAAACAAGATTTCTACCTTCTTGATGGGAGTTCAGTGGATGTGCCCTTTATGACCAGCAAGAATAAACAATATATAGCTGCCTTTGATGGATTTAAAGTTCTTGGCTTGCCATACAAACAAGGATCTGACCCACGTCGTTTTTCTATGTACATCTTTCTCCCAGATTCGAAGGATGGATTGCCATCTTTGATTGAAAAATTAGATTCCCAATCCGGGTTCATCGACCGCCATATTCCATATGAAAAGCTTAAAGTGGGTGAATTCAAAATTCCAAAGTTCAAAATTTCTTTTGGCATCGAAGTTTCCGATGTTTTGAAGGGGTTAGGATTGGTGTTACCTTTCTCTGAAGGAGGTTTGTTAGAAATGGTGGAGTCTCAAATGGCTCAAGGTCTTCATGTTTCAAAAATATTCCATAAGTCATTCATTGAGGTTAACGAAGAAGGCACAGAAGCGGCAGCTGCTTCAGCTGCTGTCATTAGATTTAGGAGTTTGGCTTCTGTAAACATAATCGACTTTGTTGCCAACCGCCCGTTCTTGTATGTGATCAGGGAAGACAAGACAGAATCTTTGCTTTTCATTGGGCAGGTGCTAAACCCTATTCTCCATTGAATTTAAGCAATAGACTGGTGGTGGAGGATCAACCTAAATAACTGCAAAAATCTAGTAACACTTGGACTTTTTGCTGGTAGTTGTTGTAGATATATCAAAGGCATTTTTTAGCATGTCCTTTGAATATTATATGTATTATCTATAACATGTTTGATATGGTGTTCTTAAGTTGTTATTGCTTGTTTTACAAAATTGTAGCATGTTTTCTGTTTGCCGAACTGTGTTTTTGTACTTTCATCCGTTCTTAATGGATTTATATATATATATATATAAAATCAATATTCATTTGATTACTATTTTATTTGTTTTCACTCCATTTCTTTACTGTGTTTTTCATCTTTAATATCAACAAACAACGGAAACAGAAACAAGTTCTTGTGAGAGCTACTTTTTTTCATTTTTTATTAAAAAGTAAATAACAAATCAAATAAATTTATCGGTAAAAATAGTGTTTATATGTTTAAATTTTCCAAATTAGGAAAAAACAATGAAATGGTGTACTCAACCAATGCCTTTCAGCAACTCGTGAAAGTCTTTGAGTTAAAATTTTAAACGTTTTCAATTAAATAATGGTTCAAATATAATTTTTCATGTAAATATGATTGTTGACTACATCAATATCAATAACATGCCCATCTACATTCAATATTTAAAATGTCTGACAAAAATATTAAGATTCTAATTTTACAAAAATTTAAATGAAATATCAATAAAGTATCGATTTCGATAGATATTTTTAAAAAAGTTATTAAAAAATTAGTAAACAAATATTTTATAATTTTTAAATAATCTAACATGTTTATTATTTATATTAGTAACATTTTGTTGATTAATCTACATATGATGAAAATTTTGATTCACCCTTCAGGTCAATATCAAACTCATAAAAACATGAAAATATCGATGAGAATATCGACATGTTGACGAAAATTTAATACTATATCTACAATATGTAATTTCAGTTCTCAGTAATAATATCATGTTAATTGTTCATTATCTTTAACATCGGTTGTTAACATCAATTAATTGAAGTGCAAAGATAAGCTTTTTTTTAATATATATATATATATATATATGTAATAGAAATAACACAAACGTGTAAAAATATTAATACTAGCGGAGAAACCCCAAAATACTATAGATATCGATGTAATTCTAATCATCTGGGAGAAGGTGAATGAAGCATAGGCCAAAGAGCCAAACAGCTGTTATAAATATAAAGATGAGCTGTTATTAATGGAGGAGAGAGCCTCTTTGCTTTATGTTGTATTTCTATCTGCCTCTTCTTTTTCCTCCTGTGATTTCATTTCACACATAATTCAGATAAAGAAATTAAGCTCATTCCAATATCTAATATGGACTATTATGGCACACATGGTTTTGTTGTGAAGTAACTGAAAGTAAAGAGAGAAAAGGCCAACAAATACTCTCTTACATGTACCTTCAATCTACCATTCCATTTGCTTCATAGGTTGGCTTCTCTATGAACATTATACATATATACAAGCTAAATCTCTGCCAACGAAGCTACTCTGTTTCGATTTGCTCCAACGTTCCCCAGTCAACTGTCACAGAGGAATCTGGAAACAGATTTTGTACTTGGATTAAATATATTGTTCAAGCAGAAGAACCAATGTAGAGAGCACAAGATACAGCAGCTGCAAGCAGACTTCTTCAGCCATTTAACCACTTCGACATACTGGAATCAGAGCCAAAGTGATCATCTTGATCTTTTTCTTCCATTTTGGTGTCAAGCAATTCAAGCTGTTTTCTGATCCATGGAGGATCTGTTTCCCGAAGCCACAGGGCCTCACCAGTACTCTTGTGTCTAAAGTCCGGATGTTTTGGATTTGACTTTCGGTTCCTGTTATCCCACCATTCATGTGGACTACTGAAAAACACTTGCCACAGATGCAGGTGTTCCCTGTAATTACCCCTATGAGCATATCCTGCAGTACCGAAAAAAGAAAGAAAAAAAACGAACAATAGTTGATTTACCCAACTTGTTGAGGGAGGAAAAAGAGTCTTGAAAAAGACGACCATTACGTTCACACCAAATGGTCCAAAGGAGAGCATGCATGAGAACCAACCAAACCATCTTTTTAGTACCACCAAAAGGATGACCCACCAAAAAAGATGACATAACATCATAAATGGTATGAGGACAAGTCGGAGACCAACCAAAAGTTTCCAATATTGACGAAGTATAAGGTGAAAAACAAGATAACGATGGAAGGAAAATTAAAGAAAGGTAGATTTGTGAGTGAAAGTAGAGAGAAAGGGTACTAAATAATAATTAATAATAATGACAAATGAGTCTGAGTGTGTTTAAGATTTTAAGTGCTAGAAGAGCAGGTGAGCCCAAGTGTGCCTAAGTGCGCTTGGAGCCTAGGCTCTCGCCTGAGTGTGATTGGAGAGCCTAGATGCGCCTTTCAGAACAGATAGTGGAAGGGAAATACGCTAGGAAGATAAATTGGACAAAATGAATCTATTTAAAGAATAAACTAAAGATTTCAACTGTTCCAACCTTTGGCAGAAAGATCATATGGAATGAAACAATGCGCCATCGTTTCTGCATAGTCTTGCAAACATGGAAGATCCAAGGAGAAATAAGAAGGGATTTTTTCTCCACACTCTATCTACTATGGACCAAATATATATTGAACACTCTTTTTCCTAAACTTGTCCCCACAAAATGAGTTTAGTTAATGGCGGAACACAGCTTGGTATAGTTGGAATTGCGCTTGAAAGTGTAAGGCGTACAAGAAAGAAAAAGCGGCAAAAAGATAAACCCCCACTTTTCTTCTTCTAAAGCCTAACCTCGTAGGATAACAATTGAAAGAACCTTCCACTTTTCTTCTCAGGTTTTTTTTCAAAGAGCCTTTTTCCCAAACCTGTAACCCACCATTGAAACTCCACCTCCCACACCTCCTTGATAAGAGCTCCTCCTTTAATGTTAGAGATCGCATAAATACTTGCGGAATAAACACACAGGGGATTGCCATCCAACTAAATATGATTTTGGGATGTTTCATAATTGCACGAATACTTGAATAGGCAAGCAAGAAAACTCTTCCTCGTTTATTTTTCAGATGCCACGGGAGGAATGCCCTCTCAGCATACGTCAGTTAAATTCACAATACCAGTTCACGCAACAAACTGAATTTCATTCAATCATCAGAACTGAATAATTTACAGCAGACATAAATGAACTTTTCAACAGTTAAACAATATATCTTATTTATTTATATGCATAACTGAAGTTTCAATCAACTGAAAAGACAATTGATTCAAAACGTACCTTCTTCGTGTAGCATGTCTACAGAATTTTGACTTTTCGAGGCCTGATCACATTGTGCAATGCAATTCAACTCCGACACAGTTAACTGCAGGAAAAACAATGAGTACAAAAGTCAAATATAAAAAACAGATGAATTAGTAATCTTCATGTATGACCCTGTTGAATATGTACATGCCTAGTTAAAAGAAACATCGAGGAAAACTTAAATGTTGGAAAACTGATAGATTACATTCTTTTGGGACAAAAAAAAAATAGACTTTGCAGAAAACAAAATTTTATGAAAGAGAATGGAAGTGTTATAGTTCTAATATTAGGAATATTTTATTATTGTAAATATCTTTGTTATATTTTCCTTTTATGGCTTTTTCTACACTTTTCTTCTTTGGACACTTTTGTAAGCTTGTATATATATTTCTTTAGTGAATGGAATAAAGTATTCTGATTCTCTCAAACCTAAGAGTTTTACATGAAGGAACTCCTTGACTCAACAGAAATTACAGTGAGGATTTCCAATTATTCCATGAGGCAGTTAGACCATATTTACAGAAGGTACTAAGAAGCTTGCTGTAGCCAGAGGAGACCCAAATGGAAGGATGAAATGGATAACACATTTTAATAGTAAATAACAGAAGGAGGACACTATCTCAATTGAAAACAATGCAGTGCTTCTATCCAAACTGATCTGTTAAATTACAAACACGGCTTTCAGTATCCAGATCGAAGTTCATGTACTGCAAATCTACTTGCCACTTTCCTGAATAACTTAAAATGTTGCCAGTTTTTTAAAGTACTTAAATGGTCAGAAGAGCCTGACAAGTTTTTAAGGGAAACAGAAACCCCAAGTGGGTAGGATCACACCATACCAGAGTATATGAAAATGTTGAATATAAAAAATTCTTAAAAGATCAAATGCCAATACGAGATTCATATAAAAATAGCTTGTTCAGTGACCTTTGCAGATTAGCCAAGGTATTAAAAGGTAAAAAATAGTTCTAATCCAGATGCAAAAAGGAATTTAGCTCCTAAACTAAGGACAAGAAGTCAACACGATGAGTAGAAATGCAAGATAAACAATATAAATATCTTCGTGTGAATACTAGATCATCTGACCTCGTAAGATAAAGAAGACTTCCCGCACTTATCAGCCTTCTTATGAGACTCTAAAGTACCAGCAACATAAATGAAGTCATTCGGTTTAAGACGTTCAATGTATGATTCAGCCATATCTTCCCACAGTTTCAGACCAATCCTACACACATACATGTACAAAATCATTAACCAATACAGGGGAATTTAGGCACATACTGAAGGGGGAAACTTTTTACAGCGTTATCCAATCTCAAAACGCCAGAAAGATATAACTGGGACTGGAATCGCAAGTAACAGCATGAACCAGCAGCAATGGGATAAATAGAGGGAATTCAAAACTTATAGGTTCTTGATCATTGAAATACATCCAACTAAAAGAAAGGCCCGCTATATTAACTCAGCTTGAATGTCTATTCAAACAAAACAACAAACATAAAAACAGCAGTTGAATCAAACAAATAACAGTAAAATAACAAAATAAGAAAGCGAAGTTCATACAGCATTTAATAAGATGACTGGTTCCAAAAATTAGAAACAGTACGGAAGAAACTACCTAAAACTGCAGTTAGAATCTGGGGAGAGTTTAGCTCGAAGAATTGTCCAGGCACGGACTGTGCGGCCATTCCTGGTATGCACTCTAAGGGGCTGTTCCACTGTACCAAAGAAACTAGCCGAGTTCCACTTAAATTTCAGCCGATTTCTGTGTACCGAACCTCCCTTCTTTGCCTCAGTGGCGACACAGTTCGTCGTTTTAGTGATTAATGATGAAGACGAAGAGAATAACGCTACCGGTGGCGAAGGCGATGCAGCTACTCGTCTAAGGGAAAAGAGAAGACGAACGGCCCTCATAGTAACCGAACGTCGATGCGGAGGTCCGTCGACGGTGATGAATCCAGTCCAACTTTCTCGGTAGAGTTTGCCGGCAGTTTCGAAGAAGTACTTGGCGGCATTTTTCTGACGTGTCCGTTTGCTGTTCCAGTGGCTTCTTTACTGTCTCGCGAAGATTAGGGTTTATATTTTTTTTAAAAAAAAAAAAAACAAAACAAAATTAGGGTTTAAGACTATTTCTGAGGTTTGCACTCAGAAAAAGAAAACAAAAAAAAAGAAAAAACCAATACACACAATCATAGTATTAAATTTTCATCAACATCTCAATGTTATTGTTGATGTTTTCATGTTTCCATAGATTCGATATCAACATAAGGAGTGAATCGAATTATAATCAATAAAATATTACTAATGTAAATATAATATAAATATTAAACATGTTAGGTTGTTTAAAAATCATAAAATATTTATTTATTAATTTAAATTTAAATTTTTTGTTTTTTGTTTTTTGCTTTTATAATTTTTTCAAAAATATTGATTTCGATAGAAATTTTCATAAAATTAGAACCTCAATATTTCTATCGACATCGACATTTTAAACATTAGACACAATGCTTAAAACTTGGACTAAATTTTTATGTTAAAAAAAGTTAACAATACGTGTGACTTTATAACAACATTAAATTTCAAATTTAGTGACTCAAGTTTGAAACTTGTAATTTTATGAGTTCTTGAAATTTTAATTTTATATCTAATACATGTTGATACATGCTTAACAAATTTAAATTTTTAAAAATTAATTGCTTCATTGTATATAATTAAATTGAAATTTTATTTCCAATGAGACCCTATAGTTTCCATTTATTGTTTAGTATATTTATAAATTTTCAAAATTTTAAAAGTGCAATAACTAAATGGATTAAATTTATAATTAAACTTTTTAAGTATTGCATAAAATGATACTTTAAGGGTGTGGTTTTGTTAGAGTTATTTACAAATGACAATAGTTATAAATTTATTAGAATATAGTTTATTTCTCCTATTTAAAAAAGTCATAAACTTTGATCTAAGGTTTATATTTCAACCAACTGAGACATACTCTAGTTAACAAAAAAAAAAATTATAAAATTAAAATAAGTTCAGAAATTATATCCATTTTTAAATAAAACAAACATTTTATTGTATTATGAAAGAGTCAAAATTAGTATAGAATTAAACAATTGGTCTTGCTACCTTGGTAGGATCTCAGGAGAATAATAATATTTTTTTAAATAGGGAAAATAATAATTTTATTTAGATGGTTTTTTGAGTTTGATTTAAATTAAATCAAGTAAAAATAGCAATAGATTATTAACAAATTGTCTAAATTGATTTAATTATGAAAGTTTAAATTTTAAATTTATATAATTATTAGTTTAATATTTTAATTAATACAACTGTTAAAATTTAGATTTTTTACTATTTTTTTAATGATCAATAACCATGAAAGAAAAGACTTGGTTTCAAATAAGAGAAGACTTAGTTTCAAATTGTGACCCTTGTTAAAATAATTTTGTCAAATGTGCCTCTTGAACAACAAATTAATGTTAAATAAATTTCAATATAGACTGTAAAGAAATAAAATAAAAATACTTTTGTCCAACAGGACTAGGTAAAATTTCAAAAAATTGAAGACCTTTTGTCACCGTCAGAATTAAATATTATTATAATACCTCAATAAAGGGGAAAAGAAAAGGCCAGAGTCTTTGACTCGGTATCAGCGACTCGGTCATTAATAGAAAAACTCAGAGTCAGACGTGGCACGTGGTGTGAACGCGCCAGAAAGACCAATGCAAGCTGTGTTCCCTGGGCCCTGGCTCTCCGCTCCTCTGCCGGACGCGTCGATGCCACTCGCTCATTTTCCAAAGTCAAGTGTAATCCACGCTCCATCATTGACAAAACAAATACAATTTCTTTACAATACCCCCATGGCTTTTTGCTCCGTCCGTACGAACACGCTGTCTTTGGACTTGCTAACTTTGACCTATTTCCATTAATTTAACAATTTCCAAATTTTAATTTTTTTTTTAAGTCAATATGTCGTCTTTTGAGAGATGAGCAAATCAGTCGTCGTATGAATTTCCCATTAATGATTATTCAACCCTCAAAAAGAAAAAAGAAAAAAAAAACGAAGGGGAAGAAAAATGGAAATAAAAGTAGCGTTTCCTAAGATAGCTCAGAGGCGGATATAACTAAACCACCGCCAAATCTGGTTAAAGGCAGTTTATAGAAAATCAAAGAAACTTTTTTTTTCTTTTTTTTTTTTTACTTTTCCCGGGAAAAAGAAAAGGGGGTTATGCACATGTGGCCTTAACCGACGGGCGGCGGCAGCACCGGCCTAGAAACCGCGACCAGCTTAGCTAGATGCCTTTCTTTCACAAAAGCGCTTCAAATTCTCGGCTTCAACAGAAGGCACCCGATTCTGAATTTTCCGTTGAACTACCGGAACCGCTTGTTCAGCGGCGGCTCACTAGACAGAGGAAGCTCCGGCATCTTACGGATAGAGACGTTGGCTTTGAACACCCCCGATCATTTCCCGATTCCCCCGATTTTTCGGCAAAACCTAGATCGCCTCTAGGGGGTTCCGAACGTTGGTCCTCGTCGGCTTCGCCCCAGCCTTTGCCTCTGCCGGAGTTCTCTCCGGTTCGGAGCCCGGAGTCCGGTTCTTGGAGTTCTGGTCAAGGACGTGTGGGATCACCTGTTGAAACTCGGGTCCGGTGAGTTTTCTCTTATTTTGACTTGACTTTTGCCTTACGAATTGATGAAATTTGCGTTTAATTTCCTTCAATTTTTGTAATTTTTTTTTATTCTATATGGTAAAGAATCTGCAACATGAAATACAACTTTGCTTTTATTGGATCCTTTTCCAGAGTGCCTACCAAACAGGCTCTTAGTAATTCAGATATTAAAGCTGTTAGAAAGAGCTCTGATCGTGCAACAACGAATGTAAGTAGAAGTTTTGGCCACAATGAAAGGCGAGTTGCTATAGATTTGACCTTGGAAGTTGTTAATGGCAATTCAGGAGGGACTCGGGCTACCACATTTACAAGCCCTCAAAGTCTCTCTTTGAATTCAGGGAAATCAAATCCGAATAAGGAGTTTCTTTTTGGTTGTTTGGATCAGCCTCCAAACAACAAAGGCAGGGGATCCCCTACTTATCCGAATTTGACACCTAAGAATTCGTCGTCAAAGAGTGCGCCAACGAGCATTTTACCAAGTCCTGCTGTTAGCCCACGACAATCATATACTGGAAATCTTTTTGTTTCTGCTTTGACTCACCATGACTATCAGGAATCCCCTTCCAATAATTCTCCTAAAGCACCACCCCCTAAAACTGCACTTACTTCTCAACCTTCTCCTCTCCATAGCCCGACATTTCGAAGTTCCGTAAGCAATCCCAGATCTCCTAATGATATGACATTTCCCCTGCATTCTAAGTTACAAAAAGATAGTAGTATAGACCGGGCAGAAAGCCATGGCCATGTCAATGCCCATCCATTGCCCCTTCCTCCTCCGTTAATAGCCTCTTCACAATCTCTTCCGTCGAATATGCATCATCTTATTGAGAAGCCATACATTTCATCTATGAAAGGTCAATGGCAAAAAGGAAAGCTAATTGGGCGTGGTACATTTGGAAGTGTTTATCTTGCAACCAACAGGTATGAACTATGAATGGAATCTGTTATATGTGTAATTAATTGTTTAATGAAGTCTTCCTCATATTTACTTTCATACTTTCCAGAGAGACTGGAGCTTTATGTGCAATGAAAGAAGTTGACCTCATTCCCGATGATCCTAAATCTGCTGAATGTATAAAGCAACTAGAGCAGGTATTAAGTCATGTACTTTCTCAAATCCTCGTTTAGCCACGTGTCTGTTGGTATTTTAGTTAAATCCTGAAGATTTTCTGTTCTTAAGAGAGATTCTCGATAACGGAGATGTTTTCAAGCAACCTTCAATCTTTTTTTCTCTGTCTATACTATCATGTAAAAACGAGCGTATAGCTCTTAGTGGCTACTCAATTCCTACTTGAGAGGACCAAGTTCGTATGAAAATTTCAAGTTGGAACTTGCTTTTGTTCAACGGTTCGCCGTACATATGTCTTAGATTATCACTATCCAATTTATTGCCCCTATAAACATGAGGAAGCTGCTTATGACTGTACAAGTCACTCTATAGCTGGATAAATCTTACCTCCATTTGTTGCTCTCTGTGAATTGGAAAGACCAGATGTATGAGTCTATTCTTCTTTTGATCATATCATCTATACTCTCTCAAGCTTGCTTTTTAAGGGCTTCGATGCAATAAGAATTTGTAGATCTAGCAATGTATTAACTGATCATAGGATGTTTTCCAGCCATCTAACTCCTTTCTTGTCTCAGGAAATTAAAGTTCTCAGTCAACTTAAACATCCAAATATTGTACAGTATTATGGAAGTGAAATAGTAAGTGTTCTGTCTTTCATCACTTGTATCAGGAATTAGTTCTACCAGTATTGACAACTCTAAAAGTTAGGTTCATTTTTGGAATGTAGATTGGTGATCACTTCTATATATATTTGGAGTATGTTTATCCTGGGTCAATAAATAAATATGTCCGTGAACGTTGTGGAGCCATTACAGAATCTATTGTTCGCAATTTCACCCGCCATATTCTCTCTGGACTGGCTTACTTGCATAGCACAAAAACAATTCACAGGTGCAAGACAAATTCTTTCTTCTATAAACAGATTATCTCTGTGATTAGTTTTTCATTCCCATTGTTAAACACAAGATGAAATGGCAAAAGAAAGTCATGGGATATGCTTTTGCTTTCTCTAAACTATATATATTATATTTATTAGTGATTTTTTTTTCCATTTTATTGTGATTTCTATAGAGATATCAAAGGTGCAAACTTGCTAGTTGATTCATCAGGCGTTGTCAAACTTGCAGATTTTGGGATGGCAAAACATGTGAGTTTTCAAGTGCTAATGAATATCATCTAATTGTTTCCAATAGTTTGTTCCTTCAAAAGTCACAGCATGGCCTCCTTTTTGCAGTGACTTCTTTTATGAACTTTGATCATTGTATCCTCCTAAGAATTCTGTATATCTTGGAAGAGAATAAAGATGTTGCAGATGCTTCAACTCTTACTGTTAACTATTTCAACTTGTGTGCTTTACTTTTCACAAATTTTCTAATATTCTTTTTTCTCTACTCAGCTGACAGGGCAGTATGATCTTTCTTTGAAGGGTAGTCCGTACTGGATGGCTCCGGAGGTATATGTCATGGTCGACTTTATTTTTTTAAAACATCATGTTCTCTTAAAACTCTGAATTCATTTCAGGTCATAAAAGCTGCTATGTTGAAAGATGCCAATCCTGATCTTGCTTTGGCAGTTGACATTTGGAGTCTGGGTTGCACCATAATTGAAATGCTGAATGGAAAACCTCCATGGTGTGAGTTTGAAGGGGTGAGCCTGTTATGTAGTTTTCATTCTTTCTATTTCCTAGACAATTGAAAGAGAGAAAATAACTGTCTTTATATGTAAGGAAAGAGATATAGGATACATGCCAAAAAATAAAAAATAAAAACAAAAACAAAAAAAGTTAAATTACAAGTTTAGTCCCTGAATTTTAAAGTTTGTGTCTATTTGGTCCAAAGTCTAAAAGGTCCTTGACATGTTCAAAAAAATTTTAAAATTAATTGACCTATTAGATATAAATTTGAACTTTATCTAATAGAACCCCAAATTTTCAATCTTGTGTCAAGTAGATTTGTTAATAAAAATATCGAATAGGTTAAGAACCTATTTGACACAAAATTGAAAATTCAAAGATTTGTTGGACATAAAATTAAAAGTTTAAAAACCTTTTAGACATTTTTTCTTTTCAAGTTCAAGGTCCTTTTGGACACAAAATTGAAAGTTCAAAGATCTATTAGACACATTCGATTAAGGACCAAATAGACACAAGTTTGAAAGTTCAAGGACTAAACTTGAAATTTAACCAAAATAAAATTAAAGCAAAATGAAGACAGCAGCTAAGTTATCCTCTCTCTGAACATCGTAGTGCAACGATACCTTACATTTTTACTTTTCAGCATCAAGCAATGTTCAAGGCGTTGAATAAAACCCCATCTATCCCAGAAAAGCTATCTCCAGAAGGGAAGGATTTCCTCCAGTGTTGCTTTCAGAGGAATCCAGCTGACAGACCAACAGCCATGGTGCTCCTTGACCATCCTTTCTTAAGATCCTCAAATGACTCAAATGTTTCAATCCCCACGTCAGCATTTTCGACAATGAACCTCTTGGTTAGTCTTACTTTTAGAACTTTTTTTATTAGTTTTATCGCGTAAAAACATCTCACTAATTTTCGCATTCTACTCTCTTAGGAAAAATTGTTGAGTCCAAAGGACCCCCTTGATCCCAAAGGAGATCAGGCACAAAACTCTCCTGGAACTTCAGCTTCAAACGATTATTTGCCGTGCCGTAGGTAGCTATTATTAAGCTTTTGCTCATGCACTTAGGAATCATATAATGATGAAGCACAACCTTGTAAATATTCTCTTTTTAGTTTCTTCTTGTTGTTTCTCAGTTGTCCTTAGATCTCGGTGTCGGTTCTTGTAAGTTTTCCTTGCAACTGACTCCCATTTTTACCCGAATCGCAGCCCTTCAACTAACATTTCAAGCAATGTTCCTGCCAGTGCTGTTACCAATCATCACTTTTCGATTTCAAGAACTCATAAAAGGGAAGTGCCGCACCTCTGAGCTACGGTTGTGGATATTTACAGGCAAATACTCGACTGAGGAAGTTAGCTGCCCTCTGCATAAGGCCACATGAAGCTGGGATAGAAATCATCTTTCCCCCTGCCTCGTTTTAACAACAGAACTCATTCTTTCTTAAACAAACTCTCATAGGTCTTAGAAACCACCAAACTTGAGATTTTTGTCAACGTTCAAGCAATCCCCCTGACATATTTTTTGTACTTATAGAAAAAGGATTATCACCCTTGGAAGATGGTACTAGGAAAAGAAGAGGATAGCATTCTTTTTGTACACATTCTATAAGCAGGATTAGATTCGAATACTGTATATATTTAGTTTGCATTGGCGCTCTCGTTTGCTACAATGCAACTCACACAAGGCAAGATGCCAATTTTAATGATCTTGACATCCCAGTTTTGTTTTAGCTCCCATTTTTTCTTGCTTGGCAGACTTAAATTTCTGTCTTCAAGAGAGTAAACCATTTCAAGACCAAGAAACAGAAAAAAAGCTATAAATGGGCTGAAAATTCCCAAGAACGTGGAAGAAGCTGTGCTCGGTTGCGGTCTAAACAAATTCTATCTTAACGATCACAAAACAGGCTGCTGAAAATTTATCGACAGGTTTCGCTATAAATTTGAAAAACCCTCTTGATCTTTTCTGATGTCCAGACCTTATTAATTCAAAGTTTCAAACTCCATGACTGTTTAATCTTGTGGGTTGGAAGTTCTAAGTTGCAGAACAAAGCAAAGGGAAAAAGAAAACCAAAAAGGAAAAAGAAATGAGAGATTAGAAATATGTTAAATCACCAGTTTGATAATCTGCAGAGGCTTCACGTGACAGTACTGAGCCATTTCAGCCAATGCTACGTAGCCAGTTTCTGTAGGCCTGGAACAGATTCCACAAAATTATGCTCTGCTTGCAATTATTATTTGTTTGTTTATCCATTTTATAGTTAAAAAACAGTAACTTTTGAAATTATGCACAGTTGAGGCTTCTTTTCGGTAGATTCTTTACATGAGCAAGAATAGGCCTGTAAATAGCTCATTTGGGTCATTTGACAATTTGTTTATTTATTATTTAAAAAGCAAAAAGAAGGGCACAATCTGGGAAAGAGATTGAACTTTTAACACTCCCAAAGATTCCTACTTTTCTGATTACATTGCCTTTTTCTTTTCGTCCTTTTACATTACTCAGGGTTATTGTTTCCATCAAAATTACAGTAAAACAAACATCTTTTTCTCCATTGGTCAATCTTTTGTAATATCTTTTGCCCTTCTCTTCTTCCTCACTCCATCTTTGATATCTCCTCAACATTACAGAGTGACTCTGTTTTCTTCAGGTTTGGATTTGCTGTTTAAAAAAAAAACAAAAACAAAAACAAAGTAAATCTTGTGGCCGTCGCCGGAGCATTACATTATAGCTCTTGCTCCGGCCAAATGTCACTCCCAATTGAACAACAATCTCCGCCGGCGTCGGGAATGCAGCAAAATTATGGCGGCCATCCCGGCAGCGGCTCCGTCGGTCCGGTTATCGGAGTCCTCGTCGTCATCATTGTGTTCGCCGTGGTCGCCGTCGTGGTCGGGCGGCTGTGCTCGGGAAGGAGCATAATGGGCTACGGTCATTTCGACTTGGAGAGCTGGGCGGAGACAAAATGCTCCTCTTGCATCGACGGAAGGATCAGCCCACCACCGCCGAGGGTTAATGTCTCCGCCGCCGCCGACTCTCTTCCGGCCGGGACAATGGCGGTCCGAACCCAGCAAGAAACTAAGCAAGAAGAACCAGCTTCTCAAAATCCACCTGCCAACGCTTGATTTCTAAGATGGGAATCGCTCATAATTGGATTATTAGCCCGAATTTTCTCTGTAATTTTCATTTTTTTTTCTCCATTTGATTCTTTTCTTCTCCGCTGTCAGAATTAGAAAATTTCTGAAACTCTCAAAATTGCAATGCCATTTTCCTATCATCTTTGCTCCATCAAGTTCGGAATTTTAATTTTAACTTTTAGTATCAAACTACACTTTTTTTTTTTTTTTTTTTTATAATTAGTATCAACTGCACTTTATGTTGTTTGATCGAAGTTTTGGTCGAGAGCTTCTGTTCGAGTTCACACTTTCGAAACAGGATTTTCATTATTACTCCTCCTTTCTTTTTTTTTTTAGTAGAAAAATATTAAAATAGGTATTATTATTTCCCATCTTTTTGCAAGCTTAATGCCTCCTCAGATTACTTCACATTTAACTTAAGTTCTTTTTTAAATTTTTGGTTAAAAATATCTTTAAATTTTGTCATTTTGTTTAAAAAATACTCCCATCTTTCAAAAAATTACAGTATTATTTTTTTTAAGTACAACAAACGAACACAAAAGAGTAAAAAGACAAAGGAATCAAAACAAATAGTAGAATCCGCCCATAAAAGGTGTTTTCAAGCCACAAAGCAAAATGTTGAAATCTATAAGCATGGGAAGCTAAATCATGAGCAATATAATTACACCGTTGGCTCGCCCAAAGAAAGTCTGATAGAAGTAGAACCACTAATATAGATATCTCTTATAGCATTTCCAACCAGGAGATTGTAAAGGATTCTAGAATCAATTTCGACCCAAAGCGGGAGACACAGCCTCAAAAACTCTGAAAATACCATTAAACATGTCAATGGCTTCAGCAAGCTCCACGGGACCTGTTAAGGAGAAGTGACTCTCCATAGCACGCATGACTTCACCATTCTTATCATGAATAATGTCGTCAATACCCACATCTCCACCCAATCAAGTCGCATCAAAATTCACCTTGAAAGAGCCAAGCGAAGGGGCTAACCAACAGAATTCCTCCACAATGACCAAAGAAGCCGAGCCACTTGCGTGTATGCCGATCAAAATCTTGAATCAAAGACACTTCTTTCGAACAGTATTTTCACGCTCATTGCTTTTGTAGTTACAATATTATTTGATCTTTTATAAACGTTTCAAAACTTCTTAGCATATAAATATTTTAGAATTTTAAATAAAAATTGGAATTTAAAACAGAAATTTGATTACCAATTTTTTTAAAATATTTATAAAAAGTAAAGAGTAATACTGCCATTTTATAACCAAAATGGCAAAATCTAACCACAATTTTTATAATTTAGCCCAATTTTTTTAACAGTGATGAAGTTAAGAGTTTAAAACGTGCAAGTCATAAAATTTGGTGTGTGCTGTAGAAATGGGAAGTTGTTGAACTCTGTCTTGCAAGTTGCATCGCAGTTTTGAAGAGAGAAATTTTTGTTCTGAAAAGAAGAGACAAGACTTGATTACATCTAATCTAACTACAACACAGTGTTTGAAACAAAGATTAAACTTGAAAGGATTTATATTTATTAAAAAAAAAAAAAAAAAAAGCCCAAATTGTTAACTTTACAGTCCCATTGACAACATACTGAATGAAGTTGTGATAAGTTTGGTTTAAAATGGAAATATTCCTTTACTACGAAGATAGCGACAGGTTATATTGAGCAGCACTAACATCAGAGCACATTAAATGCGATAATCACAAGTAACAACCAGCTTTTATTCAGCTAACGTGCAGTGGCCAGTGGCAGATGTATCCAACAATTATATGAATTCAGGCGCCTGGAGTTTTTATTTATATTCAAATACTCACCATCTTCCATCTTCCATCTTCATTGACTATCAGCATTCAATTTTCTACCACTTCTGCTGTAGAATTTTGGTCCCAACAGTCTGGAGAGCTTTAGATTAACCCAAAACCATGTTGCATTTAAATCAAAAGCAAGTGAAATATAAGTCAAAATGGATCAGTTTTTTTACAACTTTCTTTTCACTGAAAAAGTGAGATGTTTGTGTTCATATGAGATAAGTGACTAAGACATCTACTCCTTTTTTTGAAATCGGTGTTAAAAAAAAAAAAAAAAAAAAAAAAAAAAAAAAAAAAAAGGGTAAGAGATGCTTGTGTACTTGAATGATCACAATAATTTAGTAAGAGTTTGTCTCTCAAGACTAACTTTGGAATCTCGCTAGCGTAGCCTCTTGAAAATTAGAGTGTGTTTGATATAGCTTCCTATGTATGATTTTTAAATATGCAATGTTTGGTAATAAAACACTTAGAAAGCCTGATTATCCAATAAGTGATCGCTTTATTGTAATTTGATATTCAACTTGATGCAAAATTTGTGATAAAATTCAAATTTAAGAGGAGTAACCAAACAACTAAACATTTTAATCAAAACCATATTTATTAAAGGTGATTTTTTTTAAAAGAAAAATGGTGCTTAAGCTGTATGCTGAACTCACCTAAGGATTTGCCACTAGATTTCTTGGAAAGTGAAATTAGAGGCCATACGTCAAATTTCCAAATGTAAACTGTGACGTGCAATTTCAAAAATTGTGTAGTCAGAGTACAAGATCTGCTTTGGAAGTAACTATAATTCTTACCAATGCCATCAAAATCACAACTTCCACAAATCCACACGTTCAACATGGTGGTTTATTATCTGATTCAGGGAGTATTCTTGGGCGCTTTCAGTTTGAGAAGATGAGAAAGTCCTGCAATTACATGAAGCCGACTGCTAGGAATACCCGTCTTCGCTAGCGCCTTGCCATGTTTGTCCAGCAACACAAAGCAAGGAACATATCTAATGTCATAATGAAGAAGCTGCATGAAGATGTAAGCAAGATCATCAGGAGCAGTACTAACCCAGCATTCAATCAAACACAGGAAATATTTCACTTTATACAATCCATTTCCAAGAAAAATATTAACAGGACTATCGAAATGAATGTCGAAAAAGGTTGAGATGAGGTTATGAATTATAGATTAATTCTAGGTAGGCAATAGGCAGGACAATCTGCGGATTTACGGATGGACTTGTAGACTAATCCTGGGATAAATTACTATCCAACTTTTTGTAAAGATAAAAACAGATCATATGGTTGATATACAGACTAATGTGCTTCATTATTAAAATTTCATAGTTGCAAACAGCATTTTCAACCAGATATGCTTTGATCCAAACTGTAAGATATCAAGTTAAAGGAAAATGTATCAGAGAGGATTAACACCATAAATTAACCTCTACTGAATTATAGTTAAAGAGAACTTAAACCGAATCATCTGAAAATGATTAAACGTGACAATATATTCACCAAGAACACATTTATCTAGAAGTCCTAAAGCCACAATTGATATATAATGTGATGTAAGAGAGGAGAGTTGAGCACCTCGGGCAGCCATTTATCATTCTCTGCATCTGCCATCACAATACTAAGCCAATTTGAATTCCTTGCTTCCATCTCCATGACAAAATTGAGCAAGGAATTGCAAAGGCGACATTTGGGCGAGTAGAACTCGATCACGGTGGCTTCTTTCTCACTGGCTAATGCTGCTGCAAATGCTCTATTTTCCGCCTCCCCTTGCTCTTCAGGAGTTAACATCTTTCTAGATTGAGATATCTTATTTCCACCAGTTGAGGCACCGAATTGCAGTGGCTTAAAAGTATTGATCCATGGAGGCGATGATTTTGAAACTTTATTTACAAAATTGAAAGCAAAGGCACCCACATTTTGCAGCGATTTGAACAGCCAAGGACCCTCAAACGAACAGTCGAAAGGATTTTTATGGTCTACGTCCCATGGCCATTTGAAGCAAAAGAAAGGTTGTTTGGGTGTTGAACCCATTATATTCTTCATCTTTCTTCTTTCCCTTCCTCTAAAAACTATCACCCTGCCCCTGCAAATGAAACTACCATAACTGAAAAGTGAAAACATAAAGGATTGCAATATCTAACCAACAAAAAAAGTTTGTGCAACAAGAGTCGGATTAAATTAAATTTAGTCCCGAAACTTTGATGGTTATATCGATATAGTCTCTGTACTCTTAGAAAGTTTCAATTGTATCACTGGACATATTTTTTCCTATATCCATGAATGTCTAGGGTAACACATACACAATTTTGACTGATCTCATAAGATAATAAACTTATCCTCTGATATTTGGTTGTCAAAAATTGAATATTTGGTATAGGGTTTTTTAATGAATAACCAAACTTTCATTGAGAAAAAATGAAAGAATACAATGCTAGCCCAGAAAAAGTAAAAGGGGGCAACATTATTGAATTTTGAGTTTGACACTGTATTTAGTCTCTACCAAATAATGACATAGCACGCCATAGCAGACATATGACATAATGAACTTGAGAGCTAGATAGAATAAAGTGGCACAAGAAAAGTACAATGTATAAAATCTTTCTATAGGGTTATCCACTTTCCTTTTCCTTTTGTCTGCTATATCAAAGTTAACTGCTAATATCTGAAACTCGCCATACTTGAGCCATTTCAATGAATTTAAGTTTACATTCAGGCATGTTTCGGGTGATGTTGAAATAGTTAGAACCAAGTTTAAAATTACTCTCAAACATGTCCTTAATTCATTCTAACAAATTTAATATTTTCGTAGTTCGTCCAAACATGGCCATAAACAATAGATTACCGCTGAACTTCGCTATCAGTTTCATTGTTCAACACATTGAAGTGATTTGCCTGAATCTTAATTCAAGAATTCCCAGTGGACTTAGAATTCTAAACCCAAGAACATCTAATACCTAAGGAAAAAAAATCAAAGGCAAATGGAGAAAATCTAATACCTTATCGAGCTTCCAGAATCTGGGTACTAAAAAATGGGGGGAGAGAGCCTGACAGGAGTTTAAGATGCTTCGCTTAGAAGAGAAGGGCATTAGCTCACAGCAATTTGATACACTGAGAAAGGAGATGTCCCTTGGAATTCCTTTGGGTAATTCGTAGAAGACAAGAAGAAGGATGTGAAAATGGCAACAGCTAACAAAGCAGGGCGAGCTCTGGAGATGGCTTTTCTGCTTCCATTTTTTTTTCCGATTTTTGAGTTCGTTTTTTTCCGTTTCTGGAAAAATGTTCGTTTAGGGAGCCGAAGGTCGAGTTGGGAATGCGACATTTTCTGTTGTTGGGCCAAATTATTGGGCCTTATTTTTTTTTTTGTGTTTTAATTATTGTGTGGGCGTAAGTATTTTAACGTTGTGTTTGGGAGTGATAGTTGGAGTGGTGATTTTAGTGATAGAGATTTTAGAACAATTTGATTTTATAAAATTGATTTTTAAACAATCAAATCTATGTTTGGTTCCAAACTTTTTAAGTGATTTTCAAATATATAAAAGTGATTTTGAATTTATCATGTTTGGTTCTAAAAGTAATTTCAAAATTACCAAATTACTAAAAAGGGTATTTTATATTTGGATTTTTGTTTTAAAAAATAATTATAAAAATATCTAATTTTATTAATTTATTTTAATGTTAAATTATTGTATGCATAATTGATATGTGAGGTAAGAAAAATACACATAATAAAAACAAAAGAAAATTCAAAACATATATCTCATCCAATCTAGAAATTTTTGTATCATTACAAAATACTTAAACTAGATATTATCTATTGGAATACAAACTGTATAACAAAAACATTAACAAGATATAAGAAGTCTTGCAATTTTCTCCTGCTCCATCAGAAAAGTAGAGAGACTAAAAAAAATCAACAAGAATCGAAGACAATGATTGAAATATCCAAAAAAAAATTGTTCATATAGAGAGGAAGAGCCACAAAAGGAACATAGTAAATAGTAACAAAAAACTAAGGAACGATACAGTGAAAAAGCAACAAGAACTGCTAAAAATTGAAGCTCATTCATGTGAAAAGAAAATTACAAAAAAAACAAAAACTTACTGAAATCAGCACTACCACGGATAGTTAATAGAACCAAGCGACGGACACGAGAGAGGGGATGTATCGGCTGAAAGAAAAGGAATAAATGGATTAGGACTAAATCCTATCCTTAAATATGAGTGGTAAATTTGGTGTTCTAAATCTTTTATCTGATTCCCTGATAATCACCAATAAACTGATACCTGCAAAATCAATTTTTAGTGATTTCAAATTTTTGAAAAATCAATTTTATGTGAGTGTCAAACATCAACATTTTATAAAAAATGATTTTGACAAGGAAAAAAGTAATTTTGGCTATGCCAAAATCACTCCTACACACCCTAAGCTACTACTTTGAGTTACATTAATTCTCGCCTCACTGATTAGTTTTTTTTTTTTTTCTAAATTTTACGATATGCGAGTACAAAATTCGAGCTTGAAAATTTTCAACTTTTAATTAATAGTTCATGTTTTATGTAGGTTGATATTGGCCCTCACAGGCACTTTAGCTCTATTGGCTTGTTACTCGTGGGTTGGACTGTTGTTTTGACCTAACATTCTTAATTTCATATTCCAGTGTTCAAATTCGAACTATCAAGCCGACATGTCGGTCCCAGTCTCTACTTATTGCCGGATCTATGGAGGTACATTCACTGCGACTTCGGAACGACAAAACTTCTGACCGATCCAACACAATGAGCCGGTGAGGGCTTTTCGGTTGGGCTGGACCAGTGGAAGCCATATTACTTTTCCTCTAAGAGGTGGAAATGGCTACGACTGGAACGTTGGGCATATGAAGTTTGTGGCATTATATTGGCCACGTAAGCCATTCCGTTAAAACTCACAAACCTCATGGAAGTCGAAGCAAATAAACTACATGTCACACGTTTTGTTTTTTAATTATTATGAAAATAGATGGTGATGAAGTTTGGATAATATAGTATTTTGTGAGTGATGGTTTTAGACCTTTAGTTTGTGTTTGCTTATTAATAAAAGAAAAAAAAATTTTAGATGTAGTCGGGCTGACCTAGTCAATATTCATTCCTTGTACACCTCGACCAGCACCAATAGAATTGTGTCACGTGGTACAATTTTTTTTAATAAAAGAAAGGGGGAGTATGCTAATCATTCTTCTTAATAAAAATGTTTCTAAAAACTATAATATGACATTGTTTTGTGATTTTTTCAATAATTGGGCGGATGAATTAGATTCAATAATATGTTATAATAATTATTATATATAAGTTCGAGCTATTACTTTTATATCTAACGAAGAAAACTGTCAATCACGTTGTGGCAATCTTACCAAATAATTTCTCCTATTTGAAAGACTTTTTTAATTATTTAACTATGAGATTGGATTGCGTCCAGATTGTTATTAAGTTTGGAATATTTCTTTCCTCTATAAATGTGTTAGAGCTTAGATTTCTCTAATATTTAAAATATGATTTAAAAAATTTAAACTTTGATTAAAAAATGCTTGTTAATTATAATTATATTGAAAGTTTCTCCTTGTTGAAGAAATTTGATGCAAAAAAAAAAAAAAAAAAAGAGACAATCACTTAAAAGATAGAAATTTTTATTAAGAATGTACAAAGATTGACACTTTTGAGGTAATACTTTTTTTACTCTCTCGATACACACTCACTTTTCTTTAGTCTAAGTTTGTCTAATTCGCTAACTTTGCTTATTTCTTTCTTGGACACAACTCTTATTTATAGGCATGAGATCCTTGAGCTTATGCTAGAGGATTTTTCTAGGCTCTTACTATCCTAGATATTTTTATGAGATTTATCCCTATCTTTCTTGGATCGAGCCTAACAAAAGTTTAGGATATTTCTAAATTTTTTTCTTTAAGATATTTATTTACAATCTTCTCAATGATATTTCTTTGTTTGAAATTTAAGTTTCTAGGCTCTTACTATATATATTTAGTCCTATGAGTTTCAATTTTCTTTTTAAATTTATGAATCTACTGGACACTAAATTAAAAATTTAGGTCCGTTTGTTAACCATTTAGTTTGTATAGAATTAAACTTATAAACACTACTTCTACCTAGAATTTTTTTTATCTACTTTTCATTAATGTTTTAAAAAGACCAAATAAAATTTTAAAAATTAAAAAAAAAAAAAAAGGTAGTTTTCAAAAAATAGTTTTTTTTTTTTAAGAATTTGACTAATAGTTCGTGTGTTTCTTTAAAAAATATGAGTCACTCTATAGAAGTTAGGAAAAAACAAGCAAAAATTTCAAAAATATAAAGCTAAAAACAAAATTGTTATCAAATGCCACTTTTTTTAGAAGTCAAACGTGGCTTTAGGAGTCTCATTATTAAACATAAATTTCAATTTTATATCTAATGGATCAATTAATTTTTAAAATATTTTAATTTTTCTAGAATTTTACTAGACTTAAAATTAAAAGCTTAAAAATCTATTAAATATTTTTGAAAAGTTAAGAAATAAATAGATTTGAAATTTCAAAATTTATAGATTAAGGGCATATTTGGGAGTGATTTTAAAATGGCTAAAATCATTTTTTTTTTTTTTCAAAATCAGCGTGAAATATGTTTTTAATCCTTCAAAACTAACTTTGATGATTGAAAATTGTATTTAAAAGTGTAAAATTGAAAATTAAATTAATTTTGAGTGATTAAAATGTATTTTTGAGTGGTTTTAAAAATAATAAAAGTGATTTTAACGATTTTAAAATTACTCTCAAACATACTTTTAACTGATAAACTAATACTTTTTAGGCATGAATAACCCATTACTAATTGTTGTAAGGCGAAGATAAAAGCCTTAATAAAAATATTTTTTAATTTATAAAGTACGAACTAAAATTTAATTTGCGTCATTCTTTATTGGGAGAGGAGATTAAAAATTCATAGCTTACGGGGGATTAATGTTCCCTTCCCATTGTTTGAAGCCTTTGAGGTGCTTAAGGGGGATTAATGATATCTTTTCAACTAATTAATAAAAAGATACTCGATCAATTCAGACCAGATTTTCTCATTAATTGTATATTGAAAACTTGTGCTACTCTTATTTAACCACATCACTAATATCTAAAAGCACAGAAAAGCTACATTGGGGCCAGGAAGCATGTGCCCCCACTGCCTTTACTCCTTTTTAATAATTATTTTGAGAAATATATGTCATTTTATATATTTTTTTTCTTTTTATAGATAATTATTTGATTCTTTTTTTAAAGATTGTATGCGTTTTAATATCTTTCTTCTTTACCATGATTTTCCTAATTTGAAATAAATATTTAAAATTTTAGTAAAATTCTAATAACAAAACAGGTTATATATTCGGGTTCAAGAGTTTTGATAGGGGTGGCCCATCAGCAATTTGGAAGGGGACACCATTTGGGTTGGTAAAAAATTAGTGCAAACTTAATTTGCAAGTAGTTTAAATTAGTTTTTTTTTCATTAATTAAAGTTAGTGGGTTTAATTAAACTATGAGAGAATATTCTTATTCTTATAGGTAGCTTGGCATACCATTCAAATCTCTTTAAAGACTATAATTCATCTGTCATCTCTTTAAATCAAGTGGCTTTCATGTAGCTTATCTTTTTTCTTTGGCTGGGCTTAACTCTAGCCAACCCTTTTGTAATATCTCTATGTATTTATTGTCTCATCAATGAAAGGATGTGGGATATGATGAGAGTGTTACAAATGTACGTGTCAAACTAGTTGAGATATCTTGTGCACCTAGTGATCCACATCACATATGTCGTTTATCAAAAATTTAAAATAGTGTCTCCTAAATTGGAGGGTGATTCTCACATGGGGAACAATAGTGGGATGATGGGGAAGAATTTCATGGTTAGTCGTAGAGTTTTAAGGTTAGTGCATTAGTGGTTACTTGATTAATTTATTATTTTGCCTATACTTATAATATTTCCACTTCAATTTATATAGAACTCAATTGAAGCACTTGATCATCTGTACAATATTTTTCTCTCTTGTTTTCACCTTCATTCTTTTCATTTGTTGTTTTTTGTTACAATGTTGGCTTATCTTTCCTTCTCCAGTTGAAAAGGGAATCAGTCAGCCTCTGATTGTGGGACACATATCGTTTGAACCTTTAATGATCTAGATGTCAAGACTGAAACAAAGAATGTGGTGAGCACCACAGTAGTGTTTGTCAAGCGTCTTGGCATCGTCTCTTTTAGCTGTTTATAATCGCTCTTGTAATTTTGTTGCCCCACTCTTTAGTGCGAGTTGTTGTTAGTACTTTTGTTCTCCATGTTTCTCCTTTTGCAAAGATAGGGTATGATGCTTGTTGGGAGGTTGATTACCCTAGTTAGGTGTTCTCTATCTTTTATAAGGAATCTTCTCGTTAGTTGTTTTTAATGAAGTTCTCTTTCAAAAAAGAAAAAAAGGTTTTCATCTTCACTGTGTTACGCGTAAAGATTTGGAGGATCGGAAGTCTAAAATTCTTCAAACTCATTATCTTGAGTGGTTACTCTACTTATGGTTGGATATGTAATCTTCTAGTTTGTTTGGGCTTTTGCCTTTTGGGTTGTTTATCTTTATAATAGAATTTTTTTTTTTAACAAAAAAAAAAATCAATCTTCAATTTAGGTCCCATTTGATAATGATTCTATTTTTTTTTTTTTAATGTTCTTGAAATTTATGCTTGTTTGCTCAAATTTTCTTACCAAAGTGTTCATCTTTCTTATAAAAAATATTTGAATTCTTAGCAAAATTCTTTTTTAAAAAAATAAAAACAAAATAAAAACGATTTTTTTAGTGGTAAAACTTGCCTTTATTTTTTAAGAAATTGGAAAAAAATAAATAAAAATAATATAAAATATTGATAGGTAGAAGTAGTATTTTTAGTTTAATTTTCAAAAACCAAAAACCAAATAAATGACACATTCATTAGAAAACATTGTACATTTAATTTTTAAAAACTAAATAATTATCAAATAGGGCCTAAATCATCCATATAAATCAAAGTTTACCTTTAAAGTTTAGACAATTAGATACTGTACATTCAAGTAATGCTAAGTTGAATTTGGTTAATGAACTCTCCAATATATTTAATCATTTTCATGTACTAATATGATCCCTTTAATTTACTGCCAAAAAAATAAGTATAGTCTTTATAATTAATATTTCATACTACGCTAATAGAATAGATCTATTAAGTTTCTTAATACATGTTAAAATGAACATAGTTAAACTAATATAAAATTTGTGATATTAACATTAAGGTTGAAGATTCGATTATTCCACCTCACACACCGAAAATTTTTGAGTTCAATTATAATTCAATAGATAAAATATTTTGTACATATCAAAAATCGATGATTTGATTATGTATGCTTGTAATTGTTGAAATTTAAAAATATATATAAAAAAATATTAAGATTATTGTTTTATTTTTTAGGATGTATATCAAGTAAAGTTTGAGAACAATAAATAAAACAATTCGACCACATTACTTCTCAATATACAAATTAATCAATAAAATATGAAATTATTCTACATATACAGCACTATATCTCGTATCTCAATTAAAATCTGCAATCCAAACAGAAGGAATCTCTCTCCTCTCCCCCACCATTTGCCATTATAATAAATATTATTCTTGAAATAATAAAGGAAGGAAAGTTCGTAACACATTCATTCTGTATCTTCCGTGTTTTTTTAAAATGAAATTCACACATGGAATACAGAGATATGACAGTTGAAGCAAATTGGTTGAAGTTGACGACCTTATCTTATGTACCCAAGACCGACCTTCATTCATAATCTAATTCCATCCAAACGTGCTTTTATAAATAATATCATACCAAAAAAGCAGTTGAAATTAGAATATGCCAAGCCAAGCCAGGCTGTAATGCCACGTTGGATTTCCTTTTTTCTTTAATGAATCATTATATTAACAAGAAAATTTAATTAATACAACTTTCTATGGGCCCAAAAAAAGGGGGGGGGGGGGGGGGGGGGGGGGGGGGATGGACAGAGAGGAGTCTGGCATTTCAGTTAGTGAAACTCCGGATTTTCCATAAACGTCGTCGTCATGTATTCCCTCACCTCCCTCGCTATCACATCCCTCATTGCATCCCAAAACCCCGCCGGAAAACTCTCAACCCGCCGTTCCTCCGCCGCCGTGGTTCTACCGCCGCCGATTCCCGGCGGCGCCAGAGTCAACGCGGTCAACGGATCGTCCTCCAGAGGTACGGAAAGCTTCAAATCACTAGCAATGTTCACAGCATTATTACCCTGACTTTCGGGGGTAATTCCGTCCATTACTAATTGTTGCTGTTGTTCCCTCGCCCGTCGTTTTAGCGTCGAGTTCCAGTGATTCTTAACGGCATTGTCGGTCCGACCGGGAAGCAACCGGGCAATGGTGGCCCACCGGTTCCCAAACCTGGCATGAGCAGCCAAAATCGTCTCATCCTCCGTCGGAGAAAACGGCCGGTGCTCAACATTCGGACTCAACTGGTTACACCATCTGAGCCGACACGATTTCCCAGACCGTCCCTTAATGTAACGGCTAATCAACGACCAATTTCTCGCTCCATAACGGGCCACAAGCTGGGTTAAAATCCGATCCTCCTCCGCACTCCACGGCCCTTTAATCTTCTCCGGGCGCCGCGATCCTTTGCCAGAGAAAGAAGAATCCGATGACGTAGAGTCGGAGGAGGAGGAAGAAGAGGAGGTTCTCATCATTGTAACGGCAAAACAGAATTGAAAAAGTGGGAAAAAGAAACGGTTTGAAGGGAAATGTGGGGACTGTGAAAAGAGGAGTGAGAGATGAATGAGAGAATTAGTTTAAGGGTTTGTTTTTATATAGAGGGAGAGAGAAAGTGAGGGGTAGAGAGAGAAGGTGCATGCATCTGTTTAGGGCGTTCAATCCAATGGCTTTTGTGGTAGAGAGGGAGGTTCCAGGAAACTGGGTTGTGTAAAGTAGGTGGGGGGGAGTACGTACTAGATCTATGTACCCTCTTTCTTTTTCTTTTTAGCTTTTTAATATATTTCTGTGAACCAATTTGCCGCAGTGTGATTCTGCTTTGTCTGGATTTGTTTCCTACTTCAAATATCGGTTTTGCCCCTATTGTTTAAGAGAAAATAGTCTTTACTTATTGCCTGGGAAGGGAAGTTTCATTTCTAGTTTCAGACATGAACATGTATGCACTCCTAGTGGGGGTGTTCTCGCATTATTGTTATTTGATTAAAATATCATTTTAATTCAAAAAATTTCTTTAAATATTTTAATAATAATAATTAGGTAAGAAAATAATTTATAAAGAGGATGTTCATAAAGATTAAATTGTTTTGAAAAAAAATTAACAAGAAACTAATTGCATTGACTAAAATTAGACAATTAAAAGTTCAAATGCCAAAATGGAACAAAAGACCGTATAAAGACCACAATGGTATTTTAACCAATTTTTTTTCATACTTCCATATGTCTAAATTTAATCTTTATACTTTTCATGAGATTTAATATTCGTCATTTGAAATTAATATTTATAAAAAATTAGGTGATTGATGTTAATGATGATGATAATAATTTTCATGTTAAAAATAGATGATGAAAATATATTTTCAAATTGCTTAGAACAATGGTTAAGTGAGATAAAATTATTTTTATAAAAAATTAACAATAAACTAATAATGGAAACCGATTTTAAGAGTTATTAAAAGTAGGTATATATAACTTTGACGTTTTAAATAACACATACTAAAACTAATTGATGCTCCTGATACAGAGACAAGATGGTATTTTAAAAATAAAATAATTTTGATATAATTTCACCATTGTATTTTTTTTTTTCATTTTTTTCAAAATGCAACCTTAAACATTCTATGTAGAATTCGAACTTTTGAGAACCAATTTGAATTTTTTTTTAAAAAAAATAAGCAGTAAAAAGGAAGCGCAACTAATCCTTTATTAGTATTCAACATTGAATTTACCAAACTCCAATCCTTTATTAGTATTCAACATTGAAATTACCAGATTCCTTTTGGAGTTGAGCTATTAATTGTGTGTGTGTGTTTTTTACTTTATTAATTATGTTCATTATATGTTAGAATTTTGTGTTATTCTATTTCTCACTGATGTGATATCTTAGTTATGCATTCGCAAGAAAAGAAAGAAAAGATAGAGAGTACAATCAGAACAGGTCGGAAAATTCTTGTTTATTATCCTCTTCTCTTCTCTTTACTTAAAAAAAACAAAACAAAAGAATAAATTAGATCTCCTGCCTGATTCCATGCATCTCTATCTCCATTTTATTTTTATCCCACTTTTATTTTTATTCCACCAACAAATATTGAAAAAATATACTTTCTATTTATTGATTGCAATATAATATTATAATTTTTTAAAATTCTAATGACTTGTTCAAATTAATTCTGTTCATTTTTAGTCTATAACAACTAAGTTTTAAACAATATAATTAAAAATGAAAAACTTCACTTTCATGTGTGTGTATATATAAAGAATGATATAAAGTTGTATGAAAACATCATCAAAAGGCACTCATTGGATAAACAAAAAACACGTGCTAAGATGAAGTCTTATTAGACCCTATAATGTAATTTTGTAAATGAAGAAAAATAATAGATTATTTTCTTTACAATTGATATCATTTAATGTGACTGCCTCTCAATTACCAAGACATTAAATTCACTTTATTAGTTTATTAGTTGTATGTAGGTTCAAATTAAAAATATATATATCATTCAATCGTTGAAAATTGTAATTTTGTTTTTATGTTAAATATTAGTTTAAATTATAAATTTGGTTTCTATGGTTAGAAGAAAGTTAAAATTCAGTCTCAGTAATTTTAAAAGTTAGACTTTAGTCCTTATGATTTGATAAAATCTTATAAATAATTCTCATAGTTTGAGAAACCTCTCATAAATAGTCTCTACAGTATATATGGACTATTTGGAAAGTTTTTATCAAACCATAGAGATTAAATTCTAATTTTTCCTAAACCATATGAACCAATTTTGTAATTTAACCAAACAAATTATAATGCGCTATTAAATACTACTTTGGTCATAGCTCAACTAGCATAGTGCTTGTACTGACAACCTCAAAATTAGAGGTTCGATTCTCCAGCCTTACATATTATAAAAAAATAGTTCATTTTTGTCCTTGAACTTTTAAAATGTAGTCATTTTGATCCCTTAAAAATGAAATGAAAATGAAAATAAAGGTACCAAAATGGTCATTTTTTAAAAGTATAAAGATCCAAATGAATCAAATTTAAAAATAGAAGGACTAAAATAAACCTTTTGTAGAAATCAAAATGAACTTTTTGAAATTATTGATACCAAAATCAACCAAAATAAAAAATATATGACTAAATTAGTATTTAAACATATCCCATTATTAAAAGGGTTATATTTTGAGAATAGAAATGAGAAATGAGAGGTAAAGGTAGAGAAAGTTTAGTAGGGGCAAGAGTGGAAATTGGATGAAACGAATTCAATCTCGGAAAATAAGGAAGATAATAATAAAATCATTCCCCTCACGCAGAATGAGTGGCTTAGGACATGACAGTACAGCCAGAGCTGTTTAACACAAAACATTTACGCTTTTTAAATAAACACTAAATCAGGGCCTACCATCTTTGACTAATTTCTCTCCCATTTTACACATTTTACAGCTGTAAATTTTACGATTCTAACTTCCCAACATTCATCTCTGGTGTGGTAACTAACAAATACTCAGGAAAAAAAAAATTAAATTAAAAAAATGGTAACAAAATCCCTTTTGTAACCCATATTATAATAACATTTTTGTTTTCTCTGGACGAGGACATTTTCTCATTATATCAATATCAACAATATTAAAAATGTGTTCATTAAAGAAAACAATATTAAAAATTTGTTATCAATTAAAATATTTAAATTATTTTTTTCAAAAATTCGGTTGGATAATAATTAGAAAAATTTTCACACATATAAAAAATGTCAAACTATTTACAGAAAATTGCAAAAGAAGTACAGATAAATATTGATAGACTTCTATCAGCATTTATTAGTGATAGACTTCTATCATTTCTATCACTAATATACCGTGATAGACTTTTATCCGCGTCTATCACAACTATCTAAAAATCTTGCTATTTTGTGTAAATAGTTTTCCTTATTTTTCTATTTTTAAAATTTTCCATAATAATTATTATTAATTTTATATTTTAATACATTAAAACTATCTAGACCTGTTCTTTTTGCATAGTTTCACTTTTCTATAAACACATTAAAAAAATTTAAACATTGTCTGCAAATACCAACATGATTTTAAAAACCGAAATAACGAAGTTTTTTTAACGATATTTTGATTCTACCTTTTTAATTTTAGTTTATTTTGATCTCTGTATTTTTAAAGCATTTATTTTCATCTCCATACTTTCAATTTTAATTCATTTGGTATTTGTACTTTTAAAATATTTATTTTGGTCCATTTTAATCCCTTACAAATAATAATAGAAAACCAAAATAGTTAGTTTTTAAAAATACAAAAAATAAGAAGGAACATTTTCAAATTACAAGTACCAAAATGAAAAGTATAAAACAACTGAACTAAAATAAATATTTGAAAAATATGGAGACTAAAATGAGTTAAAGCTATAAATATAGAAATAAAGTAGTATTTTAAACCTGAAAAATAAAAATATTATTGAATCTCACACACATATATATATATATATAATCTGTTATGTTTTCCTTGGACTATTTTGTAATTACAGTCCGCAAAAAATATTCGCACTGCATTAGGGTTAGGGAGGATAAATTACTCAAATAGAAATAAACAAAAAAAAAAAAAAAAAAAACTTTATAATAATAATGATCAGATTAAAAACATGATTAGTTAAATAAAGCGAGTAAGTTTCTTTCAAAAAATAAAAATAAATAAATAATAAAATAAAATAAAATAAAAGCTAATTTATACAAAATACTTTTGAACTTTTTACTTTGTGTCAAAAATATTCTTGAACTTTCAAATGCCCTTATGATTAGTTTTGGATGTAAATTTTTAATCTTTTATGTCAAAAATACTCTTGAACTTTTAAAAGTTTCAATAGTATCTTTAAACTTTAAAAACAAAAAATTAAAATTATTATATGAACATGAAACACTATTAATACCATTTTATTTCTCTATTTTCTCTCTTTTTTTTCCTTTTACTCTTTCAATACTCTCCTTTTTTTCTTTTATAAAATGTTTGACATTTATATTTTTTTAAAAAAATTCCACAATTCAGTTAAAAAAAAAATTAAGCAGTAATAAGAAAAAGAGAATAATATAAGCACGAAGGAATTTTATGACTTAAATGTTTTGACAAAATTATATGTTAGTAGTTGAGTGTGTTAATATCCAAATGCATTTTTTTTTTACTATTTATCGTTTGATATGTTTTGAATAGAAGTTTTGATTTTGAAATTTTGTGAGAATTTTTTTGTTTTAAATTTAAAATTTTGGTTGTTAAAAATTTGATGTAATAATTTTAAAAAATAAGTGAAAAGTGAAAGTATATATATATTTATTAAAGAAATTTACTCATTTTATTGAGAAACCACTAGGGCAATACTTGGGCAAATGTCCGAATCGGCAAGATTGGTCATCCACGTAGGAAAGGAGGATAACCATACATAATTGCACACATCATCTCTGGCCATTTTGGCTATTTTATCAGCAACCCTGTTACACAAAGAAACACCAGAAAAAATAAATAAAAAAATATGACCTACACATTTTCCACACCAGATGGACCCACGCCAGGCTGGAAAGGAATCTCACGTGAATCGAGTTGAATCTCTTTGACCTTTTGAGCCCATCCAACAGACTATAAATCTCCATTTTCCCACTCCCTTACAGTGTGGAGTAAATCTTACGTGCCTTAAACTTCGCTCGTTTTAAAGATCGTGCTATTCACGCTCTTGTGATGGCACGTGCGGAATTTCTTCAGTTTGTAATTTGGACGGACCTGATTACATCAATGGAGCAACCCACGTGGCAGTTCTCGCAATACACTGTAGCGTGATTCGAGTTTCGCGAGGCAGTTGAGCGGTTAACATTATATAAAATAGTATAATCCAGCTGGCAACACACTGTAGCACACCGACTTGTGGTGTCCCCTCTACGACTGGCTTTTTTTCTGACGTGGAATTTTATATTTCCCATAGACCGTGTGATTGTTTTTTCCTTTTTCATAATTATTTGACACATATTTGACCTTACTTCATAAAGTTAAATTTTTGCTTGATTTTTTTTAAAATTTAAATCTTCTTTTGGCGCTAGAATTGTTAATAAGTTCATGTCGCTAAATTTAACCTAAACCTATCTTAGGTGATTCATGAAATAATTTAATCTACAAAATTTTTATTTATTTGACAACCAAAACAATTTTGTAATCCAATTCAAACCATATAAATCTAGTTTATACAATTTTTTGAGTCTTTAGATTTTTTAATACCCCTATACAAGGGACTAAGCATATATGGGTAAAAGTGTAGGAAAATTGGCATTTGGGAAATATGTAAATTATAATAAATTAGTTTTGAAAAGGAAAGATATAATTTTAAAATGCAGTAGAATTAGATCCAACTACTCATAAATATTTAGGGTGTGTTTGGGAGTGGCAAAAATCACTTTTTCCCTTGTCAAAATCATTTTTTTTATAAAAAGTTGATGTTTGGCACTCACATAAAATTGATTTTTCAAAAATTTGAAATCACTAAAAATTGATTTTGCAGGTATCAGTTTATTGGTGATTTGGTTGGAGGTGATTATCAGGGAATCAGATAAAAGATTTAGAACACCAAATTTACCCCTCATATTTAAGGATAGGATTTAACCCTAATCCATTTCTTCCTTCTCTTTCGGCCGATACATCCTCTCTCTCGTGTCCGTCGCTTTGTTCCATTAACTATCCGTGGTAGTGCTGATTTCAGTAAGTTTTTGTTTTTTTGTAATTTTCTTTTCACATGAATGAGCTTCAATTTTTAGCAGTTTTTGTTGTTGTTTTTTCACTGTATCGTTCCTTAGTTTTTTGTTACTATTTACTATGTTCCTTTCGTGGCTCTTCCTCTCTATATGAACAATTTTTTTGGATATTTCAATCATTGTCTTCGATCCTTGTTGATTTTTTTTAGTCTCTCTACTTTCCTGATGGAGCGGGAGAAAATTGCAAGACTTCTTATATTTCGTTAATGTTTTTGTTATACAGTTTGTATTTCAATAGATAATATCTAGTTTAAGTATTTTGTAATGATAAAAAAATTCTAGATTGGATGAGATATATGTTTTAAATTTTCTTTTGTTTTTATTATGTGTATTTTTCTTACCTCACATATCAATTATGCATACAATAATTTAACATTAAAATAAAAAAATAAATAAATTATTAAAATTAGATATTTTTATAATTATTTTTTAAAACAAAAATCCAAATATAAAATACCCTTTTTAGTAATTTGGTAATTTTGAAATTACTTTTAGAACCAAACATGATAAATTCAAAATCACTTTTATATATTTGAAAATCACTTTAAAAGTTTGGAACCAAATATAGGTTTGATTGTTTAAAAATCAATTTTATAAAATCAAATTGTTCCAAAATCTCTATCACTAAAATCACCACTCCAACTATCACTCCAAACATACCCTTAGACAACTTGTACATTTAGCAAAAAGTGTCTTTTCATTTATTCTTAAAATTTAATATTTGTGAGGATAAAGGAAAAATAATATTTTTAAATATCTTATTAAATATACCGAAATTTATTCATAAATTTAAGCTAATTGCCAGCATTACCATTTACAACAAATATATATATATATATATATATATATATATATATATATTTGTAAACATCGAAAAACTCATCATCTTTCCCGGGGAATTTCTCGCCGTTTTCTTCCACAGTAGAGTTAGAAGCTCAAAACACATGGGCGGGTTCAAAAAATTAAAAATTAGATGACAAAACTTTATTAAAACGAATAAATAAATTAATAGGTAAATATTTTTTAAATAATTTGTGCCTTTTAGTTTAAAACATTAGTAATGGTGTTAGCCAAAATTCAAAGAAGGAAAAATATTTGACCTTCTTGTAGTTGTAACAACGATAAAATCATTTTTGGAAAAAAATGTAATCACCAAAAAGCAAGATTTGTATATTAGTGTTGTGCTTCCTATACATACGTGGGACCGTTTGATCTACTAACTTTTAAGTTAGTGTTAAACAACTCCAGTTCAATAATAAATACTATTGAAGTTTGCATATCAATCGAAAAACTCTATTTTTTTCTCTTTCTATATTTTGCACATTAACGAGAAATTTCATATTACAACCTCTACATCTCAAATACCAATTTCCTAATTACAACATATTAACACCACTCATTGAGCCAAATGCATCACTGATGCTTTAAGTTAGAGAGTGGAAGAGTACGATAAAATTTTTATTTTTTATTATTATTACTATTTTCTAACAATCTATAGAGTGAGAGACTCAAACATCTGATTTCGAGGTTGATAGTACAAGCACTACGCTAGTTGAACTATTTTTTTTATATTATTATTAGTATTATTATAGACATCTAACTTTAAATAAAAAGAAAAACCCTCATTGTTTTTATAGTATGTAAAACATTCTATTATACTTATACATCAAATAATTGTCAATATTTGTACTAAATTTTGGTACTTTGTTAAAAATGTTTGATGAACATAATTCCCTTCACAATGAATGATGTCTAAAATCCAATTTCGGACGCGGTGAAATTGGGTTAAAATCACAAAAAGTAGATTTTGAAGGGTAGAAACCAAACTCATTAAAACACAAAGGATGTGAAAACATAACCATTAACAAACAAATGACATAAATTTTAGAGTTATTTGGGTCAATAAACCACATAGTATAAATATATATTCAAATATGTTAATTTAAACATAATTCAATTGATTATACAGTCACTCGATTAAGAGGTAAGAGATTAAACTATTCTATACTATTATAAATTATTGAAAGAAGATTAAAATATAAAATATTCTTAACCCAAGTTAAGTTATAAAAAAAATAATAAAAGAAAAAAAATTATGCTATATTAGACAACATGAGATTGAGCCTCTTCGAGTTCTCTATTTTTTTAATCGAAACATAAATTTTATTATTGGATTGAATGCCCGTTTTGATTTTATAAGCTCTGATACCATATTAGATAATATAAAATTTCATCTCAAAATCAATTGACAATGAAAAGAGTCTTCAACATGCTATATCTGTCAATTTTAAAGAAACTTCTATGATAAGAGCATATCTAAGCTAAAAATATAACAAATTTTTCATATGATAAAAATATTTTAAAGAACTTGCACACATCTAAAAACCATACATTAGTGGCATACATGTATTTTTTATATTATTTGTATTAGATAAATCAACAATATGCTTTTATCATTGGTACGAAAGTGATACATCAACTATATACTTTATATTAATTAGATTATTCATAAAAGAATAATAGTTTTATTATAAGTAGAAAAAAAATCAAACTATTTATAAATATAGAAAATTTTCACTGTCTATGCCCTCGATTAATTTATATATATATAAAATTATATTTAATTTTTTTTTTTGTTATAACATTTTTAAAATATGACAATTAGTTTTGACGTCCACTAAAAGTTTTCATCTTTGAAATTTTGATATTATTGGTCTTTTGGGTTTTGCGGAACTATTGATATGACAACTGATATTGGTATTTTGTCGAACATTTAAAACAGATGGCATAAATTCAACAGGTCAAAAACTAGGATTAAATTTGGAAACAAAAAGAAAGAAAGGCGCTGGATATGTAGGAAGGGGCCGGGACCAGCGTGTCCCCCTCCAACCCAATCCACGGTCGGCCCCGCCCTTTGCATCGCCTTGTTGAAAACTAGAGGTTTCGGACAATTTTATTTTGTCCTCTTCTTTGTGCGTCAAACATTTTAGTTATATGGTTGTTTTAATATATATTATTTATTTTGTCATTGTCTTTGCTACCTATGTATATTGGCCCGTAACAATATTTTAGATTAAATTACTAGTTTCATCATATCAATACTTCTTCATAAACAATTGCGATTTTAATGAGAAAAATGATGCAGTTGATGAAATTCAGACTTTGGCGAGTTAGTTGAATCTTGCCTCTTTCTCGTATTGTCTTTGTATTTGTAATAGGGTCGTTCATTGTGTAGCATGGGCTATCGCTGGTTTTGATAATTTTTATGGATTTTTCTTTTTTTTTTTCTTTTTAAAAAATTCAATTTGAAAGATGTGGAACATAGCCGAATTTCGGACTTTCCAAAAAAAAAAAATTACTAGTTTAATGTCTACACTTTTATCCATGTGTTTGATAAGATTTTTAATTTTTATTTTGTCTCTAATAAGTTATAAAAGAAAAAAATGTCAAATGAATCATTAAAATTTCAATTTTGTGTCTAATACATTTCTAACGTGTTTAGCATTTTTTTAGTTAATGAATTTATTGTACAAAAGTTTTACTTTTGTGGCCAATAGGTCGTAAGGAATTTCGATTTTGTATCCAATAGTTTTGTGGTCTTTAAAAAATAATGAAAGAGGTCAACAGTCTATTAGACACAAAATTGAAAATTTAATGACATATTAGATACAAAATTGAAAGTTTATGGATTTGTTATAATATTTTAAAGTTTAAAGATCTATTAGACACAAAATTTAAATTTCATAAATCTATTAAAAAAAGTTTAAATATTACTTTGGTCCTTGTACTTTTAGGTTTGGTTTATTTTGATGTCTGTACTTTTATATTGTTCATTCTAGTTCTTGAACTTTGGAACTTTGGTTCACTTTGACCATTGAACTTTCAACTTTGGTTCAGTTTGTTATTGAACTTTCAAAAAGTGACAATTTTGATACTATAAAAATGAAGTAAAAAAAAAAATGAAGGGACCAAAATGGTCACTTTTTGAAAGTACAATAACCAAAATGAACATTATAAAAATATAGGGACCAAAATGAACCAAAGTTGAAAGTATAATTATCAAAATGAACATTTTAAAAATATAAGAACCAAAATAAACTAAAATCTAAAGTATATGGACTAAAATAATATTTAAATCTAAAAAAAATTAAAATTTTAGGATCTATTAACGATGAATTTATTTTTTCAAAAAGGAAACTTAATGGAAGACAAATCAACCACTAAAAAGTTAAAACACAAACTCACAGCCACAATCATTTACATTTTAGAAACAAGATAGATCTACATGAGACACTAAACAACAAAAAAATTTCCCCACAAAATTTAAATGTTTATGGACAAAATTTATAATTTAACTAACATCAATTTAATTTTTGACAAATAAAAAATATTAGTGTAGAGATTGATAAAGAAAAGTGATTTTTTAAAAAAATTAAAAGTATATTTGAGAGTAATTTTAAAATGACTAAAATTACTTTGGTCATTTTTAAAATTATCGTGAAATATATTTTTAATTCTTTAAAATTAATTTTAATGATTGAAAATTGCATTTAAAAATATAAAATAGAAAATTAAATTAATTTTAAATAATTAAAATATAATTTTAAAATTAACAAAAAATAATTTTAACGATTTTAAAATCACACTCAAACACATTCAAAATAGCCATAAAATTTATGGAAGGCCATGTTGTTTTCTTTTCGACAGTTAGACGGTCGGTGATTGGTTACTTGTACGGATATATTTTCTCTTTTTGGACCAGCTTGACTTTTGGAACTTTTAATTAACTCGGTCGCATGCAACAAACATGGATAACGCCATAGTCGTTTTTTGTTTTCTAATTTCTTCCGCTCTCATTTTTTCCTCTATGGCTTTCATCCAATTATTTTGTTGTTGCTCAATCCTTTTCGTTCACATCTTACCAACCTGATTGCCAAATCTTCTTGAATGTTTTTATAAAATACTTTTTTATTTGCTGTAATATATCTTCACTTAAACCATAAATTTAATTTTTATATTTGATAAAACTCTTATAAATAATCATACTCATAAATAGTCCATATCATAGGACTACTTATGAAATTTTAATTAAACCATAAAGATTATTTATGATGCTTATCAAACTATAAAAACTAAATTCTAACATTTAAAGACATAGAAATTAAATTTTAACTTTTTATAAATCATATGGACTAAATCTATATTTTATATTCTTCTCTCCCCAAACTTCTTGCAAGAGGAACTAATAGAAAAAAGTTATAATTGAAAAGGTGAAGTTAAAATGGAGGAAAAAAATAAAACTAATTTGAACACCATAGGTTAGTCTAGTGATAAATAGGAGAGCATGACCTTGATAAAGGGCTAAGAGATCACCACCTACCTAGAATTTAATATCCTACGAGTTTTCTAACACATAAATGTTGTAGGATCAGACTGGTTGTCATGTGATATTAGTTGAGGTGGGCGTAAGTTAGCATAGACACTCATAGATAAAAAAAGAAAAAAAATAAATTTTACATCAAATATGTACTAGTGGTTGATCAATTTAATTTTTAAAATGTTAGAATCTGCGGGACAATATTTTTCACATTTCATTTCTTGTTATCTCTTTTTTTGTTAAAGAAAAATATAATTGTGTTTGGTAACTATTTTTCTATATATATTACATTTTTTCCGATTCTATTGAAAAAAAAATTAAATTAATGTTATTGAGTATATTCCAAAGATATTATAGTACACAACTCAATCAAAATAATATTGTCAAATGTAACTCAAATTATTTTTCAACGAATGTGACACTTCAACTACTTGTCACTTTGAACGTTTGTTATGCTTCAATGATCCTGTAGATTTTCTCCATCATATTGTTCTTTTAATTCCATCTGTTCTTTTAACTTTTAATTTCATCTTTTATATATTGTTTTTTTCAAGTTTTATTGTTACTACCCATTAAAAATTAATCTTTTTCCGTTCCATTCTTTATTTCAAATAAATTTTGAGGATCTCAAATAAGACTTTGTAATAATCACTAAAATAGCAATATACTCCATGGAATTTGATAATTGTAATTAACATATTAATAAGAATTAAAACACTAAAATAGGTGAAGTATCAAATATGTAATTAAGATCCCAATTATTTGAATTGCTTTTATATATAAAAATATATTCGAAATCTTTTTAAGTTTGTGTTTGTGCTACATAGATGGAGATTTTTGAATCTCTAATTGAAGGTGTATTAATCATCTCCACAAGTTGGCAAATATATATAATTTGTTATGGTCTAGAAAAAAAAAAATGGAATATCTGTTATAATCAGAATCATTGTTTATCGAACCAACGTGCAATGTTGATAAATGTAGTCCAAAGTCTATTTTATATAGGTAGCCATCATTTTCAAACATTAATTACATCCACCTTCATACACAACATGCAATTAAAATGTCAAAATTCTCTGAGCGCTACAGCTTACAGCCTACTGCAAGAACCTATCATCTTCATTGAGATTGGACTCCCATTTAAGATTTCTTTCTTTTCCTTCTTCTGCTTCTTTCTACAACTTTTGTTACTTAGTTGCGTTCATTAATTGTCAAATAAAAATAAAATATTACGTTTATGAATTCCAAAATGTATACTTTAAATCGTAAACACTCAAATTATCTATCTTAGTCAATACTTTTGATGAAAATGTCTTTAACGATGGTATGGATATTTTTCTTAAACTTTTTCTTTCAAAGATGACGGGTACTAATGAAAATTTTTAAGATTTAGATATTTTAACGAATGGGTATTATTTAAGTAAAATACTAATAGTTTTCATTCAAAACTAATGATAGTTAGTATTTTTGAATTTTTTCGTTGTTTTAAGTATATTATTGAAACGTTTAAAAGTTGAAACAAAATACAAAATTCAAAAATATTTTCTATAATTTAGTCTTTGTTTTATTCAAAATTGTCTTTTACAAACAATTTAAAATATTTTAAAATTAATTTGATCTAACTCCTTTTGACGTTCTTTCCCATAAAAAACACAACTCCAGACTTCCACTAAAGAAAAGGGGAAAAAAATCCGATCGTTATTATGTTTGAGGGCTCGTTTGAATTGACTCGAGAAAAGTGTTTTTTAAAAAATTTATTTTTATTTAAACTCTTTTGATAAAAAATTGTTTAAAATACACTTCAAAATATATTTTGAGTGGTTGTCAAACACTCCAATTTTTTCTAAAATGACTTATTTTTCAAATTAAACACTTAAAAATGTATTCTAAACGTACCATACCATGAGAATAATTTCGCACAGGTAACCTGAAAAGTCCAAATTAGTATGCAATTTCTAGGATTATTTCATTAAAGTAAAATAAAGTTTTTTTTTTTTTTTTTTTTTTTTTTTTTTGAAAACGTGACTAGTATAGAAATTATGAAAATAATAATGATATGTTAATTTTAGTTTAACGACATGTGGGGGGAAATTAGTGTCGGTGTCTTTACGGAAACATTTTAGGCCTTTATCCAGCAAAACTTTGGCCCATAGTGCTACTAGTTTTCAGGCCCAGCCCATTTGTCTACAGAGCCCATATTACAAACTGGCTATAAAACCATTCCCGCTCCTTTCAAATTCGCTCCCTCCGCTGGCTGCATCTGAAAATTTCCTCTATGACGATGCATTCTCACTGCCAGTTTCAGGTTCTCTAACTTTCCTTCTCTTTATTATTTTTGATTTAGAAAAGAATTTTGATGTGTTTTCGCTGCGGTTTTACATTTTCTTCCTTTCATTTGCTTCATTGTTCTTGATTTTATTGCTTGTTTTGTTATTGTTTTTCTTTAATTTCTTAGGGAAAGAGTTTTTACTGTTTCTTTGATTTTATTGCTTGTTTTGTTAATGTTTGTCTTTAATTTCTTAGGGAAAGAGTTTTTACTGCTTCCGTGCATCATCAATGCCGCAGTTGGATCTTCATTGCTCTCGATGAAGATTGTTCGAGGTTTTATTCTCGAAGATTGAGTGTGAAATTTCATAGAATCGGATCTCTTTGTACGTATCTATCTTTTGCGTCATCTTTACGTTCAATCAAATTCTTCTTGCTTGATCTTGTGTATTTCTTGATCATGAACTTCAATTTGATTTGATTTCAAATTTGACTTCTCTGTAATTGGAAGTACTTTTACGTTCCATTTCTGAATTTAGTATACAACCTTCTTGAAAGGAATCGATGACGATAGTTCGAGGTTATATTCTTGAAGATTGATTGTGAAATGTCACATAAACGATCTCTCAGTACGTATCGATCTTTTTCGTCTTTTCTTTACGTTCGATCAAATTTTTTTTGCTTGAATCTTGTGTATGGCTTTATCATAAACTTCAATTTGATCTGTTTTCAAATTTGGCTTTTCTGCAACTGGAATTACTTTTGTTTCCGTTTCTGAATTTAGTATTCAACTTCCATGAAAGGAATCGATGATGATTGTTCGAGGTTTTATTCTAGAAGATTGATTTTGAAATGTCACAAAATCAAACTCTCCGTAGGTATTGATTTTTTTGTATTTTTCTTTACGTTCAATCAAATTCCTGCTCGATCTTATGAATTTCTTGATCATGAGCTTCAATCTGATCCAATTTCAAAGTTGGCTTCTCTGAATTATGTTTGCGTTTTGTTTCTGAATTTAGTATACAACTTTCATGAAAGAATCGATGACTATAGTTCGAGGTTTTATTCTTGTAGATTGAGTGTGAAATGCCACATAATCGATATTTCTGTGCGTATCGATGTTTTTCGGCTTTTCTTTACGCTCAATCAAATTCTTTGTGCTCATAAAAGGAAAGAGGTCAATGTTAAGATTCTGCCTGTATGTGCTTTTAACTCCTTCAAAATCATTTCGATTTCTATGAATTTTATACCTTAATCCATTAATCTCCTGTACGGATACGTAAGCGGAAGCGGATTATTCATAAGTGAAAAGTTTTCCATAATAGAATTCTCTGTTTATATTCTGTTACATCACAATTTCAGGAGGCAGTTTTTGTTATCAATCAACTGAAGCATCACAACTTCTTGTTTTGAATTATGCTCACTAAAAACTCTAATTTGCAGCATCACAACTTCTTGTTTTGAATTATGCTCACTAAAAACTCTAATTTGCAGCAGCCGTAGAATAGGATTGCAATCTTAATATCTCGTCACTCACAAGTAGATTATAAGGACTGATCAGGTTGGATTGCATGTGTGACGTTGCCTTAAGGTAAATTTCCTAAAACTATTATTGCTAAGTTTAACGTATATTATATAGAGTTAGTAACTTTTTAGATTTTGGTTTTTATTTTGTGAAAATTAAGCATTAAACATTCCTTTCATTTCTAAAAATCTTAGCCTTTAAAATATTGAGAAGAAATATTTAATTTTCAATAACAGAAAATGAGAGGAAATACTTAATTTTCAATAACAAATAATGAAATGATTATTAAATGAGATCTAAATTAACTTTTTGTATTTTGTTGGTGCAATGAGACTTCTTAATATAACTTGAGAGGTCAAGAAAGTTAAAAACGAATCAATTACATTTAATATAAATCATAACTTTTTTTTAGTACCAGGAATTCATCTTGTCTCAAAATTTTGTGCACAAGAAATTCCTAAACGTCTAATTTTTCATTAATATTTTAATTTGTGTTTAATAGGTGACATTTCAAGATTAATTAGACATAAATTTAAGTTTTGTATTTAACAGGTTTATAGACTCTAATTTGAATGACTATATATTCATAAATTTTAATAAATATTAAATAGGCCGATAACTAATAAACACAAACTAAAATTTTAAGCCATATCTGATAAATGATCTGGATAACCAATTGTTTTTTCTTTCAATTGGTTTTTTTTTTCTCCTTTTAAAAACAGTTCGTTTCTCCATACGTTTGGTTGTTTTTAAATTTGGAAAACATTTTTCAAACTAAAAAAAAAAAAAAAGTTTCTAGAAATGGTTTTTCTCTCTTATTTTATAGCTGAGGCTGGGCCTTCGCTTGCAAGTTGGTTTAATGACAAACTTATGATATTGATTTTATGATATAGTTTAAGCTAAATATATGTTTTGGGTCTTGAATGATTTGGGAGTTTTTTTTTTTTAATTTAATTATATTGTTTAAATTTTTTTTATTTTGTCCCGTGTTTTAATGTTATTTTAAACTAGTATTTACTTTGGTCGATAATAAAATTTGTTAATGACAAATTTATATTAATATAAAACTTTGTTAATAGAATTTAATATCTTAGAGATTTCAAGTTTTTTTTCTCTCTTAAATAACATTTTTTTTTTAACTTTTTCTCGCCAAGTATTATGTCAAGTAAAATTTATCACAAAATCATTTTCAAATAACATTCTAAGGACTGGGACTAGAAAGGCCACAATAAACTTCTTTTTTTTTTTTTTTTTCCTGAATAGATTGTTTTTATTTAAGACTTACATAACTGTCATTCATTCCATTTATACAAAGATTATTAAGATTTCGTTTGATAATCATTTGATTTTTTTATAATATATTTGTTTTCTTACAATTCTTTTACTATGATTTTCATTTTTCATAACTAAACATTTAAATTATTAGCTCCTTTTATTTTTTAAATTTTCAAAATTTGATTTGATTTTTTAAGACATTTTTAACTATTAAAGTAAACAAAGAAATAAATTGGGAAATGTGTATATACTATACAGATACTAAATTTAAAAATATTCAAACATTAGGAAGTAAAACATAAATATTTCGATTTTTTTTTTTTTTTTTGAAGAGTTTCAATTTGATACTTACATATTTTTCGTTCATTCAATTTATAAGATGTGAAGTTTCTTAAACTGCTTGTTAAAAAAAAGGTTATTTGAACTTAATAAAATCATTCCAGAAATTGAGGCATAGCTCAAATAGGTTTTTTTTTTTTTTTTTTTTTTTTTTTTTTTTTTTTTTCTTTTTTTTCTCTCTCCTGCGTGAGCTTAAAATTTTCATTTTAGCAATATAAAATATTCTAATAAAGAAGGCTAACTAAAATTATAGAGTTAAAAATAATAATTTTTATAAGAAAGTGGGAAAAGTATCTAATAACAGAACTTTTAATTTTGAATTTTGTGTCAATTAAGTTCGTGAGTTTTAAATTTTATATTTTAAAAAATTCACAAAGTTGAAAATTAAAAGTTAGAGAGTGTTAAATACTTTTAAATTCTAAGATCAAGTTCAGTGAATAAACTTGTGTTCTCTATGTATATTTGTTTTACCAATCTTAAAATAAACCCGGGTTCATAATCTGTTATTTATCTTTTACCTTGCTGTTGCTGTGGCACCGATGTAAGTAAACGACAGTTACAAATTCAAGGATAAAGATTCCAAATTTTATGATGCTCAAAAGTCTTAAACAAAAGATTAATAAATATAAAGATAAAAATTTAAAACTAATAAGATTTCGAATTTTAAAAATAAAACAACTCAGACAAGTTTACCATCTCTGAATTCGTTTCCAACTAGTATTATTTGTTTGTTAACACATAAATGCTAACTGAAAGCTGCCGCAGGAATTTTACAATTACTTTGCAAGGTGAATTACAATTTACAAACTGCTCGTGGAAACTTCTTTAATTGGTGCTACTAAATTTCAAACCAAAGTTAGGAAGAAGAGAAAGGAAAGAATATTTGGATATGGAGCTGAATTTACATTCTATTAACAATGAGAATAGTCAACCTGCACATCTCGCTCAACTAGTTTAAGAATTGTATCCTTGACCAAGAGATCAGAAGTTCGAGGCACTCATCCATAGGTTAGTTCAACTAAAAGAACAATAAAGAGAATAGAACAATGGTAATTAATTATCTGATACCAAAGCCAACAAACAGTGGGATAAATGTTACGTGGGACTACTGGAAAAGTTTCGTTCGCCTAACCTCGAATAAAAACTCTGGCAAATGGACAGGTGATCATTCCATGATATGATGAGATGCTCTATTTCACAACTTCGATTATTTCCTAGTCTGAAAAATGACCAACAACTTGAGCTTCTGATCTTAATGCTTCCAGTATACTATCAACCCACCTGCATCTCAATTATCGTGTTTGTATATATTCAGTATCATTATATTCGATCTACTGGAAAGATTGTTCTGAACTAAGAAAGAAGTGCAGCATCTAGAAGATTATTAAGTAGTACGGAATAACTCACCCTTCCAAGCCAGGATTCTTGGGGTAGTAAACGTTTTTCAATCCTAATCTTTTTGCTGCTGCAGCAGTTGTTTCTCCAATACAGGCGAGCGATTTTTCCCACACCTTTGGCTCTGAAATAAGATTGACCCATGCTCTGTTGCAACAGATTCGTGATCCAAGCCAAGATGGAATGGACAAATTAATATTACAAACTCCCCTCTCACCCGGGGGCGACTAATTTAATCAAACAGTACAAGTAATTTAAACTGCTGCATACCGAACTGCCGAAGGAGAAGCCACTGTGACAACAGGCAATGAACGTGCTTGCTCGAGAATGGTTTGATCAACATAATCAACAGGTGCCTGAAAGGTACATCAGTAATTGTGATGCCTAAAATGTTTACGAAGAGAATGGTGCAGGAACAAGGTACTGTGATTCAAGATTCCTACGGAGAGGAGATATCCAGTACGCACTCAATGCAAATTCAATTTATTTTATTTTATTTTATTTAGTTGAGCGGTTCATAATTTTCGTGTAAATTTCTCCTACATCTTTAATCCAATGTACTGGCTCTTTAAGTATCTTCCAAAAACAAAGCCTCTTCCCCATATCACAACTAATTATCTAAATATTGGCATGGTATACTAAAAAGAAAGTCCCATATAATAGAGTTCGCTATTACTGATTCCCTCTAGATTTGCAGTGTACAATTTATTTATTGAGAACTTTATTCAAGATCAAGCAAAGGAATACCCCTCTAAAACCGCACAAACGACTGAACCAGTGTGGCTTGTCTTTAAATTTTCAGCGTACAAGATATACTAAGGAACGTGAATACTTTACCGTAGTGTAGGTGTTAAGCCTCATGACATCAAATCCACGATTTGAAAGGACTTCCTCTGTACAATTAGCAAAAAGGAATACCAAGATTATTTCTGAAAACTATTACTTTGCTTTCAGTTATAATAGACAGATCACTAAAACCATATCAGTATACTGGTGCAACAATGCGACTAACAAATACCTTTTTTGTCTTTTTTTGGGGGCAAAAAAGAGTAACAGATAAAATAAGTGGCTCGAGTAGTCAAGTTTGCCAGTGTCTACTAGCAAACAGATCATTTGACATTAGAATTTGAAGTCTCATCTACAGTTTGCATAAATCAGGTGCATAAAAGAATAACATAAATATTGTCGTCTGCATGTTGAATAAATCTGAGGCTAGCCAGGTCAGTTAAAAAACTGTCAATAAAGGATTTACAGAACTGGGAGGAACGGGGAGAAAAAGATACTCGGATATAATATACATCAAGTAGTTTGTTACAATTAGTTATGACTCAATACAATATTTGCAGTTTAATTTAAAATTTTCATTAGGAATTCAGTTCAAATTACTCATAGCCAAACTAATACACGTTAGTTAAATGTGTATATACTACACATACACAGGAAGAGAGGAAGAGAAATCAGTCTGTATGAGGTATGAAATATTGCTATAGAATAAACGAAAAAATATTGATTTTAGCAATACGAGCCAACATCTAATTTCAAGCACCACCATCTCTGCACTAACTATTTTACGTCAACTAAAAAAAAAAAGAGATGTCTGTACTTTATTTGAAGGGAATACTATTATAACTTATTCGTCTAATTCGAGGTATTTTGAAATTTCAGCTGTGGAAATTAGGTTAACTCTTAACTGTTCCAGGTAAAATTGGACTTATCACAAAGAGTTGCTAATCAAGTAAACCTTGTACAATTTATAGCTGCCGCCAGCAAGTAACAATTTAGTAGCAATACTTCCAGATCAAATTTAATTTCTTCAAGCTATGGCATAAGAAAACAAGAGTGGGTGTTTTATTTTTTATTTTTAATTTTGTAAAAAAACAAACATACAAACATCATTGTTACAACATTATATAATGGGAAATAGCTCTGAGCGTAAAAGAAAAAATATACCAATATCATTGCTTGCTTTAGTAGAAGCAGGATATAAGACACTGCACTTTGCATTTCCCAACTTCGGAAGCTCGGAAGCCAAGGCCTTGCCGATTGCTGAAAGAGATAATTGGAGAAAAAAACTAATTCAAATTATAATGTGTAAGACAACCACGCACCTCTGCAGAAGGATTCTTGTTCTAATCAAATCCAGATGTATACACACATAATATGAATAATAAATCAGCTGTCAATTTTTTTTTGCCAAAAAAAGAAAAAAGAAATCAACTGTGAAGTTACAAATACTTACCAAATTGTGATTGTTCAACAAAAATCATAACAGAGTAAAGATTGAAGAATAAAATCTACAAGCACAAATGGTGTGTAATTCATTTGACATATTTCTTTGGAAAGCTTTGTTTTTATGGTTCTGACACTCCATACTACTGCACTGACTTTTTGGAGAGCTTTTCATCATCTTATTTGATTCAAGACAGTAAGTAAATGATATAGCTAAAAATGTTGACAACATCATGCAAACAAATGCAATACACAACTAAAGAATATATTATACGTGCATCATGTGTGAGATGTGATTTTGACATGCATCTTACCTTTCGAGGGTGCAAATGCCACTTCAAGTAGTTTTGATGATTGCAACACTTCCTCAAAAATGTTAGCTGTACCAGCTCCCACAACACCTATTCTAACCTTTGGCATCCCAGCGGCCCTAAGGAACAAAACAATGTGAAGGTATCACTCAAGGATGACCTAAAGCAGCTTTAATGGAAAACATGTTGTGAAAGTATTGATCAATCTGCAGTTTGTACCCAGGTCATTTGTAAGAATTGTGCACTGTGGATCATGATTATTTATAACCAACTATGCAAATTACTATTCAACATCAAGAAATTGATGACCAGTAATAAAATAAAATTCAAAGACACGTTTTGACTCACTTAACCAACATTACATTTCAAATTGACAAAAAAGGTCCCAACAACGCACTCAATGTTGTAAAATATAATTTATCTGATGGTACAAGCATAACAATGTATATTATCACATAGTAATATGGTGTTTCCATAAGCTGTATCACCTGTAACTTGAAATAGACTATCCATCACTAAAAAGATTCTTAAGAGCTAGACCAACAAATATGATGAGTATGAATTTCATAAAGTATTAACATCCTATACAAAGAAAACAAGTATTACGCAAATTCAAAGCTTGCAAAGTTCTAGGAAACAAACAACTGTCAGAAAATAAAAAAGAAATTGACATATGAAATTGTGTGACATACAAGAATGGTGAGAGTCTAGTGAGTTAGTTTAGTTCTAAACCTTACTTCCATGCCTCTAGGAACACCAAGCCAGCTTCAGGGGAAGTTATCACAATCCAGTCAAATACAGAATCTGTTAACGAAGAGGAAAAAATTGTAAGCACTTGTGTCTAAAATAGTCTTCCAAATGTTCTGTGCTACATTAAAAATTACTAATAAATATTTCTGTCAATTAAATGCCATCAGAAACACATCCTGCAACATTATGTGGGCGTGCATTTGATATGGAGAGAAACTTTGAGGAGTACAAGGAAAGAAAACCATTCGTAAAGGACTTACCACTGAGTACAGAGTGTAGCCTATTCAAGTCAGGTCCTTGTTTGTGTTGAATGAGGGGAAGTTCCAAACAGTTTATTCCATGTCTCGCCTGTGATCAATATCAGGAATATCAACACTGGTTTATATTGATTTCACACATCACTTGTAGTTTGCTCATCCATTCAAAAATAAAAAGGACAACTACTTTTGCTTTCCCATTATTTTACCTTAACAACAGGTCAATTAAGAACAGAAAATCAAATCAAGGAATTTTTTTTTTTTTTTTTGAAAGGGAATCAAGGAGAGAAGCAATGATTACATGTAACCTTATGTACGTGCCAGAAATATTTATCCATTGGTGGATGATAATAGACAAAACAAGATAAAACATCATGGCTATTCTTCATCCTAAACCCTACTTATTCTTGATTGTCACAAAAGATCAGTTTTCTGGATGAAATACTATGTGAGACCGAGCAATTAACAGGATTCTATCCAAATACTCCACCTATTCAAGCATTAATCACCGCGAAAGTACAATATGCATCTTGGAAAAGGTGAAGAGGATTTGTGCATTTTCTTGACTCAATAAAGAGTACCAATATTTTTCATATCAATGCTTCTTAAGACCGATAATGCAGAGCAGCTATTATGAATAAGCTTTTTCTGAGAAAAGAATTGAGATTAACTAGTGGTTTACCACCATATGCAGCTCTGGAATGGTTCAACATAGTTCTGAGAATATACCTAAGTACTGAAATGGAACCGAGAATATTTTCGAGTATGAAAACAGCTCATTCGATTTTAGAGGCCTTCTTATCTTACAACTGATGATAGAAGATATTTTAATTATTGGAAAACAGAAACTAGAGCGGTGCTCAATAGCCATTACAGTTCCAGTTCATCTCAGCGGCAAGAAACGTCCACTGAAGTGCGCATTCCTTGTCTCCTCCGAAACGACAAGAACAACAATATTCCAGCAGGAGTTAAGTAGTAGCGAGACTCAAAATGATTACAATTGCCGAAAGATCTAGAAAATTGGTAAGAATTTGAGAAGGCAGCAAGTAATAAAAATATTCGAACAAACAGCATTTATTTCAACATTTAGTCAAACGCAAAGAGTTACAAATCGCTGCACCGCATGTATATAAGAGATTAACACAATGTCTTAGCAGAAAGAGAATCAAACTGGCGAATAAGAAGAAAGCAAAAAGAAAATCCCAAGGAATCAAAAGATAAAAACAATCTGAACAAAACATCCTCAGATTACAAAATCAATAGAGAGAGAGAGAGAGAGAGAGAGAGAGAGAGAGAGAGAAATTACGAGAGCATTAACGAGCTTCCCGTTCTTGCCGCGCTCTCTGGTAACCACTACTTCCGGCGCCGAAATTGACGAAAACGTAATCGAAGCAGAAGAAATCGAAGTGGAGGAAGAACAAGCAAGAGTTCTACGGGGAAGTAAGATTCGCCGGTAAAGTTGAAGACAAGGCGAAGGAACAACTGAAGGCGGATGAGAGAAAGAAGAGAGAGAAATTGGAGCCATGGGGAAACGTGTTGAGCGGAGATGAAAAACTGAGAGGGCCAGGCCAGATGTTAACAAAATAAAACTCATGACCCAAAATTAATTAATCCTAATTATTCTCACTATTTAAAGGTTGAATATTTTCTGCCACGTTGAGGCTTCTCATTCGTTGACAGGTTTCGCTTTATCGTAATTGCGATACGGAGACCCACACTCAATTTCTGCCATCGAATTAAGGAAATTTCGACGATTGATAGTGAGCGGCGGGAATTTATTATTATTTTTTTAAATAAAAAAACAAAGGAGCTCGTGATTATTAATTATTATGATTTTTAAAAAATTAAAATTATGAAGTTGTCGGTTGCTTTCAGATTTGCGTCCTAATTGCCCGGCCGAACCACAGGATGCAGTGCGTCCTGTAAGTGGAACACATGCCAGCTCAGATTCTTCGGGCCGGGCTCGGCGGTGGGTCTCTTTCCACTACGGCCGTGATGATTAATGGTTGATAGGTTGATCACACAACCACATTTTTTAAGGGTTTTTCTTAAATTATTATTTTCTTAAAAAGTTATTTTAGGCAAAAAAAAAAAAAAAAAAAAAAAAACTATATAAATAGAAGAGTCATCTTTCATTTTAGTGATTAGAAGTAAGAATCGAATAAAGGAACAATTCAAAAGCAAAAAGATCTTGGAGGCCAAATACTTTTCTTTTTCTTTTTTTTTCTTCTTTTTGAGGCCGAATACTTAACTTCAAAACAAATTGACTAAGTTCAGGACATTTGAAGGGGGCTAGGACTCTTCAAAAAGATGAAAAGCCAAAGGTCGATCTAATAGAAAATTTCTTTTTGTTTTATTTATTTTTTTACATTTTTTAGTAGTGAAATTATCATTCCATACATAGAATGCAAAAAAACATCCAATGCCATAAATCTCATACCAGTCTGATACAATTTTGTTTTAGCTAGATAATCACACATGTTCATATATTTCCTTTTAACCATGTTTATAAACTAAATAAGAGTTTTTTTTTAACAAATTACTTTAATACCTCAAATGTCAAAATAATCTAAGTTTAAACTTTGTAAAGTTATTTAAAATTCAAAAATCCTTTCAAATTTATAAGCATGGTTAAAAATAATATGATAAAACATATGGAAATGAGTGATCATTTAACTAAAATGAATTTGTATTGAGGGAAATATGACCAAAATAAAATTATATAACGAGAGATATGATCGTCTCCAACTATTCAACAACCGATTCAAGAAGATCGAAAAACTAAAAGATTGATCTAAGAAAATTAACAAGTTAATGGTAGATCCAAAATTAACAAACTCAATCCAAGATTTGATCGAAGAAGATCAACAAGCCTAAAAGTTTCTGAAATCCTCTAGTAAATCTAAAGTTTCATCACCACTTTGTAATTCTTGAGCAAGGTTGCATGTCAAAGAACATTAAGATAGGTCTAATCAACTTGTGTGTGGAGTGTTTGAAACTTGGAGTGAGGAACTAGTTTTCTTTATCTATTGGGTCTTGAATCAAAAAGTAATACAAATCTAATCATTCTCTTTGGACGTCACAATGATTTGGGGATTTTATAATTTGTTATTTAGAGTTCAACCCTTAATTTCAAAATTTCTATGGTTTTCATATTATTAAGACACCATAAAAAATCATGTCTGCATGCAAAAAAAACTTATTTTGCCATTTAATATTTAAATTATTTCTTTAAGAATGTTTACGACACATGAATGAGAATGTTATGAATGTTTACGACACATGAATGAGAATGTTATGGTAAGCTACCCACAAAATAAAAAGGTAACCAATTTTAAATTCAAGCATTTTCAATTATTTCTGCATCGACAATAATTTTATTAGAAATTGAAGACTGCAAATTTCCATGGGGAGGCCACTTTTACGCAGTTTTAACCGAGAATTTTCCATTTATACGGAAGTGGTATATTTTTGGAAACGTGAACTATGCCAATCTTGTATCCCTCAACGCCTAATGTCAACGTAAAATCTGGACGCCTGATAGTCAACGCAAAGTCTGAACGCCTGATGATCAACTCAAGGTCTGGACGCCTGAAGTTGAACGCCCACTATGCGATGAACCTCGTACTGAACGTCTGCTATGCGATAAACCTCATACTAAACGCATGCCAAACAAAAACTCGTGAAGACTGAGTCGCGGCTTCACGAGTCGCGGAGCTCGCTCTTAAGACGTTTCGCGGCTCCGCCTAAGGTACTTACAGTTCAAAATCGTTGTCGCGTCGTCCCCAAAATAAAACAGCCCAGAAAACTCTGTCTCGATCGAAATTTGCACAAGAATCGAACAGAATGCTTACACCCTTTCTATACTATTCGGTATACAGGAATTTGTGAAAGTAAAATTTTCGTTAGTGTTTTTTCAAATGAAGATGGCAGCATTATATACATCGCGAGGTCCCACCACATGCTGGACGAACGCTCGACCACAGAACGTGCGCCGCGCGGTGAGCGCTCGTCCACAGCACGTGCGCCGTGAAAAGGGACGCGGGCGTAAAGGACGCAAAGACTGGTTAGGGGCAAGAGGTAAAACTCTAAAAGAAATTTTATTTAAAAAATTAATAATAATAAAAAATTATTTTTATTGTCACCTCACCTCCCCTCGCCACGTTCGACCGGATGGACGATGGTGGCAGCGCACGCGTGTGGAGAATATAAAGTGAGGTTTCAATGCTAAACTAAACAAGATGAGATCCTCACTTTTCTAAAAACTCATTTTTTCTATTTATTTTAAAACTCTTTTTTCAATGTTTTTCACCAAAATATATCCATTTATTGCTTATAAAATATGCCACACTAAAGACACTTTTATATCAAGATCAGAAGACTTTCTTTTTTTAATTATTTTTTTTAAATACAACAACAGTAGAGATGTGAGATGGAACTTTCAACCTTTAAGGTGGAAGATCATATCAATTATGCGGAGCTAAACTCGACTTTAGCATTAAGATAAGACTTTTATCACTTTGATGGTGAAAGATAGACACGTAAATTATTATGTTAAGGTGCGGGTATTACATTCTCTTTAAGAATATTTGAGTCTTATGTGATGTGTTTTTCATTATATTAACTACCGATGCAACATATTTTTTTCGGTATATCTTCTTGATAGTACAATAACTCAACTGAAATGATGTGTAGCTTTAAATCACTAAATTTTAAGCTCAAAACTTTACAAAAATTAAAAATACTCATCTTTTAGTCCATTGTTCTTAAAAAGGCAAATGAGAGAAAAATTTGAGCAATTAGATAGAAGAGAACATTAAACTGAGATGTTGTGTGGAATGGAGTAAAAGAGACATTTATATTATAATTTCAGATCTATGAATTTATTATAAGATTTCTAACCTCTCATAAAAAAATATTTTCTTCTTTAAAGAATAAAGAAAACTTAAGTGTTAATGCCTAAACAAAATCTCCAATTTAAAATTTATTAAACATTAAAATGTTACAACAAGGGGAGAAAATAATATTTTGACTTTTTTCCTTTTCATCTAGAATTCAATAATTATAGGGTGAAAAATTGGACCAAAAAATGATAAATTGGTAGGTGGTACATGTATTTATTGAACTATTTAACATTTTGAGTAGTTGATGAAATTGAAAAATAATTTATCACGTTATATTTAAGAGTAGTTGCGAATATAGCAATCGGATCTAAAATATTAGTAAATATAAAGCATAATACAAAAGAATTTTCAAATATAACAAAATTTAGATCTAATTCTTAGAGTCTATCAATAACAACTCTATTGCTAATAAATCTATTATATTACCATATAGTATACATTAATAGATTCTACTATATTTACATTTTTTTAAAATGGAATTATATATTTAATTAGTTTTTAAACATTTTTATTCTTTTAGTTTTGAAAAATTTTCAAAGATAGAAAAAATGTCAAACTATTTAGAGAAAATAACAAAAGAAACATTGATAGACATTGATAGACTTCTATCAGCATCTATCAGTGATAGACTTCTATCATTTCTATTAGTGATAGACCATGATAGACTTTTATCAGCATCTATCACAACTTTTTAAAAATTTTGTAATTTTGTGTAAATAGTTTTCCTTATTTTTCTATTTTTAAAATTTTTTTTCTCTTTTTACCTTATATATTTAATTATTTAATCTATGCTCATTGTTTATAAAAAAAATTAAATAATAATAATAAAATTTTTAAAAAAAATCTCATTGCAATTACCTTTATATTTATTATCTACCACAACTGGCAGGTAGGCTCTGACCAGAGCTTATAAAGTAAAATTGGTCGGTCATGAAAATTTCTCCCTCCATTCACGTATCACGAGACTTTTTGTTGACCCTTCGATATTTGAAAAGGTATAATATATTAAGAATTCTGAATACATAATCCACGATAAAGCTCGCACGTGGTAATTTTGATTGTAGCACCACCACTGGCAAGCCAAAGAACAAAACAGCTTCCCATTAGTCTGATACCAAACACAAAGGTAGATAATGAAGATGGCTTCAAAGTAATTAAAACTCATACTAAACACACTTTGTTTATTAAAAACAACAATTTCATAGGAAAATATTTATACTATATTCAGGCACTTTTCAACTTAAATCATAATGTTTGTGGACAACATGTCAACTTTAAGCATAGTTCAAATTAGTTAAGACATTATATCATCAATAAAAAGATTCAAGGTTCAAATTTTCTCTCAATGTGTCAAATTTCAAAAAAAAAGCCAATAGTGCCTTTTTCTCAAAAAAAATAACAAAACAACAAAATGGAGGGGTTGTTTGGTTACAATTTCAGTTTCTAGTTTGTTGTTTTCTTGTTTAGTAACGGTTTATATTCTCGTTTGTGTTTTTTAGAATGTTTTAGAACTTTTTAAAAAGATATTGGAAAGAAAAACAATGAAGTTTCTTCATCCTGTCCTCATTTAAAAAATAAATAAAATTAAAAGCTTATAAAATGCATAAAAAAAATTAAAAATAAATTTCACACAAATTCAAGAAAAAGTTGCCAAAACATAACTTCTTTAAAAAAAAAAAAAAAAAAAAAAAAAAAAAAAAAAAAAAAAGTTTCCAAACATAACTCTATTTTCTTTATTAAAAAAGAGGAAACAAGAAGGAATTGAAAAAAAATTCCTCAAAAAAAAAAGAAGGAATTGAAAAAATAGTTCAAAAGAAAAAAAAAAAGGTTATAAGATAGATCCCAAGTTTGTCGTTTTTTATTCCTATTTTTTTAGTTTATCCCCAAGATAACAACTTAAATATCATCCTCTCATTCTTGACTTAAAAATACGCAATAATTCTTTTTTTTTTAAAAAAAAAAGTAAATATGACATAAAAATGTTCGTATTTGAATTTTTTTTAAAAAAAATTAAAAGAAAACTTTATTTTTAATTTAAAATTTTAGGTTTAGAGAACAGACAAGAAGTAGTTACCAAAATATGTTTTATGTCTATAATTAATTAATTAATAATAATAATAATAAAGAACCACAGTTGCTCACACAATTCTATTCCTTGTTACTATCAATAGGGAAAAAGAAAAAAAAAAAACAAAAAAACAAAAACAAGAAACAGAAACATAATAACACACTTAACTTTCTTTGGATATATATTTATATCACAAACTTACCATACATGCACATCAGTCGGAACGTTCACAAATCATCAAATCATACTAAATTTACTTTTAAAGGGAAAAAATGGATGCATAGCCGTAAATTTTGCAGAGTGAATTAAAATATCAATCTAACACTTACATTACTACAACTAACTAATGATCTTAATTAATTCCCTACATAAATTTTTACTCAATTAGTAATTTAAAGTGTTAATAGGTACAACATACAAAATTCAAGGTATAAAAATCGGCACTAATCCTGATTTAAAACTATTTTGCTTGACACCACCCAAACAACATGTCAAGCATCATTATAATATATGCTAGAAATTAACTTCTGCCTTTACCACAGATGTTGCAGTTTCGGGCCTTAGACAAGTAGTTTTTTTTTTACCTTAGAATACTATATGGAAAAACCTCTTTATAGATAAAAGAACAACTAAGAGAGGATGTCAAAGCTGCAAACACTACTTTACCCTTCTAACTAATTTCTAAATATACATATACACCATCAAACAATCAAACAATTGACCACATGGTGAGGGAAAAAAAGTCTTTTAAACAAGACAGACCCGAAACAAAACAAATAAGCACCTGGAAAACTATCTGATAATTCCCATAACTTGTGGGAACCAATCGAAATCCATTTAGGGCATTGCTTTTGATTCTCTCATGAGTTGTCTGGTCAAACAGACATTTCAAGTACTCCCCAAAACTAAGCAAAATAATAGGACAAGGACAGAACAACAGTAAGAATCTTAACGATGGTAGCTTCAAATTCATGCTAATGTTGAAAAGCAAGTGCAGAAGCAGAATAAAATTAGCTAAAGCTACAGGCCATAACATTATATATTCTAATAAACATTTAAGTTCCTTATTAGTTCTCGCAGTCTCAAACGAATAGTTAGTAAATCATATTCTACATAACTCAGGTCCATCAAAATTCGGTTCCGCTCCACGGATGGAGGGATTTATAGCAAACCTCGAGAACAAAGTTGAACATTCAGAAATGAAGCAACTTTGTCCATTATAGATAGTGAGATCCTACAGAGAAACGTAGAAGATTTGCCCACCCCAGGCTTCCGGCGGGACAACTGCCTTATATAAGAACTAAAGATTGTTTCCTCTGCCTTCCAATCATCAGTTCACTTGCTGTTGATGGGTGCCATACATAGGGTAAGCTCCATATGCTGCAGCATACATGGTTGGTGGATCATAAGGTAGCGGCAGAGCATATCCATATCCGCCATACATTTGTCCTCCATAGTAGGCTCCACTCCAGTGGTTACCATAATCAGCTCGGTACTGTCAATAGAGAAGTACTAGTTATAAGATATTCAATATAGAGAACAGATATTTAATCAGCTAGTATACCAATATTTCAAGTAGAAAGCACCTAATATACACTACTTACTCAATAAAACCATCACCGTTCACCAGGGAAGTTCTAAACATATTTCCTTCTATTTCCTTCCTTTATTCCATTCTCTACCTCTGTATATTTCATATGGTAAAGATTCTGTGGGATCTCACAATAGGGACTTTTTATTCCCTTCCTAAATGCTGAAGGTAGTAATATTTCATATGGGTTATTTAGTAAATCCTGGTATTATAATTTGAGAGGGATATTTCCAGTTGTCCCTTCAAATTACGTAGCGCATGATAGTTGTAGTTGAATTTACATTTCTTATACAACTAGAAAAACAGAGCAGACACAAAAAAAAAGGAATGATAAATTTGCTAACTACCATGTAAGTAGAAACTGGGGGAGAATAGCTTTTCATAAGCATCTCCTAGCCTGAAAATTGGGGTAGTTGTATGTTTTCACTATTTTCACACACACACACAAAAGAGAATTACCTGCTTATTTGTTGGACTACGTCCCCAAGAAAGACGTACTGTTTGCTTGCCGATCACAGTTCCATTTAGTTTCTGCAATGCCTCTTCAGCATTCTTTCTACATGGCAGAATTAAAGAATAGTGAGTAATTGAAACGGATGAAGAAACTAAAAACTCACTCTTCGTATATGGTCAAAAGACTCGTGGCACATGAAGTTCACCTGTTTGCAAATTGGATGAAACCACAACCTTTTCCAACTGGTATTTTAACAGATACTATGTCTCCATGCTGAGAAAAGAGCTGCTTAAGATCGTCATCAGTAACATTTGGATCAAGCCCTCCAATGAATATCTTTACACACATCCCCCAAAACCAAGACGAAGAGAAAAACAAGAAAAGGAAGAACAAGAGAGAATTAGCAAGAGAAATAACAATTGATATTATGAAAGACAAAATGAAGCAATCCAACTCACAGTTGTATTTGTAAAATCTCCATCAGACTGGTGTCCATGGGAGAATGAACCATTTGATGCATATCCTAATACCAAGACAATATAAAGTTATAGCTGATGTATGAGCAGCTTAATTTGCCAAGGGTTAGTCCGGAGTCCTTATAAAATTACACCACAACCTTGACACATATACGATGCCCCCAGTATAAAAGGCCCTTTTAAGGACGTGATAAATATTGACTCAAAACTGTGCAAATGGATTCATTATTGTTTATGAGCAAATAATTACAACAAAGTACTACATACCTTGTGAAGAATATTGCTGCTGATATCCAGATGACTTTTTGGGTGTCGCTGCACCAATGCGCATAGGCCTGCTTGAGCAATATATGCCATTCATTTCAGTCATGGCCTGAGACCTCTCATTATCATCACCAAACCTTACAAAACCATAACCTTTTGAACAACCAGTATTTGGATCATAGACAACTTTTGCTGCTTTGACAGATGAATATTTACTAGCAAAAGTTTCATGCAGTACACTGTCAGTAACATCCGCTGCTAAATCTCCTACAAAAATAGAAAGATCAGAACCATTTTCTGAACGCTTGTCGCCAGTGCTAAATGTTGCCCAGTTTAGCCGGAAAGCTTGCTCAGTATTAGGCATCAAAATTGAAGAATAGTTCTGCAGAACTTTCTCTGCTGTGTTATGAGAGAAAAATTCTACAAATCCATAGCCTTCTGATATACCAGTTTGCTTATTACGAATGACTTTAAGGGAAGAAATCTGCATGTAATAATTACGTAAAGCATGGGACATAAGAAATGTGCTTAAAGAGAATACAAGAAAGACAGTCAAGAAAAAGACCAAAAGCCAACAACACGTCCTCTTAGAGGATTCCTTTGATAGATTCTTTTCTAAGAAACGAAACAAATCAATAGACAAGGAACATTCGTACTGTAAAAGACACAAGAAACACGCACACACAAAGAAAACAACAACAACTTGGCCAGTACCAAATCATACTTTATTGAATAATAATATGTCAAAATACTTTCATTTAGAAATCGTGATCAAATATAAACTGGAACGTGCATAGTGACCAATACGTTATTAGTTAAAATCACAAAATCAAAAAGAAATATAAGGAAGAAAAAATCAGCCTATTCATCTTTCACTTCAATGAAATTAGTAAAGTGTTGGTACTTGATGATATAGGAATCCCAAATGGGCCGACATGCCTCCAACATATTCAGATATTCTTACTCTTAGATTTATACACTGCTTAATTTATCTATTTCTTTATCCTAAAGTATCTGAACGAAATTAAATAATGAGACTAAAAGGAAAAAAATAAAGTTTACACAACTTGTTTCATTCAATAACATAGAAATTAGAACGTAACAATTGAGGAAAACATAACATATATAGTATAAAATATCATTTTAGGAATGCAAAGTAAAACAAAATGGTGCATTGACTAAACAAATTCGGGCCCTAGTTGATGATAAATGCTCTAGAATTAAATAAAGTATCTAATCTGATAATAACAACAGATCCAAGTAAGAGTTTTGCAGTTTTCTCCAAGCAGGCTCCCCTAACAAAAATAGTAAACCTGTTAAGACTGACTGCAAAAACAATGACTTGCAGACATAAAATTTAAAAATAAAATCCTGACAATATTGCTGTTAACAACCCTCGAGTTATTTCATCAAAATTTTCCTTATCTATATTGAGTAAGCTAAATGACACTAGTGACAGTTAACAAAATTAGCCAAACAAATCCAAAACAGTAGGTGCTAATAAAATGCCAATAAACGAATCAGTATACGTTAATATTCTGACATGAAAAGAAAAAAAATAAAAACATAAATCGCAATAGTAAAATTGGAAACCTCGCCGGTGGAAGCGAAGCAGCTATGGAGGTAATTCTCATCCATCCAATGCTGCAAATCGCCGACCCAAATAGTCTTGTTCTCGCTGGTGGAACCCTGGTGTGGCTGCTGGTGCTGCTGGCCATTAAGCTGATGCGGCGGCGGGTATTGACGGTATGGGATATAGTGCGGCGAAGACGGAGGCACGTAATGCTGCGGCGGCATCATCGGGTGCTGCATTATCATCGCGGCCGCCGGATACTGCATCGCCATCCACCGCTGCGGCTGCGGCTGTTTGTGCGTTTGCTGATTCTGCTCTGTCTGATGCGCCGCCTGCTGCTGCGGCTGCGAATCAGGGCCGTTCGATGGCATCTTCTCGCACTCTTTGAGTACCGCTCAAAATCAAAAGGCGAAACAAAATTACAGATTCAAATTGGGAAAAAGAAGGAGAAGAAGGAGAATAATGAAGATAAAGGCGAGCACAAAAAGGGGCTTATGAATCGAGGTTTCAGAGATAGTGAGAGATGAAATCCATGGCCAGATATATGTTGATGATAACCGCAAGCTGGAGAAGAAGATAAACGAGAGAGAAAAGGAGAGGAGGCTCAATTAGGGTGGAATGGAACAGCCGAAACCAAATGCAAATCAATAAACCACCGATTCATGGCTGGATTTGTAGACGCGGTGGCTCCTCAAACCCTTAGATCAAACCCTATAAAACAATCACAGCCGTTGATTTTATTAGTAATTTATATGCAACGTGCTGTCGTTAAGTTCACTCTCCTCTTCATCCGCCGCAACTGCCTTTTGAGTGTTTGATTTTCCATTTCACCCTATCAAAACCCATTTTTTTCCTTTTATTTTACCTCGTTCCCTAACTTTTTAGCGCCTTATTTTTTAAGAATATACATGGTTTACGGATTTACCGCTTATTTTCCTTAAGCCGGCTTTATTGGGAATCACAGTGTGGACTAGTTCGCGTATAATAAATATACAATTACATGCTATTTTTACCATTCATAAATACTGTATTATGTTATGAGGGAAATTTTAAAATTATTTAAAAGGTGTGTTTGGATCTAATTTAAGAAGAGTTAAAATGATTATAAACAATATTAACCGTTTTATACCTTTGGTAAAACAGAGGGTGATAAAATCACTTTTAAAATCAGCTCTCTACCAGATTTTAAATTATTGTAGAATTCAATTCTACTTTGATTTTTTATTTTTAATTTTATAAATCATTTCTGAAGTCAGATTTCTATTTGATTTTACATTCGGGTAGAATCTAATTTTACTTCGTAATTATTGGAGAGGAAATTTCCACCAATCACAAGATGTTGATTATAAAATTTATTTAATTAAATCTTGTCATACATCACTACAAAAGCCAGTTTTATTAAATTTAGGGTAATTTAAAAATTATTGTCCAAATAAATTAGAATTTAGAGATGAACAAATGGCAAGCTAAAAAATGTTACATATCTCCTTCTTGTCAATCACAACAATAGGGCAATTTAACAATGAGTAAGCCTAGACCATAATAAAAAATTTGCCCAAAAGTTTGATTGTGCTTTAAACCATAAATTGGATTAGACCCAATAATCAAGCCCACAATAGAATTTTGGGTAAAAAAATTGGATCTAAGCTAAACTTGAGCCTAAACCCAAAAGTAGTTGGACTCAAGCTCAAAAGCAACTAGGCCCAAGCCCATGTAAAGCTCAGGGAAACCTTTATAAATAGAGGCAATATTCTTTCGTTTTGAGAAAATTGAAATAACAAAAGAATGAAGCTCTCAAACGAAGCTCCCAAATTCTCAAGCTGTGGAGAAACTCTCTCAAACCAAAGATTTATGAGACTAAAACTCCTAAGTTTAAGACTTCAATGTTGAAGCTCCAAGAAGATTTGCAAAACTTAAACTTCTTTTAACATTCAAGAGAAAAAAAATCAAAGAACATATATTTGAGGTGCAGAGATTGCACCATAGATGTGTTTGAGACTAATGAGACGTGCTTACAAAATTGAATCATCAATATCTGCTAGTGTCCGAGCTAGTTTACGACGCCTATTAAATCACCAATATGATGTTAAATTATAGGTAAGTAGCCACCATAGATTGAATTTTCGAAACATATTTAGATTTAGTTTCAAAATTTGATTGGTGTAGCTTTTAAAATAATTGATGACAATTTTATTTTTAGAGAAATCAATGCTAATATGAAGCAAATTAGCATTTGGTCAAACTTTTGCTCTTTAAATCTTGGAAAATGTAAAATAAGACCTCTATTTATAAAAGTTTTCACAGACTTTGCATAGACTTTGTTGAAGTTGGGATTGGGGGAACATATGTTCCACGTTTATAATTTTAGGCCCAATCAGGCCTCTAGCCAATCTATCAATCGTGGTATGAGCTTAAATTGTCTTAGACTTTGATATAGAGTGACTTTAATTACTCAACTTGATCAATAATTTTAGGCCGAATCGAACATTTAGCCAAATTTATGTCTAGGCTTAATTGAATTCGACCAACGATCATATGGTCAAATTGAAGACACGTGACATTTTTTATTTGCTATTTCTTTGTTTTCAAATTTTAATTTTGGGACACTAATTCTTAATAGGTCTTAAATTTAATAAAATTGACTTTGATTGTGATTGTTTGCGAGATTTTTGAATAAATTTGATTTGTTGGATTTGAACCGTGTATTTAATATTGATTTATAGTATAAGTAAGGTATGTAAGTATAATGTAGAGTAGTTGAAATTAAAGTAGTAATAATGATAAATATTATAAGTATTTTGATTGAAAATACTATATTTTTTTAATATTGCTCTATTAGACGCAATTTTGAAAAAACTACACATTTCAAGTAACACTCACGGTTATTCAAATAAGTTGTTTGTTATGGAGCCAAATGTCTTTTAGGTCATCTCAATATTAATTTAATAAGTCTAGTTAATATATATATATTTTATATTTTATATATATATATATATATATATATATATAGTCAGTGTTGGAAATTTCTTTAGCACGGGGCACACATATATTGTTTAATGTATTTTATTATTTTGCTATCTTAATTAATATAAGGGAAGTTATGTTATTTATGAACAGTGAACAAAAAAGTTGGGCCAAATAAAATTAAATGATAATAAATGCTGAATAATTTTTCATTTCATTTATTTGATCGGTTAAAATTTTTTTATTGGTCTTTAATATTATACAAAAGCTTAGTTTATTATAGGAGTTGAAGAATTCGAACTATAGATTTTATAGTCGCTAACACATAACAAGGTCAGTTGAGCTATGTTTTATTGATAAAAGATGTATTTTAGTTAAATTGTATTCCGTTAGAACGTGTATTTGTAATAATAATAGTGAGGATGTCGCATCAACTATTCAGTGACTTGCATTAACCTAAGTTAAAATAATTTTTTAAGAAATTTATTAGGAAACCAGTTAAAAATCAAACTATACAAATTTCCATTAACAAACAAATTATGTTATGTACAAACTCAATGGGTAAAATAATTGAGTTTACTCACAAAAATCACACATTTTCTAAAACGCTCAAACCTAAAAATAAATGCCAACATCAACTAATTGAGATCACACACTTTCTAAACGGATCAAACCTAAGAATTCATCTCATTTTATTTATAATTTTTCTAATTTTTTAAAGAATTGAAATTGTAAAAACAAAAATCGATTTTTGTTGTTTAAATTACCACGTGGTTTGACAATCATTTGATTTTTAGTTTTTTAAGATTATAGTTATTTTCTTACAATGTCATTTTATTTATAATTTTTCTAATTTTTTAAAGAATTGAAATTGTAAAAACAAAAATTGATTTTTGTTGTTTAAATTACCACGTGGTTTGACAATAATTTGATTTTTAATTTTTTAGGATTATAGTTATTTTCTTACAATGTCTTAACCATAATTTTCAATTTTTGTAACTAAACTTCCTTTTTATATATATATAACTTGATTTTTTAAAATTCTTCAAAAAAAGTAGATAACAAAATATATAAATCAATATGTGGAATTAGTGTTTATAATTCTAAAACCATATACTACAAATCAAACTACAATTTTCAAAAGTATGGATTGAATTTTGAAACTATTATTAGAAACTAGATAATAGATAATATATATAAATTTAATTTTTTAACAACCAGATTTATTATCAAATAGAAACTTATAATTGCACACCTTGTCAAAATGTAGAGTAGGAAGTTGTGAAATTGAAAATTACCGAGCTTGAAAAAAGTAAAAATCAATAATAAAACCATGTTGATCAACTAATTACCACGCTTGAATTAAAGGTATGATCTCTTAAAAAAAAAGTATGATGTTTTTTTTTTTTTTAATGATTTATTGATTGGTTCATCAACCACTTGTAAAAATTTAGTCAAGAAGTGAAACGTTCAACCTCAACCCTTTAATAAAATAGCATATTATTTTAAGGGACATGCAATAATAATTATCAGTATATGAAAATGATATTAAGTAGTTACACAAGCAATTATTTTAATATCAATAATTTTCTTAATATTGAGAAGAGTTGAGCAAATTGTTGATAGACTAAACATAAGTTATATCTCTCATCACCCACGTGATGTCACTGCCTCATCTATGCAAGTTCTCAACGAGACATTCCATCATTATATAAAATACTTGAGTATAATTGTCAACAATTTTAAAATAATACAAATTGTTTTATACTTTATTAAAAAAAAATACATTTCACTAGGATATCTAATATACATATTTGTGCTACAAAAGTGATATAATTACACAGTCAAACTCTTTGTTTTTTTAGTTGTCTTAAATACTTTAAAACACTTTAAACTATTATTTATAAATATTTGTATTTAAATAATATCTTTACGTACAAGTATTTATAACAAAAATCAATCAACTACTAAGCGAGGTAGTAGATATAATGAATTGAAAGCTTACTTTTGATGAAAGTATTTCTTAATAAAGAAACTCTTTCAAGAGTATTTGAGCCCCTAACTTCAAGTGGGTATAGTGGACTATAATAACCCACTTTATGTTTGGGCTCAATTATAACCTACAATTAACTATGATATTATTATTTCAAATACCTCTGTATTAGTGTTTACTATCTATTACATTATTTATTATCTTCTATTTATCACCTCTTTCCCTATTTGTTACAAATAGTATATACTTTAAACATAAACTATTATAATCTACAGACTATTATAACTAAGAACTATAATAATTAACCCAGCGTCTCAAACACCCTTTTAAGATTTATACACTTTTTTAGTGAAATCTTATTATATTTAGTTAGGTATTTGACCTCTTTAATAGTCAAATAAACTTAGCTTTAACGGTAACTAATATCCATCTTCTTTTAATTTTGAAGTCGAAAATTCAATATTTAATCTTTGCAATTATTGCACTAAACTAATAGAAAAGCATAAGTTTTTGAGCAATGGAATAGGTTCATTTATTTAAATTGTACATAATTCTAAGGAAATTTATTATAAATAGAAAAATATCAAATTATTTACAAAATATAGAAAATTTTGATAGACTGCGATGCAATTCTATCTCTTGAGCGATAAAATTCTATTGTAGTATATTGTTGATAGACAATAATTTTTTTTCTATATTTGTAAATAATTTGACTCATTTTTTTATATTTAAAACAACTTTAATTTTAAGGCAAGTTTCCATTATGCTTTATTTTTTTTTTGGCTAAATTATAAAAAACACTCTTGAACTTTGTTTTTGGGTAAAAAAACATCAAAAGTAAAAAACATATTCATGAACTTTCAAAAGTTTAAAAAATACCTTTAAATTTCAAAAGTACTTTTATCATTAGATTTGAATGAAAACTACCAGTGTTATGTTTTAAAGATACCTTTGAACTTTTAAAAGTTAAAAAAACATCAATATATTATGTTTTAAAATTGATTCTTTTGGAACTAAAAAAAACTTCAAATAAATTCATCAATATACTAACGGTACGAGCATTTTTAAATCTTTTTTCACAAGGCCTAGTATTATTGCAAATTTTGAAAATTTCAGGATATTTTTTAAATGAGTATTAATGGTTTGTGTTCATTTAACAATTAAGGTATTTTGAAGTTTATTTTTTATTTTTGTATTTTTAAAGTTTAAGGTTACTTTTGAAGTTTTTTTTTTTTTTTTTTAAATAATTAGTCTAAGGATATTTTTGAAACAAAACACTAACAATTTCCCTCTAAAACTAATGGTAAGAGTATTTTTTAGGGCTCTTTTCAAATATAGAAAAATGAGCCAAAATATTTACAAATATAGAAAAATTTTACGGTCTATCACTGATAGATCGCGATAGAATTCTATCGCTTTCTATCGCTCAGGCGATAGAATTTATTTGTTTGAACGATAGAAAGCGACAGAATTCTATCGCGGTCTAACACCGATAGACAGTGAAATTTTTCTATATTTGTAAATAGTTTGATATTTTTTCTGTTTACCGTAATTTCTCTATTTTTTAACTTATTTTTTGTTTAAGGGTTCTTTTTAACTTTTATTTTTATTTATTTTTAAGTTTAAGGATATTTTTTTATGCAAAGTTTAAAGTCTAGGTGTATTTTGTATAATTTATCCAATTAAAATTTTTTTTTTACCCTTAAATCTTAGCTTGTCTCAAAACTACAACTTGGCAACTTTTTGATAAAATGAAAAAGAAAAAGTGTCAGCTGTAAAAAATTTACGTAATATGCTCATTAACTTTGAATTTATTATTTATTTTCCTAAACTCTGGGTGTACTTTGATTAGACTCCTGTTTTTCTAAAAGTTTAATTTGAATCTTTGTTCTGTAAAGTCGGTTTCGTTTTTGTTTGAATTTTCAACTTTAGTCCATTTTAATTAAAACTAAAAAAAAATGCATATTTTAAATGTGAGACTTGAGAAGAAGAAGAAAATGCTACTATTTCAATTCTCACATTTATGAAATTTGAGTATGCATTTTAATGTGTCACCTTGAAAATATATGAAAAGTACAGACCTAAGCTAAGGATGAATATGAGAAAATGAAAGGAATAAGGGCCAACATACACACATATATATGTGTGTGATTTTTCAAATTAAGAGGAAAAAAACTAATTTAAAATTAAGGTTATTTTCAACCATAACAAAATGAGTCAAACTATTTCCAAATATAGAAAAAAGTCACTGTCTATATTAAATCGTGGTCTATCGCTGATAAACGTAAAATTTTGCTATATTTGTAAATAGTTTAATATTTTTTCTATTTACAATAATTTTTTTAAAAATTTTCATAAAATAAATTACAAATTAAAATAGGGAAATTACTATAAACAGGAAAAACATCAAACTATTTATAAATATAGAAAAATTTCACTGTCTATCAGTGATAGACCGCGATAGAATTCTATATCTATCAATGATAAACGGTAAAATTTTTCTATATTCGTAAATAGTTTGACTCACTTTTCTATATTTGAAAAGAGCCCATTAAAATATCTGGTTAGATTGACTTTGTTTAATTCAAATATGTCCTAAAATAAACCAAGATAACTAACATATTCCCAACGAATGAAAATCATTGATTATATAAATTAATTAAATATATCTCCACCAAATAAAATAGCTTAAAAAATACAAAGTTTAAATTACAAATTGTATCTATAAATTTTAGTGATTAAAGTTAAAAGTTACGAATTTGGTTCTTATGATTTAGAAAAATTTATTAGTTTAGGATATAAATTAATATTTTTTTAAAAAAATTAAATAGACATCATAATCGAATTTACAAATAATAATACCTAAAAAATTGCGTGCCTTTTCCGTCCAACGCGAAAAACAACTGCGGATCGTGTTAGCTGAGACGGCGCCGTATTGATCACGAGGCCCCCTCTAGCTGTTCATGCCCAAAAGACCAAGGCTAAGGGCCATTAAATGTGGATCGCTAAAAATAATTAGGAAAAGAAAAAGAAAAAAACAAGGAAAATAAAAAAGCAAAACAAGGCAAGAAATAAACCAAAGCAGTTTTGAGAAGAAAGAAAAGAACCGTGAAAGGCACGCAAATTTCCGAGTCAATGAATTCCCACTCGCACTCTCAATTCCTTTACGTGCGAGTCCCCGTGTCGTCGAGTCTCTCTGTGACGGCCTCGTCATCGTCTTGTTGGTTCCAAAAGAATATGCCATTGTTATGTTCTTTAATGCATCAGACATTCTCAGATGCACACACCCTTTGATACGCCTTCTTCTTCTTCTTCTTCTATATATATTGCTTCCTTCACTGTTAGTCCTTCTCTTCTCTCTTTCTTCCCGGCTATTCTTTCTGGTATGTGCTTTTTCTCTCTCTTTTTCATTTTTTTTTATGTTCGATTCTAGGAAATATGGCTTCTTATGGTGCCTAATTTTGCATGCTCTTTGATTTCTGGTTTTTCCGTTTGTCACTTCCGTATTCATTCGTCGAATTGTATTTGCTGTCTCTGTTCTATGTTTTGCGTTTCTCGAGCATGTTAAGCGGTGAAACTTTTAGTGTTTAGAGCCCAGTGTTGCGTCTGATTGCTGAGTTAAGAGTGGAAGAAACTAGGGTTTTTTTTATTTATTTGATTTCTTCGTGATTGATGAGGATGGGGGATTGTAGGATAAAGAAAAGGTCTACTTGCGAGTTAAGCATTCGAAATGAAGTCATAATGGTTATTAGATGCGTTAAGGTTATATCGTTTGTGAAATCTTGAATTATAATAGCAGATGAGTATTATTTGATGAAATGTGGATGCCCGCCCTTTAGATGTTTTCTTTGGCATATAAAATGTTGGAAAGGATTTGTTTTTGAAATCTTTATCTAAACGAAGTGATACTCTCTGTGTATGCAGGACTATATGGGGTCTGACAACATTTCTGTTGGTTTATTAGATACCCTCAAAATGAAGAGGGTTCGGACCATTTTCACTCACACATATCCGTATCCTCATGAACATTCGCGGCATGCTATTATTGCGGTGGTGGTTGGTTGCTTATTTTTTATATCTTCTGACAACATGCACACTCTCATCGACAAATTGGATCAGAATATCAAATGGTGGTCTATATACTCATGTTTGCTTGGTTTCTTTTATTTCTTTTCATCACCATTTATTGGGAAAACCATTAAACCTAGCTATTCAAATTTCAGTCGGTGGTGAGTTTCCGCCTCTCAATTTTTACTGCTTTTGTTTTATAGTGACATTTATGTTTTTTTTTATGGTCGTGTGAATGTGCACTTGGAAATTTGAGTAATTGATGTTTTTCAGGTACATAGCCTGGATTTTAGTGGCAGCTGTGTATCATCTTCCAAGTTTTCAGTCAATGGGAGTGGATATAAGGATGAATCTTTCAATGTTCATAACGATATATATCTCTTCCATTCTGTTTCTTACAGTATTTCATATTCTCTTCATTGGCCTTTGGTACGTTGGTCTGGTCTCACGTGTTGCTGGAAAGAGGCCTGAGATTTTGGCAATTTTTCAGAATTGTGCTGTAAGTTCTTTTCACGTATTGCTGGATGGCTCAAAATTTATTGTCTTTTCTTGTTGCCATATTAATTCTTGCTCTCATTCATGGTGTAGGTCATAAGTATAGCCTGCTGTGTGTTTTACAGTCACTGTGGCAATCATGGTGTTTTGAAAGACAGAACAAGAACCTCTCATTGGTTTCCTTTCTGGAAGAAAGAAGAGCGAAACACTTGGCTCGCAAAATTTCTTCGTGTAAATGAATTGAAGGATCAGGTGTGCTCATCTTGGTTCGCACCTGTTGGGTCTGCAAGTGATTACCCACTTTTGTCTAAGTGGGTAATTTATAGCGAGGTGCATATTGAGTTCATCTCTGTTTAATGCGTGAGTTTACTGTATGTGTTTGTGTTAATTCTTCACCTTTTTTTTCCCCCTCATGTCACCTACTTTCGTTGCTTTAGTTAGCTTGCAATGGCTCATGTGCTGGTCCATCTGATGGGATTTCACCCATATACTCACTTTGGGCTACATTCATTGGCCTTTACATTGCGAACTATGTGGTGGAACGGTCAACAGGGTAAGTAATTGGTGGTTGCCCTACCTGATAAGCCCTTTAAAATAATATTTAACTCTCATTTTGTTTTCATTTTAGTAGGAAGTTAGGAGCTAAAGTTATCTTGATTAGGTTAAGCTTGCAGTGGTTCCTTTATTTTTAATATTATGTTCTTTAGTCTCTCTATTCCTTATTGGAATTTAGTTATAAGTCTGCTAGCTATTTTATTGCTTGGGGTCTTTTAGTTGTTCACTCTATTTGGAGTTGTTAATTGAATATAATTGAACTATTTTACTAAGGAAACCAAGGAGGTTGGACTTGAGGATACTGGAATCATATTATCTTAGGTCCCGGTTGCTTTTTGTTTCTCTTAGTCAGTTTTGTTCAGCAATAACTTTTATCCTTTTCGTTTTTATCCATCATCCATTGTGGTTGGTTCTTACTTGATCATCTCTTTTTACCCAAACTGACGCATGGATCTAGGATATCACTTTTCCTTTCTGAAGCATGAATCTGGCTGGAGTTAATTCTGTAATAGTTTTCACTTGGTTACTACCATATAACGAGCTTGAATCATTTATTGTGGATTCTGAAGTTGCGTGTGGAGTATAATTTTATTGTTTAGTTACTTAATCAATTTGCAATTTTGCATGATTAACAGGTGGGCTCTTTCGCATCCTTTATCTGTTAAAGAATATGAAAAGCTGAAGAGAAAGCAAATGAAGCCTGATTTCCTCGACATGGTTCCTTGGTATTCAGGGTACAATGTTTACTGAGATTCTTGGCCTTCTTTTCTTCCTTTAATCTGGGTGTGCATGTTTATGGACATATGAAATATTCTTTTGATGGTTTTTGCAGAACTTCTGCTGATTTATTCAAGACTGTTTTTGACCTACTTGTTTCAGTGACCGTCTTTGTTGGTCGATTTGACATGCGCATGATGCAGGTTTAGTTCTATGATCCACATTTTTGCATTATATCTACCCTGTTTAGTTCTGAATGAATTCATAATCACATTCACCAATCATGTTAAGTAGCTCATTATAGGCACTGTGGTCTACCCTGTTTAGTTCATGTCTTAGACTGTCTTTAGTGACAATATCTGATACGTCAAGTCCCAAACATTGTGTTTACACACAGGAAATAATGTCTTCTTGTAAGTACCTATCAGTGAAAACACATATTGCAATTTTAAAAGGGATGAATCTGTAGTAATATCCTCAACTTTAATCCATGCTTTTGCTTTCAGATGGTACTGAAAATTAAAAGTCCATTTGGAATATTCACTTAATGCGCCATAAGGTTCCTTATTGCCCAACGTGTTTCTAGATTTTATATATTTAAAAGCAGATTTTAAATTTCGATCCATTCTCTGTTAGAATAAATGTTATCTATTAAAAATTGAGGGGGTTATTCATTCTCTGCGATAAAACAAGGCTGGGGTTTCTCCTTTGTCTCTCATTGGATATTGAAATGGTTTCTTATAAAAAAAAAAAAATTGTTTTTCCCCCTACCTCCTTTTACTTTGTATTGGGGCTATCTCCTCCTCTTGTAAATCTCATTCAGCAATGAAATTGACTCGAATAAAGAGAAAAGCCATAGCCATGGATACTTTTCTTGACCATGTTACTTTTGTTGGTCTTTTTTGGTGTAAATTATATTTATTTCTTTGATAGTTGCAATTTATGCAATCTCTTTACCAACTGAGAATTTTTTTTAATCTTCCTTGGTTTGGGGCTGCGCTTTGCTCCCCCTTTTGTGTAATTTAATATCAAGTATGCAATTCTAGTTTCCTATATTAAAAATGCAAAGAAATTGTTCTCTTATGAATGCTAATTCTAAATGTAACGTTTTCCACTTCTTGACCTTTTTTCCAATGTTAGGCAGCAATGCGCAAGCTTGAAGATGGAGCTCAACAGGATGGTCTATTATATGATCATTATAGTGAAAGGGACGACTTATGGTTTGATTTCATGGCTGATACTGGCGATGGCGGGAACTCATCTTATAGTGTTGCACGTTTGCTTGCTCAACCTTCCATTCGGATAGTTGAAGATGATTCAGTTTTCAACTTACCACGTGGAGACATGTTACTCATAGGGGGGGATCTCGCGTAAGTTGTTACGACTTTTAAGTCTATAACTGTATTTCATTAATGATCTTTTTCCCCTTTCTTCCTCTCTCTCTATCTCTAAGTAACTTTAGTTAGGCTTATTCGACATTAATGATCTTAGTATATAACTGTATCTCTAATAACCTCAGCATGTACAGTCCTCATCATGGTTCTTACAAACAATGTTTAGAAACTATTCTGTAGAACAAGCTTCCAAATGGCTTCTATGAATGAGATTAGGTCCTGCGTGAGTTCTGAGAGTAGTGTAATACAATAGACGAATTAATTCTAACCGGTCAGCTCAAGTTTGTGGAGAGAATGGTGGTTTAATATGATATCAGAGCCAAGAATCATGAATTTATTTGTCATTTCTACAGTTACCTGAAGTAGCTCTATAGGCCAAGCATAGTTTATCCAAGTGAAGATGGTGGTGCATATGAAGGAGAGTATTTTGATTTATGTGAGTTAAGTGAGTAAGTGTTAGAAATCTCGAACTTTTAGGAGTAGTAGTTAGGAGTATAATCATTTATGAAGCCTGAGAAAAAGTATGTCCTAGGCACTTCATTCTCTATTAAGCAACGATGAGTTGAATTATGCAATATGCATTACTACTATGCAAATCAATATATGAAACACCTGGTGGAGTGTTTGGATAGATTTTTTTAGAATAATCTTTTACTTGCTAAATGAATATGCGAAGTTATATATTTATGGTAAATTTTCTCACTGTGGTTCTCTATAGGTATCCTAATCCATCAGCATTCACATATGAAAGACGTTTCTTTTGTCCTTTTGAATATGCTCTTCAACCTCCTCCTTGGTATAAAGCAGATCATATAGCTGTGAAGAAGCCTGAGTTACCTCATGGGATGTCTGAACTGAAGCAATATGATGGACCTCAGTGTTATGTAATTCCTGGAAATCATGGTTGCTGCCTTACTCAGTCTGAGCTGATCCAATTTTAATGTTTTCATGTTATTGTACTATTCATACAGGACATTTGGAACTGATTACCTATCACCTCAGTGAGCTAATGCATTTTTTTGGTTTTGTAGATTGGTTCGATGGACTTCATACCTATATGAGATACATATGTCATAAGAGCTGGTTGGGTGGGTGGTTTATGCCTCAGAAGAAGAGTTATTTTGCCCTGAAACTTCCTAAAAGATGGTGGGTATTTGGTCTGGATCTAGCACTCCATGGTGATATTGATGTCTACCAATTCAAATTCTTTTCAGAACTTGTGCAGGAAAAGGTATCTTCTTTGTAAGATTTTTGTTAACTTTACATTTGTTTGCATGAAGTCAGGTGCTGAAATAGATGGCCTCTAATGTGTCATTTGGACCAGGGCCTTTCTTGCCTATCCTTCTTTCCACCTCTTTTACCTCAATCAGTTTTTTTCTTTTGTAGAATGTTTCATGTGTGAAATACCAATCTAATTTATTGAATGATTCATTCCCCATTTGTCAATGATGGTTAAAAAAACTTATTTCCTTTGATTTATATTTTTATTATTCCGGTTCTCCTTCCCTTTTCTTTTTGTGGTTAATGTCTGACTTTTAATGAATTTACATCTGTTTATTTGATCAAGATGGGAGCTGATGACTTAGTAATCATCATGACTCATGAACCAAATTGGTTGCTTGACTGTTACTGGAAGGATGTTTCTGGGAAGAATGTCTCGCACCTAATATGTGATTATCTTAAAGGGAGGTGTAAACTTCGAATTGCTGGAGACTTGCATCATTATATGCGCCATTCTGCTGTTAAATCAGATGAATCTGTAAATGTGCACCATCTTCTTGTAAATGGCTGTGGTGGGGCTTTTTTACACCCAACCCATGTCTTTAGTAATTTTCGAAAATTTTGTGGGTCTACGTATGAGTGCAAGGCTGCTTATCCTTCCTTTGAAGATTCTGGCAGGGTAATGTTTGAACTCTAAAATTTTGTGCTATCTCAGTTCTACAATTATATTTTATTTTAACTTCTAGTGCATGCTTTTTTCCTTGTACAGATTGCTTTAGGAAATATTTTGAAATTCCGGAAGAAAAATTGGCAATTTGATTTCATTGGTGGCATCATATACTTCATATTGGTCTTTTCTATGTTCCCACAGGTTGGCTTCTGAGTCCCTGATCTCTCTGCGTCCGATTTTATTTTGGGTTTCCTTTAGCATGTTTTTTTTACTTGACTTCCCTTCGTTTATATTTAGCTTAGTTTTCTTCACTTCTACGGAGCTCTTTTGAAATGTACGATTTTGATCCCATTGATTTCATAGTTGAGTTGTTTATTCTTCACTTCCTTTTGGACTTAATGGGGCGTATAATGCACTTGGGTTTTTAACGAAGTAATGTGGTAATTAAAATGTGTGGATGACCAGTTTTGTAACTTTCTTCTAGTGTAAGCTCGATCACATCTTGCAAGAAGATTCATTTTCGGGTCACTTGAAGAGTTTCTTTGGCACGGTGTGGAATGCTTTTCTGTACATGCTGGGAGAGTCATGTGTATCTTTGGCTGGTGCTATTGTATTATTGATTGTAGCAGTAACATTTATTCCTAGCAAAGCATCCAAGAAGAAACGGGTAATAATTGGACTTCTTCATGTTTCTGCACATCTTGCTGCAGCTCTTTTTCTTATGTTGCTATTGGAACTGGGGTTGGAGACCTGCATCCGTCATGAATTACTAGCAACATCAGGTACTATTGTGTGTTTGTTACTGTCGAATGCAGCCTTTCCAGTTTTTCATGAGAAATGGTGGAAGAAGATATAGTTCAACTTCGTTGTGTTGTTGTAGGTAGCATTTTTAACAAGTGTGCAAAAAAAAAAAAAAGATGAGAATTTTAGGAGTGTTGGAGATTATCTATAACAAGGAGGGGTTTAAGAAATTATAATTAATTAATTTTTAATAGGAAACAGAATGAACCTTATCAAATCAAAACAACCTAAAGGTCATGGGTCTAGACGTCCCCATGCTACTAGGGAATAATCAACCAAATAACCTCCAATTCAAGTGGATCACAAAAGAAGAATAACTACAAAGATTTGTGTAATGCACCCCAATTTGAGGCCACAATGGGACAAGGTCACAGAAAGTTTCTAAAGAATTTACCTTATGTTTGAAAGCAGTTCTTTCTTTTTAGAGAAGAGAGAAAGTAGAGAAGTCATGAAGCGAATGCCTCAACAAAGGTGCTTTTTAAACAGGGCGCCTAGGTGCATTTTTCATAAACACTGAGCAGCACAATTGTATAAGTGCTCCTTCCGTCTATCATTTAGCAGTTAAAAGTAATTTCATTAGAGAAAAAAAGCATTGATAAGTTTGCAATTATCTGACATCGAAGTATAGCGGATGGCATCGAAGTTTCTAATTATGTAGTATTAGCAGTTGAAAGTGAGTTTTTACCATTGCAGGCTATCACACTTTGTATGAATGGTACCGTACAAAGGAAGGTGAGCACTTTCCTGATCCAACTGGTCTTCGTGCCCGATTAGAAGAATGGACATATGGCCTATATCCAGCCTGTATCAAATATCTTATGTCTGCATTTGATATACCTGAGGTTAGATAATTTTTTTCCTAGTATACCTATTTTCTTTTTTTCTGTTGACTAATGGTCGAGAGAATGCTGTTAGGTCATGGCTGTCTCACGTAGTAATATTTGCAAGAATGGAATGCAATCACTTTCTCGAGGAGGTGCTATGATATATTATGGCTCCGTCTTCTTTTATTTCTGGGTTTTCTCAACACCGGTCGTCTCCTTCGTTTTTGGAAGCTATTTATACGTATGTATCAATTGGCTTCACATTCACTTTGATGAAGCATTCTCTTCATTGAGGATTGCAAATTATAAGTCATTCACTCGATTCCACATCAATCGTGATGGCGATCTCGAAGTTTTTACTCTTGCTGTTGACAAGGTAAACATAATTTTTCACATCTAATGCAAACGCAATGGCTTATATATTCAGAGTATTAGACCATATTTAGAGATTTTATCTTTTGAAACTGAAATTCACGTGGATAAATAATCTGATTGCGTGGATATAGTTGTTTGCTCGTGCCATTATCAAGTTATCTGTCATACTTAGAAACGATTTTGATGGCTATTCCACAGAATTTTTCTATAACTCCATGTGTTTCACATTCTTATTTTCAAGTTATCTTTATCTTGATTCTCATCTTTGACTTTGCAGGTTCCGAAAGAATGGAAGTTGGATTCCAAGTGGGAAGGGGAGGCAAGACAACCGGAGCAGCTGAGCCACCGAAGGTTGTTTCCGAGCAAGTGGAAGGCGGCTGCATCACATCAGGATCCAGTGCACACTGTTAAAATTGTCGATCAGTTTGTTATTAGACAAGAAAGAGCTAAAGATGATTTTGAAGTTGCCAATGGGTCAGAAATTCACTGACCTAAGTTTTACTATAGTTGTAGTATTTGATATAAGTATTTTAGGGTAGCAATTTTAAAGCCAGAAATTGATATGCTCTGTACAGTGATTTGCTTTAACCTTGTAGTGTACTGATCCCCCACCCCCAAAAAGCCAGAACAATGGTTGTATTCCCAATGGTAGGAAGAAAAAAAGAAAAAGAAAAAGAAAAAGAAAAAGAAAAAAGAAGCCATTTTATGTTTGGAACAAGTATTTGTATGGAGTCATCTCTTGCTTAAGATCTATTCATCTGTCTTGGCAAAAACCTTTTGCTGGTGGTTTAAAGGGGAAATAGCATGGGAATATTATAGCTGCTAACCTATTACCCTTTTGAATCGCGAGTGTATTTATTTATTTTTTTACTAATAAATACTTATGGTAAAATATTATTATGTATTATTTTTCAATTACATTAAAGGCTCCCATCCGTTCACAATGTTAAAAAGTTTTCAATCAAGTCCTGATATGATAATTCATTATGTCGGTTCCACTTTTTACGTCCAATATATTTTATGGCCTTATGGATGCTGTACATTGAACTTGAAAGAAAAACACCGCTCATTATTATTGAATAAAAGGAAAAAAGAAAAAAAGAAAAAAGAACAGATAGGAATTTTAGGAAGGAATGTTTCCATATGACAAAAACAAAATGGTTTTAGGGCATATGGGCAGATCTAGAAAGCAGACTTGCCTAAATATAGCCGCCTTTTAACTGAAAATCGAATACGCCAAAAACCTATTCTTATCCATACCTTTTGCTTTTGATGTGTCTTACACGTTCTTCTTTATTAATGTATTAAAACAATCTTGTGTTTCTTTAAAAAAGGGGGAAAAAAAAGGGAAGTTTTGTGGTGAAGTTCTAAAAATAATTTAATATGCTAACATGAGCATCGTGCATTTATGACCCTGAAAAAATAATTTATTAGAGATAGAAATGTTGATCTAAAAAAAGTAAAGTTTTCAAATAATATTAATGATCAAGTTTTGTGTTCTATAAAGATGTCTACAAATTGAAAAGCCGTGTGACCTATTCATCATGTCCATCTTAAATTTTGAAAACTAACAAAAAAAAAAAAAATTTAATTATTTTTTATTTTGATAAGAAGGGCTAAAAATTTAAATATTTACACCAGAAATTTGTAAACCATGAATAAAAAATTGGGAGAAAACAAATATGATTTTTAAAAATCAAAATAAAAAACTAAGTGGCCACAAAGCAGGATTTTGATAATTATTTTAAGTAAGCAACCCTTTAAAATATTTAAGATTTTTAACCGACATATTGAATGATATGGATTTAAGATATTTAATTAACAATATTTGAGATATTTAATTTTCATATATCAAATGATATTAAATTATAAGCTTTACGACAACTTTATGTTAAAAAGTGACTAATAAACCGATATCATGGAGACTATTCACCATCTATAAATGTCAACATTATAAATTTTTATTGTGATAGTTAATATCAATTTTTTTTCCGTCTAACAACTGTGAAGGTAAGAAGGTTAAATTATTATCTTTGGAATGGTAGAATTAGTACTTTATCCACTAAATTATGTTCGAATTCACATAATTCTTTCTACTTTATTATCATTATATATTCTTATTAATCTTTCTTGTCCATCATATGATATCCATCAAACAAGCTTAAGAGTCGTACCCATTCCAAATTTCATGTGCATAGTAAGTAATAATCTCCGAGTCTTCTGCCAATGGACAAATGTAAGGCAAATGAATTGTCCTCTTTGTTGTTTCAATTTACCAATAAGCAGTAATTATTTAGGTTAAATTGAAAATTTGGTCTCTATAGTTTGAAAAAAAATTAGAATTTAGTCCATATGATTTCTAATTAGAATTTAGTTCCCATATAGATATAATAAGGATTATTTATGAGAATTTTATTAAATTATATAGAATATTTAAGAACTATGGAGTATTATCAAACTATAAGAATTACATTTTAATTTTTAATTTTCTAATTTTCTGAAATCCACCAATTATTTATGATATGGCTTTATAAATTTGTGGTTATTTTAATAGATGTACAATATGTATGAGTATGAAAATTTGAACTCTATTGCTATATTAGGCCGACACAAAATTTTTATTATTAAAATTGAAAATAATGCTTTGAAGAGTTTAAAAAAGAAATATTTTATTTTTGATGGTTGTTGCGAAGTGGCAGTATCCGTAGATTGAAAAGTTTGGTGATAAGTATGCCCACGTCATTTCATCCGTTCGAGGAAACTAATTCATAATGGAAGAATAATAATGTTGATTTTACTTACTATATACTTGATTTGAATAATAATGTTGTTTGAATATTCAAAAGAAATATGGTAAAAATTAAAAAACTGGTTATTGTCAAAAAAAAAAAAAAAAAAACTGATGAATTAAAACTTCTATTTCAAACTCTAATTCTCATGAACTCCCTTAGAAATAGAGTTTCTAATATTTAATTTCAAGCCCACATAGAATGAAAATTTATGAATAACCTAAAATAGTACGACTAATAAATAGGTTGGGACTAAACTTCAAAACATGGATTTTTATTTGCTTTGACAAGTTTTCTCTTAGATTTTTTTTTCTAAAAAAAATTATTTTAGGTACAACACGCTATTAAGAGAGAGATTACATGTTATTTATCATTGAACTAAGCTTGTTTTGATGATAAATTTAGTATGATCAATAAACAAAGTAATTTAAAAAAAAATTAAGCTTTTGTTTTTGAAATTTAGGCTTTTTAAATCTTTTCCGAAGTGATTTTATTTTTGACAAAGAAGTATGAAAAAAATATGTAATATGTCCAAAACTTGGAGTTAATGACTTGGAATTTGGTCCACACTTCTTCTTGAAGATAATACCAAAAGATATTCATACACCAAGAATCAAGTCTACATTTCGATTTATTTATTTATTTCGATTTCCTTTTTTTTAATAACTTCTATTTATTTATGTATTTTATTAAAAATGGAATAGAAATGTGTTTGGAACCTTTCTTCTTTCTTGTTCTATAAGATTTTTTATTTCTTGAAAATAAAATATCAGTATTAAATAGTAATATGCTTCATTTACTTCTTTTGATTTTTATTATGCATTGTGTATAGTAAAAAATGTTTTTACTTATATTTTTTTAAAAATAAAAAATGGGAGAGAAAAAAAACCTTTTATATAAAGAAATTACTATAAACAGAGAAAATATCAAACTATTTATAAATATAGAAAAATATAACTGTCAATCAACAGCGACATACAATATATATATATTTTTTATAATTATAAATAGTTTGACTCATTTTTTTATATTTGAAAATAATCCTTTATCTATATAAGAGAATAAGAAGTGGAAAAATAGTTATCTCAAAATTTGAGGATGAGGGGAAATTAATTTAAGAATATATATATATACACGTACGTACACATTGAGTACCGGTGGGAAGTCATTAAAAAATGCATTAAAAAGTCATTTATTAAATCAAGTGGATTTACATTTTCCTACCATCACACGCCATATTTATTGGTACAAAAAAAATATTGATATGCAAATTTTGAAAAGAACAACAAATGCGTCGAAGATAAGACGTCAAAACAAAACAAAATAAAATAACCACGAGGTGTATTAATTCTGTTCGAATAGAAAAAAAATAAAAAGAAAATAAACGTAGAAGATAAGCAAAATGTTCCTTTATAAATTAGATATCCTATACCATTATAAATTTACTTTCGTAATTCTTGTTTGTCCACGTAGCATAATTTCAACTGGCCTTAGATATTACATACATTTACAAAGATCAAATTCAAATTCTCTCACAAATTTCGTTAAAATTAAAAATAATCTATAATAACTTATATGACTCTCCGTAATAATAAATAGTTAGTCCCAAAATAATACTATACTATATTATAATATTGACACAGTATGTACTCAACTCATTAAAAAATAAATGAAATTTGAATTTTCATACATTATTTTTTTAGAACGTACGTACTCCATGAACCCTAAGAGCTTAATTGAATAAAAATTAATATTAATAAAATTTAACAATTTGAAAACATTAATTAACTTAGAAATGTTGATATGTGAAGCCATAGGAGCTATATGGAAAATGTTAGACATGGGATGAGATTGGCACTTTTATTCACATAATTTTCATAAGTGAATGACCTTAAGAAACAGCCAATTTGAAAATGGGTACTTTTGACATTTCTACAAATTACGGCTATTGGTCCACATGTCAAAGAAAGAGAGGTTTAGATATTACAATTCTACATGTTGTGGCACTTTGCATATACTCAAAGCCAAACAATGGTTCAAAGGGAACAATGGGGATGAATGTTTATAAATAGCCTCATGGATGTATAAAAAAATACACACAAAACTCAATAAGGTAATTACAAATATTTTCTTTGGCCCTTAAAAAGCTTTCCTCAAAAGGCTTGGAAGTTTTATTTTTCAAAGCTTTTCTTCTTCATCATAACCTTTCCTTCTTGCTCAATTTCAAGACCAAAAACTAGTTTTACATTCATACAAACCTTTTACTTTCTCTTTAAATTATTAGCCATGGAAGTAGCAATTGTACCATTCCAAGCTCCCACATTTGGTAACCTTATTACAATCTTGAGTATTGATGGAGGTGGAATTAGAGGAATCATTCCAGGAACTATTCTTAATTTTCTCGAATCTGAACTTCAGGTATTATTATATATTGTTCGTTATTTAAGACTATACTTTGTGATATATACCATGGTAGTTTGTGAAGTAGTTCATCCATCATATGTTTTTGTTTTAAAAAATGAACATCAATCTTTGCTATGACTATTCTTTGGCCCCATTATTTACCTGATTAGTCAAATTGGGTCATTAACTTTCTTTAATACAAATTTGTATTGGTAAGTTGAATAGACTGCATTTAGTCAACTATGTTGAAAATAATTATTCAAAATTTATGATGGGATAAGTTAATTATTCACAAACTTTTTCATCAGTTTTGAAATACAAATCATATGATTTGCAAGGCTTGCATTACATCATATACTTTATAATTACATTATTTTTTTAAAACAATATGTGGGATGGAAGATTCAACTTAAGATTTCAAGATTAATAATATAAGTCCATATGAATGAACTAAAAATATATATAATAATAATAAAAGTAATATAATTACACCTATATATATACTTATTATAACATGTAATTAAATTAAATAAGAAAATAAAATGTTGTTGTTCTTGGGAAATGAAAAAGGAGATAAAGAGACCCTTGGGTCATATAGTGCCAAGTGTTCCTCTATTTTTAATGTGTCATTGTGTTAGAAAAAATATGTTAAGGTCAAATCTTGTTATTCAACAATCAAAAATAGTTTCTTGAATTGAATTTAATATTTTGATCCTTCAATGATATTATCGTATTTCAAACTCCACAATTGATCTTTTTTTAAAAAAGTTAAAATAATTGTACTAATTATCTCACCATTTTTTTGCAATAGTTTTTATCTATCTTAATTAAACAACTTTTGACTTAATAACTAAAAAAATAAAAATAATAAAAAACAAAACTTTAGAAACTATTTTTTTTAATTAGTATTTTCAAAACTTGACCTAAATCTAAAAAAATTTGTAAAAGTTTAATTCTAGAACGAAGAAATCCATGTTTGAGAATAATGTTTATAAGTTTAAAACTTTAAAAAAATTAAAAAAAAACGAAATGGCTATGAGACTTTGGAAAATCTATTTTACAAAATAAATTACATATATAGCTTTTGTTTTTAGTGAATAATCAATCATAAGTTTTTTTTATATATTTTTATTTTACAATAAAGGGAGAGAATTTAGAATCAAACGTTGACTACAAGAGAAAAATCAATTATCGCTAAGTTATGCTTAGTTTGATATGTTTTTTTTCCTTTTGATATTCGTTGGTAGGGTTGATTTTTCTAATATTGTTATTATGACTTATGATGTAGAAATTAGATGGTAAAGATGCAAGAATTGCGGATTACTTTGATGTGATTGCTGGGACAAGCACGGGAGGACTTGTTACAGCCATGATATCTGCACCAGATCAAAACAACCGTCCCTTGTTTTCGGCTAAAGATATCAATCAGTTCTACCTCGATCATTGTCCCAAAATATTTCTCCAAAACAGGTTCATTTTATTTTAACACATACAGTAACATGATTTTTTCCCTATTAAATTACTTATTAGGTCTCTATAACTCTAAGTTTAGATTTATTTAATGTCTTGTGGTCCTAATGGTTTTAAAAACTTTAATTTAGCCTGTATAATTTGCTCAAATTTTCTCACAAATTGATCTTTATCGTTACTATGCGTACACACAAAGTCGTTATCATATTGGATGCTATGACATTTCCTACCGATGTGATAATCAATTTTTTTTCCTATTTGACTAAATAGGTGGTTGGTTGTATTAGAATTGTTAGATGATATAATATTAAATTTGTCTCCACCCATCAGCTTAAATTTTTGGGTCAATCGATGATTTAACATGATTATCAGAGCCAACGCCATAATATGATTGATATAAATAGAAACTAGACCTAAAACTAAATTAAAAACTAAAAATATATTTTTCTAAATAAATTATTATTCAAAGGAATTGCCACGATATGATTGATAGTTTTGTGGCTAGCTTCATTAACTTTAACATTTCTTCCCTTCTTTGATGTTGATAAATGAGACAGAACCTGGCCAATAGGAAAAATAGTGAAATTATTGTCTGGTCCAAAATACGATGGGGAATATCTCCACAAACTTGTAAAGGAAAAGATTGGAGACACAAAGTTGCACCAAACGTTGACTAATGTCGTGATTCCGACCTTTGACATTAAACTCCTACAGCCCACCATATTTTCTAGCTACGAGGTAATTTTGCCCTTTTTTAATTTTTATTTTTAAATATAAAAAATGAACTAAAATATTTATAAATATAAAAAAAATTCACTGTCTATTAGTGATAGACCGTGATAGACTTCTATCACCGCAGATAGATAATAGTTTGATATTTTTTCAATTTATAATAATTTTTTTTCTTTTAATTAATTGCATTAAATTATTATTATTATTATAGTTTTGGTCCATATTTAATTTCAGATAAAGAATAATCCATCGTTGGATGCTTACTTGTCGGATATTTGCATTTCTACTTCGGCTGCTCCCACTTATCTTCCGTCTCATTACTTCAAAACTGGGGGCACTGCTACGGAAAACATTAGGGAATTTAACCTAATAGATGGCGGCGTTGCTGCAAACAATCCGGTAAATAATGAAAAATATATTAATTTCATTTAAATTTTTTGTAATTCGCTATGAAGATATGGACTCTTATAGGGAATAGTGATATTTTAGACTCTCCGTGATAATTGTTTAAGTTTATTTGGATAATCAATTGATTTTTGGCTTTTAAAAATTGTATATTGTTTTCTCACAAATGTTTTATTTTTAGATCATATTTTTCATCTATATTAATTAAGTACTTCAATTTTTAACTAAATTTTAAAAATAAAATTTATTTTTTTAGTTTATAAAACTTGACCTTCATTTTGAAAACGCTTAAAAAAAAGTAGTTAATTACAAAAACAATAAAGAAAACAATAAATTATGAAAATAATATTTACAACTTAATTTATCAAAATAAAAAATTACAAATTACAAATTAAATTGTTATTAAAGAAGGCCTTATTTTTGGTTTTTATTATTTTTAAAAATTAACCTCGTGAACACACTACGTGTATTTATGAGTTTCTTGGTTAACTATATTTAGAGATATATATTATCAAAATTTAAGCCGTGTATTTTAAAACTTAAAAAAATAGTTTTTAAAATTTTGTTTTTTTTTTCATGAAATAATTTAGTTACGAATTCAAATGTTTCATTTGAAAAAGATGAAAATCATGTTTAAATTAATTGGGAGGAAACAAATATAATTTTTTTTATATATAAAAAAAACATCACTGATTATCTAAAAGAGGACCTTAACTATTAAGTTGTGCCCATCAAGTTAGCTATATTAAATAAGATATATTCTTTTATGTACTTTTATTAATTTATAACTCAGACAAACCTATTTAGAAATCAATATTACAATTACAATGGTAAATTATTAAAATGGCACCTATACCAACAATAATTCTATATATTTAAATTTAAGTTTTAAGTTAAATATTTTTTTGTACATGCAGAAATATACTAGCCTTTTGTATAACTATCAGAATACAATTTTAAAAAATTAGATTGCTAAATTTTATTTTAAAAAATAGAAATTCTTGATCAAATTAATTATAATTTTATATTTACCAAAACAAAAAAATGAGAAAATATATATAAAGATAAAAACATTAAAAATAAGGAATAAATACAAGAAGTAGAAATATTAATATAAACAAAAATGATAATAAATATAAAATTTCAAATATTGTAAAAGCATTTTTGTTTAAATGAAATTAGACGTTGGTGGCGATCGGAGAAGTGACGAAGGAAGTGATAAAAGAAAATCCGGACTTCTTTGCTATAAAGCCAATGGACTACAGAAGGTTTTTAGTGATATCATTGGGAACCGGAGCTCCGAAGGCGGAAATGAGATACACGGCGGAGCAAGCGGCGGAGTGGGGTATGTTGGATTGGTTAACCAACGGCGGCTCCACCCCAATAATCGACGTGTTTTCACAAGCAAGCTCTGATATGGTGGATCTTCACCTTTCTGTTATTTTTCAAGCTCTTCATTGTGAACAAAACTATCTACGCATTCAGGTTCAACTACATTTCTTTTTTCTTTTTTTTCTTTTTTTTTAACAAACTTGAACTCAATTCATAATTGGTTAAAATATAGTCTATAAATGTATTTTTAAGAAATCTCAAATTTAGTTACTACTCTTAGTGCATTATATTGTCGATTTTTTGAAAAGTTTTTTTTTATTATTTATTATCACTTTTATGGTAAAGTTTGGAACTATTAGTATCATTATTTAATAATTTCGATAAGTTCTATTTAATAATTTCGAAAAAAAAAATTAACTTGACTAAATTTAAGTTTTATGAAAATTATAAAGATTAAAATTGAATATTTAGAATTACATTGTCTAAAATGATGTTTTAATTCTCGTTAACCAGATTATAATTATGACTACCACAAACTATTATACGAGTTATTATTATGAAAAAAATAGGTGTAGTCTAGGTTGTACCCATCTATTGTACAGTCCACACAACACTCAATAAACATCTGTCATGGTAGTATTTTTTTTAATTGATTTGTTTTTATCTTTTTTTCTTCTATGTTAGAAGAGAGGATGCATTAGATTAGGTGTAGCTCAAACTTTTCATTGACCTATTATTACTACTTTTTATCATTGTAATTTTTCTTAAATAAATTTTTTTTGCCAATTTAAATATAACTCAATTGGTTTACACACTTACTCTCGACCAAGAGGTTAGATCTCCCATCTTGTTTGAATATTAAAAAAATAAAAAACCAAAAACAAGCTAACAAAGAGATTTTTTTTTTTTTTTTTTTTTAATGTAAATCTCAAGTATTGTTCCATTTTTTTTAGTCATCTACTACTATTTACATGCATAAAATTGTTAATTAACTACTCAAACTTGTTTTTTATGAACAATTTCTAGGTGCATTACAGGATAGATTTACCTTCGCGTTTATCTTATTCTAATCACACGCAAAACATAAAAAAATAGTAATAATAAAAAAGAAGTTTGAAAGGGCAGTTTCGTGACAAATTATAATTCAACAATAAAGTAAAATACATAAAAATTGATATAGTCTATGATTCATACTTAAATATTTTTCTTTACATATTATAGGATGATACATTGAGCGGTGACGTATCTTCGGTCGATGTCGCTACCGAAAAGAATCTAAATGATCTTGTGAAGGTCGGAGAAAGATTATTGAAAAAGCCAGTTTCAAGGGTGAATTTGCAGACGGGGATCTTTGAGGATTGTACTTCAAATTCAGAAACAAATGATCAAGCCCTTATAAGGCAGTTTTTAATTAAAATCCCTCCACAGCCACACTTATTTATTTATGAAATTAATTAATAACGAAATTAAAAGGTCTCAAATATTATATATATGATTTGCTTTAATTGCTGACGCGTGGTTCATCTTATGCAGATTCGCCAAGTTGCTGTCTGAAGAGCGGCGGCTCCGCCTTGCAAGGTCCCCTCATGGAAGAGCTGCCACCTTGAAATTGGAAAATGAATCTCTTCTCAATTCAATTTAAATTTTCACTTTTCAGAATATTTCTCAATATTTTCTCATATGTCTGAAAATGTTTAGATATTATTTTTAGAAAACAATAAAATATAAAACTGTATTTGTTTTATAGGATTTGTTCATGTAGGAGTGTAATCCTAATTATCTGTTCGAATAATGTCATCTTGGTCCAATGTATCATATCATTTTCATTCATGAATATGGAAGGTTCCATTTTATGTAGCAATATAAATTTTATATTATTATAGACTTTTCAATTTTAACATATATTATTACATTATTTTTATGGTTGTTTCTATGAATTGTTAATTGAAAGAGGAAAAAGGTAAATTTACCTCACAAACATCACATTATTATCTTTGTTCAATAAATTAGGGATTTAAATATCTATCAACATATGTTGTTAAACGCTCAAAATATATCACACCATAAAAGGGCATGACTTTGTTAAAAGGTTAAGAGGTCACGAATTCAATCCATAGTAATCATCTACTTAAGATTTAATATTATATGAGTTTCCTTGACAAAATATTGTAAGGTCAGATGGATTGTCCTGTGAGATTAGTCTAGATGCACCTAATTCAGACATTCACAGAAAAAATGTTTCAATTTTTACCCCTATTCAATTTTGGCTAAATTCACCCACGGTTATATAATAGAAAAAAATTAAGTTCGATTAAGAGGTCAGAGATTTAATTATAGTAGTTTTTTCTTTTTAAAAGAAAAAAATTAAGCTGGATTGATGCATGTCATTTTTACTACTCTTAGAGTTCCCAAATCTCAACAAAAATTGAACTTTTGTATTTTTTTTCCCTGCTGAAATCATGTCAATTTCATACATGATATATGTTTTATAATTCAATGCACATAAAAATAAATATTTTTAACGAGTGTGACGGTATATTAGAAAGTAAAAATTGCAAAGATTACAATTTGATGAAATTAAACATTCAGGGTAAAAACGTATACACCTTATTAAATTTAAGGTTAAATTTTATTTTATTTTCCTAATTTAAATTATATTAATAATTTAATTTACTTTTTGTATCCAATTTAATTTCGAAACATAGATTAAATTTGAGATCAATTTTGATAAAGGAATAGCTCAGTGAAGATAATAAGACTTTTTAGAATAACCTAGTGAAGACATTGATAAAACTTTGTTTAGGTTGAAAGTTTGAATATATTTTCCCTCTTATATTTTGTGCAGTGCTATATACTTAAAAACATAAATTATGAATTAATTTGGTTTAGTTGTAAAGAGGAATAACCATGATTTTACTAATAATCTTTCCCCCCCCCCCCCCCCCCCTTTTTTCTTCAAATGCATTCCAAACACCCACAAGTTCACTAAATTTGATTGTTGGGTATTTGAAAATTATTTTCATAAAAAGTTAAACCTAGGAAAAAGACGTTTATATGCTATTTGTGTAATTTTGGTAAATTGTGATAGAGAAATAAAGCAGTCATTTCAGGTGTCCTATTGAAGTGGGAGATTTTCTGGTTACTTTTCTTTCCGTTCAAAGAGTCAAAATTTCTAGATTTGGTTGATTATAAAACAGTCTATTCAATTTACTTGACTGAGTTCTATTTAATTTATTTATTTCTAAAACAAGTGTCTTTTTGATCTAATTTTCATTTCTGTCTCTTAGATTTTAAAATATTACCGTTTTTGTTCTTAAGTTTTGAATTTGTTTTCAATTTAGTCTTTATATTTTAAAATGGTGCAATTTTATCTTTGAGGTTTAAGGTTTGTTTCAATTTAATTCCTAGATTTTAAGATTTATATTTTTAATATCAATTTTTTTACTGTATACTCACTTTCAATCTTCAGTGTTAATGTCTATTTAATTAATTTAAAAGAATTCTAATTAATTAAATTTCACTATTCTTTTCATCATTATTAAAATTAACTTTAGAATTTTACTTCATCATTATTTTAAATTAATTTATAGACATTAACACCAAAGATTAAAGTGAGTATTTATGAAAATTTAAGGTTAAAAGTGTAAATATTGAAATCTAGAGACCAAACTAAAACAAATTAAAATTCAAATCTCAAGAATAAAATTGTAACATTTTGGAACCTAGGAATTAAATTAAAATCAAACTCAAAACTTAAGTGTAATATTTTGAAACTTTAGGACCAAATGAAAACTAAACTCAAAACTTTAGAAACTAAAAAGATGTTTTCCCCTTATTTATTTTTGGTCAAACTAACAATTTTTCTCGTTATTATTTAGGTCTCGTTCATTTTAGTATTTGTATTTTTAAATTTTAAATTTTAATCTTTGGGCTTCCAATGCCAAAGTAAATACACCTCAATTGACATGTCGTTTGTGTTAGCGACCATGAGCTTCGTGGTTTCAGTGCACCCAACCGTAGTATTTGTTTAAGTACTAAACTTCAATATTAAATTTAACCGAAATTGGTACAACAATATTTATAATTATAATTAAAATAGATATAATTTGAGTATGTTTAAAAAATTAGCTTATAAAGGAAAGACCCATCTAAAGTATCAGAATTAGAATTAAACAAATCTCAAAATACAAAGATGAAAAATGATATTACCTTTATTTTATTTACCTACTTTACATATATGAGGGTACTTAATTTTGCTAGGTTATTTAGATTGGGGTAAATTTAGAAAAAAAATTAAGTGAAAAAGATACATTTCAAAAAAAAATTTAAAAAATAAGGTAGAATTTTTGTCCAAAAGACGCATTCTAAAATTTTTTTCGTAGACGAGCGTCAGAACGTGTCACATCGTTAGGATGCGTCTTTTGGAGAGACACATTCACTTTGAATGCGTCTTTTTAAGAGACACATTCATATTTTTTTTCTTTAAAATTCTTTTTTAAATTTTTTCTTCCTCTATTTTCTTTAAAACTCTTTTTTCTTCTTCGTTTAATATCTTTACAACTATCTTCTTTCTTTCTTAAATATCTTTCAAATTCATTTTTTCTTTTTCTATTATCTTTCAAATTCATTTTATTTTTTTTTTTAAAAATTGTTCATAAAAATTATTTCCTTTTTCGTCATATTCTTTATGCATTCTCATTCTTTTTTCTTCTTCTTTTTATTCACTTTTTTTAAAAATTCTTTTACCGATCAGAATGTGTCTCTTGACAATTCTGACACATGAGACGCATTTTGACAATTCTGACACATGAATGTGTCCAGATAGAGCAAAAAAAAAAAAAAAAAAAAAACCCATTTTTCCTATATCTTTTAAATCCACCTTTATGTCTATTTTTTTTTTTCAAAAACTACTCTTTTTTTTTCTAATTAAATTTTAATTTTATAATTAAATTTTTTTTGTCATTGTGATCCATTTCTTAAAGTACAAATTTACAACTATCTCGAAATAATAATAAAAAAAAATAATTAGGTGATAATAAACCCTTTATTTGACAGGCCAAGAATTTCTTAATAGAGCGTTATTTTAATAATTATTCCTCACACACGAGAGGTATTCTATGCAAATCTTATTGTTCTTATTATTTATTTATTTCGACAATAATCTTACTGTCCCCTATTTCAACTTATTTCTGATTTTAATTTATTGTGATCTGTAGGCCATTATTGACAATACATTAATGTCCCCTACAAGGAAACCTAAACGTGTAAGAAAATTCAACGAGACATAATAATATAATTATTATTACTACTTTAATACATATATTATTAATAAGAAAAAACGATTAGGCATATTATTATTGGTCACTGAGAAAAACCTAGTCAAGTTTGAACTAGACAAGAATTAATCAAATTTCTTGGAGATGAAGATTCCAAAGTATGCTTACTATTGACCTATATTAATTTGGTCAAACTCTTTGAACTTTTTTGCCACCACATATATATATTCCACATTCAACAATCAACATAATTAAAAAAAGGAAAAAAAAAATTAAACTAATCTCTTCTAATGAAATATATTCCACAAATTTTAATTAAGTTTATTGATGATGTTTAAATCCATGACCTTTCTATGGAATGTTCTACAAACAGAAAATATTAGGATTTTTTGCATTCCAATAATTCAAACCCCTTACACTTTCAAGGAAGGTTCAAAACAAATTTTAAAAAAAATTCATTCCAACAATAATAATATAAAAGAATAATGTTCAGATCACTGACCTTTTCAAGAAAAGATTCAAACACACTCTCACAATGATATATATATATATATATATATATATTTTTTTTTTAAAAAAAATTGAGACTATGTTTAGTAACTCATTATATAAATACCCTCATATGCCATTAATTCACTTCATATCACAATTAAGAACAATAACTATATCTTACTTTCTTAATCTTAAAAAATCTCCAACAAAATCCTATTTTCTATTCAATGGATGAAGCAACAAATGTGCCATTGCAGCCTCCAACATTTGGAAATCTTATTACGATTTTGAGCATTGATGGAGGTGGAATAAGAGGAATTATTCCCGGAACCATTCTTACTTTTCTGGAGTCTGAGCTTCAGGTATGAAAAAAATTTGAAATATAGTTTTTTTAAGGATATAGGTAAATCGTAAATTTAATATTTCTTAGGTTAAATTACAAATTTTAGTTTATGATCTTACAAGTTGTGTCTTAAATATTCTTGAATTTTTAATTTTGTGTTTAGTGTTTTATAAACCTTAAAATTGTCTACAAAATCTTTTTCAACTTTCGAATTTGTGTCCATTAAATTTATGAGATATTAAAAAAAATTAAAACTTAAATCATGTAGTAGATATCAATTGAATTTTATTTATAATGAAACCATAAATTTTTAATTTTATGTATAGTATATGTTTGTGAACTTAAAAAAAAAAAAGTTAGAAACTGTATTAGACGCCAAATTAAAACTTCAAAGATCTACGGGATACAACGTTAAAAGTTTAAAGACTCGTTAGACATTTTAAAGTGTGTAGGGATCTATTAGACACAAAATTAAAAAAATACAAAACTATTAGATATACTTTTCAAAATTTATGGACTAAATAAATACAAAATTGACCGTTTAGATTCCGTTTGATAACTATTTGATATTTTTTTTTTGTTTTTTAAAAATTGAGCTTATCTACACTATTTTCACCCACAAATTTATATGAAAATCCACAAAAGTAGTCGTTTTCAAATTTCATTATTTAGATTTTGACTATAAAATTTCGGTGCGTTTCTTTAACAAATATGAAAATCATAATTAAAAAATTGGAAAGAAACAATCAAAAATTTCAAACGAAAATATATAAAAAAAAAAATCATTATTAAATGAAACTTAGAGATTAAATGTGTAATTTAACTGTGTAATTTAAGTTATCTAGGCAAAGGGTTTAAAAGAAAAGGATACTCTGATAATATTTGACTGATGGTGACATAAACAAAAAGGTTAAATTTTTAAGTTTAAAAAAGTGTGGCAGATTTTTTTTATTTTTTATTTGTGATTTTTTTTTCTTTTTATTTGTTTGCTTCTATAAAATTATCTCAATAGCAATATTGAAGTACGTTTTATTACATAATAATAATCAAAGTTTTGATAAATTGAGTACAGAAGTTAGATGGTGAGGATGCAAGACTTGCTGATTATTTCGATGTGATTGCTGGGACAAGCACGGGCGGGCTATTAACGGCCATGATAACGGCGCCAAACAAAAACAACCGACCTCTATTTTCAGCAAAAGACATCAAACAATTCTTCCTCGATCACTGCCCAATGATTTTCCCACAGACAATGTTATAACAGCTCCCCTAAATTTAAACATACTTAATTTTTTCCTCACTATTTTATTTTTTCAATTAAAAATGATGCAATATTATTAATTTTGATTGTTGCAGAAAATGGCCATTAGCAAAAGTGTTGAAATCCTTAGAAGGTCCAAAATACGATGGCAGATATCTACACAAACTGGTGAAGGAGAAATTGGGTAACACAAAGCTAAACCAAACACTCACTAATGTTGTAATTCCAACGTTTGACATTAAGCTTCTTCAGCCAACTATCTTCTCTAGCTACGAGGTTGTCTTTTAATTTTAATTTGAATTTCTTCTCTTCCAAATTAACTAACCAATTAAAGAGAATAATATTGCAAATTATATAAATTTATTATTAGTATTTTTTTTTTTTTTGTTCAGATGAAGAAAAATCCTTCCTTGGATGCTTTGTTGTCGGATATATGCCTTTCAACTTCAGCAGCACCAACTTATCTTCCAGCTTATTACTTTAAAACTGAGGATGTTGCTGCTGGAACTGCCAGGGAGTTCAACCTTGTTGATGGTGGTGTTGCTGCTAATAATCCGGTAAATAATTTTAAAAAATAATTAAAAAATCTTAAATTTTACATTTTATTTTGAAAGTATCAATATTCTTTTTTCAAAACTACCCTTCAAATATGAAACACGTGTGAATTTTGTATGGTAATTAGAACCTAAAATAGTATGACGATGTTTAGATCTCAATTTTAGTGATAATCTAAATCGGAAAATTGGTTGTGTTTGGATCTTAATTTTTCATCCAATTTTTTTTTATGAATTTCTATTTAAAAAAATATTTTTGAAATGTTTATAAAAGGTTTAGAAGGTGCGGTAAATATTTTGAACAAAATGAGTATTTTTTTAATCCTAAAATTACCAGTATTCTGGTCCTCAATTTTTTAATAAGAAAAATAATTAAGTATTGTCTGGTTGCACACCTATCAAGTTACTCAATTAAAATTTGTTATTTTTTTTTTATTTCAGTTTTTTATTGTCTTTTGTTCTTGCCCACACTCGTTGTATTTTCCTTATTTGGCAATGATATTTATTGAGATAGGGAGATGATGAGGGTCCTGAGTTTGTGTAACCTAAATATGAGATGTTGATGTGTGCCTCCTGACCTTGTTTTTTAATAGTCTTTCAAAAAAGAAAAAATTGTTCTCGATTTTCTTTTCATATTGAACCTAAATATGGGCTGATGGTTTACTTAATTAATCAGTTTAAGTTTCTTAAAAATAAAAATGTACAGACTTTACTGGCTGTGGGTGAAATAACAAAGGAGATTATAAGACAAAACCCCGAGTTCTTCCCAATAAAACCATTGGACTACCGTAGATTCCTTGTCATTTCTCTTGGCACCGGAGCTCCGAAGGCGGAGATGAAATTCACGGCGGAGCAAGCAGCCCATTGGGGGCTGTTTGGATGGCTGACCACTGGTGGCACCACCCCGATAATCGACGCCTTTTATCAGGCTAGCTCCGACCTGGTAGATTTCAATCTCTCTGTGGTTTTTCAAGCCCTTCATTGTGAAGACAAGTACCTCCGAATTCAGGTCAATTTTCCATATCCTTAAATTCATGCATTTTTTCCTTTTTTTTTTTTTGGTACAATATTGTATATATAACAATTTAATTTTATTTAAATAATATAAATTTTTAAAAAAATTTAGGATGATAGGCTAAGTAATGAAGTGTCGACGCTGGACGAGGCAACAGAGAAGAATTTGGAAGGACTTGTAAAAGTAGGGGAAGCGCTTTTGAAAAAACCAGTTTCAAAAGTGAATCTAGAGACCGGCATCTTTCAGACCTCTGATTCACAGACCAACGAAGAAGCTCTCATCAGGTCCTCTCTCTCTCTCGCCCCTTGTGTTTTTCTCTTTCGGCCCTCCAACTTTTAAGGATACATCGTATGTGTGTTTAGCGTCTCAATTTTTTAGAAGAGTGATGATTAATTAGGTCCAGTCTAATTTTCTACTTTTCTTTTTTATTTATTTATTTTTTATTGGGTACAATTCACTGTACGAGTACAGTTCAGGCTGCACCCAATATTCTTTATTTGTAAGAATAAATATAAAAGTTTTTTTAAGTAATTTTTTTAAGTTAAAATACTATTTTAATATCTATACTTTCAAGCTTGTTCAAATAAATATCTAATTTTAGTTTATGTAATTTTAATCCTTAAAGTTAGTTTATTGTTGATTTTTTAAAATTATTTTATTCTCTATTGACATTTTTACTATGAATATTAGACTATGAATATTAGAAACATGTTATTATTGAATCAATTTAGATAAAAATTAACTTTAATGGACTAAAATTGAAATGTTTTTAACATTTATTGAGGAGATGGATTAAAATTGGATATTAGATTAAATAAACTTTCGACCAAGTATAATAATATAATTCTAGAAAAAGAAGAGGGAAGAAGGTTGGAGAGAATAAATAATTTTTAAAATTTTATTTTTATATTTCAACATGTCATAATTATTTTTTTAAAAAAATGAAATATTCGAGTCTAAAAATGTAATTTTGCCTTTTTTTTTAATGTTTTTAAAAATAAAGCTTGATCTAATTAAAACGACATGTCGTTCTGTGTATCCCTCTCTCTCATTGCAGGTTTGCCAAACTGTTGTCGGAGGAAAGGCGACTCCGCCATGCCAGGTCTCCTCATGGAAAAGCTGCGAGCTTCAAGGGAAATCAATTAACTATTTCTTAAAAAGAATTATGTCATTTTCCATTCATTTATATTTTTATATGCAATGTTGGTTTTAAATTTGTAATGTAATAACTATTATGTTTCCATTCTTTGTAGTTTTTAAAACTGTTATTTGAGACATTTGTAATAATAAATCAGTGTGATTCTTTTTTATATTTGTTCAAATAATAAGAGTTTGAATATATATATTCCTTTTTTTTATTATTGTTGATGAATATATATATTCCTTTTATATCAAGTCACCGTTCATTAATATTATTGAGAAATTTAATATAAAAAAATGATGTGTTCATAATATCTAGTTCAGTGTAAGTTTGTAACTAATGTAAAGACTACTAAAAGTAACAACATATGAACTATTGAATAAAGTTATTTCGTAAAATTCAGGGCATAAACGGTAGATTTTAAAATCTTATAGAAATAGATTGAAGAAATTAAGACAGAGCAACTAGACCCATCGTAGCACCTTCATCATACTTCAAACTCAATAAGAGATCATCATTTATAAAAATAGGAGTGAGAGAAAAAGAACTATATAAAAAATGAAGGGAACAATAAATTATATAAAGTTTAGAAAAGTTTATTATGAATGTAAATTAAGACATTATTTTTTTTATATAAAAACCAATATGAGCCATCGTCATAAAAGTCCGTAGTTTGATTTCTCATTCCATATTTGTTGAAGCTAAGTTAAAAAAAAATACTAGAAAAATATTTTTACGTATGCAAATAGTTTGATATTTGATTTGAAAAAAATATCAGTCTCACGTTCACATTTTTAACACCTTCATCATTTCTTTTATTCCTTCATAAAAAATTTTCTCTAATTACACAACTGATTTTATTATTCTAAATCGAACCGCTTTTACGTAGCTCATATCTCGTATATTTTTCACATACGTAATAAAGTGATTTAAAATTTATCTATATAAAACCAACATGAGATTGAAACAAAATATTTTTAGTAAGATTTTCTAATACAATTAAGTTTAATTGTGCACTAATTTTTATATAATAATTATTTGCCAAAAAAAGGTTAATAAATAAAATTTTTAATAACAATTTTTACATGTATTTGGTAGAAAATAAATAAATATATAGTTTTATTGTGTATCGATTGAAACAATATCTACACTATCATTTTTTTAAAAAAAAATAATACTTTATTGGGCATATGTGAAAAATATATAATTTTTTTTAAAAAAAAAAACTGATTTAAAATTTTCACTACTAAATTTGGGTCAATATTTTATATTTAGTTATTATTATTTTTAATTAAAAAATATTTTTCCTATTTCAAAAATTACACCAAATCATGACGCTAATAGAGTTGTTAGGTGATATAATATTAAATTGACATTCGCTCAACAGCTTAAACTTTATGATCAATCGGTGATTTTTTATGGTATTATAGCAAGTGGTCCAAGAAGGTAGGTCTCTTTTACCCATCAACTTAAATTTTTTGGTCAAGCGATAATTTAAGATAAAATTCAATTTCTTAATATAAATAAACCAAATAATTAAAGAAATAGATAAGTTTAGAAAACTACGTAGTTGTTTCATGAATTGATCATAATTTTGAAGAAAATTTCAATCATTCTTCAAACCCTTTTTTCAAACTCATTGATTTACGAAACTCAAGTTCAAACGGAGGCTTTAGACTTTGAATTTCATTAAGTAATATAGATAATTTTTATAAGAGATTGAAGCTTTGAAATTGAGTCAAAAGAGGTTTGAGGCAAAGATGGCTATTTATTGGAATGTAATAAAATGAAACGTGAGCAACAATATAGAAAATTGGATAATTCTTCGTAGGGTTTATCAAATCAATCAAAAGAGAAAACGACAGTGGCGCAGGTCGTTTTGGTTCATGATGTTTGCTGATGGCTTTTTGTGTAGCGACCTGGAAAACTATTATGATGTTTGCTGATGGCTTTTTGTGTAGCGACCTGGAAAACTATTATTTTAATCAAACGATAACGAACTGTTTTTTGCATTTTTCAACTTAATACTTTCCAATTTAAATTAATAAGACAAAATAATAATGATAACCCACGCACGATTCTTCTTATATTTTTTAGACTAAAAATAAAAATAAAATTAAAAAGATAAAAGATATCATGTTTCTTTGGTTGACCGAAACTGCTTTTGTTTGTTCTTTTTCGCATTCTTGAAGATTTGTGTTGTGGAATTTCCAGGAAAGTTGGCTTTGGATATTCTTTCAGTTTCATTGTAACGTCCCATAAAGTTGTATGATTCAACTAATTAACTAATTAGTTGAGGTTATGTTCGATAATTGTTCATTTTATTATTTTTTTTTTGTTTTTGAAAATTAAATATATAAATAGTGTACCTATTGATTTCTTTGTTTTGTGTTATTTATATACATTCGAGAAGTAATTTTTAAAATCAAGTCAAATTTTGAAAAAAAAAAAAAAATAGATTTTGAAAACTAAAAATTCTATTGTTTATTTAGGAAAAAATAAAAACCCATAATTAAAAAATGGTTAGAAAACAAACATAATTTTGAAAAACCAAAAATCAAAATTCAAATGGATATAAAATGAGATTTTAAGATCTCTGATAACCATTTGATTTTTTGTTTTGTTTTTTTTAAAATTAAGCCTATAGACACTTACTTCTACATCCAAATTTCTTCATTTGTTGTCTAGTTTTTATCTAAAAGACCAAGCCAAAATTTGAAAACTAAAAAAATAACTTTTAAAAACTTGTTTTTGTTTTTGAAAATTGGCTAAGAATTCAACCATTGTACTTAAAAAATATGCAAATCATTATATTCTATGAAGAGGAAATAAGCATAATTTTCAAAAAAAAAAAAAAAAAATATCTTAAATTTTTGTATTTTTTCGATAGGAGTGTCAAACTAATTGTTTATTTTTTAGAACTGGTGTAAAAAAAATGAACTCGTTAGATTTCGTGTTTCCTTTAATTTAACGATATGCTTTTGTAAATTATGACATTAAGTTACTTTTTATAATCATTAGATGATTTGTTGTTCTTTTCTGAATTAAAAACGACGAGGGAAAGATAGAATCATCACATTTTTTAAATGGTAATAATTTGGTATTTTATTCCACTAAACTATGTTGACCAATAAAATTAAAGATTTGTCTAATTTAGAAATTATGGAATTATCATTTTTGAAAAATAATTTGCTAAAGAAACTAATTGAAAATAAAATACTAATAGATAACAAATGTTTTTTTTTTTTTTTACTTTTTTAAAATACTCGTGATATAATAGCAGTTGAATTAAAAAGTGATATATTTTGTCAAAATAAATCTAACTTAACGGGCATAATGTTTGTACTATTAATCTTAAAGTCAGAGGTGTGATTCTCTCACTCCACGTATTAAAAAAAATACATTCTAGAATATATGACCCCATTTTTTAGTTAAAAAGAATATTGTCACCTTAAAAAATTACGTTTTGTTTAGAATATTACCAATTAAATAAGAGTAAGACAATTTCCAAAAGACATATACGAAGGTTCGAACTTTAATGAAGACGTGTTGAAAACACTTCATAATCATTTTTACATATAAATTATTATCGATAATATATTAAATAATTAGATTTATTTTTATAATATAACAGTTTTATCAAGTCTAATAAAATAGTTAAAAAAATTTAAACCTTCAATTCTAAAAAAAAATAGTTATTTTAATCGTTGTACGCGCTAACCTCGCGTGGGTCATAAGTATATTACAATTTCAACATATAAAAAAATTGAGTCAATATATTTGTTTTATTTGTTCCAAAATTAAAATAATTGGATTAAGCTTGAATTTGAATAAAGATTCAGAAATTGGAGAATGTGATAAAATAGTTGGATGAACATAAGAAATTCAAGTCACAAGGTCGAATTGAAACATTAATAATTAGAAGTTGAATTTTCTAAGTGCCCAACTTGGTCTATTTCTAACGTTTTTTTAAATTAGAAATATCATTTTCTACTCTCTCAAATAAGGGATTATCACAACTAGCTAGGAAACTTGAAAATAGTTCTTTCATGCATCATAATCCAAGTATTGGTGCAGCTGGAATTTGTTTCGTACACGAATCAAATCATTAAATTATTACTAAATTTATTGTGTAAATTATTTTTTAGAACATGTCAGGTAAGAGTTAATTTCAGAAGTTAGTATAATAATTGTGGCGATGGAAAATTAAACTTCACCCCTTCAAGAAAAAAATGCATTTTAAATACCACAAATTTTAATTTATTTTGATAAACTTTATATAACTTTTTTATACATATTTTGTTAAATCACTGATTTGATCCAAAAATTTAAGTTAATGGGTAAAGACAAATTTAGTACCATATTATTTAATATATTTTTTACCCAAATACTTTTAATTAATTTTGAATTTACAAGAAAGATATAATTTGAACATTTTTTTCTTATGCCAATATTACGTCCTAAGTTTCAAATTTATCTACTTACCATAGATGTTATATTTTTCCTGTGATCAGTTGGTATGAATGGATAACACATTAACTTAACCCACATGTAAAACGGTAAAAAATTGATTAGAATGCCTATATGAGGTCAGCTCAAATGACATGAACTTGTGCTATTAATTTCGAAGTTTGAGGTTTATATATATATGTTTATCGTTATTGCACAAACCCAAAGCCTCATCCTCACTTTTTTTTTTTATTTGAATGAAAAAATTTAGTTTCTAAACGTTCAAAGTTATGCCTAAATGGTATCGATAAACTTTAAAATATGTCTAATAAGTTATTGAATTTTTAATTTTATGCATCGCAAGTGTCTAGAATTTAAAGATGACATAATCTTCAAAGATGCAGCCAAAAATCAAGACCCTTCTCGGTAGGGAAATCATTTCAATTAGCTACAAATTGGTGTACTGAATCAAAGTTATTTTGTAATTATGATGCATTTACCATTTCTCTAAATGGGAAAGCTTTCCTCTAGTCTCCTCTTTGTACTTTCTTGATCTTCAATGAAGTGTTTTTGTTATGCTCTTTTTAAAATAAATAAATAAAAAAAAAGATAAAAAAAAAAAAAACATGTCTTACTTGTAGTTTTTTTATCTTTTAATTTTGCGTGTAATTATTTTCTTTATAAAACAATGGTAAAAACTAATAACCATCGATTTGACATAATTTAAAAGAAGAAAAAAAAGTTTATGGATAAACTTATTTACAATATGTTGGTTAATTAGTTAACATAAGGAAAGCTGCTTATATAATTATTTATATATTCAATAGTCGTACATGGTAAATAAGAAGAAGAAAAATACAAGTCAAGTGGCTGCTAATATGAATGAGTTGGAAGCTTATCCCTTTGTTCCAACATTATAAACATTCAAACTTCCTCTGACCTTTTCACCTTGCATTGTTCAAACATTATATTATACATAGTTGAGGAATTCTATAAATACCTCTACACAATGCCCCAAAGCATTATAGATATTTGCTCTCAAATCCTTCTGGCAGTGCAGAAATTATTTACAAAAGCAAACACTTGAGCTAATATTATTTTTTCAATCCAAGTCCCTTGATTTTTGAATATTTACTTTTATGGATTCAACAAACATTCCTTTGCAGCCACCAACTTTTGGAAACCTAATTACAGTGCTGAGTATTGATGGAGGTGGAATCCGAGGGCTTATCCCAGGAACCATCCTCAACTTCTTGGAGTCTGAACTTCAGGTATCCATGCAATAATATGCTCTTTCGTTTGCATGAGTATTTATTTATTTTTTTATTTATAATTTTCGAATTCAAAATTCAAAACTTATCTTTATGGGTCAGTATGAGAAAGATTTCAAACTTTATTTCAAGGATTTATTTTATATGGGTGTTTATTGTTATTAATTAAAAAAATTAAAAAAATTTACATCACATAACTTTTTTTTTAAGGGAATTAAATTCAATTTTTAACTCTAAACTTGTTACGTTGTATCAATTTTTGTCATTATTTTAAATTGTTCTGAACCATATGTTTTGTTAAATAGTTGTTATTTATACAAACCATCTATTTAATTTTTGCTAATTACGTCTTCACTTATTTTAACAAAAAAAAATAATATAAAAAACTTAATAAACTCACTAGTAATTTTAATAATATCAAGTTTTTTACGATTTTAAGTTTGACTTTTTTTTAAAAAAAAATATTGACTATTAAATAATTTTACCAAAACTCACAAATTTTAACAAAATATAGCTCTTATATCGTTTTTCTTGGAAATCATATCAATTTTATAATTCATTGAAAACATGGGAGGGAATACTTTCTTTTAGTGAATTTTGTAACAAGAACTTGTCAAGGTAAAAATTGAAATATTAATTTATCTAATTTTAGAATGCAAATCGATGAAATTGAGAATTTATGTAGTAAAAATTGATACAACTTGACAAGTGTAGGAGCAAAAATTGAATTTTTCCATATTATTTATCTACCATTTAGAAATGATTTTAAAATCCGATGAAAATTTCTAACAATTTTTTAACCACATTTTTTATAAAAAAAAATTGTTAGGAGATAGACTAGTCGAATATGTAACACCTTTATCTAGTTTGACGTATTGTATAGATATCTAACTTCTCGAGTCATTTCCAAGTTTTTTTAATACAATAAGTAGAGATGTGAGGATTTGAACCTCCGACTTGAAAAAAAAATGTCAATTATCACCCTGATATATATTAGTTACTTAAGTAAAATTTTTGATGTCATGTGTAGAAACTTGATGGTGAAGATGCAAGAATTGCAGACTACTTTGATGTAATTGCTGGGACAAGTACAGGTGGATTGGTGACAGCCATGATAACTGCTCCAAATCAAAACAACCGTCCCTTATTTTCAGCTAAAGACATCAAAGATTTCTACATCAATCAATGTCCTAAAATATTTCCCCAAGAAAGGTCTTTTTCTCTACATTAACCTTAAACAACATTAAATAAATAAATAGATAAAACCATTAATATTCTCAGGTAATAATAATAACATATATCTTCATGTTTTTGGCAGATCTCTGGGGCTAGCAAAGATCATCAAGGCCCTGTCGGGTCCAAAATACAATGGAAAGTATCTGCATAAGCTTGTCAAGGAAAAACTTGGAGATACAAAATTAAACCAAACTTTGACTAATGTTGTTATTCCCACTTTCGACATCAAGCTCCTTCAACCCACCATCTTCTCTAGCTACGAGGTTCGACAGTTCCACTCTTGTTAGGTCAATTGTTTTATGGCAATTATTGTTGAATTTCATGAGAAAAAAAAAAACAAAAATATTTCAATTTTGTGGTTTAATGATTATTAAAATTCGTGCAGATTTTTTAATTTACAGACATGCTCAGACATGTCGAGAGTGATTTTGAAAATTTTAAAATCAGTTTCGTCGAGTAAAAAAATACTTCAAAATATGTCATTAATCATCTAAAATTAATCTTAATTGCATGAAAACCACATTTAGAAGTGTAAAATTAAACTTTTAAATTAATTTTGAATGATTTAAAATTATGTTTCGAAGTTATTTTGAATGTGACGAAGTAATTTTAAATCCTTTTAAAATCACTTTCAAATATACCTTAAGTTTACGATGTAATACTTAGATGCATTCCAACATACATCAATAATTTCTATGCCCCCTATTTTCATCACTCACACAAAGAAATAATTAAAATATTTTAAAAAGAAAATAAGATTTTTTTTTATCACATGACGAATTTTAATTAGACAAAGATAAATAATGCATTAATTAAAATTAACATTCTTTTTTCCCAGCTCAAGAACCAACCTGATTTGAATGCCGCTGTGTCCGACATATGCATTTCGACTTCAGCTGCGCCCACTTATCTCCCTGCTCATTACTTCAAAACTCAGGATGTCGCCACCGGTACCGTTAGGGAATTTAACCTTGTTGATGGCGGCGTTGCTGCAAATAATCCAGTATGTATATAATATTATTTCTTAATATTTCATTTTAATTTTATGTATATTTCATTATTTGTCATAAAATCTAATATAATTGGGAAAAAAAATTGCAGACTTTGTTGGCTATGGGTGAAGTGACAAAGGAGGCATTGAAAGGGAACCCAGATTTCTTTGCTATAAAACCAACTGATTATTCAAGGTTTTTAGTTATATCTTTGGGGACAGGCTCCCCAAAAGATGAAATGAAATACACGTCGGAGAAGGCGGCGAAATGGGGTTTGTTGCAGTGGCTCACGGCCGGCGGTTCCACGCCGATCATCGACGTGTTTTCTCATTCAAGTTCTGATCTGGTGGATTATCATCTTTCTGTGGTTTTTAAAGCTCTTCATTGCGAACATAACTACCTTCGAATTCAGGTAATTTAGTTTTTTTTTTTTTTTATTTTTAAATTTCAAATTGTGCTTGTTAATTTTTAAAATGCATTTAATTTAAATGTGTTAGGATGATACATTGAGCGGAGTTATATCCTCAGTGGACATAGCCACGACGAAGAATTTGAATGATCTTGTTGAGGTTGGTGAAAAATTGTTGAAGAAACCAGTTTCAAGAGTGAATTTGGAGACGGGTGTCTTTCAAGCTTGTACTTCCGAAACAAATGAACAAGCTCTCATAAGGTAAAAAATAAATATTAATTAAAAAAAAAACTCAAAACTTTCATTTCAGTCTTGAAATTTTTTAAAATATATGTTGAATAAGTTTCTAAACACCCAAACTTAAAATGTGTAATAAGTTTTTAAACTATCAATTTTATGTCAAATTTTTTAATTTTGAATTCTATATTTAATATATTCTTGCCTGACATTTTTTTAAAATGTTCAAACCAATTAAACTTAAAATTTCAAAGTTTATGAGTCTATTTTACTAACCCTGAAATTTATCTCAAATTTAATAGGTTAGTTTATTTTTAAAATTTTAAATATATATAAAAAATCTATTAGATATAAAATTTAAAAATTAGAGAAATTATTAAATATTTCTAAAGTTTGAAGATATATTAGTTACAAAGTTTCATGTTTAAATTTGTAATACAAGAAAAGAAAAAAAAAATAGTAACAGTTGTTTTACTCTTTATAATATAATTTTAAATTTATACTTATAAGATAATTTTGAATTCAGTTAGAGGTAACTATTTTAATTTTAGTTTTCTTTCAAATAAAGTATGTTTCAAGAAATAAATTTGCAAGCGTAATTTTCGAAAACAAACAAAAGTTATATATAGGTTTTAAAATATTTAATTAATTACAATTTACAAGATTTGTGTGTGTATTTTAATGCAGGTTCGCAAAATTGCTGTCCACAGAAAGGCGGCTTCGCCATACAAAGTCTCCTCATGGAAAGGCTGCTGAAACAGCAACTGCAAGCGTCAAATAAGGAGATTTAGTCAATATCATTAAATTTTATTTTTATAAACAAAATAAATTGGGGTGCAAAAAAATATGTATTTAAAAAAAAAAAGTGAGACTCGTGCAATAATATTATAGCACTCCATATTTATATTATTTACATTCTTTTAATAGATTCCACCAGGGATTAGAAAAATGTTGAGTGTGGCATTTGATTAATAAGCTTGTTATTTCTCTTGGATTTGTTTAAAATAATAAATTAAAGTTAATCAATTATTTGTCTCTACTCTCTTTTATTTATACATTCTAACTTCTTTTTTATGTTTAATATGATTTTGAATGGTCAAAGTTTAGAATCTTCACATTGACTTTGAAAAGTGACTTAAGAAAAGAAACTTGAGGTTTTTCTTTTAGCTATTTAATAATTTTGACTATTTGAGTTTTTTTATGTTTTAATTTAATCTATGCACGGGTGATTTTTCATACAAATTAAATTGATTTTAATTCAATGATAAAAGATATGTCTATAAGTAAATTTTAAACCTAACCAAAGTGATTTTATCAAACATATAATAATGAAAATAATAACGTTGTAGAATCACTGTCAGATATACATTCAAATATATAGGTGTCTATACAAACAAACAACATATCATTTTAAACGAGAAAAAACTAAACATGGAAGTTCATAAATAGTTTTGGTTCTTAGTATATTATTAATGAAAAATAGATATAAATAAATAAAAGCGAGTTAAAAATATCATTTTAATCTTGTACTTTGAGTTCCACTTTATTTTAGTCTTCATACTTTGAAATCTTTAAATTTAGTCCATGCACTTTCAATAAATTTTATTTAAGACATTTTTTTATCGAAATTGGTTAAATAATTACAAAAAAAAAGTTCATACAAGAAAAGATTATGTGAATATATTTCCAAAATTTATAAAGATAATACTTGTTGATGCTAAAATTCGAACAAGAGAAACACACCTGATGTAAGTCTCGAGTTTAGGAGGGGGACATGAACGAACCGAGATCACATCTGAACGAATGGGATCATGAGTATATAAAAGTATGGTTAAGAAAAACTTAAAAGAATTGAAAGTTACTACCTATACCAACAATATGTACCTTTATTTTATGTGGCTCAATCATAGGAACTCTAAAGTTATGTGTGGTTAGCTTTGAGCAATCTTAGGTTAGGTGACCTTCTAGGAATTTTCTTAGGAAGCATGTGAGTGATGACAAAACATGCTAAAAGGATACTTTGTTGGTTTTTTGGGATAGTCTTCATTTTCCGAAACAATTCAAGACAAACAAAGATGATCTAGCCAGATTGTAGGAATGCAGAGAAATGTCAGGACCATTTTAAAAAATTATTAAATTAGAATGACTAAGATTCACTATTTAGATATACATAAGACATAAAGTACCTACACTAAAATATTATTCAAAGAAAAAAAACATATACCAATTGCCAAATATTATTTAGTCTTTATTAATTATTACTACAATTATTCTTATTTTTGTTTAGTGATAGTTCGTATTTGTGGGTTCCGTTCCTTATAAATCATCAATCCCAAGATTTACACGTACAAGTTAGAATATGCATTTATTTGTTGCCGCTTGTCCCACATCGAAAAACTTAGTATGTAAAACTAATGCGGTCAGCTATAAAATAAAAGCTTAGTAGGCTATTAACTACATCTTTGCGCTTGGGGCAATGACGCAGCTAGTGAGGTACTAACCGAGGCGCGTCTATTGCTGGTTGAAAACTATTTCCAAACTTCCTCTTAGGCCTGGGTTTGGCTCAGGCCTTCAAGAATTTCTGGAAGAGCTCCCTTTAGGATAAAGTCCTACAAATTTCAGTTCTAAGAGTTAACCAACCTATGTCTATATCCTTCTATTAATCTATCGTCACTTTTGGGTGATCTTAAAAATGAGCTTAAAATCAATGAAGTTCAAATTTTTTTTAGCTTGTTTTATTTTAGGAAGACAAAGATTTGTTATATTTGAGGAAGACAAAAATCTTTTTAGATTAACAAACACAATGGATGTAAAGAAAATATGTATGAAATTTTTGAGTAATTTTCTTTTAAATTTTAATCATATAAAAATTAACTATAATATCCATAACAGTGATTAAATGGTCCTTTTGAATTTGACGGAAATGGAGAGTGGAGACGAGGAGCAGGGATCCTAATCCTAATATGATAAATTATATAAATTTTCATTTTATATATATATATCTTGCAATTTTCACCTCTCTTCAAATAGGCTATCATTTGAAGTGTTGTCACATATTCTTATGATTTTGTGAGCGTAAGCTTTCAAATTATTGGCAAATTTGGTAAGCTTAAGAAGATTTCTTTTATCTTCAATATTTTTTGTTATACACGAGTGTCAAAATTGTACAAATATGAGTAGTCTTTTGGAGTTTGAGGTTTGATTTTCTTATCTTACGTATTGTCAAAAAAAAAAAAAAATTGTTCATATACTAAATAGATAAAACTTTAAATAATCGATGGTTCAATTCCTTTAAATAAATAAATAGATTTTTGTGCGGAAAAAAGTTTCAAATGAATTCTGAAGACAAACATATTTTAATCAATTTTCTTGTATTTTTATTTTAGAAACCTAAATACGAAGAAAACTATGAAAGAAAATAGACCTCAACATCTTTGATTAAAAAAAATCCAAATTTTCACTCCTATGTGATAGAACTTAAAAAAAAATTATTTGCCCTATAATGTTATATAATTTGTTCCATAATCCAATTCAATTGTAAGCTGATCCCTCAACTGATATAAATTTTGTACTTTGAGGCTCGAAGTTGGTTCCATTCTCCACCCACGTATTGTAAAAAAAAAAAACAACTGTGAGCTGAATGATTTTTTTATTTTTTTTAAAGATGAAAAGAAGATAAAATGACTATCCAAAATGCCATGATTGGGCTATTGGGCCATACGTCACCTTTTCGGCCCAAAATCATATAAAACAAGAAATTGAAGGAGGCGCTCCTCTGAAATTGCATATTTTACTCTTTCATTTTCCTTTCCCGTCATTTCGAACAGCCTCAGGCCTCTGAGTTAGCTTTCAATTTTGCAGTTTCAAGGAAAAAGGGAAAGTAATCGAGAAAATGGTGATTCTTAGATCACTATTGCGTTCTGTTCGCGCCAGATCTTACGCCATCGCCGGAGTCGCACATCGGAATTTACTGCAAAGTAACCATCAGGCTGCCCGAAGTTTCTTCTATCTGTCGTCCCATCGTTCTTCTTTCTCAGATTCTCCACAGAGAGTTTCTTCTGGTACGCCTTCTAATTAATTATTATTATTATTTATAGATTTAAATCTCAACTGATTAATTTTGGAAAGAAGCGGAATTTCCGCTGAAGCTATTCGCTATTCTTTATTCAACTTAATTAATGTTAGCTATTGAGTTTTTTCTCAGTTGATTGCTGATATGCTTGTGTGTTACTGGTGATTAGTTAAATGTATGGTTCTTCTTCCATGAGGTACACGTACATATGTAGTTCTTCCAATTTAAAATTTTGCTTGCCGTATTTGTAAAGTAAATTGCTACATTCTTTTCTGTATTAGTATTTATCATCAAGTCAATTGTGCGACGAGTCTTCATAGTGCGTGCAATGTGCAATTTGTGGTAAATTTTGTAGTAAAATGCCAAGTTTCTCCTTATTGTTACTTTAAAGCAATGCCTTTGTCTCAAAGAATTGTAACAAAATCAATCTCGTATTCTTTTCATAAATTCCAATGAAAAGTTCTGTTTCCCAGAAAAAAAAATAAAAAATCAATCTCGTATTGGAGACCAAGGAATATCAACTAAATTTTTAAAATTCATTTACCATTGTATTTCATTGTTTCTGCTCGCCACGGCGATCTGAAGTGTATGGACAGTGTAGATACAATCAATTTAATTTTTATTTCAGTATTAATGTTTGAAAATATGTCATTTCCTGTCTCTTCTGGTAAATTTCTGCAGATTGTAGCTATATATCTGGTGTAAGCCACGCTAGATTTTTTAGCGCTGATGTTGTTAGTATGCCTACAATTGGAGATTCCAAGCTTCAGAATGCTTTCAAGGATTTGATGGCTGAAAGTTGGGATAAGCTTCCTGAGTCTGTTGTCTATGATGTAAAGGCTGCGTTATCTGGAAGCACTGATGACAAGGCTGGAAAGGAAATTGTGGAAAATGTTTTCCGCGCAGCTGAAGCAGTTGAGGAGTTTGGTGATATACTTATCAGCATGAAGATGGAGATTGATGACAGCATTGGTCTCAGTGGCGAGGTATTGGAATTTTAAATTTATCAATTTAAATTATTTTTTGCCCGTTGTTTATAAAGTAAAAACTTCTGAGTCAATCTGCAGGATGTTAAGCCTTTGTCCGATGAGCTTAAGAATGCACTACGTACAGTTCATGATCGCTATACGGCCTACTTGGATTCATTTGGTCCTGAGGAAAACTATCTGCGGAAGAAAGTGGAAACAGAGTTAGGAACAAAGATGATATACTTAAAAATGAGATGCAGTGGCCTTGGATCTGAGTGGGGAAAGGTAAAAAGCCTCTCTGCTATGTAGTTTGTTAGTTGCTATTTCAAACATTTAAGTTGGTGAAATAAATCTAGCCCATTAGGCAATTTCTGCTGTAGAATTGCCGTCTTAGAATCCTGACACCATTGCATTATAAAAGAGTGGAGTCTTTTGATCACCATATGTTAATTTTAAATTGGAAAGGAAGCTTATATGTGAACATTGGGCTAGGAGTTCGGTGACTCATCCCTTTTTACTTTTCTAAGCACTGCAGATTAATACATGTTCAGCTACAATAATATTTTATCATATCCTTGCTTTGGAAAGAGTTCACGCTTCTGTTATTATAATAAATGAGTTTAATTGTTTGGTTCATGTCTTCTCTTTTATTTTACAACAGGTTTCTGTGCTGGGAACCTCTGGTCTATCGGGGTCATATGTTGAGCAAAGAGCATAAATTTGGCACCTTTGAAAGTTTGGCTGTAACTGCGAGATTCCTTTAGTTTGGGTGTATGTTCTTCAATGTTTTATTGTCTATCTTCTCTCAAAACCAATTAACGTGGAATTAGTGGCAATTGAATAAGCTCTCACATCGACAAATGAGTTTTCAGAATTTAACATCCTTGCTTGTTTGCCAATTATTGGGTTCCTTTTACCTTTATTTATTTATTTAATTTATGAGAAGTTTCTTTTACAAGTTTATATCATCAGTTTCTAGTTTTTGCATTTATGAGTTACTATAGAGTTCTGTGTGATCTGCGGAGGGGGCAACCTTAACTGTGACTATTGCTACAGTAACTGCGTATTAGCGGTAAATAGCTCAGACGGTTAAAACATATGTTTACAAAGTAAATAAGAGTTGAAAGTTGGATTTAATCAGATCAATAGCTTGATGAATTTCGTTACCAAGGCAAGGGAGCTATGTCGGACTCTTCAATCCCAACATTGCTGCGGGCAGAAGCAAAATACGAAAACAGAACTTGGCACTGTATTCGGACATCAATATGTCTTTACAATTTTGGTGCCTTTACTCCATGACCAAGATTCAGATGGCGACTTGGGCAGAGGTGGAAGTAACACTGCCTTCCTGCAAAGACCGAATGGCCATCCTTCACAATGGAAAACTTCCTGCAAGATGGCGCGCCTCTTGAGATCTTCATCTAGAAAATTAAGACCATTTAAGCTCGAACATCGGGAAAAGTTGGCCTCCACAGAAAAGAATGCTTCATTTGTTGCTGCAGTTGAACAACATGTGAGAAAACTCTGAACAGAGTAGAATTCATCTCCTGTGTTATCTTCATTTCCAGATCCATCCATCTTCTCTATCTCCATTGAAGTAATATACAATTCTTTGGTTGCAGGTGAGAAAACCCAGGAAAAGCTGTCTGACAGGTTAATCTTTCGTTTCAACTTTTCCAGTGCTCGACTTCTGATTTCTGATACAATTTCCTGAGAAGTAGATCGAAAGCTTAGAAACAAATTTCATATAATAGGACATAGAAAACAAAAGGTTACTATATCTGTTGATATGCCAAGATAAGTTGGTGAGTACTTCCTCTTCATCATCAAAGTCACTCGTAGGATATTCGTCCTCGTCGTTAGAATTTGGTAGTGGTTTGCCAAAAGTATGGCAGTTGCAGAATGCATCCTTCAAAGCACCTGCTAGAAAGCATTTCCTGGAAGGATTTGGTGGGTCTTCTTGATAAAAGACCCCCATATTGGAGAAGCAAGATTTCCTGGTTGGTTTATGAGCCAGTGAACTATATAAAGAATTACTTCCCCCTTACTGCTTCTTGACTTTAGGGTTCAAAATGGCTCTATTTTTGACAGTGCCTTCACATCTTATTGAAAATAACGTTTTTTAATCCTTAGGTGTAAAGACAAAGTTAGAAGAGAGCACAAGACACTCCAACTAATGATGTTGAACTGCACTAGAGATTCCAGCACGAAGCTCACACTTTGAAAATTAATTGGCATGCTGTAAGCTAATCTAACACCTACTTTTCTAGGCGCTTGGATTCTCACTTAATGCTCAAGATTTGGGAGAATTGATGCTTTTAACCAACCAATATTTTCTACTTTTGACAACTTGATCAGAGTGGCAGTTCCATTATTAAAGCTCAAAGGAGATGAGTACGAAAAATAAACAGCTGATCTTTAAAAGTTTGGTCTCAATCTGGTATGCTGTCCACATACAAAGTTCGCTCGTTTTACATGAAGAAGTTGATCAGTCTGCTTCTCTTCTAAAATGTGCTATTTAGTACCAAAAGGATCGTTTTTATTTTAAATCAGTTAGACCTGATTCTTTTCTTCTTTTAATCAAAATTGATATTGAACCAAAGTATCGATGAAAAGAGAACTGAAATTTGATATTGAGGCTATTACTATCAAGAGAAAAAACGAATCAAACTTAACCAATAATTTCTTCCAAATCGAACTCATTAGATCTTTTCCCGAAATTGGTCTGCAGTTCCCCCATTGGATTGGAAATGGTGTTAGTGGTGGGTGGTGCGCAATAAAGGTGAGACTCACTTTTTAGAAATTATTATTTTTAGAACACGTCATGCTGTCCATTTACTCTAATTTTGAGACTAGGACATGTTTATGAGTGATTCAATCCATTTTTAAAATCATCAAAAATATGCTTTTCATTGTTCTAACTCAATTTTGATGCTATAAAATTATAGATAAATACTAATTTTGAGTGATTAAATGCAGTTTTAGAGTGATTTTGAACATGATTAAATCGATTTTAACAATTTCAAAATTACTCTCAAATATGCACTTCAGATGTTTATAGCATCATCTTCTGTTAGTTGAAGTGCTTATTGGGTGCTCCATTCCGGTTATGTTTATTGATGCCGATCAAATCATGGAGCCACAACAGAAGAGGAGAAATTACAGGGTCATAATTTGACTTTTTAAGCTGAAACGGTGTCATAAAATTGATTGGTAGCCGTCCAATTTGACTCGTTCTCCATCTTGCCTGTTATGTGAGGCAAAGTATCTTCATCCGGCTGCTTAAAGGCAAAGATGCTGCTGCTGAAAATCTATTCCTACAAGATGGGATTGAGACCACTCATCTATTATTAAGTAAGTTGAGAACGTTATTAGGTAATTATTAAAATATTGCTTCCCTTTTCACGTTTAGTTGGGTACAAAAGCCCTATATCTGGTTAATTATGTCGTAATTTTTGAGAAAAAAATGATGCTTGGTCCGCGTGATATGCTTGCATTGTCATTTTTTATAAGTTTGTTACTAGTGATCTTTTGTTATTTTGTCAATTGTCTGTGAATACCTACTATTTTTTTTTATGTCGACATAAATATCAATACCTCAATTTTATATAAATGTTAATGAAAACAACGATGAAATATAATGTTGTTGTATATTTTTGAAAAAAAAAATATATAAATAAGGAGAATTTTTAAAAATAAAAAAATAAGAAAAACTATTTACACAAATAGTTGTGGTAGATGCGATAGATGTAACTTTAGATGTTTTATATTTTCTGTAAATGGTTTGACATTTTTTTACCTGTGAAAATTTTACTAAAAATAGTAATAAATATTTAAATTAACACACAAATATTTTACACTTTTGCAAACAAGTTTAAATATTTATTATTTATATTATATTCACATTAGTAATGTTTCATCGATTTTTTTTCAATAAAATAGAAGTGTCAATTCACCTTGTATGTTAATGTCAAATTTGTAGACATGAACTTATGGACAGAACTTTAATACCTTGATAACCTAGAGGTTGAGATTGAGAGTGGAGCTATAAAAAAAAGTCTTTCAATCGTAAATGATCATAACAATAAAATTAAAATTACAACATAACTTTGCGTGGTTAGAGCACTACCAACTCGCCTATAAAGACACCAACATCCCAAGGCCTCCTTTACCCATCTAGGAAGGCATGTGGGCAAGCCAATTTTCCTCAAAATGAAAGATTACCACCAAAGCCAAAGGGACAGTAAAGGAGAAAATGATCGAGGATCCATCCCCGTTGTAACAAAAGCAGCAATCCAAGGGAGCAAAGGACCAGTTTGGGAATTTTCTTGGCAGTTTGTCACATGTTTTCTCATAAGGTTGACACTAACTGGAACATATCAACCATTTAGTAGATATGCTACCGCGACTTCGTGAATGAGCTAAACCTATTGGAAAATAGTTCATCGCCATTCCCATTTGAATCCAGCCAGACTTATTTATCATACCCCCTTTCAGTTGTACTTCATTTCGGGTGTCTTCGGTTTTACAAGAGAGCCTGCGAGGGAGAAAAATATCTCTCGTCTCATCCTAAATCATATTACACTGGTCCACAAAAGAAGGAAATTACATTGCATCTTGCTCAGCAGTCATAGTTTGGAAAAGGAGACTGCAACGTTTTCCCCATATCATGGTACCTAAAGCAGGTAGAATTGTTTTTCAGCTATACATCAAAATACAGTCTGGTTATGCTTCTCTCAAATCTTGATAATTCAGTCGATAGACGAGATCTTCAAGCTGATGTCTTTCAGATGCCTATAGAACCCCACAATCCAGTCCAAAATTGAACCAAACATTCTAGAAAAGTTGTTCAACTTCACTCAACAAAGTTGCATTTGATTAAAGAAAACCGACGTAAACTCTACCCAAGAGCGCAACACAGTCATAAGCTCTCTTTACAACATCGAAATCATTCGAGAATGAAATGCCGAGGATCTTAAAAGATAACAATTGTGATGTCAATCATTCAAATTCAACAATCAATTGAAACACTTGAATTCGAATCAATTAGCAAACGAACTTTCAAAGAGCAAGAACCACAAGGTAAAACAACGGAAGCAGGCAAAGCATCCAGAGTCCTTAAAGAAACCTTACTTCCATTCCTCAACAATGGATATCCCATTTCATCCAACTCCCCTGAATCAATAAAGAAGTAATCCCCACAACGGCACTGATAAAAAAGTTCTACAACTTCACCTTTATCTTCCACAACCATATCCTCTAAGCATATGCTCTCTGCACCAATTGCATCCCCTTTGGCAGCTTGGAGCTCTCTGTCATAAGATGCACGGGACATTGAGCTGCCGAGGACTTCCCAAGCCTTCTGCACCTTGAAGTATCTTTCTCCCGCAATGTCGTCTGGATGGGATCTATGGCATATAGCTTGTAACTTATCAGGGTGGAAATTAAGGAGAGCAGACCGATAGCTGGCTCGAATTTCGTCATAGCTAGCATCTTCTCTCAAAGACAGTACATCATAATAAGTTTCACCAATGGAGCCACTGCTTGAACTCATTGTGGGATGGGATTTTTTTCCAACAACCTTGAGATATATGCAATGGGAATTATTAGCTAAATACAGTGCTAGTGCCTGTTAAAAAGGGGTAATTTGTAAAGATGCTGAAAGTACCAATTGCGAGTGTAATGGAAAAGATGATATCAAATTCCTAGAACAAATTAAATAGTTACCAGAATCCCAAAAGTATGAGGTATTAAGGTATTGTGGGGAAGTTTCCTTTTAGTTTGTTCTCATTGATAGCTTACTTTTCTTAAGTTATTGAACTCATAAGATTACAGGGCTGTCAACAATCTCAAACACACAATTTCAATCTTTACAAACCACAGGGCCGCAGCGTAGGCCAATAAAACATACAGCTACTGGATATTCAACTCAAGCTTCTTCCATTACATAAAAACCATCATTTAGCACAAGCTTCGGTTCGATGTTTTTTTTGGCTAAACCGATGACCAAACCAATAATCTCGATTGTAAGAATGAACAACCAAACGAATGTCCAAAGTCCTTGATTCGGAAAAATCGATTCACAAATCGAACCGATCTTCCCGTTCGTTTGAGCTTACAGAAGTTCATCCATTGTAAAGAATGAAACTCGAAAGATATATATGTAATATAGAAAATACCTGAAACCAACGGAGGGGAGAAGATCGGCGAAGAAAGGGTGCGGCGCTGAGCGCGACGGAGATGGCGGCGGCGGGGTGGTGCGACGCAACGGGAAGCTGGCGTGAAAATGGAGAGGCATAAGACGGAGGGATTGTAGTCTTTCTTTTCCTTTTTTCTTTTTTTTTTTCCTGTAAATCAAGTGCGTTTGAGCCGTTGGATTGACGAGGTGGGCTGCTGAAAGACGTGGTTATATTACGGAAGTTTAGGCCCGTTTGATACCATTCCTTATTTTATTTGTTTTTTATTTTCGCTGAAATTTATGTTTGTTTTCTTACTTTAAAACACATTTGTATTTAAAGCTAACTTTCAAAAATAAAATTAGGTTTTCAGAAACTAGATTTTTTTTTTTAATTTTTAAAATTAGGCTTGTTTTTAAAAAACATGTTTAAAAAGTAGATAATAAGTAAGAACCTTGAAAATGCTCATTAAACAGTACTTAAAATTGAAGACTCAATTACTACAAATTTAAAACTATATATATATATAAACAACCACTTTCATTGAAAAAAATGAAAGAATACAAGAACATACAACAAAAACAAGCCCACAAGACTTCAATTCAAGAAAGCGTTTTCAACTAGGTAAGATATTGCCTAGAGTGTAATTACAAAAAGCTTTCGAAATCGAAGTCCAAAGAGAAACATGAAACCTCACCAAAGACCAAATCTCACTAGGGTCAACACTATTGTTTCTCTCTCCCCACATATCCAACGATAAAGCACACACCCTACAAACCAAAGAAAGCATCCCTTCTCTTTGAAAGACGAATGGAGGAGGAACTCTCCAATCATCAACTGAAAGACTAAAACGTTACAAACTAAAGTTCAAAACTAAATTGTTACCTTCTTCTAAAAGTATTTTTCTTTTTTAAGTTATTAAAAGAGATATCCCCCTATTGAGTTGTTACTTTAAAATTTTGAAATTATATTGTTTTAGTTTTACCTTTTTAGGGTTGACAAAATTTCCCGCGGGGTTGGGTCCTCGCGGGTACCTGCCCCAATCAGGACGGAGAATTTCCAGTTTGACCGGGAAATGGGATCAAACCGGAGATACACAACGAGTCCTCGGTCGGAGACAGGGCGGCCCGACCCCACCCTGAATAGTTTTTTTAGTTTTTTTTAAAATTATTTTCTAATGTATATATATATATTTTTAAAATAGTAGTTTTTTTAAAATGTATTTAAAATAGCACCTTTTCTTGTTTTTTTAAACTTTTTATTTAAAATTTCATTTCATAATATAATTAACTTTAAACGTTTATTAAATTTACAATAAAAAAATTGAAATATTTTTTAATTCTTAAAATATTTACAATTTAAATATAAATACTAAATTTTAATTGATTTTAAATAAAAATTTAAAATTTAAAAAAAAATGGAGAATATTTCTCCGGACCCGATCCCCAAATGGGGATTCTCCGACAATTTCATGGAAGAGAACAGCGGAAATAGCCAAATCTAACCATGTGTTTTCATAAATGGATAAAGATTTTGGACCTTGCAAATACGACTGGGAGTATTCAATTGTTACCATATGATCAAAATATCTTGGAAGATCGACGGTGGAGAACATATTGGTTGGCAGTTTCCAACTATGGTTGTTTGGGATGTTACTAAGTTGGGTTAGGTCAAGTTAATTTGTAGGTTAAATTACCTTGAAGTTGTCATTTATTTTAAAATTACATGAAAGAAACTAATGAAAAAATAGTAATAATTTGAAATTTCAATTACATATATTTCCACATTGGATTGAAGAGCCCTAGAGTTCCATTTCCTAGATAGAAGAGGAAAAGGTTGCTGGTATTTTTTATCCCTCTATAAAGCAGACCAAGAACATCTATTATTTCATTGACTCACTACTCCAACTAACTAAAGGTTTGACCAAAAAAAAAAAGTAATTTTAATGATCATTTTAAAAGTGCTTATAGGACTACTCTCACTCAAATACGTGTTTTTTTAAAAGATACCAAATCCAAATCCACCCTAAATATTTTGACAGAACTGTCCTGTAAGAATTGCATAGAGATACCCACATTTTTATTAAAGAAAAAGTAAACTTGAAGTAGTTGGTTATTATCTGCAAAAGTTCATAAGAGTTCTTCAAAGGAAGGCAGAGAGAGAGAGAGAGAGAGAGAGAGAGAGAGGGAGAGCTCAGAGCTCAGAAACTGACATCCTGAGCGTAATGAATAAAATTTCAAAAGTTAATAGTCAACAAAATAGCCTTTCTTTTTCACGTTACTTCTAAGTTCTATCTCATATCGGCGCCAGACTTGTCAATCTGAAGTCATGGGCACCAGGATTGCCAAACCCTGTTACATCTTACATGACAGTAAGACAGATATGATTCAAACAGACATTCAATCAAATGCTAGTCCCCTAAACACCTAACAACCCTCAAAATTTTCATTCATGCAACTCTATGGACAAGCAAAGTCATTAACATTTTAGTGGAAATTCCTTGCCTGATTTGTTGTACAATTACGCACTGACAACACCAGAGACCCAAGGTACAACCAGCGGCGCAGTCGGGTGTGAGTTTCTATAAGATTGCGGATAGTTGGTTTTGAAATTCAGTTTGGGATTTTCTGCCTGCATTTGGATTTTGAAGATGAAAAAAGTTAGATTCAAGAGAGCCTAATAAAAGAGATTAACAATCACGAAATCGGTTTGGTGCTTACATATTTCAGCCAGCATTCCATATGTTTATGTTCGTAGATGTCAGGAGAGTGGCATCCAGTCTCGGATGGACAGTAAACCCAGATGTTGCATTTCCTGTCACCTGGTTGCGCCCGTTTTGCGTGATCCAAGCAAGCCTGACAGCAATCAGCTGCACTTTCTTTATGATGAGTTAGACCCCATCTTACTGCAGCACCATCGTAATCTGTATGGAGCTCAGCATGACATTCAGGTGGAACTGGTCTTCCAGGTAAAATCTCATCATCTACATAGAGAGGGGGAACGAACACCTTAGTGAAATATAAACTGAGATTTCGCTAGAAGAAATTGAATCATCTGGTGCAGAGAATGTTATTCTTAAGAGTAGCAAAAATTTACTGAATTCATCTACGCCCTCAGGCTTATCATCATGTTCCGTGTGGAAGACCTCTGCAGGTATCCACAGACCAATTGCTTCAGACAGCACTGCCCAATCAGTCTCCAAGGCTTTTACTAGAATCCCTACCAGAAGAGGGAAAAAGGCAACTAAGATATAGCATCATAGGTATGATATTCTAGCACAATACTGCAAATAACAAAAGCAAACATACACTTATAAAAAAAATTCCATACCAGCATCTTCAAAAGAAAGAGTTGAATTTTCAATCATTTGCTCTGTGATCAACTTATATGCTTCTTCCAATTTTTCCTTTCTCCAGCTTTCTACTGCTTCTGATCATATAAGAAGTGGAAGATTATAACAAGAAATATCATGCACGAGATTAAAAGTCTTCAACTTCGACAGATCTACAAAAATTTCAGCAAGATAGCAGATGATTGATGCAGCATAAATTGCACATATGAGCTACCCTAAAACTTTAGCAAAGGAATATACCAACCATTAAATATTGCAGCAATGAATGTTTAAAGGGGGTATAGAATATTCAACACATTTTTAATGTATATGAAGACAGCAGAGACATGCTTGGACATATTGGTAACTAACGACTAAATTGGTGATACTAACAGGGTTGTTAATATAAATAAGAAGCCAACCCCGTTGTTGTTTTTTTTTTTTTTTTTTTGTGGAAAACGACTATTATTGTTGTTGTTGTTATAAGCTTATAATATAGGAATTGTTATTTTATATTTCTAGATAGCATATAGGAGGGCGCCATTCAGTATGACCTGTAAGTTAAATTTAATCAACTGGTAACTGCCTACTGGTAACAGGAGAAAGATCTAAGTGAAAAACACAGATCTAAACAGAACCACCCCTGTCTATTGGCTCTAGCACTTGAGTGATCCTTTTCTATGGTCTAAGGCAGGATGGGCACACCTCCAAAGCAAACAAAGGAATAATTATTTCAAAGAGGAAACAATTGAATATATTAGTGAATGATAATCCAGTTTTCATATTTGAATCATTAACCACTTCTAGCATTAGGTTAAAAAGAAAGGAAAAAAACTGGTTTCCTAAAAGATTTTTAGCTTCTTTTCAGAGTGCTCCTTAGTTCGCATTTTTCCTAGGAGGCTTCTTCAACTGTTCAGTCATCAAAATTCCAGAGCTTGGAAATTTAAAGGACTTCATTTATCAATTCTTGAATCACCCTCTTAGAGAGAGGAGCATAATTTTATGGATAAATGATCCCAACGGCCAATTCTAGTGAAACCTGGTTGAAAAGGAACAGTAGCACTTTCAATGGAAAAGAGGTTTCTTCTGATGAAGTACGGGGACCTCATTTCTCTGGTTCCTTTTTCTCGCTTCAGTATTTCTAAAAATTCTTTTGTAGTTATTATATATCTAGGATTGAGGGCCAACTGGAGAGCTCTTTAGTAATTCCTAGGCTGGCTAGATTGAGGAGTTTTGTCTCCTTGTATTTCCGTTCTTCCCATGAAAGTATAGGTTTTTGCTTCTTTTCAAGGGAATGCGAAGATTTTAACTTATCTACAAATGATGCTAAGAAAATATTTGACTAAAAAGAAACCTGCAAGTTGGGATAACATTCGACCCTAGTTGGACAAGATTTGTTCTACAAGTTGTTCAACTGCATCCTTTGAGTTCAAAAATAAAGTGGAGAAAACACAATTTCTTCAAGGAGGTAGTAAAAAAGTGAAATGGAATAGCAAAATCATGACAGTAATAACCTAACGGTTGATCTGAATGAGGTTGGTTGTATGTACTATGGGCTTCAAAAGTCATGACCATATTATATAGCATTTTACATGTCATGTCAAGCGCTAGAATGACATCATTGTGGCTATAATGAATCTAGTATATTCAATTCAAACAGTAACAGTGTTAGATCAATGGCAAATCTATGCCAAATAGAACTGTAACTGAGTTTCTAGCCAACTAGTTTACTACATACTCAATCCTAGGAATATCATCTAAGGATTTTAGATACAATACACACATTTATATAAGAAAAGATAAATTTATGAATTCTATGTCTCTCTGAAGTGATGCAGCCGCTATATAGCCTCTTTGGTTCCAACTCTAGCTCACACTGTCATACACTCAAGTCACCTGATAAAATAAATTCCATCCCCTAGCTCTAAGTCTGTGGTACAATAGAATGAGAGAGAAACACATGCCTGAAACATCATAACAATGATACAGAATGCATCAGGCATGGCCCAAGGTGACAATACTTGCAGACTTGAGTTATCAGGACATCAATATCAAACTCCTTTTGTGAAAAGATGAATTAAAAAAAAACAGTTAATCTATGATCCATTGAAACCTAAGTGAAACTTGAAAGATTAACCAATACAAATACTTAAAGTAATTCCTATCCAATATCTTTGCTCTCTGATCAATGAGAATCCTTGGAAACAGAAACCAGCGGAGAAGAATAGTTAGATGTTAACTAGGCGATAATTACAATGGCTAAGGAATAAAGGTATGAAAAAGTGATAAGTAAATCAAGGAAATCATAAGATTGTACTGACCTCTCTGCTGAGTACTATTTGAGCTAGCATTCAAGCTTCTCAACTTTAGAAGAATTTCCTCGGTTATCTTCTGTTTCAATGGATGAGGTAATTCATCCACCATCTGTTCTTGGGAGAATTCTTTAAGCCCCTTGACCTTTACACCAAAAGAAAAATATTCACTAAACAAATTTAAAGCCGTAGTGCCCAGAAATAGTGCTTAAACCAGAAATCATTCTCCTCAAACAGATCTGTCTCACAATAAATTGAACAAACAAAGCTCCTCAAAGCAAGTCTGAGTCTTACCAATTTAATGAGCTCTACCGGCTCAGAGGCCCTACGAATCCGAATAAACTCTTCCATTTTTCTAATCTGATCCGGAGTGTACTTTACAACTAGCTCAGAAGAAAGAAAATTGACAGAATAAATACATACAACCAAATCGAGAATAAAAGGAATCATAATGTCGGAAAAGACTCAAAGATATTAAACAGGATTTTTCAATAATCTGCATATCAAACGCGGATCAACAACACAAAAAAGAAATGCAACTAGCTCAGACACTAACCACTTCGCGAATCATTATCCGTATAGAGGTAGAGGGAGGCATATAGAGATCGAAAAACATAGAGAGCAACGATAATGTTGATAGAGCAAATGATGAGAGTGGTTTTCTTGTACGAACACGCCCATTTACCTCTTCCTTGATAACCCCACTCTACCCTCGCCATATCCCTTCTTCTTCACCCTCATCCCACCACCATATCTCCTCTCTCAATATATTAATACCTTACACCAGAAACAAAAAACGGAAAATCGAAGCAAAATTTCAACGCCTCTCCTCCCCAATCTTTCTTACCCTTGAAGCAGATCGATCCGATGGATCTTCACGCCAAATCCGTAAATTGCTTTTTCGGAAAACAGTAACAAGCGGAATCGCTCTGACAATAATATTTGTTTTCCTGATAACACACAACTAACCAATACAATTATCGAATTCGGTCAAGATTTTCCGCGCTATTGTGCGCCGTATCTTGCTGCCTCTTTGCCGCTGCAGGCGATTTCAACAATGCAATCGGACAGAGAGCTCGGCCGCGTCCTTCAATTCCGACGGCGATGGTGGAGCTAACGTGCACCGGAGGTTTTGTAAGCTATCTGACAAAATTTCACTTGGCCGTCCGTCGCCGACAATTCGTTAAAGTGCGCCGGAGCATCAAAGCTTTCCTTTTGTCGATGGTTAAATGCTAACCAACTATGGCACTGTTTCTTTTTTGGGGCATAAAAGAAAAAAACAGAGATGAATTAAATTATAATCTCCCTAGACTTGATTGAAAATGATTATCTACTAAATTGCACTTTGTTAAAAACGACGCAGTTTTTATTCTTTAGTGCGAGATTTAATTATGAGCCGAACCTCTCAGCTTTTCACCTTACCTTATTACCAAAATTGCCTTTCTTGTACAACTGTTTTCGTACATATATAATTGAAAATATAGTCTAGCTTAAATTACAACTTTGCTTTCTCTTTATCCATATTTATAAATATTCGTTTGATAACTATTTAAATTCTTTTTGTATTTCTTTTAAAAAAAATTAAACTGATAAACGGTAAAACTATTTTATCCATAAGATTATTTGTTTTATCATTTCTTTTAATCAATTTTCTCAACAAACCAAACCAAATTTTAGAAGCTATAAAATAATTTTTGTTTTAAACATTTGACTAAGAATTCAAGGTTACTCCCATAAAGAAAAAAAATCATGGTATAGAAGTTAAGAGAAAAAAAATCATAAAATAAAAATGCAATTGCTATAAAAAAAAAGACCTAAAATTTTCATCTTGTGCCTACTTCCTAATATGTTATTGATATATTTTATATTTTTTTAAAAAATTAACACATTTTATGTTAATAGAATCATTAAAAGTTTAAAGATCTATTAGATACAAAATTGAGTGTATGTCTCATTTGATAATCATTGGTATTTTTTGTTTTTGGTTTTAGAAAATTAGGCCTATCTACATTGTTTTCACCCAATAGTTTCAATAGTTTGTTATCCTCTTTCTACTAATATTTATAAAAACTAAGGTCTCGTTGAGTAACCATTTCGTTTTTTGTTTTTTGTTTTTTAAGATTATGCCTATTTCCTTTAATTTTCTTAACATGTTTTGTATCAATCTTAAGTAGAATGGTGCATTCTTAGCCAAATTCAAAAAACAAAAACAAATTTTTAAAACCTACTTTTTTTAGTTTTCAGATTTTGACTTTGTTTTTGGAAACATGGGTAAAAGTATATATGAGAGAAAAAGATTTAGTGGTGGGGTAGATGTTTATAGGCTTAATTTTTAAAAACCAAAAATAAAAAATGAAATGGTTATCAAATGGGGCTTAAGGGTCTTTTTTTTTTATTGCTTTTGGAAAGGCCAACAACAACTATCTGAGAATTTTAACTGTTTTTACATGTTTGGTAAAACAGATTATTCCTTAATTTTTTACAAATCACTTTTCAATTCTTTTTATTTAAAAATCACTTATCTACTAACTTTTTAAAGTAGCATTCCTAAAAATATGTCATATTCTTTAATGTATGTGTTTAAAAGTCCCTTGAATTTTAAAAGTAACAAATAGGTTTCACATTCTTCTAACTAATAGACCTCTGAATTTAAAAAATATTAAATAGGTATATGAATTTTTAATCATGGATCTAAGACATGCTTAGCATAATTGAACATTTTTATAAAATTAAAATTTATATGTATTAGGACTTTAGAGTTTTAAGTTGTGTCTAATAGATTCTTAAATTTCAAATTTTGAAAGATCGAAGACTTACTAGGTACATAATAGAAACTCTACACTTTTAAAGCTTAGTGGCCTACTTAACTTATAATTTAACCACAAATATAGATTTTGTTCTTTAAATTAAGATTACCATATTATGTGACAAGTTGTTGCATTCTCATTTAATTCTAAAAATTATACCCCATTTGATAAGTATTAGAGGGCCGTTTGTTTAACCAACTGATTTTAATTTTTTAAAAATGGGTCTTTATAGTAACTAATTGAGTTTTCTATTTTTTTAATTTTAAAAATGTTTTTAAATTTGTGAAGAACTTTTGAAAAAAAAAAACATTTTTAATGATGTATGAAATTAAACAGCAAATAATATCGAAAATATTTTATTGTTTTACACTTGATTGTCACATCAATTTTTTACTTTAATTTTTATTTGACTTGCTACAAATAGTCTATAAATATGCAGTGTTCATTGAGTCTTGTAGCTGAAGTGTTCAATTCATAGATTAGTAATCTGTCTTTTCTTGGGAGACGACTTGTTCATGATACCTTGAGTACCATAGAATAAACAAAACAACATAAATTTGTTGCGTTCAAATTAATTGTTTTCACCTTTTCCTTATTCCCTATAAAAATGAAATTATTTCATATATGTTGTCAATGTGTTTATTTTTGTTCTATTCTTCATGTTGTTTGTGATTAATCCATACATTTAAAAATATTGACGATGTGTTTTATCAATATGAATTTTTTAAAAATGAAAATGGATATTATCTTATAATTATATATATTAGATGGAAAAAATATTGTAAAAAAAGTTTGATTTTTTTAATGAGAGAATATAAAACTAAAAAAGTAATCCAAACTTTTTTTGAATTTTCAGAAACAAAATGCAAAGTCACAATTATCAAATATGATTTTAGTCTTCAATTTTAAAAAATAGAAAAAAAAAATTACCAAACAAGTTTTTGGTTTTTTAAAAAACAGCTATCAAATATTATTTTTTGAAAATTTGTTTTCAAAAAATAAAAACCAAATGGTTATCAAATAGAGACTAACTTTTTTTTTTAGTTTTTTAACATTAAGCCTATATATACTCCGTACACCTCTAAATTTTTTGCTTTGTATATAGTTTTTACCACTCTTTTAAAAAATCTAGTCAAAATGTTGAAAATTAAAAAAAGTAATTTCTAAAAACGTGTGTTTGCATTTGAAATTTGATTAGGAATTCAACTCTTGTACTTAAAAAATGTAAATTATTGTAAAAAATTGAGAGGAACTAGGTTTGGATTTCAAAAACTAAAAAACAAAAAATTATCAAACGAGACCTTAATTTTCCACAAGTCGGTAGTGCTGTAGATTCAATTTTTATTTATTTATTTATTTCTATCTAAAAAAAAGTAGGAACAGTTGCAAATATAGCAATCATATTAAAAGTATTAGCATATATAACATCATTTTTTAAAAAATTACAAATATAGCAAATTTGTGATAGACTTTTATCACTGATAGACTTTTATGGTCTAAGTAGTTTATCACTAATAGACCATAAAAGTCTACCAGCAATAGAAGTCTATCACTAATAGACTTTACTATATTTATAATTTTTTAAAAAATATTACTATCTACATGATTATTATTCAATAAAATTGTTACTCATTACAATCACTCAACGAGTATTACCATCTTCTGAACTTGGCTTTGGAGTATGCGGTCTGGCCCATTATGTAAACTGAACCGTCGGGTAAACGGGTTTGGCCCAGTTGTGGACTTTTTGAGCTCGATCGACGTTTGTTGATTGAAGCGTAAAAATGGCGGGAAAAATAAAGGGAGCTTTCTCTAGGGTTCGCTCCACTACAACCATTTTCCCTCCCTTCTCGAAGTAACTGTAATCGATTGGATTGCAATTTTTCGTTGCTGTTTATCGTTATCATGGAGATCGATGACTTGGACGATGAGGAGTTGGCATTTTCAAGGAACTATTTTTTGGCTAAGGAATTGGGCGGCTCCAAAAAGAAATCTTCTGGGAAACTCGCCGACATCGACGTCGTCGACGAACAGGTGCGTAACCAAATTAAACTACTTTGATCTGTTTGAGTTTAAGGAAAAACATTTAGAAGAAATTAATGATCAGGAATTGAGGGCGGCGGCGGCGAATATTGAGCCTAAGCATGAGAAGGAGATCGCGGCTCTGATATCGAGCTACAAGAGTTTGTACTCGGAATGGGTGTTTGAGCTCAGGTGTGGCATTGCCATGATAGTTGAACTGTAGTATTGTTAGATTGAAGCTCTCTGGTTGTCATTTTTTCAAATTACTTCCGGGTTTGAAATTAATTAACTTGCTATCGAAGTTCATTTTCTTTTAAGGTTATTTGTTCCATTCCTTTTGTAGATTCGCTTAATGTTTCTTTTTCCTGTGGTCCAGATGTGGTTTTGGCCTTCTAATGTATGGATTTGGGTCTAAGAAGGCTTTGATTGAAGATTTTGCTTCGACAGCGTTGACGGATTATTCTGTAATAGTTGTTAATGGCTATCTTCAATCAGTGAATATTAAACAGGTACACTTTAGCCAATGGCTATTCACATACAGACGTACTAAATTTATTTTTATGTGTCACTGAAGTCTTGCAATTTGTTGTGTAGGTTATAGTAGCCATAGCTGAAGTATTGTCGGATCAGTTGAAATCCCGACCCAAAAATGCATCAGGGAGCACACCTAATGTTCATCAGCCATTTACTTCGCGATCCATGGATGATCTGTTTACATTTTTGGATAGATCAGATGAGGAAGACAAGGATTGTTTTGTTTGTGTTGTGATACACAACATCGATGGGCCTGGGTTAAGAGATTCTGAAACGCAAGAGTATCTTGCACGAGTTGCTGCTTGTTCCCGTGTTCGAATTATTGTCTCCGTCGACCACGTGAATTCTCCTCTTTGTAAGTATATGCATTTTATTTTCATCAATTTTTATATGAATTATGATTTTCAAACATTAAACCTATGCCTCTATTGCATATTGCTATTTGTAGAGGTGCAATTTTGTTAAATTGGAAAATGTCATAGTCTTGCTTTCCATATACAGACATTGGATGTTGAGTTCAACAACATGTGGGATTAAGGAATTCAAATCTCTGGCCTCTTAGATTGAGGATATATGCCTAAACTAGTTGACCGTATGCTCAAGTTGGTAAGACCGCGGATTTTGTTGCAAGTCGAAGTATCATGCTTTGGATTCTCAAGATTTACAGTGGGAATTCAAAGAATAGAAATAAGGGTTGTTAGTGTAATCATGACTTCTATGCAAAGTTCTTTAGATAAAGGTGGATTATCGTTATAAAAATTATATTTTCATCTCTTTGCACAGAGTGTCGTGAGATAATCAAGTACTGCAACATAAATTTACTGCCAGAAGATATTGTATGAAGCATTGCAAATTGCACTATTTCATTGGTTTTTATCTCACTGAATCATGTCTTTGGTTTCTCTAGTGTGGGACAAGAAGATGGTTCACACACAATTTAACTGGTTATGGTATCATGTTCCAACATTTGCCCCTTACAAGATTGAAGGAATGTTCTTCCCTTTGATTCTTGCACATGGTGGTACTGCTCAAAGTGCCAAAACTGCTACAATAGTTTTACAGAGTTTGACACCCAATGCACAAAGTGTATTTAAAGTTCTTATAGAACATCAGCTTTCTCATCCTGATGAAGAAGGTAATTGAAGTTAATCTGATAGTATTCATTGGTTTCAAACACTTAAAATATCGAAGTAGCTTGTTGTATGAATAATGTTGATGTTATAATCTCAACTTTTCAGGTATGCCAATCAATAAACTATATGCAATTTGTCGGGAGCGCTTCCTAGTCAGCAGCCAGGTAACACTGAACTCTCATTTGACCGAATTTAAAGACCACGAGTTGGTGAAGACCAGAAGGCATTCTGATGGTCAAGATTGCTTGTATATACCTCTTACCTCCGAAGCACTTGAAAAACTATTAATGGAGTTGAGTTAAGTTTGCACATTCATTCTTTCTGTACCTGTCAACAAAGTCTGTGAATGTGTGTTAGTATGGTTGAAAGTTCAAGTTTTACCTGTTATCTCTTCGATTACTCTTAAATTTCAAGTTAGATATTTACTATTTAGATTTAATTAAAAGTATATTCATTTAAAAATTAATGCTCTAAATATTTTTAACCATGTACATCATATATGTCTTCAAACCAGCTAGTAGAAAGTGAAAGATGAAACAAAGAAACTCATAGAATGAATTAATATTTACATGCATATTCTTTAAAAATAAAAATATTAAGGTTCCGTTTGGTAACCATTTCGTTTTTTGTTTTTGAAAATTAAATCTATTTCCTCACATTTTCTTACCCTGCATTTTTATTGAGTACAAGTGTTGCATTCTTAGCCAAATTCAAAAAAACAAAAATAAGTTTTTGAAAACGTAGGTAAAAAGTAGATAAGAAAGCAAGATATTTAGGGATGAGAGGGGTGTTTGTAGACTTAATTTTCAAAAATTAAAAATAAAAAACCAAATAGTTATCAAACGAGACTTAAATGTTTATCAATTTACATTATTTCAAAATCACTTATTGAAACACGTAGATGTCCTTATGACATCTTTATTACTCGTGGTAATGTGGCTAGTCAATCTCCATCTTAGCAATGGTTGAAATAAAAAAAGAAAGTGGAAACTTTTTGTGACCAAATAGAATAATGAATGTCTAAGGCCATGTTACTTGCATGAAAGGGAAGTTTATCAAATTAAAGAGATTTGGTATTGGAGCACTCACTTCAAAATGGATAATTTTATTTCAATAGAAGTTGCAACACCTCATTTTCACTTGTGTTGCAAAAGATTCACCATATTCTCTTGTAGTTTAGCCCTGCAAGTTTCGTTTTTTTTTTTTAATTTTTTTTAATTCCAATGGAAGTTATTTATTTATATAATTTAAGTTGGTCCGTTACTTTGGAGAGATTAAGCTGATCTTGTGAATAATAGGTCAAAAGTTTTAATATTTCATTTTACATGTTGAAAAAAAACTCTAAGTGGTACTTTTTAAGAAAATACTTTTTTTTTTTGTAATACAAATATGATCAAGAGATTCAAGACATGAAAAAAATTATTTTAGGAATGAAAATTATTGGAAGGTTTAGTTTAACACACACACAAAGACATAAAAGAACACATTCACACCCAATTTGAACAAAAATCAAGTGATTATGCCACTTATCAAAAGATCAAAAGTTTGAATATCTATCTCATATATTGTGGTTGAAACAACAATTCAATTGAAAAATCAAAATGAACAGATGTGACACTCCTCTCTCTCTTCTTTCTCCTTTCTTCTCTAGCCATTGTTGTCTACGCCATTGAAGTCCTTGCCAACCATCATCATTGAAGGATGAGAAACCTTCTAGATTGAATGAGGAACAAGACATGAGATAAAGGAAAGTCATTCACAAGTGAGGAATGAACTTCCTCGTCCAAATTTATAAATAAGAACAATTTCTTCATTCTAGATAGATTGTAGACGCTCAAATTTAGACTAAACTAAGACGAGGAACAATGTTTCTCATTTAGATTTTGGGTGGGGATTAATAAGTAAGGGAGTGCCTCCTTATATTAGAAATAAGACCAAAGTCCTACATTAACCAGAAAGAAAGTTTATAAGTACATAACCTATTGTTGAAATTTGAGAGACTAATTTGAAGAGCAAAAGTGTATTTTTTACTTTAATTTTTTTTGGATAATTGACATTTTAAACCTTTTTTAAAGTTTTTTTTGTAATTTTGAACCCTTTTTTAAAAAATTTGTTTTTTTTGGACTCCTTCAAGTTTTCAAGATAGGACTATCTTGAAAACTTGAAGGAGTCCAAAAAAAAAAATTTCAAAAAGGGTCCAACACATATTTTGAAAACTTGAAGGAAGGGGTCAAAAAGACAAGTTTTTCAAAAAGGGACAAAATTAAAAAAAAAAAAACAAAAAAATCAACAGGGTTAAAAATGTCAATTCTCAAATTACAATACATTTACAAATATCTATTAATAATACTTCCCTCCAGCTATATTTTCAAAACAGTGGGAAGTTAACGGTCGACTATCAATCAATTTTCCGTACGAAATCCAAATTTCCCCAACTCCCAAATATACTGAATCTCGTCATTTCTGCTATTCGCCAAACCCTACGAAGCAAGGAAGAAGAAGAAGAAGAAGAGAACATGGGGATCTCTAACCTCTCATACGAGGAATGTCGTCGCAAAAGAGTCGAAGAAAACAAGAAGAGAATGGAAGCCCTAAATTTACCCTTGCTTTCTCAAGCTCTCCTCGACCCTTCCCTTTCCAAGTCCTCCCCTGTAATTCCATTTCGCTTCCCCCCCCCCCCCCCCTTCTTTTCATTCTTCTGTTACGCTGTGTTTTTCATTGAAATACTGAGCTTATTTTGTTAATTTGATCAATCTGTAGAGTAAGCAGGTCAAGCCTCGCGTGACGCAGAAACAACTGGTGGTGGTGAGGAGGTCCAGTCGAGTAGCAAAGCAATCAGCCCCTGTTTACGCTGAAGTAAGTCATTAGTATTATGCTAAACCTATGTGGATTGATGAACTAGCGTTTACTGCTGTCTTTTTTGGATCGGATATTCTAGACCGCAAAATCCTTTTTCAACGGTTCTGTTTACTTTTCTTTTCAATTAATCTGGCAGGTTCTTGTTGATCGCGTGGCGATTCCTAGAAGGTATCTCTACTGAAAACAAGTTAGAAACAAAGATTAAAGATTCGTCATACACTTGGATCGTTTAGTATTGTTACTAGCTTTTTTTTCTTCTTCTTTTATTTGGGGGGATTATAGGATCTCCAGAGCAAGAGATTTTTCAGACCAGTTTTATGCTTCGGATGAAGCAAGAAAAAATGCCTTTGAAAGAGCTCAGGAGTTACAATCTGGATTGGAGCCGAATTATCCCAACTGTATAAAGTCGATGGTTCGGTCTCATGTTAGTGGTTGTTTCTGGCTGGTAAGCTAGTAAGGATTATCTATTAAGCATATGGCCTTCTAAAGTCCTAGTCTCTCTCTGTTTGTTAAACTTGTTGAATTGGATGTGATATTAGTTAAAATGCTTTTAAACACAGGGCCTTCCTTCTCATTTCTGCAAGACGCACCTTCCAAAGAATGATGGAGTAATGACTTTAATAGATGAAGATGGTGATGAGTATCCAATAATATATTTGGCACGAAAAACAGGATTTAGTGGGGGATGGAAGGGTTTTTCAATTGCTCATAAGTTAGCAGATGGAGATGCTGTGGTTTTTCAACTCATTAAACCTACAGCCTGCAAGGTGATTGCACTTCATCTCTTACTTGATTCAAAATTCTTGAACCTTTGTCTTGTCTGCACACGTTTTCTGAAACAAGCACTATATATTGGTATCCATCAGACAAATTATTAAGCCACCACAATGTGACTGGCATCATAATAACAATTGGATGTGGATTACACAGTATTCATGCTCCCTTATGGCTATTGTGCATAACGTTGGTCCCTTACCCTATCACATATTTAGGGTTTTTTTTCCCCTTCATAGCTGTTCTAAAAGATAGTCCTATCTTGGGGACAAAATAAGGAATGTCATTGTCGGAGTGCTATAGGAAACTTCTTATCCTAGCACTTACGATTATCCACATACTTATAGTCACTGCGACTGAATAGACCACATTTGCCCCCACGAATTCATTGACATAATATTAATTTTCCTATTATTTCTTTCAGGTCTACATCTTTAGGGCGGATGGTTCCAAAGAAGATAGTGATTCTAACAGCAGCTAAATGATTTACTTTCTTATCCCAAGTCAGGTAATCTTAAAATAAAATTACTTACTAATTCTAATGCTCTGAATTTCCTAGCACTAATATATTGAATTCTTTTATCTTTTTCTTCTTATTACTACTATTCCTTCGGTCTGCGCAATAAATAACTAGAATTCATGTTGATGTTTAATAACTAGAATTCATGTTGATGTTTATGAGGTGCATCTCTGAGATTATTAGTTCTGTCTTTACAGTTTACATTCAGCCTGCATGAAATTACTTAAAACAAGTGGAATTTGAGAGTTGGTGCTTCTAAGTGAAGCAACTTTCTTGCAAACACTTCTTAAAAATATCATTTTAAAATGTTTTGAATATTTTTTAATTTTCAAAATCACTTGGTTAAATATTATATACATACTTTTAAAGATAATTCTAATTGGTTAAGAAGCTCTTTTGACATCCTGGTTTTTGTCCAGGTGCATGATGATGCTTGGTGTAAGATCATGATCTCCTCCTCTAAGGTAATTTTGAAAATGCTTCAGTTCATTTCAAGTGAGAATTGAAGAGGCCTGAGGAAGTGCACATAATGCAACTACTTTTTTCAGAATTGGTTTTGGAGTAAAGGCAATCTGTGTCTTGTACAATCTCGTGTCAGCTGAATATGTCTATTATAGTGGGGGGTGGGGGTGGGGGTGGGGGGTAGGGGTGGGGGGTGTGTATTCAAATCTCCCTTGTCCCTTACATTTCTTCTCTCTCTTTTAAACCCATTTCTTTGTTTTAACGCAGACAACTTGTTAGCTGATAGATTTTGCTGATCTTGATTGGGAGAGGGAGAGCCTTGAGGGTTTCTAGTGGGATGGGTCCCTGTGTTAGCCAATAGATTTTGCTGATTTTGATTGGGAGAGCCTGGAGAGTTTCTAGTGGGATGAGTCCCGGTGTAAACTAATGTACTATAGTTTCTAAACCAAGTCTCTGATTTGGTAAGTGTAATATTTTGTTGTATTCCTCTCTAAAAAAGCTTACACATGAGGGTGAATGCTAGATTACATACTTCTTTGATGGGCATCTCTACCCTTCTCTCTCCCTCTCACCCTTTTTTTTTTGGGTCAAACATAGGCATCTCTGCTCTAGTTTACAAAGATAGTCTAAAACTTGTAAATGTATGTGTTAGACCAAAAAAAAAAAAAAAATCATGAAAATCATAATAAATTGATGTCTCTTCTTATAGGTTTGGACTTTGGTTCCTCCCCGGTTCATTTATAATTTAGTAATGTTGGGATCTACACTTTCATTTTAGGTGAATTCATTCATTGTCCTGAGAAACTCAATTATGTAGTTGAGGTTATAAGATTCAATTTGTATCATTTTGTACAGCCTAACAGATAAAGAAAGATAACTTACCAAGTCAGAACAATGAAAAGGACAGATTTATTTAGGAGAATGGAAACAAAATTTTGAGTTGATGAAATCCAATCGAGCATTTTGGACCGACATTTCCGTGGCCGTTGGAGCTTTTGAATCTTCGGCCCGGCATGGCTCGTGTTGTGCCCTTAACTTTCTGTGAGTGGAATGGACTAATACGTGTTTACAGCTCTAATTATAATAGTTGGGGCAGGTTTGGTTCAAGGTTTTACAAATGCCTCGAAATAAAAGATGTCTATCTAGAAATAAGATGTTTGGAAATAAAAAAATGACGGATTGTGTTTGGTTGTGCATGAGAAATACTATCAAAATTTTATGAAAAAACAATTATGTTTTTATTTAATTTATGAAATTAAACATGAAAATCATATATAATTTTATGGATTAATTAATTAAATAATAAATATCATGATAAAAATTAATTGACTAAGAATCAATAATAATTTTAAGGAAAATTTTCGCAAATAGAAAAAATGTCAAACTATTTATAGAAAATAGTAAAAAAAAAAACTCTGATAGACATTGATACAACTATCGGTGATAGACTTCTATATTTCTATTACTGATAGACCCTAATAGACTCTAAAACTTTTGTTATTTTATATAAATAATTTCTTTTATTTTTTATTTTTAAAAATCTCTCTAATTTTAATTGTAAATATTAGAAAATTGAGTAATTTATAATTGAAATTAACCAATTAATGTATTTAATAAATGTCATATTAATTATATTTATACTTAATCATTTTTAATTAATTAAGTTCAACATAAAAAATTGATTTATTGTTTATTATTTCCTAATTAAACCCAATTCTAGGGTTTCTGTTGTATAAAGCCATAAAGGCCATCCATCTTAGTACACAGAAGAAACAATTTCTCCCAAATTCACGCAACTCTCGTTCTTCATTAATACCACCCACAGTAAACTCTCCTCTCACCAGTTTTGAACTTTTTAGTATGGATCTGTGGACGGTACCGCCGCGAGGACAGCGCAGTCCAGACGTCCGGCGACCACCGTGTGAGTCGACGCTCTCAGTCCCACAGCACATTATTGAGGTAATCCTGTCTAAACTTCCGATTGCCGACCAATTCCTTCTCTGCAGGCTGCTTTGTAAGGCTTGGAATCCCATGATTTTAGATCTGATCTCTTCCAACACTTTCATTGTTTCTTCCAAGTCTGATGGATTCCGAATGCATTTTGTTCAATACACTTACATTAACAATCGGATCAATTTCTCTGCTCTTCCCTTCCATCCCAATCTTTCCTCCAAGGTCTCGATTGCCGGTTCCTGTAATGGCCTCCTCTGTCTTTCCGAGCGTTTCAATCCAGATAAAAATGGTGCTGTCATATTAAACCCTATCACAAATGACTACTTCAGACTTCCAAGATGGGAGGATGATTTGGGTGATGGTGATGGTACCGATGACAATGAAGAACTAACAATGTTAAAATTATGTGGCTTATATTCTAGTTGTAAACATTACTACTACGGATTTGGTTTTATCCCTAACACAAAGCAGTACAAAATAGCTAGAGTTATTAATCCCATAGCGTTTAGAAACTTTTGTACACTGGATGTTTTCACCTCTGGGATGAGTGTTAAATGGAGCCATGTTGGGAATATGCCTTATACTATCCGTGGCCATGGTGTTTACCACGATGGAGCTCTGTATTGGATTGGATACACGACAATGGATTTGATTATATGTCGGTTGAACCTTGAAGACAATAAATTTGAACAATTGTCATCCTTTGTTTGGGAAAAAGGAAGTGCGCTGAGTATTGGATCTCTTAATGGCAGTCTTTATGCAACAAGTGTTTTTACTGGCGATTACAAATTTCACATTTGGATGATGCGAAAGGATTATTCATGGATTAGAGAATTTGTTGTTATCACATCACCATGTCCCAAGTCAAAATGGTTCAAACAACTTCAGCTTGTCAAATTTTGCCCAGATGGGAAGATTTTGTGTCTTGTACATGGATTGTATTTTGTTTTGTATGATCCTAAAACAGGGACAATAACGAATCGCATTGCGGGAGACATGAACAGAGATTGTGAGAATATTTTAATGGTGCATCAAATTGATGTCTTCAATTCTAATTCTCTCCAACACATATTTGAAGTTAACGTTGCCCCGGTTGATGATTCATAGCTAAACAATTAATATTCAATTTTATTTATTTATTTTTATCTCAAGCTGAAGAACTCCTGTTAAGCCATTGAAGTTTTCTTTTGCAAGCATTAGAGTAGCGAACCTATTTAGAATGTGTTTGTCCTTAGATTTGGAATAATTGCATAGAAGGCCCTATTGCTGGAGCCCAAATAAAAATTAACATTTGAGTTTACTAACTGACTAACTAGTGTTTTGGTGCACTGTTGGTGTACCTAATTGAATTCTGAATTTTTTTATAAGTAAGAGTCTTTGTCAGAGTCAGAGATAATGAGAAATAATTTGATTCTGCCTCTTAGTCTTCGTTACATGTTGCTTTTACTTTTACATTTATGTTATATACAATTCCCTAATCTTGAATAGTTTAGAAAAAAAGAAGAGAACAAAAAAGAACTATGGATAGGTCGGCCATAATGGATAACTTATGGCTAAGTATTTGCCTACCAGCTTCATGTGCTTTAATTCATTTATAATCACACAACAAATTTCCAAATAATAGTCGACAAACCAAGAAACGAAGAGATTTCAAATGACTAAGAGGAAAGAAACTCAAACATTTTTTTGTCGAAGAAGTGTTTTGTAACATCACTGGCTGATTAGGAAAATTAATATGGAAAAATATGTAGGTGCATTTTATTTTTGTGCATCATACTAAATTGTGGTAAATTATTCTTATTTATTTTTTTTGAAATAATTTAATTATTTTTTTGGTGTGGATGATGATAAAGGGTTGCACAAAATATTTAGCCTTTAAACTTCATACTTCTTTCAAATATATGGACTTTATGAACCAAAAGTTATTAAATATATATATATTTAAAAAATAATAATAATAAACAACAGTTATAAAAAAATAATAATAATAAACAACAGTTATAAAAAAATAATAATAAACAACAGTTTTACCATAAAATAAAATAAAAGTTCAACGCCAATGAACTCGTTTTTAAAAAATAGTGGGATGTTAACGGTCGACTTTTTCGAATCAGTTTTCGGTACAAAATAATAATTTCCCCCAAATATAAGGAAGCTCCGTCATCTCTGCTATATATCTTCTCCCTGTTTCCATTTCGCACAGAGACCAAACCCTAAGAACAAAGGAAGAAGAAGAGACCGACCATGGGGATCGCAAACCTCACATATGAGGAATGTCGTCGCAAGAGACTCCAAGAAAACAAGAAGCGAATGGAAGCCCTAAATTTGCCATTGCTTTCTCAAGCTCTCCTCGATTCTTCCCCTTCCAAGTCCTCACCTGTAATTCCATTGCGTTTTTATTTCTGTTTCCTTGTCTCTTATTACGCTCTTTTTCTCAATACTTCACCTATCCGCAGAGTAAGCTCACCAAGCCTCGCGTGACTCAGAAACAACTCGTGGTGGTGAGGAGGTCCAGTCGCGTAGCGAAACAGTCAGCTCCTGTTTATGCCGAAGTGAGTCATTCTTGTCTAATTTTCCACGCTCTTGGATGATGGATTACAGTTTACTGCTGCTTTATATGGAGAGAGGTTTTAATCCTCAAAATCCCCTTTTCACTGGTTCGGTTTTCATCCGTGTTTAATTAATCTGGCAGGTTGTTGTAAATCGCGTGGTGATTCCTAGAAGGTATCTATATGCTAAAAAGGAATTTAAAATGGAAATCAACGACTTTTCATATCGTTGAATCAAGTAGTATTGTCACTCATTTTCATTTTTGGGGATTGTAGGGTCTCTAAAGCTAGAGATTTGTCAAACCGGGTATATGCTTCGGATGAAGCGAGACAAAATGCTTTTGAAAGAGCTGAGCAACTACAATCTGGGTTGGAGCCAAATTATCCCAACTTTATAAAGTCAATGCTTCAGTCTCATGTTAGTGGTGGATTTTGGCTGGTAAGCTTGTGAGGATTATTTGTTAAGCAAATGACTTCCTTCTCTATCCCTCTCTCTTTTAAGCTTGTTGAACTGGATGTGTGATATTACTGTATATTAAATCAATGGAGAAGGCTGATTTTCTATAGCTTGTTTGAGTATTTTAATATGTAAAGGCTATTATAATAGAATGCGAGGATAATTACAGTTTCTTCTTCTGTGAGATAATATCTAATTGAAAAATACTTGTAAACACAGGGCCTTCCTTCTTATTTCTGCAAGATTCACCTTCCAAGTCGTGATGGAGTAATGACTTTAATAGATGAAGATGGCGATGAGTATCCGACAATATATTTAGCACGAAAAACAGGACTTAGTGGCGGATGGAAAGGTTTTTCAGTTGCTCATAAGTTGGCAGATGGGGATGCTGTGGTTTTTCAATTCATTAAACCTACAATATGCAAGGTTTTTCCTTCATCTCTTTGCTGGTTTCAAGATCCTTTGAACCATGTCTTGCTTGTCTGCCGTCTCTGTGCATACCTTCAATGCATAAATGCACATTCTTTTGTTTACTGTCACTTCAATTCTCATTTTTTTAAAAAGTAAGGCTGTGGTGTTGTTCACCATTTATCTGTCTCATTTTCAAAAACTATTTTTCATGTTATACCTAAATTTTAAGTCATTGATTTTGAAAAGCCTTTTTTTGGTCCCTTTATTTCATTTTTATTTTATTTTTAAGGAACTAAAATAAACCAAAATTGAAAAATATAAGATCAAAATGAACATTTTGAAAATATAAGGATCAAAATGACTCGAGGGACTAAAATATTCTTTAAACTTTTCTTTTTAAAAAAAATCGTAATAACTGGTATGATCTACATCTTTTTGTGGGTGCGACTAAACAAGCTTCACCCCACCCCACGCATTCATAGATATAATATCTCTTTTCCCATAATTTCTTTTTCAGGTGTACATTCTTAGGGCGAATAGTTCCAGAGAAGATAGTGATTCTAACAGTAGCTAAATGATTGACATTTCTTTTCCGAGATCAGGTAATCTTAAAGCAAACTCACTTCCTTCTGATGGATGTCCCTTTGTAATTGCTGCAATTCTATTGAACTTTTGAGCTTGGCAAGAGTCAGCCTCCCATTGATTGGTTGGGGTCTTGTTTTTGTTATTGGTTTTTTTTTTTAATACATGTTTAAAAATTAAAACCACAATCCCTGCTATTCTAAGTGATTAAATGCTATTATTAATTTCAGGTAAGAGGTAGCCTGATGGGAAGTGCACATAATGCAACTACTTTTTGTCATGTTGGTTTTGGAGTAGAATGCAATCTCTGTCTTGTACAATCAGTGTCTATGAAGAAAATGCAAGCACTATGTAGTAGTGATTGTCTGTTGTAGTGGTGTGGTGTATTCAAATCTATCCTGTACTCTGTCTTCTTCTCTTCTTTTATTCTCTCTCTCAAACCCCCTTTTTTAGCTCAGGCTACAGTTCTAGCTTATAGATTTAACTGATTTTGAAAGAGCAAGCCTCCAAGTTTAAAGTGGATGAGTCTTAGCTCTTCATGATGGTGTAAGCTTATGAACCGAAGTCAACATTTTCTCTGTGTTATGTGGTAGATTGTAATTGCTAATTAGCATAATTATCTCATAGACAGTCTCTGTCTCTCTCTTTTTGAGTACTGGAATCCTAGGTATGGGAATTTTAACATCTACCTTCAAGAAAAATGAACTATATACCAATTATTGTTGAACTATATGCACCCATATAATAATCTCAAAATAAAGGCTTTTACATGTAGATGTTGATAGAAATACATCCATTCGAGTTTTATGGAAATATAAGAAAAACACGAGAAAATATAAAAACTAAGCCAGATGAAACAATTAGAAAAATAAGTGATTAACAAATGGAACTTTAATCGTGGTTTTAACTCATCGTTATTAACAATCTTATAAAAAATAGAGCAATACTTAGGTACAATCCAGACTGCTATTTTCGTATATCCTCTTCAGTTACAAAGGGAGCGCGCGTATATATATATATATATATATATATATATATATATATATGTATTACTGATCATAACCAATGTAGTTTAGTGGAGTCTTACTATTTATCTATACCTGTGTTTGCATCATTTGTATATGATTGCATTTAATTTTTAAAAAAATCGTTTTAAATATGTTGTTTTTATAAGTTATATCCATTATTGTCCAGCCATGAGAGAATGGAATTGGCTTGTGATTGAAGAAAGAAAAACAAAAACAAAAACATTAAAAAGGTTAGAAATTGAGTTGAGTGGTTAATGGCAAAAGCAGAAAAGGAGGAAAAGGTTTCTCCACATGACCCATCGCTCTCATTGTGGGTTTTTGAGTACGAAATCTTTGTTTTTTTGGCCAAATTTCTTGCATCTTTCTTTATCTATCTCTCTTTGAAAATAAAGAATATGGCTTTGAAAGATGGGATAAGTGAGTCCACCCAAAAATAATGCCTCTATGATTGATATATAGACAATTCTTCTACTCTTTGCCATGCTATACACCTATTGTCTACACGTGTGTTTGGGTCTACCATCTTAAATTCCTCCATCAATCTCTCAATTTTTTTTAATATCAATATGCAAAAGGAAGCCAAACTCCTCATACAAATAAATCATCTTTAAAATGTAACTTATAAATAACATCTTTTAACTTTGTCAATCGATTCAAAAAGTATTCCTATTCTTTTCAAAATTGCACTATTAGAATTTCAGATGCAAATCGTGACTTAGAACAATATGTCGATCTAAATTTGTATTCTAAGTCACTGCTCATTAGTATTATTTTGCTAAAGTAATGATAGAAGCATCCATAGTACTGCTCTTAAAAGTTATCATAAATTCATTTTTATTGTGAGCTTGAAAAGACTCTTAAGAGAACCAAAATAAGTTAAAAATAATTTTAAATGGATTTGCTACATACTTTAGAAAAATGATATTTTTTTTTTCCTTTTAAACTATAAAAAAATTATAAAAAATGATACCAAACTTGTTTTTTATAGTTTGGTGTATTGATGACACCTAAAATGATTTTATTTCTCATTAACTATGACAGCAAAAGGGGCCTTTTCCTGTCAATTTATTGCTGTTATTTCCACTTTTTGAAGAAAAGAAATAAAATTGTCACTGTTATAGAAGTTTTGTAATCACTGGAACAGAATATTTCAGACAAGAGGAAAACATCCTAAAACTACCAAATAAGCAAATAAACTGTGTTTAATTTCTATTTTTTCAAATCATCATAAAGTGCCTAACCTTTTATTTCAGCATTAAGCATCTGCCAACCACTATGTTAAGAAGATTAAGGCAAAATTACAAAAAGAAAGAAAAAGAAAGCCCTTGGGGCCTGAACTTTGTGATCTATTTAGAAAATATTTAGATTCTTTCCATTATTGCAAGATTACTTTGAGCGATCCTCTCACGAATGAGAGCTAAGACTGACGTTGGAAAGACGTCTTTTCAGACCAAATAAAGCCTCGAAGAAAAAGTCAAAGCTGCTAATTTATGGGTAACTTTGTTCCCCTCTCTTAAAATTTTACAAAAACCATTATTGAGGCGGTAAGAGAGTGAGCCTCTTCAACAAAAGAACAGACTTTTGAAAGGTCCAAATCTAAACCGTTGAAAAGATTAACAACTTCAAACGAATCTAATTTCAAGATCACTGGAGTATTTTTATCCTTTCAAAGAGATTCCAACTCTTTCAAACCTCCTGGCTTCAAGGACGACTTTGGTTTCAAGTACTTTAATTGGGCATTTGTAATGAATAACACCTGCAATAGAACTACCTCTAAAATCTCTGACTAGCCAGCTGATGCCTCCTTTGCCAATCTTCTCCGACCAAGTAACAAGATTGCTATTAGAATAGAAATATGTTAAAATTTTAGATGGAAATTGAGACATGAAACGGTGTAGCAATGTTTAGGTTCAAATTTTTATTTTAAATCACTAACACATTGTTTTGAGATTCCAATAAAATACTAATTATAGGCAAATGATTCTTTCCGCTCAAAAAGGCATATTATAAATTAGTACATCAATACATAATTCAACATCAACACAAAAAATAATAATAATTATTATTATTATTTAATAATTTGCATTAATAAAAAGTCAAAATCTTACCTAATTTTTGTAATTCATACAGTCATGATGATTAGATAAGAGATTGCAAGTATTTTGTTTCCATGCAAAGTTGGGACCTAATTGCTTCAAAATACTGACCAATTATAGATATATGGATAGTCTCATTCAATGCATCTTATAGCATACAGAAGAAAAAGATCTACAGAGGAGCAATGTAATATAAATATGATGAGTTCTTCGAAGTTTCCTCTTGAAAAGGGGTTTTAATTAATGACTAATGTCATATACTTTCCTAGGAAAAATCCATGAATATAACAAATACCAAAAAACAGTACCCCCCATTGTAAAGGTTATTGGCTTTTGTGGGAAATTTTTTTGGGTCTTTGTTGGATTTTTCTTTCCCAAATCTGTACTCTCAATAGCTGTAAGATTTGACAAGGACCCACCAATCCTTGACACGTGCTGCCCCCCAAAAAGAAAAGAAAAAAAAAAGAAGAATAAGAATTTAATTTAAGCAAGTGCAGAGAGGCAAAATGGCCAGACCCCCCTCTTTTCCACTCTCTTTTTCTACCCTCTAATCTTCTTATCCTTTCCTAAAGGTATGATAAAGTCCTTAAAACTGAAGTCTTGAATTGGGATTTTGAGAATTCAGAATTAGCAGCCCAATTGGTCTGTCAGCAAAACCTCTCTGAGTTGGGTTATGGACAACCATCAGCATCTAGAAGGCAAAGAAAGGCAATTGGAGAAGCAACAATTGCCAGCTAATTCCTCTTCTCCTACTTCAGCATCTTCATCTCCTTCTCATGAATTTTCCTTCTCAGTTTCTCTTCAAACTTCCTTCACAGACAAAGCCAAAACATCACCTTCCTTCACCATTGATTTGTCTCCAGCAGATGACATCTTCTTCCATGGCCATTTGCTTCCTCTTCACCTCCTATCTCATCTTCCAGTCCCTCCCCGCTGCTCAACCAACTCCATTGAAAGCTATGCTCTTCCCATTAGAGACCTGCTAAGTGAGAAGGAGCCCAAGAAAGAGAGCAGCAGCTTCATCAATTGCAAGAGAGACGAACACTACCAAAACAGCAGCAGTGATACAAGAGAAAAACCCAAGTCCAAATCTTTCTCCTTGCTCGGTTTAAGGTGGAGAAAAAGGTATGAAGTTGAAGAGCAAGAAAATAAAGTGGAACAGGACAAAAGGAAGTTGGGATTCAATTTGAGCAATGTACTGAAGAGATATGCGAGAATGGTGAGGCCATTTTTACACTTTAGAGGGAGAAGAGATGATATGCAACTCCATAGACAGTCTCATTCATTTTCAGGTAATTTAAGTTTGAGAAAGAGGCCAGAATTGAGAGGAAGAAGAGGCGAGTTCTTCTCAGCTCCAGTTTCCATGAGAACATCTCCAACAAATAGTGGTGTTCTCCTTACAACTACAGCTCTTCCTCCTTCCACTAATGACAGCTCAATGGAGGAGTTGCAGGCAGCAATTCAAGCAGCAATTGCTCATTGCAAGAATTCAATATTGAAAGAGGAGAGACTCAAATGTTAAGAGCATATACAACGGATACATATTGTTCATAAATCATATTCTATTTCTTTATCAAAAATTATTCAGATCTTTGCTTTTCCTGCATTAATGTGCGTGGTGTGTACGTGTATATAGACAAAAAGAGATATCAAATCAGTTCAGAAGGTCAGGTTATATACATATAATGTTTGTGCTCTGGCGCTTTCAATGATTTTTTTATCATGTTTTTTTTAAAGTTTGTCACATGAGAAATTATGATTAGATAATTGAGTGTGATATATAAAGACGGGTGTAGCCTAAGATGCACTTAAATATTTTTCGATGTTTTAATTGACAGGATGTTCAGTTTCTTGGACTGCTTAAATTTTATCCTTTTTGAACAAGTGGACAGTCACAAGTGTAGTTAGAGTTAGAAGTAAGTCTGTACTACAATTGTCACTGAATCTCATTTACCCTTAAATAAAAGCAACAATAATGTGGAAAAAGAACCTCTGATTTGAAGAGAGTTCATCATTAACATTTTGGATTTTACTACTGGGGCAAGGCATTGAGCAGATAAGGATATCGAAAATGATATAAGAAAAGTTGATTGATCTACTAACCTACAAAAAAAAAAAAAATGTGACCAATCTATCACCAACCTGATGATCTCTTTACCAATCGAGTGGCCATGAGCACAGGTTAAATCAAACAACCATCCAAGTATGGACAGGCAAATACTCCTCTTCTGCCAGCTTTGCTCTCTCCTTTTCGTCTTTTTGAATCATTTATAAGCCAGACAAAAACCACATAAAACGTTGGGACCAGAGCTCTCATATAAGTTTAAAAGAGGTGAGCAAATTCAATAATTGTCTTAATCTACTGAAGAACTATTTTTTCTCTGCCACACCCATCTCTTGCTTTTAAGAATGTAAAACCATAAGCGAGACAGTAAAAAATTTGTCCATGGAGATTACCTCATTATGTATAAAACTGCCCAAGAAGACCAAAATGACACTGAGAAAGTATAATAGTGTGGGAGTGATGCCTGAAAACATTGCTTCAGATACCAAGGGGCAGAGGTACAACAAATAGATAGTTAAAAAGTAATTAACCATTTCTAAATGCATCGAAACAAGTGAAAGCTCTAAAAAAAGAAGGTTAATGGGGCTCAAAAGGGTGTGGGGTCAAGTGAGATAATACCTTAGACATTCATATAAATATTGATAACCCAATTACCACCACTACATAAAATATTAAAAACAATAATCCAGAAAAGGTATCAATGCCTTCAATAACAGTTGATATGACTTTTTAAAATTGGAAAATATCAGAATGAATGACATATATCGTAAAGGTGTGGGCAACTGACAGGAAAGCTACCTTTGTCATCTGAGGAGGAGGACCATCTTTTTTTGTGATAATGATTATTATTGCATTGCCATCTATCAAACCCACCTGATCAAGCCCCCCACTCTAAAAGAAATGCTTTCAGTCTTTTCAACAATCACCCCAAGCCTACAAACAAAGAAAACAGGGGAACAACCGCAATGCTTTTATTAGAACAGTCGTGTGAATATGTGCATGTGTGACTGAGGCGCTTGAACACACTTTAATAAGAAAATCCAATATGGACATTGAATTTCATTGTAAGAGATGAATGAAATGCCATTTTTCTAGGATCAATGAAAGAGACAATTACTGGACGATCCTTGCCCAGCCATCCATCAAGGAAGCCCCCACAAAAAAAGGTGAGGGCTGTTGGTGTTCAAAAAGATAATATTATATATTCTCAGAATTTGAGCTCCTGGTGACCACATTTATCTCATCAAATGGTTAATCAATTGATATAATGCAAAAACAACACAAGGCTCTATTAGAGAACTTTAATCAAACACTTACCATGCATAATCCATAAAAACAGCTGCGCACAGATTCTAAAACTTGCCTTCAAATAAACTTCTTCCACATGAATCAAAGCTCAAATTCCTCACACCCTTATTTTCTTTCCATCTAACTTTTTTCCTAAACACATTTAGAAGAATTAATGATCTAAAATGGTTTAACCGAACCCCATGAACAAAAGACAGCATGAAAAAAAAAAAGATTAAACAGATACCAAATTTTGAACAACAGAAACAATTTCCAGATCATTTAACACTCAAAATTAAACCAACCAAGGATGAGTGGGCGAATGGATAACATTTTTAACTTTCTTGATCCACTGACTACAAGTGCAAACTGGCCGCTAAAATTATGGTACCTTGACTTGAGTTTCACTCTACCCACAACTTTTAATTTTTCAAAATTTATTTATGGGATCATGACCTTTTTGTCACTTGTCGCCCAGATAAGCAACACAAAGCCATGGCCCTTCGCTGGGTTGCCCCCAACGAATTCCTAGTACAACGAGTCAAATTGGGGGCCGTACAATATCGCTTAACTGGCCTGGCCGATTGGAGAATTTCCAAATCCTACTTTCCGGTAGCCTAATATCTTGAGATGATTGATATTGAACTGATCAAAATAGCAGCTACAAACGTAAGTTTAATATTCATTCAATGATGTTTTAGTACACACTTTTTTTATTTTTTTTGAGAAAATTTATTTTTGAAGTTTTAAGTTTGGCTTAATATTTGTACTAAAAAAAAGGAGAATTTTTTTAAAATAGAAAAATAAGAGAAACTATTTATACAAAATAGCAAAATTTTTAGATAGTTGTGATAGATTTCTATCAGTGTCTATCACAACTATCTAAAATCATAGAAGTCTAACCGAGTCTATCAGTGATAGAAATGATAGAAGTCTAACACTGATAGATACTGATACAAGTCTATCGATGTCTATCAATTTTTTTTTCTATTTTCTATAAATAGTTTGACATTTTTTCTATATGTAAAAATTTTCTAAAAAACAATTGGCTTGACATAATAATTATTTTTTTTGTTAATTATTTTTTACACAAAAAAAAAACCTAGTATTAACTATTAAGGATCAAAGGATGATAAACAACAACAAAATTTTGACAGTCAAAAAGTGGACAACAATCACTCCAAAAAATCAAATGCCAAACAAACGAAATTTGAAAATTGCCACGATGGCAAAAGAATGAGACATTTTTAACTTTGTCGTTATATTTTAAATAAAAAATATATCATTAGATTTTTTTTTTAATATCATTCATTGCATTATTTCTCGTCCATAATTTTTTTGTGAAAATTTTAATTCTTTCTCTACTAACATCATTTTTTAATTTTAATTTTAATTTTAATTTTATTATTTATTAATTTAATATAAGATATTTCAAATCAATGTTTCTTTCATTTTAGAAGATTTTGTTTATTTTCTTCTATATTTCTGGTTAAAAACCTATCACCTCTCCATTGAGTATATGTCGAATATACTAGTAATATATTGAAAAATGTAAATATACATTGCATATACCATAATTTATTTTTGATGTGTTTATCAATACATTGGTAAATATAAATATGCATGACATATATTATTCTGTATATAAGATAATATATTGTACAAATTATATTGTTCATGTACTTATCAAATATAACCTAGTTTATTTCTAGAAAATTCAAATATAGAGTGTTGTATTGATCAAATATATTTTATTTTCTCATTCGAAACTTCTTGCTGACTATTGCTTTCATTTATGAAGGTAACAATATTCGAATTTAGTATTTTGGGAAGTTCAAACGTGTAAGAAACTTTCCTTACATGATTCTTTTGGTTTTAAAAATTAAAGGGTAAAAAAGGTTGAAAAGGTAAAGTGAATCATATTTTTATGTAAAATAATAGCCTATTAAACTATTCATATTTATTCATTTATTTAGATTATACATGTAAAAGCCTATAAATACCATGAATAAACATGACATCATATAGAAGATCTACATTGCCCATGGCCCATTTATAATATCAACCAGAGAATAAACCAACTCTATCAATTGATCATCAAGTTTATTAATCATGTTAATCAACCGAAATGTTTTATATTATTTTTAAAATTATACTATGGTTTCAAAATTGTACATTAAAAAAATGTGCCACAATAATTTTTAAGTATAACAATCAAATTTGAAAAGTTCCAGGTTAATAGTGTTTAAAAAATCTTTGAAATTATTGAGTTCTGGATTTTAACTCAACAGAATAAAGTAAAAAATTAAGATAAAATAGAATAATATAATTGATCCTAGCTTAGGAAACTCATATCTTAATCTAGTAGGGTTAGAATAAAGTTCTTTATCAAATTCCCTGTAAATAGACTATCATGATTCTATTAAATGTAACTTAAAACTTCTGATTTCTTGACGCATGAAGGTTGAGTGATCGAATTTTTTGGGTCATTAGGTTTTTTAACATTTTTTTGTAACTAGCTTGTCTTATGCCTATTTTTTTTTCTTTACATTTGAGAAAATAATTTAACTCTTTTTTCTATCTAAATGTGTAAATAATTTGATTTTTTTTTTCATTTATAATAATTTTCCTAAAATTTACTTACTAATATTAATATCAACGATTACTCAAAAAAAAAAAAAAAAAAACCATATCAACAAAAATACATTATTTATTTTATACTTTTTAATTTTAACAGACTTCTCAAATTTCGATCCATAATTCTGCAAAGTAGGCGGCATCGACGTTTCGCACATCACGTGCTGTTCTTTCTCTGCAAAACTGGAATTGGATAATGGCGGAGGAACATTCGAATAATTAAAAGCGAATATGCTTTGATTATGCCAACGGCGTATTTTCTTCGCGGTTCCTTCTTAAACGAGTCGCGGTTGCCTATCAATCAAGCATACAATTATGGCGACTCGCTCTCTCTGTGATTAATGGCGTCTTCAGGTTGTTGATTACTCACCATCAATATTGTCGTTAGGTTCTTTCTTTGATTTGAATTGGTTGACTGTTTCAACGTTGATTACCTCCGTGGTTTATCATTTGGGTTTCGTGTAATAATTGTTGTAAGTGAGAAACTGGAGATTAAATTGATCGATTGATTGGTTGAATTGGTTGATTCCGCTTCTTCTTGAGATCGTAGTCTTGAAAAATTGTGATCTGGGTTAGTTGTGCGTGTAGTTTAGTTTTCTCTTTAATTTTAGGAGTTTTGGAGATATATGATTGGGGATATTGAGCTTAAACATTGGACGCACGATTTTATTGGGGAACTTGTACAGCTAATTATATGATGGCCAAAATTTGCGATTTGTGATTCGGGTGATCTGAGGAATCACAATATTTGACGATGAACGCTGTGGGGATACTAGGTAGCTACATTTCAAGGGGTGTTTATACTGTTTCTGGGCCATTTCATCCGTTTGGTGGAGCTGTGGACATTGTTGTAGTCGAACAGCAGGATGGTAGTTTTAAATCATCGCCTTGGTATGTACGGTTTGGGAAATTTCAAGGTGTTTTGAAGACAAAGGAGAAGGTGGTCAACATTGTTGTAAATGGGGTTGAAGCTAATTTCCAGATGTATTTGGATCATAAAGGAGAAGCTTATTTTTTGAGGGAAGTTGATGTTGAAGGAGAATCTGGATTATATCCTTCATCTTCAGGGGATGAGGCTGAGGGGAAATTGCTGCAGGAACTGGACGGTAGGAGGATCTTTAGTTCAAAAAGTTGCAACTATGACGCTAGGAGTTCAATAGATGGGATTGAGAAGAGTAATGATAAAGGGAAGATAGTGACAAAGACTACATCCCGGCGACAGATACTTGGATTTGTATGGGGTCGTAAATCAATGAAAGAAGATCACCATGAGAATACATCTGTTGCAAGGGTAGACTCACTGGAGCGTGCTGAGATTGCAGCTGATCTCTTAGAGGTTAGGTGGTCTACCAATCTTCACGCGCAAAAGCTTGAGAAATCGGATTCTTCCAAGTTTTCTTCCATTGACACTTCAGATGGCAAGGATGAGGAAAAGTTGAGGAGAGATGATGAGAAAAGCCACGTGACATCAACTGTAGAAGGTAACATGGGAAATAGTTTTGATAAAGATTGTCATAACACCTGCAGCGAGCACATAACAAATGGCTCTCAATTGGAATCGGAAAAGCTAGAGATGTCTATTGAGGGAACTAGAGAAATGTCAAGTTTAAACATCAAGGATCAAGTGGTTGAAACTTCCATTATAGGGGAAAAGGTTTTCGACGGGACATATGAAGTGAAATATGCACCAATATATATCAAACAGAATGCCGAAGATACTGTGCATACAATGGGAACCATCTCTGAAAATGCAGATTCCAAGTCCCAAATTTCATTGTTAATGGACCACGATTCAAATTATTTAGAGAACTTTATTGGGCACAACTTATCTGATGAAACAAATATTGCTTCTCAAGTATTCAACATGTCCGAAGACAATAGTGAATCCAATGCAGTGCAATCCTTAATGTTCTATGAAACTTCCAAGAGCTCAACGTTGACAATGGATGATTCAAGGGTACTGACTGATGAAATCTCCCACCTGGCCAATGGAGGATCTGGGATCGTTGATGTTCAAACTGAGGGATTGCACTTGACAACTGAAGTTCATCCTGAGGTAAGCTTTATTCTAACGTGAACAAAACTCATTCACAAATCACACTTATGTACCATTTAGGAATGTAGGATTGTTAAATTCAAAGCCTAGTTCTAGCATTTTTACTGATACAAAGAAGCTGCCATGATCTCTTAAGGTTAGAAGGTTCAATGATTTTTTTCCCATTAATGCCGACTCTTTTTTATTAGCACTGATATATCAAAAAAATTTAATCAGGATACAGATTCTAGTGTGATAGCAAGAGATTTTGAAATTGAGACTGACAAAGTTGAAGTCCTTGTGAACTATTCTCAACAAGTAGATCACTGTAATAGTTCTGTCTTTGAAGGCAACACAATGGACCAAGAAAAAACAGTGACACTCGAAGCTTCCTATACTCAAATAGTGTCCACAGAAGAAATGCCTGGTTCCGTTAGAGAATTGAAGTCTGATAGCATAGGTTCAAGTTTCAGCTCAGATTTTCAAGATGATAAAAGTGTAGATGGAAGTGTCACCAGCAAGTTCCAAAATTCTTTGAGTTCTATTGGTAATAGAGTCGTAACAAAAGAAAGTCATATAATGCCATCAACAAATTCAGATGATGAACAATTCCTTTTCAGTGATATTGATGTTTCAAAAACTGAGCTAAATGGGAATATAGAGTCAGAAAGCCAACGTTTCAATGATAAAGAAGATTATCCATTAGTATATCCAAGTAGCATTGATGAAGAGGATATATTTGTAAATAGAAGTTATGTGACATGCAGTTCTCTAGATAGTCACGAGATCTTCAGTCAGGGGATTGCAAGTCCCATCACAATTCCTCCAAGTCATCCAATTTCTAATAAAGAAGTTGAGCGTCTGGCAGCATCACTACCGAATATGCAGGCTGTTATTGATAATCGGGTTGCCTGTAAGATCAATCATCCTTTAAGCCATTCTGTGGACTCAAATTCCAAATCATTGAAGTGGATGGAATTCTGTAAAGATAATGCAAGCTCCAAGTCTGGTGGTGATGGAGAAGAGAAAGTGACAGAGGAACGGTCAAAATCCGAGGAATCCTTGGTTTCAGAAGAACTCAAAAGTATTATTCCCAACTCTAGAGCGGGTAAGAGAATTTGGATATTTTACTGTAAAATTTAACTTTCAGTACTTATACTGTCTTAACAAATTTATAACTGATTTTAGGATCTAGATTATATAAATGATCCTTTGTGTCTTTTAGGGGGTGTTTGGGGGTAAAGAGTGGAATAGTGAGGATTAAGGAGTTATGAAGTTTAGGGAGTTGTGAGCTCCTAAGGCCCACAGTGTAAAGAGTTTATAAGATATAAAATTGATATTTTTTAGTAGTGGGACCCACCAACTCCTTTGGCCAAACAAGGAGTGGAGTTCACAAACTCCTTCCCAACTCCTTAGGCCAAACACACCCTTAAGAATTATATTGCTTCCTTTTTTTGTGATTAATTAATCTTCACATTCACACCGTACATCTTTCAGAACTTTTCTTTTTTCTGTTATAAACCCCTTTAGGTAATTTCTTCTTCTTATAAGTAAGAAACAAAAAGCACTTGGTTTATTCAAAATTGATGCAAAAACTCCTTGAACAGCAAACTGTAGGGTGCCAGGCTTAAAAGTTGGTAGTTATTCCTTATGGAGTGAGGTTGCTCTATGTAATTGAGGATCATTATTATTGAGAACATGAATGTATATCCGTTTTGAAACACATTATAGCTCTTGACCCTATTGAGAAAACCTTTACAGGTAGTCCTGTAGAAGCAACCGTTGACCCTGTTGGAAACTGGAAACTTTGGCCTTTTTCTTTTAAAAGAACTAATTCTAGGAAAGGAAGTCAATCAGCTGTTGATGGTTACATGGATTTTGATATTAAGAAGGCTTCAGATAGGAACATTGGAATGGATGGAGAAGCAAGCATCTTTAAGCACAAGGCAGAGAAACAGATGGTTAAATCCCTCTCACCGACATCTGAGCAGCTGGCATCCTTAAATCTCAAGGATGGGGGGAACACAATCACTTTCACATTTTACACTACAGTACTGGGGAAACAGCAGGTCAGAGGCTTTTTTTCCCTCCAGCTGTCCCTGTCTTCTATATTTATTTGTTTCCTTTCATTTTTGCATTTCTGACCGAGTATGTTTCTCAACAGGTTGATGCTAAGATTTATTTATGGAAATGGAATACTCGGGTAGTGATATCAGATGTGGATGGGACAATAACAAAGTATGGTATTTCATCCTGATGATTTTGAATGAGATAATCAGATTTTGAGCATGGTTTTATTTATGTAGAGAAAAAGAACTCTTGTTTGGTATTGTTTACTCCAGTTGTTGGCCCCTTTCTAATCCTTTTTCAGAATGAAAATATTGCACTTGGACAAGTCATTAGTAACACTTCTGCCATCAAATTAACATCCTCTTCAATATTGGAAGTTTATTTCTTATAAAAAAAAAAAAAAAAAAAAACTGCAATCAAGAGACAAGAGTTGTTCTTCAATTATTCACTTAGTGATTCAGTTGTAGGAAAATTTTAATTAGGGTTAGGATGGGGAAGATGCCTCTTATTTAATTCTTCAGCTACGGAATCTAAACCTTTGTGAACTAAACATGTAGCTCTTCAACACTTGCCAATTTCTATGTTAGTAGGAAGTTTTCATGCGAGCTTAGGAAATCCAAGCCAACTGTATTGCCATTGCAGGAAGATAACCATCACTCGACTACTTGACATTCACAATCATTAGAAATCAGATAAATGCTTTTCTTCTTTTGTGTTCAGAAGAATACAATGGTGGTTGGGTAGACTTTTCAGCATTGAACTTTGATAATGAACTTTTTGTTCAATTCTAATAAATACTGTCAAAGTAGTATGTAACTGAGAGATGAGGCCTGAATTACTACTTGGCTGGTGTGATGTCTGTTGAACTTTATTTTTGGTGGATTGACGTCAAAGAATAGAGGCACCTTTCAGAAATGTATGGTTCATCAGAACCATCATGGGTTGGCCTAGTGGTAAAAAAGGAGACAAAGTCTCAATAATTGACTAAGAGGTCATGGGTTCAATCCATGGTGGCCACCTACCTAGGAATTAATTTCCTACGAGTTTCCTTGACGCTCAAATGTTGTAGGGTCAGGCGGGTTGTCCCGTGAGATTAGTCGAGATGCGCGTAAGCTGGCCCGGACACTCACGGATATCAAAAAAAAAAAAATGTATGGTTCAGCAGTTTTTTGTTTGATCATCTGGTCATAAAGAAAAAGAAGACTTTTAGGAAGATGTCGAACCTATTTGAACTAGAGTCCCAATTTTGGTCGTAGCTGAAGAAAGTCAAATCTTTAGATTTTAGGATTTCTTTTGTTTGTACGTAGTGTAGGTGGATTCTCACATCTGTTATTACATTGGTGATTATCTATTTACTTTCCATTCTTATAATTTATATGGTAATTAATCATTGTTTTATCTTCCATGAAAGAGAGAATGAAAATAGAAATCTTCCTCACAGTAAATTCTCCTAGCTTCGTTTCTATCATTTGTTCAAGTCTGGCTTATTTGTGGTGTTAGCTTTTCAGTCAATTGATTTCTTTGATGTTTTGCGAATGTTCTTGCACAATAAATAGCTTAGGCCCGTTTGATAAAAAGAACAAGCTTTTGAAATCTACTTCTTTTAGTTTCCAAAACTTGGCTTAGGTTTTGAAATATTGGTAGAAAGTGGGTAATAAAACAAAGAAACTTATAGGTGGAGGTAGTGTGTATAAGCTTAATTTTCAAAAAGCCAAAACAAAAAAAAAGGGGTTAATCAAACGGGTGCTTAACTAAATATTTACTTTTTTTTTCCCTCTCTCTCTCTTGTTCACTTTCTTTACTTTTTTTCTCTTCTGTCACTTTCTTAGATCGGATGTTCTGGGTCAATTCATGCCCTTTGTTGGAATGGATTGGTCACAAACAGGCGTCACAAATTTATTTTCTGCTATTAAGGTATGTTCTATCTCAAACTCATGCAGTTGGATGATTGTCTGTAATGAACTATGATGCAATGAACTCTCTCAATTTTATTTGATTTATTTGATCTTTATATTTTCAGGAAAATGGGTACCAATTGCTTTTTCTTAGTGCACGATCAATTTCTCAGGCCTATCACACCCGCCAATTTCTTTTCAACCTCAAGCAGGTAAAGTATTCGGTATTCACTATTTCGAGCTTAAATTCTTGGCTTAATATCCATGATTGATCTTTACCTGGTTTTTATCGATGCAGGATGGGAAGGCTTTGCCAGAGGGGCCTGTTGTTATCTCCCCTGATGGGCTTTTCCCTTCACTATATCGTGAAGGTTACTGCCTTTTATCCCTTCTCTTTTTGTTAGAAATTACGTGAAACGTATTATAGCTTTTCCCTCCAATCATATAACTATGCTCTGAGAATTACTATCCGATACTTCTTTCTTTTAAGTCTAGATTTTAGTAAATTGCTAGATGTTTTGCAGAAAGTTTTGTTTATTGATTGTATTCTTAGATTTGGTGTTTATATTTAAACTAGGAATTGCAGTATTTGGTAACTTGATGCAGCATGTTTTTCCCTTGAAATGCATACTTTAGCAGAGTCGTGTGAACCCTTTAGCCTTTTAAGCGTCTTCTGCATTTGCATCCATACTCTTGGGATTCTAAATACCTGGTTTATTAAAAGCATAGACTATGCTCGGGGCGGTTGCCTTCGCAAAATCTTAGGATCAAGCCTTCTGGTCGAAAACCATCTCCTAGATCTTGCTTTGGGGTGGGTGAAGCCTTCCTAGATATTTGTGAAGGATGGGTTGCAAACATAATTTAAAGAGAGAGGTTCTCAATAATGCGATAATTAAATATATATATATATATAGGCTGCTTGAACTTGTGAATAATACCTTTGAGCTCATCTCCTCCTCTGCAGTTATTCGGCGGGCTCCTCATGAGTTCAAGATTGCATGCTTGGAGGTTAGTTTTCCTTATATCCTTGTTGATATTTAAACTTGTACAAATTTTACATTCTTCATTCTCATGCTGTTATTCGGCGGGCTCCTCATGAGTTCAAGTCTATTCAAAATGTATATTACTTGGATTGGATTTTAAGCATTTTTCTTGACACAATCGCTCAAATTAGAAGTTTCGGATACCATTTGTTTACATGGGTTCTGAATAAGATGGCTCATACTCTGCTTTTTGTAACATATAGAGAATTCGAGAACTATTTCCTCCAGATTGCAATCCATTTTATGCTGGGTTTGGAAACAGGGACACGGATGAATTTAGCTACCTTAAAGTTGGAATTCCAAAAGGAAAAATCTTCATTATTAATCCCAAGGTGATGATTTGAGGAGGATTCATGAATATGACTTGAAAAACAACATAATCTTATACTATTTGGTAGCATTAAAATTCGTCAAAATGTTCATGCTTGTAGGGGGAGGTTGTTGTAAACCGTCGTGTCGACGCAAAATCTTATACTTCGCTTCACACTCTTGTCAATGGCATGTTTCCTCCCATGACCTCGTCCGAGCAGGTTTCATAAGCTCTAAACTGAACTTGGACTAATTCTCAAATTACTTTTTCGAACCAATTCTTTGGTTGTTTTCACTCAGGAGGACTTCAATTCATGGAATTACTGGAAACTACCACCTCCCTTGGTAGATTTTTAAAGTTGTCTGCCCAAAAGATTCTCGTTACGTTGGAGATCCTTGAATCTGGTCATTAAATGTGCTCGGTTAGTAGATTTTGATTTACAAATTTTATGGTGTCATCTCTGAAGTTTTAGCATTTCACTGATATTCTCTAACATCTTGTTGGTATAACTTGCTCCAGGTGGATTTCCTTGCTAAATTCATTGGTAGAGATTATTAAACTTCTGGATCCATTGCTGATTTCCCATTGTTTCCCATCAAAATTCATCTGCGGAATCAGTTTATATTTCATGCTGATATCTGCTGAGTTGAAATTTTTGTGTTACATACTGGATATAGAATTATTGTACAGTCTGGTGTTATCATCCACCAAGAGTTTAGCTTTTGTAAGTATGTAGTTTAAATTCATAGGTAAATAATTAAGCTCCATAAGATATGTATTTATTTCCCTTGAGGAAGAAAGTGAGGAAAAATCCTTGAAATGTGAATAAATTTCCCATCTTCTGTTTGCTTGTTTGTACAAATAAAATGCTTGTACATTTTCCTTGTACCTTTCTGATTACAGAAGGAATTTGCTTCCACCATGAACATGGTGGCAAAATTCCCCCGTAGTTACAATTTATTTTATTTTATTCGTTATTGTTTTTTAAATTACATTTGATGATTTTTTTAACAATATGTGGGTGGAGGAATTGAACTTCTAATTTCGAGGTTGATAGTACAAGTATTAATTGGCAATGCTCATTTTGGCTTTGCTCATTTTTTTTTATTTATTATTATTATTATTTTTAATTATACATGTATTTCATGAAAATACTACATTTTCTTTTGAGTTCTACTAGATGGTCGGGTGTGTGTATAGTTCAACGGTAATTGACACATGTATTCTTTTTTTGAGATCAAAGGTTAAAATCTTATATGATCCATTTATTGTCAAAAAAAAAAAAAAAAGAATTTGTTGATTATTGAAATAATGGTTTTATACTTAGTGATGACTTTTATAAGAAATATATATTGTATTATCACATGTAGGTAATTGCAATGGATAATACTTTTAAAATAATAAATTAGTGTATGACAATATTTTCTAAAGAATTGTAAATATAGTAAAATCTACTAGTAATAAACTATATTGCTGATAGCTCCTACCAGCGATATGGTCTATCAAGACTTCGAGAGCTGAAAATAAAATTTACTATATTTTGCAAATTTTTTTGTTGTATTATATCTGCTAATATTTTGGATCTGATTGCTATATTTTTCTATATAGTTAAAGGTAGATGGTTGTATGCATGTATAAGTCATATATAGTGAGCGAGATTCAATATATAATCAAAGATTCAAATTAAATTATGAATTTAATTGGGACGACGTATCAAATTTTAACTTTTGGTTCAATTTGAGCTTATGTTTAGATTATGGGCATAGTTAATATTAACTATAAAATAAAAGATAAGATTTTTAATTCGTCTCTTTTATTTTATTTTCAAATAATTATTCTTTTTAATATTCTACTTCTAATTACATAATTACCTTCCCTAAACCTAGAATACACGTGAGAATATTGTGTCTTGCAAGCTCATTTCTTCTTGATGATTTTAATGGCATAATCGATGAGTTTGTCAAGTTCGACCTCACTAATAAGACCATCTTTATCAGCATCAGCATAAATCATACCATAGCGAGCTTTGTTGAATGGGACACCTGAGCCTAGAGAACCGAAAGCTTTTGTTAACTCCCGTATGTTGAGAAAACCATCTTTGTCACTGTCATGATATTTAAAAATCTCTTTTATCTGCTCTCGACTCAAAGACACATTAGATTGCTTTCTATCAAGAAATTTTGCTGAGGAATTTTGAGCTTTGTCTCGCAACTGGTCTTTTGGGTTCATAGGAGTGTTTGAGGTAAGCTTGTATGCAAGATTATCGTTAGTTTTTGGGAACGTCTTAGATGATGTAAACCTTGAATTGTTGAGTTGAGTTGAACAACGAGTGTCATGGAGAAAAGATGGTAGCTCTTCTTTAGTGAGAACACCATCACCATTTCTATCATACTTCTTTATCAATTCATTTGCTTCATTCTCAGCCCAAGCTTGAATTTGGGAGACCGACATTCTTAAACTAATACTATATTTTTGTTTGGTTGGAAAGTTTGAAGATGAAACAAATCTTAAGATGGTTCAAGTATTTTATAGTAGCTCGAAAAGGAACTTGGTTTGACTTTGACCACCTTGTTTATTTTCAGGTGAATTGAACATTACTCTAACAGTAAAATTATTGTCATTCTTATTATCTATAAAATTCGAATCTCATACCGTACCTTTGTAAAAAGATGTTCCATTTTAACCAAACATCAGTACAAAAGGGATAATGCTATAGAAATTTCTCCACTAAATTTGCAAGAAAAATAAAAAACATGTTTCTCCACTATACCTCTCTCTCTGGAAGAATTCCATTAGTAAACTTTATATATATATATATTAGAAAATTTTTCCAGATAAAAAAAATGTCAAATTATTTATAGAAAATAACAAAAAAAGAAAAAATACGAATAAATATTGATAGACTTCTATCAATATCTATTACAACTATCTAAAAATTTTGCTATCATAACTATCTAAAAATTTTACTATTTTGTGTAAATAGTTTTTCTTATTTTTTTTATTTTTAAGAATTCTCCATATATATATATATATATATAGCCAGAAATTTAAAAATAATCACTTAATTTTAAATGTAGCCAAAAATTTAAAAACAATCACTTAATTTTAAATGTTCTCTATTAATTAATTTGAAATGAGTCACTCCATAGTTATAGGACCCACAACGTAGGAAGTTATTAGGGTGAAGCACAAAATAGCTAATTTTAAATAATTATATTTCAAAAATATCTAAAACAAAGTTTCATTGGAAAAAAATTTAAGGGCTCGTTTGGATTAATTTTAAAAAAAATTCTTTTCAAAAATTCTTTTTTATTTAAATACTTTTGATAAAAACGGTTTAAAATAAAAGCACTAATGTGTTTCAAAATCTATTTTGAATGGTTGCCAAACACTTAATTATTTCTAAAATAATTTTTTTAAAACAATTAAACACTTAAAAAGTATTCCAAACACACTCTAAAGAGAATTTGTTAGTTTTCTTGTAACAAAATTACCTTCTTATAAGATTTTGCCTTTTTTAAAAAAAATAAATTATTTATTAACTATCCAACCACTATAATTAAGGACATCAAATAAACAAAATCTAACGAAATGCAAAATAATTTTTATCCATTATAAGTAAACAAAAATAATAACAAAATAATTGCTAGATTTCCCATCTATATATCCACAAATTCACACATATCTATATATGCATATAAATTACTAATGTAATTTGTAAAAGAATATTGGTGTTTCTGGGCATATACACCTATTTCTATGCCAAAATTAATAGCGCCAAAAGAAATTACGAGGGAAGCAAAAGAACTAAGAATGTTACTTCTTTTGGACTGGATTTCATAACTTGTATAATAGAAAGTGAGCCTCAAAATTTTCAAGAAGTTGTCAATTAGTGAGTTTGAATAATGAGCTATAATAATGAGTTTGTCCAACTTATATGGTGAACTAGTCTGATGCACCTTATTGGAAGGAAGCTATCAATAGTAAGTTTTTAAATCCAATTTACAGAATAATACCCGAAGTATTATAAGTTTGGAAACCTTTCTAAATCATATATAGTGAGTGAGATTCCATATATAATCAAAAATAAAATTTGAATGAATTGGGAGGAGTTAATTATATCAAATTTCAACTTTTAGTTCAATTTGAGATTATGTTTAGATTACGGCCAAATAGTTAATAATATTCATGTGTTTGTTGATTATTAACAAAGAGAAATGAACCATAAGAAAATAATATTCATGTGTTTGTTGATTATTAACAAAGAGAAATGAACCATAAGAAATTAATATTAACACTTAATAATAAAAGATAAGATTTTTAATTCTAACATAACGTCTGTTTTATTTTATTTTTAAATATTTTATTTCTGGTTACATAATTATCTTCCCTACATAAAATGTACGAGAATGTTCTTGTAAGCTCATTTCTTCTGGATGATTTTTTTAGCATAGTCAATGAGTTTGTCAAGTTCGGCTTCACTGATAAGACCATCTTTATCAGCATCAGCATAAATCATAGCGTAGCGAGCTTTGTGGAATGGAATAATTGAGCCCAGAGAGGCGAAAGCTTTTGTTAATTCTCGTATGTTGAGAAAACCATCTTTGTCGCTATCATGATATTTAAAAATCTCCTTTATCTGCTCTCGACTCAGAGGAACATTAGATTGCTTTCTATCCAGAACTTCTGTCGATAAATTTTGAGTTTTGTCTCGCAATGGTTTTTTCGAATTCATATGAGTGTTTGAGCTAAGCTTGTGCACAAGATTGTCGTTAGTTTTTGAAATCACCTTAGATGACACAAACTTTAGATTGTCGAGTTGAGTTGAACAACCAGCGTCGTGGAGGAAAGATTGTATCTCTTCTTTAGTGAGAACACCATCACCATTTCTATCATACTTCTTTATCAATTCATTTGCTTCATTCTCAGCCCAAGCTTGAAGTTGGGAGGCCGACATTCTTAAACTAATACTATATTTTTGTTTGGTTGGAATGTTTGAAGATGAAACAAATCTTAAGATGGTTCATGTATTTTATAGTAGCTCAAAAAGGAACTTGGGTTTGAGACTTTGTGATTACCTTATTTATTTTAATATTAAATTATTTTATTTCTTATTATTTATAAAATTAGAATCTCATGCTGTACTTTGTAAAAAAATGTTCCATATTGACCAAACATCAATACAAAAGGGACAATGGTCTAGAAGTTTCTCCACTAACTTTGCAACAAAAATTTTAAAAATGTTTCTCCCCTATAGATTTTTTTCTGTCCATTTTTTTCCCTCTCCCTTGGAACAAACTCCACTTAGTAATCTTTTTTTTTTTTTTTTTATATATATATATAGCATGAAATTTAAAACTAATCACTAAATTTTAAATCTTTATCTATTAAATTCAAAATGAGTCATTTGAACCGCAATGTAAGAAATTATATCATGATGAAATTAATATTTTTTAGTCGTGAGCTCACAATTTCTCGAGTCAAATAAGGAATGAAATTGTCCACTTTCTCAACTCGATGCATTAAGTAGTTTGATGAAAAATGCTTGACACTAAATCCATTTAACGAATGATTACATTCTTTTTCATATTAAAAGTGATTTTGAAGGATAAGTATTTGGTTTAGAATTTGATTTTAACCCCATCAAATTACTCCAGCTCACCTTTCAAATAATAATAATTTTTTTTACCTAATTCTTGATATAGATCAATGGATAAAAACTACCACCTAAGCGGATCCAAAAATTCTGTTCATTTTGAAATGTACTTAAAATTCGATAAAAAAATAATTTATAAGTGATTAATTCCAAAATTCATAAATTGACTGAATGATTATCAAGATTAATTCCAAAATTCATATATTGTCCTCTACGATATTTCACGTTATGAAATCGCTGTGTAATGTTGAGTAATATTGAGGATCCCACATTAGAAAAATTAAGGGATCTCACACCCTTTATAAAATAGATAAGTTACTCTTTTTATTACCAATTAATTTTGAGATAGAACTTCATATATTTTAACATTTATTAGAACTGCTACTACTTTTTATCAATGGAGATGATGACTCGTTGATAGGCTTTTATAATATCTTTCTATTTAAATTTTAAATTAAATCTACAATTAATATATATAACAAAGGAATAAAATGGAGGTGTATGGGCTGAGTGATAGAAGGAAAAAGAGATTGCATTAGTTGGAGGGCACTTGCTCCAAAGTAATTTATAGGGTATCACACTTTAAAATGATTTTTTTCCTTTCACAATCATTGACTATATCTATATATTAAATTTCTCTCGGCATGTCGTTATTTTCATCGAGATTTTTACGTTTTTATAGATTCGATATCAACATGAGAAACGAATCAATATTTTTATTACATCGTAGAAAAATTTACAAAACAAAAAAAAAAAAACAACAAAATGTCATTAATGTAAATATAATATAAATAATAGATATCTTAACTTGTTTAATAATCATAAAATGTTTATTTATTAATTTGAATTTAAATTTTAAATTTTTTATTTTTATAATTTTTTCAGAAATATTCATCGAAATCAACATTTTATGTATATTTTTATTGAAATTTTTGTAAAATTAAAACTTCGATATTTCAAACCTTGACTATATCATTATAACATCACCATTCTAAAATACCGCTCATATCTAACATATATGAGTTGGTAATTGGTATATATTCTCACCCTTTTGCAAATGAAGGTAAGTCTCACGGTGAAATTGTACGTCCAAATTTTAGATAACATAAGATATCATTGCCTAACTTTACTAAAACATTCATGTAATATGAATTTAAATTATTATATATATACAATTGTTTTGGCTAATTAAATTAAAAATTTGATCTAGATTAGTTGTTAAGTCTTTGTAATTTTTAAAAATTTTCTAATAGGCCTTGCACATGATATTATGTCTATTTTTAGTCTCTAAACTAAAAAAGATTCAAATAAACACATGAATCTTCAATGCTATTGTGTAATAAATTTCTATTATTAACTAGGATTAGTTTAAATCTACACCGAAAGACATTGAAATGGCCTAAAATTAGCTGTTCTTGAAATCTTCAATAATGCAAATATTGTTTTATATAAATATAGAACAATGAACTTAATAATGACAAAAAGTCACAAAATTTATATATTTATTGAAAAATTTTAAAGTATTAAAAAATTTTAAATTTCCGGTAAATATATATTTTTAAAATAATAATTATAAAATTTCATATTATAATAAGTTCATTTATGAATATATACAATAGTAATAAAAAAATTTAATAATAAAATAATACTACTTCAGCTTTCTGTTACATAATTAACCAAAAATTGGATGTAAAGATGAAAGGTGCTACTTACCAAATTTAAATATTAGGAGTTACAACGTTAGCATAGTTTAATAGCAATTTATATGCACTCTCTCATACAAGGTTGAATGTTCAATTTCTCAGCATTTGTTATATTTTAAATTTTTTTTTATTAAATTCTGTTTTAAAAACTTATATTTGTATATATATATATATATATATATTAGAAGTACTTGAAAAAAAAAATCTAAAAGCTAGAATGGATGGATAGAAGCACAAGTTTCAAAGGTAACTAGGTCCACTGAATCTAGGGCATCAAGTGATCCCCTTAAGGATTTTTTTCCTTTTTTTTTTTTGAAAATAATATATATATATTTGAAAAAGACTCATTTTATATTTGTTTATCTGTGTATGTTATCCGTAGAATTTTTATGCGAAGGTGACAATTCGTGTATATAATTCTTTAGTAGAAGTAAAAATGTTTAATAACTGAGCCAAGTATTCAAGTGGAAATATTAATAATGATCAATATATAATATTATGAAAAAAGACGAATTTTTTAAAAAATATCAACAGAAATATTTATCTTTGCTATATTTTTTGCGAAGGAAAAAAAAGAAAAGAAAAGAATTTTATGGTTTAGTCAAACGTCATATCTCTGTTCTCATTTCTCAACCTTAATTCAAATCGTGTTATGCACATTAAATAGGATTACTATTCCTATGGAAAGAAGTGCAATGAATAAGTAAATTGTCCTTTGAAAAAACGTGTATATATATATATATATATATATATATATTGTGCATGAATCTTTTTTAGTGCAATCGCTACTAGAATTATGAAATTAATTCAATGTGTTAAATATTGTTTTAACTTTAAGATTTTAAAGAAATGAGAAATTGTGCAACAAATTTAATTTATTAATATTTATGGTTACAATCTTTAATATTAATACTGAAAATGAAGAGAAAATGAGTTTTCTTATTAAACGCAATATCAGAATACAATCCAATCAAATGGGTTTCCTCTCTATATATAAATCAAGTTACAATGAGATCCCTTTCACTTCCTAAAAAACTAACCTAAAACAAAACTACTTAACAACTTTAACAAAATATTAACAGCTACAATTTAATTGTAACAACTTCACTAATAAATATGTAAATTTTATTTTAATAAAATTTACTAAGCCCTCATTTAATAACCACTTCAGTTTTTAGGTTTTAATGATTTTTTTAGATTTTTTATTTTTGAAAAATGTTAAATTATAAAAAATACCTTTAAATTTTGCTATTTACTTATTTATATACTTTCAAAAGTAGTCATAATACCCTAAAGTAGAAACTCTTTAACATTTTGGATGAAAATTGAGATATGAAAAAGTGTGACAGTGGTCCAAAAAGAAAATTTAGATCAACACATAGCGCAAAGTCTCAATTTCTGATCAAAATTCTAAAGGATTTATATTCCAAAAGTATTTTTGAAACGCTTATGAAAGTTCACTGGTAATATATTGCAACTTTTGAAAGTATAAAAGTATTTTTTGAAACAAAGGATAAAGTTCAGGAGTATTAGTTATAATTTAGTAAAAAAAAACAACAACAGTAGTTGGTAATTGCTTTTTTATTTTTAGTTAAAAAAACAGAAGATCAAACATGTTTTTAACTTTTCTTTTTTTAGTTTTTAATTATTTTAAAAATAAATTGAGATGTAAACGAGAAATGTTAGAGAGAAAATAATGTGAAGGTAGCTAGAGATGTAAAGGTTTAGAGAAATAGTTTGAGAGAAAAATTAAAGGGAATAATCTCGGAAAAATAGAGAATAATTTAGAAAGAGAAAACTATGGAAAGAGAACACATATTAGAGAGAGAATATTAGTTGAAGAAAGAGAACGAAACATGTGTTTTTTTATAGTACAATTGAGGTAAGAGGATTTAAACTACAGACTTTGTAGTTATTAGCACATTCGTACGTCACTTTGCTATATTTATTTATTTTGACAAGAATGAAGGGTGAGCTTAAGAGAGAGAAAAATTAAAGTTGAAGAAATATATTAATAAAAGAATATTAGTTAGCGAAAAATTAAAAAAATGGGTTGAGGAAAATTAAAGAGAAATAAATAGATATATTAGATAAACACTATTAGTTAAAGTAAGAGAGAATTTGTATACATTAAAATAAATTTTTAGAGAGAGAAAAGTTAAAGTTTATAGATACAAAGTATATTAGCAAGAGAAAGAGGAATATTTGGTAGAGAATTAAATTTTAGAGAGATAAACAATCGACAACATATGATAAATTCATTTAAGAGACAAAATTGAGAGTACAGTAAAAGAGTAAAAAAAATATGTTGGACGACAAATGCTAAAGATTCTTGAACATGTATTTCTCTGACAACGAAAATTTTGTACTAATTATTTGCAATTTAGATGACAAAAATTAGGAACCAAACTATCTAATAATTTGTTAATACATAATCTATAACTTAAAAAAAATTGGTGAATCATTCGAAGATCGTGAGGGATATATAAAAGATTGATTGAAAAGTTAAATTAAATTATCTTGTGTATATAATATAGTGACATGACCAAAACATATAATATTTTTAACAAACTAATGTAGCCCATGATTACATATAATTATGCTCCAACGTAACTTAGAAGGGGAGAGTATTGTAAAATATATATGTTGATGGGATATTGTCCACCCTACACGCACAAAAGTATATAAAATGAGATGAATTATTCTCTGTGTCATATATGGTCTAACATTAGCATAAATAATATTCTTATGCTTGCAATCTACTTCTCTTTATTTTATTTTTAATTTGACTTCGAGTTACAATTACCCTCATGCGTAGAATGCATTAAAAATATGGCATAAAAGCTCATTTTTTTTATATAATTTTATTATCATAATCGATAAGTTTTTAAGTTCAGTATTACTGATGAGACCATATCATTATTAACATAAGCATAATCCAAATAATAGTAAGATTTGTAGAATAGAAGAATTGAGTCCAAAAAATTGAAAAGTACTTTTGTTAGCTCCCATACGTTGAAAAATTCATCCATATGTCGTTATCAAGATATTTGAAAAAATCTCCTTTTATCATTTGTTTATGACAAAGAGGCATATTAGATGCCCTTTCTAATGAGATTTCTTGTTGACGATTTCTAAACTTTTTGTCGATCACCTAATTACTTTTTTGGTTTAATACATGAGCATTTGAATTAAGTTTATTAGAAAAGATGAAGTTTGATCTCAAAATTAATTGGTAATAAGATAAGTAGCTCATCTATCTTATAAAAATTGTGAGATCTTCTAATTTTTCTAATGTGGAATCTTTAACATGCTCGCTCAAGATAATGCCTCTTTGAGTTCATCATTTTCTGATTAGATTTCAATTCGTTTTTAGACTGAATGTTTGTTTGGACTTCATGAACTCCACCCTTAATATAGTATAAACTTATCTACCTATAATTAATCTTTTTTAAACATAGCACAAAATTTTAAACAACGAAAAACTAGATTCCAAACGCTTTATATAAATTTTTTCCATGGTTTCATATAGAAACGACAAATTTCCTTGAGTTTTGAACTAGCGAAATTGAGCAGAAGTGACCTAATCATGAGTAATTTTTGTAAAAAATATTTACCAACCAATCACATTGGTAGATATTAGGAAATGGTTAAAATTAGTTTTGTCATTTTTAAATTCTCTATAAAATATATCTTAAGTAATTTTTAAAATTAATTTAATGTTTACATTTATGATATCTAATTTTCATTATTCATACCATTAAAATAAATTTTGAATAGAATAATCTTAAAAATAATAAAATAATTCTAACCATTTTAAAATCACTTTTAAAACATTGTAATTGTTGTATAATTCACACTTAAAAAATGATTTTGAAGGATTAATGTTTGGTTATTTTCCCACGTTACTATTAGTACGTAGATCAGATCAATGGATCAAAAGTCACCTTCCAAATAATTGATCGAGTATTAATTTTAAGTGATTTTGATTCTTCTTTTCTTTTTTCTTTTTTTTTTTATTTCTAAATAACTTCTAATATATTTATCAATTATCAAACATTAATATTCACTACTCAAAATCACTTCTACAATAATATCAAACATTAATATTTCAAAGTGATTTAATTCAAACCTGCCAATAAACTATAATGTAGATTATTGTTAGAAAAAATCTCCCACTACTACTATAAAAATAAATAAATTAAAAGATTATTAAGAAATTAAAAGAAAACAATAATACTGAAGCACAAAAATTTAATCTAACAATTATAGCTAATCATCCTGCTAACAATATTATTTTAGATTGTAAGGGATGAAGATCGAACCTCTAATCTCTAGAAAAAAAAGGTCATGTCAATTACCACTGAACTATGAAGGTGAGCATATATTCTTAAGATCCAACATATCGTTGATGGATTTGGCAATAAATTATTGATTGGATTTATGGTTAAAGAAATGAAAAGAAAATGATTTTCTTTAATATTTTTTTTATAAGACAAATGGGAGTGTGAGGGAAAGAAAATGAATTAAAGTAGAAACATATGTCCATTGAAATATTTATAACGCTGTTGGAAAGAGTTGGATTCCTGGATTAGTTAAGTGGAACGTCTTTATTCTCTCACCTTTTTAATTTTTTTTTTTAAATAAATCGTTTTGTATATATTAACTTAAGTGGGACTCATGCTTTATTTATGGAAATAATAGATCAATAAATAAATGAAACGTGTATAAGCCAATAATTATTATAAATATTCAAAATTATTCCATGCGTGTTAAATATTATTTCCATTTTCGTACTATTTTATTTATAACAAAAACATATATATAAATTTGTAAATTTTATGGAAAGGACAATATTTAAAATAATTAAAAGGAATATCATGGTCCATCGAATATATAGCTCTAACAAACTGGGTGCTAATTTGACATGTCAAGTGGTCCTATTGAAATTATATATGTAGCATAATTATAATTAATTGTTAGGAGATGTGGAGCAGTTAGTTAATTATTATAGTCTGTATTAAGTGTGCATATTATTTTAGTCGCACAAATATATATAAGGTTAGAAGTTTAGTCCATAAATTTCTAGATTCGTGTTTATGTATATTTATAAACATTAAAAAATGTCTAATAGACCCTTGAATTTTTAATTTTGTGTTTAATAGATTCCTAAAATATCAATTTTGCATATAATATGTTTCTTACCAATTTGAATATGTTAAAAATTAAATGTAATTTTAAATGCACTGATATATGATATCTATATTAAGTAATAATAATTACAAAATAATTATAAAACTTGGTGAATTATTCCATTCGATACATAAGCAAAAATCATTCCATCAATTTTTGTAAAATAATTTTATTTTATTTTATTTGAATATTTGTAAAATAAAATTATAAAGATCTAAAAAGTATTTTTATATCTTATATGTTTGTGAGAGAAAAATTAAAATGGAATTAAGTTTTCTTCCTCTATTCTAAGTGTACTAAAACTTAAATATTATATAAATTTTTTGAAAAAAAATATATATGTGATGTGAATTATATATAGAAAAAGTAGAAATATGAAATTAAAGAGATAGAAATTATAATAAATATATAAATATACATGATAAACATATAAAACGATCAAAATTAAAAAAGAAAAAAAAAGTAATTAAAACAATCAAAACAAAAAAAAATTAAAAAGAGAAGTGGCCTACCTACGACTGTTCAACCTTGGTCTGGTGCCACAATACCCGTACCCTAACCACTGAAACGACACCACAGAATACATATAAAAACAAGGAATTTTTTTTTTTTTTAAAAAAAGAAAAAACTATTTACACAAAATATCAAAATTTTTAAATAGTTGTGATAGACGCTTAGAGAAATCTATCAAAATTTTTAAATAGTTGTGATAGACGCTTAGAGAAATCTATCGGGGTCTATAAGTAATAGAAATGATAGAAGTCTATCACCAATAGAAATCTATCAATGTCTATTAATGTCTTAGTTTGACATTCAATTTTTTTTTTTTATATTTAATAAAAAAAACTTTTTATATAAATTCAAGTGGAAATATTAATAACAAACCTCCACATATTGTCCGTATGATATTGTCCACATGTCCTATAATTTAGCTTTTAGTACCATCCAAAAGGTTTCACATCAACTGTGATAATTATCCTTATTTTACTTATATAGAAAAAGTCTTGCAAACAAACACACACCACGCTGAATAATACCCCAAATAACCGAAGGGGAATGAAGGAAAAACAGAAAGCCCACCACGTATTGAGGCCCCTTATAAAATGGGCCGTGGGCTTTTACAACAGAAATAATACAAAACAAGACATTCTTGTTGGGCTGATGGGCCTTGAAGGATGAGAAGCCCAATTGACAAAGCTTCTCTTTGGATAGCTATAGCTTTAGCACCTCTATCAACAGTGGGCTAAGGTGATAGCCGAAGAAGAAAGAGAATCGAAAAATGCAACTCAAATTAGAGTGATGAAGAAGAAAACTCTCTAATTTAGTTCGGTCCAAATTGGCCATAAAACAAAATTTTATATGCTCAAATTGAAACAGTCTTAATTTTAGTTCGGTCTGCGTATTTTCAATTGCATTTCTTTCTATCTTCATACAACTCGTTAATGGGAATTTTTCTTTTACCAACTTTCCTTTTCCAGTTTCACCGAACCCTTTTAGAAATTTGGTAATTTTAAAATCATTTTTGGAACCAAACATAATAATTTAAACTCACTTTTAAATGTTTAAAAATCAGTTTTTAAAATTTGAGACGAAACATACACACGATTGTTTAAAAGTAAATTTTACAAAATAAATTGCACATGAATCTCTTTTCTTAAAATCGCTATCAATTTTCACTCTCAAACATATTTTTAAATCATAAATCTTAGGGATGGTTGCATAAATGACAAATTAGCCTAAAATAATAATCTGTATTTTGGTTCATAATCATGAATTTATTTTATTTTTAATTGTATTTTGGTACCTAAATATTTAAATATTATATATAGTCCCTTAACTTTGGATAGAAAACCACTACACTCTGCCATCAAAATCTTCATCCATTTACTAAATAAACATCGACATTGAGAATAAATTTTGTTTTACTTGACCCAACATTTATTTACATGCACAATAGAGTATTGGTTTAAAACTACTTCTTCACAAATCTTTCCATATTGTCGCAGATTTGGCATTCTCTCGAGATTGTTATTTGATCTAAAAATATAATTTTTCATATAACGTCTTTTCCACTCATTTTTGATAACAAAAGTGCAACAACAACCTTAAAAATTGAAAAACCAAATTGAAACAAACTCATTTAACGGGTGTTGATTTAATTTTTTTTGGAATAAAATTGGACGCGTTTGTTCATATATGGAGAAAACATAAATTTATTGGCTTGATTTTTTTTTATTTTATTTTTATTGAAAACACCCATTCAAAACTAAACCAAACCGAGGATATATGTATATATCTTAAAAATAAACTCTAACCTTAACATCATATTGTCTCTTTAATTAAATTTACCTTTTTTAGAATAATATTTATTATCATTATTTTTTTTTTTACCGAATGTCTGTGTAGACCTTTCTAAACTTCGATATTTCATATTTGATAAACATGAAGCTCTACTTATTAAAGACAATTTCTTCATGTAAATATATAAATAGAGGAAGATTTATGGATGAGGATAACATTTGATAAATATAATAATAGAGCAGGGTAGCAATAGGAAGAGTTCAATCCAAGACCAAACTCTTTATTCTTATTCTTAATTAGTTGATACATAATATCTTAATAGAGAAGTTAAAAATTAAACGACCTTCTTCATTTCTTGAGGTTGTTGAGTTTTTCAGCATAATCAAGTACTTTTTCAAGTTCATGCAGATTAATAAGGCCATCTCCATCAGCATCAGCCAAGTTTAAAGCATAGTTAGCTTTGTTAAATGAAGACCAGGAACCACACATATTAAAAGCTTTGATTAGCTCACTTCTGTTGAGGTAACCATCACCATCAATATCATGCTCTAAGAAGATCTCCCTTAAATCATCTCTACTAAACCTCAGCTTCAATGGTCCCTTCTCATCCTTAGCTTCAACTTTTTGAGGTTTGCACAAAACTTCTTCTTTCTTTGGTTTTTGTTGTTGTTGTTGAGAAGCAGCTGCTTGATCAATTATCAAAGCTGTTAGCTCTTCCTTTGTGAGGATTGAATCCCCATTCTTGTCATATTTTTGGATCAAACTATTTGCTTCTTTTTCACTCATATAATTTGCTTTGCCTGTCACTTGCTGACACTGAAGAGCATTTGTAGACATTATTGTTAAAACTAAAGGTTGTGTGTTTTGGGTTTGGAGATGGAAATTCAAGTCTTCAGAGGATTAAGATTTTATAGTGATTTTTTAGGAACTTAAAATTATTATTATTTTTTTTTTCAATGTACACATTGGAATCTTATTCCTTTATTGTACTACCTAAAAGAAAAATATTATTCTTTTCCTAAGTGGAAAAAATCTCTTAAGAGGATTAAGACTTTTTATATAAAGTTTCTTTTTGTAATATTATCTGTAAAGTAAAACTAAATTTATGGTTAGCAAAGATTAAAAAAAAAAAAAAAAGCAAGTTATTTTATTTTATTTTGAATGCTGAAGGAAATAAGAATATGAGAAATTCTGAAATAAACAAAGGAAGATATTGATAGCTTAGAGAAAAAAAACTCAGAACTTTCAACCCTAAACCCTAAAATAAATAATAAGAAAAAAAAAAAAGAACCCCTTAGCTTATTTTCTGTTTATCGTTCATCATTTCTATTTTACTTGTTTCTTTTTTTAATAAAGAAAAAAAAAAGTATTCTTTGTCTAAGTAGAAAAAACCTCTTTAAGAGGATTAAGACTTTCTATAAAGTTCCTTTTTATAATATTATCTGTAAAGTTAACTAAATTTATGTTACCAAACATTAAAAAAGAAAAAAATCAGTTATTTTAGAAAAATTACTATAAACAGATTAAATATCCAACCATTTACAAATATAGAAAAAATGTGGTCCGCAATGAAATTTTTCTCTATTAGTAAATAGCTTGACTCATTTTTATATATTTGAAAATAATTATTTATTTTATTTATTTATTTTTGCATATGGAAGGAAATAAAATTCTTAAATAAAACAAAGGAGGATATTGATAGCTTAGCTGGATTTTTTTTTGAATAAATTACAAAAGAGAAGAAAGGGTCCGTCAGTGCATGATATCTTAACTAGATTGACACCCTTAACACTCTTATCACACCCCAAACTCAAGTAAAAGAGGATTCATTACCACACGAAAAATAATACAAATGTTTGGAAGAACAATATAATAATAATAAGAAAAAAAAAAAGACATTTTCCGTTTCGCGTTCATCATTATTTCTATTTTACTTCTTGTTTATTTTTTTAATAAAGACAAATTAAATTCTGTTTAGTATTTTTTAATAAAAATAATAACAAAAAAAAATTCTAATAACTTTTTCGTTCTCTAAAATTTTAAATTAGAAAAAGTAAAAGTTATTTTATATGAAAATCAACTTTTAAACTAACTATTAAAAAATTTTTGTTATATTTATTTATTTGATAAAATAATGCTTGTATTTATGTTTTAGGGAAAAAAATGCAAATGGGAATAAAAATAAGAAATTTAATTTTGTTTGTAAAATTTATAAATTATAAATGAGCAATGAGAAATGAGAAATAGAAGTATTTACTAAACGCGTATGTTTCTAATTAAAACTGAAAATGAGAAGCAAGAAAATATGAAGAAGCTTATTAAAAAGACTAAATAACCTTATTGCAAAGAAATGAGATTTTTATTTTGCATTCAATCAAATTTTCGTCATACATGATCACCCACTCATCATAATTATGAATTGTCAATATTCCTTTTATAACGATTTGTCAATATTCGTTTTAATTAATTTTTTTTAAAATCAAAATAAATCCATCTGTACTTTCTGTTTCAAAACAAAAACTTCTATTCCTAAAAAGTTTCTTTACGCTCTAAAATAATAAAAATTGACAAACTATTCTTAGACACTGTTGTTAACTATTTGGTTCTTTTATTTTTAATTTTTTAAAATTAAGGTTATATAGACACTGCTTTTATCTAATTTATTTATTTTTTTTTTTTTGTTACCCATTCTTCATCAATATTTTTAAAACCAAGTCTAACTTTTAAAAATTAAAAAAAAAAGAAAGTAGATTTTAAAATTTTATAATTTTATTTTAAAATTTAATTAAGAATTCAACTAGTTTTCTTTAAGAAATATTAAAAAAAAGATTATAATATAAAAATTAAAAAAAGGTGAGCATAAAATTTAGAAACAAAAAATTTAAAAATAAAATTGCTATCAAACCGAATCTTAATTATTACAAAACAAAAGAAATTTCTATCTCCACTCTCTAGGTTGAATTTAGCTTTTGCTTTTTAAGTGATGGTAAAATAATAGATTTTATGCCACGAAAAGATAATAGATCAACGGTAATGTAAAAATTGGGCTCAATTTGATTATTTTTTGTGTTGTTTACTTGTGTACTGTATTTGTATTGACACACGAGACTCACTTCAAAATATGTAAAAAAAAAAACGCAATCTGATTGACGAGCAGAAGATGCTCAATCCATTTGCGTTGGAAAATTACGCCATATCATTACCATGAACATTACTGTTTCAAAGGAAAAATTATGAACTTTGATACCTTTACTGTTATTGTTACTATTTGACCCTTAGAGGTAAAGGTAACGATAACGATAACAGTAAATATGACAGGTTTCATAATTCTACAATTCAATTATATTTGTGATTCAGACTCATTACAAATGATCTATCAATGAAAATTTATTACGATTACACTAATTTTCATTACAATTTAGTAAACATGGCCTTAATTTTGTTTTGCAGTTACTTTTATCTTTTAGCTACCCGTTTCTTTTTACAAAGAAGGTAAAATGATACAAACTAAAACGTGAGTACTAAAAAAAAAAAACTTTCGAAAACTCAACCTTGTTGTACTTGTACTTCGATAATGTCGTTATCCTGGCCACTGAATAATTGATCGAAGTACGTTATCCTGGCCACTGAATAATTGGCTTCTAAATCTGAAAGCAATGATGAAAAAGCTAATATTTCTAGAGATTCTTGAGTTCTTTCTATAAAGAAAATGTATAGAAATTCCAAACTTAACTACTAAACCTAGCGTCAAGGACCAATCATTTTAATCTCGAAGCTTAAGCTATTTTTAAAAATCAATAGTAACTAAAGAGAAAATAACATTACAAAGATTTGAATATGACACAATTTCCTATTATGAAACTATGTTAAATCATCCATCAGCCCTTCTTAAAAAAAAATTACTAATTAATCCAAAAGTTCAAAATAATAAATTATAATACATTTAATTTTAGTGTAACACGACAACAAAAAAGAACTAAGGAAAATAAAAAAGATAAGAATATAAAATATAATAGACTTATTAGAATAAGGTTCTCTTTATCGAACCAATTTTTTTTCGATGTCATGAAGGGATGTAGAATAAGTTTCTTTTTTATTATTTTTATTATTATTGGGAGTTTTTTTTTCTTTTTTGAAAAGTATTATTATTGAGAAATAGAATAAGGTTCTTATTGTCATATTATCAAAAGAACAAAAGATAAAAATTCTTGTTTTCTCTCCGAAGCTTTTTTTTTTCTTTTCAACCTGAGAAAATAATACTCCTAGCTCTTTAGATTCCCATACAAATACTATCCATTCACATGTGTGTGCGCTTATCTAGGTATTGGGGTACATATATTGTTTGGGCGGAAAATTCACCCGTGTTTATTGTCACTATAAATCTTTTGTGGGCTTGCCTATCGCCCTATTTCTCTAACCTGGTCTCACTTTTCGAGCTGACTTACATGAGAGTTACTTGTACTGGTGTGGTATCGAACCTACCACAGTTCGATGTCTAAGTTAGTATAGAGATTGTATAGTTGAACTAAGTACAAAGAATAAGCTTAGAACTCTTATTTAGAGATTACTTACTTCCTTCCTTAGGAATTGTCGCATAAGACTATTTATAATATTCTTCCTCTGACACTTGTCTGTGACTGGTTACGTGTAACGCCATTAATGTTAGGGTGGTTATGAGATTCTCGAGGTTATAGGGTCTCAGGGCTACACTCGACTCGATTGTTTTTCAATTAATATATTTTCTCTAGCTCGGCTGGTTAACAAGATACTCGAGGCTCTAACTTTTTCTTTTTAGGATGTGCGTTTTTCTATGCTACCTTCCAATTTTTCTTGTACTTAAGTCCGTTGGGCATTACCTGGACAACCGGCCTCAATACATTTTACTCTTGATGGTTGCCATTTTGTTTATTTTAACAAAAGCATTGATGTTGCATGGCCATGAGGTTAAAGTGGATATTTATCATTAATTTTTATAATTTTCTATTCGATGCACAATTATATATGGTTACACATAGTTAAAAGATAAAAAAAAGTATTGTTAGATGATATAATATTAAATCTATCTTTACCCTCAACTTAAGCTTTTGGGTCAATTAATAATTTAATATGGTATAGAGTAGGTGGTCTACGAAGGTCCTGTGTTTAAACACAAGCTTTTGGTCAATTGTTGTTCTAAATAAATAAAATACACATAGGTTAATATTTGCTTGCACGATGAAGTATTGCAACAACACTATTTACAATTTTCTCTTAAAATATTTATCTCTATTTTTTTATTAGATATATGAATAAAATGTTTTTAAAGTATAATTAACAGAAATTTATAAATTTATGAGACATTTTTAGAATGGAAAGAATCAATAAACGCAAATGTGAAGGAACCAAGGTTATAAATCTACCAAAAAAAAAAATAAATAAATAAAACTATCTATTGGGATCACAACAATCGTCAAATACAAAATTACTTTTTAATCAAGTTGATTGATGGATTTTTAGTGTTTGTGATTTGTGAATTTATGCTAATGTCATTTCAAAGTATTGTAGCGTGCAAGTGGATGGCTTTTATCCCCCGCAGATTCCAGATCCTTCGACTGAATTTATGCTATTGTCATTTCAAAGAATTGTAGCGTACCTGTGTATATATATGATTGTGTATGTGTATTCTAATTAAGAAAAATTGACTTTTATTTTATTTTTTTAATTAACTAGATTAGGAAATTGAATATATAATTTTGAAATTGGTAATACAAACATTATGTCAATAATAGCAATACTCTCTAATATATATCTATGATAGTCAGAGCAAATCTAAGGAGGAAAAAAAAAAATCTAATACATGCTCCACTCAAATTTCACGCTTATATTATATATAGTAATACTTGGATGCATCCATCTCTATGTTTTCCTTTCCATCACGTAAACCAAAAAAAGAATTAAAATATTTAAAGGACAATTTGGTGGGATGCACAATGATAAGTGCTCTCTAGGATGCACTTAAATATTTTTCTATGGACAAAATACTTTTTTGGTCCCTGTGGTCTCTGAAGTTTGAGTTTAGTGTCAGTTTGGTCTATGAAGTTTTAAAATGAACACTTTAGTCTTTGAGGTATGATAAATAGTTCTAAATAGTCCTTAGACCGTTAGTTGATTAACGAAAAATGACGTGGAGGGTTAGATTGCTTACCGTGTATCGATGAGAGGGCAAATATATTAATTTAATATCAATTTTATTAGTGAGGTGGCATGTTCTCTCCTTTTCTCTTTTCGTTCCCCTCTTCTTTCTCACCTTCGAATACAATTGCCACAACCGTTCGCCGGCCACCCCTCCTCAGCTCTGGTATCCAACACTTCTAAACCTTCCCATTAATCACCAACAACATTCTGACACACTCGTCATCTAACATGAAAATTCAAAGCCTACCTCTCTAAGTATAAGGAAAATCAGCTTGTGAATTTTCATGTCCAAACAAAATTCGGCTAAAATCTGCTTTGAATCTTCCTTTTTCTTTGTTCAATATTGAAAAAAAAAAAAAAAAAAAAAAAGAAACCAAATTTCATCCATAAACTAGAATAATGGCAACCATTAATTTCATCCATAGATCAAATCTGGAGAACTTGATTTGAGTTCTTTGTTGCTGAATCTACTGCTTGTTCTAATAACGATTGTTGAGGGGAAGATGAAAATTTGAAAGCAACAAATTTAGAACTTCATCAAAAAGGTATTCGATTAATTAAATGTCAATGATAATTTGGGTCAGTTTGTTCATAATTTGTCGAATCAAGGAAGATGAAAGAAAAAATCGGCAATGAATTTCTGGGTTGAATTTGTTGGTTTGTTCAACATGAAAGTAATTGCAGAAACAAAAACTGAGGGTAGAAAAATAGATAAATTATTTGTTTCCAGAATGTTGATACACACGAGATCATCATTCTGCGCGGTGGACAACAACGGCGAGCTTTGTCATAGGTGAGGAAGAAGAAGGGGAAGGGGAAAAGATAAGGAGAGAGAACATGTCACCTCACTAATAAAATTAATATTAAATTAATATGTTTTCTCTCAATATACCGTCAATAATCTAATCTTCCATATCATTTTTCATTAGTCAGCTATCGGTCTAAGGACTATTTAAAATTATTTATAATCGAACACTAAAGTGTTCATTTTAAAATCTCAGAGACTAAAATGACACTAAACTCAAACTTGAGACTAAAAATATATTTTGTCTCTTTTCTATTATATATATAATTTAGCTGCTAGCAGCATTAATCGCTTGTTTAGTTTAATGGGTTTTAGCTTATCCCTTATAGTTAGTACCGTGCAGGTCACTAACATGATGCGATTTTTTTCCATTTTCCCTTCTTTTCATTAAATTTTTATTTTCAATATTTTTTTTAGCAAAATACACTTTTAATCTTTAAGGTTTAAAGTTGATATCCATTTGATTCCTCAAATTTCAAAACGAAATCTTTATTCTTGAAAATTTGAGAAATAGTTTCTAAATAGTCTTTAAACCTACTTCGACTAGTTGTTGTTAACAATACGATAATAAATGAGTTAACTAGTTGATTTGACACAAAATATTTAAACTTAATTTTTTTTTTCTGACAATGGCCCCTCTCTCCCATCTCTCTTTTCCATCCTCTCCTTCAACCTAGTGAACCCGACCGTAGTTTCAGTTGTCGTTGTGCGTCGACTAGTAAAGAACGCAGGCGGCCCATCTCTTTTCCATCCTTTCTTTCTTCTTCATTCAGATTTGAAGGAGAAGCTCCGTTGTTCAACTTCGTTCTTCTAGTTGAAGAAGAGAGATACTCTTCTAGATAGATCTGAATATGGTATGTGGTTTTCTTCAGCTTAATCAAAAATTTGAAATTGATGGTTGAAAAAGAAAAATAAGAAGAAGAGTATGAGAAGTAGAAGGAAAAGAAAATCAAAAGATGAAGAAGTTATGCCTTTCGATTCAGATTTGTACACATGCACACCAGAAATTTGTAACATAATGCACAATACAACATAAACACTTAAAACAAACACAATTTCCAACACTTGTAAAGAAAAATTAAGTGGAAAGTTGTGTTGGCAAAAACTTTTTGCCACTTTGTCTTTACTTTATTAAAGATTAACCAAAATGAAATGCCTTTCTTTATTTTCTCAATTTTAAAATAAAAATTATTGCATACTACAGAGAGAAAAACCTCAAGATGAACAATAATGGAGAAGATCATTTTTATGTAATACTTTTAGCACTCTTAAAATCATTTTTTTACTTTAATACAATACAGGTGGAAAATTCAAATTACATACTTTTAGTCACTAACCTATACTATATGCCAGCTAATTTAACCTATACTATATGCCAGCTAATTTAAGTTCGCTTTGTCTCCAAAGTCACTTTAAAAAAAAGCTATATTTTGCATTCTAAATTGTCATTTCTTCCCAAAATATTTATAGAAAAAGTGATGTAAGTTGAAAAACATTTTTCCCCAAAAATCATCCCACACACACTATAATTAATATCATGTTAAAAGTTTCCACTAGTTCTAAAGAAAGAAAAAGATTAATAATTAAGTCTAATTTTTTATAAAGTAAAGGAATAGCCATCTTGTGATGATTTACACGTGCTTGGAGTTTAGAGCTACACTACAAAACACATATAAACGCCTTTTACTGATGAAACTCAGGATGCACAGACAAGAGAAGAAAGGAAGACAGAATTGAAGGAGAAGAAGAAAACACAAGACATTAGCGTGGTTCAGTCTGTAGACCTACATCCACGGGAAGGAAAGAACAGCTTTATTTTTCTTTAGTTTTGGAATGAACTACAAGAATTCCAAATGAGTTTTTACTTTTAAACACTCACTGTTTTAGGAATAATTCCCACGCTCCCTGAGAAACTGATTTCAAGTCCTTTTATAGTTGATATTTGCTTCAACCAGAAAATAACTTTCTGATTTTTATTTCAAAAATAGAGAAGTAACATTTAGTTCTTCACATATCTAACCATCTTTTTGGAAAGATTAACCATATTGTAATATAGATTGATTTCAATATATATATCTAATTGTTAATGGTGTCATATGTATTAATTAAGTAATAACTTTGAACTTGCTCTCAGGTCTTGATTGTTCAAATAAGATCAACCTAACCCGGCCCACATATAAACCAATAGATATTAGAAGCCTTTTTCCATTTCTTATATATCAAGATTACACAAACAAAAGAAAAGGAATAGCTTGCCCAAGCCAGCCCTTCTTTCCTTTATTACTGAACTTCAAAAGCTTAAGAACAATAGAGAGTAGTACAAAAACATAGGGTGTTGCCAATTATCTTTAACGCTTTTTGTACTGAAACTTCTCGACATAATCGATGAGTTTGTCAAGCTCGTCTTCTGAAATGAGGCCATCGCCATTCTCATCAGAATAAGCCATACCGTAGTGAGCTTTGTAGAATGGTATAGAGTGACCTAAGAACCCCATGGCTTTGATGAGCTCACTGATGCTGAGATAACCGTCTCCGTCGATGTCGTGCTCTCGAAAGATTTCCTTCATCTCTTCCCTGGAGAAATGGAGCTTGCTTACACCACGACAGGCCATTTTTTTGGTGAGAAAAAGAGCAGTTAGTTTAGTTTTGTTTTATTGCGTTTTTGGATTGTGAGTTTGAGTGTGTGTTTTGGGGTATTTATAGGATCTATAAACAAAGGCTTTATTCTCACATACCTAATGATGGCCCCTTTATATTCTTACCTTATGACAACATTCAAATATTCCCTCTCAAAACACTCACTGTTTTATGCTTAAATAATTATAAGTAGTTTAAAATATCAATAATTTTAGTCTCTATTTAGAAAGATCTGTTTCCTCAAATGTTTAAATTTAATTCCTGTAATTTCAATAAATTTTAAAAACACCTTATTGTTATTTTTCCAAGAAAAAGGATGTGTCTTTTTTTTTTTTTTTTTTTTTCATGAAAACTGTACAAATGATTTCTATTTTTTTGACCTTAAAATTATGTTTATTTAGTCCAAAGTAATGTAAAAAGTTAATTTAATTTATAGGTTTAAGAACTTTTTAGTCCCTACTCATGAAAAGAAATTAAAGAATCCAAAGTTTCAAAAAAAAAAATTTCTTATGATTTCCAATCATTAACTTGTGATTTGACGCTTATTCGCGTCCCACCAAAAGCATATGGGACCTAAGGTGTGAAATTAGCTTACTATTTAATTCTTAAAGAATATGGTCATCATGCCAAATAAGTGTTAAATTGAGAAAGTTAATCATATAGACTCCCTCAACAAAAGTGAAAATTCAAAAACATTTTTTTCTTTGTCAAAAAGAGGATAATTTATTTTAAGCATGTGAAAAACAGACAATGTTATATATGAAAGAGTGCAATTGTGGTACTATCATAATAGAGAAATTTTTACCGATAAAAAAAATGTCAAACTATTTATAGAAAATAGCAAAAAAAAAAAAAAACATTGATAGACTTCTATCAACATCTATTAGTGATTGACTTCTATAATTGATTAGACGCTAATAGATTGTTATTTTATGTTAATAGTTTTCCTTATCTTTTATTTTTAAAAATTCTCCTAATAAATAAATAAAAAAGCAAAAACTTATTGCCTTCCTTTTTTATCGGCTTTTCTCTAGCCTTTTGTTTTGCTCTTCTTTGTCCCGACTTTGCTTTTTTGTTTTTAATATATCGGGTACATGGCATGATGAGGGTGTTTAGAATTTGTCGATGGTCCCTCGGTCTTATCATTTCTTTTTGTAAAAAAACATGAGTTACATCTCAAAATCAGTTGACAATTAGAGCAATAATTTGTTCTATCCTAAATTGTAAAGTCCCTTAATTTTTTCAGTGTGGAATTCTCAATATTAAATAACAAAGAGGTTGCTATAGTGACAATATCTCCCACATCTAATTATGAATTAACCCAAATTTATATTGATATAATTAAATTTACTGTGATATATGATCTTTAACTTTTACGTTCTTGAATATTTAAAAATTTATTTATAAAAAATTAACCTAAAGACAGGCGTGTGATGATTAGGGACCAAAGTTTTCATTTACCTTACACCCTTTCTAGGGGTTGTGAACAATATATTTGAACAAAGGAAAATAGAATAATACTCTTTTCCTTGTGGCAGAAGAAGAATTTGGAATCCGTATGGGATGAAAAAGGCCATCCACTTCTATATATATATATTATAATATACTTTGAAATGACAATAATGGAGATGGCATAAATTTACAAGAACTCTCATAAACAAGTAATCAAATCATGGACTTGGATGCTTCACCATTACTTTTTTGCTTAATTATTGTAACACTGTCTGAAAACAGTTCCAAACAAATATAATAAATTGAAATAATACTTCTAGAAACAAAAATATTGTTTTCAAAAGAGACTGTAATGTTACAAAAATTTAAGATAACAATCTGTTGAAGATGATCTATATATCCTGAATTGAAAGTTTTCTCTTTTCATCTATAGTCTTAAGATTTTTAAAAAGGTGAGAAGAGAAGCTTTCTAATTATTATTTTGAATTGAGAAAACTATATTATATATCTTTAAGGGAAGGGAAGAGATTTTTTCCAAATTCAAAAACATAAATAGAGAATCATAATCCTCATGCAGTTTTTAAAACCAGAAAATAGGTTGATGAAGTAGTTTTTTTCATAATTAAATAATTAATAGAAAATCAGTCTATAATGTATTTTCATCATCGGCGAATTATAAAAACCCTATTTCCCATATACTTATCAAATTTCTTTTTATATCTCAAAAACCAAAATACGTTTTTTCTTCTATAGCATTAAAAAATAATTAAAAAAAAGGTCATAGGACTGTCATACTCTAGTATCGAGAACTTATCACTGTACCAAGATTAAAGATAGGTAAAGGTAGGTAAAATTTAACTTCAAGATATGAGCTTATCCATAGTTGATTTTAGATTTAGAATCCAATTATTCTGTATATATTGAGATGGTTAAAAACATATTGTTAGATGATATAATATTAAATTTATTTTTATCTATTAATTTAAATTTTTTTTTTGATTGCTCAAGAAGTCCTGTGTTTTAAATCTAAAGGCACATAGATGAACACATCTAAAGGCACATAGAGATGAATTTATTTTTATTAAAAAAAAGAGTAGGTAATCATTGCTATCTCACATATGACATATTTATCATTTCTTATAATTTTTTTTTAAATGTTGTGTACAAATTCTAGAAAATAACAAAATACCTCCTAGAAGCCCCTTCTTCTTTTATAACATCATGACGGTTGTATTATGGAAACTTTTGGATCCAGACAAATATTTGTAGTTTTCAAATATAGCAAAATATCATTATAAACCGACATTAATCTCAAATCTTTTTTTGGAAAAAAAAATAAAAGTATTATTTTATCATTCTTTCACTTATTAAATAAATAATGAAGTATTAAAAAAATAAATATAACATAAATTTTTATGATATAATTTTTTGAATAATATTTACAAAGGCATGAGGATCAGTTTCTATTAAGATATGATGGAAAGATTTGATTTTCATACAAAACTTTTAGTTTTATTTTTTTAAATTAAAATTTTAGAGGAAAAAAGAAAAAAACAAAATAATATTGAACATTTTTGTTTTGTTTAATACAAAATTTAATTCTTTCAATGGGCAAACGAAAACGTAGATTAAATTACAATAGATTATAAGTTTTTTTTAGCAAGATACTAAAGGATAAAGAAGGATCCAAAAGAGAGGTACACGAGGACATCTCAACTAGGTTGACACATTTATAACACACTCATCCTACCCTAGACCCAATAGCTAATTTCATTCCACCAAAAAGAGCTACGATACCAGAGCCAAAGAAAAACTCACAAGAGGTGTGTTAAAGAAAAGCTCTCCAATTCAAAGCAACAGAAAAGTTCTCTCCAATACAATAAGTTACAAGTTTTTTTTTATAGAAAAAGGATACAATAAGTTACAAGTTAGTTCTTAAGTTTTGAAGTTTGTTTATATTTGGTCAATGGACATTCAAAGTGTCTGATAGATTCCTAATTAAAATTTTAATTGTGTCTAATAGAATCTTGAACTTTTAATATTGTGTTTAATAGGTTTCTAAACTTGTATGAGACCATTGTAATAACCATTGGATATGAATTCAATAATATGTGTCTTTTAATAATCACTAAATATATAAATTCTAGGTACTCTCTCTATATCCACCAATGAAAAATCATTAACCACATTAGGGTAGCCTTATCAAATAACTCTCCGCTACTATTTGAGGGGTTTTTATACAACATCCTTATATATATATTTAAAAAAATTTCTCAAATAAACTATATACAAAATAAGATAAGAAGTCCAATCAATCAACTATATCTAATGTTTCAAACATGCAAGAGCTGGTTAACTGTTACACCATCTTATAACAACAAACGGAACTTTAATATTTCTTTTTTCTTTTGGTAAACACTTTAATAATATTTGAGAAAAATTTGGGTGCACCTATCTATTATGTGACCCTTTGTATACCCAATAAAAACTTGTCATGTGATAATTAAAAAAAAAAAAATTGACTAAAAGTTGTTTTTCTGTGTGTGTAAACCAAGGGAAAGTAGGGGATTAAGTGCAGCCCATTGCTCTTAATATTTCCTCAATCATCATATGAAATTTTATCGGAATTTGACAAAGTCTCTTGTATATATCGATCAATTAACTCCTAAAAGACCCCAAATGTGTTTTTCAACTCAATCAATATCCTGGCTTGCACCCTCGATCACTTTTTTTCTTTAGTATTTCATTAAAAAAATGTATACTTTTATCTTGATGGGTTCAATATTACATAATAGAGTATAAATAGTTACAAATAATAAATTAAAATATATATCAAACTAAACCGTGACGTACTAAAATCGATAGTTATAACTTTAGGTACTAAAAGTGTTATAATTTTAACTACTACAAATTTTATATTACCTGACACTCGTAACACTTAATTTCCATCAAATAACATGCTATTTTTTAAAAAAGAAATCATCTAAGGAAAAAAAAACTAAACAAAGAAAAGGGACTAGCAAGCCAGTCCATTCTTTTTTATTTTATTTTATTAAGATAATAAAAAGCTTAGAACGAGAACAGAGTAGAAGAAGAGGATTAGAAGGAGGGATGGATGTTATTGTCACACCTAATTTATATTATTATTCATCAGTACATCTTGACAACATTGCACTGCTCGGCATACTCAAGGAGCCTCTCAAACTCTTCCTCTGAAATTTCACGATCGCCATAGTCCTCAGCACGAGCCATTCTCATCCCGTGGTGAGCATTATGGTTAGCATTTCCATGGCCGTAATGCCCGCTCTCACTGCCGTAATCACCAGAAGCCATGCCAACAAGGCCAAAGCGGCCGCCGCCATTATTGCCACAGCGGAAAGGCATGTCATCCTCACGACCATAACCACCACCCATGTTGTTGTTGTAGTTGTCGGGGCCGGCACTGCAATTAACACCGCCGCCGATGATACGGCCTCCAAAGAAGTGGGGGATGACAGGTACGATGATGTCTAAGATGTCGATGATGTCACGGACTTTGACGCGTCTTCTTGATCTCCCAGCTTTCTCTCTGTAAGCTCTTCTCAAGTCATCCTTGCACATGAGGTTGTTCACTGAACGGCTCGCCATTTTTATTTGGAAAAAGAGGCTCTTTTATTTGCTTTCTCCAAATGGGTTTTGCTTTATGAGTTTGGTGGTTGTGGTTTTCGGTATTTATAGTATAGGTTGCTGTTGAGGATCACGTTTGAAATTTAATAATATTTTAGTCCCTATACTTTTAAATATCTAATTTTAGTTCTTATATTTTTAATAAATCTTAAATTTAGTTTCTACTACTAGTTTATTGTGAATTTTTCATTACGTTTTATTTTTTATTAGCATTTTCACTTTAAATTTTGAAAACATATTCATATATTGTGTTTCTTTGCATGAGAATTATTATGATTATTTAATCAATTTCAATAAAAAAAATAACTTCGATGAACTAAATTTAAGATTTACTGAAAGTATAAGGACAAAAATTGAACAAATTTCAAAATAAAGGAACCAAAATAGTATTTTAACCTAATTTTTTTTTTTTTTGTAAATAAAATACATGGTTGTTAGTGTGTTATTGTTGATTAGTTTTGAGGTTAGACTTAATGTTTATTTAATAATATGGCATGAGAACCTATGAAGTCTAAATGGATATTCAATCCAAAATTAAGATTTGTCTTAAGCATTGAATCTAACAAGCCATCATTTTATGGGACATGTTGAGGATCCACGTCAAAAAGATAAAAAAAAAAAAATTACAATCTTTATAAAATATATGAGTCAACTCATCTTCAATTAATTTTGAGATTTCTACGTACTAATTTTAGCTTCTTATTATTTTTTCTCAAAAAAGAAAAAAAAACCCTTATTATTTATGTATATAAACTTTCATTTATAAAAAAATTGAGAAGACGAAATTAGAGAGAACCTTAGGAACTGCCCCTCTTTATTTCTTGGATCGACCCCTAACCTTAGCTGGGTTTATTAATTATGCGATTTCTTCAAATAATATTTCAATCTTTTGAGTTTTGCTATTCAAATAAATATGAGGTTAAATAAGTGATTTTAATTATACTCTCAAACTCTGAAATGTTTCATTTAAATTTTTTAAATTTAAAATTTGTTTTAAAACAATAATGATTCTAAATTTTTAGAATTAAATTTGGAAACGAGAAAGTTTGTATTAACTCATGTGAACAAATCTAGCGCATCTACTAACCATTTATGTTGTTGTTATACTCTTTGTCCATACTATTTTTTGTTAGTAAAACAATTGCATGGATGAGGAATTGAACCTTGATATACTATTTTGATCAATGATATAATATATATAATTGATGTATCAATTATCTCAAAAATAAATATTGATGTACCAATATTGAAATATATCACTGTTATGCTATTTAGTATCTTTGATTAAATTTATCACTAATATATCTAATATAAAGTATATTATTGATATACTTATATAAGTGTACTACTATTATATGGGTTCTTAAATTTGTGCTATTTTGTAAAATATTTATTATGCGACAAATTTTAGGCCAAAACTTCTATTATCACAAAAACTTCCCTTTTTCTGTGATTTAGAAAGATTTATTTTCTTTTCTTTCCAGTTCAAATAATTTTATGATACCTTTATTTTTTATTTTTTAAAGAATAATTTTATGATATTTAATCGTTGAGGTAGTTTTGGATTCGCCAAAAAGGGGGAAAAAAAGAGTTAAGAGTTGTTTTCAGTTGAAGAATTTGGAATTTGCATCGAAGGGAAAAAACCATCCACTTAAAGCTACAATACTTTGAAATGACAAGAGCATAAATTCACAACGAACTCAAACAACTAATCAATCAATGAACTTGATTATAGAAAATTACTCTATATTTTATGGTTATGACTTTGAAATATATTTAATGAGACTTTAAATTTTGTTAATAGATTCATACAATTTAAAAGTATTTTAAATTTGTATCTAAAGATTATTTAGAAGACATGCAAATTTTCAAATTTACATTCAATGGTTATTAAAAGATAGCTATAGTGTGGTAGCCTCATTAAATAATTTTTTTACTAATTTCTTTTGTCATCGAATTTTACCCTTGCAAATGCAAGTCCTACGTCATTTTAAAGTTCTCTATTAGTGAGTGAGTAACACTTGGAGTGTAGCTTAGATTGCACCCATATCCATGTATTCCTTTAATTACAAAGAGAAAAATATATTAAAAAATATTTTTTAAAAAGAATAAAAAATTATAACGTGATAATTTGTGATTGAACACTTAAATAGGTTGCATAAAAATAAATGAAACTCGAGATATCTCCAACATTTTTCTTAATAAATGGACCCTTTCAAAAGAAATTGTACCTATTAATTCTGGGAAGATTTTTATTTTATTACTATTTTTTTATTCTCAAATTTTCATCATTCTTCCAAATTTGAGGTGTAGTTGGTTCATTCATGAACCACATTGACTAGAAGTCTAAAGCATCATTAATTGTTAGTGCTTTTAGATATCTTTTGTATCATCTATCACTCCCACCTTCATGGATTATTCCACGGATCACATCTAAGAGAGAGTAATCCAAAGTTGTTCTTACTGAATCTTTGCTTTAGAAAATCAAGTTTCTATATTTTCTATAATTTTTTTAAAGAAAAAAAATAGTTAAATCCAAACTCATTAATATCTTAAAATATATATGGGGAAAATAATTAACATAAAGGATAGAAGTAAATCAGAATCAACAAAAGTATTAAAATTAATTACAATGGGGTCGTGGATAAATTTGTTAGAAGATTGTGGTTTGTGGTCTTCTTGAGTTATGTAACTCATATCGAATATGGCCAATCCTCGTTATTAGATGGAGAATAAGAGGCTCAAGCAGCATAGTATCTTGATGATCATAATTACCTTCTAAAAGTTAATAATGTGTTTAATACCAAATTCAGAAATTGGAATATATTTAGAATCTGTTTGGTAGAGAATATAAAAACATAAATTTGAAAACAAGTGATTCAATAAAAACAGAGTTGTATTTCATGTTTTTAAATATGTGTTTAATAGCCGATTCAAAAATTAGATTTTAATTTAAATAGTTATTTTTAATGTGTTTGATACTACAATGATAAACCATAAAGCTAGTTGTAGTTACCCACTAAATATTAGGTTGACTACAACTATTATTAATTTACTTATGAACTTGTTTTATGTTAAAAAAATTTGTATAATTATTATTCTATAATTTATAATACATTATATAATACATATTTAATTTTAAAATTTGAATTGAGTTTATAATATGAAATAGTGTATTTTTAAATATTTTTATTTTTATTTAATATAATTTTATATTTTAAAAGGCAAAATTAAAAATTTAGATAAATTAAAAACAGAAGTATGGTGAGCCCATAACCCACCGGCCTTAGGTTCGAAGGATAGAATTGTGGCTTTGATAAAAAAAAAAAAAAAAAAAAAAAAAAAAAAAAAAAAAAAACTTTAACTCTTCCCATAAATATTAGTTAGGAAATTTTTACAAATAGAAAAAATATTAAATTATTTATAAAAAATAGTAAAAATAATACTGTGTCTATCATAATTATCTAAATTTTTTTTATTTTATATAAATAGTTTCCTTTGTTTTTCTATTTTTAAAAATTCTTCATATTATTTTAATTATTATAATTAGCAGAAAATGGAACCTATTTTCCAGAGTACAACAAGAACCTTATTCTTAAACCCGTACCTAATTATAAATTAAACATCTACCCATTTATTATTATAATTATCAGAAAATGGAACCTATTTTTCAGAGTACAATGTACAATTTTATTAAGAGAAAAGATTATCTATTAATTTATCGAAATTATATATAATATTGTAGGAGTAACAATATTGGCGACCTAAACTATATGAGTAATTATCGAGTCAGAAAAATTGGTTCCTACGTTGCTTTCGATAAGGACAAAAAGAATCTTATTCTTGCAAGAAATGATAATCTTTTTTTTTTTTTTTTTTTTTTTTTGTCTTCTTCTAATTTTTATATTCGTCCATATCCTACTTTTATGTGTTGTTTCATGCTATCAGATAATTGACAACGAAATGAGTCATGAAAATATGTTTTTAAAGTTTGTATGGTCTTTTTATCTTTATAATATGTAATTAATCGATTTTTATCAAATATTCATTCAAATTTTATGAACTTTTAAAATTATATTGGATAAAAATAAAGTTCCATCTCAATGCTTGAAGGAACACATATATAGTTTAAAATTTTTGAAGTTCTTCCATCTTTTGAGGTAAGATTCTCAATATATATTAAAAAATATTTAATATTGCAATTAAGTTATTGGTTAGATTTATCTTTTTATATACAAATAATTTTGAGTTGTTTTTAAATATAAAAAAAAATCAAACTATTTATAAATATAGAAAAATTTTAGTGTCCACAATGAACTTTTATCGTAGTCTATCGAGGATAGACATTAAATTTTTTCTATATTTGTAAATAGATTAATATTCTTTTTATTTATAATAATTTTTCTTTAATTTTTTTATCCATAATTTTATTTTATTTTGTTTGAGTTGAATAAAAGATTTCGTTGCGTGGGAGATTTAAAACATATGACCCATGATTTTAATTTATGGCTAGTGCACTAAAATTTCATTAGTATAATTTGAGCTTCTGTAAATATTTAATGGATTAAAATATCATTTTTGTCACTTTAATTTCAGTCTCAATATTTTCAATAAATCTTAAATCTAATCTACACTACTAGATTATTTTTTATTTTTTAATTTTTTTTATTATTTATTAACATTTTTAAACATATTCACATGTTGTATTTTTTTTAGTTGTATGAAAATTATTATTATTATTTAACTAATTTGAGTAAAAATTAATTTTGAGAACTAAAGTATATAGATTAAAATTAAACCGTTTAAACTATAAAAATTAAAAATTAAACAAATTTCAAATTATAAAAGACGAAAATGATAGGATATTTTAAGTAATTAATTTTAGAAAGAACTCAAAGAATCAATGCTGTCTATAGATATGATGTCCTCACCTTCACATGTGGAATCCAATTCGTAAGGACCAAATCCAAGTAGGTCAAGATTTATATAATATTAGGTTAGATTCTAGTAGTCACATCCCATTCACACAAACTCTTAAATAATTATGCGATGGAGAAATTACATAATTGTCATCTTTCTCTTCGGATAGTTTCTAGTGGGCTTGGGATAGTTATTGGAAAAAGAGATGTTTTTTTCTCTAAAAGTAAAATTACATTTTCTACGCCAATGGAAGAATTGCTAATTAAGGTGTATTTTTTAAATGCAAAGTGGTCAATCAAATCGTAAAAATTGAATCAAACTGAACTAAAAATTTAGTGAAATTGAAAAATATAGTTCGGTCCAGTTTGAAGAAATTTTGAAACTGAATTATTCGGTTCGATTCAATTTTAATTTTAAAAATCAAATTTGAAACTGAAATAAAAAATGTTAATTAGATGATAATTATTGTGAGATATGGAAGAGCTACCATTCTTAAAATATAGGAACCTTATAGATTAATAAACGTAAATACAACACCAATAAATCAACGTAAATACATACCTATACCACATATAGGTTAATAAATGATGAACTATTCTTAGTTATTGGAAATAGTTATCATAAGAACAAAATAATAATAATAATAATAAATATATAAACCCATTGATGAAATGATCATAAAGGTTTTCCCTCAAGTCTTGGGAAATTCATTATAAGGATTTCATAATATGTTGTAGGAAAAAAGAAAAAGAAGCTTTTCATAATTTCATTCTACCATTTAATCAATTTTTCTTGGCGTTAAAAGCTAAGTAGATTAATTATAGTTCTCATGAATAAGGTTCATCAATTCTATTAGAATTCTTCATGAAGTTATAAATTAGACAGAGTCTCTCATTTCTACTACATTTTATCTAACAATAGGACACAAAAAAAAAAGAGTAGGAAAGTAACAATTTTGTTTTCTACAACTAATGTGTCATTTATAGATTTCTACTTCATTTCCAGAGATATCAATTGTTTTTTTTTTATAAAAAATATCATAATTAATAAGTGGGTTGTTTTTAAATAAAGAAAAATGAGTCAAACTATTTACAAATATAGAAATTTTTTACAGTATATCAGTGATAGACCGTGATAGTATTCTATCGCCTTCTATTGCTCAAGCGATAGAATTTATTTGCTTGAGCGATAGAAAGCGATAGAATTCTATCGCGGTCTATCACTGATAGACAGTAAAATTTTTCTATATTTATAAATAGTTTGATATTTTTTCTGTCTATAGTAATTTTCTTTACTAATATTACCTATTAAAGATATATATATTAGTCTTGAAAAAAAAACCAACATACATTTCAGTTTTAGAGTAGTAGTTATAGTTTTGTAATTATGATACTTCTGGTCATATTTTGCTTAATTGGAAGCTTTTCTCTAGCTTCTTTTTTCAATATATAAAACTTCTTGACTTTTTATCATATTTCTGCTTATAAAATTTGGCCATTAATCTTTGTGTGTGTGCATAATGGGCACTTTTAGTTAGCCTCATCAAAATGCCCATGGCCATGGCCCAACGTGTAGATTTTAAATAAAGCTCAAACTAGCCCTATCCATGTGGTTCCAAATGGGACTATCCAAATTTTAATTTAATTTAATGACACGAAAAATTTAGTGATGAGATGGTTCTAATATATTGATTGACAACTTTTTACTATTGGATATTTGAGAGAGTTTGGATTCAATGGATATATTATATGAAACATAATGCAAAATTTTAAATTCACATTCAATTGTTAATATGTGGCTGCGTCCTTGAATAATTTGTTTCACTAATAAAATTAACCATACTTTTTTTTTTTTTTTTTTTTTAATTTTACAATGTAGATGATATCAAAGCCTTGCAAGAGATATAGGCCTCCAATATCACAGCAGTCCTTTTTTTTTTTCGATACGTTTCTTCATAGATTTAGGGCTTGTTTTTTAAAAATTCATTTTCATTTAAATATTTTTTTATAGAAATTGTTTAGCAATAAGACACTAATAGCTTTCAAAATTCATTTTGAGTGGTTGCTAAACACGCATATTTCTTTCAAAATGACTTACTTTTTAAATTTAACACTTAAAAAGATATTCCAAACACACCCTTAGATCCTCGTACTTGTGTCGATAATGCTAAAGATTGGTAGATAAGTCCACCTCTTTTATTATAGGTTATGAACTTTTGTAAAATTAATAATTTAGTTCTCTTGAACTTTAGTTAATTTGTAACTGTTTAGTTTTTTTTAATACTTTTTACTTTTAACAAAGTACTAAAGGGAATGATCAGTAGATGCACTAAGCCATCTCAACTAGGTTGACACAACCGTATAGCACCCTCATTGCAAATTCAATGAGATGCACACCTTGATTAATCTCACGGAACAACCCGTCTAACCTTACAACATTTGGGTATCAAAGAAATTTATAGGATATTAAATCCTAGATAGCGGTCATCATGGAATGAAACCATATTCCCTCTTGGTCCTTTATCAAACTCATGCACTTTATTTACCACTAAGTCAACTCATTATGGTTTGTAAAATTTAATTTTTACACCTTCAATTTTAATTTATGTAACAATTTAGTCATTAAACTTTAATGTGTAACAATGTAGTAGATGTATTTTTCAACTTTGTAACAATTTGGTTTTTGTCATGAAAAATATTGTTAAAATTTAGTGGATATTTCTTACATATGTAGATTGATAAACTAATTATATGGACCCAATGTATTTATGAAATAATAGAAAGACAAAATTGTTGCATAATAAAAATTCACACTTACTTGATAAGACTTTTCATGGTAGAAACTAAATTACGACAAATAAGTACATGGAACTAAATTGCTACAGAATTCAATAAACCAAAATCTAATATGTTGTTACAAACAAAAGTTTAGAGAACTAAATTATTTCTTAAGAAAAGTTTAGGCTCCAAAAATTATCTTTAACCTACCAATAAAAGTGTGTATCTTCGACTAAAAGATTTTAGGATTCTCTGCCGGGTTGAATTCAAAAGTTAATTTTAACCTTAATTTATTATGTAGCACATACATACGTACGAATGTCGCATAGATAATTAATTTAACCTCCTTTTATTGGTTCTCTCCACATAATCGATGAGTTTATCAAGTTCATACTCACTAATGAGACCATCGCCATCATCATCAGCATAAGTCATAGCATAGTGAGCTTTAAACAGTGGGGCATATGAACCTATAATACAAAAGGCCTTTGTTAACTCTTGCTTATTTAGAAAACCATCACCGTCAATGTCGAACTCTTCGAAAATTTCTTTGATCTCTTCCCTTGTGAGATGCATTTTTGGTAAGATTGTAGAGGGTTTCTTGTTAATGTGTGTCAAGTCAGTCACCAGTTCCTGCTTATCGAGAACTCCATCGCCGTTGACGTCGCGCATCTCGAGCACAAGGTCTGCTTCCTTCTCCGACAGAGGCCTTTGGAGTGCAGAAAAAAGGCTTTCTTCCATCTTGTTTGTTGGCTTAGGGTTTTAGTTAGAGCTGGTTTTTGGTTTTGTTTTGATTTCATTAAGTAGTGAAAGAGATTGGTATTTATAATGCATTATTAAAAGTACTCTCTGTAAATTTCTTCATTGGAATCATATTCCCATTTCATCTTTTGGCTATAGAAAGTTTGTGTTTGTGTTTTTTCCTTTTGAAAAATAAGAAAGAACAACATGTGTGCATATGTTTAATTATTATTTTTTTCTGGAAATTAAAAAGATATACTTCATAGATAAGTAATGTATGGAAAACGTTATATGAAAGCAAAACCATTTAGAGCAATGCAAAAAGTGACAAAAACAATGTTAATTAGGTCATTTGTTTTTTTAAAAAAATATTCCTATTTTTTTAAAGTTACAATATTACCCTTCATCTTTCCTGGACATTTTTTAAACTACTTTTAGAGTAGAAATTTCTTAGAATGTAAGAGGAAAGTTACAATATCACCACATCATTCTAGGTCATCGTTAATTATATGGTTTCAAAACCTAATTTTTCTATAATATTTTAACATATTTCTATTTTAAAGGTAGTTTTGAGATGTTTATACAAAGTAAAAAAATCATATTGCAACTTTTGAAATAATAAAGATATTTTTTTAAAAAATAATAAAGTTCAGGAATATTTTTTTTTTTGAAGGTTGAGTCCTCAATTAACTTTAAGCGGTCATTTTTATAGACGGAGAAAAAACCAACGTTGGTTAATTGAAATTCTTAATTTTTTACTCAATTTCTGATGGCACTATATTTTCGTTCATATGTTCTTATTGTATTTAATAAACAAGTACTTTTTGTCAAAATTCTTGAATTACTATTAAACCAACGTAAAATTAAAATATAGCTCGACTTGCATAAATTCATAAAAATGTACATCATATACGTCATTCCAAGTCAAACCTTTTTAAAGATAGACGAAAATTACTAAACAAATTTGTAAAATTTAAGAATAATAAACCATTAAAAGTAAGGCCCAAGATGGGCCTCTAAAATAATATAAAAGGTGCATTGACTATGGTTCATTTTAGGGAGAAAAAAAAAAAAAAATCCAACCCCCCTGTTTATTTTTTATATGGGTTGTAAATTTATTCTTCCTACGTTTATCGTCATCCCAAAGGGCTTTTCTTGTATTTATGCACATATTCCAAAATTCTTCAGCGGATAAGGATTGGATTCAAGGGAACGCAACTTTAATAATTAATTTTTTTTTAATTATATTAAAAAAAAAAAAACTAAATTATACCACGCTAACATATAAATTATGACTTCAAAACTCTAAGTTTAACAAATCTAAATATAAATTTTCTAAATTCATATTCATTAATCAAAATACAATTAACTTAAACTCAGACTTCAAAATTTTAATTTCAACATGTCCATTTAGTTCCAAAATTTTTAAGTTGCAAAATAAATAAACATAGAAGTTCATGCTTCAAGATAGATATGTTTAAAAATTAAAGCTAAAACAGAAGTTTAGAAATCTAGATGAAATTTAGATCTCTAAAACTAAACCAGCATGCTAAAAAAAGTACCAAAATAAAATATTTGAAGAAACTTAAAAGTAAAAAATAGAGAGATTAAGGTAATTCCATTCTACCAACATGACAAACTTAAAATGCCCATATACTCCATCACATTAGAGAACAAATTTTCATTGCAGAGTTCATTACTGTTAGTACAACCTCTAAGGAGAGAATGACAGACAAACGATTATTTTGGGAGTAATAATTAGGTGTAACCTATTTTAGTTATATATATAAAAAAAGGTAGGGCTTATTTCATGCCTCCCTTCCTTTTACCTATAACAAAAGAATTAATAATGGAGTGATTTTTAAATATAGAAAAATGAGTCAAACTATTTACAAATATAGAAAAATTTTACTATCTATCAACGATAGAATTCTATCGCTATATATCAGAAATTTTTTTATATTTGTAAATAGTTTGATATTTTTTTTGTTTATAGTAATTTTCCTAATTCTTTTTTTTTTTTTAATTTTGATTTATTTATTTAATTATTGAATTAGTTATATAATCTCTCATTTTATAAAAAAAATTATTTATTTTGAATTCTTTAAGTTTAGGGTATAAATTTACATTGTTTTACAAGTTTTAGAGTTAATAATTCTATAATATTAGAGTTTAGAGCTTAAATGTGCTGAAGGGATACATTAAAGTTTAGGGTTTACTCAAATTTACTTAAAAAGTTAACTATATAAAATAAAAATTTAAACTGAACTACCTCCTTAAAAAAAAATTGGATTACACAAATTTACTAACACGAGTATCACTCAATTAAAAAAAATTAATATTTTTAATCTTGAAGTTAAATGTTTGATTCCATCACTCTCATGATTATGTTTTATTTTTTACAGTTTTTTTTCTTATTTTATTTTTCTTAATTTATTTTATTTTTTAAAAAAAATATTGACTTAGTAAAAAAAGAAAAAAGAAAAAAAAAAACTTAAGACCACAACAGTAAGTGGTTCCGTCTGTTTTGCATAAGCTTCTCACCGAGTTCCCATCCAAGAGGTGTGCGTGGGACTGGCAGAAGTTCTCTTTACAATCGAAATTGACTCTATTTTTTGCGTTGGCTGCTCCGCCTTATGGTCAGGCATTTGGTGATCGATGGCTTCGTCGAATTTGGCTGATTCATTTGTGCACGTGCTAACTGCTGCGGCATTTTGGCGTTGCTTAATGGGCTTCACTTGGCTGATGAGTTGGGCTTTTCTGATTTTTGGGTTTGAATCTGACTCCAAAGCCCTTGTTAATGTCATTCATGCTAACAACCCATATATGTGGTTTCAAATATATCTTTAGGTTTGGTAATCGTGTGGCTCCTCAATTAGCAGGTTGGGCTGTGTTTAATGTTGAGGGCAATAGTCCAACAAAAATTGAAAAATGGAAAAAACCGATAAACCAAAACAAACTAAACCGATCCACTAATTTAATTTAGTTTTTTAGTATAAAATTGGACATCTTAGTTAGTATAAATCTGAAAGTATGAACTAAAATGTTGACAATTATATAAATTTTCCAAAAACTAAACTGTTATTTCTACGAAAATTTAGAATCCAATTTTTTTTAACCTAATTTTACATGACAAGAAATAAGAAACTTTGGTTAAATATAACTCTCAATCAAAAAGAAAGAACCATAGACAACAAACAATTGAAAACATGGTATTTGGTTTTCCTTTTAAAAGTAAATATGGAAACAACAAACTAGGAACAAAAAAGAAAAACCTGTTTATAAAAGAATTGAGACTTAGATTTTAATTAAAAACATCCTTAGATAATCCAATAAAATCATATTTGGAATTAATATTTATAAATTCAATTTTCAAAAACGTAGAAAGAGAGCAAATAAGTTATCAAACACCACTTTAATTATTTTATTTGGTCATTTTTCTCGACTTCTTTGAAAGGCAACGTCTTAGTTATTATTATTAGGGTTTTTTAGACTATTAAATTAAATTTACTTTGAAAGACACTATACATGGCCTTATTTAGCTCATAAACGGCAGCTTGTTCCTGTCAACACTCACAAAATAAACACAACATATAATTTATTTTTATTTATTTTTATTTTTTTCTTGAAACACAAAGTCGTACAAACTTACCATTTGATAGCTAAGAAAAAGCAGGACTATAGCAAGGTAGCTAGCCCTCCTTTTCTTTTTTTTTTTTTTTTATTTATATAGAACATTTATAAACTTCTAAACTTGAAAGTACATATAACCTCAACAGTGCCTCTTGTGCTGAAATTTCTCGGCATACTCAACGAGCTTGTCGAGCTCGTCCTCATCAATGTAGCCATCGTCATCAGCATCAGCATGAGCCATTCCGTAGTGAGCTTTGTAGAAAGGAAGAATGCTGCCTAAGAACCCGAAGGCCTTCACCAACTCGCTTATGCTCAATCGACCATCTCCGTCGATGTCGTGTTCTCTGAAAATCTCCTTCACATCCTCCCTAGAGAACTTTAACTTGCTTGATGCACGTGACATTTTCTTTGAAATGATCTGATTTTAGTGTTAGGACTAAACGTTTGTGTTTTTCTAATGATGTGGTTGATGATCGATGTATGGATTGTGGGGGTATTTATAGTAGAATTCTCCCACTTCTTTATAATCATATATAGAATCTTTTCTGAAAAATTAAAGTGTTAATTTTATTTTTTTTTTCTAAGAATATAGTTTTCCCACAATATTTTTAAACATGTATGTGGTACTTTTTATTTTTTTGAGTGGAGAGAGAATTTAAAATTTTTTCCTTAAAAAAAAAAATGAGAAAAAAAAAGAAAAAAAGAAAAAGGAATGCAGCCCAAACCTTTAACTCTAACATCAACTTTATTAAGCTCACATTGAAGAATCGAACAGGCATCTTCTAAGTAGTCAATATATTTTTGATTTCACTATCACTCAAAAAGACTTCATGCATCAATGATGATGATAATAATTGTCCTAATTACTATTTCAATGTTATAATTTTTTTTAAAACTTTTTCTAATCAATTTGGAACCTTATTTTTACTTGTAAGTCCTTATAATATAATTATACATTGTCTGTTAATATATATAGAACACTATTTTGTGTCAGTATGTTTTTTCTTTTGGGTTATTTTACTTCATTTTTTGTTGAACTCAGAACGTTTTGTTGTTTAATTTATGAGTTTTTATTTGCTCTTATTTTTGTGGTTAAGTTTTTATAGGTTGATATGAGTTGAGTATTTTAAACTTACGTAAAAATTTAATTTGTTTTTTAAAGAAAAAGAAAGTATGATTTATTGGTTGGCTCATGGAAAAATTTTGTTTTATACAAATTTAAATATGTATTAATTTTACTACATACTCAAGTTCAAAATCCAATTTAATTGGATTAAATTGAAAGTTGAAGATTAAAATAGACCATAAAAGCTATCATAAACTCATACAAACCCATGTAGTAGTTGAAGAGTGGCAATCCATTATTCCTTCGTTTATCTTAAGTACTCAATTAATGTTCCAAGGAAAAGGAGAGAGATGATGCTTTTGCCCATTTGCATTTTATCTTTTTTGCTTTTAGTATTCCATAAAAGTTACATATTTGATGTGTTAGCCTTACAATACCACTCATGTCCTATTCATTTTGTGACCGTTACGCTACCTTGATACTCTTGAAAGTTTAGTTATTTCACTCTAACCATAAATTTTAGAGAATTGCAATTGAGATATGATATCAATTTTCGTATACATCACACATTCTACCATACTATACAAAAGATGTAACTTTCTTTTTAGCATTTTTCTTTTCTTGCTATTGAGTTTTTAAAGTTAACTTATATTCGTTATGAATATGATTAAAGTCCTTCATAGATTCGAGATTCCTAATATATAATGTTAATTATCTTTATTGGGATAACAATTTTTAAAACTAGAATTCTAAGAATTGCTATTTAAAAAAATTTCATTAAAAAAAGAGAGTTTTTAAAAATAGAAAAATAAGAAAAATTATTTACACAAAATAACAAAATTTTTAGATAGTTGTGATAGACGCTAATAGAAGTATATTAAGGTCTATCAGTGATAGAAATGATAGAAGTCTATCACTAAGTGATAGATGCAGATAGAAATCTATCAATATCTATTAGTATTTTTTTTTGTTATTTTCTGTAAATAGTTTGACATCTTTTCTATCGGTGAAAATTTGTCTTAAAAAAACTCAATTGGATTCTAATTTTTTAAAAAATAGAATTAAATTTGTTTAAAAAAATATAATTCAATTGAATTTTTATGTTCAATCCAAAATAGAGAATTCTTTACTTTATGCTCTAAGGACGGATTTCAAAATAACTTGATTATTTGTTACTAGAAGAAAGAAAAGGATTTCAAATCCTATTTTTAGATAAATTTTGTTTTTTTGTTTTTTTTTTTAACTATAATGGTCAGATTTTTAAAAAAATTATAGGACTTAGAGGTAAATTATATAATTAAAAGTCAATATTAGTAAACTTTTATTTTTTTATTTTTCCTTTTCAGGTTACAATGAGACATACACTTTTAAATATATTCATTTCAAACTTTTTTTTTTTAAAAAAAAAATATTAGATTTAAAAAAAAAAATTATATGAGTTACAAATTTGTATTAACCTTCTAACTGTTTATATATATAACCAACTTTTATGCTTCACTCCACTATGGTTTGCTTAAATCAATTGTGTTGATTTGATGTTTTATTTTTCATAATGAAAAAATTGGCATACAACATCAAATCTTAATTAGACATGTTTGTTGAAGGAAAGTTTTTGGACCAATCATAAATTGACACGTTATTTACTAAATTAATGACAAAATTACAAATCAACACATTTCAGACCAATTAAAAGTTGACATGTGTCCCAAATTGAAAAGTTAACAAATCGGGTGATGGAAATATCTTAATTAGACATGTTTTTAAGTAATTTTGAAATTTTGAAATTAATTTTCTTTTAATTTAAATCCACTCCAAAAACATATTTTTTATTAGAGAAATTTTCACTCCAAAACATATTTTTAATTAGAGAAATTTTTACTCATAAAAAAATATCAAACTATTTAAAAAAAATAGCAAAAAAATATTGATAGACTTTAATCATTACTATCAGTGATAGACTTCAATCATTATAGACTCTGATAGACTTTTATAAGCGTTTATCACAACTATCGTCTAAAATATTTGTTGTTTTGTGTAAATAGTTTTTCTTATTTTTCTATTTTTTAAAATTTTCTTAATAAATTTTGATGTTATGAAATCGTGTTTTAAAGTTTAAAATTAAATATTAAATTAATTTAAATTATTTTTAATAATGTGAGAAATTTAAAATATAGGCATGGAAAATGGTGAGAGTGACGTAGTATTCATTTCTTATCTTGATACCAGAATACTGTTTTTGACAGATGCTCAGATTTCCAAGTTGCACCCCATATTTCATTATGGGTGGCAGATTCATTTGTTCCATATTCTTCTCTATCACCAAATTTGTAAGTTAAATTTTTTAACAGAAAACAACATTGCAAAAATTAGATCAATTTTTTTTTTTTTTACTCAATATCATATTAAATTATTAATCAAATCAAAATTTTGAATAAATAAAAATTTAATTATATCAATATTTCAACACAACACAACTCTCTTGTACTCATCAAATTGGCTGTAAAGTTGATAGATCTAAAATAATTTATGTATTTATGAACAGAAACAATATGCTTATTCCCATCAATTAATTCAAAAAAGAGAAAAGACCACGCTAAAAATTAATTATAAACGAAGCCCAGAAAAGACAAGTCTTCATAGGTATATGACCATTCTAATCCACTGACCTTTTAATTTTCAATTAATTTTGGATCCTTGTTTTTTTTTTTTTTTTTTTGAAACAGTGAATTCCTTGGTTTTTTTTTCTTTTTCAAATATTGGGGTTTGATTAATTGGCCAAAGTTGAAGAAATAGAAATATTAAGTTATGTTTTTATAGAAGTAAGTTTATAAATACTACTTTCTCTATAATTTTTTTGAATTCTTTTGTTTTTCAAATATAGAAAAAAAAATTGAAGACTAAAGAAATAGTTTTAGAAAAGTAGTTATTTATTTTTTAAATTTGTTTAAGAATTCAAATATATATATATATATATATTTTGGAAAAAATGTGAAATTAATAATAAAGAAATTATAAGAAAATAATCACAATTTTCCAAAAGAAAAAAAAAATCTTAACCAAATGAGTCTAAAATAATTAATTTTTTGTTTGGTTAAGCAAAACATGTATATTTGAGGCTTAAATCACACCTGATTTAATTTTGGTTGGTAAAAGTTTAATGAATTTAATTAAATATCATTATTCAACCTTGAATTTTTCTAACGTTATTTATAAATATTAATTTAAAGTAAAGTGAGTTTGCTTACTGCTTAATCTTACCGCAAGTAGTAGGATCTGATTGATGCACATAGAGTTTTGGCATGAACACAGTTGAACTTAAGCTTGAAGATTGGAATAATTTAAGAATTTTTTTTAGTCTATTCATTATTGATTCCTTTAGAATTTGAGTATTTTTTTTTTTTTTTTTTTTTTTTTTTTTTTTTTTTTTTAAACAATAGAATTTGAGTATTCCTTATTTGTTTGGCAAATTACGGCTGTTTTCTATTTGCCGAGAACAATATTTGTCAACTTTTTTTGTTTAATCAAAAAGCATGATCAATCATTCTAAATATTTTAGGGTTATTTTTAAATATAAACAAATGAGCTAAAATATTTATAAATATAAAAAAAAAATTATTGTCTATAGTGATAACTGCGATAGACTTCTATCACTAAGCAATAGACTATGATAGACTTCTATCGCTCGGTGAAGAGGTTTATCGCAGTTTATCGTGGTTTGTTGCTGATAGACAGTAAAATTTTTCTATAGTTGTAAATAGTTTGATATTTTTTCTATTTATAATAATTTCTCAATATTTTATAAATATAAATGGTTTTTTTTAATTGTAGAAACTTTATACACACAGCAACATTTTAAGTTAAAAGACTAACGGCCCGTTTGGATTGACTTGAGAAAAAAATGTTTTTTTAAAAAAAATTATTTTTATTTAAACTCTTTTGATAAAAAATTGTTTAAAATACACCTCAAAATCTATTTTGACTGTGTGCAAAACACTCCAATTGTTTCTAAAATGACTTGTTTTTAAAATTAAACATTTAAAAATGTATTCCAAACACATCCTAAATTTATAATTTGAACAAGTTAATATTGGTTTGGAATACTAAAAACTATTACTTTATTAGATGTTAAATTAGTACATCCTAGAGTAAAAAAGAAAAGATCAATGAAACAGAATCGACTATTTGGTTCAATTATTTTAGAATAATTAGACTAATGGAATTTTGAAGAACCAAAAAAAGAAAAAATACTTTCATCTGACTTTATATGTATATATATTCAGCCTTCACCAATCAATATTTAGCAAAACTGGTCATCGATGGATTTAATTGGATTCGTTTGGATATTGGTGCATGTTTGATTAAGAAGTATATCCATCCATATATTTGTAAAATTTCTACTTAACTGGCCGTTATATATGTATATTATTTTGTAACGATATATATAATGTTCTAAAATTAGTGTGGAAAATTAATGCGGAACACCCAAACAGAACACAAACTTGAAAGCGATAAAGAATTAAACATAGACACAAAGAATTTATAGTGGTTCGATCAATTTGATGCAGAGGTGAGAATAGATTCTGAAGCACGACCATCAGTTACTTCAGGTGAATCTAGTGGTGGATCACCACTGGTTTCATAGGCAGAGTCTTCACAGCAGTCAGGTTCTGATGGTGGACAGTCTCAACAGGTGAGAACTTTGGTTGATGAGGGAGCTTTCACTGATGAAAGCTCAAGTAACAATGACCTACAGAATTATCAGCTTACACGTGACAGACCTCAGAGGGTAAGACATGCTCCAGCAAGGTATGGCTACGCTGATTTAGTTGCTTTTGCCCTTACGTGTGCAGCTGATAATATTGAAGCTGGGCCTCTCACTTTTGAGGAGGCAATTGCATCTGATTCGAAAGAACAGTGGAAAGAAGCTATGGAAGAAGAATTGTTCTCATTGCAGAAGAATCAGACATGGTCATTGGTTCCAAAGCCTCCTAATCAGAAACTCATTCAGTCAAAGTGGATTTATAAAATCAAGCCAGGTACAGGAGGTGAAAGTAAGCCTAGGTATAAGGCTAGGCTAGTAGCCAAGGGCTACACACAGAAGTAGGGAGTTGACTTTCATGAGATTTTCTCTCCAGTGGTGAGGCATTCGTCCATTTGTTTAATATTATCTATTGTTGTTCACTTTGATATGTTTCTTGAACAGATGGACGTCACCACAACATTCTTTCATGGAGAGTTGGAGGAGGTGATCTACATGGCTCAACCTAAGGGCTATGAGGTGCAGGGAAAGGAAGACATGGTCTGTCGTCTTCACAAGTCCATTTATGGACTGAAGCAATCGCCAAGACAGTGGTATATCAGGTTTGACACATTTATTTTGAAGCAGGGGTTTCACAGGATCTCATATGATGGCTGCGTATATTGGAAACTATCTCAGAAAGGTACATATATTTATCTACTTCTTTATGTAGATGCTATGATACTAGTGTCTAAGGATTATGCTGATATCTGTGAACTCAAGAGACAGTTGAGTAGTGAGTTTGAAATGAAAGATCTAGGTGATTGAAAAAGATCTTAGGCATGGATGTTAAGAGAGATTGGGAGAAAGGTTTGTTAACCATTTCGCAAGAGAGTTATGTGCATAAACTGCTTGAGAAATATAATATGTCTGGTTGCAAGACAGTTTCGACACCCTTAGCATCTCATTTTAAACTTTCTTCGTATCAGTGTCCTGTTACTGAACAAGGAAGGTTAGAGATGGATAATATTCCCTATTGTAATGTTGTTGGAAGTATTATGTATCTGATGATTTGTACTAGGCCTGATTTGGGATATGCTATGAGTATGATCAGCAGGTTTATGTCAAATCCTGGGAAGGAGCATTGGAATGCAGTTAAATGGGTGCTTCGATATTTGAAAGGTAGTGCCAGTGTATCACTGTGTTATAGCAGAGATTGTGATGAATCAACACTGTTGGAAGGCTTCACATATGCAGATTATGCTGCAGACCTTGATAAAAGGAGGTCTTTATCTGGTCATATTTTTCGCTTATATGGTAATGTGATTAGTTAGAAGGTTACTCTACAGTCAGTTGTTGCCCTGTCTACTACTGAGTCAGAGTATATTTCAGTTGGTGAAGCTGTTAAGGAAGCAGTGTGGTTGAAGAGGATAATTGGTGAGTTGTTGTCGCAGGAGTTTATTCCTATCATCCATTGTGATAGCTAGAGCGCTATCCATCTTGCGAAAAATCCATCTCATCATGAGAGGTTCAAGCATATCGATGTCAAATTTCATTTTATTCGAGAAGTTGTTGCTCAGAAAGATGTTGAATTGGTAAAGGTTCATACAGAACAGAATTTGTCAGATATGTTGACTAAGGTTCTTCCAGCTCATAGGTTTAAATACCTATTAAATGAGTTGGATGTTAAATCAGGATGATAGGGGATTGGAGGAGCAGCTTGGTATTTTTTAAATATTTTGTTATGAGGGAGATTTGTTGATAAATAACAAATATTTAAATAGTTTTTCGTTAATGGCAGTTTTGTAAATAATGTCCAATGGCATTTTTTTGTAAATACTATCATCTTCTTCTTTTTTTAGGGCTTTATTGTGTTATCATATAAATAGAAGAAGATGGAATGAAAGCAGTAGCAGCCGCCCATCCGTATACACACAACAGAGAGAGAGAGATCGGCGATTGGTTTTGTTTTCCGATCGGCGAGCAGTGTCAGAGACCGAGTGAACTTCCGATTTGCTCAAACCTTTGAGCACAGGTGATTCGCGCGGGTCTGCTCGTGTGCGGCGGCTAAATGAAAACTGCAGTCAGTTTTCGGTTTGATCTGTTTCTCGGCGTGGGTCTGCTAGTTGTTACCGATTTGTTCAGTGTGGGTGTTCAACGACAACAGTAGGCGGAGGAGTTTTGTGGGTCTCTTAGATCCGCGGGTTTGGGTATTTTGCCGGCGGTAAAGTCGGTATTAGGCTTGCTCTAGCGATTGGTCTCGGTCAAGAGACAAGAAGAAATCGTGGGGTGTTTTTTGCTGTTCTTGTTGAAGAAAAATTACAGATTATTCATCTTGAAATAGTTCTGTAATTTTGTAACTATTTGGTTCTTAATAAAATCAATATCAAGCTGGTTCTCAAAGTGGATGTAGATCAAATTGATCGAACTACTATAAATTCTTGTGTCTCTGTTTAATTATTTATCGTTTTCCTGTCTGCTGGCAATTGTGTTCTTTGGGTATTCTGATTAAGTTTCCACACTAATTTTATAACATATAATATTTAGAAAATTGCTATCATACACGGATGCACCATATAATATATGCTTATTGGAAATTTGTATCATCTTTGCAACAGTAAAGACACATTTACAATAAGGAAGGTATATCTTGAACACACATTACCTTCTACATTATTTTTCTTATATTATCTCTCACAAGGAATCTTCCACACAGCAAGATGGAAAACATAAGTAGTACTATATTATGTTATACTTACATTTAATAGCATAATCTATCACTTTCTCTAGTTCTTGCTCAGTGATAAATCCATCGCCGTCCTCATCGGCAATGAACAAGCCACAAGTTGCACGGTAGAGAGGGAAGAATGCACCGAGCGACCCGAACACTCTCGATAATTCTTTGATGCTCAAGCGACCGTCGCCATTGAAATCATGCTCCCTAAAAATTGCTTTCATTTCTTCTTTTTCCAACCCTGGTTTCTTCTTGTCATGTTTACGAGTCATTTTATCGCTACGAACACAGACGAAACCAACACGATTTTGCAGCGATTGAAGAACTGTTGAGAAGAAAATGTGAGGCATGAAAGGGTTCTTAAAAAGCATAGATTTTTAGGTTCCATCTTGATGGTGTATCTCGTGTATGCTTATCTTGATTAGTAAGCCTCGGCGAATATAGAACGTTTTGAACATTTTGAACTTCCTATCTTTGTCAGATGCGATTGATTAATCTTGGTTCTCTTATATCCTCAAATATGTACCTTTAATTTAATTTATGTTAAAAGAAAAAAAAATTAAAGAAAGAAAAAAGAAGAAGATAAGTACACTACTAATTGTGCTTGTTCTCATCGGTAACACAAATTTTAGCAATTTAAGTGGCTTTTGTCATGGACCAAAATAAGTACTCCACACCAAATAATTCCTTAGCTTTTTATATATATATTTGATTTGATTATTTTTGTGACTAAATACACTAGTTTGGATAGGTTTCAATTTGCTGTATATTTTGATACCTACCATTTTAAAATCGACACTTTAGTTTTTTAAATTAAATATATATATATATATATAAAGTAAAAATATTATATATTTTTGGCACTTAATAGAAAGAAAAATAATCAAAAGTTGAAAATCACTTTAAATTAATAAACCGATGACACTTCATATTTTAAGAAGTAGCCACATATCATAAAATACAACATATGGGTTACTGAGCATGCTAGTTTAATATAGCCCAATTGATATCTTCGTATCGACAACAAACGAGAATTCCATCCAAAAATGTTTGTTCATGTTAATCAGGCCTTTATTGCATATCTACGTGACCCGTTCGTAACTAGAAAAAGTAGTCATGGTTACGAGACCAGACGAAACTAGATAGCAAATCTAATATAGTTTCCCGTACAGCATCCATCAAGAGATATCATATCCAAGTCCAAATTAATCTGACCTCATGCAATTCCTTGAAAATATTTCCTTTTTTTTTTTTTTTTTTTTAATTCTACTATTATATTGATATTGACCGTGCATGTGTGTAGTGAATATTTAATTGTTTAGTAAATTAAAACAAGCAATTATATGAATTACCATTTAATTGTGTAGTACATAAAAATCTATATAATTAAAAAAAATTAAATAACAAGTCTAGTCATTAAATTTTAAAACCTGTATTTATTTTAGTCCATCTACTTTACAAATTGTAAACTTAAATTTTGATTTTGTATGCATTAGGTCTTAAATATGTACTAAATACAAAATTTGAATTTTTTTTAATATAACACACTGTAGTAATAACAGATCGCATCTCCGACATTCGTGGATGTACTAAACATAATATTGTAATTTTACTCCAATTTTAATTCAATCTTCCAATTTGGATGAATTTAACATTAAATTTGAACTTTGGAATTTAATATAATTAATTAAAATTTTCTTTTAGAAGAACAAGATAGTGAGATACAATCAAAATTAAGACAAAAGAGGTCATATCTGCCCTCAACCAAATGTCAAGTCAACTAGAAAAATCTTATCAATAAATGAGATTAAAACTCATCTGCAGCTTAACGAGTTAAACCATAAGCAACTAAATACTGTGAACGGTGAAACTAATCAATTAATAAGTTGGAAAAGAAAGTTACTCGTGAATGGATCAATTAATTAGTTAAAATTCAACCGGCAAAATATTCAAAATTAAATTGTATAATGCGTTAAATCTAAGTGTTTAAATAATATCCTTAAGCTAGCCACGATTTAGGCTAGTAAAAGGAGACTCAAACTCAACCATAAAGTATCCGAATCAAGTTGTTGTTATTACTATTATTATTGTTTTTCAAAAAGAAAAAAAAAAAAAAAAAAAAGCCTACCGAACTAGAAGAATCGTTTTTCACGAATTATTTAGCTATTTAAGTGGTCTATCATGAACCAGAATATATATTGTACAAACATTTCTTTCTACATATCATCCATTAATTACAAAAAAATAAATAATAAAAAAAATTCTAATTATCTTAGATTTTGTTTGGAAAATTATAATGTTTTTATTTTACAAATATTGAAAACAGATGGGTGAGATTTAAGATAACGACTATTATATTTTTAAAATTTAAAATTTTCTAATATAATTTTTTGTTCAAGTATAAAAATTTGAACAAGTAAATAAAAATTAATAGTTAAATTAAAATAGACAATGATACTCCAATTAATTAAAAATATAAAAATGACATTTTGATTATCATCTATACTTCGTTGCAATTCCATATGAAAGTAAACAATACCAATAGATTTCTTATTAAGATTGTGGCTTGTAATTTGCCATAAACACCATCAAAATAATCTCATTATAATCGAATCAAATTCTAAATACTTATTTTTATTATAAAATCTAAGTATGTAAACATTTGTGATTTGATCTTCATTCTTTTTTTTTAAAAAAAAAAACAAAACTAAAAGTATGTAACAAACTGACTGATTTTTGGTTTTTTATAAAAACTAAAACCTAAAACCACTAAAAAAAAGTACTTAGTTTTTTAGGGAAAAAAATTGTTATCAAATTTTACATTCATGATTTATATCTTTCAAAAACAAAACTTGAAAAAAAAAAAAAAAGAAGCAAAATACCTAAATAATGGGCAATTGAAAGTTTCAATGAAAATGTTAATAGTTTGTTAATGTTTTTCTTTTTTTTAACAAGATACGAAGGTAGAAGATTAGTAGGTGCACCTGGATATATCAACTAGGACATATCTTAGCACCCTCATCACACCTCGACACTAAAAGTGCATGTAAACAAAAAAAAAAAAAAAAAAAAAAAAAAAAAACATGAAATAGTGCCAATTAAAAGGAGGTATAAATAATTAACATAAAGGAAGACTTTTGTACTTTCTCCAAAAAATAAATAAATAAATAAATTAATTGTAGATCAAGTTGCAAATAAAAGAATATTATTCTCCACACACACCCAAAACAACTATATTCTCCCGCACACCCCATTTATAGATCTCCCTGTTGTTGAAAATTCGGTCATTACGTTAAAGTTAAGCATGTCAAAGATGGCATGCTACATTTTTTAATCCCTATTCAACAGCGTAACAACTAACATAATGTGTAAACTTTGCAGGTATAGACTTTCAAATGTTTGTAATGTGTAATACGTAATGTGTAAACTTTTTTTTTTTTTTTTTTAATAAACTTCATTTCATAATAATTTTCTGTAAATTGTAAACATTCATATGAGAAGGAGACATGAATATTATTTTAATGACACGTTTTGATGAAACTGAAACTTTGACATTTTTATTTTAAGGATATTTAATAATCCATGGATACAACAGGAACACACTTTATTACGAGACCCAATATTAGTAGTGCTGACAACAAAAGTAGAACAACAAACATACGACAACAATTTGAGCACACAGCTCAATTGGAGCATAAACTATAGACACGGATACGGATAGATTAAAAAAAAAAAAAAAAAAAAAAAAAAAAAAAAAAAAAAAAAAGATTAGACAATAGATTTGCCATCGTCACAATGCTTTTTTGGGGGCTTGGGGCCCTTGGGGGCCTTTGGGGCCTGAAACCTCATGACATAGTCGACGAGTTTGTCCAACTCATGTTCATCGATGACACCATCACCATCTTCGTCAGCAAACGCAACACCATAGTGAGCTTTCTGATGCGCAGTCCAAGTGCCTAAAGATTGCAGGGCTTGCACCACCTCTTTCTTGCAGAGGGTGCCATCTCCATCAATATCATGGTCTTGTAAGATCTCCTTAATCTCATCCCTTGACAACTTCAGTTGTGATCTTGACAACGCCATTAGATGATATTCTAGAACGCCGGTTGAGATGATCTTGTGCTGATCGATGATAGTTTTCTTTGTGGATGTTAGTCTTTATATAGAGGTGGTAATGCTAAGTAAATTAAAAACTCTTTAGAGAAGGAGATGATATCTTTTACACATCATTTCAAATGGAATATATGCTCTCTACAGAATTTTACAAAAGTTTATTGCATGCAGCTCTGCCGTAGAAGAAATATATAAATCTTTTCAGCACCTATCTATTCAGTACTTTTCCCCATGTTAAATCAACATTAGAAACTTTAATTTTCAAAAGTAAAGTTTAACATTAGAAACTTTAATTTTCAAAAGTAAAGTTTAAAATATCGATGTCAATAAAAATATTGGTGGATCTCAAATTTATAAAAGTTTTAATAAATATTAATAAAATGTCAACTCACACTCATTGTGCACATCCTAATTCAACCGACCTCTAATATTTTGTTCAAAAAAGAAATGTGAACCCACATTTTGTTATTTTTCTTTTTATGATGTCAATGAAAATCTAATACCTAGCTAGGGCATTTGATCACTTTGTTTTTTTTTTCCTCTTTTTCCCTGTTGTTCACATATTTCATTCCAAACAAAATGCTATATGTAGCACCAGCATCTAAAATAGCTGGCATCAATTTTCTTTTTTTTTTAATACAATTGCGAGGATGAGAATATAAACGGATAGAAAATCAAACTTAGGATCTATTTGAATTGATTAGAGAAAAAAGTGTTTTCCAAAAAAATTCATTTTTATTTAAACTTTTTTTATATATAAAAATGGTTAAAAATACACTTTGAGAGTGTTTTAAAATCTATTTTGAGTAGTTGTCAAATACTTTAATTTTTTCTAAAATGGCTTATTTTCAGAATTAAACACTTAAAAAATTAAATCAAACACACCCTTAATCTATATAGAAATTACATTTATGTGTTTATAAGATTTAAATAAATTTTTTAGTTGATAAAATAATTGGCAAAACCATTAATTGATTTGCGAGATCATTTTTTGGAACTTAAAGTCATAATCGAGAAATTAAATACCATAGTAAAAATTCGTAAACGGCTATGAATCATTGAAAATGAATGCAATTTTTTAAATTCATAGCATAGCTCAATAACCTTACATCTCTTAAAAACTCACAAACACTGAATTTTCAAAAATAGCTTGAAACTGGCCAAAATAATAGGTTAAAATAAGGGGATTTTTAAAATTCAATAAACTCTAAATAACATTGAAGAAATCCATTTGAATTAAAATCCAAACATATTAGACAACATGCTTGAAGTTTCATGGTGGTAAATCAAATATTATATTAATTTGTTTAACAACCAACTCACTTTCTTTGCAAATCAAAATTCATGGCTTTCAAGTTGGAAAACATAAGTTAATTCTTCAAATCTTTGTAATCCCGGCCGGTCAATATCCAAATTATTATTATTGTTATTATTTTTTTTTAAATCGTATAAATGGCTAAATTTGATCAAAGCAATTATTTTACAATTTGTTTTGAAATTTGAAATTTTTATTTTAAAAATATTCAAACTTGATGGGTGATGTTTAAGATAATTACTATTCTGTTTTTTAAATTCTACCTTTTTTTGTTTTAATTTAATTATACAAATTTCAACAAGTAAATAAAAGAATTAATAATAAAAAAAATAGAAAATGACATTTTAATTCTTATAACATATTCTTTAGTTACTGTATTTTAATTAATTAGGAATATGAAAAAGACATTCAGATAATCATCTATACTTCATTATGATTTAATATGGAAGTAAACACCACCTATAAATTTCTAATTACGATTGTGACTTGTTTGTCATAAAGGTCATTAAACGAATCTCATTTCCTTTACGATAAGTTCCATTATGATTAGACAAAAATTTTCAGTTCTGTAAACATGACCTAGGTTCAAATCTAAGTACTCCTTTTCTATTTGTACAATATAATTTTTTTTTTAAAAAAAAAACACTACCATCTTCGAAAAATATTTTTGAACAATTATACCCTCACTCTAATTTATGCATTCACAAAAATGCCCTTAACATTAAATGTTAATAATTATTTTTCTAAAGTACTTCAAATTTGAATAAGAATTATATATATGAAAAAAATAGCATAACGATTGCACGTTAACAAACCTTCCCTTAAAGAAGGTGTTAGCACCGATACAACACCTATTTCGAAAAAAGGTTACCACATTTTATTTTGAAAATATCCTATTATTTCATGGTCTTAAAAGAAAATATTTTTAAATTTTGCTTTTGAATGTCCAATGATATTAATTCACATCTCGTGACAAAATATGAATCAATAATTATGAGTGGCTCTTTAAATTAAACACTTGAAAATGTATTCCAAACACACCCTACATCGCTGGAGATCGCCAAGGAAGGGCACACAAACTAAAATTAAAACATGTGAAAATTTAGAATAATAATAAAGGGTAATTGTTTTAAATGGCAAAACTGTTGTAAATATTTTTAAATATAGCAAAATGTCATTGTTTATCAGTAATAGATATTGATAGACAATGATAGATGATAGTAGTCTATTAGTATCCATCATTGTTTATCAAATGACAGACGGTGACATTTTGCTATATTTATAATAAATAAGTTGTTTTATTTTGCTATATTTGAAAACAATCCCAGTAATAATAATAATCAAACCGTTAAAAAATTATCATATCTGCAATTATTTTTAAAATGTGTGAGGGAGGCAAATATTTCTCTATTGTGCTACCCATTAGAAATTTTCAAAAGAAAAAAAAAATTTAGACCTTGTTTGGTAAGGTTTTTGGTTTTCAATTTTTTAAAATTAAGCCTACAAACATCGTTTTCACCTCTAAATATTTTTTGTTTATCTACTTTTTACCCATATTTTAAAAGATCAAACCAAAATTTAAAAACTAAACAAAATTATTTTTAAAAACTTGTTTTTGTTTTTAAAATTTGGATAAGAATTTATGCTCTTGTACTCAAGAAATATGCAAACTATGGTAAAAAAATGTGAAAAAATAGACTTAATTTGTAAAAACTAAAAATTAAAAATGAAATGGTTACTCAACAGGCCGGCCTTAATGTTTTAAAAAAATATCATTACTAAAAATTCATGATTTATATTTTTCAAAAACAACAATTGAAAAAAAAAAAAAAAAAAAAAAAAAAAAAAAAAAAAACCTAAAAAATGGATAAAGAAAAATCCTACAACACGTTTTTAGAGATGCTCTAGGGAATTGCAAAATTTATGCTCTTTGATGATATCTTTTACACAACGTTTCAAATGGAATAGATGCGCTCTGGGGAATTTTATATTGCAACTCTGCCGTACGTGTAGAAGGGAATAAAGTCTTTTATTTTGAGCAACCTAATCAATTCAGAATAAAGTATCCGTGTACATTTTTGCTTCGTCTATAATTTGGATCAACATCGAAAACACGAGTTTCTTAAGGTTCTAGATAAGAATTTAGATATCGATGTCGATGAAAATATTTGTCACATCAAATTTATGAAAATGTTAATAAGTTTAGAAGTGTCAACAAAATGGAAAAATGTCATGCCCGCTACCCACCTTAATCCCGATTGGTGTGTTTTCTGCCGGAAGCAAAATGAAATGAATACCTACTCAGTATGGCTTCACCTTAGAGGTATATATATCCACGTTTTCATTGCCTAACTCTTTGATTGAAATTGTGCAGTTTATGGCACATACCCCCCAGATATCAAACAAACAATTTTTGTGGTTTAACATGATTGGTGCAACTCTGTGTGCATATGGTTGGAGCGCAACGCTACAGTTTTTCAAAATATCGACAAATTCTCCTCCAATATATGGGATGGGATCTTGTATTTTGTTGCTCTTTGGTGTACAAACCACTCATCTTTTTGTAATTATGATGCATCTTTTATCGCCTTAAATTGACAGACTTTTCTCTAGTCTTATTTATATCTTCTAATTCGAGCTTTCCTCTGGCTCAGATCGAACTTTTTATGTATTTTTTTGGCTTTATGAATGAATGTTTTGGGGTATGATGAGGGTGCTACGAATGTGTCAATCAAGTTGAGATATTTTGGTGCATCTACTGATCCTCTTTTATCGGGTTTCTTGTTCAAAAATAAATGTCAATAATTGGCAAAAACATTGATTGATCTGAGAGATCAATTTTGGAAGTTACAAATAGGAAGAAGAAAAATGTTATATAATTAAGACTTAAGAGCTTTCAACAGCTTAAAGAGATGAAGAACATGGTCGACAAGGCCAATACTCTGTTTCCGAGTTAGAATAATCCGTGAAAAGAAAAAGTAAAACCACAGCATGGTATTAAGAAAATTGGAGGCAGGCCAAACCATTTAAGGCCCATTTTCTGTTTAATGGCCCATTTAAGTCCGTTTTACTCACCAAGTTCCTTTGTTGAAGTGTGTACCATACGACAAAAGAAAAAACAGTACTGAGTAGCTTTGCGAGTTTGAGAGAGTTTTTTTTTCTTTCGGTATAGAGAACTCGACCTAGTCCACATTGGGTGAATTGATTGATTATCGCCCTTCTTACTTGGAAGCTTAAGTTGGTTTATTTATTCTTTTAAATTTGTGAGTTACAAATTATTTATTTTCGGATAGTTTAAAATTCGAACTTGATATGGACATTATTGTATAATATATATTGTTCGAATTAATTTGTTAAATTTAAATTATGATATACTATTATCCCTCACCACACAAAGAAAAACAAAGAATAATACCTTTTTACCCTACAATATAAAGAGAAAGAAAAAGTGATCCATTTTGTTAGAAAAAAATTTGGGTGCAACAAGAATTAAAAATTGTCACGTGTCAATTTAATTTTTTTAAAAAAAATTATTTTTTAGTGCGGGTAAAAGAAGGGAAAACATGATACTTAGGTGTGCATCATGACTGCACTTAATTATTGCTCTTTTTTTTAATCTAACAATCTTATTGTTGTTAACAGTACTTCACAGTAATTCTGTTTAATTTAAGCATCAAAGTGTGCTAGGTATGTTGCGTATGTACGTAAATATTTTTTACCGGCGTTGATCATAACCCTTCTTTGAACTAGAATGTTTGGGTCAAATATTTTAACCTTAAATCAGAACTATGGATCAATAAGTGTGACAATGATAATTATTTTTAACCAGTTTCCATAATTATAGAAATAATATGAACATTCTTCCTTTTTTTTTTTTTTTCTGGTAGAAGCAATGGTGTGAGGGAACATAAATAGAGGTAATAATATCCATTTTTGAATGTGTGATTACCGTACCTACCATGTTGATTATTTTACTAATTATATTATTTAGTTAAAAAAGAGAAATGAATATGTGAAGAGTATTTTATTCTAAATAAAAAAAAAAGTATCCACACTCAAGATATACATCCTTGTTTATTCCATCTTCAATTTCACAAAAAATTCAGTGGCGATCCTCTCTAACTAACTTTTTATTATTATTATTATTATTATTATTATTAGTATTATTAGTATTACTCTAAGTACTTTCACACATATTACTTCATTTAAAAAAAACATGTTACCTGGTAAATTGTGTTCATATCTTTTTTTAAATCTATAAGTATTTTAGGACATGTTTGAGAGGAATTTTAAAATAGCTAAAATCACTTTTGTCATTTTCAATATCATCGAGAAATATGTTTTTAATCCTTCAAAACTAATTTTTATGATTAAAAATTGTATTTAAAAGTGTAAAATTGAAAATTAAATTAATTTTGAGTGATTAAAGTGTATTTTTTTAGTGATTTTAAAAATTAAAAAAAAAATGATTTTAACGATTTTAAAATTATTCTCAATTATACTCTTATTTAATCTCATTTTGGAGGCACAAGACGATATATAATTTTTTTTTTCTTTTCTTAGTTTATATATGAGTCCTTACCATGGAAATTTAAAATAAGAATTAACAAAATTAGTTTTCAATTTAGGACCATTTATTTTAATCATAGAATGGATATACAAATTTTAATTATTATTATTATTATTATTTTTGTAAAGAGAGAAAGTAAAAATAATTATATGACCTACACTAGTACAAAATTGGACTATAATGTCAATTGAAAATCAATATTATAAAGATATAATATCTGTTGGCGACCGACATTAAAGAAGGTATTATTAAAAATCTTCAATATCAGTTGTCTTTAATATCGATTTTTAACTGATATTATATATGACTAACATTTTAGTGTCAGACACGTTTAAACTAATAGATCGATTGATTATTATTACACTATAAAAAGCTACTAGATAATTATTAAAAAACATCACATCATCATGTTGGTGTTATAAACTCTTAGTAAAATTTAAAGTAGGTAAAACCTGTATGTAATGTATACATTATAACATTTGGTAAAATATTTATAAACTTATAAATAATATTTAGAATTCAGCTAAATAAATATTTAGTTTATGTATATATTACTTGACACATTTCAAACAGTTTCTTGAATTGAAATTTCAATTTCTAAGTATGCTAATGAACATATTTAAAAACTAACCATTGACAGACATACTCCAAAATCATATCATTTTGATATTCCTTTTTCATTTTTAGGCTAAATATTTTAATATTAAATATTGAGGTCATTTTTGTCTTTTTTTCTTTCTCTAATCTAATTTTAAAATTTCATCGTTTATGTAATTTTTTTTAGAAGCATGCATTGATTTTTTTTTCAATAAATAATTTACCATCAAAATGATGATGGTGGCATTATAATGTAGTTTATTAATTAAATTAAAATTGAGATAGAAATATCTCATGATTTCATAAAATACATCACAGGCACAACCAAAACATAAAAAACCCACTTGCTTCTTGTAATTAACTAGCTAGATACACCAATAGTAATTTACTAACAATTAATGAATTAAAAGAAAACAGATAGATAATAATTACATTATACACTTGTTCTTTTTTCCCCCTTCAACATTACAACATGATCCCACTTACAAATGTAGGTTTCAAATCTAGCTACAATAGAGAGTAGATATTACACTTTACATTTTTATGCAATAAAAAAGCTTTTTTTTTTTTTTTTTTTTGTATTTCACTTCAAATAATATTTATGACTCTGAGTGTACGTAGTTTAGTCAGAGTAATACTTGACTAGCTAGACCGCTTAACTAGGCTACAGGCCATATTTTACAACTCAATCGAGTGACCCAACTACATGGTTAATATCTAGTAGGTCCAGTTAGATTGAATGGTAAAAAATGGTTGCAGTCGAGTTAGCAGTTAAGTATTAATTGTTTAGATATCACGACCTTTGACGTACACAATGAGCTTACTCATCTCCTCCAAACTGATGATGTCGTCATGGTTAGTATCGACGGCGCGAAGGGCTCTGTTGGCTCTGAAGGGGCTGGACCTCGAACCCAAATACTCAAAGGCTCTCTTCAACTCTTCCTTGGTCAGCTTCCTGTCTCTGTCCTTGTCGTGTTTCTTGAAAATCCAGGCGAGCTGTTCTTCACTCAACGAACTGTACTTGTTTCCCATGCACACACGAACAAGAATAAACTCTGCTTTTGTGTTGGGTTTTTTTCTTTTTTTTTTTCTTTATTTGGCTAGTGGGTAGGATTTGCTCTTTCAAATGGGTGTGTGTGGAGATGGAGATTTATTTATACTATAAAAGTGCATGTTATTTCACTCTCTCACATTGGAACGTAGATTTCAAGACATAAATTTTTATATTATTCTAAACACTTCATGATTTTACCATGATTTTATGTCTTGTTTTAAGGTTGTTTTTCTGCGTAAATTTAGATAAAAATATTGTAAGAATTTCTATATGGAAGAGATCATAGTAAATGCATACGAGTTTCAACACAAGATCTCTTACCTACTTTAATATTATGTTAAATATATTATCACTAAACTCAAAAGTTTAGGTTGAATTAATTATTTTTTATTTTATTTATTTTTATTATTAGTATAACAAAGTGAAGGTATGATAATTTGAATTTCTGACCTCTAGAATAGAAATAAATGGTTAAGGATATATAAGTTAAATTTTTTTTTTTATAAAAGATATGATGTGAGTCAATAGGTGTATCCAAACATCTCAACTAGATTTACACACTCATAGCACTCTCATCATATTTCACTTCCCTTCATTAATCATCAATAAGATTCAGGAAAACAGAAGTACAATCAAAAGCAGTAAGAGAGGTAGAGGGGAGTCTAGAGAAAAGTAGATTACATAAAGGTATGTTCAGTAAAATAAAATATAGGTTAATAAGTTGTGATATATTAAGAGATTATATTTAGTTAATATCTAGATTAATATAACTAAAATATTGAATAGTTAAGATGTTGTTGGATAACTATTTAAGATTTTGGTTTTCAAGTGTTTCTATTTTTGGTTTATGGTACGTATTTGGTTTTCTGTTTTTTGGAAAACAACAAAAACTATACATAGTTTGGTTATTATTTCGTCTTTCTATTTTCTGAAAATAGAAAACTGAAACAAGTCTGGTGATAAAAACTTAGTGCCCTACCTAGTTTGTTGAACAAGTTTACCCTTTATATGGAAATATACTATCCCTCTGGATTACAAATTCTTCATTTGGCATATTCTCCACAGAAGCATCAATACTCTAGATAGAGGTCAGGACCCGATGTATATATTTAGGCTTAGTGCAGGTTGGGAAGTAATTTTAAAATTGTTAAATCATTTTTATCATATTCAAATCATAATCACTCAAAACTAATTTAATATTTAATTTGACACACTTTTTAAGGACAATTTTCATATCATTAAATTTGATTTTAAATGATTAAAAGTATGTTTAATAATGATTTTAACCAGTTCAAAATCACTCCCAAATATGACTTTAGTCACTAATTGAAATTGATGTATTCTACGTACTAATCTAATCAATTAGAGAGTAATGACGAACTTTTCTTCCCTTCATGGTAGCTCCATTACTTTGGAGTGTTTCTTTTATCATTATGGCATCAATCTGGCTCTCCAAAATGAAATTGAATCATCCTGGGAAGAATCTTGATCTCCATATCAACATAAATTAATTCGCAGAAGAATAATCTTTTTTTGCTTGAATATCATTGGTGGCTAACATATGGAATCTTTAGATCGAAAGGAACGAGCACATTTTTCAAACACGACTCCGAAAGCTACCATTTTAACTCGAGAAGACGCCTTATCCTTGGTTGCCTTTTGGCTTACCATATCAAATGTCTTCTCCAATTACACATCCTCCAGTACTAAATTGGATTGTCTTTTATGTAGCTCCTTTCTTCTTTTTTTTTTTTTTATACCTACTAGTATTAAATTTCTGTTGACATGTCAATATTTTTATAGATAATTACATATTTTCATGAGTTTGATATTGACATAAATGGTAAATCGATATTTTCATTATATCGTAGAAAAATTCATGAAACATAAAAAATAAGTGCGAAAATGTCACTAATATAAATATAAATATAAATAATGGACATGTTAACTTGTTCAAAAAATCATAAAATGTTTATTTGCTAATTTAAATTTATTTTTTATAATTTTTATAATTTTTCTAGAAATATCTATCAAAATCTACATTTTATCGATATTTCCATCGAAATTTTCGTAAAATTAAGACCACGATCGACATTTTCGTCGACATCAATATTTTAAACCTTGCTTGTATGTTTCTGGTATACTATCATTTTTTTAAAATAAATAAATAAAGTGTAAACTATTCTATTTGAATTTTTAAAATCATAAAAAAAAAAAAAAAAAAAAAAAAAAAAAACATAGATAACTTACTAAAGCATCCCTACCATTTATATAAAAAAGGATATTTTTTTTATGTGTGGTATTACTTTTAAAAAAAATTCAAAAAAAAAAATAAACTTTGAATTTTAGTGTCTAACGTTTAAAATGTATAAAAGAGAAAAACAAAAGAATATAAATATAGTCAAACTGGAAATTTCAAATATCCTCATTTCTTTTGAATATTTTCCCCTTCATGAAACATTTTAGGTTAATAATATTGCACTTGAAACTTATGCATTTACCAAAGAAGGAAGAATATTATATATGTGTGATATATATGGACTAAAATATTCAGTCCACAATTAATATGCTGAAATATGCTTTGTTTTATAGCATGAAATTTTGAATTTATAAATTTATTTAATACTTTTATGTTTATTTCTGATAAAAAAAATTATATATCATATAATCTCTTATTCTAGTACATTAAATAATTTTAATGTTTAATTAAAAGTAAAAAAAAAGAATTATGGTCGTTTAGTAAAATTACAATTTATAATGTAGTTATCCAATAATACCTCCCTTTTCCATTTTAGCCCAAGAGTTTAAACATTTTAGTGACGATTTTAGTAAGCTTCCATAAAATTATATCAATATATATTCTTTTTCTTTTATTTTTTTTTATTTTTTTGGTATGTCACTTCAAGAGCAAGAGGTTAGAGTTTAGACAACACAAGTCGTACCTAACATATTCATTTAAAAAAAGCTCATATATTGGTTCACTAAAGTGAATTTTCCACTTAAAAAAAAGAGAAATTAATATGTGGGAGTACTTAAAAAAAAAAGAGTAGGTAGTCAAAGTATCTAATTTAACAAAGATTTTCAAGTGGAAAGCATATGATTTACTTTCTTCTAGATTGTGTATTGCAAGAAAAGAAAAACCTACTCTTAATTAAAGTGCCCATCTCTTTTCTCTCTTCCACTCTGACAAGCTAAGTATTGATCATGATTTTTGGTTCTTAGTTCTTAAGATAAGTTTCTTATTTGGGCTATTTTCACATATTTAATCCTCTCTAAGTTAAATATTGAATTTTGAAACAAAAAGGAATTGAAACTGAAATTACTCATAAAAGAAAATGATTATCAATTTAGAAGGAAACATGTAGGATATTATATCGTTGGTAAATGCTCACCAAAGTATTGAACCATGATCTCTTAGTTCTTTATCAAGGTCATGTCTCCCATTTATTAATAGGCTAATAAATGATGGTTGATTCTTAATCACACGAAAAAAAAAATTAAAGATTTTTTATAATAGAAAAAAAAATTGGCATATAGCAAATTATGATTGGACAATTGAGTGAGATACACAAAATACATGTAGTCTAGGATAAATCTAAGTTTTTTTTTACAATATGTAGAGTGGAGGAATCAAACCTATGATCTTGAAGTCAATAATAGAAGTTTTAAGTCGCTGGTTGGCATACTTAGCATAATTAAACATATACATAATAAAAAATATAGAATAATTTAACTTATTTAGGAAGGCTTTGCTAAAAAGTAAAAAGAATACGATTCCCCTATTTGCGTGATTATTAACTTGTAAGTATTTATACTAAAAAAAATGTCTTATACTAAAAATATATACCAAGTCTTTAAGAATAATTTTGTTGCATATTAATCAGTTTATCCATAACATATGAAAACACTTCAAGTTCCTCCCAATTTGATAGTTTTTTTTTCCTTTGGACTAAATATTAACTTTTAGACTTTTAATGTTTGGCTATTTTTCAAAAAAAAATCTTAATATAGTAAATAGAGGAGAATTTGAACTTTCAACCTCAAGAAAAATAATATATGTAAATCATCGTTGAACTACCATTAAGCCATTTTTCAAATTTTAATCTTTTAAAATATTACTTGATTTTTTTAATTAACTTTTTACCAACACAAAAATATTAAAATTCATAGATTAAAATAGTATGCAACATTAAAAAAAAAAAAAATTATACTGATGGGACTAAGGAGGTATTTGAAATATATTTTCAAGTGATTAATTTAAAAAATTTTAAATTAAGTATTTGACAACCACTTAAAATATATTTTGAAAAAATGAGTTTACAAAATAAATTGGTTTAGAATAAATACTTGAAACTATCTTTGATGAAAATTAATTTTGAGTGTTTAATATTTAATCTCTCTATAATTTGTATAAGAAACTCCAGCCACCACTTCCGACAACCGTCGTCGGCCAACATCCGGCCACTACCTTCGACGACAACCACCGGCAAACTCCAATGACGGCCACCGAAAAATTCTTTTAATATAATAATTTAACAAAACACTTTTAATATATAACAAACCAAATAAACCTCCATATAAAAACACTTTTGACAAAGAGTTGTCAAATATATGTGTTTTTTTATCTTAAATTTCTTTTATAAAAAATGTTTAAATAAAAATATATTTTCTTTTTAAGTCATTCTGAATCAACCCTACATTAATACCATTTGTTTCGATCCAATCCAAGTAAGATTGAAGGTTTTGTTCTACCACTAGTTACCCCCTAGATATCTTTGAATCTTCATCTATTTGATGTACTATTATTTTAAATTAGTCCAACACATATGTAAAATAGTAATACTTTTCTAAAATGTGGATAGTAAAGAATAAATTGTATATTATTAAATTATTTCCACAGTTCTAATAAATTAAAAAGTTTTTTTTCCTGTTGAACAAGTAGAACTTTATCCAAAAAAAAATAATAATAATAAAATCATTTTTAAGTGTTTTTTTCAAATATAATAAAAGAGTAAAAATATTTACAAATATAAAAAAATTAACTGTGTATCAGTGATAGACTACAATAAAAATCTATCATTCAGTGATAGAAGTCTATTGCAGTCTATTATGGTCTATTGCTAATAAATAGTGAAATTTTTCTATATTTATAAATAATTTAATATTTTTTTCATTTATAATAATTTCTTTATTTTTAGTCTGTTTTCATAAAATATAAATATTCTTCTTTTCCCTTTTTTTCGGTACACGTCGCTCCACGAGCATAAAGTGTGAGAGGAGAACATAAATAATAGAGCTTTAATATCAATTAATTGTGCATTATTTACTTTAAAAAGGAGAAATCAATATGTGAATAATGCTTTTTTTAAGCAAAAAGTACACACTCTAAGCCTAAAAATATCCCAAATTTCAACCAATCTTGTTCAATAGTGGAGATCCATAGTGATAGTTATTGAAGTAGTCATTTTAGGAAAAATGTGATTTAGAATTAATTTTTTTATTTAGTAAGTGATTTTAGAATTATTAAAAATTTCTATTTGAGAAATTATTAAACTAATAAGAGCAAAAAAATTATTCTTAAATATAAGAAAAAAAACTTGGTATTTCAATAAATGAATGAAATGAGGGCAACTTTTTTGGAGCAATTCTCAAAAGTCACTCTCCAAGGTTGTATAGATTGGTTGAGAGGTTTGAAAGATAACATTGTTCTAAGAGGAATGATACTAGTTGGCATAGATTTAGAGAATTAGTGCCCTTTCAGGAGTCACCTCTCTCCCAACTATATTTATTTTTTAAAAAATGATATGAGATTTTTTTAAAAACCAATCTCAAAATTTACCAAATGATACAACGAAAAAAGTATTTAGGCCAAATCCGAGGAAAAATAATTTTGGTCATGTCAAAATCACTCTCAAACATAACTTTAGTTTTTCATCATCATCTTTAATTAATGTATTTGAAATTAAGAAAAATACTTAGTGCATCCACCAAATTATCATATCATAATGTGACATGTGACAAACTATTTTTATTTATTTTTTGACATGTTATAATTATTTTTTTGGTGTCAGTGATGGAAGGGAAATCATAAAGATAGGTGCATCTTGGGATGCACCAAAGTATTATTCTTTGAATTAACGTGGATAAACATATAAAGCAAATAGATTACTTTATTTATTTTTTATTCTTAAAAAAAAAAAAAAAAGAATTACTGTGTGATGGTTCATATCTTCAACTTCTTCCCTTCTACCTCAATGTAAATAAGGATATATTTTTACTATAAAAAAATAAGAATATATTTCGTTTTTTTTTTCCGTTTCTTTGTTCTTAAACATAAGTCTTCTGTCTTCTTAAAATTTATATATAAAAAAGAAAAAAAAAAGCTTTATCACATTTTGAATTTTTTATTTAAAATAACTTCTTAAATTGAAATCGAGCTTCTAAATCGGCAAATATCTTGCTATTTTGATTTTTTTTTTTTCTGTTAGGTTAAATATTTTAATCTATCTCTATGGTGGATTATGTATACCTTACCCTTTGTACTATGATTCAATAGAATTGGCGAGAATGTGTCAACTTAATGGAGATATTTAGATGTTAATTCCTCATTACTTGTTTCGGGTTAAAAAAAGAAAAAATAATAATTTGTTGTCATTTTTCAATTTTTTTTCTCTAATTAATCTAATTTTAAATATTCAATTTTATCTTTTATCAACTTATATAAATCATTTTGAATAAACTTTCATCTAATTATATCAATATAATTACTTGGTTTCCTTTGCCTGGTATGTTACTCACTCCAAGAGCTAGGGGTGAGATGTCATATATGGTACCTAACATCAATTGCCATTACTATAGCCATCAAGTTCATTGATTCAAACTAAATAGTACAATTTTCACTTTAAAAAGAGAATAATAATTAATATGTGGGGAGAACTTTTTTTTGGTAAAAAAAAAAAAAAAAAAAGTAGACATTCAAAATATATCCTAAAATTGAACAATTGGTATTTATTCCATCTTTTCCAATTTGACAAATATTCGAGGGGCAAACAATAAGCATCTATACCAATATATCCATCTCTTCACTCTCTTTTCTTAAAGATAAGTTTCATGTTATTTCTACATTCACATTTTTTAATCCTCTAACTTATAAGCAAATAAATTTATATTAGTAAATAAATTATAAAAATAAATTTAAATAAATAAATAAACATTTTATTATTTTCAAATAAGTAAACATGTCTGTTATTTATATTATATTTATATTAGTGATGTTTTATGCGTTTCGTGGACTTTTCTACGATATAATGAAAATATTGATTTACCCCTCATGAAAATATCGGCATATCGATGGAAATTTAATACTATGGTTATAGGTTAAATTTTGAATTTTGAATTAAAAAGAAAATAAAACTTAAAATAAAATTAACATAATGATTATCACTTTAGAGCATATATTTCTAATAATGGAATAGATATAGCCCTCAATAAAAAAGATTAAGAATAATTTAACATGTTTAGAAGTATGTTGCTCTATAATAAAACAAAATTTGATTCCTTCCTAACATAATTATTAACTTAAGTCCTTATAATAAACTTGTTGTTATTAATAATTATTTCATCTCCATATTATTTGGAAACATTTTATGATATTAATTAAGCCCCTACCAAATTAATTTATGTTCCTTTTGGCTTTTTTGACCAAATATTTTAGTCTTTATTTTAAAATTTTGACTTTATCTTTTATGTGGTGATTCTATTTCAATCAATTTTTTGTTAATTACCTATCACAAAATGAATATTCATCGATAAATGATGACGTGACGTGAACAATGCATTTTCGTATTTGAAAAATTGAAATACCTTGGGATTTAATTTAATAAAATAGACATGTTAATTCCTACCCACATCATGTGACCTGATTTTTAATTTCTTTTAGTTTTTTTTAATTATTTTCCCACAATTTTCTTATCATGTCGTTTTCAATAAATGAATTCCTAATTAAATTCCAAGGGTAAAAAACAAAATTAAGGTGTCCATGACTTTTTGGTTTTTCATTTTTTGTTTTTCCAAAATTGAGTCTATGAACATTACTTCTTTTTTTTTTTTTTTATGTTTTGTTTATATTTTAGGAGTATTTTAAAAATTTTGAGCCCCATTTTAAAGATTAAAAATATAATTCTTAATATTTTATTTTATTTTTTAAATTTGGCCAAGAATTCAAATATTTACCTAAAAAAAATATGAAAATCATTATTAAAAAATTGTGAGAGAAAAAAATAGAGTAGTAATTCCCATGATGAGTGGACAAGTTCTTTTCGACTTAATTATTGGATTTGATTGAAAATGATTGTTGTTTCTTATATCAATTCATGATGTTCTCTTCATTTAAAGGTAAATATAAATACAGTTCTTGATGTCAAAATTCGGACAGGAAAAAATATATTTGTCTCTCTGTGAGAATAACTGTAAATTTGTGTAATTCGAAAAAAAACGTAACCTGCAAGATAGAAAGATCTACACACCGATATGGCGCTTGCTACACATGCTCCAATACTTAAGTCAGAATGTATATATAGTGTAGCAAGTAGAGATTTTGATTATTAGAATGAACTCATTTTTCATAGGAGCTATCATATTGTATTTATAGGTGTAGTTGAGCTAGGTTCTTGATGATAGGTTTCAATGTAAAAAAAATAAAAAAAAAAATAATCAGTTAGGTATTGAAGATCTCATATTACTCTTCTCATTGTCAATTCGTTCTGAAATAGAACATATGTATAAATATTAAGAGAAACGTAATGAGAATGTTCCTCGTCTAGATGTGAAATGAGTATTTATTCCTCCCTGTTATAAATTTATGCAGTCATCATAACATTTCGTCAATGTTAAAGCCATAAATTCAACGACAACTGCCTTACTAGGAACATATAGCTATTCCATTTGGTTGGTGATGATGGTGGAGCAACAAGATTAAGCACGTTTTTTTTTTCTTTTTTTTTTCGAAAAATATACTTGACACATTCTTAACACTCTCGTCCCGTTCGCTAATAATGATCCATAATTACAATGGCAAAAGCCAAAAATAGAAGCCAGAACATAACAGAAAAGGGACTAGAGGAAAGCTCAATAGCAGTGATCATGAGAAGATACATAGGTTACATGAAAACCAAAGCTCAATTACATGTGTTTCCTTTCCACTTGAAATATGAGTGAAACAAACCGCTGGCGGCCGGAAGAGTTTCAATTGAAGAGTGTACGTATAGTTATGACCCTGCAGTATACATAATCAGTTTACTCATCTCCTCCAAGCTGACGACATCGGCGCCATTGGCGTCGGCGGCATGGAGGGCTTGGTGGACTCTGAAGGTGGTGAACATGTAACCCAAATACTTGAAAGCGCTCTTAAGCTCTTCCTTGGTCAGCCTCCCATCTCCATCCTTGTCATGGTTCTTGAAAACTTTGGCCACCTGAAACTACGACAACGCCACCGGAAAGCACTTATAATCCAAGCCATTGGAGAACCCCATGGAAATGGCGTATTAAGGGTTTTTCCGTACAAGAAGAAGAAGAAGAGGAAAGAGGAGGGAAAAACTTTTGTGTTGGGATAATTTACGATGGGGGTAAATGTGGGAGAGATTTATATATCGCGCGTGCGTGGTTTTCTCTCACACGTGTGGACCCGCCGCCTTCGTGAAGTAGCAGCCTCCAAAATCAATTTCTTTGGACATGTGTTTCTTCTTGTTTTAAAGAAAGGGAGAATTATTGGTTTCATTTTTTTACGTTTAAACAAAGATAATAAGAGTGGGTTTAGCCTACCTAATTCCTAGTTTACAACTTTTTAGAAAATTGTTTTTTTCTTTTTATATAAATAGTTTTAATTAAAATCAAAGTACTGTATATTGTGTTACATTATAATTCTTTTTTTTCCAAGTAATTAAAATAGTTTTAATTAAAATCAAAGTACTGTATATTGTGTTACATTATAATTCTTTTTTTTCCAAGTAATTTTAGTTATAAGTTTGTTTAATTTTTTATACGTTTGGGAGTAATTTTGAAATTGTTAAAATTACTTTGAAATAAATATTTTAATAACTTAAAATTAATTTAATATTTAATTTTGCACTTTTAAATGTAACTTTTATATCATCAAAATTAATTTTGAATTATTTTTGTTAAAAAAATTGATTTTGATTATTAAAAATATATTTTAGAGTGTCATTAAAAATGACAAAATATTTCAACTATTTCAGAATCAATCATAAACATGCTCAAGTTACAACTCTGGAAGTGATTTTGTAAATATCTGCTTATGAAAAAAATTTAAAGTGATTAATGGCCAATCACCCTAAAATTACATTTAGGGAATCAACTTTGAAATGATTATTTATAAATTGATGTTTTATTCGAAATAAAGTGATTTTTATTAGTTATATATCAAACTAACTAAATTATTATTTATTTAAAAAATAAATTTTAAGTGAAAATCCTTAATTTGAGTACAACTTAATTGGTTTAAGGTAAAGAGGTCAAATGTTCAAATCTACCGTACTCATTTAATATTGAATGCACCTACAAAATGGTTTGACAAAAATTGTCAATCTAAATATAATTCAACTGATTAAGACATTATTTAATGACTAAAATCGTCAACGTGTACCATATAAATTGTGATGTAATTAAATACACTTCATTTATTTGGTTTTTCTCTCTTTCTTTTTTCAAAAATTTGTGGCTAGATTTTTTTCCCTTCAACAACATTTTTTAATGAAAATTTAATTCATCAACACCATTAATTCATCAACATTTGGTGTTGAGAGATTCAAAAATTGAATGAAGATATATATCTAAACCAGTTACATAATACTCAAGTTTTTTTTTTAAAAAAAATCTAAAATACACAATACTCGGATTGGCACTAGATCATGTAGTACTTTTGTAATGTAATGAGAGACTGTTTTTGCATATAATAATTTTTTTGTCTTCTTCTTTTTTGTGTTAAAAGTTGGTAGGTGACAAATTTAATTCACGAAGGTCTATAAACAAGATTAATTTCAACATCTCAGGGAAGCATATTCCTTTTTAAAAGTAAGCCGTGAAGGTTGTTAGGTTGGTACACACCAAATAGCATCCAAATGGGCCGGGGAGTGTTCTACAAAAACGCATGCAATTAACTCAAAATCCATAATCAAAAATCTAAAATTCAAGAAATGTTAACAGTAAAAATAAAAAAGTACATTCCCTATCTGTCACGTTTTTTGTTTTTGAAAATTCTACATATTTTCTTATAACTTCTTTACCATATTTTATCCTTCCTAATTTAAAATTTGTATTCTTAGCCATTTTTTTTTTTAAAAAAAACAATTTTAAATAACTATTTCTTTTAGTTTTCAAATTTTAGCTTAATCTTTTAAAACATTATTAAAAAGTAGTTAACAAAACAAAGAAATCAATGAATTAAAGTATTGTTTATAAGCTATTTTAAAAAAATCAAATAGTTATCCAATGAGACTTTATCTAGTCATTTCCTAACCTTTAAAAATATACCCATCCCAAAATTGATTAGTAAAAGTTAATAAAAGTTAATAAATAAATATCTTTCCATCCCTACCTAATCTTACCAATAAAAATTGCTCAAAAGTTTCTTATCTTTTATAAAAGGCCATTCTTTTCAAAATATTAAAAAAAAAAAAAAGGTTGAAAGCATTTTCTTGTTGAGGTGCCCACAGCAAGGGGGTATGAGTATTGTTTGCATTCTAATAAGTAAATTATTAGATATTACATACAAAAAAAGGTATATTATTCTAAATTGAGAAGCAAACACGGATGGGCATTAGGTGTTGGATTCGATTGCTTACACGGACACAGTTGTCTTTTTTTCTTTCTTTTTTTTTTTTTTTTTTTTTTTTTTTTTTTTTTTTGAATTTTATGACGTAGAGAATTGAATGTTTACATTTTAAATAAGAATATAATGTCTTAATTAATTGAGAATATAATGTCTTAATTAATTAAACTATACTAAGACACTTTGTGATGGGGATTAGAATTGCCAATATATGCATATAAGTTTACCAAATGATATGATTAGGATTGCCTTCTTTAAATGGCTTGAATGTTTATCTGGAGCTAGCTAATATTTTTAAAAAATTATACTTTTAGCTAAGTTTTGCGGGGGCAATCAGTTTTTTCCACGAATATCATTCCAAAATTTGAACAACTTGCTTTTATTTTTTCTAATATTAAAAATGCCTAATGAGAAGCTTATCCAAAAAGATGGAGAAAAATGTGAGGGGATTGATTAGGAGGCTGTATCTATCTTCTAGCTCATACTCCTCCTTTGTTTTACTAAAAATTATTTTAAAAAAATGCGTTGTGTGCACAATTTCGTTGGCTGTTAGTTGGACTGTACCTAAATTTTTTCCATAAATAAATGCATGACTATAGTCAGAGTGGTACTCCTAGAAGTGACTATAACATTCAAATTGGAAGCTTGGTGACAAAATGTGAGGACGTAATTATTGGTTGTGCAACTCTATTCTAGTTATACAATTAAACTATTAAAGAATTTTTTAAATGATCTGAAATATTTTATTTTATTTTTAAGTTCAACATAATAAAGGTATAGGAGTTCATCACTAAGTTTCTAACTTCAAATGCAAAAATGAGTATAGCTCAACTAACCTGCAGATATGTTAGCAATAAAGAAAATCGTGGTTCGGAAGAATCCCCTGCCCCAATTGTACAAACAAAAGTAATGTATATTTTATTTATTAAACTATATTTAAATTAGTTATAATAGGAAATAACTTAATTACATGTTGGGTAGATTTAATTATATTAACATCTCTCCACTTTTGGACTTAAAAATTTGAAAAGGATATTACAGAGTTTGGACACATATGTCAGCATTCTGCTATGATATCATGATAAATCTCCAATTGACCCAAAAATTTAAGTTGATCATGGTGATTATAGTAAATTTAATTATATCAACATTTTAATAATATAAAACCATTCTTCTTTCTTTTTATTTATTTTGGTTCAACATATGTCCATGGGAAGAGATTCTAAACTCTAGATACACATTGACCAATTTAGTCATGTTTAGGTTTGTTACCATATATTACCATTCTTAGGTATAAAATAGAGCCTATTAATATCATATGTTACTCATTGCCATATTCGAATCAAGATATTTTATAGTCTATTTGGAGTAACTTGTCAAAGAAAAAAAAAACACCTTTTTTTTAACAAAATCAATTTTTATATAAATATTTATGATTTTAGAGGTTCAAAAGTGGCCTTTTAAAAATAATCTTAACAAATAATATGCAATTTTTAAAATTGTTATTTGATTTGAAAGTTATTTTATAGATACATGGAGATAGATCATCTACTTTTAAATTAATCCAAATTTTTTAAACTGCATGATTTTCATTTATTAAGATTTTTTAAAGAAGATTTTTTATCATCTAAAATAATTCAAAACGCTATCCTTCATATTTTCCAAATCAACTTATAGAAAGAAAAAAAATTCATCTTTTTATTTAAACATCATTTTTTTCCGTAAAGTTATTCGGGACATACTATTAATTAAGTTGACCATCAAATCATGAGTTCAAATCAAAGCATAATATTATTTTATCTCTTTTTTATCTCTGGGAAATCTTTATATTCTAACAGAGTGAGATCAAATCAATACCCACAATCAACAAAGTTATCTAAATCAGTATAAACATACATCAACCATTAAGACACCTACTCTTCTATATATGTCATGCTTTTCTTGGAACGATTGAAGTAAAAGAAGAAGAAAACACAAACATTTAACCCAAAATTTTTTTATTTATCATTGGACAAAGAGGGGTATTCGATTCCTCTCCTTCAAATACAGATTGATATACAAATATATATATATATATATATATATATATGATAGATATAAAGGCATATATAGGCGGACAAGAACAAATAAGTTGACATAGTTAACATATATTTACTTCTTAACTAATAGTATATTTACGAGTTTTAGCATACTTAATTAGCTTGCCCATCTCTGCCATGCTGATGGCACCATCCCCATCGGTATCGGCGGCGCGTAGGGCTTCATCGACTCGAAAGGAGCTGTAGCGTGAGCCAAGATATTTGAAGGCTTGCTTCAACTCTTCCTTTGTCAGCTTCCCGTCGCCGTCTCGATCGTGATTCTTGAAAACGCCGGCCAGTTGCTCCTCGGAGAATGGAACAAGAACTCGTTTGTAAGTTTTACTTTTGGAGTTCCCCATTCAAGAAAGAAAGAAGAAGCCAATAGATAAAGGAAAAGGAAATGAGATTTCTTTTGTTACTTTTTTTTTTTAATTTTTTGGGAGGTTTGAAAGCTTTAGTATGCTTTGATGGGCTTTTATAGAAAGGAAAAGCATCATGGTAAAATCAATTTTGAATGTGTTAGTCTCCTTTAATAACAGTTTTTGAAAAAATATTCGATTTTTTAACCTATTGATCGATAATAGGTAAGTTTATGTCAATTGAGTTATCTCTTGTTAGCATATGAGAAAGTAGATTCGAGTGACTCTCTCTTTCCTTTTGCAAAGTGTTAATAATGATATATTTCGTTCTTACTTTTAAGATAAGTCTCATGTCCTTGTTATCATAGCATTTTTAATCTTCTATGAGTTAGAAAAAGAAAATCAAACTTAAAATAAAATTAATAAAATTAAATGATTATCAATTTACAGCAAATATTATAATAATGGAATAAACATGCAATGTATAAGAATAATTTAACATGTTTTATGAATATTTGGCCCCAAAGGAAAAAGAATTTGATTCCACGTCCAAACATAATTATTAATTTTCAATAATAAATTTGTTTTTTTTTTTTCCTTTTTAACAAAACAAATATTCAAACGTTCAAGTTCTTAATCGAAAATATATGTTCTTAGAAAATTCGATTTATTTTTAGTTGCCAATAACAAAATTGTTGATAATTATTTTATCCCTAACGCATGAAAACACCGTTGGGCTAAATATATTGTTGAGCCATTTTTCAATTCTATGTCAAATCTTCTTAAATTTTATCTTTTATGTTTTAATTTTTTGTTTTTCTCATTCAATTTCTTACGATTCCAAAATGTTAATTAATTAACAAATAGAAATGTATATTAATTTTATCTTTGGTCTTTATTGTAAATTTTTCGTTAATGTCTTACCTTAACAAAAGTTGATGTGGTAATTTTTATTATTAAAAATATATAAATATTTTTTTAATATAAAAATTTGATATTACTTTTTCTCTCATTCTTTTTCTTTCTTCCTCCACCCATCAATGGATGTCTTTGATGCCGCCACAAATTCTTTTTTCTTTTTCCTCTTTTGTAGAAGGAGAGACCTTTGTTTCTGCAAAAGAAATACTTCTAGAAACTACATTAAGTAAGTATGAGCAGATTCTTTTGACTTTAAGCATTCTTAAAGTCGTCACTTCTCACTACAAAATGATAGTATAATTGATGAGTAATGTTCGAATCGGCCAATAGCTTTGATATCGGTGCTTTAGTAAACTCAATAAATATATATATATATATATATGATAAATTCTATTCTCTTTTTTCTTTAAGATTTCTTTGAGGTAAACAGAACCTCAATGAATGGGTTGATTTGCATAATCTAATTTTAAGAACCTAATTACTTTTGAAAATTTGTAGATTAAATCTACAAAATTTTGATTTTTCCTTGATTTGTTCTTATTGTAGTCTATTTCTGAAATAAAACGTTTTAATTAAAGTTGGTAAAAAGAAAGCTTTATATGCCGTTTTTTGGTTTAAACACAAAACTTGTATGTCCTTCAATTTTTTATTTTATTTTATTGATATATATTTTTAGATGTGTTATACTCAACACAGGCTACTTGAAAAGCAATGATTTTGTTAATGGATGAGTCGGGTTTCAAGTTTAAAATGTCAAAAAAACTATTTGAGTACATATTCATATGTCCAAATACATTAAATACTTAGGAAAATAATTTTAATGAATACATTGACTTATTTTGTGGAAAAAATCTATGCATGAGAATACTTCAAGGTAAAATAGAAAACTTCCAAAAAAAAAAAAAAAAAAACCTTGAATTTTGCCATTTATTTTAAAAAATAACTCTATACTTTGAAAAGTAGTAATAATACCTTTAAACTTTTACAAATGTTTCAAAAATACTCTTAGAGTAGAAATTCTTTAAAATTTTGGACGAAAATTGAGATATGAAATGGTGTAACAGTGATCACCTAAAAAGAAAATTTAAATCACCAAATCATTTTAGGTCATTACCACACAGTTCTAAATCTCAATTTCTATTCAAAATTCTTTAGAATTTTGATTGCAATAATAGTTTTGAAACATTTTATGAAGTCCAAAGATAATATTGCAACTTTTGAAGCATTTTGAAACAATGGACGAAGTTCAGGAGTATTTGTCAAAATTTAGCCAATTAAAAATTACTTAAAAAATTAGGGACTATTTGTTATAACGAACGAAAAATACTTAGATGCATCTTGGAGAGCACCTATTTTTATGCATCCCACCAAATTGTCCTATATTATAATGTGACATGTGACAAACTATTTTTATTTATTTTTTGAAATATTTTAACTATTTTTTTTTTTTGGTATAAGTGATGGAAGGGAAAACATAAAAATAGGTGCATCTCACACCCAAGTATTACCCATAACGAACGTGCAAGGCAACGTTGAGGTCAGAAATAAAAAATAAATGACAGGCGAATGCATATTCTGACGTGTCTAAGAAGCTTTTATTTTCCTAATTACACATAATATCCCAAACCTTAGGATTATGGAGAATATGTTCTATAATATTTGTTGATGTTAAAGCATTGAGAGTGCTCATCCATACATTTCGTATAGCATATTTGGTCTCTTCAAACGAGACTTTTATATGGTCAGTACATATATGAGTTGTCTTTAGAAGAGAGAATTTCTTTTATTTATTTGTTTATTTTTTTATTTTTATTATTATTATTATTATGAGAGAATTGAACTTTTGATCTTGAAGTCAATAGTACATATTTTATACTATTTGAGTTGTTCTCATTTTGGTAGGAAGATTTCTAATTCATCAACGACAAGTATTTGTTCTAATTCTAGTTAATCAATCTTTGATTTTCCTTTGCTGGAAAGAATCCGTCAAAAAATTAAATAGGTTCACAACTTAATAATCAAATTTTTGTACTGTATTTTGTATTTTAATTTTCGATCTTCCATGATTTCAAATTTCGATACTAAATCTAAAATGTGTGCCTCATATATATATTTCTTTAGAAAAATTATTATAAATAAAAAAAAATATCAAACTCTTTACAAATATAAAAAAATTATACAGTCTATCAACAATAGACCGGGATAGATCACGATAGACTTCTATTAAGCGATAGAAGTCTATTGCTGATAGATAGTGAAATTTTTCTATATTTATAAATATTTTTGTTCATTTTTCTATATTTGAAAACAACTTTTTATTTTAGACTACGATAAAAATATTTCCCTATGTGGTTTAAAATCAACCATTGACCAATTCATAGTCTAAAATGTAACTTTATACCATGGTTAAGGGAAATGTGGTCCAAAATTCTATTAGAATGTTACTTTAGACATTGATTAAAATATGAAGTCCAACCTTCATACTCATGCTAAAAATTATGGTTTAAAATACAAATATGAATTTTAACTACAAAAATTTAAAATTAATTAGTATTAATCTAGTTTTTATTTTCAAATTAAAAATATCTGAACTTTTAGTATAGATTCTTAATTTTCATAGTAATTTTTTTTTAAAAAAAATTAAATCTTTAAACATAGTTCTTAGTTTTTTTTTTTTTTTTTCTAAATAATGCATTAAAATTTTGAAGAAACAATTTTATGATTTTTTTTTAGAAGAACAATTGTATGATTTATATGTGAAGTTTATTCATGAAATAACCACAGTTTTCACTGCACTGTACATAGTATTTTCGTATTAAATATAAATTTATTATTATAGCTTAAAAAAGATGTAGATTAATATTGTCATTATATATATAAATTAACTTAATAAAAATTAAATTAAATTTATTGTATTTTATTTTCGTAAGATTAATAATTATATCATTATAAAATAAATATGTTAAAAAACAAAGAGTACTAAAATAACATTTATAAAAATGGCTATATGGAAAAACTCTCTCTTAACGTTTTGCCCATTTTATTTTTAAATTCATTTAAATGGTTCTTTTTTTCATTTTCATTTATCATTTTAAAAAAAAAAAAATTCTAAACTGCCCCTATTTTTTGCATCCCACTTAGTCATTTTAGAGTTGTAATGAGCATCTTTGTATTTTTTTTTTCTTTTAATATTCTGATTTGATCATGAATTTAAATTAATAATTCAAATCATTCCATCAATTTAAACTTAAATTTATTGAAGTATATATATGTGATCATGGCATTTTTTCTCTTTCGATCCAAAACTTTGATGTTGAGACAAACTGTTATTATATTAAAATAAATAAATAAATAAAAGAGACTAATGTTTATGGCAATAATTGTGAAATGTGATGGTTCACCATAATTCAAACGCGATTGGAATTCGATCATATGAGCCGTGTTAAACTTTGCGGAAAAAGTTGGTGCTTACTTTACGGTGTCGTTTTTCAGATTACTATTCCAACCTAAAGCGGAAGCAAACTTACTTATGACACTAAAACGACGACGAATCAGCGAAGTGGAAATTTTTAAACAAAAAAAAAAAAAAAAAATAAAAAAGAGGGAAATCCTGGAATTGGTGGAGACTTGCGATTTGCTAACGGATAAAAGCGACATTTCACTGCATGCACGAAGCCGACTGCCCAACAAACTTTCTCTTTCCTTTGGCCTAGCCGTCCACGTGGACCGCTATTTTACAATTATACCCATGACTCTGTTTCTAAATCACTCTACTATCACCTTCTGGGATAAAATTTCAGTTTATTGTTACGATATTATTTTTGTTGACTAATTGTAATTATAATTTATATATTTAATTGGTAATATATACCTTTTTTATTTCATTTAAAAATACATATATTTATTTATATAATTGATAATTGTAATTTAGGTTTTAGTTTATTTTGTGGTGGTAAATTTTAGATTTTTATTTCAAAATAATATCAATGAAAATTCTCTCTATGTAAAGATAAAAATACAAAAATGTTCAAGAATAGATATTAGTTTGGAAAATAAGAGTCTAGCAACGTAGCATATCACAAATATTATAATCTAATATACATGATTCACATACACTCTTTCTTTATATCCTTAATTATATCATAAATTAAAAATTCAAAAAAATTTCATAAATTCGAACCATGATGAGCTTATTACATTTTTTTTTAATTTTGTAATAAGAAATTTAATTTCAACTCTCTTTAAATATAATATCTCTTGAATCCTTTTTAAATAATACAACGAGTAATGAGAGTTCAAATGTGCTCCTTTACGTGATTTTTTAAAATACCTAATCTACAGTCTACCTAACTAAAGGGGGGAAGGACTTATTGGGAAACCCAAAAGAAAAATCGAGTTCTATCAGTACCAAATACCAAATATATAACATATAACATAATGATCCAACACTACCCAACAGGGCAAAGCTAACCCTAAATTTCTCCAACCCTTTTCCTTTCCCTTAATGTTTATGTTTGTTCAAAAGAAAACGAAATCTAAATTCCAAATAAAGGGACACGTGGATGCATCACAGTGGTTCAACTTTCTTTAATCTCTACTCCTAATATTATTTCGCTCTCTTAAATCCCAATTAATCTCTTCCTTTTCTCTCATAATCAAATACTATATTATTCATCCTCTCTTCTAATTCTTAATTACCATTTCCATATTACACAAAGCTTGTTTCTTATATATAAAAAAACAACCACCTCGGTTTCCTTCACTCTCCCAAAAAGCAATTTAATTAAAAATGGTTGAAGGATTTGGTGTTCAGAGAATGTTGAAGGCTAAAGCTTTGATCATCAGAGTCAACTTGCTCTTCCTAGCTTTCTTCTTGCTCATTTATGTTGCCCTCCTCCTCCGCCGCCCTTCGTTGTCTTTCGCGCCGTATTCTCTCAATGCAGCGTCGTTGGCCTCATGTTCTCTACGCGAGTGTCATCCCAAGGTTAGGTGAGCTAACTTAATAAGTTTTTGTATGCTTTAACCATGGTTGAAATAGTGTGGCTAACGATTATTTCATATATATTACTCAAACTATATTTTTTGAACTTGTATTGAATAATTTGTTTTAATTGGGCAGATGAAGGCAGTTTTGGAGGAGACTGAACCAAGTTTGCCTTTAAAATTGAGGAGGAATAATATGACCAAGTTGGAGATACCAATGAAGCTTTGGAAGAAAATGGGGAAATCAACCAAGATTGGGATGGTGAATTTAGATGATGAAGATGTCAGTGAATGGGAGTCAAGTTTTGATGTCATACACATTGGTTTCGAGAAGGTATATTCTTAAATAATTGTTACGCGTCTGTTTGGAATGACATTTTTTAAAATAATTTTTAAGCACTTAAAAAGTTGTTTGTCACTTATTGTTACATCCTCCGTCAAATAGGTGTCTAAATATTTCGAGTGGAAGGATTTGTTTCCTGAGTGGGTCGACGAAGAGGAAGACCTAGATGGTGCATCATGTCCAGAGATACCGGTACCGGATTATCAGAGATATCAAAAGGTCGATATGATAGTGGCGAAGCTTCCATGTCGGTACCCAGAGGACGGTTGGGGGAGGGACGTATTCCGACTTCAAGTACATCTGATAGTGGCGAACATGGTTGCAAAGAAAGGGAAGAGGGACTGGTATTCCCGAACGAAGGTGGTGTTTTTTAGCAAATGTCGACCGATGATGGAGCTTTTCCGGTGCAACGACTTGATTGGCCGGGAGGCAGATTGGTGGTTTTATGAGCCAGAGATGAGCAGATTGGAACAAAAGGTTTCATTACCGATTGGGTCTTGTCAATTGGCATTGCCCATTTGGGATCGAGGTACGTACGTGCGTACATAACATGCAAATGAGAAATTAAATATATTTGAGTTATTGAATATGAACATATGATAATTTTGATTTAGAAGTTCGAAAATTTAGATGTTTTTCGATGAGAGATTGGAGAGGAAGATGATTGCTTGATTACCACGTTAAGAGTTGGTTGAGTTTTGGTTGAGAATTGAGATTGTTTTTTTTCATGGGGTCCCCCATGGGAATGATTTGTGTTTTACGTTAATTTCAAAGTAATATCAACTACCTATAGTTACAAACATACTTTTTAATTAGTGTTAAATTATTGATTTTTTTCGAAATTTTTATGGTGTTTATTTAATTTTTAAATTTTCTACTATTCTATAATATTTGAACTACTTTAATAATGAGCATACCCGCTTTAATGGAAATTAATATGCTTTTTATGAAATTTGATGTTTAATCACATCACAGTATTTATTGTGTTTATAAAAAAGATCCAAATTAAATTAGAGTTTTTGTTGTTAATTTCTCACATCGCCATTTAATTGATAGCCTTGATATAGTAAGGGCTTTCAAAATTTCGAAACCGGATAAACTTAGCCATAAATGTTTAACAACTAAATTCATAATCTTTCAATGCGTTAAATAGTTTTTTTTTTTTTTTTTCTTTTTTTGGGAGAAAGGTATTAAATAGGTTTCTAAATTTTAAAGGTTTTCTAATTAGTGAATATGGTAGGTTCCTAAAATTTTGAAACTTGCATGTGTTTTTTTAGGTATAATAATTTTCAATTTTTTATTTAATAAATCAATGATTTGTTCACATTTTTTAAAATTGATGACTATATTAAAACATAAAATTAAAAGTTTAGAATTTTATTTGAGACAAAATTTAAATTAAATTCAACTTTATATCTTAAATAGATCCATTAATTTTATAATATATTGAATATGTTAAAGATTTATTAGACACAAAAACTAGTAATTAAAAAGACCAATTTAACACTGTTAAGGTGTGTTTGGCCCAATAATTTTAGGGAGCATGAATTGAGTTGTGAAATCTACTACTTGTTTGGGCTAAAAAGTTTGTAAGTCCCACTACTAAAAAAACATTAATTTTATACCTTATTAACTATTTACACTGCGAGTCTTAAAAGTTCACAACTTCCCCAGACTCTATAACTCCATGTAGTTCATAACTTCACTCCTCGTTCCAAAGGCCCTTAGGGTCTATTTCATAACCTATTTGGTTTTAAAAAATTGTGTTTGTTTTCTTAACAACTTTTTTACTATGTTTTCATATCTACCTAAACATTTGATTTCTTAGCCAAATTCTAAAAATAAAAGATTATTTTTTTCAAATTCGAATTTCTTAAAACACTCCTAGAAAATAGATAACAAAAAAAAGAAATCAATAAGTAAGAAAAATTAGTTTTTTATAAATTTAATTTTTTTTAAAAATGGTTATCAAAGAAAGACTATAATAAATTTATTGTGCACAAACTTGAAAGTTTATGAAATAATTTTAATTTTGATACTGACGTGGATATTAATATTAATTTCTCAATTACAGGAGTGGAGAAAGTGTACGATCTTTCCAAAATCAAAAGTTCAACAAAGACAGTAAAACGAGAAGCATACGCCACAGTAATCCACTCTTCAGAAGCTTACGTGTGCGGCGCCATTACGCTGGCTCAGAGCCTACTCCAAACCGGAACAAAACGCGACCTTATCCTCCTTATGGACGACTTTATCTCCATGTCCAAACGCGCCGCCTTAGTCGAAGCCGGATGGGGGATCCGAATCATAACCCGGATCCGAAACCCGAGGGCCGAGAAAAACTCCTACAATGAATACAACTACAGCAAGTTCCGGCTGTGGCAGCTCACTGACTACGACAAGATCATCTTCATCGACTCCGACATCATCGTCCTTCGCAATCTTGACCTTCTCTTTCATTTCCCTCAAATATCCGCCGTCGGCAATGATAACTCCATCTTCAACTCCGGTATTATGGTAATCGAGCCCTCCAATTGTACTTTTCGTATCTTTATGGAGCGACGTGACGAGATCGTCTCGTACAACGGCGGCGACCAAGGTTAGATTACTTATAACTCAAAATCTTAAAGTTAATAAATATTTTTACCAGAATCGGGTCTAATTTATACGTTTTGAGTGTCAACACGTTGACCTAGTTTAGCAATAATTAACATTTTTTTTTTAGATCATTAAATTCAAATCTCTATACTCCACATTCGTTGAAATTATCACTAAAAATGTTCAGCCATAATAGATCTGGTTGAAATTTAAATATACACCATAAGCCATTAATTAAACCATTCAACATTATGTCTAGTGTGTTATAAATTTTAAAACGTATTTAATAATTTTTAAACTTAGATGACTGATAACACATAAAGTCAAATATTTATTAAACAATTTCTAAAATCTAACTATTAATTATTAGACACGAGATTAAAACTCAACATAATTAGGGTTTATAAACTTATTAAATAAAATTTAATTGCTTTCATTTATATATTGATTTTAACACTCTTACTTGTTTGTAGACTTAAAATTTGTACTTGTAAACTTAACTCATCATCACTATTATGATCTAAATAGCTTTATAAGTTAATGTGAACTTAGGAATTTTTTTAAAGTAATATTTGGGTGCAATTCTGGTTGCACACATCCTCATGCATCTTCTTCAATAACAAAAGAAAAGAATATTTAAAATTTTGTCTTTTCTTAAAAAAGAAAATTTTGTCACGTGGCAACTTGTGATTGAACACTTGGGTAAATGACATAAAAATGGAAATATTTATTTTCCAAAAAATGTTACTTAAAAGCAAATCACTTTTTTAAAAAAGTACTTGAATAAATCAAACGCTTCATCTCAAAATTATTTTATCAAGGGTTTTTCATTCATTGAAAATTCTTTATTGACGATTACAATATTAAAATTTAACCTTTTACTCGTATTCTTAACAGGATTTCTAAATGAAGTGTTCGTGTGGTGGCACAGGCTACCACGACGAACAAACTTCTTAAAGAACTTTTGGTCGAACACGACACTAGAGAAAAGCGTGAAGAACGAGATGTTTGGAGCAGATCCACCGAAGCTTTATGCCATACATTACTTGGGGTTGAAGCCATGGCTGTGCTATAGGGACTACGATTGCAATTGGAACATAGATGACCAACGGGTTTACGCTAGCGATGTGGCTCACCAAAGATGGTGGAAGCTACACGACGCCATGGATGAGAAGTTGCAAGCATTTTGTAGGCTTACAAAGAGGAGGAGGATTGAGTTGGATTGGGATAGGAAAATGGCTAAGAACATTGGCTATGAGGATCAGCATTGGAATATTAATATCACGGATCCTAGACGGATTCATTTGGTTTAGAAATCAAATATAATGAAAATTTGTTGTATTTGTATTTGTATTTTCTTTTTCTTTTTCTCCTTTGATACTGATGATTTTTTTTTTATATGTATAATTTCTTTGAATATAATTTATGTGTGAATAGTTCTCAATTGGGCTTTCGAGAGCTGTGATTTTACACATATTTGGCTTTATACAATGTATTACTTTTTTTAATAATATTCCATTTCTTTTAGGGATTTTCTAAATTTTCTTTGGGGAATAATGATTATTTTTTTATTAGTATTTTTGAATTTAGGGATGGATTTATTACTACTTTTTTAATGGATTGTTTTTAAATATAGAAAAATGAATCAAACTATTTAAAATTTCACTATCTATCCACGATAGATTGCGATAAATAGTGAAATTTTTCTATATTTGTAAATATTTTGATATTTTTTTAAGGAAATTTTCACGTATAGAAAAAAATGTCAAACTACTTACAGAAAATAGCAAAGAAAACACTGATAGACATTGATAGACTTCTATCAACATCTATTAGGTTTCTATCATTTCTATCACTGATAGATCCTGATAGACTTCTATTAGCATCTATCACAATTATTTAAGAGTTTTGCTATTTTGTGTAAATAATTTTCCTTATTTTTCTATTTTTAAAATTTTCCCTTTTTTCTATTTATAATAATTTTTCTTTTTTATACTATTAATTTCATTGAATTGAATTCTAAATATGAATAAATTATAGCACAACTTTTACTTCCTATTCTACTTTTATTGTCATCTCACTTGTTATACTTTTATTGTCATATGAATAAATTATAGCACAATTTTTACTAAAAAATATAAAAATCTCTCTAAACATCGAAAATCAAATTCTAACAAATTAATATCAATTTATTGGATGGAAAAAGAAAAAACATGTAAGCACATATGAGTGTTGCTCCCTTATGATCTTCTGAAGTCTAAGCTTTACAAGTATTGCTCTTAAGTCAAATTTTACAATGTCAACTTGAGCGCGCGCGTATATATATAATCGATTAGGATCAACGTTCAAAACTTCACTCTACGTATGAATTAAAAAAATCAAATTTCACTATTACAACCATGTATTCATCTAATTTCAATTTTGTAGCTATTTAAAATTAAGGATTAATTGACAAAAAGTTAGTGTGCATATATATATATATATATATATATATATATATATATATATATATATAATAAATTTTAATTTTAAGTCTAATCCAAATAAAGATATTAAAAATAAAATAAATTTATCGACATATCTCTAAAAACTATCGAAATATCGTTGATAGATGTAGAAGTATAGCATGTCAATAATAGAGAAATGATAAATGATGATAAACCACTTAAAAAGGAAATTACTAAAATATTTGAATACATGTGCAAATTTTATATTTCTTAATATGGCATCTCTCCTTTTTGTCTTCAAAATTTAGACACACAACGGAGTGTGCAGCAAGGGTGGTTAAGGCATTTGAGTGAAAACCTAAAATAAAACATTTTCAAAAAACTATTGATAAATTTGTTAAAAAAGATGTAGATATTTTCCATGCAAAAGAATTTTTTCCATGTTTTCTTATCAACAAGAACAATAGACAAGAATAGAAAGAAGTTGTTATTAACAGAAGTAAGAAAATTAAGTTTGAATCCCCAGCTAAAACATTATTATGATGAGTAGATTTGAGTTTGCATAGTCTAAACTCATATTTGACTCACCGTTTTTAGACCTCAAAATTCTGACTTGTTCAAAACATCATTTTTTTTCCAACTTCCTTAACTCCTAATTATTTCAATTAATTCTTTTACCCAACAACTAAATTTACTTTCCACCCATAACGAGATCGAAAGATGATAAGATAAATTTCTTTTTTTTTTAAAAAAAAAAAAAAAAAAAAAAAAAAAAAAAAAAAGTGTACATAACTAAAAATATAATAGAATATAGTGTAAACTAAATTTAGTAACACCTATGGATTGAATAATATTAATTTCATAAATTAGTAAGCTTAGTGTTTTGTAAAATAAGTAAGAAAAGAAATATATATAGAGAGAGAGGGGCTGAGAGACTCCAATGGATGATGTCCATGGGAAGAGAATGCGGTGGAAACTCCACGCGCCCTCCGCCTCCCATTTTTATTCTTTCTATTCTGGGCTTCAATTTTCCACCTCATTTTTTTTTTTTTTACAAAAAAATTTTATCCTTAAATTTCCCACTTCCCATTCACCCAGTTTCATTTTCAATTCCATTTTTCCTCTCTGGTACGTTTCTCCTTAATTTCCCTTTTTCTTGTTTTATCAATCTCATTGTCAAACTCTGAATTTGTGAGTTCTTGTTGGAGATGCATTATGTTGTTCATTGTAGAGCAATGTCCATTGGAGGTTGTTTTAATCGTCTTTCTTCGTTAATTAACAATTTGGGTTTCATCCTTTTGATAAAACCAAATTTGGATTAACAATTGATTAATTAATAATTTGGCCTTAGAGCAAGTTAGAATCAGAATTTTTATCTACTGGCTTGTTTGAAGTGGATTTTGAAGAGTTTGTTGATTAATTATTCATTGGGGTTCTGATTTCTTTTTCTTTTTCTTTTTTGGGGATTGGTGTTTGTGGATTGTTATTTGAATTGGGGGATGTAGCTATTCAATGATGGCAATTCAACTCAACATGTAACTTCAACAGAGACAGAGGATTTAATAATGACAGGATCTGAAAGTGAAGCTCCCGCTGTCGTTGCTTGTAATGCAAAGATAGATTTTGAAGGTGGAGGTCCAACAGGTCCTGTTGCTAATGGAGTTATATATTCTGCTCCTGTTGCTAATGGAGTAATCTATTCTGAAAGTCCTAAATTCTTTGCTACCAAGGATCCACCTTCTGTAATTTCTGAAGTAATTGTCTGTGATCACAACAAAATCACTGTACCTTCTATCTTCTCTTCTAATGTGTTTGATTTTTCAAACTATGATGTTGAAAATGATTCTTGTTGATGAGTGTGTTCTGCTGCAGGAAAAGGGGAATCACGTTGCAATGGAAGTTCATTCTCCTAAAAATCTCAAGCAAGGTGGTTTAAATAGAGGCTTTATTGAAACCAAGGCACCTATTGAATCTGTAAAAGCAGCTGTCTCTAAATTTGGAGGGATTGTTGATTGGAAAGCTCGTCGAGTCCATTCTATGGTGGAGGTATATATGTTTTTTGGCTAACTTTTTTCATGTTCTTTGTTTCCTTTTTGTGCATAGAGTGACATTTACCCCATTTTATGGAATTTTGGAACTGCTCTTTTGGTTGGGAGAGAATCATAGATGAAGAAAGATGATTGAATATGTTCTTATTTAGAAATTTTTGTCCAATGTGTATGAAGGAAGATAATTGAATTTGTTCTCATTGTTTGTGGACTGACTATCATATTGCATATAATTTAGGCTTGTTCCTTAACACAAGGATCTTTCAATAGTTCTTAGGTGATTGAAATATATTTTGTTTCCTGCTTTTACAGAGAAGTAAGACAGTGGAGGAAAAACTTGAGGACGTGCAGGAGGAGATTCTTCATCATAGGAAAATGTCAGAGGAAACTATAGAAGAAGAATTCAAAGTGTTGAAGGAGCTCGAAAATACGAAACAACGTATAGAAGAATTAAAGGTTGCACTAGAGATTGCTCAAACGGAAGAGCAACAGGCAAAACAAGATTCAGAACTTGCCAAGCTAAGACTAGAGGAGATGGAGCAAGGAACCACTGAGGAGAATGATGATGCTCTAGCTAAGGCACAGCTTGAGATGGCAATGGCCGGGCACGCTGCTGCAGTTTCAGAACTGAAATCTATTAAAGAAGAATTGGAAGTACTACGTAATGAGTTTGCTTCTCTAGTGTGTGAGAGAGATGCTGCTGTAAAAACCGCTGATGATGCTCTTGCTGCGTCTAAGGAAGGTGAGAAGGCACTAGAGGAGCTGACTATGGAGCTGGTTGCTTTAAAGCAATCATTGGAGTCTGCACAAGCTGCCCATTTAGAAGCGGAAGAGCAAAGGATGGGTGCGGCCTTAGCCAAAGAGCAAGATTGTCCGAAATGGCAGAAGGAGCTCATTGACGCAGAAGAGGAGTTTTGTAGACTAAATTTGCAAGTTATGTCAATTGAAGATCTTAAATTGAAAGTCAATACTGCCTCAACTTTGTTATTGGATTTGAAAGCCGAAATGATGGCCTATATGGAATCAGTGATAAGGGAGGAGATAAGTGATGAACAACCCTTAGAAGGTGAAATTTCCGAAACTGTGAAGAAAATAGATACAGCTGCACTTTCAGCGGTTGATTCAACAAAGATGGAATTGGAAGAAGTAAAGGTCAACATAGAGAAAGCAATTGCTGAGGTAGAATGCTTGAAGATGGCTGCTACATCACTAAAATCAGAGCTTGAAGTGGAGAAATCTACTGTGGCCACCACCAAGAAGAGGGAAGGCAGGCCTTCCAACGCAGCTGGATCACTTGAAGCTGAATTAGATAAGAACATGTCCGAAATAGCTGTTGTTCAGGGAAACATAAAAGAAGCTCAAGAAAGTAGTGTAGACCTGACCAATCAATTGAAGCAAGCAGAAGAGGAGGCTGATCAGGCCAAGTCAATTGCCCAGATGGCTCGTGAAGAGCTGCAAAAGGCAAAGATGGAAGCAGATCAAGCAAAGGCAGAAGCAAAAGCAATTGAAAGTAGATTACTTGCAGCTCAGAAGGAGATTGAGGCTTCCAATGCTTCAGAAATGTTAGCATTATCAGCAATCCAAGCACTACAAGAGAGTGATCCTTCTGAAACCACAAAAGAAGATTCACCAACCATAGTAACTATTTCACTAGAGGAATACAATGAACTCAGCAAACATGCTCGCGAGGCCGAGGAGCAGGCCAGAATCAAGGTGACAGATGCAATTTCACAAATTGAGGTTGCTAAGGAATCTGAGGCAAAAAGTCAAGAAATGCTTGAAGAAGTTAGTCGTGAACTAGTTGCCAGACAGGAAGCGCTGAAAGCTGCAACGGAAAAGGAAAGCGAGGCCGAGGAAAGAAAGTTAGCAGCAGAACAAGAGTTGAGAATACAGAGGGCAGAACAAGAACAAGAGCAAGAAAGGAAGGATGATAAATCTGGCCAAGAAGTAGCAATTCCTACAACAAGTCCAAGGACAAGCTTTGAGGTAAAAGAATCAACAAGTGATGAGCAAGCAGATTCTCCTGCTCCCCAAGAGCCAAGCGCAAAGGAAGAGACACAAAAAGGGTTGGGTAGAACTGAATCATTGTCAGAAACCAAGGATGGAAAGAAAAAGAAGAAGTCATTCTTCCCCAAAATGCTAACATTGTTAAGCAAACAAAAGTCAAGTCGACATAAAGCTACATAACATGGTAGTCTCATTGACAAGACTCACTTCTCAATACATTAATACCATCTGAATCTCTTTATTCAACTAGCTTAGCTCCTCACCCTCTCTCTTGATAATATTTTACCCTCTGAACTTTTTCAACGATATATGGATTGATCTTCTCTGGAAGGTGACTGCTTTGAAAACTTTTGAACATAAATTCAATATCACAAGGTAAGCTAGAACCTACAACCAATTGTAAAAGTGTAAGACAAAACTATATTTCAAGCTTACAATGTAAGAATGTATTTGGAATAATTGTAAGGCGGTCTGTATTCTTTATTTTTTTAAAAATTCCTATTTATTGAGCTAACTCGGATTGGTTAAACTCGCATCTCATTGATGCAAAGTTGAGAGCTAAATTACAACAACAAAAAAAAAATATCATTGAACTTTTCTTTAAAAAATACAGCTGTTTTTTTTCCAAGTAGTAATATTACTCTTGACCTTTTATAAATATTTCAAAACTAACTTAAAAGTAAGAATTTGTTAAGAGATTTGGATGGAAATTTGGACATGAAACGGGTGTGGTGACGTCATGGAACATTGTGGCAATGTTCGTTCTAATTTTCATTCTAGGTCATTGTTATTACCGTTTTTTTGTCTCCATTTTGTCAACATATTTTAACAACTTTCTAATTCAATGTTAATTTTAACGTTTATGAAATGTCTTAAAAGGACAATATTGCTAATGCAGTGTTTTTTAAATTAAGTGTAAACTTCATAGCTTTTTTCTCTTTTCAACTTTTTTTTTTTTTTTTTTTGGTAATTTAGCCTATATCTTATTGGAAAAATGATAAGTTTATTACTAGTTAAAATTGATAAATATTAATGTAGTTTAGTCTATATCTCAATGTAACAATGTAACTTTCGTAAATGTTTCAAAACTACCTTAAAGAAAAAATTCATTAGAATATTGGTAGTATTCGAGTTCTAATTTTCGTTCTAAGTCACTATTATTATCGTTTTTTTGTCTCAATTTTCGTCAAACATGTTTAACAACTTTCTATTTCATTAGTTTTGAAATGTTTATGAAAAGTCTCAAAGATAATATTGGTAACTTTTGAAAAAATAAGGGTATTCTTGAAATAAAATAAAGTTTATTACTAATACTAATTAAAATTTATAAAAAAAAAAAAAAAAGATTGCTGTGCACTCAATATTGGGCTTCCAAATGTGGGCTGGCCCAACATCAGATTTTCAAATTGAAACCCATCAACAAAGCCATGTCAACCACCCACGTGAAAGAAAATCAATGGCAAACGAAGGAAGAAGATAATGGTGGAGTCGTGTCATTTTCTCGTTCGCAGCTGCTCCTCTGCTCTTCTTCCCGCTCGGAGGTAACCCACTGGTCCTTCATTTGTTGCTTTCCCCATTAAATTTTTACACACTTCTTTCTTTTAACACTTACTTTTCATCCTCTTTCTGAATCGATAATCGAAGTTGTCTCCTCCTTTAACATGATTACTGTTAAATAAGATTTATGGGTTTGAAATACTGCAATGAATGCTACATCTGAATCTGATATATTGCTCAGTTTTATTAACTTTCTGATTGAAGTTCATTCACTAAAAAACACCCAAATTGGAGTTTTGGGTATATATGCATATATATGTTGCAATGCAAAGGCAGAACCAGAATGTACTGCAATGTAAAGCTTTAATCAGTTTTGGATTAAACCCAAATGAAGAAGTGGAATCGAGATTCCCCATTTCAATTCCCCGCTGGTTGTCGTCGGAGAGAGGACAGGTTCGATTGTCGATTACAAGAACCGAAGTTCCAAGACACCAATTGTTGTTCAAGAGTAAAATTAGAGTTGGTGCTGGAAATCAGGGGGAGTTATTTGATGAAGATGATGAACTTTGCCCTGTAGACTGTGTGAGGGAATTCAAGACGGACGAAGAGTTCCTTAAAATTCTAGACAGGGCGAAGGAAAACGGTGCTTTGGTGGTTGTGGACTTTTATCGAACATCTTGTGGGAGCTGCAAATATATAGAACAAGGGTTTGCAAAATTGTGCAAGGGCTCTGGTGATCAAGAAGCACCGGTTATCTTCTTGAAGCATAATGTGAGTGTTTATATCAGCCTTGTTTTCTTGGGAAAATGACTTCCATTCCGCCACTGAATGGTTATATTATGATTTGAATGTGATTCTGGTTTCAGGTCATGGATGAATATGATGAACAATCTGAGGTTGCTGAACGACTAAGGATCAAGGTAAGCTTCTTTTCTCTTCTTGATTGCCATGCTGGGTGGAATTCTAACTTCTTTAATATATTCAGTTATAAATTTAATAATAATAATAACCATATACTTTTGCTGCAGCAACAACATAACAAATATAAAATTAATATAGGTTTAAATATCATCATGAAAGTATTAAAAAAAATAAAATGGTCTAGTTAATTCTATATAAAAGATGGTTGAATGAAGGACCAAAATTGTTAATGGCAGAGACCAAAAAGAAGGAGATTATTTCAAACTTTAGGGGTTAAAGATTGTCGAGTTTAAAAATTCAGGGATCCAAATTGAAAGAAAAAAAATGTAGTTTTTGTTCTCTTATTTAATTCTGTCTAATATGCTAAAAAAAAGTGTATAATAAGGCCCATAAACTGTAAACTATCAATTTTGTGTCAAATCTACACTTGACATATTTGACTTATTTCTTAAGAAATAAGGATGTCAATAGACATAAAATAGACAAAATTAAAAAATGTCCAATGGGTCAATAATAGATTAGACACAAAAATGAAAGTTTTAGAAGAATATTATATAGTTTTTAAAGTTTAAAAATCAATTAGACACAAAATTCAAAGTTTATAGATATATTAAACACATTTTTATAATTTAGGAACCAAATAGACAACCATCAAAATTTAAAAACTTAATTTGCAATATAACTTATTTTTGTTAAATTTCAATTTTGTGTCTAAAATGTTCATGTTTGTGTTAATTAAGTTCCTAAATTGTTCATGTCTGAGTCAATTAAGCTTTGGTTTTGCATTTTTGTTCACTAATATTGAAATTTGATTATTGCATTGCAGACAGTGCCACTGTTCCACTTCTATAAAGATGGGGTCTTATTAGAAGCATTTCCCACCAGAGATAAAGAGAGGATTCTTACAGCCATTAGCAAATATTCATCTTCTGCACTTCAAATTTGATTTTATCATTCTCCTTGTGGACTTGCACCTCTTGTAGAACAATAGCACGGGAAAAACCATAAATCTTTATCTGATACAAACTCCATCCTGCCCTTTATGTGACGATGTGAGTTCTTGGGAGGAACCATATTCTTTATGATCATACTTTGTGTAAAAGAATCAGTGGTTTTGTTTCTGTAATTTGATCAAATATTAGAAGATATTCAGACAATGAAGCCTTTTCTAGTTTGTGCTTCCGTTTAATCTCTTGTTTGAAAACAGTGTACCGATCTCGGGGAAAACCCTATTGTATTGATCAAATCAAATTACAAGGTCATTTGTTCTTTCATCTCTACTCTTTTTGGCTAATAAATCTCCATTGTCATGTAATATTTTGCTCATTGAGTAAAGAGACTCTCAAGTTTCAACTTCTTTTTCTTCAAGGACTTGAGCTTGAAAGGGTCTGGATAATAGTCTTGTGCCATGGATTAGAAAGGTGCTCCACAAGGTTATCTATTGGCCCCGTATGAGTAACATAAGCTTGCACAAAGATACCGAGTATCGCTACCATCGCAAGCCGTCCTGGAATTTGAAAGAACAAAGATTAGTCCAGGAAGACAAAGATGAAGACGAAAAATTTGATGATAATGCGAGTGGAAAATTTAACCATTCTTAATCTCCTTGAGCTTCCAGTCATGGGCATTCTTGATATCTTTAGCAATGCCAAGAGGATTCAGCAGAGGACCCCCAGGGTATCTGTAAGTTAATCATCCCTCAAAACTGTTTAATCCATGAGGTAAGTTCAAGACGAAATAACAACTATTCCCTTTTCAAATTATAATATAAAGTTTTAGATTTCCCTCCCCTAGTTGGTTCAATCATCAATGATAAAAAGAGCATCCTACAAACTTCGGATCCTTTACTTAAAAAAATGCTCATATTCCTTCAAAAGTTGCAATATTATCTTGACCTTTCATAATCGTTTCAAAACTACCCGAAGTAGAATTTTATGATAATGTTAGACAAACATTGGGATCGTATCATAAACGTTATAATTTCAATCCAACATTGTAAGAATTTGTAGACAAAAGTAAATTACCCGGGCTCTAGACCTTCAAAAGCTGCTTCTAATCCAAAGAAAGTTCCTTCTTGTGCTTGAGATCCAGGGCTTTTGAAATCCATATACCTTTTCGTTTCCACAAACCTTCAAAACCAAGTAAAAGCAAAAAAGTGACGAATACAGCCACATCTAAGACAGGAAATGGAGGATAAGGAAGAATTAGGACCCCATCAACAGCAGCTGAACAATGAAGAGAGTTTCTTTGTTGGCAAAACCATATTCAACAGCGCCCGCATTGTACCAAACTGGCAATTCACTGATTCCTGTAACACGAAGCAACTGCCACAAACAAAGAAGATCAATCTTTAATTTAGGGTTTTCAATTCTGTGAAATTATTGAGAAGTAAGATTAAATTGGTTACGAACATCTGTGAGAAGAATTCCAGAGACGCCGAGCATGGCGAAGCGAGAATGAACAAGCTCTGCTTGAACGTACCACTTCAAGCTATGTGGGTCCTCGCCGAGCCCAAGTGGGTCGAATCCAAAATCGCCGGCAAGGGTTCCGTCGAGATGCGGTGGAGGGTCGAGGCCGGGGAGCCATGTTTGGCGGTGCTCCGATTGGGCTCGAGCTATTAATAGTGTTCGGCGGAAGGGTGATCGGAGCCGGTGGGATTGGTTAGGGTTGAATGATGAAGGGGTGTAAGATGAAGATGAAGATGAAGAAGAGGGCTGCAGATGGAAGGCTGTGGCTCTGGCAGTGGCTGCTGAAACTGAAACCGCCATGGATATGGATCTGTCCCCTCTCCTTTTGCAGTGGCTGCTGTTATTCTTGCTGTGTTATCCTCTTTCTTGGGTTGAGTTTTTGTGGACTTATCCCATGTGGGTTAAGTTGCATTCAGCCCAAGATTTGGGATTAAGTTCCTGTCCTTCAAATTTTTCAAAATTTATAGCAACGCTAGTCTCAAATATTTTCACCATGACTATTGATTGGTTGATCATTAAATTTCATTTAAGTTATGTGTTCTATGTATGCCCTCCTAAGTTGACACACAAGATCTTAGATAGATTTCATCCTTTTTTAGGAATACCTTCTAACTAATATTATCGGTTAAACTTCATGCAAATATATCAAATAAAAAAGAGATCGTTGACCGATTATTTGAGGCGTAGTCAATTTGTCCCTCTTATTTTAGCTTATCTTGTTGGAATAAATTAGAATATGATCAATTTTTTTTTGTGTTGTGTTAGGAATGGAGTATAATGTTTGCAATGTTGAATTTACATCATTTTTTAAATTACTTCTTCAATAATTTAGACATTTTTCAGTTTATCTCCAACTTTTAAGAAAATGTTTTATCAAGTCTCGTTTTAATTGAATAATGAAATGGTAACGTGGTATCTATTAAAAAAAAAAAATTATTGTATATGAGTTGGGCATTTTTTTTAAAATGTTAAATATTCATATCACTTTTACCTTGGTTCAAAAATCTTATTGTCCCAAGTCTTTTTAAATTGTTGTCTAATGGAGAAATGTCAGGAGAACAACGTAAGTCTTTGAGAAAGCTATTTTAAATAGTTGTTGGACATGGTTTTGGGTAAAGAATTAAGGAAAAACAATTCATGTATATAAGGTGAAGAGTTACTATTTCTTGTCCTTATTTTTCTTGTATAATCTTCAATCATACTTGAACGAGTTTGTAGAATCTAAAAATTAAGATGTAGCTCACGTTAAGGTAAACCTGCTTTTATTTTTCTTTTTAATGTTCACATTATTGTTATTGTCATTGCTTTACATCATTGTACTAAATAGACTCTCTTGAGTCAAATCTAGCTCCATTATAGAATTTTCAATTAATCTTCAATCTTCCAATAATTAAGATTTCATATATTTAACTTTTTATATACTTTTGACTCGTTCCATCGTCTTGTATACAATAACGTGAAAACTAAAATAAAAACAAGTAAAAATGAATAATATCTTGATAAACTAAAAATACACAAAATCTAAAGGTAAAAAAAATGACCGATGAAACAATAGGATTGAAGCACATTCAAGAATTTTATTATGTGATTTGAGTAAAAATTCTCCTTTGGGAGAAACTATGCCCTGTTAATCCTTTTGTTGAAGAGCTTTCTAGAAAATTACATGAGATTTTTTTTTTCTTCTTCAAATTACATGGGATTGCAAATAAGTGAAAGACTTTTTTTTTTTTTTTCATTAGTGGACAAAAAAAATATTATATCACCAAACCCACCATATTAGCTTCGGGGTGGATGGATCGCTAACTTGACAATCCCCAAAATGGCCAAACTCAAATTGCATAAAGAAAAGAAAAAAAAAAAACGAAAGAGAAAAGGGGAAAAAACTTTTTGGGCTTACTCAAACGAGGCCCATTTTCACGAAGAGGCCCATTTGGGCTCTAGTGAAATGAGGCCCACTTTCAAGTGGATAATCTCCAGACTCTGATGGGAAGCCCATTTATAGGCACTGGAAATGGCCCATGCAGAATCCCATCTCTCTGTCCTGCCAATTCCCACCTGCAAACAAACACCATTTGTGGTTTGTTAGGGGTTAATCTAAATATTGTTTAATTAATTAAAAAAAAATTTAAGGAATGTTTTCAAATATAACAAAATGAGCTAAAATATTTATAAAGATAGCAAAATTGATATGTCTATCAGTTTCTATCATTAATAGACGTGACATTTTATTATATTTAAAAATATTTTCAGCAGTTTTTCCATTTAAACAATTACCACTTTTTTAATTTATTTGCTCTATGATCATTTAAAATAGTAATAAATGTCTTATCTATTTTTTTTTACAACAACTGCAATAATAGATAATTGAACTTTCAACTTTTAGAAAGAAAAGTCACGTTAATTATCGTTGAACTCACTTTGGCAAATACCTTACCTATTTAGTTTTACACAAAATCGTAATTTTTTACCCAATAAAATTTTGAATTTTGAATTTTGAGTTTTTTTTTTTTTTTTTTTTTTGGGGGGGGGGGGGGGGGGGGGGGAGTCGAGAAAAATGAAGTACCTGAATTTTGTGACTAGATGGTGGATCATGATCAAGATTTCAAGCTTGGCAAGCTCATTTCCAGGGCAGGCATGGACCCCACTTCCAAATGGCATGAATGTATTGGGTCTTGGTGCAACCTGGATATATGGATCTCATTTTTAGTTGGAAAATATTGAACAATACTTCATAGATGCAGATTAGTTTTTAGTCTAGTAGCTGAGGTGTTAGTTTCATAATCATTTCATTTTTTTTGTTTTCTAATTTTTTAAAATTAAACATATTTTCTCTCATTTTCTAACAATGGTTTGTATATTTTTCAACTACAAGAGTGGAATTCGTAGCTAAATTTTAAAAACAAAAACTACTTTTTTTCAGTTTTCAAAATTTGACTTAGTTTTTTAAAGCATTGGTAAAAAAGTAGATAGCAAAGTAAGAAATTTAGAGGTGGAATAAGTGATTATAGACTTAATTTTTCCAAACTAAAAATAAAAAGTCAAATAGTTATCAACCGAAGCCTTAATACATTTAGATTCAATTTTATATTGGTAAAAGGAATTGATAAAACTTAATAATGATATAAATTAAATTGAAAATGATGAAAAATTGGGAGTTTGAAAGTGAAAGGTAGTTGCCCATATTTTTTTTTTTTGTAGATTCTGTTTTCACATAAAATAAGCTTATCCTCATTATAAGTGAGCTGATATTTTGTAGGTAACATTAACATCAAACATAGAAAATACAAAAGAATTTTCTTTTTGTATGATAAGACAAAAAAGAAAAGAAAGTATATTGGCTAATTCAAATATACCTCAAATCTTGAAGGATCAAATTTATGAGGGTCAACAAAGTAGTCAGGATTATGGTGAATATTCCTGAACAAAGGCATTACTTTCCAACCCTTTGGAATTAAATATCCTGCTCAAAAAAAAAATTAAAAAATTAAAAAAAAAAGTGAGGAATTAAACTTATTTTAAACCAAAAGTGCCAATAAAGTTCATTTTCTATTTTAATTGCTAGGTTTCAAAGTAAGTTGGACCTAAAATTCCACATGTAAGATTTTTTTTTTTTTTTTTTTTGTGCTAAATTGCAAAATTTATCTTCCAATAAAAACATCATTTACGAGTATCTAGATATAGATATATTGTCAGGCATATTAGATAACTTAATAGTGTTTAAATAGGTCCATGAACTTTTATCTATTTAGTCTGACTTTAAAAAGTATCTATTTGATCTTTAAACTTTTAATTTTATGTTAAATAGGTCTTTAAAATTTTGAATTTGTATTTAATAGATGTTGACATATTCTACCGTTTTTAAAAATCCAAGCATCTACTAAATACTACTAAATAGAATATTAAAAGTCTATAGACTAAAAACAAAAAATTCAAGTTTATATTTAATAAATCTGACTAATTACTAAAAATTTAAATATGTCAAAGACCTATTAGACACAACTGATTATTAGACATTTTAAAAGTAAAGGTCTTATTAGTCACAAAATTGAAAGATCGATAACCTACTATAAACTTTTTAGATTTTATTTATGACATTTTAAATACAAACTTCTTATAATTTAACATAATTTTTACTATCTTACCCTTATATTCAACATCCGCCACAGCTTCTCTAAAAATGAATGATATAATACTCGCCATTCTCAAACTCTCCAACACGACCTGTTTTGCATAAAATAAAATAAAATAATAAATGTAACCCATAAATAACTTCATTATCAATCAATCAATGTTATAAATTTATAAATAGAAAGAATAAATGAAGAAGGCGTAATTTGAGTTATAACAAATTTTCAAACACATGGTTGAATTAATCCGGCCTGCTCCTACCTTGTTGGTAAAGGGCATGTTTCGTGTCTGAGCCCAGCTCATTGGTCGGCTCCCCCCATTAATGCCTTCTTCAATTGCCTTTTGTTCCACCTACAACCACATATAAATTCCCACTATACATTAATTGATTTAATGTTTATTATCTTCCATAAAGTTCCATGCCTCACTTCTACATTAATTGTATTACAACAAAAAAAAAAAAAAAAAAAAAAAAAATTCAAATGTTTTTCTTTTTTAGTTCTAACTACGTTAAAAAATTTGAACCTCAAACTTCTTAATTAAAATTTCATAATTAAATCATTTGAACTACATTTAAGTTAGTCTACAAAATTTAATGTCACAAACAACTTACTCCATATAAAAAAATAATAAACTAGTCATTCAATTTATAACCCTACAAAAAAAAAATTTTGAATCTTAAACTTTTTAACTGTAATATAATAAATTAATCAATTGAGTTATGCTTTTATACCATATTTCAGGACTAAAAATACACTACATGGGAAAGTGGGGAGTGACTTACCTTGACAGCTTCTAGAACTTTGTGGTTATCATGTAGATATTTAACAACCCAAGTGAGAACACTGGCCGTGGTGTCCTGAGCAGCAAACAGAACTCCGATAATGTTGTCGGCGATCTGTTCATCACTTAAAGTTTCTCCTTTTTCATCTCTCCATTTTAGCAAACATGCCAATAGATTCTTCTCCCCTAATTCCTTTCTCTTCTCCCTTCTCTCTGAGATTATACAGCTTATGATCTCTCCCAGTCTCTTTCTTGCCTAAAAGAAAAAGAAAAAGAAAAAGAAAAAGGGAACTGAGATTCTTAGAAAACAAAAATAATTCAGTTGAGAATCGGAATGTCTTTTGTGTGCTTTTTATAATTGACTTACTTTAAGCGCTTTTTTGTAAAGCGTTCCGGGAATGTTGGTGGGGAAAGAATTATAGCCTTTGTTCACTATGGAATAGTTTGTCATTAGTTCCTCTCTGTAATTGGTGTCCTCCAAATGCCCGAAAATTGCCAAAATTCCGACTTCAAAAGAGAACTTTGGAGAGTGAAGAAAAAAGAGACAACGACAACAAACAAAGGCTATGAAAGTCAGCGAGAGAAAGGAAAGGAAAAAAAGAAAAAATATATATATACACTAAAATTAAACAATTGATAAGGAATAATTGGTCCCCATTTGATTCAATTAAGAACACAAAACTTATTGAAAGCTCTGTTTTTGTCTTGGTAGACAGAGCATCTCTGCCCCAAGTGTGATTTAGATTTTTTTTTTTTTAAAAAAAGAAAAAGAACAAATTGAAATTCACCTTCTTCATTTGATGGAAAGTGTTAATGAGATGGCCATTGAGCCATGAGGGCAATGTAGAGATAGCTAGGGCGTGGATGTCAGGGACCAAGGCTCGAACAGGGTCCGGTGAGAGAGAGCTTTGGATTAGTTTACGCAGCCGCAAATGGGTTTCACTTTGGTGGAAAAACAGAGCCGATGGTCCAATTAATCGCTCTTTGCTTTGTGGATATGTAGGTTTGAAGAGATGAGCCTGTGTCACTAGCACGAATCGAGCCGCCTCAGGAGTCGCTAACATCACACACGGACACCCAAGAATGTGGGTCTTGAATATCTCTCCATATCTGTAAAAAGATTATTCAATTAAATGTGACTCTAGCTTAATAACCATTAAATCAAAATTAAAAAAAAAATAATAGAAAAATGAAGTGGACATGGAACCTTTTTTGTTTTCCAAGGAAGAAAGAGGTTGGATCTTGAGAATAAAAATGAAAGGTCTCGCCGATTAAAGGCCAACCCATTGAGCCAGGAGGGAGTTTCTTCTTTGGGAACTTATTGTTGTTATGAATTTGCAAGAGAATTAAAAGAAGAAGAAGAAGAAGAAGAAGAAGAAGAAGAAGAAGAAGAATGGGAAGAAGAAAGATGGAAAAGAGTAAAAAATTTGGAGCCATCTTTCTTGTTAAACAAAGGAATTGAAGAAGAAGTGAAGAAAGAAAGGGTTTATATAGGAGAGAAAATGAGAGAAGGACAAGCAACAAATGTCGTCCAAAGATTTGGTGACAAGTATGCATGGGGAGAGAGTAGAGAGAGAGGTTAAGAAGATTCATACACATCCAACAAATTGGAATCGACATGTTCTTTATTTTCCATTTTCTTTTATTTAATTTTAACCACTTTTATTTTTTTAACACTCTTTCTTCCTGCAAAATAAATATCTCGTGTTTTTACTTCTTTTAACAAAAATTTAATTTTGGCCTTTTAATCCTATCCATCAATATATCCTTCATCTAATAAGAATAAATCATCACTTGGTCACATGAGTAATATAATCTCTAAAACATAATTTAATGCAAACTTCTTGTCTACATTATGATGTTTTTAGTCAATAAATTTGTTCCTCTTTCTGAACCTCTCATTTTCAAATATTCACTTCAATATATGTCTAGTGTAATTGGCATTTCATTAGTATTGCAATGAAAGAGTAATAACACGTTTGGATTGACTTATTAACTGCTTAAAAACACTTTTTTTAAAAACTTAAAAATACTTAAGAAAGCCACTCCGAACAAGCCTTAAGATATTTAGAATTTATATGGTAGTGAGGGTTTCTTGTTAATAATGTACATACGTCAACAAGGGTTTTTTGAGAGGCAACAAGTATACATCATACAATAATATGTAATTTGCATATATGTTCGTGTTGGCATTTTCAAATGTTAGTAGATATTGTGGTAATTGGGTTCTCGTTGCTGGTAAAGACAAGGCTACTAGTTGTTGCTTTATGTAATGTAAAAGATCGTCGTTAATATGTATATATATCTTGTTACTATTTTTCTCTTCTTTTTAATATACATAAAAATAAAAGGACAATTTTTATGCATTTTCAATTTAATTAACATTCTTCTCACAAAATTTAATGAATCGTATAGATTTTAATAGACTCAACCAAACATGTTTTAAAATTTAAAGCTGAATTAATGATATATAAAAAAGGTGGAATAATTGATATTGTGTGAATTTTTTTTCCATGGTTTTTAAAAAGGTTTATAAATTATAATTGTAGGATTTAGTTATTGATTTTCTTCCAAAATTTAGATATGGGATCAGTCAAGATTATATCAAACATCAGGAATCGAGTCAACTTTCTCTGCTGCGAATGTTGGAGGATGCGGCCAACTTGCAATGGCTTTGATTCAGCCAATCTCATTAAGTCACGTGCCCCGTTGGATAATTTAATATTATTTTACTTAGATATATTCATTTCTTTTTTAAGGCCATGTGTTCTTTTTTTTCTTCTTTTAATTTAAAATTTTGCATATGAATAACTCATGATTTAGATTGTAATTATGAATGGTTTTTAAATTTTAAGCTAAATATGCTTGATAATGAAGTTTACGTACGATGTAGATAATAACTCTCCATTTTTTTTGTTATTATTTTGTAATCTTATTATTTCATATTAACACAATTTTAGGATCTTTTCACGTTAATTCCTTATTAATTCATGATAAAGTGAGTTTTAATTTAATGTTGATTGACAAAGTATTTTTTCCATTTGAAGTTCGATTCCGCATCCCCAAATTATTGTACTAAAAAAATCCTTTTATATTCATGTGTTTTACTTTATTAACTATCTATTAATTTTTGCTCATGACAAGATGTTAGAAAATTTCTCCGTCACTGCTATTTGCTCTCAAACATAATAATAGTCTTAAAATCTTAAATACATTTTTCATGTTTTCCTTTTTTATTTCCTTTTTAATTGTATTAATTTATTAAATTCACTGGAGTTGTTTTTTCCACAATAAGGCAATACCAGGGCAATATTGAGCTACTACGAAATGTAAATGTATATATCTTTCTCTTTGAGGTATTACAACACACTCCTTTCACTATCCATCTTAAATTAAATTCCTTCATTCTAAGTGATTTTGTTTCTTCTAATAATTCTTACTAAATCAGTGCAACATTATTGGCTCATGAATGATAGAGAAATATTTTACTTTAAAAGTTCTCATTTGCTTATTTGCTTGACATGTTAAAAAGGACTATGATCCAAATGTGATTATATATTATGTAATAAAGGCATCAATATAATATTCACAATTTAGAGAGAAAAAATTTATTTATAATTCATAGGGACAATCTTTTGAGTAGTTATGGTAGGTTATCAATAAGACGGCACCATCCACTTTTACTGACAAACTGTCTAAATGACTTTTAGAATGATTTCGCATCTATTTCTAATTTAACTCTATAGTATTTATGATGAATGTGACATTTTCAAAACTTATAAAAATTTTATTAGTTCATTTAATTCAAATTTATATTTGACTTCTTCATAGATGAAATTGATATAACTAAAATTTTGCTATAACTTTTATAAACATTCTACCATAAATACAGTTATATATAAAAACTTTTTTTTATTAAAACATTGCTATAGTTTATAGAGAAAAAAATTTACTCTTGTTTATATTTATATATAAATATATTATTTCAACTGTTACAAAGATGAAGAATTGAACCAAAAATAATAATTTAATATCTTTATTTGTCAAATTATATTGAATATGTTCAGAAAAAAGAATGTCGAAGAATTTACCATAATCATTATAGAAAAAAATGAAAAAGGAAAGTTGGAGTTTGAGGCGTAGGGGAGACCTTGGGGCTGGTGAAAGTGGCATCCAGCTCACTAAAGTGGGGCCCTCGGTGCTCCAAAATTGATCAATCTGCTGTAAGAAAATGATTCTTGTGGGCCCCACGGACGATGTTTTAAGACACGTGGAACCCGCTGGAGCCAGGAGATTACTGACCTACGTTCATCCTATTGTTCTATTTTTTTTATACATTGTTCAGGAATTCCAAGTTTGATGGATATTTTTTAATTCATTTTTTTTTATGTATTTTAAAAAACAAATAATTGGAAAAAGAGTGGTCTTTTTTATATGAAGTTTGAAAAAAAAAAAGAAAGTTATATTCATGTTTTCATACCTTTGTTTGGGAGTTGGTTGAAAAATTAAATTTTATAATTTAAACCATTATTTTAAATTATTTGATATTATGTTTATAAACTATAAAACAAATTGTAGTCATTTACTAAATATTTGACTGACTATAAACTATTATTAATTAAGTTACGAATATGTTTTATGTTTTTTTTAATGTATACAATTTATAACATACTACATAATATATTTTTTAATTTAAATAAAATTAAATTAAATTTATAACATGAAATATTATATTTTAAAATATATTTTTTCTATTAATATAATTCTACATTTTACATTTTAAAATTCAAAATTCATATACACTAAAAACATAAAAATGTTGTTTTCGTAATTTGCATTGTTTGGATTACGAATTTAGATTGACTGCAAAATACATATTTGTTAAACTCAATAAATTTGAATACATAAAAACAATCTTGTCAACCAAACAGATCCTAAGTTTTTAGTCAATTCACAAAGTGCTCATGAGCCTTAGGAGTGTAAGCGATTCGATTCGACTCAGTTTTTGGAGAGAACCCAGGACCGAACTGCTCAAATCGGTGAAGGATTTCTGTAAATTGAACTTGAATTGGATTTGTGAGAAAACCGAACCACTCAAACCATTATGCCACTGGGTTTCGTCGGCTTGGGTCTCGATTGGCCAAATAACTGATGCCTGCATGCATATATGGCTGGAAGAGAGACAAATCACAACACTTTTTTAATTAATTGTTTCCTGGGGTGATTACTGGCCAACTTAACCAGGGAAGTTTTTGAAACTGTTAAGATATGATATTAAATTTGTCCTTCACTTATTAGTTTGCGGGTCAATTGGCGATTTAACATGGTATCAGAGCGGGTGGTCTAGGATGTCCTGTGTTCAAGCCCTTGTGTTGTCGGTTATTTATTTATTTATTTTTTTGCCAAACCTGAAACCAACTTATAATGTTCCATTTTAAATATTTCCAACCCAACTAGCTTCAACCCGACCCGTCAAGCGGTTTTCGGTCGGCTTAAGCGGTTTTTTCTTGCATTCCTAACGAGCATAATTTAATTGACATAAAATTTATACTATCGATCTTAAAATTAGATGTTATGTTCCCTCCCACCACATATTGTTAAAAAAAATAATAATAAAATAAAATCACAAAGTTGGTCTTTATATCTTATTTATAAAGAAATTTTGTCAATACTTTTAAAAAAAGTTCACAATTGATTTTGGTCCATGTAGTTTACATTAGTTGGTTGAGGGTTGAAATAAATTTCAAATGGTCCCTAAGGACTTTCTTTTTTCCATGTGTTTCTAATTTGTTGAGTTGTTAAAGGAAATATGCATTTGACATATGTTTTATATGAAACTCTTTTCAGCTTCTACTATCTACTTAATACAAATTTTGAAAACAACATTTTTATATTTCTTGTTATAAATTTAATCTATTTTTGTAAAAGAAATATTATAAAATATATGATATTGTAAAATAATAATTATATAAAATTTTTAATATAAAATATGTTTATAAATTAATTAATAGTACTTTATATTCAACTTAGTGGTTAACTAAGTTGAATTTAAAAATTCTAACCTGAATCGTATATGAAAGATAATAAATAAAAATTGTGACTCAATTTAGGAAAGGTAATAGATAAAAATTTTGACTCAATTTATGAGTAATATATGAAAGACATGAAACACAACTTTGCTTTTATTCAAATCTATGGTTTTTAAATTGTCTACCAAAAATGCTCCAAAGTTCTAAGATTTTATAAGTTTTCATTTTGTCTCTTTTATTGGGTTAAATTTCATTAATCATCTTTAATCTTTTAAGCTAAAATTTAATAGATAAACTTTCATTAAAACTTAAAAATAGTATCTACAATTATTTTATTGTTAATTTTTCTAACAAAATGTAATCTCCATTATTACTATATATCCAGTTTTGATTAAATCAAATGATTGAATTAAATTTCAAAATTCATTGAAAGTAAATACTAAATTTGAATATTTAAAGAACTCAAAGTTATCTAAAAAAACCACTTTTTTACTTCTATTTTTTTACTTTCTAGGACCAAATTCAAACTTTTAGCTAAAAAAATACAGGAAAAATGTAATATGTCATTAATAGGATATTAATTTAGATTTAAAAAATAAAATTTTCTTTAATTTATTGTTTGTTAGTTTTTTTTTCTCTCTTTTTCATAGCAATAAAAACTTATTTTTGGACATTCTAAAAACTACGGTTGGAAAGGACGAAGGAGATGAAAAAAAAAAAAAAAAAAAAAAAAAATTGACTGTTGCATTACGTAGTTTGATTTTGCATATGACAAGTGGCACATGTTTGATGGTTCCAATTTTAGGAATCAGACAATGGTATTATTAGGGAAATGAAAAAAAGTTATCCACCAGATATATTATTTATGTATTGCTTTGATATATAAGATTAATATAATCACGTGACAGGTTGTAATAATTCTTTGGCCATTATTTATCTCATCTGATATTTTTGGCTTTAAAAAATAACAAAATTCTAAAAAAAAAAATCCTTTTTCAGAAATTTATTTTTAAAATAAAAACGGTAAAGAAAAATTATTATAAATAAAAAAAATATCAAAACAGTCCAATTGTAAATCCTATTTCAGACTTGCATTTTGAAATTTATACACAATATTTATAATCTTGGTAAACTTTATTATTATTATCATTATTTTAAACAAATCTTGGTTAACTTTATTAAGCAAATGAAAATGAAATTTTGATTTGAGACCTGTTTTGATTCAGAGAAAAAAATATTTTTTTTAAAAAAACTCATTTTTATTTATTTTTTTTGATAAAAAAATGTTTAAAATAAACTTTGAAAATGTTTTAAAAGCTATTTTAAATGGTTACCAAACCCCTCAATTTTTTCAAAATGACTTATTTTCAAAATTAAACAGTTAAAAAATTAAACCAAACACACCTCTAATCTAGATTTACTGTCATTTATTACTAACGATATTTTTTAATTAAAATAGTTATTAGAACAAAATTTAATGATCACATGAAGTAATAACTTTCTAAGTTTCTCTTTTTCAGTGGTCCTTGAATATCAGATAGTCTTGGGACTATTAAACTACTTTGATAGGACGAGGAGAATTTATCCCTAGCTAAGACAATTTAAGGTCAAGTTCTTTGATTGACTTCTTTGATGGAGATTCAATCAACTGATCCCAAAATAAGGTAAATGTTGACGGTCTTACTCGTTAGGTATTGAATGAGACTGGATCTCAAAATAAGGTAAATGTTGATTGTCTTACTCGTTAGGTATTGAATGAGACTGGATCTCACGTATGGTTCGTAAATTTTTCTTTGTGAGTGGTAAACTCTTATCAATCAAGACATAATTTTGGATGCATTTATTTCTTTTAAAAAAACTTGTTTAAAATATATATATATTTTTTATGCATTTCGAGGTGCGCGTAAGCTGGCCCGGACACTCACGGATATAAAAAAAAAAAAACTTGTTTAAAATATTAAACATTTGTTTTAAAAGTTACATCTTCAAATTCTACCATAGTTGTAAATTAGAAGAACACTTGAAGTATAAAAATTAGAAGACATACATAATATTATTTACAACTATACATATCAGAATAAATCGTCGTTGTTACGATTCATAATTTCATCTAGGATAAAGACCATTAAAATGAATTACATAATCAATTTTTACACGCATCAACTATTCATATTAATTTATATGAATGTTATCGTAATAACGGTTACATATGTCATGATTTTTTTTACACATTTTGTATCGACTTTATCTTATTTTAATTAGAAAAAAACTCTTCAAGAGGGGTTATTATTATTATTAACAAATTTCAAAATTTAAGGATAAAATAAAACTTTTTAAAGTCTAGAAATATAATTGAAACTCACTCTAAAATTAAGGATGTTATATATAATTTAACCATATTTTCTAATTTCACCTACACCAAGAAAGCAAATATTTGTATAATTTAAATATAATCTTGCGTCATGAAAACTTGTAGTGTATAATGATCCATTTAAATTGACTTTTTAAGTGTTTATAAACATTTTTTTTCTATTTATAAATACTTAGAAAATCAATCCATTGGATTCTAATATTTTTTCTGTGCACATATGGTATTATTTCGATTATTATTATATCTTTGCAATACATATATATATTTTTCCTCAATTAAGTTCTCTTCATAGTTTATACACATGTTTTTCACACAGTAGATATATTATTATATGGTTCTAGTAATAATATCTTTTGGACGTGGGGATATATCTTATCTCTAAAAAGATCGTATTCCATTAAGAATCTACGACCTACCCCTACTCCCATAGGGTACGATTCTTGATTTCAAATTTCAAAATTAAATAGGGTTACACATGAAATAAAACATTTTTATTTAAAGAATGAAGATTGGAAATACGTTTCTTAATTTTAATTTCAATTCTATCGTCATTCTAGATCCCAACCTTACTGTTATGAAATCGACAAATAAAAAAAATATAGAAAATGTAAAATAGAGGAGAATCGACGCACAAATTTGCGTGGTTCACTAACAATATGTTTGCTACGTCCACAGGATAGAAGAAGAACAATTTTATTAGACAAAATATTACAAAAATACAGAATAGTTGTGCCTCTGGGATGAGAGAGTTTATATAGCGCACTTCTCTAAACCCTAAAGTCATAATTGTAAATAGTCACAAATAATAAAATATGCTAGCAAGACCCTTGTACTTGGTCGTTCGAAGCACTGAATAATAGATTCAAACCAATCCAATACTTATTATCATTTTATTACTAATCATTTTTTGCCAAAAAAAGAAAAAAAGAAAAGAAAACTAATTCGAGTACAACAGTTCTAGGCATTGGAATCATTGAACCTTTACCTTCAAAAAGATGAACTATATGTCAATTACGGTTGAGCTAAACTCACTTTTAGATAAATCTCTCAAACTAAACTCACTACAAATTTTCATAGATGAATTAATTTAGACCCTCTATTTAGAATTCTATTTTAAAAAACATTGATAGACAATTAATTTTTCACAAGCGTATAAGACTTCTTTAAATATATAAGACTTCTTTAAATATAAAGATGAACTAAGTAGAATAAATAAATGCTAGAATCCATGTATAGTAGGAGATTTTATTTACATGGGTTGTTTTTCGTCATCTTTTTTCTTTTATCTATTTTTTTTTTAAGAAAGAATTACAAGATAGTTCTTTTTTTTCTTTCTAAAACTGAATAATTTTATTTTGATAATTGTAAGTTAATTTTAAATGAAATTGAATGAAAATTAATAATACAACTTCGGAAGTTTATAAGAATATAAAAATTGATTTCTTCCCCTAAGATTTAATCATTATTTGATAATTTTATACTTTAATACACATTTTCATAAAAAATCTCACTCAACGACAAGAATCATGGTAACGAAAAAGCAAAGAAGTAATTTTGTATCTCCATTATGATGATTGAAGTCGATAATAATGTGTGGATAAATGTTTAGAATATAAGTCCTAAACCTTAAAATGTAAAGGTTGTACACAATGATTTTGGTTTGGAAGCACATACGTACCAAGAAACAAGGACAAAAAAGAAATGGGATTTGTTAAGGAGAGTTGAAAGAGGAAGGACATGGAAAATAGGAGAATTCATTGAAGTAGAGAGGCCATGGCTTAGCAATGTCACTGTGTACCTTAAAAAAATACATCATCATTTTTTGTCCAAATTCATGTCGGCAAACCCTTACATTGCATGTATAGGAAATTTCAGGGCACTAAAAAGTACACTATTATTATTTGTAAAAATGGGTTAATTCTTTTAGATATGAGAGCTTTAAAACGGGGAAATGATCCTCATAAACTGGTTGTCATGTCACTTCTCTACTCTCTTATTAGATAATCTTTTGTATATGGTTTCAGTGGTTTTGTTGAATCTCATTCGATTAAAAAAAGAATGCATCATTTTTTTATTTTAAAAAAACTGGCTGAGAAAAGAAAATATAAAGCTATATAAAAAGCTCAAAAGATTTGAAGGTATTATTCACTCATGTACAATTTCTTTTTTTAGTAATTCATTCATTAAAATCTTCTAAAAAAAAATCTTAAAAATGAACTTAAGATACCATGTACTTTATTAAAGAAATGTTAGAAGTTCATAAAGTGTCAAAATCTACTATTGACCTAAAATAATTCTTGAAAAGAACTAAGACAGTCACATACTACATCAAATAAATTTCTAAAGCCACCAAGTGTAAGAATTCATATTTCGAATCTTGATTTAAATTCTAGGTCTTAGTTGTTATCAAAAAAAAAAAAAAAAAAAAAAGTGTTACATAACAATTTTCCGATTTAATCTTGAAGAGTTGAAGAGAAAGGGAATCTACTTTCCATAATTTTGGAAAAGGGTAAAAAGGAAATTGGAAAAGAGTAAGTGAGATGGGCCCAAACTATCACAATTAATGGATCAGTGGCCCAAAAAACAAGTTTTCTTTCCATTTAACTTTATCTTTTGGGGAAAAGAAAAGATTTTTAGTTTAATTTTCATTTTCTCTCTAAATTTAAAAATATTATATTCTTACTATAAATTTTTATTTAATCCTGCTAAGATTCAAAATATTATATTTTTATACTTATGCTTTGAGTTTTGTTTACATTTAGTTCATGGTTCAAGATATACCCTTTTAACCATAATTTAAATGAACACTTTCAATATTTAGTATTAATGTATGTTAATTAATTTAAAAGAATTAAATTAATAAAAAATATTTTTCGTAAATTAAATAAAAATTTTCACATCACAATATTTTTTAATTAATAATATGAAAGCCAACGTCAAAGTCAAAATCTACATTAATAAAAATTCTAGTGAACGTGTAAAATATTAAAGTCTAAGGACCAAATGAAAATTAAACTCAAAACTCAAAGGTAAAAATGTAACATTTTAAAATTTAAGGACTAAATGAATATTACACTCAAAATTTAGGAGTGAAAAGTGTACCTATCTAAAAATAAATGAAGAATAAACTTAAAATCTAAGGACTAATTAGAACGAAATTTTCTCAAATTCTTTTTCTATATTTTTATTAGCTTTGGGTTTGCAAGATAGGACAAGGATATGGATATTCTAAAGTGGAAGTAAAGCATAAAGCAACCGTAATGAGTATTGAAGTCTCAATTCAACCAATCTGGGGATTTTTCAGAACAAAACAAACAAAACCCTAAAAAGAGAAGAAGAAGAAGAAGAAAAAATTATTAAAAAAAAAAAAACTTCATCCTCTTCCGTTTTAATAATGCATTGCGTCAAACTTATAACTTGAGGATCTTCCAAACTGTATTTATTATTTTATTTTTGTGGTTAGCTTTTTAAGAATATATATTTTTATATAGAATAAATCCCATCGCACACTCTGTAGAGGGATTTATTTACATTTGTGTGTGTAAATTTTATGTATCATGTGGTATATATAGATCAATTTATATTATATCGAATTTTTAATCAAATATTTCAAGATTTAAACTCTTTAACGTGGGACCTATTAGGAAACATCCTTTAGAGTAAGTCAAAAATCATGTGCTTTCTAACATGGTCCAAAACACTCTTAATCTTATGAGTGTCCAAATCACTCCATGTACATCCATTAATATCTTAAAATGCTTAAACATTTCAATTATTTAGGAAGTTTACTTATCTTATAAAAGTTATATATATATAATATGACCAACATATTCAAATGGAAAACTTTAAAAAAAAAAAAAAAAAAAAAAACACCTTAAAAGTGAAAATAAAACTTAATGGGTTTAAATTATACTAGTTAATAACAATTATATTAGATATCTTCTAAGATTTTATTTTCAAAGTAAATTCAATTGTTTCAACTTAGTTGAGATATCCGAGTGCGTTTACTAATCCTTCGACCATTAGTTTTTTTGTTAAAAAGAAAAATGTAAATTCGATTGTTACGTTGAGACGAGTTTTTTTTTTTTTTTTTTTTTTTTTTTTTTTTTTTGTTCTCTCTCATCTTCTTCCTCTCCAATTTTGTCAAAAGAACATATTCTTTTGTTAAAAAGGGTATGATCCTAAATTTCTTTTATCTTTAGCCTCTCTTTCATCTTTTGGGTCAAAAGAACTCAACCCCTCTCCTTAAAAGAGCACAAGAATCTCCTTTATTCCTTGCTTTCTTGGCCACCCATTGATCAATTATTCAAATTTATTTAGTCAAAGCATTGTTCATTAATGAGCACTACTCAAGTTTTGGAGGTAAATTTTTTCTTTAATATTCTTCATTAAGTAAATGAATTAATCTAAATAATCTCATGTATAAGTTGGTAAATATATATAGAATTTTTAACCCAAAACTTTACGTGGGAAAAAGAATAATAGATGGAAGAAAGAAAAACTCACTACAATGACAAAATGATAGTTGCCAAATTTTAATAAAATTCTAATAATTTTCATGCCTCCCTTTGTTACCACCACATGCCTCAAATTTTCTCAATTTCAGATGTAAATATAGTTTTATTTTTTTGGATCCATTAAAACTAGGTTATCCACGATTTGTTTCTAAATTCGGTGATTCAAACCTTTAATCTCTTAGTCAAAAGTATATGTTTTAATTAATTAAAACATGCAAGAAACAAATTAACCTGAACTAGACAGACACACATCTGTCTCAGAAAATCAGTAGATCCAAACGAGAAAATTCTCCCACCATAATTGAGAAAAATTCCCATTAAATGCCTAGGAGATCAAATGATTTGCCACTTGATTTTGTGAGTACCCAATATGTCGAAATTGTCGCACGTTCACACCCACACTAACCTCAAGAATCTCCTCCATAATTAGACTTATCACATTTGATCAATTTTCACTATAAATTGTCATAAGCATAGCTCAACTAACATAAACCTATACTATCAACCTCAAGGTCAAAAGTTCGATCTTCCACCCCACCTGTTGTCAAAAAAAAAAAAAAAAAAAATTCACCATAAAATTTTTAGATTCATCCAATTGAAGTTGAGACTTAGTTAAATGTTACAAACTCCTCCCTCAATTTTAATATAAACATCATTTGTAAACTTACAAAATTCAATAATATCACACAAATTGAAGTTTGATTAATGTACAAATTAAGTATTTACTAACTTTGCCAAAACTCACAAAAGATTTAGCCTTCATGCTGTTTTTTCTTTCAAAATCGCATCAATTTTAGACCATATATATGTTTTATATATATTTCACTGAAAGCAGGTAGAAATACTTCTTTCAAGAAATGTTCAAACAAGAATCATCATCGAAAGATAAAAGTTGCAGTAAAATTAAGATCGCAATACTTATCTAAATTTGATGTGACTGAAACTTTTGAAAATGGATACAACTTGACAAATTTAAGAGTAAAAATAGAATTTCACCCCTTTATTTTAATTTTAAAACATTACAAGTGGAAATATTTATAGAATTACAAATCCAATAAATTTGATTCATGCATAATAAATATATAAAGGATCATTTTTCATGATTGTTAATGAGAAAAATCCAAATGTTGAAGTTTTTGTATTTTTCTTCGAGCTTGCTCCTAGATATTTAGTTGAAAATCAAGGTCTACATATTGTCCTGGTTGTACTTTGGTTCAAATGATATTATTTTTCTTAATAAAAATAAAATGAAGAGGAAAAGCAAGCTGGATGATAGTGGAAGACAGAGAGGAAAACATGAAAATGACAGAGAAATTATAGGGAAAAGGATGACCAATTCAGTTTTCATCACACAAACTTAATCATTTAATTTGGTGTACGAAAAAGTAATTTACCTTTTGACTTTGATTGCTGAATTATGATTGATTTACTACATTCTTATCTTTAACTTTATATTATTCACTCTTGTCCGAGTGAATAAGAAACATTTTTTTTTTTAGGAAGAAGTAAAAAACAAAATTAAAAGTAGTAGTTTAAGGTTAATGTTGACATGGAATTTTTTAATCTACAAATAAAAAGTTATTGGTTAGTTTGTTAATAACAAAATTACACGTTTGTCCTCCTAAAGTTTTAGTTTTTAAATTTTCAAAATCAACAGTTATACCCTTAAAGAAAGTACATCTAAAAAATATTTTTCTTAATTATAATTAAGATTTTAAAAAAGATTTTTTTCGCTTTATTTTCTCTCCTACATTTTTCCTTCCTCCTCCTAATTTCTCCTTCTCATGGCTGCCACCACCACTAGCCGTCGTCTGCCGCTGCTACCGTCTCAGCCAGTTTTTTCTTCTAAATAATAGATGAAATATAATTTTCAAGTATTTTGATATTTTCGAAATTGAGATGGTAGAAATAGAATGATCTATTTGACTAATAATTTCTAATATTAATGTTTCCAAACCAACCAACAACAAACTACCATGTCGATGGACCTTAAGGAAAATTGTACAAGTCTGGTCCAATTACAAAATCTCCAGCCCATATGACTTCCAACAGAAAAAATGTTTTTTCATATTTTAAAATATGTATCACTTTTTTTCCCTCTAGAAATTTTGTTTCTAGTACACTATATACAATTACTAATTGATCATGCAATCGTGGATTCAAAGTGTTTAATCATATTGAAAACTTGTAAGAATTTCATTGCGTTTTGACAATTTCAAGCGCACAAGCAGTGCTACTCCCAATCCCAAGTTCCAGATTCGAAAGAATAACATGAACAAGCATTAGATCCACTTTAACCGACAAAATTGCATCAATTCACCAAATGTTTACAAGTTTTAAAGAAAATAATGGGAATCATGATGTCAAGAACAAAAATTAATCCTATTGAACTCGATGATTATTTTGCTTTACAGTTGTAATGAAATATAACAATATCCAAAAGGGAAGCAAACTATCTTTGCTGTTTTTAAAAGTGATAACCTTCATGTCCTTATCATCTTCATATACCAAACTGTGGGCAACAGACGAATAAAGACTTATGCTTCCTGCTTTTGTTCAACTTCTGGTATCACTGTTTCTTGCAACTCTATCCGACCTGAGCCAAAATGGAAAGAAAGTGGTTGTTAAAGATAGAAAGCAACCACATGCAATGGTAGAAATTAGAATACAACCCAAAGCTCACTCAGCTTGCAATTTTTTCGTAATGGAAAGGGGAGGAGAAGAATGCCATACATACCCAACAAGGAAACTAGAGATGGTGTTTTTGATGATGTGTTTGAATGCACATCTGTACCTGCAAATTAACGTTCTGTTAATATGCTATTGTTTATTATATGCATTGACGTCTGAAAAAAGCCCCTTATCTAACTTCTAAAATAAGATAATACTTCACTTAATAAACTTGAGCATAACTCAACTAGTTATGATATTAAACATTTGTTATAAAAATATATTCAAATCTTGTCCTTCACATTGCTAAACTTGAAAAAAAAGAAAAGAAAAGAAAAGAAAAGAAAAACTTGAGATCAGCTTTAGAGTGAGTACTATATTCATATGGATCGAGACATCCTCCAAATGAGCATCATAAATTATTCAACTAACATGCCAAAGAATGAGCAGAGGAAGTGATTTAAGGAAATGACATTATACTGTTCAATGTACCTGTACTCTCAAGTGATTTGACATTTGACTTCTTAAAAGTAAATCCAATGAAATTGGTATCTTTTGAGGTTAGCATCTGTAACAAAAAAAGACGACGTTGAAGGAAAATGCAAATGGCATAAAATGAGCAATCAATCAGTAGTACGCAGCTTAAGGAATAACAGAGAAGTGGAGGTGTGCAATTTTCAAATATGCCCACTGGCAAAATTTCATATTATCAATATACCAAAATAGCAAATTGTTACACGATAGGATTAAATCAAACAATTCGTATAATATCATCTTAGAATTTAGTCAGAGATATATGGAAAGGCTATAAGAAATGAAGGGTTTCAAAATTTTGTACAAGCCACTCAAGCCCCCCCATGTAAAATCCAAGAGAAACATACAAGCTATGGAAGTATCCTACACTTCGCAAACAGTCAGTAGAGTCAACAGGCACCAAGTGACAAAGCTAACACAGTCAAACAACTCGCTTAAGCATGATGTGAAATAACAGGAAATCAATAGGCCTAACACATCATCAAGTGTGTGAAACAGACACAATAGCTTAGCAAGAAAGCATTTCAACTAATTTAGCGCAAGCACCATTCCACTATTATTCTTGCTGGAAGAGTATGTTCTTACCTTCCTCCAAGGTCCAACAGTTGGCATTTCTGAGGGAGGGTCTTGAACCTACATTTTGGGGGAGGGGAAGGAGAAGAATTTTAGTAGAATAAACTCAAAAGATTAAGAAGGATTAAAGATGGCAAGGGGAAGGACTTTGAAGTAAAGTCCATTTCTACACCTCAATGGAGGTTGAAAAAATTATGTAAAGAGGAACACATTTCACAGCATCTGTAGATTATGACAAATGATGACAAATAATCCCATGACAGACTCACACTATTAGTAAATACAAGCACCATGACAAGCTAGATATGTTATGATTCAGCAATAACTCTTCAATCTTTGGTATGGAGTTATCAGAGAAATTAACAGGACTTGTAAGTTAGGAGCTAAATAGAAAGTGGAAGGGTGGGATTTAAGTAAACTATTGCAGAAATGTAGCATTCAATTGAGTAAATTTAGGCGTGGTCAAGGAAAGAACTAAAGATATAAATGGACTATCAAAATTGGGTGCAAGGTTTATTGTCATGCTCACTTCAGGAAACTTCTCGAAGTTCTGAGTGTCTAGTTCTCCAGTGACGGTTGGTTTGTATGCAGCTTCCATTTCATACAGCTTATCCCACTGAATGCCTTTGAACCATGGATGTGCCTGTTAGAACAATTAATTAGATGAAAATGACCTAAAAATGAAAGCTGACAACAGAATAAGAGTTTTTACTTCCAGCAGCATTTAGGATTTAAAACTGCTTTGTATTGTTGTACTAACTATATTTTATTTTATCCTTTTTCAATTGGGGAAAACTCAATGGACGGTTTCGTTTGTTCTTTGTAATAGAATAAATAAAAGCTATTATTCTCCATCCTTGAAATAAGTTAAAAAGGAAATGTTTTCTTTGACTAGGCTTACCTTTATTTCTTCTACTCCTCGTGTTCCCAACCTTGTTTCAACATCACAAAGCAAGTGGCTGATCAGGTCCTTAGCTTCCTCCGAGATTCTTGGTTCCTCAGGAAATTTCAGGCAAGTTCTCCAATTTATTATCTGAAAAAAAAAATCCATACAAATGACTTTAAGCATCATAAACCAGAAGCAAAATAGCCAACAATACTGAACAGATTTTACCTTGCGAAAAGTCATCCTAGGATCATCAGAACAAAAAGGAGGATAACCAGCCAGCATCTCATACATAATGGCCCCTAATGACCACCAATCACACTCCATTCCATACCCTTTCTTAAGCAGTACTTCAGGTGCCATATAATCCAGGGTCCCAACAGTTGAAAAGGCCTGCAGACATAATAATGCGGTTACGAATTTAATAGTCATGTTTGAGCAAAGAAGGAAATGTTATAGCAGATGATAAATCCAATACCAACGCACGGCGATTACGCTTCCATTGTTGAATTTGTTCTTTTGGCATAGTCCAATGAGATCCATTAGAGTCAGTATGACCTTGACCTTCATTTTTGGCCTGCTGGGCAGTTAGGTCTTCATCATTCAAAAGTATACTTGAATACTTATCATCCAGAGGCTTGCACAACCCAAAATCTGAAAGCTTCAGATGGCCATTTTTATCTAGTATCAGGTTATCTGGTTTTATATCCCTGTAAGTGAAGTACTGTTTAAGTAAGAGTAAGATCCAATATATACTTGAATAAAGAAACATGTAATGGTCTGAAACTCAAAAAGAGGAATGTGACTCTAGGAGTGAACTTTTATGTCAGTTATTGAGGATGGCTACAACTTCCATTTTGAGAACCCATTTTCTATATTTCTTATTTTCTCGTGGTACAGTTTTTATACACTAAGGAGACAGGTGAACAGATCTACAGAGAAAGAAGAAAGATATAAGGGATATACCTATGTATATAATTGTGCTGATGAATTGAATGAATAGCTAAAATGCTCTCTGCTATGTAAAACCGAGCAACATCCTCTGACAGAATGTCTTCTCTCATTAGCAATGTCATAATGTCACCACCAGGTAAATACTCCATAATAAGGTATAAGAATTCAGAATCTTGAAAAGAATAAAAGAGTTTTACAATGCACCGACTATCAACCTCTGCAAGTAAATTCCTCTCAGATCGAACATGCTCAACCTGGAACATGTTAAAAGAAAGAAAGAAAAAAATGTTCTTTTAGATTTTTTTTTTTTTTTTTTCACATTGGAAAGGATAGATATTTCCTTGAGATGATAAAATATACAATGATAGGAACCCATCAAGAATTGGATATTACAAAAAAGCCTTCCATACACTAGAATATTCAGGGTCCTAATCATTTATGAAATATATTCCTAACTCGTGAACAAGTTCATTTCTTCTAAACATCTGGAAGCTACCAATACATATCAGCAAGTTGAAGTATCTTCAATAGTATTTTAGTGGCTAATGAATCTATTTCATATTCTTGATGGTCGTAATTCTGTCTGTAATATAACCATACTAACTTATCAAAAGATCTCACATTAAAGCATTTACATTTTCAATCAGTAACAAGTATATTAAATTACCGCGTTCAATTATCTAATTCTTCATGTGGACACACTGACAATACTATTGTTGCACTATTGGAAGTCAACGCAAAGGCATTTCTTGAGCAGAGGTGTATGTTTGACAGAGTAGTTACAAGTACATAACATTCCAAATTCACCTGCCCACGGCTAAGCATCTCTGATTTCTTCAGCTTCTTCATGGCAAAAATTTCCCCAGTTCCTTTTGCACGACACAATCTAACCTGCATATACATCGTAAATAAGAACATATATACAACAGAATTCTTAGGGCAACCCTGTACCAATTTTAGTAGAGCTGAATCTTTAAGCTTAATCAAGAAGCAATAAGCAATTCTCCTATATGAAGTTCAAGCACTACGAAAAGAGTTCAAGTTGCTACAAATAGCATTTTCTTATACCTCGCCGAATGCACCTTTACCGATAACTGTTAATTGCTCAAAGTCATCGATTCCAACTTTACGTCTTTGCAGTCTCATAAATTCTGTCTCTCTGCGTTCCAAGTTCCTCAGCATCTCTTCTTGTTCTTCAGCCGACATCTGAGCTTCTTCCGCTCTTCGTTGAAGCGTTCTCCGTCTGGAAACACAAAAACAGAAAATTAAGATCATCATACATGATTTTAGGCAATAATTTCGGAATTCCAATACAAAATCGACGTTTTCCACAATTTCTTCTCAAGAGTCTCCACAAGTTCATAAAATTCACAGCAGGCCATAAAACAAAACTTAAAATTAAAATCATTCGAACGATCACAAAAAGAAATATCGTACCTGTCTTTGCGATCCTGAAGACCTTGGAGATAGTTCTTGTAATGATTCTCAATGAACTGTTTAGCAGCAGCGGCTTTCTGCCTTGTCACCGGAGAGGAAACCGACACATCGGGGCCTAAATCAAAGGCGCTCCGATCCGGCTTCAAGTTCACAGCCCCAAGCCTCACAGTCCCATCAGCACCGTCCATTTTGCTCCGCTTTGAACCAAATCAAGTTCAATTCAATCGGTAAACTCCCATTCGCCCAAAATCCAGGAATCTAAACAAGTAGAAGAACCTTCTTTCTCGCGCAGTTCAAGAAAGGGAGAGAGAGATCTGGGGAAGAACTAAGAAGCAAGACAGAGAGTAAAAAAAATGAACAATGAACTGGCACACACAAAATATATACACATATATATGGATTGCAAGGCTGTCTATATTTATACGATTTGGCTGTGGGGTTTCGAAATGATATTTAAGAATTATTCTATTTCTTTCTTCTTTTTCTTTTTTCTTAGGGTTTTTTACTTTCTTTCTAGGGAATTGAGTGGGATCTACGCCATCGTTTTCCTCACAATTTACTGGAATCTTTCAACCATTTTAATCATTTCCAACTTTTGGACACAAGAAAAAAGAAATAGAAAATCGAAAATCGAAGGTTTCTCAGAGAGATCAGAGAAGATGAGGGGAAGAATTGGGAATAAGAAAAGAAAAAGGGCCTGCCAGTAAAGCCATATTTGTCGGCGGAGATCTATACAATAGAAGCCAAAATCTCGGGCCTAAATGCCGACACGGGACTTGTAAAAGCACGCGCCGTCTGAACTGGGTTTCGGCTTGAGGTGATTGGTTCGTGTAGATCACGCGACGTGAATGAAATTGGCGAAGGTTATTAATCGGCTGTTTTCTTGGGGGGGTTTTGATAAGTGGACAGGTGGTGTAATGGAATTTGCGTGGTCCCGGGTTTGAGAAGCAAAGACTTTGTTGTAATTTCTTCGTACAATGTACTTACCAACCCCACTATAAGTTGTGAAAAAAAGGATGTATTAGAAATTTGTGCCACGTGTATCTCGTTTTTTCCTTTTAATTTAGTAAATCAAGAAATCTATATATTTCTTTGGAAAGGGGTAACTATTGTTTAGATGGACGCAAATATTTTAATTTAATGCTGTGATGATGCGATGTCATGATCTACGCCATGGTTCCTTATTAGTCAATCCAGTACATGAGGTGGGATTTGTAATCTATTAATAATATCAATTTCGAAGCCTGAAGTTTATCCGGAGAAATTCGATTTTTAAAATAAATAATATTATAACAAGAGTAGGAAGAAGAAAAGAGCAAGGGACTTCAATTCTTATAATAAATGGCTTGAGGTGGAGCATCTCCGTAGAACCTTTTCTTTTGGATTTTTTTTTTCTCTTCTCTTGATTTATTTGATTGTGTTTGTGGTTTGATTATGTCTTGAGCTCAAGCTATGAGGTTTATCTTATTTTATTGCAATTCAATACATTTGCATTAATGAGAGAAAAGTTATATGAACTAAAAGAAAATTAGTACAAATTTTCAACTCATAGTTGAGTATTAAATAATCTTTCAGTTAGTCAACTAATGATTTTTTTAGAACTTTCTTTTTAAAAAATAAGACTAAGTTATTAGTTTTTGAAAAATCTCAAGACTAACTAGAAACCTATTTATAAATATAAGACAAAAATATCCAAAACATAATTTTATATAAAATGATTTACTCGGTCACACTCACATCATATTTGAACTAAAACAATATTTTTCAAAAATATGCGGGACATCAATATATCATAATATGCAATTATTCAAAATTTTAATACAATTAACATAACTTTCCTACTTAGAAGTTGGATGTTCGATTTTTTCAAATCAATATGATCAACTAAGCTAACACCCACAAAATCAAATTTCGAGTATTGAATTTTTCAACATTCTGGAATTATTTATAAACATACCCAACACTCCAAATTTTATTGATTCAAGGACTCACATACAAATAAACATCACAACTTTTTACAAGAAAAAAATAATAATAATAAAAGAAAAAATGAATTATCCAAAACAAAAAAACAGAGAGAGAACTTTACACAACGTACAAGATAGCGATGGATACATAGATATTCTTAACAAGCATATAGATATTTAAAAAAAAAAAAAAAAATAGGAAATTGATAGGATCTGTAGTCTAAATGGGGATTTGGGCTTTGGGTGCAGTGGGTTGTTGTTTGATCCAGCCCAAGTTTATGAAGAAAAGACGAGCGGCTGTAAATAGAAGAGCCCCAAAAGCAATGGTACCGGCAATTAGGAATAAACCGGCGAAAGGTTCGGGTCCTAAACCCGAGCCGTCGGCGTTATTGTCGTTCAAAGAGCAGTTGAAAGTAGATAGTAATGTGGACTCCAAGTCTGGCATTTCTCTTCTTTCTATTAGCTCTGCGATTGAGGCCGATATGCCCACCGTCAACGGAGACCCTTTCGGAAAAGCCTGTCACCAACCATATATCACTACTTAAACTCACTTACCCAAACTTTATCAACTCAAACAAATAAATCGTTTAGTTATTCAACTGTAGTATATAGTAGTTTAGCGTTCTTTTGTATTTTTATGTGAAAAAAACTTGGGTGATGTAGCTCCGTCGCACTTAATGAGATTGTGCCACGTGGCACATTTTTTAAAAAAATAATTTTTAAATTTATTTTATTTTTGTGAATAAAAAAATGGAGAGTATGAAAATAGTTGCCAAATCATTTTCCTTTTTATATTTGTTAAATACTAATCCCTTATCATAAAATTCTTGTCAAAATTATTAATAGACATTTTTTTAATTATTATGTAACTACCCAATCTTTGTAGATTATAAACGCCTAATCAGTTTATTAATCAACATAGGTAAGAAATTTCATTAATCTTATTTTTTAGAATTTTTTTTACGACCAAGACTAAATTGTTACAAACTTTTAAATAAAAACTAAATCATTACAAATTATAGAGTACAGAGACTGAATTATTACAAAATTGAATATAATTTTTTTTTTTTAATTATGTAACAATCTAAACTTTGGTAGTTTTTTTTAAAGAAGAAGAGATACAAAGTGGATAAGTAGGCATACTGAAATATTCCAACTAGGTTGGTACATTCGTAGTGCCCTCTCCACCACCGGATTTAAACCTTGGTAGTTTTTAAACACATTTAATCTCTAATAAGTTTATATTAATCAATATAGTTTAGAAAATTTCATTAAAACTTAGTAAAAATTATTGGCCAAAATTATATTTCAAAATTAAAATATATATAGACTAAATTATTATACACTAAAATTAAGATATTAAGACCCAAGGAGTTGGAGTTGTGAGAGTGGAGTGTCCTTGTTTGACTCGAGGATCAGTTCGTAGACTCTACAACTAGAAAACATCAATTTTTTTGTGACTTTGGTTTATAACTCCCCTCCTTGCCCTAAACACTCGTAAAAATCATTTTAAACTAAAAAAAAAAAAAAGAAAAAGGAAAGGGAGAAGCTTACAAAACCCATGCCGACGAGCTTGAAGATGGTGGCTTGGGTGTAATATTTGCAGTGTTTTGCGAGGAAGACTTTGGCATGAGGACCCGAGAAGAAAGCAGCTTGAATCTCTCCCTTTTCCAAAGCATCTGGAAACAGATCCACAGAGGGTATCTGCTTGATTTTCTCTGGAGGAAGTAACAACACTTGTGACAAAAATCTCACCATTACTGAGTTTTTATTGCAACCCACTGTAGCATTTTTCAGCTTTAGAGTTTCAATGTCTAAAAACCATGGTTGAGACCTCGAGATTGTCATCATCGACGACAGACTTGCCGTGAAACTTGCCGTTATTATAAGGATCGCAAATAACCACGGCCCCAACACCAATCGAGCCAACCCATTCTTTACTGGTTCTCCTATTCCAAGAGTATTGATATAATTAAAGTTACTAAAGTTTAAGAAAAATAATAATAATAATAGTATTTTGAATGAATTGTGAACTTACTATGCACATAAAAAATGACGGAAACGGAGAACCAAAGCATGTTTCCAACTCCTTTCAATTCATGGTTATGTTTACGTTCAATGAGCCAAATAGAAGAACTCACAAAAACATGCATGGAAAGCATAATAACCCACATTTTTGCAGTGAAAGCTTTCATGAAAAGCCATAATCTTGTCCATTTTAGTGGCTTCTCTTTCACTATCATCACTGCTGCGTTATCCAAATATGGCTCAGAAAAATCCACGTACCTCAATCGATCTGCAAATATTCCAAAATCTCCCACTGCCCCATCAAACTCCTGCCATTTGTTTTCCAATAACACTTTTCATACACCATATTCAAACACAAGTGTCTATTAATGTCTAACACTGCTTCTAAAGTTTACCTTGGTATAGACTTTTTTTAGCAAATCGTCGTAAGGGCCATTGAAGGGGATAAAATCATATGGTAAGAAGTAAGGCAAATTGCTTGCAACTGCTTGAAATACGCTAATGGAGAAGCCAGAAACATGAGGTCCATCTGTATGATTGTAGTTCACTCGTACAAATTCTTTGAAAGCAGCTGTTGTTGGAACGCCAATCTTCAATGGTTTGTCTCCGTAGCTAAACTCCCATCCTTTTGGTACCGTTTTTCCGTTACCTGCATCACGTACATAAGATTGTGAGTTCTTGTGATAAGATTGTGAGTTCTTTCTATCTATACATAAGTTTTAAAGATGGTGACATCAGTCTTTAATTATTGTTTTAACTTTTTTATTATAAAAATGTTTTAGTCCCTAATATTTCCTCCCTTTGTCATTCTCCTAACCTAGGTTTATAACTAAATTCCATAACAAACTTTTCTACCTAATTACTAATATACCCTTATAATTTCCCAATAAACATACCCATCATTTTTATGTACAAACTTAGGTCACTTATGGAAGGACGGTCTAATATTTTTCTTTAGAAATTTAGAAGAAGAATTAAAACTTTTGTTTCAGAATGACCCTATAATTACCATGTCACATATACTATATTATCATCAATTAATTTTAACATTCATCTAAACAAAAAAGAAAAGAATAATTGAACAATGATATTTTTTTTAAACAATATACTAAAGATATGATGGATCAATAGACACACCCAAATATCTCAACTAAGTTAACATACTCTTGGCATCCTCGTTACTCTAGTTCCAAAAGTAATTCATTAATTAAAAAAACACAATATGGCAGATGAGCTATAGAGAAAAGCTTAGAGTAAAAAATATGTACAAACAAGGACATACTAGAGAAAAGTCTTCCGATTCAACGCAATAAAAGATGCATCATAGTTACAAAAATAAGAAGATTTAGTAGAGCAGCCAAATAAATAATATCTTCCCAAAAAATATAATGGAACAATGTTAGAAATTAAAAATCTAAATTGAAATTATGAATCTAAAAACACTCCAACATCACCCACTAAAATATAAATTTAGCATTAAGTTAATAATTACTTAGTTGTTAATTCTTATGCAAATAATGGCATTATGCTCTTTCTATTAGGAATATGCTTCTTCAAATCATCCAATAATGATGCATGTATATTAAACATATTTCTAAAAAATTTCTTTTAAAGAGAGGTTTAATTAGGGTAATTACCTGGCCAGATGACTGAGGTCGATAAATAATCCCTCGTGGCATTTCTAGAACTTGAATTATTCTCCTCAAAAAATCCAAACTTAGGTGACCAAAATGCAATCTCTTTATAGCTTCTTCCAATAACATTAATGATTTGGAAAGTAGGTAAAATTGATAATATGCAATTCTTAAAGCTCACCATCCCACTCAAACCTTCAATTTTACTTCTCAAAACTTTTTGAGGCCATTGTTTAATAATTCCATTAGGGTTTACTTTCAATTCATCCAAGGCAGTGGCAATGCCCCAATATGCATCATAAGCTCTAAGTGCAAAGATACTTGGATCACCTTGTCCTTCATCCTCAGGGAATTTAGACATATAATTCCTTCTAAATTTGGTCCTAAATTCCTTGAAAGAATTTTCACTTTCTTCAAAGTAAATCTTACACCCAAGAACACCTTGCAAATTATTGAAAGTGGATAAATATAAAGAATCAACAAGATTTGCTATCTCACCACCAACAATCCACACATACCCATTTGTCATCATGTTCAATTTTTTTGCTTTTTTGAAGATAAGGGTAGCCAATTCCATTGAAGATTGCACCAAAACAAAAATCCTATTGCTGTTAATGCTAAGGTTCATAAGCTTTTGTTCAATTAAAGGCTCGGGATCTAGTAAAGAGAAAGCAAGATGGTTTTCAATTTTTGAATAGACATCTCCAAGTGAATTGGAGAGGAGGTTTAAAATGGCCATATTGGTGGGAAAGCCATTTTTGTGTTCGTAAATTACAGTGACTTTTCGCCAATGGAAATTGCCAATTGTAGATGCAATGCATTGCATTTCATGGGTGATATCGTTAGCCATTTGAATGAGCGGTGGGGGGGGCGGCGGCTGACTTGGCGGCCATGGCGGTGGTACTAAGGAAGATAGAGATAATGATATGATAGGGATATTCATGGAGGTTTTATTAAGCTCAAAGATTAAAGATACCTCCTCCATTGTGAATGTTCCAAACATAGCTTTCACTTCCTTGTTACTAATTAAATCCAAACCTGTTACAAATATAAAATAAAATGGTTTAATTTAGGTGACCTTGAAAAAACTTTGAGACCAAAAGATTTAGCTTTGAAGTTTGAAATGGTTTGGTATATATCATTTCTATTAAAATTGACCTGAAAATTAATATATGAAAATTAGAATGCGTATTTGATTCTATTTTTTAAAAGGATCAATATCATTAGTTATTATTTTTCGTCTTTGATACTTCTTAATCTCATTTACATAATCAATTTTTTACACGTGCATATATCAGTTGTACTTCAATTTTATGTAAATGTTTGAAAGTATGTTTTTCAGCTTTCAATACATCTTATTTTATCGAGAAAAAAAACTCTCTAGTGAAGGATATTTTTTTTTAAACAAACTTCCATTTTTTTTTAAAGTTAATATAAACATTAGGGCTACTTAATTGATAAAGGCCGTTGGATAAGTATACAAAGAAGAGACTAGAAGAAAGTCTTCCAATTGAAAGAAATAGTAGAAACATCATAATTATATATATATAAAAAAATAGATTTAGTACACCAAATAGTAGAAACAAACTTAGAAACTTAAGAGTAAAAAATGAAACCCTTATAAATTTAGGAACATATACTAAAACCTATACCGACACTCATTAAATTTACTTACATAACTTGTAAGGTTTTGTTAATTCAATGATACTTTAGTATCAAATACTGTGTAATAAAGTAAGAAATCTTGTGTTCGAGTTCCTATAATGTTATTTTCTCTCGAAGTAATATTAATATTAACTAGAGAGAGTGATCGATCTTACCCGTGGCAGTTGCCTGAGCGGAGTTCTCGGACGAATCCACGAGGAGGAGTTCCACCTTATAACATGAAGTGAAAACATAATCCTTGACACCCATTTCAATGGCTATTATGTGTTCTCTTCCAACCCTTGACCTATTATCAGCAATAACTCCGATATTGAGAACTGTTTTTGGGTCATCAGAAGAGCATCTGAATTTGCCATCGTTTTTAGAGGATGAGCCATCGAGCAAGAGAAACCCTAAGAAACATAAGAACCAAAGTTTGGCAAACATAATTTTTAAAAGTTGGGGATGAGAAAAATATTGATCTACATGAGTATAGAAGAGGGTAGGGAGAAGCCTTATATTTTGAGCAATTTATATGAAAGACAAGAAGGAAATTAAATAGACATAGTAAAATAATAATGATAAATAAGATGGGTATCACCTGTGAAATTATAAGGTAATTTAATTGAGGATATATAATTGGAGTTAGAATATTAAAAAATTGAAGGTTTGAGAGAGACATGATTGTATGAGTATTTAGTTTGAAAGGGAACAATATTTTAAGTTATAAATGTGGTTTGGACGGCAAGGGGAAACTTCTCCATTTTTTCTATGTTGCTTTGAATTTGAGACAAAGGCAATTTATATTCCACATTTTGTATGAATTATAAATGGTTTGAATCATGTTTTTGTATTTGATGCGACATATGGACATCTACTAAAAGCCACCTAACACACATTAATTAAAAACAATCGATATATTAGAGAAATTAGGGTCAAGATCCTATTAGATAAGATGAGCTATTCCATAAGAAATCTTAATTTTTTTTTTTGATGTAGAATCTTTGATATGATGTCCCATCGATTCACCATTCTTGAATGAGATCATAACTTTTGTTTTTGGATTGAATGTTCGTTTGTGTTTTATGGGCTCTTACTATATTTGAGAACACATGAAGTTCCATCTCAAAATCAATTGGCAATGAGAGAAATAACTCATCTGTCTTATAAACATTGTGAAGTTTCTTAATTTTTTCAATGTGAGATCATCAACACTTACGTTAGAAAATAGAGTGATATCACAATCTTTATTAGTCTTCCACAAAACTCTACAAAAAAATATTATTAGGGACAATCTGATCGGTGCTACGTGTTGGCGCATATGGACTGAGAGGAATAAATGTATTTTCAACAATGTTGGGACCTCGACGATCCAAATGTGGGAAGATATTGTTTATTTGGCGGCCTCTTGGAGTTTTAAATCAAAACTATTTTGTAATTATGATATAGCTTCTATTGCTCTTAATTGAAAGGCTTTTCTCTAGCCTCTCTTGTTCGTTTGAACTCTCTTGTATCTTTTTGTCTGCAATGAAGCTTTTTCTATTGGGCTCGGGGTGTGATGAGGGCGCTAAGAATGTGTCAACCTAATTGAGATGTTCCGGTGCGTCTACTAATCCCATCTCTCCCTCTAGTATCTTGTTCAAAAAAAAAAACAATCTTTATAAGTTACATATAAGTCTCTCTCTCTCACCAATTGATTTTGAAATGTAATCCTATGTTTATCTAATATGGTACAAGAGGTTATGAAACCCAAACTAAGGTTTGGTAAATACGTATATATCTTTATTTACTATGGTATCAGAGCTCGTACCACGACAATATCAATAATATTTTATTTTTGGTCAAAATATGATTTTGGTTCATGTACTTTGGAGTTTGTTCAATTTTAACCTTTGTACTTTTGAATATCTAATATTTTTAATTTTTGTACTTTCAATAAATATCAAATTTAGTCCCTACCTACTAGTTTGTTATTGATTTTTTTAAAAACTTTTATATTATATAATTTATATTTTGTTATTTTTTTTGGAAATTTATTATAAATGGAAAAAATATCAAACTATTTATAAATATAGAAAAATTTTACTTTCTATCATTCTATCGCGATTTGTCGCTGATAGACAGTAAAATTTTTCTATATTTGTAAAAATTTTTAGTTCATTTTTCTATATTTGAAAACAATCTTTTTTTTTTCTCCCTAGTTCATAACCCCACTTTTTTTTCCAACATGGTTTGCATTATATAATTTATAATTCGCTCCTATATGTTATTTTGCATTTTTTTTCAATACGACGCTTCGTGTTACATTTTACATCAATGTTGGCTTCATAGCATGAGAACATCATCTTATTATTGAATTATTAATTATATGCTTGTCGACTATTATTGTCTTAAAATATATATATACTTGTTTGACTAAATTTTCTTATTAATAAATTGTTAAAGTCTATATTTATTTTATTGCGCCTTTAATCTCATCTATTATTGTATTTTCTTTTAAAACACTCTATTGTATTAATGCATATATTTCGTTTCAATTTTAGATATAATTTTAAGTATTTTTCAAATATAGAAAAATGAGCCAGATTATTTATAAATATAGAAAAATTTTACTGTCTATCAACGATAGACTGCAATAAAATTCTATCGGTTAAGCGATAGACGCCTGTGATAGAATTCTATCACGATCTATCGCTAATAGATAGTGAAATTTTTCTATATTTGTAAATAGTTTGATATTTTTTCTATTTATAGTCATTTTTCTATAATTTTCTTGAATTAGAAGTTTATGACTTAAATTACGCTTGGTCTAAAGTTTCACCAAAAAATCATAATATTGTTTCAAGTTTTCTTCAATACACCAACATAAACAAAGTTCAACTAATATAAACTAGAACTAACCTTGACGTATGAATTTTGATTCCCTTACTGCATATATGGTAAAAAAAAATTATTTCAATACATGCCTCTACATTAATACCAACCATGTCGCGGATATGAACACAACTTAATTAGCTAGACAAACTATTATTTTAGTACGTCCTATGGTTGGAGGTATAGAAATCTCCCATTTGTTGTTAAACTCAAGAAAAAGTTAAAAGAAAAAAGAAATCAACCATATGTTTAAAATTCAGAATTGATCTAATTTTCAGATTTTAAATTAAAATTAAGATTTAAACATTCATATCTATATGGTTATGGATTCTGTAGACCAATAAGTTTCAACCGACTACAAATAGAGGAGAAGGAACCAGGGAGTTGCCTGAAAGTAGATATTCAATGGAATATCCTACGAAATGTAACGCTGATTTGAAATTGGTTTATTCCTTGGCCGGTTAGAGTTAGAATTAGAATTTATAATTATTTAATATTCTCCAATAAGTAAAAAGAGAAAAATTACGATGGAAGAGAGTGCAAGGAGAAAGGATTTAAATACTAAATTAGGGGTTGTTAAAAAAACAATTAACAAATATGTGGAGTATTTAGAATTTTATTTGCGAAAATGATTTAGTGTTTAGAGTAGTTTTTTCTCTTTTTTTTAATAAAAAAATATCGTGCTTTATTATTTTTATTATTTTATTAGCTAGAGGAAAGTTTTCCAATTAAGAGAAATAGTAGAAGATCATAATTACAAAATAGCTTGATGATGTGCACCAATTAGCAGATGACCTCCAATAGAAGAACTTGATTCTTGGCAACATTTTTAAAAATTCTATTTATTGCACTGAGCCAAAGAGACCATAATATTTAGAGTCATTATTGTTGAATGAGAAATTTTAGATCAATCATAAATTTTCACATAATTTCTTAAATTAATGGCAAAATTACAGATCATCAAATTTGAGACTAATTATGTGTCCCAAATTGAAATTGAAGACATAAGTTGGCAAATCCTGATGATATCACATGTTTTCGTTGTGACTGTTGGATCGAATAAATTAATTTGATTCAATTTGCTATTAATATTTTGGCTTAGGTCCAATTGAGTCCAAAAATAGGCTTAATTTAGTCCAAAGCCAACCAACCTAAAATACAATTAGTTGAGCCTAAGGGTTAGGTCCATTGACCAACCAAATCCAAGCCTAGATGAGAATTCTATAAATAGAGAAATTTTCCTTCATTAGAAATTCTATACTCTAAAGAGCCAAGACAAAATTTTTCTTAAAATCAAAAAACTCCTTAACTCCTGAAACTAAATACTCTTTGAAGATACAAGTCTCCTGGAGATACAAACATTCTTCCAAAATCAAGAATATCACGCCATTCAATTGAGAGAGAATCAGATGATCAAATACTAAAGATGGAACAAGATTCGCATAACTCAACATAAATACAAATTCAACTCCACAAAACACGTTTCTTTGCAAATCTTGTGCAAACAGTTATAAATATAACTTCAGTGTTTAGGCTAGGGTCTTGTAGAAATTAAAATGATTTCATTGGGCACTAATAGATATATAACTTTAATTGGTGTTTAGAGTAGTTGTTATAAGTTGGGTAAGTTTGGCAATTGAATTACAATATTTGGTTGAGTATGGGCATTGGCATCGTCCATGGGTTTGACTTGTGTACGTCCATGGCCCAACCAAGTTCTAAGGCGTTTAAGAACAATATATAAGAGTACTATAATAGCAATACTTGCTGAAATGATGAATAAACCTGCGAAAGGCCAAGGCCCCAAACTTGACGACCCATCAACTTGGCTCGATAAAGAGCAATTGAAAGTTGACAACAACGTTGTTTCTAATTGTGGCATCTTTCTTCTCTCTATTAGCTCGATGATCGACGTCGATACGTCCACAGCTAGAGTTGATCCTTTTGGAAAAGCCTACAACATAACCAACACTTTTCCTTTGTTAGAAAGTGTTATATTTACTATTTAGATGCTCGTTACCTATATTTTTCAACCTACACTAAAAAAAATTTGGCAAATTTTGGGTTTAATTATAATTTGGTCCCTAAATATTACAATTTTACCTTTGAAATTTGAGTTTTTTGTTTCAATTTGATCCCTTGATTTCAAGATTTACATTTTTAACTTCCATTTTTCACTAAATACTCACTTATCATCATTAGTTTCACTATTAAAATTAAATTTAAAATTTTACCTTCATAACTATTTTTAATTAATTAATAGTTATTAATGTCAAAAACTAATAGCGGGTATTAATTTAGTGAGAAATAGAAGTTAATAGTATACATCTTGAAACAAAGGGACCAAATTGAAACAAAACTCAAACCTCAAAAATAAAATACAATATTTTGAAACCTAAGAACTAAATTGAAACTAAACTCAAAATTTAAGGACGAAATATATATCAGTACACTTCGAAAGGACCAAATAGAAATTAGACCCAAACCTAGAAACTAAACAAAAAAAAATTTTCAAGAGACAAAAAGTCAAAATTGTTTAGTTGTCGATTGACCTAAAAACTTAAGTTGATAGATGAAAGTAAATGTAATATAATATCATACGAGAAAAGTAGATTATTGATTGAACTTACAAAACCAATGCCACCAAGATCGAAAGTAGCAGCGGTGGTGTAGCCTTTGCAATACTTGGCAAGAAAGACTTTAGCATGAGGAGTTATGAAGAAGGCTGCTTGAATTTCTCCATTGTCAAAGGCCTTTGGATAATCATCAATGCCAACAAGGGTCTTAATATTAGCACTAGGAATGTGCAGGACATCATTCAAATATCGTATGATGAAAGAATGAAAGTTGCAGCCCACAGTTGCATTTGTTTGTCTTATTGTTTCAATATCAACAACCGATGGAGCAAATCTTGAAACCGTCATCATGGAAGTAAGACTTGCAGTAAAACTTGAAGTTACCACAAGAATTACAAACAACCATGTCCCTAACACCAACCGAGCTAAAAAACCTTTCACTTCTTTTCCTGCATCCATTTATAGAAAGAAAAAATTATTCTTTTAAATTATAAAAGTAACAGTCTCGTTTGATAATCATTTTATTTTTTAAACTTACTTTGTGTGTAAAAGATGACGGTTACTGAAAACCACAGCATTTCTCCGAATCCTGATAAGTCTTCACTTTCTTCTTTAACAAGCCAGACAATAGAGATTATAAAAATATGGGAGAACGGCAAAATTAGCCACATTGTGGTTGTAAATGTTTTCATGAATACCCATATTTCTTTCCAATTCTCTGTCTCCTCTTTCACTATCAAAAGAAGCCCTGACACCAAATATGGCTCTGTGAAATCAACATATTGAAATCGGTCTGCAAATATTCCAATATCTCCCACCGCAGCATCCAAATCCTAATGAAAAGCACCATATTCATATAAATTAATACATCACATTTTTTTGTTTATATAGCAAGAATATATAGCATTTTCGACAGTACTCATGTCGGTAATTGGAACTCACTCCAATGACTCATATAGTAAAAAATTTCATAAATATTTTAGACTGTAATTAGACAAGTGAATGAATCGTAAAAAGATAAATGTAGCGGATTATTTACCTTTTCGTAGACTTGTTTTACCAATCCATCATAAGAGCCATTGAAGGGAACCAACTGATAGGACAATGGATAAGGCAGGTTCTTTGCGACAGCTTCAAACACAGTAATGGAAAATCCAGAAATGTACATTCCATTTATGTGATTGTAAGAAACTTTCACAAATTCTCGAAATGTATTGTTGGCTGGAACACCAATTCTTAATGTCCTTCCAATGACTCTAGAATCAGAATTATCAACATTAATCCGTCCTTTAATTAATCCTGTTTTTGCATTCCCTTCCAAGAAAATAAATCTTGGCAATTCCAAAACACCATTATTATTACTTCTACTTCTTCTTTCATCAATAATAATGCTACTAATTTCTTCATCATTTTCAATCATGCTAAAAAATCCAACCTTTTGTCTCCAAAATCCCATCTCCTTATAACTCTTACCCACCACATATATGATTTCAAAAGTTGGTGGTTCCTTTAAAGCACCATTCTTGAATCCTATTTTCCCACTAAGCCCTTCAAATTCACTCCCTAAAATTTCCTTCAATAATTGTTTGTTGGTAAAATTTCCTTGCAATTTATTCATGGCAAGAGCCACAGCCCATGATGCATCATAAGCTCGAAGGGCAAAGATGCTGGGCTCCCCATTTTTCATCTCCTCCTCTTGATGATGATATTCCAAAACATACTTTCTAAGGAATTTGGTTCTGAATTTTTTGAATGAATCTTTGTTATGATCAAAATAAGTTCTAAAACCAATGACACCTTGCATGTCATTAAAAGTGGATGAATCCAAAGAATCTAGATGACTAGAGATCTCATCTCCAACAATCCAAACAAATCCATTCTCCATCATCTTCATTTTATTTGCTTTGTGAAAAAGGAGTTTGGCTAATTCAATGGAAAATTGCACCACAATGAAGACTTTGTTTCTCTCATGGCCCACAAGATTCTTGAGCTTCTCCTCAATCATAGCTTCTGTATAAGAGGAAGAGAAGGACGAGATTTGCTCAATCTCTGCATGGAAAACTCCAAGTTGGTTGGAGAGGAGAGTCAAAGCCTCCATGTTGAACGACATGTCGTTTGTATGCTCGTAGATGACAGTAACTTTATGCCATTGGAAATGACCGACAAGGGCGGCTGTGCATTGCATGTGAAAGGTGATGTGGTGAGCCATTTGAATAAAGGAAGGCGGTGGGAATAGACCATTAGGAGGAATAGAAGCAGCAACTGGGAGGGATATGATGGGAATATCAATAAAGGTTTTGTTAATTTCGGACATTAATTGCATTTCTTGCAAAGTAAATGCTCCAAGAATTGTGCTCACTTCTTTGATGCTAATCAGGTCCAAAGCTGTAATGGAAAATATATATATATATATAAATAACATGATCAGATTAAATTAAAATTCTAATTGGAAAATATTACACCATGTGATGAGATTTTCAAACCTATTATCAATTAGAGAAATCAAACGATAACTAGCTGATCATTTTAGCTAGTTTATTTAGCATGAATATGGGTGTGTGTATATAAAAGTTAACTAATCTAATTATAGTGAAGAATTTTGGAGAGATTTTAACTAAACTATAAAGAATATATAGAGTAAAAAATAGATAAAATAGGAAGGATAAAATTGTAAAAACAAGCAACAAGTTATATATGTATGCAACTTATATATGATTCATATTCAAACACACAATATTCATCTTCAAATTGATGCTTCTTACGGAAGAAATATAGTTTTGGTCTCTAAAGTTTCAGATAGATTATAAAAATGAGCATAGCTCAATTGGCATTTGAATGTATTAGTAACCATAATGTTGGTAGTTTGAATCACTCTACTCCCTTTTTGTTGTACTAAAAAAATTAAGATAGATCCAATTGGGCTTCTAAATTTATAAAATACGGAATGATTTGTTTTTTTTTTTTGGTCCATACAAGTTTGTGTGGGTTAACTTTGATTTATGTAGCATTGACTTCTAAACATTTTTTATTATTAATTGTGAGGTTGACATGACATAAATATATTAAATTATCAATCAAACGTGACATTACTTTATTAACAAATGTATTTTTTAAATTTAATGTAAATTAACCTTTTGAAATATGTTTATTTAAAAAATTATCTACCATTCTTCTTCCATTTTTATCTCTCTCATTTATCACTTTTTTAATGCTCATTTATGTTATAAAAAATGTGAGATCTCCCAATTTTTTAAATATGAGATCTTAACATACTTTTAAGATAGTGTTTACACTAAAATAATCCATATTTTAAAACGAGGAGATAGAAGAGATTAAAAAAATAAAAATAAAAAAAAAAAATAAGAAAATTTTATTTTTTTCTTATAATCAAATTAATTTGGTGTAGAAGGAATAGAAGAACAAGGAAAATAAGGAAGAACAAAGGTTTGGTGGAATAATGGTATAGATGGCTCTTTTATCAAAATGAAAAGTAATATTTGAAAACAAATGAAATTTGGCTTTCTGTTTGTCATCACTTTGAGAAATTATTACTTTAACTCTTCTTTTTTTTTTTTTTTTTTTTTTTTGTCCGCTTATTTGTGAAACAGGTGTTTATCCGTTTGTATGTCCGTTTGTATGTTTATATATATATATATAATGAAATTAATCTGGAAGTGAGGAAAGAAGATGACGAACACGCTGATGATTATGTTTCTTGTAATTGTTATTTTTATTCAATATTTAGTTTGTTAAATTAAATTTTATTTTAATGTTTAGTTGTAATAAATTTAAAATAAACAAAACTTGTTAAACAAAGTTAATCACGTCAACTTTATGATAGTTAAATGATGTTATGTCATCGAAAATAATTATATAAAAAAACTGAATTCTTTTAGCTACAACAACAAAAAAATATTGACGGTATATATATATATAGTCCAAACTGGTAGAGTTGAAATTGAAAACTTGAAAATCTATTATAACCTAAGTCATACTTTAAAACCCAACCGTTAAAAATCAAACTTTTCGAATTAAAACACCGAGATTATTGGAGGATAACGTGATTCATCTTGCGGTCTTCGAATAATTAAATTATTAGTGTTACCCAATAAAATGTTAAAAAATTATTAGTGTTACCCAATCAAATGTTAAAAAATTATTAGTGTTACCCAATCAAATGTTAAAATCATTTTTAATAAAATAATAAACTTAATCAAATTGTGGCCCTTCGAATTTTAATTAATTTTTTAAAAAATATATTAAAAATTCGAAGTGGATAGGTGCACTAGAATATCTCAACTACATTTAACACATTATTTAGTACTTTTATTACACCTCCCACGATTGTAAACTACTCTGGGTGAACAAAATTTTTTTTTAAAAAAAACGGAAATAGGTGCGATATATCCTAATACAAATATTTCATATTTAAAAAGCCCAAGAAATAGTTTGAAAGTGCATCAGGTCATTTTTTTTCAGAAAAACAAATGAAAAAAAAATGAAAAGTGCATCAAGTCCTTCATATCTAGGTGGACGCATGATTTGGTCCTCTACCAAAATAATAATAATAATAATAAATTGGTTAACCTAATTTTCAAGTGTAAGCCAATTTATGAGAATAAGCTACATTTTCGAGAAAAAAAAAATCTATTTATTAGGAATTTGAACTCTATGGGGGAGAGTTAAATCTGAAGATAGAAAATTTTCTCATCCCAAAAGAGATCAAGACAAGTACGAAACAAGCCCAAAAAAGATGCCAATAAAAAGTGGGTGAAAATTTGAGTCACTTAATCTATAATTGACTTGAGAGGTCAACTCACCCGTTTACTTTGGATATAGACGTCAAAGAAAGAGGCAAAGCGATTGGATGTCATGCCCAATTGGTTCACTACTTTGGCCTTTGAAGCCAAGGTTGAAGCCAACTTGTCCCACTCTTTGGGGCTTATTCCTTATAGGCCCTTATTATTGGCACTATTGCGTAGCTTGACACTACTTTTTGGAGTCCTATTTGTAAAAGAATGAAGAAACTCCCTAGGTTCTGCTCCACTATATAAAGCATGTCAACTAGACAATAGGTAAGTTCATATTCTTCCCTAAAAGCTTGCTCGGATCCTTGTGCTGAAAACTGATATCAATGTGTTATTCTGATTATTTTGTAGGTGACCTATTTTCTAAAATAAAAATTTACTGTCAGTGACATTTAAAAGTTTTTTTGGCCATATCTTTGTTATCAACACTACTACTACTATTATTATTATTAATAAACAATCAACACTGATAATTAGAGTTAGACTTAGTTGAATAATTATTTAGTTTTTGAAAGGTGTGCATGGTTTTCTCACAATTACATTACAATAATTTTTATCTTTAAAAAATCATAGTAAAAGTAGTAAATCCAAAAAAAAAAAAAAAAAAAGAAAAGAAAAACTAAAATAGTTAGTGAACTTTTAAAATAGATTACAAAAGTGAAAGGGTTCCATTGGGTTATAAACAAAAATAGAAGCGTTGATATGGGTTCTGACTATTTGTAAGCTTTTTATAGAGGTTTACATATGAAGAATTAGGTGAGTAGAATTACCAGAAGTGATAGGTGGAGCGGAGTTGCCATTTGAATGGTTATGAAATAGCTCTAATTTTGGAAAGGAATTTGAAAAATGGAAGGTTTGTAGAGCCATTTCAATGGCTATCTTCTGTTGCCTTCCCACACTCGAAGTTTGATCGGTAACAGCACCAATATCCATATGCCTCCAATTTATTGCATTGGCTTCTTCCAAACTCACAACAACCAACACAAACACAAACCCCACAGAACAGGAATAAACCCAATCACTTCTTCCACCCATCCCCTTACTAATTATATCTTATTCTCCCTTTACATATATATAATCAAGGCTTTAATCACCAGCATATACTTATATATATATAGGCACCTCATTCAATATCCCATCACTCTCACTTTTAATATTAACATAATTACGTACGTATTAGATTTTCAGTATCTTTCTACTCATTTTCTTCAGGCTGAACGCTTCAAAATTCTGACTTTGGGGGAGGAGAGAGGACGAATGAGATTGGAACAATATCAAAACACTTTTTATATATAATGTTATTTTACCAACTATAATATCAACGTTAAAAATATATATAATTTCATAGGAAATTGAATACAAAATTATTGAACTCCATCTTCTACTCCATGTACAAGTGGAGATTCGAATTTACAACCTCTTGTTGATGGTACATACTTTAATACGTTGAATTATGTTCATGTTGGTCAAAATATATGTGTAGCTAAAAGATACGAAGGATTCTATTAAAAAAAAATTAAAGATGTATATAGAAATTAAATTGACAATTCCAAAATAAAAATAATTGGGTGCACCTTAAATTGCATATCTTTGTACAGTCCATTATAATGTTCAATCACAAATTGTTGAACTTATCTTTTCTCATGGAGATGAATGTAACTTGGGTTGTATCCAAGTATCGCTCATTTAAAAAATATTCCAAAAAAAATTAATACAAACTTAACAATTTAATTTAGGTTATTTTAAATATATATAATTGTAATTAATGAGAAACAATCAAATATTCATTCTTTATTTTAATCAATTCATCCCTATCCATATATAGTTTAATAATGCAAATTCCGTGTACAGTGCTGTAGAAAGAATAAATAATTTTGTACTTAAAAAAACAATTAATAAAGACTTGGGCAGCACAAATATAAAACTAGTTTCAATATTGTTATTATATTCAAGTAAGATTACTTGGTGAAAGCTGAAAAGGAAAGTAGGTGGAAGAAAAGATTCCCCCTACTTATAGGAGAATGTTGTATGAAGATGGAAGAAATTCAAATGAAAATACTCCATGTCCGTAATATTTGTTTATGGCTTTTTTTTTTTTTTTTTTTTTTTATGATTTGACTAGACACCGCAGTTGAAATATATTCAACTTAATAACCATATTATTATAACTTATAGATTATAATAATAGTTAACAATAATAACTAACTTAGCATCCCAAATGTCTTTAAATATTCATAGGTTATAATAATTAGAAAAATATTAAAAAAATTATTTATTATTTCAATTTTAAATATCTATCATTAAAATATATTTTGTTGATAAAAAGAATGGATCAACCATAAATTTGTATTATAGGTATAAAATAATACAAATATCCGGTAGACAAAGAAAATAAATTGTGGATGTGGTGTCAAGCCACACACTCCAACACGTAAGTTAGTCTTAAATTTATGAGTAATTTGACATTGTAAAATAGTAGAGGATTAGACATACATTCTCAACCAATGACCTTGGTCCTGTTGATGTGTTTCATGAGTCCTCCAAGGCGGTGCATGAGAAAAGGGAAATGGGTTTTGGTTGAGAAAGGGTTTTTGATCCAGACCAATACGAGATGAGTAGCTGTGAATAATACTGCCATGGAAGCAATAACACCTGTAATGAGGAACAACCCGGCAAAAGGTCCGGGCCCTAAGCCGGATCCATCTTTATTATTTTTGTCGTTTGAGCAGTTGTAAGTAGATAGCAATGTGGCCTCCCAAGGATATGTCCAAAGTCAAGGGAGATCCTTTGGGAAAAGCCTACATGATAAAGGCGCACAGTTAAGTCGATTATCAATGAGAGAAGGAGCGTGTGAGAAAAGAAAAATAAGTAGGTGGCAAATTTCTTTAATTTGATTTTTGAATGATTTTTTGGTGTTGTTGTATGGGTAAATGTAAGTGTGGTGACAATTGGATGAAATGAATAAAAATAAGGAAAAGGTAAATTACTTACAAAACCCAGGCCGACAAGCTTGAAGAGGGTGAGTTTGGTGAGACCTTTGCAGTATTTAGCGAGAAAAACTCTTGCATGGGGAGCTGTGAAAAGGGCAGCTTGAATGTCTCCTTTATCCAATGCGATTGAGAACAAATCGAGAGAGGGTATTTGTTTGACGTTCTCTGGAGGAATGGAAGCCTGAGATAAAAATCGCATCAATATAGAGTTATTAGTGCATCCGACTGTCGCATTCTTTAGCTTCAGGGTTTCAATGTCATAAACCAATGGTTTGGACATGGTGATTGTCATCATGGACGATAGGCTGGCTGTGAAACTTGCTGTTATTATCAAGATGCCGAATAGCCATGGCCCCAACACCAATCGAGCCAACCCCTTCTTTATTGGTTCCCCTGCATAGTACAATTGTATTGGGTGTGAAATAGATGCATGGAAACTGGATGCATGCATGGTAGGTTGCACACTTGTACCTAATTTAGTTATCCAATCACAGTTTTTCATGTAACATCCTTTTAAAGAAAAAACTTAAGTGTTATCTATCTTTGTGCAACCCTACTAGTTGTCCCATTAAAATTTGTCATATAGCAAAAAAAAAAAATTGAATTATTATTTTGTTATTGTGTTATAAATGATGGCTGCATAGTGTTAGAAAAGAAAAAAAGTGTGGATGTCACAAATGTGGAGAAAGTGATATCTTGATTCAACAAAGCATGCCTTTATATAGGCTTACAAACTATAACCATAGAATTTCAATGGTTAAGAAATCATAAACAATCTTACTTAATTCTCATAACTTCTAAACTCCCAAAGAGCTCAATGGACACTATTGGTTACAAAAACCAAAAGTCACAAGTCAAGTTTAATATTAAAACTTCCATTATTCAAATTAGCTTTTCATATTTTCAACACCCCCCTTAAACTTGATTTGTTACACCAAGTAAACTCCTCATTTTGATGAAAGTCTCCAACTTGAGGGGCTTTGTGAAAATGTCCGCTACTTGGTCATGTGACTTGACATATTTGAGTTCTACTTCTTTCTTCATAATGCAATCCCGAATGTAATGAAATCGGGTATCAATGTGCTTGCTCCTTCCATGAAATACCGGATTTTTGGCTAAGGCAATGGCTGATTTATTATCAACAAAAATTTCCATTGGATCCTCGATTTGGAACTTCAACTCCTTCAGTAAGTTTCTTAGCCAAATTGCATGACATACACATGAAGTTGCCGCTACGTACTCCGCCTCACATGTTGATAATGTGACTATGGGTTGTTTTTTTGACATCCATGTGAACGCCGTTTCACCAATAAAAAACACAAACCCCGTAGTGCTTTTTCGATCATCCAAATCACTACTCCAATCACTATCACAATAACCAACAATATCAAAATTTTTAGAAGAGACATAAGAAAGACCATACCCAATTGTCCCTTTGATATAGCGAAGTATCCTCTTTGCCATTTTACAATGTGTTGTTGTCGGCTCCTCCACAAATCGACTAATAATTCCAACTGAATAAAGAATATCCGGTCTTGTGCATGTCAAGTATCTCAAACTTTCAACCAAGCTTTTGAAGTACGTAGAATCTACCTTCTCTCCTCCATTTTGTTTGGTGATTTTGACTCCACATTCCATTGGTGTTCCAACCGGATTAGCATCATCCATATTGAACCTTTTGAGCATTTCTCTAGCATAGCCCTCTTGAGATATAAAAATCCCATATTCACTTTGTTTGACCTCGATCCCAAGATAATAACTCATGAGACCAATGTCCGTCATTTCAAACTCCTTTGTCATCTCCCTTTTAAATTCATCAAACATGCAAGGATCGTTTCTAGTAAATATTAAATCGTCAACATATAAACAAATTATTAATATACTTTCACCTTGCATTTTAATGTATAGGGCATGCTCATAAGGACACTTCATATACTTATTCTCTCTAAAATACTTGTCAATCCTCGAATTCCATGCTCTCGGTGCTTGCTTCAAACCGTAAAGAGCCTTCTTCAATCGAAGTACCTTATCTTCTTCACCCTTGACTTCATAGCCCAATGGTTGTTCCACATAGACCTCTTCCTCAAGAATTCCATTCAAGAATGCCGATTTGACATCCATTTGATGTATCTTCCAATGATTATAGGCTGCCAAAGCAATAATCAAACGAATAGTTTCAAGGCGAACAACAGGGGCAAATACCTCATCATAGTTGATGCCATGTTGTTGACTATACCCTTTTGCTACTAGTCTCGCTTTGTGCCTCTCAACTTCGCCATTGACCTTTCTCTTGTCTTGTAAACCTACTTCACTCCGATTGGTTTTTGTCCTTTTGGAAGCTTGGTCAACTCCCATGTGTTGTTTTTCTCTATCGCTCGAATTTCTTCATCCATTGCATCCTTCCATTTTTTATTTGCAATGGCTTCTTGGAAATTAATGGGCTCACAATCACCAAAAAGACAATAGAAAATTATGTCATTTTGATTTTCGCTTACCTCATTAAGTTCTTGTAGACTTCGAGTTCCTCTTGGGTCAATTTCATTCTCCGAGTCACTGGAAAGTGCCTCCGTTCCGTTGGATGATGCATTAGATGACTGATCGGTTGATTGAGGTGAAATTGGAATGGGCAAAACTTCACCCCTCTCCCTGGTTGGCTCATCGTCTTCCTCAAAGTATGGAAGAAAATCATACTCCTCCGTCTGTATATTCCAATCCCAAGAAGCTTCTTCATCAAAAACAACATCACGACTAATAGTTACCTTCCCATTCAAAGGATTGTAAAGGCGATAACCCTTTGAGCTTGCATCATAGCCGATGAATATAAGTTTTTCGCTTCGATCGTCAAGCTTGGTCCTTCTTTCCTCCGACACATGAGCATATGCAATACTTCCAAACACCTTGAAGTGACCAATTCCAGGCTTTCTTCCATTCCATGCTTCTTGAGGCGTCTTGTCAAGCACACTTTTGGTTGGTGCTCGATTTGTTAAATAAACCGCACAAGCTACGGCTTCCGCCCAAAATTCCTTAGGCATCTTTTTCGTCTTCAACATGCTTCTTGCCATGTTTAAGATTGTTCGATTCTTCCTCTCCGCCACGCCATTTTGTTGCGGTGTCTTTGGCACTGTTAATGGGCGTCGAATGCCTTTTTCATCACAAAACTGTTTGAACTCATTTGATGTGAATTCACCACCTCGATCTGTTCTCATGGCCTTAATTGTAAGGTTGCTTTCATTCTCCACACGCGCCTTAAATTTCTTGAAGATCTCAAATACTTCTGATTTTTCCTTCAAAAAGTACACCCATGTTTTTCTAGAAAAATCATCAATAAAGAGAAGGAAGTATTTACTTTTACCATGAGACTCCGGTTTGATTGCTCCACACACATCAGCATGGATGAGTTCTAGAGGTTTGTTGGCTCTTGTCATAGACTCCTTTGGAAAACTACTCCGATGATGTTTTCCAAGTAGACACCCTTCACACACTTGGTTCGACTTCTGAATATGCGGTAAACCCAGCACCATCTTCTTCTTCGACAAGTCTTCTAGACTTCCAAAATTGAGATGCCCGAACCGTAGATGCCATAGCCAAGAAACATCCTCATAACACGTCTTCAAGCATTTCGGAACATCATTACATATATTCAAAGGAAACATTCGGTTTTTTGTCATGATGACTTTAGCAATAAGTCTCTCATGATTATCTCTCAAATACAAACAATTATTTTTCATTTGAACTTCAAAACATTTCTCTAACAATTGTCCTACACTCAATATATTATTTTTTATATTGGGAATGTAATAAACATTTGTAATATATTGATTTTCTCCATTTTTCAACCGAATGAGAATTTTACCTATTCCTTTGATGGCGGCCAAAGAATTGTCTCCAAAGGCAATATTACCTTTTTCCATCTCGTTCAACTCTGCAAACATCTCTCGGTTCCCACACATGTGATTTGAGGCTCCCGTGTCAAGATACCACTTGCTATCTTGACTCTCTTCTTCTCCCTTTGAAACCATGAATAAGGTTCCGTTCTCCTCTGCATAATTGGACTGCCCTTCACGCGCTTTGGATGTGTTAGCGATTGATCGGTCATGTTGCTTCCGATCGATTGACTCTGATTGAGATGAGTAACACTCATTCGCATAATGTCCATATTTATTGCAATTGTAACATTTTACCTGAGATTTATCTCTTCCGGACCTTCCACCACGTCTTCCACGGCCTCGACCTCCTCTTCCTCTTGAGGATTCACTTGAGTTTGGAGAAACATCAGTGTTGGATTCACCTCTTCCACCACAGCCTCTTCCACCACGACCTCTTCCACGTCCACGACTATTCTCCTCCTTAAGTTTGAGTTGGAGAAGTTGTTCGATGGTCTCCGATTGCTCCATCTTTCTTTTCTTTTTCTCCTCGTAGGCTTGTAATGAGCCTATAAATTTTTCAATCGTCATGGTCTCGAGATCTTTTGTCTCCTCGATTGTCGTGGCAATGATCTCAAACTTAGTATTTAGGCTCTGTAGAATCTTTTCCATGACACGAACGTCGGCGATTTCTTCACCGTTCCGTCTCAATTGGTTGACAATAGTCATAACTTTGGTGTGATATTCTGCTATCACCTCCGTCTCCTTCATCTGTAATGATTCAAACTCAGCACGTAAAGTTTGTAATCGTACCTTTTTAACACGATCAGCTCCTCTATGAGTCGATTGGAGCTTGTCCCATGCTGCCTTTGATGTCTCGGCATCACAAATGGTCTGAAATGTGTCTTCGTCAACTGATTGGTACAAGATATAGAGGGCCTTCTTGTCCTTCTTTCTTGTCTCCTTTAGCGCATCTCTTTGCGCTTGATCAGCTCCAGCTTCCGCCTCTTGAAAACCGTTCTGCACAATCTCCCACATGTCTTGTGCTCCTAGTAATGCTTTTATCTTGATACTCTAACTGTCATAGTTGAGCTTGGTAAGCATCGGCAATTGAATCGAACTCATCCCACCGTTGGCCATTTTTCTCTCAAATTTTACAATGGCTCTGATACCACTTTGTTAGAAAAGAAAAAAGGTGTGGATGTCACAAATGTGAAGAAAGTGATATCTTGATTCAACAAAGCATGTCTTTATATAGGCTTACAAACTATAACCATAGAATTTCAATGGTTAAGAAATCATAAACAATCTTACTTAATTCTCATAACTTCTAAACTCCCAAAGAGCTCAATGGACACTATTGGTTACAAAAACCAAAAGTCACAAGTCAAGTTTAATATTAAAACTTCCATTATTCAAATTAGCTTTTCATATTTTCAACACATAGAAATACGTAAGGACACATGCGGGAGAGAGGGGGAAAAGAAGAAGAAGAAGAATACTTACTATGGGCAAAGAAGAGGACAGAGACAGAGAACCAGAGCATGTTTCCAAATCCCTTCAAAGCATCATTATGTTCACGCTCAATCAGCCAAATGACGGAGCTAACAAATAAATGCATGGAAAACATTATGAGCCACATTTCTGGAGTGAAAGCTCTCATGAAAAGCCATAACCTAGTCCACTCCAATGACTTTTCCTTTACTATCATCACCGCTACACTTTCCAAATATGGCTCAGAAAATTCCACGTACTTATATCGATATGCAACTATTCCAAAGTCTCCTATCGCCCCATCAAATTCCTTCTTCCCCACTTTCCGCAGCAAACTATCGTAAGTTCCATTATAAGCAACCAACTGGTAGGGCAAAGAGTAAGGCAAATTGTCCACAACTGCTTTAAATACAGTAATGGAGAATCCAGAGATTTGAGGATCTCCATCTCTATTACCTGCGTGATTATAGTTCACATGTAGTAGATCATGGAAAGTAGCCGTTGTTGGAACCCCCAACTTCAATACTAATTTATTTCCATACCTAAAATCCCATCCCCTTGGCACCTTTCTACTATTACCTGGCCATAACACTGAACTCCATAAATTATCCATGCTAACGTTATTCCCGGTGGTGCTTGTTTGTTGATATAATAATATATCAGAAAATCCACACCTTGTTGACCAAAATGCAATCTCTTTATAACTTTTTCCATAAACGTTAATGATCTCAAACATTGGTAATTCTGATAATATGCCATTTTTAAAGCTAACCTCCCCACTCACACCTTCAAATTTCAACCCCTCCATGGTATTCGTGGAGGCAATAATAATGGTCTTAAATGCATCGTAAGCTCGTAGAGCAAAGATACTTGGGTCCACTTCTCCTTCTTCTTCTGGGAATTCAAACATATAATTCCTCCGGAATTTGGTTTTGAATTTCTTGAAAGATGTTTTTGTTTCTTCATACTGAATCTTACACCCAATTACTCCTTGTAAGTTGCGGAAAGAAGAGGAATCTAAAGAATCCATAAGATTGGCAATCTGATCCCCAACAATCCACACATACCCATTTGTCACCATGTTCAATTTTTTGGCTTTTTTGAAGACAAGGGTAGCCAATTCCATTGAAGATTGCACCAAAATGAAAACCCTATTGCTGTTACTACTAAGATTCATGAGTTTCTCTTCGGTTACTAATTTAGGATCTGATAAACAGAAAGCAATGTGATTATCAATTTCTGAATTGACATCTCGAAGTGAATCGGATAGGAGTTTTAGAATGGCCATATTATTGGTGGTAAAGTCTTCATTTTTATGCTCGTAAAGTGCGGTGATTCTTTGCCATCGGAATTCCCCAACAATGGCTGCAATGCACTTGATTTGGTGGGTGATATCATTAGCCATTTGAACAAATGACAACAGCTGATTTGGGTTCGTGGGTAGTTGTGGTATTAAGGAAGATGAAGATAAGGATATGATTGGGATATCTTTGGAGGGTTTATGAAGCTCATAGATTGAAGATACTTCCTCCCTTGTCAATGTTCCCAACATGCCTTTCACTTGTTTGTGGGTAATTAGATTTAAAGCTGTTATTAAAAGAAGAAACCCAAAAAAAAAAATATATATATGTTAAATTAAAAAAAGGGAAATTTTTAAAAATAGAAAAATAAAGAAAACTATTTACACAAAATAGCAAAAATTTTAAATAATGGTGATAGACACTAATAAAAGTCTATCAGGGTCTATCTGTAATAGAAATAATAGAAGTTTATTGATAGATGCTGATAGAAGTCTATCAATGTCTATCAGTATTTTTTTGTATTTTCTGTAAATAGTTTAATATTTTTTCTATCGGTGAAAATTCTTCTTAAAAAAAATATTTTTAAGATTTAAACAATTTAGTCTAGGTGTAATAATTTATAATTTTTTTAAAAAATACATTTATTTTTTAAGATTTAAATAATTCGTAATTTTTTTTATAAGCTAAAACACATGCACAAATCGCAAAGACCAAACGCAAATCTTCACAAGCAAAGACGAAACCCAAATTTCCTCATAAATCCTCTATTTATCTTCTCTCTCTCTTGAGAAATATCTTTTCTCTCTCTTTTTGTCTCTATATTAGACTAGTCATCCCCATATCTATAAATAAAATAAATAAATAATAAAAGAACCATACTAGGCTGCACCTAAGTCCATATTTTCCATTTTCATACCTACATAAAAAAAATTAATAATTTTTTAAAAAAAGTACAAACTGTTATGTGGTGGGGCTGCACCCAAATTTGTTCCATAATAAAATCCTAAGGTTAGTTATTAAAACATTAATATATAATTTTTTTTAATATATAATTAAATTAAATTAGAATTCCTTTAATGTCATTTTTTTTCTTCAATTAATATCCACTTATGCTCGTTGAGCATTCTTCAAATTAACTTCAAGCACACATAAGTAAGGTCGAGAATCTTACCGGTAGCGGTTGCCTGACCGGAGTTGTCGGGGGAATCCCGGAGGAGGAGGTCAACCTTGTGGCAAGAATTAGAAAAAAGGTGTTGTTGGAAAGCCATGTGAATAGCCACAATCTGTTCCCTCCCGAACCTTGAGCTATTATCAGCAATAACTCCCATCTTCACTACACTTTTAGGGTGGTCGGCGGAGCATGATATCAAGTGTGTTTCATTAGTGCCAGCGTCGGCCTCCGACCATGAGCCGCCCAACACGACAACCCCAACCAAACAGAACAAGAAAATATCAGTTCCAAACATAATTAATATAATGTGTGTTCAATCTAAATTTGGAGATTAATATAATTAATTTGTTAGAGATGTTATCGTTTGAGCTATTACATAACGCGTTCGCACCTTTTTGTGTGGAGTAGACTGAGAACGTGGGAGAGGGGGCTTGAATTTATTCATATTTTTTGTGCTTCTCTCATAAACTTGCGTGGAAGGGAAGAGGAAAGAGCGAGGATTTTTCTATGTAATAGATGCGTTTTTTTTTTTTTTTCTTTTCTTTACAATAAGAGATATGTAATAGAAATAGATATAATAGATGTTTTAACTGACGTTCAACTATATATATATATATATATATATATATAGTAATACTAATAAGAATAATATTTGGTTCAACGTTTTAGAAAATGATGATAAAATTATCATGCTTAAGATTGTTGACTCACATAGTTACTAATTTATATGTGTGTTAGTTTTAAAATTATATGGTTTTTTTTAAGAAGGTACTAAAGGGAGAAGAGAGATCAATAGGCCCACTCGAATATTTCAACTAGATTGACACATTCTATCTTTACAAACATATGGTTATGGACTTAAATTTAAATTTTATCCTTAATTACCAACTTAAGTAATAGTTTAACGAGTTAAGACACATAATAATTACTTCCTTTCTTCAAATTGAATGAATAGATATATGATAGAATCAAACTTATTTATAAAAAGTATCTTTTAATGTTCATTTATGGAGTAATCAATCTTTTATTTTTCAAAACAAACCAAACGATATTTCTCATGCCTTTAGATCTTAATAAATACATCTTTGAAAGATTATTGATTCACTCATTAAGTTTCTTAATTAGGTTGAAAGTAACTACAATGGGCACAACCATAAGATGGTTGAAAAATTATAGATCTTTGGTCAATTGAATTTTCTGAATGTCTTTTGTGAGAAATCCTACACTACATTAATGGTAAGGAAACTTCCTTTCTTTCCTTTGAAATTGTAGCCAAACGACAATAACATTTTCAAATCGCACTTGTAGCACACTTTAAATTGAAAAGATTTATGGAAGGAGACCGTCATATTCCATGGTATAAATTTCTATTGACATATCTAACATTTTCATATTTTTTTAGGTTTAACATCGACATGAAAGGTAAATGTTTATTTACTAATTACTCTTTTTTTAATTATTTTTTTAGAAATATCCATCAATGTAACGTCAACAATTTTGTAAAATTGAGACCTCGACATTTCTGTTGATATTGACATATATTAAATCTTGGTTGTATCACATTAGTTGTATCCCCCTAGTTAGATGCATATTTCATTTTAAAAACCAACATATACTTGAACAACTGTTCGATAACCAGCATATCACAGAGTTGAATGTAAATTTGACATACATACTAATAGCTACTGGATATTGATTCAAAATACTCTTTATAATTTCTCTATGTTAAGATATGATATTAAATTTGCCTTCACCCATAAGCTTAAGCTTTTGGGTCAATCGGCGATTTAAGATGGTATCAGAGCGGGTGGTTCAGGATGTATGATATTAAATTTGCCTTCACCCATAAGCTTAAGCTTTTAGGTCAATCGGCAATTTAAGACTCTCTCTTATACATTAATATTGGAATAAAATTGTTAGTTATATTGGGGTCTATGCTTGATTCCTCCTATAATTAGTTTCATGTTAAATGGTCATTGCAATTTTAGCATTAAATTGTAGCTGCAAATAATTTCTTTGCATAATTTAATTTGTCCTTATTGTTGATTAATTTAAATGAAAGGTATATAGGAAATTTTCCATATTGCGTAGTATAGGAAATTTTCCTGTCAATACTAGGCCCACACAGCACTATTAACTTGTGTATGATGTTGTTTATGAATTATTGTTTTCATTAAGCATACGTGTCCAAAAAAAAAAAGCACATCCGATGGAATATCCACTCTGACTTGACTTGACTTGCAACGTTGACTGGAATTACAAGGCGCAGCAAACATTGGAAAAATTAACTATTTGTAAACATAGGGAAAAAAACAAATGATTTGTATTATTTATTTAGAATTAATATAGGTCTCATTTGGTACCCAAAATCATTTGATTTTTAAAAAATGGATCCGATGGGTAACCAAATCAGTTTTCAATTTTTTTCAATTTTAAAAATGGTAAGGGTGCTAAGAATGTATCAACCTAGTTAAGATATTCCAATGCACATAATGATCTCATCTCTCTTCAGTTTTATGTTAAAAAAAAGAAAAAAGATTCTTTATCTAGGAAGTTACGGAGGACAATTTGGATATAATTTTAACATCGTGCATGTGATAAAGATGTGAGTTGCTATAAATCTAATGTTTTACATTTTTTGCTATTCTTCAAAACCAAAACAATAAAATCAGTCAATACAGTCAAATTTTCCAAAGAGGTACAAGGAAAACCAGAGCAATAGAGCATTAGGGTTGGTGTGGTGTTTGGTATAATGAATTGTAGGCCCAATAGATCAAGACCAACAAAGCAATAGAGCCACAAATTATAAATAGGCCCAGAAAAGGTCCAGCTCCAAAGCCCAGCCCATTTTCTAATTTATCACTTGAAGAGCATTTGAATGAATCCAGTAGGTTTTGTTCCATACTTGATATATTGTTTGCTAGACTTAATTCCGCGATCGATCTAGAAACTTTTGCAGTAAGTTCAGAGCCCTTCGGAAAAGCAAACCCAATCCCGCCCACCTTGAAAGAGGAAACGGCTTTGGTATAGCCTTTGCAATTTTTTGCCAGGAAAATATCTGCATGGGGGCTTATGAAGAAGGCAGCTTTAATGCTACCATTCTTTAATGCCTCTGGATAATCCTCTATGGAATTCATCTTCCTAACTTTTGATGCCTCAAATTCCAAGGTATTGATGAGGTAATTGTATATGAATGATTCAGCGTTGCAGCCAACCGTTGCATCCGGCATCCGCTTCAGCGTTTCAACGTCCGGCACCGACGGTTGAGACCATGAGTTTGTCATCAACGATGTCAAACTCGCAGAGAAACTCGTTGTCACCACTAGAATCGCAAACAACCATAGCCCCAACACTAGTCGAGTCAACCCATTCTTCACTGGCTCTCCTGCATTTTTATTCCAAACAAACGAAATCATAATTATTGCTGGGTGTAACTTAAATTGCATCTAATGATTGCTCTTAAGCATATTATTAGAGTTTAAAAGAGGGAGGAATGAGTAGAACTTACGGTGGACGTGAAAGATAATGGAAACAGAAAACCACAACATGTTTCTAAAATCCTTCAACTCGTCGTTATTTTGACGTTCAATTAGCCAAATAACTAAGCAAATGAAAAGATGCATAATGGGTATCATGAGCCACACTACAAGTTCAAAAGCCTCCATGAAAGCCCACCGCTTTTTCCACTCATGTTGCCTCTCTGTTACCACCATTACAATGTCCGTCATTAAATATGCCACTGTGAAATCGACATGTTTAAATCGTTTTGCCAATATTGTTATGTCCCCCACTGCTCCATCGAAATCCTAACACCACATTAAAATACATTTCTTTAATTAACAATAATACATCTCTAAATCATGTACTTTCTAAATATAATTTTCATAGAGAAAAAACTACAAAATTAAATAAACAGCAAACATATATTGCATGTGTTACCTTGTTGTAGACTGCATCAATCATCTGATCATATGAGTGATTATAAGGACGCAATTCGTAGGGCGATATGTTTTTAATATTATTCATAACTGCCCTAAACACATCAATGGAAAATCCAGTGATATTTTTTATCGTCCCATTCAAATTATAGCTCACGTTTACAAATTCTTGACAAGCTCCTTGCCCTGGAACAGCAAATTTCAGCTTTCTTTCTCCATTGCTATACTCTCTCAAAACCCTCATTTCTGACAATTGTCTAACACCCACCATATTAATTCCCATATCGTTGGATCTCAAACCTGCTTTTTTATTAATTTCAACAAAACCTAATTTGGGTGTCCAGAAAGCCACTTCTTTGTAGGTTTGATTCACCACTTTAATGATTTTGAAATTTGGTGATTGAGATATTAACATCCCATTATTATTCTTGGAGAATCTCACCATTCCACTAACCCCTTCAAAATTGCTCTCTAAAATTTTCTCCATTGGTAATTGATCACTTGACCTTAAATTTTCAGCTCCCAACTTTTCCATGGCGCTAGTGATGGCATGAGCTGCATCATAAGCTTGAATGGTCAAAATACTTGCTTTTGTTGGCTCTTCTTCTTGTGGATATTCTAATTTGTAAATCTTCTTAAACTTGGTTTCAAAGCTTTTGAAGGATTTTTTGGTGTCATTGAAATATGTTTGAATCCCAATAACACCTTCCATTTTGTTCAAAAGGGAAGAAGAAGAAGAAGAAGAATCTAAAGAGGAAATGAGATCAAAAACTTCATGTGAGACAATCCAAGTATATCCATTTCCAACCATGTTCATTTTCCTTGCTTTTGTTAGAAGAAGATCAGCCAACTCTAGAGAAAGTTGTGTTATTATAAAAACCTCATTTCGTTGGCTATTCATAAGCTTTTTCAATTCATTTTCAATCAATATTTCAGCTTGAATAATATTGGAGGAGGAAGATAAGGCCAGAAGGTGATCGATCTCTATATTAACCGATCGAAACGGATCGAAGTGACGATGGACTGAGACATCAGAAGGGTTTAGAGAGTGATGATGAATATTTGTGATTTCATAAAAGACTGTGACTTTTGGTGGCAATTGAAAATGGGTCAAAATTGAAGCAATGCATTGGATGTGGCGGGCGGTATTGTTTGCTATTTGAATCAAAGATGTGGTTTGGAGAGCTGAAATAGAAAGTATAGGAATTCCGACAGGAATTATTTCGTGGTCGGGGATGACAATCAAATTCTGCTTTCTCAATGATCCAATAACTACCGCTTTGACTCCTCCTTTGGTGATGAGATCCAAAGCTGTCGGAAAAAACAGTTATTGTTTCTTTACATTGTGTTGACTTATAAAGTATTAACAAAATAACAATGATTTGGTAGAGCCTAAACCGTAAATCTCATACTCCCCTTCTTCTTTACACAAAAATAAATAAATAATAATAATAATTTTAATAGTTAAAAAAAGAAGGAAAAGTGTCATATAGTACATATAGTACATTCCTATTGGGTGCTAGTCCCACAACAAAAAGGGAAAAAATCAAGTAAGAAGTTTTATACCCAATAAGTTAAAAGACATAATTTTATCTTTTATTTTTTAACAAAAATACTAGAGAGAGACCAGTAGGTACACCGGGCATGAAAAGACATAATTTTATCAAGAATCTTTTTACTTCATATCATTCCGAAAATAATTAAATAAATACAAACTTCAATTGTTGTATTTTTAATGTTGGAAAATTTTTAAAAATAGAAAAATAAGGGAAACTATTTACACAAAATAATAAAATTTTTAGATAGTTCTGATAGACGCTGATAGAAGTCTATCAAAATCTATAAGTGATAGAAATGATATAAGTCTATAACTGATAGATGCTTATAGAAGTCTATCAATATTTATCAATATATTTTTTGTTATTTCCTATAAATAGTTTTAACATTTTTTCTATTTGTGAAAATTTTCCCTTTAATGTTACTATTTGTTACTCCTTCAAAAAAATTGATACTATTTGTTAAATAACGGATTGACTCAAAAGCTTAAGTTAATGGATAAATGTAAATTTAATAAGAAAATTACTATAAACAGAAAAAATATCAAACTATTTACAAATATAGAAAATTTTAACTATCAGTGATAGATCGCGATAGAATGAATTCTATCGCTCAGGTAAATAAATTTTATCGCTTGAGCGATATAAATTTTTTTTTATATTTGTAAATAGTTTGACTCATTTTTCTATATTTGAAAACAAATCAATTTAATATCATATTATCTTACACATTTTATTTAGTTTTTTTAATTTATCCACTAATTTTAATAAACATATTTGAAAATAAAATTCAAAATTTATGAATTTTGACCCAAAAAAAAATCAAAGTATTTTATTAAACTAAGCTGGATAAATGCACACACTCAAAATATCCAATAGATGTATTAAAAATCACAACTTTAAACAAATAATTTAAAAAAAAAAAAAAAAAAAAAAAAAAAACAAATTCACTTCATTCAAGTTCCATCAATTTTGTAAACAAAATTAAAAATGGATACACTTTTCTATAAAAATAGAATATGGAGATTTGAATCTTTTACTTAAAAAAATTGTATATATTAATTACTTCGACAGAAGTAAGGTTAACTACAAGTTCAGAAGTTATTTTTATTTTTATTTTTAGAAAGACATGTTTAGAAGATACTTGGAAGACTGGAACAGTTGGATAATATTAATTAATTAATTTGTGAAGAAATCTATATATGCTGATTAAATTTTGTAGGTTTGAATGTCCCACTTTGATGGATTTATGTGCAGATATGTATTAATTAAATCCTGAGTCAGATTCAATTAGGAAAATCTTGTAAGCCTCTGCCTCAGATACTCTTCAATGAAGTGGTATTTTATATAATAAAAATAATGAAAGAATCAGGAAATATTGCAGCCGTCCAATTCCTATCTTTTCTTCTCTTCTATCCATTCGTGAATTTTTATAAGTTTTTCCACGTAATGTACTATTTTACTTTTTTATTTAAAAAATTCCATTTTAATCCATATGGACTTTAATTTTTCTATTCAATCAAATTGAAACTTTAACTGTGTTGTAATTCTTATGTTCAATTTCTGCTCAATTTTACCCATTATTGTTAACAGAAAGTAAATTAGAAATCTATCAGGCTTACTTATTTCAACAAAATCCAAATAAATTTAAAGTAGATTTAGATTACATTTTCAAGTGTTTAATTTTAAAAATAAATCATTTTAGAAAAAATTGGAGTGTTTGGCAATCACTTAAATTAATTTTTGAAGTGTATTTTAAACAATTTTTATCAAAAGAGTTTAAATAAAAATGAGTTTTAATATTTTTTTCTCAAGTCAATCCAAACGAGTCCTTAAAATCCACTCAGTCATAAAATCGACAATCAAATAAATTTTTTTAAAAAAGTTGTTTCCATATATAGCAAAATGAGTCAAATTATTTACAAATATAGTAAAATGACAAAAAGTAGTCTATCACTGTCCATTAGTGATAGACACGAGTAGAAGTCTATCATTGTCTATCAGTAATAACAGTTGTCCATTGTTGTCTATTAGTTTGAAAATGTTTTTTTTTTCTATATTTGAAAATATTTTCAACAGTTTTGTCATTTAAAACAATTGTCCTTAAAAAACTTACAAATTTTAACGAAAAGTTAGTCCAATTTTGTTGTTTTTTTTTTTTTAATCTTCATAGTTTCGTAGTTGATATATATTCTATATTCATTAAAAGCATAATGAAAATATTTTTATTGATGATTTAAAATGAATGTCTAATATATGGTAAAAGTTACATGGTATTAAATTTTCATCGACATGTTGATATTTATACGTTTTCATAAAGGTTTAACATCGATATAAAGCCTGGTAAATTGACATTTTCATTATATCGTAAAAAATCCATAAAACATAATTAAAAAAAAGCAACAAAATGTAACTAATATGAACATAATATAAATAATAAATATATTAACTTGTTTAAAAAGCACATAATATTTATTTACTAAATTAAACTTTTTTATATTTTTTTTAATTTTTTTCAAAAATATCCATTAATCTACATTTGGTCAATATTTTTATTGACATTTCGGTAAAATTGGGAGTTTAACCGTCGACATCGACAATTTAAATCTTATTACTAATTACACTTTCAGTTTTTTTTTTTTTTTTTTTTTTTTTTTTTTTTTTTACATGTAGGAGAGAGCGAAATGATGAATTAAGGAGAGAGAAAAGAGAGGATTTTTTTTCTTTTTTATCTTCCAAAAAAAGAGGAGACTATTTTTTTCCATCAAATAATGGGAGAAAACCTGGATATAGCTCCTTGGAAAAGGATGATTATATGAAGATTATGAAAACATAATAAGTTGTTAGAATGTTGATATAATATAAATTTACCATGCATGGTCCCATAAACTTTAGCTCATGGGTTGGTGAGCAATTTAACATAACTAATAGAAAAGAGACTGAATGATGAAGAAAACGGAAGAATAAGGATCTGTTTTGATTGACTTAAATCAAGTAATTTAAGTTTGATGAGAGTTGAAGGAGGATTATTACCAGAAGAATGTGGGGAAGTAAAGTTTGGATGAGAATCATGGAGGAGAAGCTCCAACTTAACATATGAAGAAGCCAAATGAAAATCCCTTAAAGCCATTTTCATTGCCACCATCTGTTGCTTCCCAATTTGAGAGCCACTGTCCAAAACCACTCCAATTCTTGTAGTTCCATTATTTATAATTGGTAGGTTTTTTTGACAACTGACTTCTTTTTTGCTTGTATGAGCTTCTGAGCCCAACAACAGAAGCAATAACACCAACCCCAGAAGGAAGGAGGCGCAGCAGAAGCCATTACCAAGCATTTTTTTTTCTTCTTTTTTGAGTCAAATCATATAATCAGGTAGTAGTTTATCAAGGATAATGAACTTGATTTTATAGTAATTATGAGAAGTTGGCCAGATAAATTCTTAATCCCATCAGCAAGTTAGTTATATTGTTTAAAGCGAATTTGCGATGCAACTATATATATCTATTGAAATTAATCATATATAAATTAAAATTCATAATCTTTTTTTTTAACAATATACACAAGGCAAGAGGGATCAGTAGGTGCACCGGAACATCTCAACTAGGTTGACATTCCCTAAAATTCATAATTTTTAAGACTTGTTTAATTTTGATGAAAAACTATTCAAAATTTTAAATTCATGACTTGTCAAGAGAGATGCAATTTGTTAGATGATATAATATTAAATTTCTTTTAAATTTTTGGCTCAATCGATGAAATCGTCAATTCTACAACTTCAATAATAATTTTAAAGGAAAAAAAGAAAAAGAAAAAGGAAATTTCGAAGGGGTTTCGTTTGTATTTAAAATTTCCCAAAGTCAAGATTTGAAGAGGGCTTGAAATTGGGGCAAAGGCTGAGATGGGCATGGACCCACCAGGGTGGATTTTCCTATTAATTTTAATATATTATACTAGGAACATTATAAAAACTATTATTTTAGCAATTATAATATTTGAGTTGAAAAGATCAAACCTTGATCTTGACTTTGCCTAGGGTAGTTTATACTCAAGTCTTTCGGCTGCCTTCATTCTTTCTCAAGCTTTTAATCCTTGCTTGGGCCTATATTTGGATTTAATTTCTCCAAACATCGCGGAAAGAACTCAAGGAATATTATTGCTCCAAGGTTGGAGGAATTTATCTCTTATTATTGTCCGAGGAGGACGAAATGATTGGCTTTTTTGGTAAAATATTGAAAGAGTAAAAATCTATATCTGAGATGTGTAACAAAGTGATGAAGTCTTAGTACTATAAAACTATTTACTTGCCCAATTCAAATGTTTTCAACTTTGGTTGTATTAATACTACTCAAATTTGGTATTAATTAACTACTGAATAACGGCCTTCTAAAATAAAAATAGTTAAATAAGGTGACTCATAAACTATTTACAAAAATAGTTAAACTTGAGTTGTGTCTCTCCAATCAAGTAGAAGTCGAACAAAAAGAAGTTTTGAGCTTGAGAAAAAAAATATAGTCAAAATGAAAATTCATCGCTGAGAGCTCTATTATTAGACTAGCGGTGTGTTTTGAAGAAGTGAAGTTGACACATGGATATGAACTAGATGGATTATTCAAGAGGAGGTTCAATAACTATTATGGAGCCTTTTGGTTTCAACAAAGTTATGAGAATTTATACTGAAAGAGTCAAAATAGGGACAAGCACTCATAGAATTCCACATACATCATTTAAGAATTATCATCACAAAAAAATTGATATCTTGAACCTGCTATGTATCAGTTATATTTTTAATGATCAAACTTGTTGGAGTTTTTTTAGGGACATTGGTCCCTCCCCATATCTCTACAATTAGTTTAGAATTGGACCTTTTTTTTTTATTGAGATCAATGTAGTTTTCATTACTAAAATTAGTTTAAAAGAATATACAACAGCATTATAGTGATATAATATTGGATAAGTCCTGTTTAGAGAGAGAGAGAGAGAGAGATTGAATGTGTCTAATGTGTTGTGGGCTTGGATTTGGAAACATGGGATTTAAATCCATTTTGATTTGAGAGGGTGGGTGTTGGTGTTGGTGTTGGTGTTGGTGTTGGCAAGGTAAGGCTTGCTGAATCCAGCCTAGTTTGATTCTCATGAATTGTAGGCCCATATATATCAACACCAACAAGCCAATAGAGCCACAAATTATGAATAGGCCCACGAAAGGTCCAGGTCCTAAGCCCAGCCCATCTCCCTTGCCAGTTGAAGAACAGTTGAAAGAAGCAATGACGTTGGATTCGAACTGTGGAATCTCTTTTGTTTCGGTTAATTCAACTATGGATGCAGAAACATTGGCAGCAAGAGGAGACCCCTTCTGAAAAGCCTAAAATTCAATTATTTCAATTTTCAATTTAACAAATTATAATAACTTTTAAAGAGTTATATATTACAAATTCAGTCCCTATAGTTTGAACAAAGTTAGGATTAAATTCTAACCAACTTTTTTTTCAAACCATAAAGAACAAATCTACAATTTAACCATTATAAATTCAAAAAAAAAAAAAAAGAAGGAGAAAAAAAACTCACAAATCCTACGCCACTGAGCTTGAAAGAGGAAACTCCTTTGGTGTAGCCCGTGCAATATTTGGAAAGGAAAACTTTTGCATGGGGAGTTATGAAGAAAGCAGCCTGAATGGTACCATTCTGAAATGCGTCTGGGTATTCATTTATGGAGTTTATCCTCTTAATTTTTGTAGTGTCAAATTTTAGGGTTTCAGTCAGATAATCGCATATGAAAGAGTTGGTGTTGCAGCCGACGGTAGCGCCCGTCTGCTTCAACGTGTCAACGTCCAGCACCGACGGTCGAGACCAAGAGATTGTCATCATCGACGTCAAACTCGCCGTGAAACTTGCCGTCACCACTAGTATTGCAAACAACCATGGCCCTAGCACCAATCGAGCCAACCCATTCTTCACTGGCTCTCCTACATTACATTCCAAAACCATTGTTTAACGCACGGTTAAAACATTAAAAGTTTGTGTTTTGATAATGATTAAATTATGGGTTTAAATGAGAAAGTAATTTGTAGGTAGAAGGCTTACTGTGCATGTAAAAGATGATGGAAACAGAAAACCACAACATGTTTCCAAAGCCTTGCAACTCGTGGTTATTTTGGCGTTCAATTAACCAAACAACCAAAGAAATAAAAAGATGCATTGTGGGTATTAAGAGCCACATTGTAAGTTGAAAAGCTTCCATAAATACCCATATTCCTTTCCATTTCTCATTCTTCTCTTTTACCACCATCTCTATTTCTGTCTCTAAATATGACATTGAGAAATCCACATATTTATATCGATGTCCCAATATTCCAATGTCCCCCACGGCTCCGTCGTACGTCTACACATACATTAAACACTAACACTATTATTTATAATAATCATAATCATCTTCTTAACTAATAATCAAAATTATATATAGTCTAAGCTTTTGAGTTTGTTACCTTATTGGAGACAGCCTCTATCATGTCATCGTATTTGCCCTTAAAAGGAACCAACTCGTAGGACAAGGAATGGGACATCTCCATATTATTCATTACAGCCCTAAACACATCAATCGAATATCCACTTATGTAATTTCCATTCAAATGGGGGCTCACTTTCACCAATTCTTTGCATGCTCCCTCCTCAGGAACAGCGAATTTCAATCTTTTTTCTCTAATATTATCAGAATCATTTTCACTAGATCTTGATGTCTTTACCCTTGAGTACAATTCTCCAACAGCCACAATATTTCTCATATTTCCCATGTTGGATTTAAGGTTGCTAGTGGTTGTTTTATTAATTTCCACAATAAACCTTTCAACAAAACCTAATTTGGGTGTCCAAAAACCCTCCTCTTTGTAGGTCTGATCCACCACTTTAATGATTTTGAAATTTGGTGATTCAGATATTAACATCCCATTATTATTCTTGGAGAATCTCACCATTCCACTAAACCCTTCAAAATTGCTCTCTAAAATTTTCTCCATTAGTAATTGATCACTTGACCTTAAATTTTCAGCTCCCAACTTTTCCATGGCTCTAGTGATGGCATAAGCTGCATCATAAGCTCGAATGCCCAAAATACTTGCTTTTGTTGGCTCTTCTTCTTGTGGATATTCTAATTTGTAAATCTTCTTGAACTTTGTTTCAAAGCTTTTGAAGGACTTTTTGGTGTCATTGAAATATGTTTGAATCCCAATAACACCTTCCATTTTCTTCAAAAGGGAAGAAGAAGAATCTAAAGAGGGAATGAGATCAAAAATTTCATGTGAAACAATCCAAGTATATCCATTTCCAACCATATTTAGTTTCTTTGCTTTTGTAAGAAGAAGATCAACCAACTCTAGAGAAAGTTGTGTAACTATAAAAACTCCATTCCTTTGGTTGTTCATAACCATTTTCAATTCTTCTTCTATCAATATCTCTTGATTGGAAGCCGAAGAGAGAGCGAGATGGTGCTCGACTTCTACGCCGGCCAATTGAAACGAATTGAAGAGACGATTGGCTGAGACGGAAGAGTTTGTGAATTGATAAAAGATTGTGACTTTGGGGGGGCATTGTAAATGGGTGAGAATTGAAGCAATGCAAAAGATGGGATGGGTGATATTATCATTATTGGCCAATTGAATCAAAGATGGAATTTTGAGTGGTTGTAATTGTTCAGATGAAGTGGAGACAATGGGAATTCCGACAGGAATTTTATGGTCGGAGATGACAATCAAATCTTGTTTTCTCACTGATCCAACAACGGCGTTGACTCCTCCCTTCGTAATCAAATCCAAAGCTGTCGGAAAAATATAGTTACCGTTTTACTTTTCTTTACATTATTGGATGACAAATTGACTTACATAAAATATATATAAAAAGAATTACTATTTGTGATATAACGTGATAAAGAAGGAAGCTTAACAAGTTGTCTAGAAGAGTGGAACTGTTGGATTTATAATTATTATTTAGTTTGAAGATGTACTAAATTTTTTTAAAAAAAAAACTCATTTTGAAGAATTCTAAGCTTATTAAATATGTCGACTTTTGATGGCCCCACTTGATGGTTTTTATTTGCAGATATTATTACTTAAATTCAGAGTCCAATTCAATTGGAAAATCTTGTAATTTGTAACCGTCCAAAGTTGTCTCTTTTAGATATATCCATGAATTTTTTTTTATAAAGGGAGATTTTTTTCCACATAATTAATACGATATTTTTAGTAATATTTTTGTTCTTTGCTTTTGTCGGATTATATATCCATAACAAAAATAATACAACCGTTAATTATATTTTAATGACTAAAACTGACTTAGATAAACATCGAATTTTGACGAAAAAAAAAAGGGTTGAAAATCTAAAAAGGTTCTAAAGCTTAAAAAAACCATAATTATGATGTATATAATATTTCTCTAAATTAGAAGGCTTTTCTTTAATCATTTCTTTTGAATGCATTAACTTTGACACTAAGCTACTCTCCAACTCCCCTTGTACTCTTTTTTTTTTTTTAATTTTGTGATAATACATCGATTTTTGGACAAGCATGTGATGAAGATGCTAAGAATGTATTAACTTAGTTAAGATATCCTAGTGCATTTAATGATCTCAACTTCTAGTATCTTGAGAAAAAAAGGGACACTTTTTGTTTCTTTATTTTTATTGAAGTGGCAATTTAACTTCTAAGTATTAATGTTTACATTTTTTTATTACTTAACATGTAGTATCAAATTTGTAATAATTTATCCATTATCGTGGAAAATTTCTACCAACATGAAGTGTGTTTTATAGGTTACAAACACATTTATTTTCCTCATCAATTACGATCTACAATGTAGGAAATAAATTTAAAAAGAAATCATATGGTAAAGACAAAATATTTATTACAAATTTTAAAAGTACTATGGAGACTAATTAGTTAGTTATCAAATTTTAGAAATTAAATTATTGTTATAAATTTAAAAGTATAAGAACTAAATCGTTACTTAAAAGAAATAAATAAATAAATGGTGACTTAGATAAAATTAGAGTGTTTTTTAAGCAAATGTAAAATGTACAAATAAGGGAATGAAACTCAGCTAACTGCTTTGAAAATTCTGGATTTTACCATTAAATTAACGGGTAGTAAAAGATCAATAATCTTTTAGAGGAAACGGCCATGTTAAGAAAAAGCAAGGTTAGACAAATTAAAGATGATATTATATAACTAGCATTTTGTTGCAATTATGAACATGTAAAGAAAAATTAAGCTTGAAAAAAAATGAAGAAATAATTACCAGAAGAAGATGCAGATGACATATTGAAATTTGTATGAGAATCATGAAGGAGAAGCTCCAACTTTTCACATGGAGAAAATTGAAAACGTCTTAACGCCATTTTCATTGCTACCATCTGTTGCTTCCCAATATGAGAGCCACCGTCGAAAACAACTCCAATTCTGGTAGTTTTATTTGATAGAATTTTTGGACAATTGAGTTGTTTTTTTATTGTTTGAGCTTCTGAGCCCAACAACAGCAACCCAAGAAAGAAGAAGAAGAAGAAGAAGCTGCAAAAGCTATTACGAAGAACAGCTTTTGCCATTTTTAATTTCTTGTGTTTTCTTTATTTTCTAGTGAGTGTGTGTGGAGAGGTTGATCAGATTGGATTAGTGGATGATATGATTTGATTTATAGTGATGGAAAAAGTTTGACTGAATCAATGGAAGTTAATTAGCTATGGAAGTGAATTGCCATACAATTGTACACATGTAGAAAGTCATGTAAAAACATTTAAAGAATTAGTCTTGAGATTGAAGTATTTGATCGACTTGAAAGATTCAAATTTAATGACTTTGATAAAATAGAGAGAGAGAGAGAGAGAGAGAGAGTAGAGAGGTGTGATTGAATTAAAGCAAAATTCTGCGGCTTGAATATTTGTTTAAAAACAAAAGATGAATATAACGAAACTTCCAAAGACTTTCGTTGGTATTAAAATTTAATAGTTTTTTCAAAGTCAACTAAACCAAGAGTGATTGGAGTATAAATAGGTAGATGTTAGATGTATATGGCAAGGCTGACATGGACGTGGACTGGGGCCCGGCCATCTGACACTTATACCTAAAGATCCTTGGTGAGGAAATTTCCATTTATTACTTATCACATGGAACTTTTAAAGACTTATGTAGGGCCTACGTAATAAATATTTAATAAAATAATCAATCATTTAATGATGTATTAAATAATTAATAAAGATAGTATGTACTACGACATTATTAAAAAAAATTTCATATGATGTTGATAATTTTGCAATGTTTGATGTATGAAAGAGAAACCGTAAAAGTAATTTCGAATCGATTGAAACCATAAACCGTAAAAGTAATATCAATTTATTCGACCTTCAATTAGTGATTTATAAATATTCTCACTTGAACTCAATTAAAATTAGGATACTAAATTTTATTGAAGTGGCGGCAAGAGAAATTGTCCCATAATGAATTTTTCCTGTGCACACTACTCTAAGATGTATATGGTATTACAGCAAATTAAACTGGGTTACCAAACCTTATATTCAGTCTTTTAGTATTTTTATATGTGCTTCATTGATTATATCCTTTGAATTGTTGTAACATTGTATGTAACGTGTTACATTATATGGCAGATATTCCTTCTGTCACAAGTATAACTACTCAATTTTAAAAGTCTTACTCGATTTGATATACATCTATTAGTTTAGAGATTTAATTGATTCAGTAAAGTTTAGGACTATAAATTGATTTATATGCATTTTTGCTAAAAAAAATACTGATATAATTAAATTAATCATAACTTATTAGCTAAAGCCTTTAAGTTTATTGGTAATTTAACAATATAAACAGATTTTTTAAAATATATTGGCCAAATTGCAAAGTTGTAGTTGTAATTTTTTTTCTCCAAAATAGTCTCGTGTCAAAGTGAGCATAACTTAGTTGTATTTGATATATACTACTTCTCTTAAAATTTGAAGTTGAAATATACCAAATGTGTTGTAAAGTGAATTTCTCACAAACTATTAATTACAAAAATTGACTGGAGAGTTCTCTTTAAACGTATAATCTCCTTCCATATGCCACACTTCACTGTTAAATAAAGAACAACAATATACTTACTAAACCCTAAACCCTAAATTTTTTGCATATGAGTTAGAAAAGGAGAATAATGAAGAGAGGCCTTTCATTAATAAATATATAAATCAATCAATCAATCAAAGTTTTAGTAATGTGGTCAAAGGAACCATTTTCTTTTAGAAATTTTATTTTTCTCCCTAAAAAAATGTTCATCATTTTCTCTCCAGAGAGCTCTTGTTTTCTTCCAAAGAAAAATGCTAATTTTTTTTCCCTCGCTGACTTGACAATTTCTGAGATGTTTGCGGAAAATATAGATGAAATTGGGACCACGAATTTTCCCCAGAAATAAGGTAACTTTGAATTTGTTTGGGTTGAATTTTTATGGGCTTAAAATAAAGTATTATTAAGTGAATTTTTTCTTTCAAGTACTTAAAAAGTCGATTCTAAATCAGCCATATCCAATGCTGATAAAGTTTTTCAAATTGGCTCTTAGTCTTAGTTGGTGTGTGCATCCTTAAGGCCAATTCTGAGACTATAGAATGTACACTGTGCTCTTTCACCATAAAGTTTCCATTATCGAGGCGTATAGATAATTTTTGCAAAAAAAAAAATATTTTTCAATTGTTGAGAATGGAACCAAACTAAATAATATCATATCATGAGAATTTATGTTCAAAGTAAGTAATATCATATCATTGTAAAGAAATTTAGAGAGAGTCGTTGTCTCCAACACCATCTAAAGATTCTTAAGGAAAAATTATTTACTTACATTTATTCAATACTACCTTAATTATGACACAATTGGCTGGAGTGAAACAACTATATTTTCAACAACCAAAAAGTCTAGTTTTCCATCGTTGGCCCTTTTTGTAATTTTTTCTTTTTTTTAAAAAAAAAAAATACTCTCAGTTATAACTTAAGTCTTTCATTTTTGTGCATCGGTTTTTATTAAGTCATTCTTGAAATGGTGTTATGTTTAGAGTCGAGTAGTTGATTGATCATCAATCTAAAGACATGGGTCAGTGAACAAGATACCGACTCTTCCTTCTCTTCATCTCTAACACAAATTTTAACTGAGGAAAAATGAACAATAGGAACAATCAATTCCTTAGGCAAATTATATCGCTATGATAAACCTCTAGAAATAAAAATCTAAACAAATGAGCTATATATAAGCATTACTCGGCTGATATGGCGATGTGATAGAAACTAAAAATGCATCTAATTCGAATCCACATTGTACTTTAAAAAATTATTACTTAGGTTTAATTTACTTAATTAAATACTATTAGGAAATTGTTATAAATATAAAAAATATCAAAACTATTTAAAAATATATAAAAATTTTACTGTTATCGCTCCGTGATAAAAATCTTTCATGGTCTATCGCTGATAGACAGTGAAATTTTTCTATATTTATAAATATTTTGACTCATGGTTCTATATTTGAAAACACAAATAGAAGTATATCTAAATTAGTTTTCATATAAGTTCTTCTCATTCCACACACCATCAAATGCGATAAGAATGAGTTGGCCATAACTCATTGCTCAAATTGTCGATCGTGGATAGATGGCTATATGAGTTAACCAATGATGCATAACCATTAATCAAACCTAGCAAACAAAAAAAAACATATACTTAAGCAACAACTTTCGAAAATATCAATTATTAATTCATTAGATTTGAATATTGAAATCTATGAGAAATTATGTCGAGGTAAAAAAATATCTTAAAACAAAATATATAAATTTTTATTCAAGAGGTTTCAATTTTAAATATCAAGATATACCATGAGTAAAAACTAGATACACAAATTACACAATATATTCCGAATGAGATCTATCTTTTTTACAACTTTGATTTTTGAAGTTTCATGTTTGTGTCTAATAATTCTCTATGAGCTATAAAAATATATATAATTGGTTTTAAACCTTTCAATTTATATCTAGTAGATTTTTTTAATAGGTCCTTATATTTTTAATTTTGTATGTAGTTTCTAACATATTTGATATTTTGAAAATTAACAAATTTTCTATATATAACATACAAAATTTTGTGTTAAATAGATGATTAAACATTCAATTTTATATTTCATAGGTTCGTAAATTTTTTTAAAAAATGAACAGGTCAAAAACCTATTAGAGACATAGAACTAAAAGGTTAAAAACTTATTGAATACAAATTAAAATGAAGAGTTTTAAGGTTTATTATACGCTTGTGCAAAGATGTATTATAATAGACATAAAATTTATAGTTCAAAAATCTATTAAGAATTTTTAAAATTCAAAAGACGTATTTAACACAAACCTGACTAAACTTATACTTTAACCTAATGGTTAAGTTTTGAATCATATTCACAGATACAGTCAACTTAAGTGTGTAAGAAGGTTTGGTTCATGTAGAGGAAGGTTCGTCCAATTTGTACTCCAAAATAACAATTTTTTATTCATAAAATCTAGTTGTTTCAATTAATTTAAACTTAATATAATATTTAATTAATAAAAACATTCGATGTTTCTATAACAACCTAATCAAAATATATTTTGAAACAGCGAAGGGAAAGAGGTAAATTAAACCTTTTTTTCCATTTAATCTAACTCATAAAATCAGTATATAAATTACATATTTCGTACACAAAAAGAAGAAAAAAAAAAAAAAAAAGAGAGAGATTCTTTTAGGTGAATTACAACAATAATAGAGTTTTAAAAGAGAATGAGTTTTTTTTATTAAAAAAAAAAAAAAAAAAAAAAAAAAAACACATTTGAAATTATTTACTTTTTTTCATTTATTAATCTTATTTTGGTTGATGTACAAAATTATATTTAAATTAAAAGATGATTGTTATTCCTTAAAATGTGTCCAATACTGTTGTTGCCGTTTTATTTTAAGGAATGTGTAGTTTTAAATGCACTCATTGATAAATAAAAAACTGTATTATTGTTTTTTAGTACAAAACTATATTATTAATTGTTATAATTCACCCTTTTTTGCATGAATTTTCATTTTATTTTTACCTCATTAATTAGACATAACTATTAACATTTGTGCCATTTTGACTTTACATGTATTACTTGACCAAATCTTGAAGGCATTGCAAATTTTAGCAAGTAATGAAATTTTTAAATACTAATTGAGAAGCCCTCATAGTTTACTTCAATTCTTTATACGAAATAAATGGTAATCAAACACTTAGCTTAGATAACCCACTTAACTTGAATATATTTTGTAAGCATCTTTTCCATATAAATATATTTGTATATTTTGCATATGACATAAGCATCTCATATACTTAGAGTTTCTTCGTTTTTTTTTTCTTTATTATTTAATTCCTGTTTTCGAGCCCCAGATAGAGCTTAAATTAATTAGTGGAAAATGTTTTTTTTTTCTTAATGTGGAATGGGGTCATTTTTAAGAATAGTGTAGTTTTAAATTATTATAATTATTATTATTTTGAAAATAAAGTTTTCTAGAAACTAAAGCAATAGGCTAGTAGTTTTAGTGAAGTGGCACGAAAATTCAAAATGTTAATATTTAGTAAATCATTTGAATTTTCTTGTCCTTAAGTCAAAATTACTCATTAGTTTTAAAATAACCTTATTTTGAAAACTATTTACTATAATTACAATATTCCTCGAAATAATTCTTGGAAAATTAAAGGAAACTAACCATTCAATAAGTAAGGATTATTTTGTTGTTCCATTTTTATAAAAAAAAAAAAAAATGACATTTCAACAATTTGCATTTTCATAAAATAAAAATTATTTATTAAAAAAAAAAAGTACTTCACTAGGCCCATTATTTGTTTAGATAGCTTTCTTTAAACAAAAATAATAAATAAATAACAATAAAGGGGAGAAACTAAAAAATCGTATCGTTTTGGAAAATTTTCACCAATAGAAAAAATGTCAAACTATTTATAGAAAATAGTAGAAAAAAAACACTAACAGATATTGATAGACTTCTATCAACATCTATTAGTAATAGACTTCTATAATTTTTATAATTTCTATCACTGATAGACCTTGATAGACTTCTATCACGTCTATCACAACTATCTGAAAATTTTTCTATTTACATAATTTTAATGACTTGGTTTGAAACTAAAATTTAAAGACGACGCTCTCAATAACCACCTCAAAGTCTTCGTTTGCATCTCTCTGTGTTGGTCTTTCTTTAATGGTGAGTTCAATGTATAAGTATTGTTTGAACTGGACATATTGATTTAATTAATTACAGCAATCAAACCTATAAATATATTTATATAGTAAATTAACAGGTTTGAATTGAAAAACTAAGCATTGTTTTAGAGATAAATGGTTTTTAAAATTGCCAAAAATAGACATCCATGGAAAATTATTGCAGTATTTTAAATTAGTAGGTGTAGATTCATTCGAGCGATTTAGAAATTTAACCTATTCTTAAATCTTATATTTATCAATTTATACCATCTAACTTCTTTCAATACTATGCTACAACAAAAAAAAAAAAAAAAAGATTATATAATTTTTTTTCTAATTAATCTCGATTTGAAGGTTCAAATTCAAAACTATATATTTTCAAATTGATATTAAATTCCACAATTGAGTCCCTAAGACTATGCAGTATGCACTCCAACTATATGATAAAAATAATCTACGTACCATACACGCAGTGGCGGACCAATGTTTAGAATATTAAATTTTAGTATCAAATAGTTCTAAAAAAAATATGTAATTGGCATTTGCATGGATGGATTGGAGCCCGTTGTCAATGACGGTTATCAATCGACAAGTCAGCATAAGGCCCATAAAGCCCAAAATTTAGAAAAATGATCCAATTAAACCAGGCCGAATCGTTCGGTAAAAACCGAATTTTTTGTTTCGTTGGTTCGGGTCAAGTATTGGCTCGGTTAACCAACGGAATCTAAAAAGAATTTAAATGAGTATCAAATATTAAATATAAAGAAATTATAAAATGTAGACACTATATATTACTATTATTATTATTTTGGTGATCATTTTAAAGACTGGTCTAGCAACCATTAAACTTTCTTTTAGAATTTGCAAAAAAGGGGAAAAAAAAACTTTCTGAAAGTTTGCACTTTTTCCACAACTCTCTAATTATTATAAACACATCATTTAAAATGGTGGTTGTTTTATAACTTATAATATATCTGCATAATGATTTTGAAACACATCAAATGGATATGACAGCTTTCTTAGCAGAGATTATAGCTCAACAAATGTAAACTTATGAATTTATGGATAAAAAAAAAAAAAAAACAAATAAACAATAAGAAGATTTTCTTCGTTTAATAATTAACACTGATTTATTACCACATGTTTTATAAATAAAAAATAAAAAAAAAAATATTATTACCACATGTAATTTGGTTGTTTTTTTTTTTTTTTACTTTATTTATATTAAAAATAGAAATAAAAATTATATGTTCGTAAAAAAATTATCTAAAAAAATTAGCATTTTTTAAATTTATGAGAAAAATCAAAAGATTTTAAATATTACAAATTAATTTGTACATATAAGAATGTTACATATATAGAAGGGATAAAGAGGAAGAATCTTTAGGTTCCATTATGCACTTAATTTTTTTTAATGTCTATTTTTTCCCTCACAATTACATATCTCCATGGTGTTTTATATGTGCTTTTCATGTGTTTTTTTCCATTCGTTTTTTGTCATTAGATCTTCAAATAATTATTATTTTATCTACATATTATTTTATACTTTTTCGTACCTCTTAATTTTTTTTTCTTTTTTTTTTATGAATTTTTTTTCACTAATAATGATTAGTAAGTTGAAATTTAAAATCATACATGTACATCATTTAATAAATACAAATTTCTTCACAAAACAACATTAACTACGCCTTCTTACTCTTTTTTCTTGCATCTTTTATATAAAAGAATGTAGTTGGTCAAATTTATAAAATTCCACAATGTTTTAAAGGATATACATCATGGTTTCAAATTAAAAAAAGAATATATCAAGTGCATCTCATGGTTAAAGTTATAAACCTATTTTTACTTGGGCCCATTTAAAATTCCAAATAAAAATGTCTTACTTTATTTTATCTCTTTAATTACCATATCCAATATTTACCAAAAAATTGTGTTTATTTAACCATTTACAATTTCATCTATAAAATTATGTTTCAAATATTTTCAAGTAGGTCTAACCCATTTCATATTCATTATAAATTAACCAAATAAAAACACGCATATAGTTCTGGTCATTATCATTTTTATTACTTTTAAATTTCACGTTTATTTACTATTTAAATTTAATTAGTAATATATTTATCTAGAATTTCTTGTAACATCGTACATCGCACATGTCCCCAACTAGTTATTTATACATGTTAGGACAGAAACAATCAACAAGAAAATAATCAAACAAGGAAATTGACACATGTATTTAGTTGGTTCGCTAACGACGTGTCAGTAATATTCACGAACAAGAAAAGAAACTGTTTTATTATTTTGAAGAGCAATCGAGTACATAATAAAAAAAATGTGTATATGAAAAAGTTAGAGGGTCTATATTTAGCTCATCTCTTTCTCTTCTACTTCGTATTTAGCCATTTGAAGCTTCAAACGTTCTATTCAAAGTATTTCAATCATATAAATACGACTGATATATTTTTAAAAAACATCAAACTTACACTGAACTTTTTTTTTTTGTGCATATATTTTAATTTTAATCAATGAATTGATGCACGAATTCGAAGTATAAATTGAACACAATCACACCATCTCAATATAAATGGTAACTATGGATCTAATTATATAATTTTACTTAAAAGTTCAAATTTCATAATAACAAAATGGTTAGAAAATATAAAGGTCCTAATAGAAGGGCGAAGCACCAAAAGAGCGTTTTTGCGCAGATACTTATTATTATTGACTTGTCCTTCCTGCCCTTTTCATACCAAATCAGAGACAGCCTCACAGACCAATAAATGCCTGCCACGTTTGTTTCATTCCCAATTCACTGTCGTGTAAGTAACAACTTAATCCATTTATTATGAATCTTTTTTTTTTTTTTTTTTTTTTTAAAAAGGAAAAAAGAGATAATTGATTGAATATTTAATAGGTGGGAGGTGGGACCCATTGCCCATTTACAGATAGGAGTTAGGTTGGAAGATGCTCTTATTTTGAATGTTTTTTTCAAAGCTTTCTGTCATAAACTATCACCGTTCCCATTCATCCAATCATTAACTTAAACTCTTTTTATTATTAATCTGATTCCTCATTCTAGTTTTGCAATTAATAATCTCACTTTTAAAGTCCTAAGCTTCAAACTAACCCCTTCGTTTAATATAGGTTAATATTCTTCTCTTTTTTTTTCTTTTTTTTTTCTTTTTTTTTTAATTTTTTTTACCATTATTCTATTTGGATTCAATAATTCTACAAATGTCATTCACCTATTAAATTGATTAATTTTGTTTTTTTTAGTCTTCTTCTAATTCAGTAATCACTATTGGTTAGTCGTTAATTATTTAAACAAATAGATAATGTGGCTTTGAATATGTGTATTAATGTTATGATGTGTAAATGTATTGATGGCACATATATGTTAGTTGAATTGAAATTTCGGGTGTGTAAGTCTTATGTAGTGTTTTTTTTGTTCGTTGGAGAATAAATCTTATATAACTGAATTATTGTAAAATGATAATGGTATTTTTTTAATTATGATATAAAAGTTATTGTTTTCAAATATAGAAAAATGAGTAAAACTATTTACAAATTTAGAAAATTTTACTATCTATCGCAGTTTACCACTTATAAATAATTACATTTTTCTATATTTATAAATAGTTTGATATTTTTTCTATTTAAAATAATTTTTCTGTAGAAAATTATAATTAAAAGAGGTAGGTTGTTATTCTTTTAAATTATTATAGATTAAAATGGAGCTTTTAGAAGTTTACATATAAAAATAAAGTATAATTAAATTTTCTAAAATCGCGATAGAATTTAACACATAAATTTGTAATATTTTAAAAAATGTCTTTTTTTTTTTATTTTATGTTAGTGGAAGTTTTAATTCAATCAAGGACTAAGGGTATGTTTCTAATACATTTACAAATGTTTAATTTAAAAAATAAGTCATTTTTAAAAAAATTGAAGTATTTGACAACCACTCAAAATAGATTTTGAAGTGTATTCTAAACCGTTTTTATCAAAGGAGTTTAAATAAAAATATTTTTTTTCTCAAGTAAATCCAAACGGACTCTAAAATTATGCATGCTCAAACTTTAAGTCATCTTTTTCTTTTTTAGCTAAAATGCAAATTTTGTTCAAATACTTTTGTTTTTTGGTTTTTTTCTACGTTTTAATAAATTTAAAAATAAAAAAAGTGTTTAATAGATTCATCTTCTTTAAATTTTATTATCTAATTTTTACAAATGCTATCAATATTCAAATTATGTCGTGAAAAGAAAAAAAATTAAAATCTCAAATTTATTTTTCAAAATTTGGTTAAAAATTTAAAAATTTCCTTAAAAAAGAAAAATTATTATAAATAAAGTGGGAGAAAATAAAATAATTTTCAAAAACAAAAGAAAATGATCAAACCAGGTCAACAAACTTTCTTAAATCTCAAAACACTAGACAAAAGAGAGGATAAATAATATATTTATTTTTACAATTTAGATTTATATTTTTTTTATATATAGTTTTAAATTTGGTCCATTTTAGATTTTTGGCTAGTGTATTTTTAACTTTTGTCCATTTTAATTTATTGTACTTTCAAACATTGGTCTAGATCTATGTACTACTAAAAACAGAGTGTTTCAAAATGTATATTTCAATTATTAAAAGTGAATGAGTTTTATTCTTGTTTATAAAATCCTAACCTAAATTCTATAGTCAATAGAGACCCTCTAATACAAATATATATATGGTATTATATATATAATGTTGTGATGAAAAACAAAATGAGATGAAAAATAATATGAAACGCTAAGACAAATACTTTTTAAAAGAAAAGATACCAACTTTGATATTTTGAAAATATATTCATCAAAACGGATAAAAACAACAAAATAAATGGCCTAAGCTAAAAATATAAAGATTAATATATAACCTAAATCTAAAGATTTATGGTCCGTTTAGATTGATTGGAGAAGAATGTATATTTTTATTTAAAACTTTTTTGATAGAAATTGTTTAAAATACATTTTAAAATTTATTTTAAGTGGTTGTCAAACACTCCACTTTTTCCTAATTTGACTTATTTTTTAAATTAAACACTTAAAAATGTATTATAAACCTACTGTCTTTTAAGGTAAAAAGAAATAGTTAATATTCATATGCATTTAGGTTCTACTATGGTTAGTAAAGTTTATCAACACATTTTATATACCATAAATCATACCATTATAGATATTCTTATCCAAATTTTACTACAGAGTATTAATTCTCTCCGAAATCGTTGGAGAGTTCTTGTAATGTTATATTATCCATAAAAATTTGTTTGAGTTACAATAAAATACTAATCAAATTTACAATGAAGTGGCGGATTAGGTATTTAAGGTGGTCTAGATTGACTAATTGTTAGAAATACTTATCCATATATTTAGACTCATTGGAATTACTTTAGAAAAATAATATTTTTCAAAAGATTCATTTTTATTTAAATCCTTTAATAAAAACGGTTTAAAATACACTTCAATATATTTTTTTTGAGTGGTTGGCAAATACTTCAATTTTTTCTAAAATTACTTATTTTTTCAAATTAAACACTTCAAAATATATTTTAAACCCACTCTAATTTGTGATAAATATTTTAAGCAATTGAGTTATATTGACACCTATAATAATCTTTTTTTTTTTCTTTTCAAAAGAGTAATATCATTTGTGTTAGTATATGATAATTATACTGTAATAAATCAATTAATAATATTTATGCCATCTTTCGTCTTGTTCAGTTTTCTCAAATATATATATATATATATGTTTTAAGTGGAGGGGGATTTTGGAATTTTGACGAAATTGTCCATTACTGCGTGGCTTTTATTTTTTAGCATTTTAACCTTATCAAGATCCCCAGACGCACAAATGGACAAAAATAATCACGTAAACTAGGGACCATTCCCAATAATATACTTAACCAATAAAACTCTTCCACGCAAAAGAAAGCTGACAATTAAGTAGGAACTAATATATTATAAACTTTTATAATTTATTTGACGTAATTCTTTGATTTATTGGAACATTTTTTAGTTCAGAAACTAAGACAGACAAATTTCAAAAACTAAACCCTTTCCAAAAAAATGTCAGAAGCTAAACTTTGTAATCTAAACCTACTATTAACAAATGTCAACATGAGCAAAATCAGTACTTAAAAACATATACAATATTCTTCAAAGTTATATATAAGGGTGTTTGGAACTGATTTTGAAACAACTAAAATTATTTTTGTCATTTTTAAAATCATTATAAATCATATTTTTTATTATTCAAAACTAATTTTAATGATATAAAAAGTTCATTTGAAAGTGTAAAAGTAAATATCAAGTTAATTTTGAGTGATTAAAGACATATTTTTGAGTAATTTAAAACATGACAAAAATGATTTTAAAATTTTAATGTCAACGTGAACAAAATTTGTAATTATAGACATATACAATATTCTTCAAAGTTATATAAAAGCATGTTTGTGAGTGATTTTAAAACGACCAAACATTATGAAATATGTGTTTTTATGATTCGAAATTAATTTAAATGATATAAAAATTGCATTATTAAAAGAGTAAAATTAAATATTAAATTAATTTTGAGGGATTAAATGCATGTTTTAGAGTAATTTAAAACACGATAAAAGTGATTTTAAAAATTTTCAAAGTCACTCACACATGCCCTAAGTCTCCACACTTACCTTTGTTGTACTAAAGGATTGAAATATTTGTTAATATGGTTAGCGATTTAGTGTTGACAATATTTTTTAAGGATGGTGTGGCAGTTGTCTTATGTGACATTTGTCATATTGTATCTTGGATTGTCCTTCAACATGTCTCTGCAATTGTCGTTCCAAACAGTCTGATGTCCCACGAATTGAAGACTACTATACTTGATGAACTTAAGGGGATAATAAGTTCATCAAGTGGAGTGATTTTCAGTTGAAGGAGGAAAGATAAAGTCTTGGTGAGAGGGAGTCTCACACTTAAGAGAAGCCTAAGTGATTCTTCACGAATATCCACATAATTAGGGAGAGTCTAAGTTTCATGGAGAGGAAAGCTCATATCTAGGGGGAACTTAGGCGATCATTCGAATAGTTCAGCTCTATTGTGTCACTGTAATCGTCCTTTATTTGTAGATAAGTACAACATTGTAATCGCTTAACATTATATTAGTGAAGTTATTTTTCCCAAGCACACTGCTCCTCGGACATAGGTAATATTGCAATCAACTGAGTTATCAAACTCCGTGTTATATTCTTGCTCTACTCTTTATGTGTTTTGAATAGCTATAACATTATGAGTAACAATTGTTGTGGTGTGTTAGATAACCTTTATTTCAAGTATGTCTATATATTGGTAAATTAGAGGGTCCTACGTCGATACTAAGGATCAATTGATATGTATCTCCAATATATTTTAATCTCAATACCAATAACAATATCTACAACTAAGTTTGAAAGTAAAAACAACATAGTCAATAATTTAAACAATTTTTATAAATTAGTTGATTTATTAAAATATTTATCAATATCGATATTTTATTGATGTATCCATCAATATATTTATAAAATTAAATTTGTGATATGAATAGCTACATCAATATTTTAATTATGGATGGTCTTAAAAAAAAATCCAAACATATTTGTTTGTAAATATTTACTGACAATATATGGAAAAGGAGGGTAGATATTTGGACAAATTAGAGTTTTTTTTTAATGGAGGACAAATTAGAGTTACAAGTTCTATAAAAGAAGTTTACCTTGTTAAAAATCTTTGAACATTAAACTCTTCTAAATTTATAATTTAATGCAATACATAAAGTAATAAAGTTAAACAAGAATGAGTATTTCAAAAAAAAAAAAAAAAAACAAGAATGAAATAGTGGGAGCATCAAAATGATAGAGTGGTCCGCGGCGTAGGGGATTTATTCTCGAGTGGATCATGTGCATGCGCTTTTTAACTGTACGAACGATACCACTACCAAAAAAAAAGGTTAAAAAAAGAAAAGGGAAGAGCGATTAGAATGGCGAAAACGTGGACGGTGGATATGGACCCACGTTACACAAGGCCATTGGCTGATTTTCACGTCAAGGCTCATCATCTTGGAGGATAGGTGGCCCACTTTCCCATTTATTTTATTTTAAATGGGTATAGAAAAGTAATTTAAACGCAAAGATCGCTCATTGTCTTGAAACCTAAAATTAAAAAAGATCAGCGAAAAAGAAAAGAAAAGAAAAGAAAAGAAAATAATAAAAAACGGAGATAGAAAGGAAGCGACAGCCGACACTTGGCGCCTCCACAAAGCCCTAATATAGAGAAGAAGAAGGTACGCAGCCAAATTAGCCACCAGAAAAAACACAAGAAGAAAAAAAAAAGTGTAATTCAGAGCGGGAATTTGTATAAAAAATATTAAAAAAAATACGTCAATTTGGGTTTCTTTTTCTTTTGGTTTTTGGATTGCGTTTTCCCTCAATTTTTTCTTGCTTGATTTGTGTTGTTTGGATTGCATTTCGATCACTTCTTGCTTTAGTTCATAGCTTGGGTTGTTTACCACTTTGAATTTGTTGTTTATGGTGTTCTCTGTGCAACTTTTGTGGGAACTATACTTGTAGCCATGAGGGGTTCTTTGGGTTTTTAAATCTCTGTGTTCTTTGGTTTAGTGGAATCTGTTTTGAGGAGTTCTACTCATATGAGCTCTTACTTGGGGGAACACTGTGGTTTGAATGGAATAGCCAAGCTAAACTCTACGGATTTTGAGTATCTTTGCATGTGAGGTTTTCTCAAGTCGTCTTGTAGTGATTTGGAGTTTCGGTTTTTGTTTACAAGGTTAAATGATCTTAAATTTGGAGTGATATTTTGGTGGTTGGATCCGATACTGGTTCTGATTGAATCAGATTCCGCGAAACTTGGAAGGAGATGAATTTCAAGGATTTTGGGAATGACCCCTCTGCCGGAAACGGCGGAGGAGGCGGAAGACCTCCGGCGAACTATCCATTAGCGCGACAGTCATCGATCTACTCGCTGACCTTCGATGAGTTTCAGAGCATGGGGAGTATAGGCAAGGATTTTGGGTCAATGAACATGGATGAGCTGTTGAAGAACATTTGGAGCGCTGAAGAAATGCAAACGATGGCATCTTCTTCTGCTGTTGTTGGTAAAGAAGGGGCTGGTAGTGTTGGTGGTAGTGGTGGGTATTTGCAGAGACAGGGCTCTTTGACGCTGCCTCGGACACTCAGCCATAAGAAGGTGGATGAGGTATGGAAGGACATAATCAATGAACATGCTAATGCTAAAGAAGGGGCTACTATTGCTTCTAATTTGCAACAGAGGCAGCAAACTCTTGGAGAGATGACACTTGAAGAGTTTTTATTTAGAGCTGGAGTGGTGAGAGAGGATACTCAAGTGACTGCGAACCCCAACAATGGAGGGTTCTTTGGCAATAACACTGGCGTTGGAATTGGTTTTCAGCGGCAGGCTAAAGTTCCTGAGAATAACAATCACATTCCGATTCAATCGTCGAACTTATCGTTGAATGTCAATGGAGTTAGAGCACATCAGCCGCAGCCAATATTTCCAAAGCAGCCTACTATGACATATGGATCTCAGTTGGCTTTACCCAGTGATGGTCAGCTGGCTAGTCCAGGAATTAGAGGTGGAATTATGGGGATTGCAGATCAAGGGTTGAATACAAATTTGATGCAAGGCTCTGCACTACAGGGTGGAAGAATGGGAGTGGTTAATATAGCAGCTGCTCCATTACCTATTGCAACAGAATCGCCGGGGAATCAACTATCATCTGATGGGATTGGAAAGAGTAATGGTGATACCTCGTCCGTGTCTCCTGTGCCTTATGCGCTTAATGGTGGAATGAGGGGGAGGAGAAGTAATGGGATTGTCGACAAAGTTGTCGAGAGGAGGCAACGGAGAATGATTAAAAACAGAGAGTCCGCTGCAAGATCACGGGCTCGAAAGCAGGTGATCTGATGTTCACCCTAACTTCGTTGACTGTTCTAAACCATATAACTTGAATTCTTGTTGACTTGCTTCTATGTTGCCATGTGCACCTGGAGTTGTGAAAAATAGTTATTGCAAACAAAAACAATGTGTGAAACCACCGTTTGATGCATTTGTGTCCTCAATTACTTAAGCATGCCATACCATATGCTTCATCCATGTGCTGATCCATTCTTTATTAGATGCACTCGTAAATGATATATTAAATTATGGTTCATATTTCTCTATTAGTTCTTGCCGTCCCATTTAACAAATGTAGTTATGACGTTCAGATAAGCACATCTGCCATTCTACATTTCCAAATTGTTCTCCTTGAAACTCGAGAGATATTTTATTGCTGCTAAGTATTATAAATATAGGATTAAAAGAATTTGATATCTTAAGGCATCCTAAGAGGAAAAACTGGGCCATATAATTTTGTTACAACATAAAGTGCTGCTAACTAACCACCATAAGACTATCTTCTAACTCGTAAGTTTAGACTAGTGACCATCTATCAAAAATACTAAATACTTTGTTTGCCCTGTTGAGATTAGCTGAGATGTATATGCAAACTGGTCAAATGCCTGTGGTTATGGAAAAATGAATCTGCAAGACTCTAACCTTCTGCCCTTAGATTATTTCTTTGGGCATGCTGCTTTACAAAATTTCACCGAGTATACATGATGTTTTGAGCTATGATACAATTTTTTGAACCGCATATCATGTTGAAATTCGTAACTCGAGATTGATGTTAGTTTTATATTGATGGAGATTCATTTGTCCATGATTTTTTCTTCGCTCCCACTAGGCTTACACAATGGAATTGGAAGCAGAAGTTGCAAAGCTAAAAGAGGAGAACCAAGAACTCCGGCAAAAACAGGTACATTAGTGTCTCTAGCTCAAAATAGTGAGCTTGTTAATCAAATGAAGGGCATCACCAATTCTCAATCATTATTTTGTGTGGTTGCTGCAGGCAGAAATCATGGAAATGCAGAAGAACCGGGTACGCTTTCCTTATTGATATATCTATTATGGCTGTCCATATGCATATTACCATTACTATTTAAAAAAAAACTCTTTATTCTTAACTTTTATCACCTATTTTCTATTTCTACGAGTCATTCTTGTTTTAATGGTAGATCTATACACAACTGAAATCAAGTCGAAGTCCTCAAAGTTTCCTTCTCTCTTTTGTTTCAAAAGTCTTTTTCATCAGCTGTATATCATAATACCTCGATAGGGATGGAACTTTTGTTGAACATAGTATTTTTTATTAAGTCATGCATGCTTATTTTGCACCTCGCGATAAGCTCGTTGCATTTTCATCTAGGTCTTTAACTGGTGAGGACTGCTGGTTAATTCATTGTGAAAACATTCTCTCTACCCTCCTCATTAAGTCATTTTTCTATCTCCCATGATAACTGATGAACATTCCTATACTGCAATCTTCTCCTTGTGACAACGTCTGGTTTATATTGTTTTTGATGGCTTTTGGTTATAGGCATTGGAAGTAACGGATAAACAACAAGGAATCAAGAAGCGATGCTTAAGACGAACGCAGACTGGCCCATGGTGATTTCAGAGGATGTTATCTGATATCAGGCCAAAAGAATAACGTCATAGATGGAGGTGTACATATGTTCTGATGTAGTTTGAGAGATGTAGGTGCTGTGTAGCATATGTCTCGGGGTGTCTTGCTTACAGGGTATCGTATAACATATTTGCTTAAAAGTGGACCATCAGGAGTTTAGTAGCTTTTGAGTGGAAGCAAAGCACACATAGTTCGATTCGTTTTCTGGAAATACTACTTCATACAGCTCCTCCACCCTCTGCCATGTAGAGAGAAATAAGTTTTTTGTGGCATTTCCTGATATGGCCCTGCTGCTGCTGTGGTTGTGAGTAAATGTCAATCCTGAATGCAGGATTCATCAGGTTCAATTCATTGGCACGTCAATGGCTGCAACTGCCGTTTGATTTCCTTTGTAATCTTTGCATCTTGATGTTTTTATTTTTGACTTCTTCTTCAGTTGTAAGTTTTAGATTAGCCAAACTAAAACATAAATCCTTGATTTTATAAAAACCTTGATTCTCTCACTGGAATGCCCCACTTTTTGACTCTTTCTTCTGCTTCTTTTGTTTCGCACAAGCTAAGAATTGTAAACCTCTGGGAGGATTTTTTTTTCCTTTCTTTTCTCAAAGAGTGAATGTATAATATTATTGGCTCAATCCAATGATTTGGTTAGTACACAGAATCTCTCCGTGGGACCATAGGTTTTTGTATTTCTTATTTACAACCATTCTAGCAAGTGAATGAGTAGTTACATTCACATATTCTTCTATCTTTCTTTCTTTTTTTTTTCTCCAGATAAAAAGTTAAACAATATCAATGAAGATTTTAGTTTGTTCATAAATTGCATCACCTCTGCAAAATATGAGAAGATGTAGATACTTTTTCTACTTGCTTCTACTGCTATAGATTTAGCAATCAAAGGACCTGCACAATGAGAGATGAATATGGTTTCTGAAGGCATTGATCTTTAAGAACTTAGTTGAAGTGTCATATAAGAACTGGGGTCCCATAAGAGTCCTTTCTCCTAGTAAAGCATTTGGCTAGTTGTCTATTCATGATTTTAGCACAGGAGGTATTTCTTGACATTGGATTCGTGATATAGGAGAATAGTCGTTAATTTTAGAACTAATTAGTTAATTATCTTATTTACTTGTAAGATGAAAAATAACCACTTTATAATTATAATATACGAAGCTTCTTGAATCATTTTGAATATATGAATTTTCGTTATTTGAGAGTATTCTTCAAACTTTAGGATGAAGTTTCTTTCTTTGAGCATGGATTTGGACTAATATCCTCAACTTGTTGCATTAATTGAGATTAAAGTCCTCAAATGATGTTCTCGGAAAGGAGTGAAACCATAGATGACACACATCGATGGTGGACAACTCGCCAAGGAGTTGCCTCCCGAAGATATTTTCAAACACAACACACTTTAATGCTTAAGTCAATATTTTATAGAGAGAAAAGTAGGTTATATTATAAAGAATGTGGTTCTAGGCTTCCAGCTATGACATTGATGAGGATATTGTACCTAGTTTGAAGATTACGTCAAAGAGGTACACTCGTATAAAAAAGAATCTCACAGTTCATACTCACTCTCTCACTTATTACATTATATATATATATATTTCCCCAATCTATCTATTACGTATACATCACTTTTCCACTGTATGCACATTTGCAGACACAAGATTTATAAAAAACGTCATAATGAAATCCGATTATTCCATTCACTACAAATTATTAATTAAGATATCGAATGAATTTTAGAAGAAAATCAAATTAAAATCTAGAATTTGTTGGGGGTTGTTCATCGATAATCATCCAAACCGACAGATTGGTGAAGTGAACTGTGTGAGAGGGAAACCAAAACCAACCCTTTTTATTTCGTCTGTTTTTGTGGTCCTTTCCCTTACAAACTCATACCCTAATTCCTAACCCACCTCTATGTTCACCGACAATACACTTGTGGTTCAATTTTCTTTAATCTTTTGAAGTTGTGGTATAAAAAAAAAAAAAAAAATCATAACCGACCAAGAATGGTGTATTGAAATAAACACTATTTTGCAGATCATGTTGTTATAAGATACCTGAGTTATTTATCTTATTGTCAATTAATTTTGTTTCGTGTGGGATTGTTATAAAAATGGTTGTGAAATTCCATAGTCATATCATATTAAATTGAAGGACATTAAAATATATATAGGTATTTAAGTGGTAAGTGTTTTAAAGGGGAAGGCTAATACATATAGCAATTAAGCAAAGAAGGTAGGAAAGCGATGCTTCAAGAAAAGGTAGTGGGAAAAATGGGGTCGTGTTAGACAAATTTTGAGCTTAGTTATGAATATGGCTATTTCAAGATTAGGATGGTTTTTAAATGCATGTGATCCCTTTTTTAAGGGTTTCATTATATTAAAATGGATGGAAAAAGTTATCAGCTTTTCTTTTTTGTCCACTTTATCAGATGCTTTCTCGTAGATCTCATACTAATAGCATTTTTTTTTTTTAATTTAGTGTCAATAAAATTAATTTATCCATGGACAAAATCAATATGTTCTTACTAATATTCTCTATATTTGTATAATGAGTGTACGGGTGTTACAAGCTCGTGTAAGTAGGCGAGAAAGTCATTAGTTAAATTTTACAAATATTCATCTAAAAATGTTATCTCAATTTAAAATTTTAATAAAAAAGAAGAAATACATGTTAATAAATATTGGATAAACTTAGTTGTATTTTATTGTTTTTTTTTAATGTGTTATATATAGAAAATTTAGGTGGAACCATAAGTTGATGTTCATAAATGGTAGGTCAGAGTCAGACATTGAAAGTAGATATTCCAATAATATTATATTTATTTAGAAAAGGGAAAATGAAATGGCCCTTCACATTTTCAAGGTCAATCTCTTGGCATGCATTTGCTTGATTCTGTGGTAACATTTACTAATAATTTTATGGTATGGCAGATTTACATTTCTTTAATCTGCCCCATCACATGCACCACCCACAAGCCTTCTCTTTTTCAATTCATTATAAACAACTATACCCCCTCTATATTTCTTATAATTTCTATTCTAATCTTTTTTCAAAACGACTTTACAAAAATAATGCAAAAATCAATTAGAATAAATACACATAAAATAATTATTATAGTATTAAATATACTCACTAACATAAGTGTATATCAATTATCAAAAGATTTGAGATTGGAATATACTCACTAAATCGAAATCAAATTCAAAATTTAAAGACTAAAAGAGTAACATTTTGAAATTTATAAATTAAATAGTCCACCGAAAAACATTATAAAACTTTGGGGGTAAACTTTTTAAAAAAAGAAAGAAAAGAAAAGAAAAGAAAAGAAAAAAAAAAGGTATCAAGTTAGCTAAACTACTAAGAAGTAGACAAGTGGGACAGAAATGGTGGCAGTGGCAGTGATGGATATGTGGGTGTTGCAGTTTTGCTCGCCGTTCAAACGGGGAGCCCGAAGAACCTCAACACTTAAAAAATTAAGCCTACAAAACTCTCTAATCCCATTACAATTTTACAATTTCCTTACATTTCTATTCTATTAATCTTAACTTTTTCATTTAAAACAACAATCCACTCTGTATTTTTACAGGCGTTAAGAAATATATCTGTAGTCGATGGAAACAGAGTGGTTGCTCTGTCTTTTTTTTACGGTGAAGTTCTTAAATAAGTAAGGTTCCAAGGAAGGTATCCCATTATCCCAAGAAGTAGAACACTTTGTTAATTTAATCCTCTTGCGTAGTAGAAGTAGAACTTTGGACGGATTGTCCTGGCAAAGCATAAGGCTCTAAGCAATTCCTTCCACTACCCGCCATTTCGACCTATATCCTTCTCTCTTTCTCTAGGGATTGTGCTACTGTAATGTATGCAGGGAAGTAGAGTGAGGAAGGCGCCGGAGATGGGGTTTCAGGACCAAACGGCGTCGTCCAGACCAGGCTTTAGAGCTCGCGATTCCAGCCCCGATTCTGTCATTTATGCTCTCGAATCGAGTTTCAGTCTCTTCTCTTCTGCTTCCGCTAGTGTGGAGCGCTGCTCTTTTGCATCGGAGGCCCACGACCGCGATTCCCTCATCTCTGAAATCTCACTTGTAAATCTCATTTCCTCCTATCTTCTTCTTGCATTGACTCAAATGGGGTTGATTATTTTTTGGTTCGTTTTTGTGGGGTTTTCGTTTTTCTGACTGATATCAAAGATTAGAGACGAACTGGTAGAACGGGGTTGTTTATTTTGTGGTTTGTTTCGATGAGGTTTTTGTTTTCTCTGAGTAATATTAGAGATAAGAGACGAATAGGAAAATTGCGGTTGTTCATTTCGTTGTTTGTTTTCGTGGGGGTTTCGATTTTCTGAGTAATACCAAATGTTGGCAATGAATTCGGGGAATCTCTTTGCATAAACACTGTAATGAAATAGGGGTTTTGGAGGCGACTACAGGGTTGTGAAGATGATTGATCAACTATATGAGATGGAAAAACAGAGCTGGGATTGAAAATTTTTGTTTTGTGATTTTGATTGCAGCATTTGGCAGGCAATGATGAAGGAAACCACGAGAGTTGCGGTGGTCCAGATCCAGATCCAAACAAACCTGCACTAAGCAACAAACACAGTCGTCTCTGTACAAAGGGAGAAAAAGCGAAAGGTACAGCTAGATTTTAAGCTCCGTGGCAAAAGAATAAAAAGAAAGGGGGGAAAAAAAAGCAGAATCTCACAAAGAAACACCCACAGAAACTTTTGCATACTTCAAATTCGATTCTAATTGGCTTTTCTCACACTTAATTCTCAGCAATTCAAAAAGATGACAGCAATGTCGATATAGAAGATGAGAATAGAACCGTCGATTCAGCGAGGAATTCCTTTTCTCTTGCCCTGAAAGGTATTACAGATCCAACTCCATTTCCTTTTCTCAGTCTTTATCTGCAATATTTACTTGAATTGGGGTTGATTTTACAGAGTGTCAAGATCATAGATCCAGATCTGAAGCTCAATCCAGGAAGCTGGACAGAAGGAGGCCTGCCTCATTGGATCTAAATAACGCTACTACAGCTTCCTCACCTCGTTTGGCAACTGTCAAGAAGAACCCTATAGTATCAACACGTAAGACTGGAACATTTCCGAGCCCTGGGACGCCGAATTATCGGCACAATAGCTTTGGTATGCAAAAGGGGTGGAGCTCAGAGCGAGTGCCATTGCACAACAACGGCGGTCGGAAACAGACTAATAACCCTGCATTGCTGACTCTCAACAGCGGCAGAACATTGCCATCGAAGTGGGAAGATGCTGAAAGGTGGATCTTTAGTCCCATATCCGGTGATGGGGTTGTGAGGAACTCAGTTCCACTTCCTCAACGGCGACCGAAGTCGAAGAGTGGGCCACTTGGCCCTCCTGGTATTGCATACTATTCACTATATTCGCCGGCAGCTCCAGCCTATGACGGAGGGACTTTTGGGAATTTCATTACAGGGTCACCATTTTCAGCTGGAGTGATATCAACTAATGGCTTGGGGATTCATTCCAGTGGGCATGAAGGGGCCTTTCATGGACAAACAGAGCCCTCCATGGCACGCTCGCTTAGCGTTCATGGGTGCTCTGAAATGTTGGGTCAATTGTCATCAACAACCGACTTGCAAGAAGGTAAAAGCCGCTCTGACTTATTCTTCTTCTCTTAAAGATGAATTGCCTATAAATATTAAGCAAAGTTCATTGATCCTGTGATATTGCACTTTAATTACTGGGGAATCTTCTTTGTGCAACTGTATAATGGATCCTGATTCTTGAGTAGGGTTATAGAGTAGCCGTCATAGATTTAGTATCAACTACATTAAGACTACTTTGGACCTTATTGATGTATAGGAAAATAGGAAAAGATGATATCTTGCTTGAAAAAATGGTCTGTACTTGAGCAGGTTACCAATTATACCAATTGTAGCGCTTTAGAGTTTATGTGTTGAAATGTTCTGCAGAATCAGGGGAAAATCTAACTGCGGTCAAGGATTCAGGGGCGGATGTTTCTCGTGTTGTTTCAAGAAGGGACATGGCTACACAAATGAGCCCGGAGAGTAGTGTGCATTCATCTCCCAAGACGAGGCCGTCAATCTCTGCCACCAGTTCATCTGCTATGCATATGTTTGAGCTGGGAGCTGTCACTTCTAAGTTGGAGATCAGGGACGTACAAGTTGATAATCAGGTTACTATGACAAGGTGGTCGAAGAAACATAAAGCTTCATTTCCTTGGAAAGACTCTCTTGACGACAAGAGGAAGAAAGATGCTGATGCGGTTTCTCGATGTTCAGATTTAGACATTCCTACAATAGGAAAAAGTATTTCAAAGTATGTATGCCTGCCCATGTCACATGCATCTGACTTGTAATAACTCCTACAATTCATTTCTGGTCTAAGGAAAAGATAAGCATATAGAATGAAAATTGCTAACAGTTAATTTGCTGACTTGGTGATCTTTTCCAATTCTGACTCCTCTTGCAGGGTTAAGCGTGAGGAAGCCAAAATAACTGCATGGGAGAATCTACAAAAAGCAAAAGCCGATGCAGCTATACGTAAACTAGAGGTTCTGGCCTGCTTATATAGTTCTTGATACGTCATGTCATACTTTCCTTTTTCCTACAACTAAACATCTAGTTCACGATAAATCTCCTCACTGATGAATGATGTTATACTTTTCATACTTATGACCAATATAATTAGCATCTCTTATGGTCTTTAACATTTGGGAAATGATGGATAATACAACAAGTAGTTTTTCCTTTTGCTCCTACTCATTGAGAATCATGCATCAGATGAAGCTGGAAAAGAAGAGAGCGACGTCAATGGATAAGATCATGAATAAGCTGAAATCTGCTCAGAAGAGAGCCCAAGAAATGAGGAGCTCAGTGAGGGAAAACCAGTCCCCCCAAGATAACAGGGCATCTTCTATTAAGTCTCTATCCTTTTATCGAAACCGTCATATGGGTTCCCTAAGTGGTTGCTTCACTTGCCATGCTTTTTAGTACTCCGTTCATTACCAATTCCCTGATATGGCCATTCAACCAGGTGATTAGACTTTCTCTGTTGAATTTTCATAGTCGTTGAAAACTGGAATAGATTTCAAATATCTTCAAGCGTCATATTCGCGGTTGCATTTGTTTATGTGGAGCTCCATCAACTCTTGATCTCCTTTTCACATTGCTGTAAAACAATTTTGTCGTAATACTCTTGGGAAGAGCTGCATACTTGAAATCACAATCTTTTGTACTGATAGGATCAAGATTTTATCACAGGAATAATTAAGGAGCTGGGCTCCCTATGTCTGCAGTTTGTTCTGGAGTAGAAGTTTCGCTTTCATCAAAAGTTTCTATTAATATTGATCAAGGCAGTCACGTATCTTGTTTTAACAGTTAGAGTTGATATTTACTGATAAATGACGTTTGAGAACATGGAACAACATTGTATAGATCAAGAGATGCTGCTGCTTCCACTCAAACGTGGCGTCAATGTAGTTTTCTCGTGGTGTGGTTAGTTATTCTACTAGAGAGACTCCAAATGAGCTTGTAAAACATTCATAGCCAACTTCATGGGAGCTGAAATATCAGAAACTTGCTGTAGCCAACTTCCATGTAGACGAAAGTTCGAGATTTCGCACAACGTTTGTAACTAAAGTAACCCTTTTTCTCTCGTCTGTTTCATTCTTAACAGGTTTTGTTTTGTACTAAATTATATTGTCCAAGGATTGATGGTGTTATATGCACAAAAAATTTATTGAATACCTGCTGTCTGTGTACATCTCACTTGTTGAAGGGACATAGTGATAGCGAACAATTAAGTAATTTAGTTCGATTCTCTGTTTCACTCTGATATCAGCAGTATTTAAACTAATCCAGACAGGGAACTTGCCAACCATTTGAAATTTGGTGGTTCTCCAAATGTGTTGGGCTATGTTTGAAATGTCTTTTAAAGTATTAAAAAAATGTGTTAAGACTTATTATATCGTCACAACTCTTAATGGATAACGTTCATTGGATGCATATCTTTTACTTAATGGCTATGTTTACTTATTACTAATTTATTGTGATATAGCTATAATGATGAAAGTAGACCCATTATTTTAAGTATTTTTGTATTGACCTATAATACTAATTTGTTACAAGATAATTATTTAGAAACTGTATGATTTAAATTGCAAGTATTTTTATTAAATTAAAATGGTTTGATACAAGTTTATAAAAAATTGTTTTTATAAAAAGAATTTCAAGAAAGTTGAATTCAAAAGGCTATATTTGCGTGATTTTGCATGTAAAATAAATTCTGAGAAGTGATTTTAAATAAATTAATGAATAAGTTTACCAAACAAAATATACACTTAAAATTCTCCTATAATTGTTTTTTTCTCCAAGCAAAAGCAAATTTTAAATACAGTCTTAGGGGTTGTCTCTTGCAAGGTAAGCACGCTAGCTTTCCTTAATTGGTATAAATATTAAAAAGATACACTCTTTATCTTATATTTTAATTCAATAATTATTAATTATAGAGTAAAGATGAAACCTTCAACTTTGAGATGGTAATTTGTGTTTTAACTATAAATATATGTTTTGGCATTTTATATGTCTTTTTTTTTAGTAGAGATTTTTTTTTTTTTTAATTTTAAAAAAATGATAGATTATTTTTAGACCATTTCTTTTAAAATACTTATTTACCATCTTCTAACAAATTTTAGATATATCTAATTTTATTACTTCATTTATATAGGTAGATATTTCAAAAAGTTTTTTAGAAAAGTTAGTGCAAGTTAGGCCTAACACTTTCCAATTTGAAATTCACGGGAAAATTTATTGTACAACTGATAATACATGCCACTCATATTCAACATCTGACGTAATCATATATTATTTTGTTCAATAAATTTCATATTATTTAAAAAATATTATTTTGTGGCAAAAATAAATAAATAAAAAAAGTCAGCATGTAAAATTTTTTTCCTTACCGTACAAAATTTCCCGAAATTCACAGAGGGTGGTCTTAATTGCAAAGGATGGAATGGCAGTGCCACGTGGGTAATTAGGTGACGTGTGAGAAAGGGTTTCGATGATTAGACGTCGGAGATTGGAAACGCCGTACACGTGTTTGGGACGGAAGGCTTCAGGTTAGACGACGTCATCATTGTGAACACAATAGTAAAAGTACCACCCACCGCTCATTGTCAGACTTTCATGTGCACTTCACGTGCTCATTTCTTCAATTTAATATTTGTATGTATAATCGTCCAGGTGTCAGATAATTACACAATCGTAGAAAAACGAATTTATAAAATTGAATCGCTGCAACACCTGCAAAAGTAATACCCAATAAACTCATTATAATATTGTCAAAAAAAATTATTATTATAAAATATCAAAGGTATTTTTTTTTTTACAATATATTGGGTTGGAAATTGAAACTCTCCCTCGTAATCTATATAAATTTGAGATAAACTATGTTTATGTTGAGATTGTAGTAATTTATTTTGGCTACTCATATAAAAAATCTAAATCAAACTCATTTTGGATACCGATATAGATAAAAACAGTGCATTACACCAAAATTAGACTTTCAAGGTCGATAAAAATAAAATGTGCGTAGGTAAGATGTCATTTAGAGGGGGAAAAAAAAAGGCTGAAATAGAAAACTAAATAAATTTGTAAAATTTAAAAAAAGATGTTATCAATTCATATCCTAAATTTAAAAAAATGATGGGCTCTAAGCATCATAAAAGAGGGAACAGTTACAAATATAGTAATCAGATTCAAAATATTAGTATATATAATAACATTTTTAAAAAACTACAAATATAACAAAGTCTATTAGTGATAGACTTCTATGGCTGATAGATCATCATCGATAAAAGTCTATCACAAATAGACTTTACTATATTTGTAATATTTTTTTAAAAAATATTGCTATACACTTAGTTATCATCCAAAAAATTACTGCTTATTATAATTACCCTAAAAAGAACCTATGCTTTTGATTTTAATTGCACCAATTGTAAACACTTTAAGTCAAGTTGTTCTAGTTCTAGTTAAATTTTATTTTGCATTTTAATTTCTTTGTTATTTTTCTACTTATTCTTACGATAGAAGTAGAAGATTTTTCCCAACAACGTGAAGCTATTGAAACACAGTTCAATTGAGAAAAATAATTTGCTCACTTTTCTCATCTTTTCTACTTTGTTCTCTAATTCTAAGTCTTACTTTTCCTATTTTATTATTGTTTTATAACATGTTAAAATAAGTAAAATAACAATTAACATGCTCGTAATATAACCAACGCGAACATAGCAGAAGTGACATACAAATATATATTATTAGGTCGAACAAGTACACAACCTTGTCCATTTCATCCAGCACCTTCTTTTTTTGGTTTGCAAAAATCGTTTATTTTTCCTAAATAGGAAACCTAGCTAATTCATCATCTGTTGTTTTGGAGTGGAAAAAAACAAAGAATTAAGGAAACTAAAACAAAAAAAAAAACCCATGAGACATAAAAGTTTCCGAGCAGTAGATGTCCCTTTCATACAACCTCACTCATTCGATCTTACATTAATTTACCAAATTTAGGAACTCTCCCCATCAATCAATCCCACCAACAAAAGAAAAAAACTAAATATTAAAATCAAGCATCCTCCACGTGGTGATGTTTAAAATTAGTAGTCCCACCGGAGAACATCGTGGTGGGGAAAGGATAGGCGGAGGCGGCGGGGCGGTTGGTGGTGGCGGCGGCAATTTGGAGTGAATGGAGTTGGTTTTTCAAGAACTTGAGGTAATGAATGGCTTCGTCTAACATGGAGGCGGTGTCCATTTTGGTGCCGCCGGGGACAATTCTTTGAAGAATTCGAATTCTCTCACTTATTCTCTCTCTTCTAAGCCTGGCCGCTACGCTCTGTGGATCTTTTGAAATTTTAACATTCCGGCGCTTTGGTGGTTTCACCGCTTCTGGGTCTATCTCTATTGGCTGCATCGCTGCTATTCTGTATATCATCTCCCTCATTGCTCCCATTGATTCTGATTCTTCCCCCTTCATCTATAATCATCATTATTATAATTAATTAATTAATTAACCCCATAATCTTAAAAACATAAAACTTAGACGAACGAAATGGTTAAAATGACTGTAAGTTTAAGAGTATGTATGATACGTACCATGCGGGAATTTCGAGTGGCGGGAAGATGGGATCTCCACCGGGCAGCGGCGGAATAGGGTGGAAAAGACGGTGGTGGAGTGGCGTTATTGATGGGAAGGGTGGATGGTGGGAGATTATTAAAAGAAGGAAAAATGGGTTGTGAAGTGGGAGTGGGAATATTGGAACTACCAAAACCAAAAGCAAAAGCCGAAGCTGCCACTTCACTATATTCTAAATTCTCTGCAAATTTTCCCATATTCTGAATCACACTCACAATATCCATCTCATCTCCCGACTTAATTACATGCTCAACATCCATCGCCAAATCCCTCTCTCAATTATTTATTACAATTTCAAAAACTAATAATAATAGTCAAACTCAAGCCCTCGAATTTTATAGAAATTATTGGAAGAAGAAGGTGGTATCGGCCGGGGGAACACACACACCAATATCACTTTTTTCTACTGTAAGTGTAACCTTATTTATATTATAATTATATATAATTCACAAGCCTGAAATTCATACAATATATTATAATATAGGCAATAATGTAACGTTGAGACATGTGTCATACATCCAGGGTTTTTTTTTTTTTAATTAATTCACCAATAATTTGGGATATTTAACAATAATATCCAGTTTTGTACTTGTTGTTTTAAATTATTGGATGTATCAAGGAATCGAAATAAAGAGATTGTTGACATTGCATTCAGCTGAAATGATTGAGTGAAAAACTTGCTGGAAATTGATTGGCATTTTTTTTTGCAACTATTTTAAATATCTCTCTCCCAATAATCTTCCCAACCTCTTTCAAATTTTCAATGATTCACACTCGAATAACAACCAAACTACATAAAGAATGAATAAATAATGAGAATCTCAAGACTTTTTATTTTTCTAAACATTTTTATTTTTTTGTTTTCCAATTTGATTTTTATATGTATTAGACTCTAGTGCATGGAAGGGATATTCATATTTATTTGTTTAAAAAAACAAGAATTTAAGAGTTGATTTTTTTTTTTGGAGGGCAAAGGTATTGAAAGAAATTATAATTTTTCTAGGGGAAAACCCAAACGGTTGTAGTATGGTCTAAAACTATTAATCATCATTAGTTATTAAACTTTACGTTTTTCAATTTGATAATTGAGTTCTAAATTCTATTAAAATTGTGGTGTCAGGTATGTAAGGGTTGTTTGGAAGGTGCTCTTCTCCCTCTCATAAATGCAATTTTTTTTAAAGATCTCATAAATGCATTTAACTGGTATATTTATCAATTAATTTTTACCTCATTAAATTCTTGATAATACAAATAAGAGTTTTTTTTTTTTTTTTTCCTGTGAGTGTCCGGACATCTTACGTGTACCTCGATTAATCTGACTGGACAACCCACTCGACCCTACAATAAGAACTATTTAATTTCCCAAACGTCAATAATGTAGGAAATAATATAAAATAATTATTATTCATAAATAATACTAGATAATTATTCTAATTCTATGAGAGATATACTGACCTAGGTTAGTTAAACTTATATATGTATGGAGATAGAAATGAGAATATACATTGCCAAAGTATCAACGATCTATTGAAAACATTTTATGTGTTTTGACTTTGATTGACCACCAAAAATTGGGGATAATTGATTTTAGGCGATATCCTATTCTCTTCTAACAAATGGATTAAAAGTGAATCCTAAAAATAAATATAATCTAATATCCCAGCTGAATTGGACTCCAAATAAATTACAATAAAGAAAACAAAAAAGAAAGTTTTAAGAATTAATTTCATGGAATTGAATTTGTGCAGAAAATTAATACAAGGCAGGGAGAATAATATATGAAGGAATATGAAGACAAGTGGGTTTAATATATTTTGGAAGAAATATTTAGAAGGGTAAAAGGCGACACCCACATGAAAATCGTCAGAAATTTCTGCAACACTATATGTATTATATATTTATTTGGCAGAGAGAGGATTTGCATTATCATCATTATTTCATTTTATTTGGGTGCCTCTTTTGCAGTTTGAATCATTAATTTCTTCGATCCCTTCTTTCTTTGCTTGCTTTCCTTGGAACGCCATTCGAGAAGGATTAGGTTATGAAACAAACTTAAATTTCTAGTACTAATAATATAGAAAATTTTTCATACTAATGTTAAGTTTATGGGCCCGTAAAATAAATAAATAAATAATAGATTAATTGATTATTTAATAACATAATAAATAGAAAGAATAGGTACTACATAGTAATTTTTTTTTCCTATACCCTCTTTTCTTTTTTCTCTTCCATTAATTTACTATCTAGTTCTATTTCTATTCCAACGAAAAATGTGTAGATAATTAGGAAGAAATAAACATGGACAATGGAAATAACACAATCATTTCGCATGAATTAGCTTGTGAAAGATGCCATATTCATCTTTCGCGAAGTAATATTTGGGTGCATCTCGAATAGCACTTATCTTGATGCATCCCACTCTCATCACTCACATAAAAAAGTCATTAAAATATTTTTAAAAAGAAACAAGAAGAATTTGTCACATGTCAAATTATGATGGAACAATTTAGTGAGATGCACAAAGATAGGTACTACTCGAAATGCACCTAAGTATTTTTCATCCTGCATGTGCTTTACTAGTACTAAAATATATTTGCATTAAATCCTAAAACCTATTCTCATATTATTTAGCCCTATTATATATTAAAGATATACAAATGCTTTTGTATATAATTATTTGTGAAAATATGTCATTAGTGATTGATTCAACAACCAGATGTAATACACCATTTTATTTACATTAAAAGATGCTAATTAAATAATTTTAGGTTCCATCCCAAGCATTTGGGATCGAAGAAGCTCAAAATCCTCTTGGTTTAGCATTGCCAAACTCCAAGATCAGGTGCTTGATCACTCTGTTTGACGTATTCATGGGGGAAAATGACACTTTATTTTGGTATCATAACCAGGTTCAGAATGGCTATCTTCATCAAACTGCTCACAAATTCTTTGCTAAATTGACTACAAATTAAACTGTTTATTGTCTATTCATATGGAGTATCTTTCACAATGGTCTCAACACTGTGGATAAAATATCAATAGAGAAACCCCTCTATGTACTTTAATTTTAATTGGTGCTTTTTGTGCAGGAATAGCTTGGAATCATTGGATCATATTTTCTTTACCTGCAGTTACTCCTCCAGAATATGGGGCCGGCTTTTTTAGGGGAATACTGCTCAACTAACATAGTCCATTATTCCTCTTCCAGACCACCTCCTTCAGCTCAAGATGACTTCTAAAGCCCCTGTCTTGCAGAGTATGGTTGCTATTCTTTTGGTGCATAATATGACTCAGAGCGAAATAGAAGAACTTTTCGAGATATTAATGGGAACCAACATTTGTGGGATGATGTTGTATCAATGGTGGCCCTTTGGAGTACCAAATCATCTTTATTTTGTAATTACGATGTTCCTACTATTATCTTAAACTAGGTCTTTTTATAGCCCCTTTGTCACCGTTTGTTTCCCTTTTGATTTCAGCTATTCTCTAACTCTTTGTATATAATTCTTTCTGTTGGATGGATACATCACTATTGGTATCAGGGTATGATGAGGATGTTAAGGAAGTGCCAATTAACCTAGTTGAGATGTCTTAGTGCACCCCTAATCCCACTTTCTTTTAGTATCTTGTTAAAAAAATAATAATAATAAATTTAAGAGTTTAATAAAGTTTTGGCATTAAACATATAGAAAATGAATTAATAAAAGTTGGAAACCCCGAGAACACACATTTCTTAACCTATTCAATAATCATTCGTGAATAACATCCTAACGTTATTTTTATTATTTTTATTTTTTTTTATATATTTTTGAAAGAAATACTTCACAAACTTCATTGATATGGCAGGGAAAAAACAGAGGTTAGAGAAAAAGGCCTTCCAAATTTAAAGAGATGGAAGAAGTATTATAATTACAAAAGACGGTTAGACTTGTACACCAAGAAGCTATCAATATTGTTAATATTCTCCCATAAGAGTTAAAGATTTTTGGCCTCGTTTTTTAAGATTTGTTCTTGAATTAAAAAGTATGTCAACTTAAACAATAGTTTTATTAGTTAATGCACAGTTCATTATATATTGATAATATACATGTTGTTTAACGTTTTTTTAACAATTAGATACTAGAGGTTGAGGGATTAGTAAGTGTATTCAGATATCTCAACTAAGTTAATACATCCAATGTAATAGCACTCTCATCACGCTCCGGTTTCAAAAGAGATGCATGTTGTATAATGTTTTAGCCGTTAAAACTAATAGTTCATTTTATTGTTTTGGAATCTCCATCAACACAACATCAGTCAAACTAAAATATATACACGCACATTAGGTGGGGTTTTGTTATGTTATTATTCTTGTAATTATCATAATAGCTATTGTTTAAAAATGTTAGTTAAAAAGATGGTGGAAAATAGACAATAGTTAAGGTTGGAGATTTAGTCGTCAAGATTGTTTTTAGTTATGTAGTAGGGAGCAAAGTAGACTAAAAGACAATACATTTATTATTACAATCTAACATAGATATTCCCAAGTTGCCTTGTCTCATCCCTTTGGCTTTGGTTAATTTAAAATTTACAGCCCACCCCCAATTAAATGCCTCTAAAATAATATATAATATTATATCATTAAGACGACATTTTAAGCAACACCAAGACGTGAATAAAGAAACACGTTCGTCGACTCATCAATCTATATATGCAATACATAACTAATTGAAATTAAACCTTTTTCAAAAAAAAAAAAAAAAAAAAAAGTGTCTGCAATTTAGAGATATTGCTGTTGGATTCCTTTTTCCAATTTTTTTTTCCTAACACATAACATTATCACTTGCAGAACCTTATCTTTTTCTTCCCCCACACCCCACTTATATTGTTCTTTCTTTTTTTAAAAAAAAATAAATTAAATTTGAGAGAGTATATATATATATATATATATATATATGATTATATCAATATACAATGAACTCAGGAAGTTGATCAGATTAAAAAAATAATTGTCTTTCCTTTGCCACATCCAAAGTTGCAGGTACGGCTCAGATTAAACAATTGGTTTGTCCACTCTTTTACTAACAAAAACGGCCCCTCTCTTCCCTTCCTTGCATCATCTTCTTCATCTCATTTTTTAAAAATAAAAAAAAATGCATCAAACAGACAGTCAAAGTAAAGAGAACCGCCATTAATGACCAGCTTTTGTGCTTTGGCATGGAGCGGAGCTGAAAGGTTGAAGATGATAGAGAATATAGATCGTCGCCAGAGATCTTTTTTTTTCAACATTATCTCAAATATCTTCGTTTCTATGATTTTTGTATACTTAAGATGATGTGTTACAAGTTTGTCAAATGATTTTGTTATATGTTTTTTTTTTTTGTTTTTAATGAAAATGATACTTTTTATTTATTGATGTAAGAAGAGAATCATAGGAAAGAACATTTACATGTTGCATTATATAGTTTGGCGCAATTTACTTAATTAATTAGCAAGAAGAGTTGGCTTGGTGGACTATCAAATTGCTAAGGCAACGCTATATATGGTCTCAAATATGATGTTTTTCCATCACTCAGTAACTATTTAGGTACCGTCTCTGGTAATCATTTTATTTTTTGAAATTACGTCTATTTCTTCCCTATTTTTTACATTAATATTATCTCTCTTTAGTACAATAGCTGAATTCTTTGCCAAATTTTAAAAATAAAAACAAATTTTTAAAAGCTAATTTTTTTAGTTTTTCAGATCTTGGCTTGATTTTTTAAACCATTGATAAAAAAATAAATATCAAAGGAATAAATTTGAAGGTGGAAGTAGTGCCTATAGGCTTAATTTTACTCATTCTACCACTAAATTTATTGTTTTGTTATCTATTTTCTCCTCAATGTTTTAAAAAATCAAGCCAAAATTTGAAAACTAAAAAAACAAGCTTTTAAAAACTAGTTTTTAAATTTGACTAAGAACTCAACGACTCTTTTATTTAAGAAAGATGAAAATTATGGTAAGAAATGGAGATAAAATAAACTTAATTTTTAAAAACTAAAACAAAAAAGTAAATAGTTATCTAACAAAAATAATAATCTAATTGTGAAATAATAATCTATTGGTGAATATTTTATGTTGTTTTTTGTGGGGTTAGTTGTTCTTATAGATTTGTTTCTCACTTAAAAACAACCTTCTAATTTCAAGCGTAGTTAGGGATATTATACAGTACAAGCTTAAAAGATAGATATACACACATCATTAGTTGTCTTAAATTTTTTTAGAATATTTCAAGATAATATTACCTATTCAGTCAAAATAAATAAATAAATAATATTGCCTATTATTAACAACGTACAAACTTAATTTCAAAACTAACAATAAGCATGGTTCAATTGGATTATGGCATGTAAGCATTTTTTTTTTTTTATTACTTTATTTGCCTCTTTGTAAAACTATATATATAAGTTTTAATTTATTTTAGAAAAGAGTTGGGCTACACACCTACATGCAAAACAGGCTCTTTCATGTATTGGGCCTTGTGGGCTTCCCTTCAAAGTTGTAAGGCCGATAGGTTTCTTTCCCTCTTACCGCCGAGAAGGTTTAATTTCACGGAATAAATACTCATATAAAGCAAAATATGTATACAAATTATAAATAATATCCCAGTGAGATTAGTATAATTGTTTCATCTTTATCAAAGTCATTTATAGATTATGAAAACATAATTGTAATAATTGTAAAAATAAACTAATTACTGTAATCAAATGAAGTAGTGATTTGACTTTTCAAAAAAAAAAAAAATGTAGTGATTGATGAGTTATTCTTTAAATAAAATAAACCCCAATATTTAGATTTTTTTTTCCCTCAAATTTGTCTCTAACCTTTTAAAAATTCCAATTTCATCTTTCATGTATGGTATTCTTTTTTCTAGTCAAGTCCTTACAACCATTACATGTAAAAGTATTGATATGTAACTTTGTAAATAATATGTATTTTTAAATTGTTATTATGTCATAAAATTTTGGATTAATTTTCAATAATACATGGAACTAATTTCTCTGTCAAGTAACTTAGTATGGTGCAAAGTCAATGAAACTAGATTTAAAAAAAAAATACGGAGAAGTGATATCTTATTTCATCATATTAAAACACATCATATTTTCAACATCAAAATTAATATATTTTGACAATAAATCAATAATTTTTTTTATTCAAAACCATACAGGGAACTCGAACTTTTAACTTTAGAGAAGATAAAGAAATGTTCTATCCTTTTAACTATCTAAAATTAACTTCAACTTTTTGTTAGCTAAAATTAATATCTTGATGCTATAAAGACAAGTGAAAAAGGTTAATATATTACGAATCAAATCAAAACTTGCAAAGATTAAGAAGGTAATTTGAAAAAGACTTTAAGTCTCCAGCACTAGGGACCTACAACATATATCATATTAGTACTATTAATTTAAACTATTAATTTTTCTTGTTTTTATACATTATCAAAAAAAAAAAAAAAAAAAAAAAAAAAAAAAAAAAAAAAAAAAAATCTAGTATGAAAAATAAATAATAAAAAAGTGGTTGTATAAAAATTAACAAATTTTATTTACTACTATTTTTTCAATAATTGATCGATTTTTTTTATGATTGTAAAATGGAAGAGATCACTTCCATACCCTTCAATTTTTAGTAACCATTCTATTGTATAATAATTAAATATCATATTTTCAATAATCATGAAGCATATAATTAATATCACATACTTATTTATGCAATGCCTAATATAAAAATGATTATTTAGTTAATAATTTATCTGCTTTGTCAACCAAAACAAGGTACAAAATGTTATTTAGGATTACTAACAAGGATTTTTTTTTTCTTTTTAAATCTCTATCGCTACTACTATTACCATATTCTCAATTATTTATCCTCTATTTTTTACGAACTAAAGTGAGGTTCAGGAATCCGTTGACTGAGATCAGAAATTGCCTCGATAAAAAAATATTCTCCATTTAAAATTTTATATCTAATTATTTAAAAATCATTTTCATTTTTACTATTGTAAAAGATGTGTCTAATCCAATCTTTTTTCTTTCTCTTTTTCTTTTCTACCTTTCATCCACTATCAGTAGGTAATCATTTTGTGGAAATACTTCTATTTGATGTAAAAAAAAAAGACCCCCCCCCCCAAAAAAAAAAAAAAAAATTCTATTTATTTTTATTAATATATATATATATATATATATATATACATATATATATACACACGCACCACGCACGCACAATTTGGAGAATTGAAGTTTTGTTTGAAGACCATTTATTTTCTATTTTTATAAATATGGTTGGCTTATTTTTTTTATTTTTTTTAAGAAATTGTACTCAACTATTTAAATATAAATATAACTGAGATTCTAAGAACATTTATACAAAAACAGATCACCACCAAGCCAACAAGAAAAAAAAAATAGAAAATGAATAAAGAAAAGAGTTTTGGAGCATGTATAAGATTGTGATAAAGTGGTTCCAAAAAATGAAAGAAAAGAAAACTATTTAAGAAATAATACGATAAAGCAAAAAGAAAGAAGAAAAAACGAAAGCAGAAAAAAAAAGCTTTTTAAAAATCAGAAAATGAACTTTTTCTTTTAAAAGACTGAATACGCACAAAACGATGGGTTAAAGGCAAATGGGAAAATACTGAGTTACCAACTTTATCTCAACGACATCACACCCATCTTGGGCTCAAACTTCACACGAGTGAGCCGCACGTATGTATCTTGAAGTCACGTGCGACAGTGTTGAAAGAGAAATAATAATAATAATAATAATAAAATAGACAAAAGTTGTAGAGGCAGCTGAGGTGGTGGGTTTATGGAAAAGGGTTGGGATTTATGGTACGAAACGAAATCATTGCACGACAAAGATATTCTGAAACTAAAACTTTTTCTTTTTATTTTCTTTCTTTCTTTCTTTTGGTTTTGTTTTTATCTCTTTCTTCAAAAATTGGATCTTTTTTGACTTTACCTTTCTTCACCACTGTCTGCTGTGTGAGTTTCTCTGCTTTCCAAAATTAATTTCATTTGTTTACACTCTCTGCACTCTGCACTCTGCACCACCATACCATCAACTTCGACTTGCCTTACCCTTTCAAATTACATTCATTGCCTCTATAATCAAATCTCCCACAAATATCAATTTACATGGTTTTAAATGAAGTGAAGTGAAAATTATCTTCAAATTACCAACAAATGGTCTAAACTAAATTGATTTACCTATGAAAGTTTAAGTATATAAATTGATACTCCCAAAATGAGTTTTTGAGGAAATAATGTGTTTGATACAATTAACTATTGTTTTAGTTTGTTTTGTTTGTCATGACTTGTTTATAATATCACTAAAGTTGTTAAGTTTTTCCCTTAAAATATGGCATGTTGTAAAAAAATTATTTGAAGGGCACATTAGTTTTTAACATTTTCCATCAGTTTAATCATAGTTCCCAATGATTTTTAATTTTTTTTTTTTTTTTTTTTTTTTTTTTTTTTTTTTTTTTTTTTAAATTTTGTAGCTAGGATTCTAGATACTTCTTGACATCATCTTTAATTGTCTCTGGCCTTCTCGGCATCTCTTCAGAAGCTAGATACCTGATATTCTTAGATAGAAATGTTTTACTACAAAAAAAAACAAAAAACAAAAACAAAAACAAAAAACAAAGGAATATTTCGGTAACAAGTGTTTCTGCCTTATAAGATTATTTATGTATTATGATCAATATTTTTTTATTTCAATAATATTTGTCTACATGAGCATTTATGTATAATTGGTATCTTGTTTAAAAATTAAAAAAAAAACAAATAAAAAGAGTTAAATCCATGTTTGATATCCTAAAAAATAAGGTTAGTTTTAAAAAAAAAAAAACATAAAATAAAAAACTAAATGCATATCAAACTAGCTTGAGTGATTATAAGATTAAGAAGTTGTGTTACCATATTAATCAATGATTACTGTTAATTTCTATATAGGTTCATAGGGAATTACTATTAAAAAAATATATGAGTTAATAAATAAATTTTATGATCAAATTGTTCTTTTAGTATATTAACCAAATTTACAGGTTAACTATCATCGAAAATATTGACCAAGCACTATATCGTAATTAAAAAATAATAATAAAGTGAATACAAGAAGTATTTAAGTTACATTGTTAAATTATTTATCAATCCTTAAAATTTTCTATATTTTAAATCATTGTTTTCAGAGAAGTACGTCATTTGCAATTATTACTACTAAAAATTACACATTTACAACTATTTCAAATAAGGAAATGAATAAAATTACATTAACAAAATACCCCAAACTTTCTTTTGAAATTGTGTTGTAAAAAAGAAAGGATAAAGTCAATAGGGTTAGAGTCAACTTACTTATACTTTCAACTAAATGAAGAAGAGATAAAAGATTTGAGGCTCTGAATCTCGTATATTGTTCAACTAAAAAAAGTAGATGGAATTGAACATGAAAGTACTATTTATTCTTTGTGTTGAGGAGTTTTAGGTAGTTGGCCTTGTAGCCTCTACAACCACTCCTCTCTTGTAACAACTTTCAATAAAGTGAATTATTTTTCACCGGCCCTCAATCAAAATTTATCTCACAAGTCAATTTAGTGGTTAAAGTATCTCTACAATAACAAAATAAAAAATTAATAAACTATAGGCATGAATTAAAAGAAGCCCCATGATCATCCTATGATACATTTATTGAAATACTTTAGTGTAGAGTTTGATTATATTAAATTTACTCATCTAACAGTCAATGATTCCTTTTTAGGTGGTTCAGTATTTTTATTTTATTTTAATTTTTGGAAGAAGGTAGAGGGGGAGGAGGAGGAGGAGGAGGTGAGGATTTTGAAATTAGTGAAAGAATAATAAGGAGGGACCAAAAAATAGGACATATTGGTCCCTTACTCAGATATATACACTTCAAAAGTAGTAAAAGACACACAGGTTTTTGGTCCTTGAAGAAGCTTAAGAAGAAGAACAACTTGAAAGTTTCAACCCCTCATGTCTACATTTCACTTCCCATTTTACCCTTTTTTTTTTCTTCCTTACCTTCCTTTCACTTTCATCCAATTTGCTCCTTTTTTTTTTTTTTTTTTTCCTTTATCATAAACCCTTTTCTTTTCCAAGTAAAAAATGATAGTAAACTTTCCCATTTTTGACAATAATGACCATATCATATATGTGTATTTTGTGATTATTGTTATGTATAAATTATCCCAATATATATAACTCAGAAAAATAGTGATATTTAAATTAGGTGTCAGCCGCATGTGCTTTATGAACAAATCTCCTTGAGGTCAAATATCCTTACTACTTAAGGACATTATATTTTTTAAACCATTTTAATTCTTCTGGAATGTATCTTTTTCTATGAGTGAAACAAAAGGCTAAGAAATATGTGAAATCTCCCCCATTTCTCTATCTCTATTTCTCTACTAATGGAAAACTGAAACTTTCAGACATTGTATATATCACTGAAAAGCACGGCCTGAAATCAAGACATTAGTTAAATTATTAAAAAAAAATGAAATAAAAATTAATTATCATGCCAATTTGCTACTTTGTACTTTAAACCACTTCATTGATTAATTTAATTAGACTTTTATTTGGTTTTTTTTTTAAAAAAAAAAAAAAAAAAAAAAAAAAAAAAAAAAAAAAAAAAATCCCACCTTGCAAGTTTAATTAATTAACTTTCATGAGCATTAGAATAACAAAGATTGAGATATACAAGATAATCACATACACATTCACAAGTTCTCCACACAAAATACTCCAATAGTTCTCGAACTTAACCGAACCGATCCGCTCAAAAATAACAAAAAGAAAGGGAATAATAAAAAAATTGAATAATCTTAAGAGAATTATATATTGGAGAATGAGCAACGGCTAGGAAGTGGAAGGAGGCATAAGATTGAGCCCCAAATTGTCACCTTTTTCCAAGACCAAGCGAGAATTCTTGTTGGTATCTGAGACATTTGAAGAAATAGAAACGTAATTAGTAGTATCAGGATGCAGCCTTTTCTTGGACGATGAAATTGCTACTCCAAACAGCTTCGTTTTGCAACTATTGTTATCAGCTTCCCCAACGTCAAGCTCTGTAACTGCGCTCTTCGACGTTGCAGTTGGAGAGCTTACAAAGTGAGTCGTACCAATCGCAACAGGAACAGAAAAGTGGTTAGTAGTAGTAGTATTAGGAGGATAGAATCCAAGAAAATGATTAAGGGGTTTTTGGGAATTGGGAATAGTAGTAGTAGTAGAAGGAGGATGACAAAGAAGTAAAGAAGGGAAAGAATTGCTAGGAGAAACAGGCTTGACATGGTTTTGGACAAAATAGATAATATCATTATAAAGTTTCCTCATATGAGTAAGCTCCGAAATCAGCATTGAGTTATTCCTTCTCAACCTCTCATTATCCTCAGACAAAGCTGTCACTGAACTCATCATATTGTAATTACTTGTATTACTATTGTTACTAATAACTCCACTTCCCACAACCGAATATCCACTCGCTGCTGCAACCCTTGGTGGCGCTGGTGGTGAGTCGCACCAGTTGATTTGCTCGTCTGAATCTGACGGCGAGATGCTAACTCGAGTCGAAAACGGAAAAAAACTAGGACCATTGAGATTTCCAAGATGGTGATGGCTGTAAGGAAGTTGAGGCTGAGCAGTTTTTCGTCTATGAATCTCACACAACAAATGTTTCTCACCTTTTCTGAAAAACTCATTGGCAAACTCCCATCTATCCGGCACAATCTTCCTAAAACCCTAATTAAAAAAAAATCCCATGTTAGAAAAATCTCCAAATTAAGCCTGGTTCATTCCTAAAAAATTGGCCTGGAAGTCCACCGGAACATCTCAATTGAGTCAACACATTCTTAGCACGTTCATCATACCTCACCTCTTCTATGTACTGATATTTGTGATAGAATATATTGAGTACAACGACATGACGAGGGTGTTAAATATGTGTCAACTTAGTTGAAATATTCGGGTGGATCTCTTGATGCTTTATAATCTTTTTAAAGAAAAAAAAGGAAAGAAAATGGAGTTGTGAATTACATACATAAGTGTTGAGTTGACGGACGAAGCTAGAGAAGTTGTTGTGTTTGAAGTAGTTGGGGAGGAGATCGCGGGCGAACTCGGGGGGACGCCAGACGACGAAAGTGGTGTCGTCTTCGCCCCAGGAGACAATGTGATCGGTGGAGGGATCGTCGACTAATTGATAGGTTTTGGAGAGGAAAGGGGCAGGAACAGACTTGTGAGACTCCAAAGAAAGTAAGATGCCTTCACAATTGTCAAGCATTACAGACATTGTTTGATGGAAGAAGATCAAGAGAGAATTGGAAATGGAAACTCACTTTTGCAAATTTCTTCTAAGAAACAAATACAAAAGTTATGGAATGAGAGGGACTCAGTGTGTGTGGGATAAAAGAAATGAATTCAAGGGATGTGACGTTATTGTGGAACTCTCTAACTGTAATCTCAACAAATAATAATAATAATAATAATTTTTTTTTTACTTTATTGTTATCTTATCATTATTTATTAGTATGTTTTTTTTATTTTAAAAAAATAATAATGAATTTCTCTCTCCTCGGTTAGTGAGAGAGAGAGAATATGTGTCTGTCTGTATAGGACTGTGGAAATAAGGGCATTTCAAGACAAACCCGTGACTTTCACTTTCTCTTTCTATTTCCTTTTGCTTTTTTTTTTTTCCCTCCTCTTTCTGACATTGAACTCTCTCACACCCACTTAAAAGTTGAGGGCACAGTAAAGAATGGTTGCTTCTTAATTTGATTGTGTATATTTAGAAAAAAAATAGTTAAATACATTTAGGATAGCACATATTTTTATACATCTCATCAAATTGTTCAATCATACACGTGACAAATTCTATTTATTTATTTTTTATTATATTTTAATTATTTTTGGAATGCATAGAGATGAGTGCATCCCAACTTTAAAAAATATCTATATTTCTATAAATACTATCTTTTTTTTCTAATTTAAAAGAAGAAAAGAAAAAGATGGGGTTTTTTTTTCCTATGTTTGTTATTTTGAAGAGGGAGTTCAATCATGAGAATGGAAGCTTTTCTTTTTCCTTCTTCATATAATCTCCAAGGAAATGGCGAGATGGATTTTTTTTTTTTTTTTTTTTTTTTTTTGTTTTGGTGCAGGACAGTTATTTGACATAAAACAACAATGTTCTGATGTTGTGTTGTGTGTGTGTGTTCTTTTAATTGATTGTTTTATGTTGTGGAAATTGTTGTAAAATACGTGCAAGTTCAAAAAATGTAGAGTGGAATTATTACGTCAAAGGGGATGAAGGGAGTGTAGCTTTCGTTTAGTGGTTCGAGGAAAAATTAGCCATCAAAAAGGTTTATTTTATTATTTATTTGTTTATTTTATTTTATATCAACGTGGTCAATTCATGAACTCATTTCTCTTCTCTTTTCTATGCTTAATTGTTTGGTTAAAATTATGATGCATCATCTTTGTGACATAATTGATGTTACCCATTTTCACAACTTTTTACTCGTGTTTTCAATAAGAAAGAAAATAGATAAAAATATGTGTTAATGGATATTTATTCATTTTTATATTTCTTTTCAACTACAATTTATGCAATCAATTGAATTTCATACCATGAGATGGCTCTTTATTAATTGTTCGTGAAAAAAAAAAAAAATCTCTCTTTCTACTATCTCTATATTCACTTCTTTACAATTTGATTAATTATTACCATAATAATAATCCTTTAAAAAATTTAATGCCATGCACATTTTATAAAGATTACCCAAGTGAGTGAATTATTAACCCCAATTTTTTTCCACAAGTTCATGATTCTCAAATATAACAATTTTTCCTTTCACTTGACTAACATTTGTTTCTAATCTCTCTCTATTTTTTAAAAAATGAAAAGCAAAATTAGAGTAAGACAACATAATTGAAAAAAGAACGAAGTGTGAAGGCCACCCATGCAAAATCTCCAATGTCATAATTGGAACAAAGATTGCATGGGAAATCTTTCATTTAATTAATGAATTAATTAGTGGATATTATATACAAACTGAGAGATCAAATATCCTCCAAAAAGGTTTCATATTTTGTTATGATGAGTGACTATGCATAGTAAAAGTGGGAGATCATATCATTTTCAACACATAAGCCAATCTAAAGTGAATAGAGATATAGCTTCAAAAATGATGCCTAATTATTTCAATTAGATACTCAGATGATTATAATCCTGATAATCTCAAGGATTCTATCATTATTGGAAAACGAAAAACAAAGCTTTCATTAAATAAATAATAATTTTTTTTGTTTTTAAAAAAAGAACTATATCTCTTAATAGTTCTCCAACCCAATATGATTATTACCATTTTTACTTTTTTTCCATTCCATCTTTTGGGATCCTCTTATATTTCTTGTGTAGATAGTTACATGATTACACATCCAAAAGGTAAATGCTAACTTTTTCATAAATTACTTATCCAACCATTTATTTAAAATTACCTTGAAAAAACTAAATTTTTTGGTTTACATCTCATTTTTGTTCCTCAACTGTTGAAGTTTGTTCTATTTTTGTTTTAAACTTTCAAAATGTCTATTTTCATCTTTGAACATTTAAAATATTTATTGTAGTCCTTGAACTTACAAAAAATAACTATTTTGACCCTTATATAAATTTTTAAAATAATAAATTAATGACATAGTTTTGAGTATATGTATTAACATGTTAATGTGAGCATAATTTCAAACCATATAAGTTAGAGATAACCATTTGACAAGTAGATATTAAATGAAAAATATATAGAAAGGACAAAAATATTTTATTTTTTAAAAAAACTAAAACACGCATTCTGAAAGAGAGTAAAATCACATTCAAACACAACCATTTATATGTAGCCAATCTAATTGCCTAAATAATCCCTTATTTGATTAAAATATTATATATTGTTAGATGATAGTGATATTAAATTTGTTTCACTCATTAGCTTAAGCTTTTAGGTCAATTAATGATTTAAGATAGTGTTTAAATCTTTGCAATATTATGTCTTCACTCATCAGCTTAGTGGTGATTTAATATTATATTTGTTCCTTAAAAAATTGTTTTCTTAAATTATCTAATTATCTAATTTCTTCCCTCTAGAAAGAAGAAAAAGAAAAACTCAAATTTATATATATATATATATATATATATATATATATATATATATATATATATATATATATATTTTGTTATTGAAAAAAGAGAGTGAGAGTAGTAAGTGGTGTGAGTTATCAAAAAACCTTTGGAAATGAAATGCATTTTCAAGACTTTTTTCATTGATAAATGTTCAGAAAACATACATTATTTTCTTGATATGAGATTTGCAGAAGATAAAGCCATAAGAAAATTTCAATTCCCGAGAAGAGCAATGGAATTGTGAGTTAAAGTTAAAGAAAGGTTCTTCTAGTTCTAATGTAATCTGTGAGAAATATATAAATTATATATTTTCTTTTTCTCCTTCCTTCTTCCATTGAGTTTCTCAGTGACGTTTTTACTCTCTGAACTATTTCAGAGAAGACTGACATTATTTATAAATTATATTTATATATAATAAATAAAATAAATGAAAAATAATGAATGAGGATGACGACAATGTTTTTAAAATTTTATAAGCTTCCTTCTGCTTCTGTTTCTGTATACAATTCTCGTGATTTTTAGTTTTGTCTTCTTTTTTTTTTTCTCTATGCTACGTGACAATTTAACCTTCCCTATTTACACCCACTCTCTTAACCCTATTCATCATTTTTCTTTTTTCTTTTTTTTTTTTAAAAAAAAAATCTTACCCTTTAACGTAAACATGGCAATCTCCACTAAAGAGAAAGGATTGGATATTTAGCCAAATCTTACGTTACATAAATAATCAAACCCTTTTTCTTCTCTCAATCATACACCCAATCAATAGAGACCAAATAAATTTACTATTTTATACGTGCATTTAGTCACTAAGCTTTTAAAATTTACTATTTTAGTCCCTAAGTCTTTAAAAATAGGTTTAAAATGTCCTAGAAGTAATTTTTTTTTTATAATTATTTTAAATTGTTATACAACATTTTAAATTTTTAAAAAATAAATTATATAATTCTCTCTAAAACTATCTCAAGACCAAATAAATTTATTCTTCAAATGATGAGTGGAAGAAATACTGTACAATCATAATACTAAAAATTTTCGTCCCCACTAGAAATTTTCACTCGTTAGTTCAAGAGGTATTTTGTGTAGTCCCATTATCTTTTTGACAGCTATGATATAGAAATGCAAAAGAACGAGGAAAGAAAGATTCTTAATACTGATTTAAACACTGGTTGAAAGTATAAACGGAAGTAGTATGAAAAATGGTAAAAAGAAAAACCGCAGTGGGGGGAAGAATGAAGGGGAGAGTGAAAGTTGAGAGATGTGGATAATTGTTTAGTAAGGGGATTTTTGATAGAATCATATAAGACAGAGTTGTTCACTAGAGAAAAGGTTGGAAATGGGTCCATAAGAAAAAAGAAAAAAAAAAAGTGTAAACAATAAAATGTAAGATAAAATCAAACCAACACCCACTCATCTCTCTATCTATCAATAAAACTGATGAGATTGTACTGAGCCCACCATCAAATATACAAATATATGACTCTACCAAAAATCTCTCTCTCTCTCAAGAAGATTCTATTCTAATTTCTTTAACCCATTCCCCACTCTCTTCTCTGCATCATCTCCCATTTTTTATTCAACCCTAAAAAAAACCCAACCAAAAAAAAAAGAAAAAGAAAAAAAACCCTTCTCTTCTTCCTTTTTTATGTCCTCTCTTTTAATTATTGCACCTATTTCTCTACTATTTTTTTTTTATTGCATGCATTCACAAACTTTTTCTTTTTTTTTTTTCTTTTCTTTTCTATTTCTCTCTCTTTAGTAAGTAGAAAAAAAGGGGATTAAAATCAAATTTTATTTATGTAATTTTATAGGACAAAAACCATACATATTTTGTCTCTTTATATCCAAGTCTCTCAATATGGCGACTAACATTGTTACTATTACGCTATATACTCTCTCTCCAAATACCATTATTATATATTATCTTATGTACCTCAATTTGTGTCTCGGCTGCTTTCATTTTCTTAAAAAGGTGTAACTCTCAAATTCTTCTTCTTATCCCAGCAATAAGTTTTTATTATGATATGAACACTTTAATCAAACCATGGAAGAAAGTTACGTCTTTTAATCAAATGGTCCAATCGCGTCATTATTATTTAAAAAAAAAAAAAAAAAAAAAAAAAAAAAAAAAAAAAAAGAATTATTCCGACAAAGTCTTTAAAAACCATTTAGGAAGAAAAAGAAAAGAGAGAAAAGGTTTATTTTCTTCATTGGAAATAGTTGGTCTAAAGAATTTAACAAAGTTTGAAGCTTTTTACACTGAATTACTTTATTGAAATAAAAGAATAAATATTTTTGTGGAGGGAATGTGTAAGAAGGGTATTTGATTAATGTTTTTAAAAAGAGAGTCAGATTTGAGTGTATATTTAAGGGAGAGAGAGAAAAATAAAGAATTAAGGGTCACGAGGGGTATATGGATCCCACGAAGAAATCACACTCTCTAATTAATGCCCTAATGGATTCAACAACACACACACACACCCTTTGTCTTTCTACTTATTGCAAAATTTCTACTATTCAGCAAAAATTAATAACCTACCAAATATTGAATGAAATTAATATGTACTATTGTAATATTACACAACTTTTCTTTTATTATTGCCTATTCTCTTGCTTTGGTTCATGAAAATTTGAATCTGATTTTTTCACATTTCATGATTGTCAAAAATGGAAGTGATTTCATATATTCATATTTGTATTTGGAATTAAATTGATTTAAATCAATAAAATTAAAATTTTATTCTTGGATGTTCATGGAAAAGAAAGTACGACATTTTATTGTTGTATTTTCTCTAAAATAACGTTCGATTCTATTTTGTATTTTCTTTTCACTTTTCGTTTTTTTTTTTCTTGGGCAATGGTTTTTTTAACAGGATACTAAGGGAGCTTCATTAATCAGTAAGAAACAACAAGATTGGTTTTTTTTTTTTTTTTTTTATGTTTATGGGTGTCGAGGCTAATTTACGCACATCTCGACTAATCTCACATGACAACCCGTCTGATCCTACAACATTTGGATGTCAAAAGAAACTCGTAAAATATTAAATCCTAGTTATGTGGTCACCAGAGATTGAACTCATGACCTCTTAGCTCTTTATCAATATCGTACTCCTATTTATCATTAAGTTAATCCATGGTAGTTTTTTTTTTTTTTTTAACAAAGTACTAGAAAACATGGTGGTTGAAAACAACAAGATTGATGATATCTATCCAGATATGGAGAGAGAATTTTCTGAGTTTTTAAAAATTATGTTGTTACACTCCAACTAAAATAACCCATAAGTTAGCTCCAATCAAATTGCACTCAAATTTTTGTTTAGTACACAAAGTTCCTTTTTCCAGACTTTTTATTTAAAAAAAATAATAAAATAAAAAATTGACCTGGTTCATTCTTCACTAAAGAGAAGAAAATCAAGAAGTAATGTGTTAGCATTTTATTTTAGATTTCTCTTCAACCATTGTTTAATTAGCAAACATAAAACTAAGAATGTACATATATCAAAATTAGTACACCAAGTATATTTGTCTAAGTCAATAAATAATAATAATAATTATATATATATATAAAAAAAAAAAAAAAAAAAAAAAAAAAAAAGGTAACGCACACCGCTAGTTTAATTGGCTATAAAAACTTGATGGAATCGAAAAAGCTATATATATGAAAAGATTGAAATTATTGTTATCAATTAATTGGTGCAACATTGTGGTTCATTTGGCTTGAGCGAAGTAACAGAATCTTTAAAAAAGATATAGATAAGATTCCGTACTCTCTTTAAAAAAATATATCGTCACATTGACTGCTTTTTGGTATACTAATTTCTTTTAAAAAAAATTATACTTAATCGCATATGTGAGAGCATCGAGATATTACAAAAAAAAAAAAAAAAAAAAAAAAAAAAAAAAAAAAAAAAAAAAGGCAGTCCAATTTAAGTGATAAATTCAGAAGAGTAATCGAAGAACAAATTGAAATTTGTAAGCCATAAGGCAGTAATAGATAGAACATTATCCTATATGCTAATTATGCAAGACTTTCGGTTCTAAAAGTGTACGATTGTTTCTCTCGATCCATATCAACCAAAGTATTGCAATCGAGATATTGAAGCAAAGGATGTTCTTTTGTGAATTATAACTAGTGGAGTATAAGTTTTTTTTGAACAAAAAATGAGATAAAAAAGAATCAGTAGGTGCACCATAACATCTCAACTAGGTGACTAGTGGAGCATAAGTTAGCACAAAAATTAGAAATCTCGAGTGCTAAGTTGTTGTAAGGCCTAACAGCTTGATTGAAGAAGATACTGAGTTATGTTGATGTGGGTCATGTTGGCAATTTGCTTGAATGACTTGACAGTACTTATTTAGCTGAAAAAATTTAAAGGGTCTCTAGACTATATCCAACATGCTTTAACCTTGTATTATTTAGGTCAAAACCATTCCCAACATGACGTGAATCAAGTTACAACCCTCGACAATATTGCACACACATTAGGCCCTAGCTTCATTAGAGTTAAAATTAGGTATTCCCCTACTCCATTCTTAAAATCATTGTCAAAAACCTCTTCTTAGACCTAAGTGTAAGGCCACGTCTCTAGCTAACCTCTAAACTTGGCACCAAGCTCTAAAAATCATAGTACCATTTCAATCATTCAATATTTTTTTTAGGTCGACCATTTAATGAAAGGTGGATTCTTGCTACCACATTCAAACTTGTCAAGTTTAATTTCATCCATAAAAATTATATTATCAGTTCAAATGAGCTAAGATACAATGGAAATATACATAACAGATAACATAAGAGTTCTCCTCTCAAGGTTACTCTTTTTAAAAACTTTTAATTTGTTTTTTTTCCTTGTCATAGCAATCTCTTAATTTGGCTAGAGGACTTTCTTCTATATAAGAGTAGTAGACATTTTAAGATCTTTCCTTTCGGACAATTATTAGGTATATTGAAGTGTGAAAATAAAATTCCAACCACTACAATAGTCATAGAATGTTAAGAATCTTTCCTTTTTAACTTTATGACAATGGCTCAAATGTTGACTTACATACATGGATGTAGTTGAAACTAAATGAAAAATTATACTATTCATCATTAAAGCACTTTAGTATCTGAATTTTATAACTCGACATTTAATCTATGAAATTTGATTTTAGAAGCATTTTTGTCCATACTATTAGTTTTTCATTAATCACTAATTGAAAATTGAAATGGCACTCTTTTTTTAAAAATAAAAAAACAAAAATATGCTTTTAAAATTAAAAAAATTAATGTTTTTTTTTTATTATCTTTCCCCCTCTTAATCTTCTTCTTTCTTCCATCCATGGTCACATTGCGGTCGCCGCCAACTTTGTCTTTTTTCCCCCTTATTTCCTCTTATTTCTTCTTTCTATTTTTTAAGGCATTTCTTCATATGTATTATTCTTTTGGGAAAAAAAATATTTTAATATAAAATTGCAAGGACTTGAACACATTATCTCTCTGGACAATCTACTTTAATACTATGTTTAATTGCCGATTAATCCAAACGCTTAAGTTAATGAATGAAGACAAATTAATATCATATCATCTAAAATCTTCAACAATAAAAGAAGTCAATTCTTTATATTTTACTTCAAGAAATATGGAATGAGAGAGATTTAAGCCAACTGAGTAGTTATTTGTTGACAAGCCAGCTTTTTATTTTTATTTTGAAACTATATAGTACTAGGTTTGATGCTCAGTTTAAAAATGGTGAGTGCAACAAAAAAAAAATTAAAAAATGATTCTAGATTTCTATTGAAATTATTAGAAAAGTAAATGGAAAGAGTTTAAGATTAAAAATGTATGGACTAAAATAAATCATTTGAAAATTTCAAGATGAAAATAAAATAAATATAAAATATTAGTCTTTATAGATGAACATAATATTAAAATCTTTTATGTATATAAAAAGATTTGGTATCTTTTTTTAATAATGTTTATTGATTTTCTAATTGGAAGTTGATAATGCCCAAACTTAAAGAAGGTTAGGGCAGTCGTATAAATCATGATCTGTACAATTCAATTCTTTTTTTCTTAAAAAAGGGTTAAGACTACAAATATATATATATATATATATATATATATATATATTATTTTCATTCCCATGCAAAAGTTGATTTTCTCCAACAAAAGACATTAAAAGTAGGAAACAAACTTCCACCTAAAGACCTATCCTCCCTCTAATTAATTCAAAAGAAATTTCCATATATATATAAAAAAAAAAAAAAATTGGACTTTCATATGACCAATGGTTTCTTATCAACAAGTAAAGCTAATTTTAGCTCACTTTACAAGAATATCATCGAAAGGATAGAAAATACAAGAAATGTCTCATGTCTTTCCCCCATTATCTTTCCTTTTCTTCATTATTTTTTCTTTAGTAAAGAAGACACCAACCACAATCATCCTCTACAAATAAAAAGGCATTTCCTTCTTCATTCCGTGAGCATTAGAACCTATTGTAGGACATCACTTGAATATGAAATGAAGCTTACTCGAAGTCTTTTTCCTTCCATTTGATGGATCCACCCAATCAAATATGTAACCAAAATATCTTTTTAAAAATATGAGCTAGACATTATAAAATACATTTTCAAACTCAATTCTCTCGTATCAACTACCATTAATATTCTTTGTAAAAAAATAATGAAATTCACCACTCTCAATAACTATAGTAAAACATGTAATTTTGTTTTCATTGGTTACAATCAAAAGGTCTTAATTAATTAACATAAAACATAAGATAGGAGTAAGATGTTAGAAAACAACAGAAAGTTAAGATGAAGGTTAGAATCTGTCCGACAAGTTGATGTGATATTGGGCCTTGGAATTCCACTAATGACATGCTTTAAATTGGTGAAATGACCAGGTAATGGCCGACCCTAGGCTTGGAAAATCAATGGGGGCCTAGCAATGGTTTAATTTTTTTAATTTTTTTTTAGTACAAAATATGAACACACATGTGCATTGATTATTCAAATATGATCAAAGATTAAGAAGGGAAAAAGAAAGGAAAGAAAAGGAAAGGAAAAGATGTTTTAGAATGTGGACGGAAGAGGGGAACATAAAGGCTGTTAGATCACATGGATATCACATTCTTTTTCTTTCTTCCTCTTCTCTTCTTTTTATACTATGACTTACCTAATGAATGTTAAAAAAAGAAAAGGGTATATATTTCAAAAGAGAGGGTCCCATTTTGGCCCTTTGCCCTAATACATAACATAGCCTTTGCCCCAAAACCCTCTTCCCCCAATCCAAGGGATTCACACACACACACACGTAGAGAGAGAGAGAGAGAGAGAGAGAGAGAGAGAGAGAGAGAGAGAGATTGATTATCAAATATATGATATCCATATATATAAAACCTAATATTCATTTGGGTCCCTCCATTTTCTATCCTCATGCTTAAAGTTTCAATCTTTTCTCTCTTTTTTGCCCTAAATGATTGTCAATTATGCCATTTTTTTCCCATTTACAAAAAAAATATTCTACCCAAGTTAACCTCAACACTTATCAAAACCAACCACAAGCCTACCTTTGGTCATAGAATCATCTATGAATCATTTCATGGATTTTTTTCTTTTATTTTTTCCTTTTGGTGTGTGAGATCAATAAGGGGTATGAATGTCTTTTACAATCATATGTTTTATTTTGAATTTATTGTTACAAAACACACCACCTAATTATCCACTAAGAAAACAAAAACCCTTTTGGCTGCTCAATCACGTCAATAAGAAAAGGCATTGCATGTTGAGTCATCAGATGCAGATCGTTCAGCTAAAGCATAGAATTTCCCGGTCCCCTTTATGGGGTAACAACCCCTTTCCCTTCGCCTTTGTTTTCCCCCTTAATCTTATATTACATTATACACGTACCTTATTTCTATTCCAATCTTATGGGACTTTAAATTTTCTTTAGCTTTAAACCCCAATAAATATATATATACACACGCATTTTTGTCCTCAAATATTTGAGTCTAGTTTTCATTTGATCCCTAACTTCTAAGATTTACTCTCTTGATTTCAATTTTTCACTAAACGTTGATTTTCTATCTTTAATTTTAATACCTATTAATTAATTTAAAATAATTATAATTAATTAAGTTTCACTAAAATTGAATTTCAAATATCATTTCATAATTATAATTAATAGACATTGGAGATCAATCTTATGTTCTTTTAGTCACTTCGACGTCAATAATTGAAAGTGAGTATTTAATGAAAAAATGAAGTTAAAAGTAAAATCTTGAATCCTACATAGTCACAAATCAAATTGAGATAAAACTCAAATCTCAAGAGTTAAAACGTAAGGACTAAATTGAAAACAAATTCAAAACTTAGAAATCAAATGGAAAGAATTTTTCTAAAAAAAGAGAGAGAGAGAGAGAATTGTGTGTGTTTGTGTTATCAAGGAAAATATTGTTTTAATTTCCATATAATGTAATTTTTTTATAAAAAAAAAAAAAAAATCCACCCTTCTCGAAAGTTATAGTAAATTAGATTATTAGATGAGAGGCTTGAAATCTCAGTAGTTTATTTTGTATTTTTTTGCCCTTTATAGCATCACGTCTACTGTTACCAAAAGTGGAACCAAAACTTAGAATGCTTGTGCTTTTTTCTGATGTTGGCTTTAATTAAAGAAACTCTAAGCTGTTTTCACGATCCACCAAAAATACACACATTTCTTATCCATCAATTCCCAATCCCATCAATTTTTTAGTTTCTTAATTCTTTAAACCATAACACAAACTTCACAATTACATCATCTCCATTCTCTTCAATCTATCCATCTCAACATTTTACTACGCAAAATATCACTAAATCGATCTAAATATATTATTTATTTCATTTCATAAACTTATGATTTTTTTTGTAGTGTGTGTTTGGGTAGAAAAGGAGAAATGAGTGAAGAAGGAAAGTGGGATTGGGAGATTTTGATATTCTTTTTTTTGAAAGAGATGAATGATTCACAAAATCTATGAGGAAAAACAAATAGATACAAAGTGGAAGAAAGGCACAGAGACCCCACAAAGAGAAAGAATGAAGGAAGGGAAAAACAATTTTAAAGGAAAAATAAAAAATAAAAGTAATAAAGGATAGGAAAGGAAAGTAATAAGAGAAGCAGCTTTATAGGGAATAAGGAGTGTTGGATCGATGATTGAAGCGAAGGAAAGTCCCACTCCTTATTCCTTAATGGAATTTCAGTCTGTCCACTACAGATTTTCATAATATATATATATATATATATATATATATATATAATTATAAATCATTTATAGTTTTTCAGTTTTTCAGTTTTTTTTTTTTTTTTTTTTTTTTTTTAGAGAGTGAAGTGAGAGGAAAAAAAGAAAAAAGAAAATGAAAAAAGAAAAAAGCAAAGAGGCATGAGTATGACAGGACTTGTATGGGCTGGGGTTTGCGGTGGTGAAAGTGGAAGTGGAGGAATCAATAATTAATAACACACTAATTATACATAGTTTATAATCATGGGACAACCATTTTCATTTTCCTCTTTGTCATCACTTTCTAACCCATCATTACACACCCAAAAAATAAAATAAATTTTCATCAATCTCTCTCTCTCTTTCTCTCTTCACTTTTCCTTCAAATTCAAAACCCAATGAGGAATTTCTCAGGGTTTTCATCATTTTCTTTCTTTGAATAATGAAAGCTAAGGAACTTTGAAATTACATCCACATTATGTTATTATTATTAGTAGTATATTATTATTAATGTGTGATTGATATATATATACATAGAATGAAGATTACTATTATTATATGATAGATTAAGCATAATTAATTCATAATCTCGATCATGATATATACATACCTTTTTCAGTGCATTCATTACTATGAACTATTTACTGCCGGTGGTGGTCCTTGTGCTTCACACTTGAGATTGGCGTGGGCTGGATCCATTTATGGGTTTAATTAGTGCAAATGGGCTCAACTTTTGTGGACCCTGGGCTCGTGTAGATTAAAGTGGGCACAGTTTTATTTTCCCCCCAAAAATGATGGAATATGGTCTCAGTTTCAGCTAGAAAAGCCCAAAAGGAACAAGAATCAAAGTTGAGACTACAATATACAAGCTTTGAAGAATGAAGGAAGATGAATTTGAACTCTACTTCAAATGTTGGCTGAAAGAGCTATTTAGTTCAAAAGCAAAGCCACGAGCGTGTATGTCTATAAAGTGTTGAAATATTTTGAATCTGATATTTAGCACTTGACTAAGTTGAATTTGCGTATTTGGCATATTTATATTATTTACGGTTTTGGCCTCAAGGTTTAGAGAAATGTATTTGTAACGATCCGACTTCCTAAAAGCCGTTACTTCACGCACGCGTACACCTCAAAATGACACTTTTTGTACAATTGACTAAAAACCAAGAAATTTAATAAATGAATAGTTGAATTTGAATAATTCGATATCCCTTACAAAAGAAAATAAAACTGAACCTTGATTGGGGTACCCCTACCTAACAAATTAAATCAAAACAATTAACATATAGGATAAACAAAAAGGATAGAAACGCTGGTTTACGAAAACTGAACAACTCATCTAAGAAAAAAAAACATAAATAAATGAAACGCGGAAGACTCGATGTGTCCCGATTTGGCCCAATCACTGATTCTTCCTGTCGCCCGCCAGTCCGTTTCTACTTTTACCTGAAATTATAAAATTAAAGGGATGAGTATAAAACTCAGTAAATAATCCCGTTGCTGGGATTTCTGGATACATGGGCAAGCTGCCCCGTCACCTTGCCTGGCGGTCTGAGGGTTCGCCGTCACCGCTTGGGGCCATCAGTTGCCGAATCCGGATTCTGAATCCTGGTCCGAATCCTAGACCTGGGGCGTTACAGTTGGTATCAGAGCCTAAGTTTTAGGTTATAAAGACTGACTTACGGTGTGAGTCCAGGTTGTCTCATTTGGCCATAACGGATTCTTCGTCGTCGTCAGGTATGTTAAAATAAAATACATAATTAAAGTATAAGTGTTTATGGGTATGGGTGTGTGCATGCGGGACTTTACCTGTTTGATTGTTGTATTGGGTGGCCTCCTTCTCTTTATGGTACAGAGTTTGCTAAGGAGTGTAATGTCTGATTGTTAGGTGATGGTGCCAAAAGATAAAGGGAAGAAAAAGGTCAGAGTCGCACAGCAAGACCCCGTGGGCCCAGACCCCCCAGCGCCGGAGGATCCCCCGCCGCCTAGAGACCCTTCTGGGTTAGGGTGGCAGCAGACACAAAGCAGGAGCCGAACGGATGGTACAAATGTGCCTACGGGCACCCCGACTGAATTTTCAACTATGGCGGCAGCGTTAGGGGAAGTGTTACTAGGGAGATGATGGATGAGCGACTGACCCAGTTCGCCCAGTCCCAGCAGGTACTTTTCCAACCCGCTCAAGTACCACAGGGGCAGGCCCAACAACAGAATGTGCAGGACCTATCTGTTGAAGTCAAACATCTGAGGGATTTCAGGAAGTATAATCCTCACACCTTTGATGGGTCACTGAAGGATCTTACCAAGGCGAAAATGTTGTTGTCAACGATTGAGAAAAATTTTCGCTATATGAAGTGCCCAGATAACCAGAAACTTCAGTGTGTCGTATTCATGTTGACAGATGATGCAGAAATTTGGTGGCGCTCAGCAGAGAAGAAGATAGACACGAACGGAGGGCTTGCATCCTGGGAGCAATTCAAGGAGCGTTTCTACGAAAAGTACTTTTCGGCCTACACCCGGCACAGTAAACAAGCAGAGTTCTTGAATTTGAAGCAAGGAACCATGACAGTAGAGGAGTACGAGCAGGAATTCAACAAGCTGTCCTATTTTGCCCCAAGACTGGTGGCCACTGAAAAGGACAGGACCGAAATGTTTATTTAGGGCTTGAGGAGCGGAATACGAGGGTTGGTGCACACGATTGAGCCCCAAACTTTTACCGCAGCACTTCGTGCCGCAGTGAGAATCGACGCGGATGCCAGGGACGGTGGTGAGTATAAAAAGTTGGAAGCTGGGGTTTCGGTGGGGCAGAAGAGGAAAGCACCTGAGCTAGCACAGAGGGACCAGCCTTCGGACAGACCCTTACGACACTACCGACAGCAAGCTTCTGAGGCAGGCTAGGTAGAAAGGAGTCGGCCAGTGTGTGGCACGTGTGGAAGGCGGCATTGGGAACGATGTCTGGCTGGTTCTAGAGTTTGTTTTCACTGCAGACAGGAGGGGCATTCAGTTGACAGATGCCCTAACAGGAACAGGTCGAGTAATAGGAGCCAGTCTACCAGTTTTAGTTAGGGGGTTCGAGGGCCCTACAGCAGCAACAGCAAGGCCGAGTGTTCACTACAACTCGACGAGAGGCAGACAAGTCTAATTTAGTGGTGACAGGTACACTCCTTATCTTGGGGTATTATGCTTTAGCTCTATTTGATTCAGGCTCGTCGCATTCTTTCATTTCATCTTTAATTGTGAAGCGAGCCATGTTAGAACTAGAACCCCTGCAGTATGTGTTATCAGTTTCTACTCCATCAGGAGAACTTATGTTAGCTAGTGAGAAAGTGAAGGCGTGTCAGCTAGTCATAGCGGGGCACCCGCTAGATGTAAACTTGATAGTGTTGCATGCGGGATTTCGATGTTATCTTAGGCATGGATTGGTTAGCTACTAACCATGCCAGTATTGACTGTGCCCGTAAGGAAGTAGTTTTCAACCCTCCCGTGGGGACCAGCTTCAAGTTTAAAGGGGTCGGGACCGTGGTCTTACCCAAAGTAATTTCAGCCCTGAAGGCTCGAAGGGTACTTAACCAAGGCACTTGGGGTGTTTTGGCTAGTGTGGTGGATACTAGAGAAACTGAGGTCGCCTTGACCTCAAAGCCAGTTGTCAGAGATTATCCAGACGTGTTTCCAGAGGACCTTCCAAGTTTACCGCCGCATCGAGAAATAGACTTTGTCGTCGAATTGGAACCAGGTCTGACTCCCATCTCGAAGGCCCCTTACAGAATGGCCCTTGCGGAGTTGAAAGAACTTAAGGTCCAGTTGCAAGAGCTACTGAACAAGGGTTTTATACGGCCGAGCGTGTCACCTTCGGGTGCGCCAGTGTTGTTTGTAAGGAAGAATGATGGGTCATTGCGTTTATGCATTGACTATCGAGAGTTAAACAAGGTGCACCTTCCTTTTCGGTGGCTCAATCATAAGAACTCCACAGTGAAGCGTGCTTAGCTTAGCGCAATCCTATGTTGGGTGACCTCCTGGGGATTTTCGTAGGATGCATGTGAGTGAGGAAAAAGCATGCTGAAAGGACCCGTGTTGGTATGTAGGGACAACGTTCACTCATGGAAGCATTCAAGACAGTCAAGGATGTCGTACCCGGGTCGCAGGGGACGTAGGGGAATGTCGGGGCCATCAGTTGCCGAATCCTGGTCCGAATCCTGGGCCTGGGGTGTTACAGTATTATATAAACTCTCTAACTCCAGAGATGTCTTTACTTTGTAATCTGTATTATTCTCTCTAATAATAAACTGTTCTCACCCTGCTCGTGGACGTAGCTAACACATTTTTAGTAAATCACATAAATCTCTGTGTCAATTATCTGCTATTTTATGTTTTCTATTTTCTTTGTCGTTTGTTGATTCCATAACAAAGTGGTTCTATATGTTAGAATTTGACGACTCACATTGGCTAGATAAAGGGGAAGATCCATGGAATATAAGTGAGGAAGACTATCTCTAATGGTATGAGGCTTTTTGGGAGAAACGAAAAACAAAGCCATGAGTTATGCCCAAAGTAGACAATATCAAATATATGTTAAAGGTCAGAGGGTTCGTTGTCCCTAACACAAAGTCCCACATTGAAAGGAAAATAGGAAAATTAAGTGATAATGGGTGCATAAGTGAGAACAATTGTCTCCATTAAAATTAGTATAATGAGGCTTTCTGGGTAGTTTTAAAAGCAAAATCGTGGGAGTTGATATCCAAAGTAGACGATATCATACATTGTGGAGACAATGAAATTTCATGGTCCTTCATCAATATATACACACTAATTAAAGATATTATGTATCGCATGAGTTTTTCCATTGTAAATTGTACTGTAGAATTAGACAATATCTGATGAGATAGCTTTTAATGCCTATGGCTATCAATGAGTTCATCTAGTCAAAGTATATCAAACTCTTGGGCTTCACAAATTTAAATGTCCATTGTTTGGTTTGCTCCTCTATGCCCAGCTAGTAAGAGGAAATTTATATTCTTGATTGTGATTCAATGTTCAAATCTTCTTTTTCTAAAAAGAGAGAGAATGAATCAGGAAAAATCAAATACAAAAAATGTACAGGATATTTACTGTGAATTAGATCTAACAAATTTCCAAGTCAACTTAGACCAATGTTTTCATACATTCATGCACACAACCAATGAACCTACCGGACCGACACAAGTGATGAGATTCAAAACGAGAGAGAGATTGAATTAATAAATGGGTACGTTTTTCACACTTAGATATCAAGATACAATGGACCCATTGTTACACTCCCTCACTGATAGATGCTGTGTTTATCAGTATTTTTTTTTTTTTACTATTTTCTATAAATACCTTGACAATTTTTTTATTTATACAAAATTTACTCTATATATATATAACAATTTTTTTTAAAAAAACTAAGCTTACAATCATTTATTTTACCTATTGTTTTCTTGTTTAATTACCTACTTTTTAGACATCGTCATCTTGAAAACTATGTATATAGTTTATAAAAACTTGTTTTTATTTGAAAAATTTTACTTAAAAATGGTGTGAAAACAAGCATAAAAAGATGGCACGAGTTTTCTATTTATTAAAAAGCATATTTGTTATCTCAATTCGTTTGGTATGTTTTTCATCTTTCTCTATAATAACAATACATTTGAATTCTTAACCAAATTTCAAAATAAGGAAAAAATAAATTTTATTTTTTTAATTTTCAAATTTCAGCTTAGATTGTAAAATCATTTCTATAAGTTAAAAGCAACACAAAGATATACATATTTGAAAGCAATATTTATAGGTTTAACTATTAAAAACATGTCCAAATGTGTATAACTCAACTGACATAATACTTGTACTATTAACCTCTAAATCAAAGGTTCAACTCTCCCACCTCACATGTTGTAAAAGAAAAAAAAAACTTTTAAAAACATATTAATATTAATAATATAAAAGGCAACATAAAATTATCAAACAGGTATATATTTGATTTTTTAAAAAAAACATATTATAAAAGACAACGTAATTATCATACAAGACCTAAGCTGTTGAACTTAATAATGTATAGTTGGACACATAAATTTATAGAGGTATGGGCTATTTAAACTATGTCTGCATCAATAAAAATGCACCTATAGTCTTTTTTTTTCTTTTCATCAATTCATCAACATGTAGGAGTATAGATTTTAATCCCTAACATCTTAGTCAATGAAACATATAAACAATTGAGATATGTTCAAGTTAGCATCTTAATTTCTAATAGGACCTTAATGTTCGAAAAATGTCTACTAGATATCTAAGTTGTCTTATATAACAAATAACTAAGTAAGATTATCAAAGTAAAAGTACCTTAGACTAAAAAAAATAGAATACTAAAGTATTTAAAGCTTTTTTTTAGAGGTAAGATATAAAAACATATTATTAAAAATATTTTTCAGGAAATGTTTAAACGAAAAGATACATATCCTATTAGGGTTAAAGACTTAGGTAAGGTCATAATTCGGATTGTGAGTATAAACCTTACAATTAACCAAAGATCCAGCTTAGGTTTGGATAGCAATCATAAAGTCAAATTATACAAACAAATAAAAATTACGGACTCGGTTTCTTGGTACAATTATGAAATCAAGAACATGACATTCACATGCATGCCTTGCTACATGGATTAAATAAATGATTTATAATTGTTCTCAAGTTTGACTAACTTAACTTGCAATAAACAACAAACATCCAAAAGACAAACACACCCCTCCAGACACAATTATCTTACCAATCAGCCACCGTTCATTATGGGCAAATCAGACTCTAAAAATATAAGTAATCCATTATTAAGAATAATAATATTACAATGATGGAGCAAGAAACATGTAAATTATTCCTACAAGAAAAATAAATATGTAAATTAAAAATTGATTTTATATATATTATGATTATCGTCACTCACACATACCGTAATTAAAAGAATGAGATAATTTAAACCCAGAAAAAATAAAATAAAGCCCACGTCCATTCACGTGTCGCTGCCCGGAAACCAACCTGTATTGCACTAGTCGGGCAAACGGGCAGCCAGCCGAAACCCCGTTTCTATCACTTATTCCACTTTTACCCTTCCCGTTCGGCGTCGCCCGTTTCTGTTCGAGCTGTCGCAGTCCGCCATTCCTAGACACCTCAAGAACAAAAAAACAAGTACTGATTTTAATAAATGTTGAAGAGATTCTCGATTTCGTTTCGTTTTCAACTGACTGTGCAATTCTTGAGCGATATGGGGACATTGAGTTTCTTGGAATCGAAAATTATGGGGCAATCGATGTGTCTATAGAATTTTGGCTTCACTAATTGGCCGAGCACGTAGGCTCTGGATCTGATCACGAAACTCAATTTCAACGGCACTGGAGTTTCCGGCGTTCCAGTGGAGCTGCTCAGACTTGCTCCGCTCCCGTACAGTGGGACTCTGGTGCCGATTACATTGATGGTGAGAGATCTATAACTCTTCCGTGATTGATAGAACTTTTTAACCTGCAAATTCCGACAATTGGTTTGAGATTGAATGAGGAGAAATTTAGGGGTTAGGGTTTTCGGAACTTACGGCTCCTGATGCGACAGAGATTTCGGAATATGTTAAAATGACGGGAGTTGGAGAGACGTGGACGCCGAAGAATGATCCAGTGTTCCGAAAAATGAGTTTCACAGTGGAATTTACAGAGGCCATGTCAGTGGCGACGCCTGTGAAATCGGAACCGGCTTGGATTTTGAATTGCTCGAATGTAATGCTCTGTAAATAAATCTGAAATTCAGCAAACAAGAAAAAGCCGTAATGTAGAAAATGTCGGTACATTATTATAGCGATTGTACCTTCATAGTGATCTTGGGCTTCATCGGCCTGCTAGCACCCCAGAGAATCAAAGCGAACATAGAGAAGAGAACAACAAATCCCAAAATGAAAGCGAGAACATAGCAGCGACGAGGAAGAGATTTTCCCCGATCTTCATCTTCGAGAAGACCTTCCTCTTCGATGACATCGCATTCCTTCCATGGCTTCTGACCCTTCCGATGGGCGCCGCGAGAGACGTCATTGGGAGAGATCTTCCTGGATCCAGGTTTAAGAGATCCAGAAAATCTGCTGGAGGAAGATTCTCTGGAGTGACGGCCGACGGAGGAGCGAGAATGGGGAGGGGAATCCATGGGGCTAGTGAGAACAGGAGTAGAGTGAAACGAGGTCGCAGTCTTCTCCCCATCGTGAGAGTCTCTGGAAGGGCTCTGGACGTAGTAGACCGGGCGGCGAGGAGATCTCGTCGGTGAAGACGGGGCTATACTGGTAACTTCGGAGTCGGTTTTAGCGTGCATTGTTGGGGGAGCTCTGGTGTTGGAGAAGGATTTGGGAATGTTTTTGTTTAGGGTTTGTAGTGAGTTGAATCAAGAGAGTGAAAGTGGAAATGGTAACGCCATTGGAGAGGGCGACGCGTTTTGTGAAATGAGTATTAATTAAAAACAGAAAAGGAAAAAGGGTAAAAAAGGGAATGGGGGTACAAAATCTGGCGTGAGGTTGAAGAAGGAGATTTTTGAGCAATGGAATTTAGTTACTGACAGCTAGGTTACAGTTGGCACCGCCATCACGAATCTTCATTATTGAACACGCAAGACTTTACAATTATATATTAAACAGCAAAAATAAAATAGAATTGATTTTGTAAAAATGAGACAATTTAGAATTTATAAAACAGGAAATAGAAGAGAGATTATTATTATTATTATTATTATTATTATTTGTGTTTCTGAGTTGTTATGCATAATTCATGAAATGCAATTGGAAATTGGGATTTACGGCTTTAATGTTAGGTTGCGTCGGTGGTAAGAGGGCGGAGCGGCGCATGTGAAACCAAACCATGTGCAAATCTTTTTCAATTTTTTTAAAATCAAAACGTTTATATATTACTTGGCGGCGTTTTAATATTGGTTTTGTTTTGCCCACACTGATCCACCAGTATGCAAATTTAAGGGTATGTTTGCCGCCCGTTTTCCAATCACTTTTTTTTTTTTTTTTTTTTTTTTTTTTTTTTTTTTATGATGGATTGAATATTTCAAGTCGACATTAATAATATAATGGGTTGTTTGTAAGGTTGGAATATAATCAAGATTAAGACTGACATCCATCGGAAAAGTATTGAAATGTGTGAGGAATCAAAGGTGAAATGAAAATGAGATCGTAAAACGTGAAAATGATGGAAAAGAGGGTTGGGTTGAAACTGTGAGAACCGAATAAATTTGGTATAACAAATCAGGGCCCAAAACGCTAAATTAAAACATGAGTTTGAGATTACATTACAACCAAATCTCATTCCAAACCTGACCTCAAACAGCTCTAAATGTAAATTAATTGAATTATATTATGTTTATGTGGGTTATCTTTCAATCTCTTAAAGTGCTTAGAAAAGCTAAATTCTAAATAATAAAACTATTATATAATTAAATGGAAAAAAGTACATTTTTGGTCACTCATTTTTAAGTCTGGTTTTCATTTACTTTTAAGATCTCACGATGTTACATTTTTAGTCTTTAGGTTTTAAGTTTGATTTTAGTTTAGTCTTTAGGTTTCAAAGTATTGCAATTTTACTGTTAAGATTTGAGTTTTTGTTTCAATTTGGTCCCTAAAATTCAAAATTTATACTTTTAACTTCAATTATATATATATATATATATATATATATATATATATATATATATATAAAACACCCCACGGGCTACAACTTCTCTTTCCTCCCACTTTTGTTGTTCTACCATTACCACCAGCAAGTTAAGATTTTTTTCTTCTTTTTTCTCACCTTTTTTTTTCGTTCATGAGTCTCCATATAACTCTCATCTATGATTTTCTTCCCTTCAATTATTTCTTCTTCTCTGCGATGCTGTCACCAATTATTGAATGTCAACAAGATCCATCTTCTCTTTTATTTTTCATCCTCTTATTTCACTCTCTACTTCAACCACATACCATCGTGCTAAATCTTGTTTTTTACTGCCGTGATCACCAATTGGTTGTTTGCCTTCAAAATGTGTCTAATTCAATCATTTTTTACAGCAATATATTTAATATTTTTTTATTTCTTTTTGTGTATCTATATTTGCATGTAACTAATGACCTGTAAAATACTTAAATACAGTGTATTTGCATTGGTTTAACTCCTTTGGTAGGTTGCATTAGTTACTGTGGTAATTGTGTTAACTATAGTGTATTTTAAGTTTGTTGAACGTTTTTGCAATTTTCCAACTTCAACTTATGAACGTTAGGTATTTATTTGTAAGTGAGGGCAGTTTTGACAATTCCTCGTTATTATTTTTAATTATTTAATTTGATTTTGTCATTTTCACAATTTAAAAAATTTTCCTCTATTTTTTTAAAATAAAATCTCTAAATTTGCTATTCCTCCAATCAACCCTTATATAATAAAGCTTGCACATCAATCTTATCCCAAAAATCCTACTCGGCCATGCAAAATAATAAACCCAAATAGCTAACTATGAGTAAGTTGACTCATAATAGAATTGACCCAAGTTAAATGAGAAGATGCTCAATAAAATAATCAAAATAACATAAACTAACGACAATTGGTAAAATTAAACCCTCAAACTTACAAAAAAATTTGACTCCTAAATGATAAAATTTGAAACCTCCAACTTATATAACTATTATAAGTTTGATGGTCCAATTTTAACGCTTATAAACTTGATGACTCTTTTTTTATAATTGAAAATTCGATGGTATAATTGCAACTACCTACAATTTTTATAATTTTTTTTATAACAAATACAAATATAGATATAAAACTTCAAGAGAGTGAATCTCGATTACTATTTTAACTAATTAAAATCACATTAATTTTCGAGTTTTAAAAATGTTTTTGACGGAGTAAGTGGAGAAATTAATCTAGTCATTAAAGCAGAGTAAGGAAATTGTCCAAAGTGAATGGTCAAGTCCATATATATATATATATATAAGCAATGCGTAAGTTTTTAGAATGGTGTCTAGTAAGCAATACGTAATTGAATTTTAAAAAATTACGGTTATGAAGTTTGAAAGCTCATAAATTTTTTAAAATTTCGAGATGTAAATGACAATTTAATATATTTATATCATAGTTAGAAGAATTAGGGACTGATATTGTAATCTAACATATTTGTGTGTAAGCTAACATAATTTTGAATAATAATAGACTCTAACTGAAAATATGATATAAACACTCTTTTTTTTTTAAATACAATAGAAGTAGAAGATTAAATGTTTATGATATACTTTAATTAAATATTTTCATTTAAAAAAATTATTTTTTTTTGTTAATATAATAGAGGTGGAAGATTTGAACGTAAAGTTAAATTTTACACCACTTTTGTATTATTATTGTTTTATAAACTTTCTTATTCTATTCAAAATATATAAAATATTGAAAATTTACTCTAAACAAAAAATATCAAACTATTTACAAATAAAAAATAAATTGAACTGTCTGTCAGTGAATCGCGATAGGGTGCTATCGTGGTCTATCTCTAATAGATAATTTTGTTTTCCTATATTTGTAAATAGTATGACTCATTTTTCTATTTTGAAATAGCCCTAAAATATCCCATAAACTTAAAATTAATTATCAATCTGGTCTTCAAACTTTCCAATTTCAAATATTTCAAATTTATACTAAGTTGTTAACAAAAGATTGTACCATCTTTAATTTTATACTGTAATAACACATCAAATTGTACTAAACAAAATTTAATAGACATATATTTATTTTGTAAAGGGTAAAGTTGAGAATTTTCAATTTCCACACATTAATTAACCATAAAAATGGTCAACCAAAATTTTATGGGCAAAGGCTTTGATATAAAGGCCCAGCCCGGCCCAATATCGGCCCATTTTAAACCCCCAATGACGACCCTATGTTTCAGCGCGAAACCCTATTTCCGCCAGAAATTTTCGCTTTCTTCCAACGCGACATTGTAGCCGCGGCGGACTCCTCCCAAATTCCCTCGCGGCCATTAGTTTTCTCACAAGGTATACTCCTTTTTTCTCTCTTTTAGATCCATCAGTTCTCTCTCGATCACTCTCAGTTTCACCCTCAGATCCGCTTGTTCTTCATACGTTCATTTTCTTAACGGTTCGTCTTTGGTAAAACCAATCCTTATTCGTCTTTCTCTTGTCATTTTTGGGGTCTGATCCATCGCTATTTGATAAATTCCCAATTCCGCGTACTTCAGTTGGTCGGACTCGTCTGTTGGTCTTCTCATATTCATTTCTACATCGAGATCTGTATATCGAGTTTTTTTTTCTTCTTGGTTCTTATACTGTTTTTCCTAAATATATCCCATGTAATTGTTTACTGTTCACCTTAACTATTGCTGAAGTTCTGCTTTTGAAGTTCGTGAGCGGAATATCTGATGTTGTGAATTTTCTGTTATCGTCTGTTAGTCTTCTCATATTCATATCTAGATCAAGACTATAGTTTGTTTACGGAATCTATTTTCATGAGTTGTATTTTTTAAGCCTTTCATATTGTCCTGATATTATTGACTATGACCTCTTGGGGATGAGTAGACCTCTTGTCGTAGTGATTCCCCCTTTGTTTTACTCTGGATCAGCGAATTTTAGTTATGTTTCTGTGTTCTTGGGATGCATTTCCTCTATAGTTTATATGCTTTGAACCAGATCTTAATTTGGTGTGTTTATGTACGTTTTTTTTTCCCTTTTCTTATTAATCATGTTTTGTTATGGCGATTTGATATTTTATAATACTGTAAAGGATCGGATGCCATAGTAGCGATATCTAAAACTCATTTCTAGTGTTGCTATCTTTCAACCCTTGGCTTTTTGTCAATACAGCTCTGTTTTCAATGAAGATTTAGAACAGTCCACGTTTTGCAATATTTAAAGATGCTTATAAAATTTTGACTTTGTTCTTCGATTCTGTATAGGTCTCATATTCCTGTAATAGCTTTCTGCCCTATCAAATCCATAGTCTTGCCCCGTTACTGTCGTGAGAGTGTCTCTGTGTGATCCTTGTTTTAAATATGACATATGAGTTTCTCATCTGATCAGGACATTGGGAATTATTGCAGGGAAGAAGTAGCCATGGCTGATCAGGTTCAACATCCTACCATCTATCAAAAAGTTGCTGGTCAGCTGTCCCTTCAGTCGAGGGTTGCTTCGGGTTTCCGTTCTTGTGATGATGGCTTTAGGAACCCTGCACTTTATCAGAGGCGTGCATCAATCAGCAACTATACAAATGCTGCTTTTCAATATCCTGCTGTGCAATCCTGTGTTGCTACTACTGATCTTTCTAGGGTTGCCTCAACTGCCTCCCCCATTTTCGTTGCTGCCCCTGCAGAGAAAGGAAACTTTATGATTGACTTTCTTATGGGTGGTGTGTCTGCTGCTGTGTCCAAGACAGCCGCTGCCCCAATTGAGCGTGTCAAACTCTTGATTCAAAATCAGGATGAGATGATTAAATCTGGACGTTTGTCTGAGCCATACAAGGGTATTGGCGATTGTTTTAAGCGCACAATCCAAGAGGAGGGTTTTGGTTCATTGTGGAGAGGAAACACTGCAAATGTCATCCGTTATTTCCCCACTCAAGTGAGTAATTTTCTTCCCTTGTCTGATTTTAGCTCTCCATTTTCTCAACTTTCTTGAGCTAATTGTTTTATGGTTACTTGCCCCAGGCATTGAACTTTGCTTTCAAGGATTACTTCAAGAGACTTTTCAACTTCAAGAAAGACAGGGATGGTTACTGGAAATGGTTTGCTGGTAACCTGGCATCCGGTGGTGCAGCTGGTGCTTCATCCCTTCTTTTTGTTTACTCTCTTGACTATGCTCGTACCCGATTGGCAAACGATGCCAAAGCTGCCAAGAAAGGTGGAGAGAGGCAATTCAATGGACTGGTGGATGTCTACAGGAAGACATTGCAGTCTGATGGTATTGCTGGTCTATACCGTGGATTTAACATTTCTTGTGTTGGTATTATCGTGTACCGTGGTTTATACTTTGGAATGTATGATTCTCTGAAGCCCGTTTTATTGACCGGGAAGATGCAGGTCAGTTTGCTAGTGGTTTTAATAGTTTTCTGCGGGTATTATATAAATTGGGTTCTTATTATATTTTACTGTTTTTGTCACTCTGCAGGATAGCTTCTTCGCTAGTTTTGCCCTGGGTTGGCTCATCACCAATGGTGCTGGTCTTGCATCCTACCCAATTGACACTGTTCGTAGAAGAATGATGATGACATCAGGTGAAGCAGTGAAGTACAAGAGCTCATTGGATGCCTTCTCCCAGATCTTGAAGAACGAAGGTGCCAAGTCTCTCTTCAAGGGTGCTGGTGCTAACATTCTCCGTGCCGTTGCTGGTGCTGGTGTGCTTGCCGGTTATGATAAGTTGCAGGTGATCGTCTTGGGGAAGAAATACGGATCTGGTGGTGCTTAAGCTGTGTAGTTGACCTCAAAGGTTTGTTCATTTTTCAGATGTTGATGAAAATGTCTCCAGAGTTTTGGACTTTGTTCCGGCGATTTTTTTTCCTTCAATAATTTAGTTTTGAAGGGAGTAATTCCCAAACTTTAATACTCTTCAAAAGGGTTATAATTTAGTTTTGGACTGAGATGCAGAGTTTTTAGATGTGTTTCACATTGGGATCATCCTTTAGAATCACGAAATAATTTCTCAGATGATATTATTGAATTATATTCTGTTTATTTATGCAACTGAAGCATTCAATTTCATACCACCAAAGATGAAAATATCTGTGAATATGTCATCTGTAAATCCAAGGATTCGATATCGATAGAAAATATTCATGGATATCTCTAAAATCTTTTATTGATGTTTGTAACAATTCAAAATGTGACTTATTTAGTCCAATATGAACAAGAATATTAATAACAATGTCGAGTAAAAATAATTTAATTAATAATTTAAATAAATTTATAAAATTTGTGATTTATAGAAATACTTGTTGATATTGATATTTGGTCGATATATCTGTAAAATTGAAATGTGGATATCAATATTGACATCGATATTTTAATCCTTGCTTACAAGGATATTCATCTGAGCTGGTAGTGGACAGTGCTTTACTATCTAGATTATTCATCTTCTTCTTCGTGATAGAAAAAACAAAATTTTGCAGCCAAAGCTTGCTCTGATATTCAACAAATGAATGAAATGATTTGGATGAAGGAAAGGCCATTGGTGATCTCTGTAGTTCTCCATCACAATTCTTTAAATTCATTTGTCGTTTACTTTTCTTTTTCACTCGTTTAAAAAAAAAAAATAGAAAAATGAAATTAATAGGAAAAACATCCATTGGTAATTTTTCGAGAGTGCAAATTCTATTGGAGAATTAAGCAAACCGGTACACAATGCCCTACAAAATGCTAAACAAAAAAATTAAATCCATTTGAGGGGCCTTGCTGGAGACGCAACGGAGAAAGTGAGAATGAGAGGGAGGGAGGGAGGAGATACAAAGATCAATCATCAAATAACAATATAAAATTAATTTACTTTCACATGTCATTTAAAATTTCCACATTAAGTCACCACTTACAACTATTTAGAACTATTTTACAAATTTTAAATTATTTTTATTGAAACTTGGACTAAAATGACACCAACATAAAAATAGTGTATTTTGCCAAAAATTAATTTAGTGATTAAAGCCAAGCAAGAAAATTGTCCAAAGTGAATGGTCAAAGTCAATGTTGCGGACGATCGGAAAAAAAGTATAACTAAAATAAAAGTTTTAAAACGGTGTATAATAAGTAATATGTAATTGAATTTTTAAAAATTACAGTTATGAAATTGAAAGGTAATAAATTTATTAAATATTCTTCAAAATTAGAGATCTAAATGGCAATTTGAAATATTTTTGCAAAGGGTAAGTTAAAATATTTACTTACAAAAGTTAGAGATTGATATTTTATGATGTGTTAGGTTTAACTTTTCAAGTATTTAATTAAATTTTTTTTTTAAAAAAAGTGGGAGTGTTTGACAATCACTCAACATAGCTTTTGAAAAAATAAGTTGATTTAAAATAAATAATTGAAATCAACTTTTAGAAAAATGATTGTTGGGTGTTTAATGGTTAATCTCTCTTTAATTTGTATAATTCTTAAAATTATTAAGAAGCCTTCAAAAATCATCTTCTTTATTTCCACTATGTTGATGTAGTGACTGGCGGCCAACTCCGGCCATCACCACTGACAGCGATCAACTCCGCTACCAAGTCTAGCCACCACCATCGCTCAACCAACTCTTGTGACCACATCTGGCCACCATCAACTTCGGCGCGCGACCACCCTAGATGACCAATTCTGGCCACCATTATTTTAAATTAGTATTTTATAGTTGTCCTTTATAGTAATTTGATATTTATAAAAATACTTTTAGTATATTACAAACAAAACAAACTTGTATATAAAAACACCTCTAAGAAAGAGTTGTCAAAACATATGAGGATATCTTAAGCAATTTTGATAAAAAAAAACTGACTTTTTAAAAATGATTTTTTTCCAAAACAATCCAACTGACTCATAGTTTAACACATTTGTTTGTGTGAGCTAATATAATTTTGACTATTTTGTGTGTTTCATTTATGTACAAAGTCAAAAGATGACGACTTAAACACCTTTTTTTTTTTTTTTTTTTTTTGTTATGGGTGATTCAAACACAAAGCTATTACATGTTTATAATTTGAATTTTTTTAATGCAAATGTATTTAAATATATTAGAAGTTTGTAGATTAAAAGAATCTTAATTTTACAATAATATTTAAAGCTTTGTACAAATGTTTTAACAACAATCAAATCTATATTAAAAAAAAAGCAACTAAATCTAAAAAAATTAATGTTATAAAAAAGTGCTATTAAAGATAATTATAGCATTTTTCTAAAAAATACTATAGAAAGTTTCTATATCATTAAAATTATGCAGTAGAAAACAGGTCATTCATAGTTTTTTTCTATTACGATAAAAAAATGCTATTAACAGTTTGGAACTTTCAATAACATGCCTAAAAACGTTATAGAAAAGTATTTTATAGCGTTTTTTTACAACGTTTTTATCGTTATCAAACGTTTCCGTAGCATTTTTTTAACACTATAAAACATTTTCATAACATTAATTTAAAGCTATCAACTATCAACTTTCTATAGCGTTATTTATAGCCGTACAAAAAAACTATAGAAAGTCGACAATATTTTTATAACGCTATTATAGCGTTTTTTTACAACGTTTTTATCGTTATCAAACGTTTCCGTAGCATCTTTTTTAACACTATAAAACATTTTCATAACATTAATTTAAAACTATCAACTATCAACTTTCTATAGCGTTATTTATGGCCGTACGAAAAAACTATAGAAAGTCGACAACATTTTTATAACGCTATTATAGCGTTTTTACAATGTTAAAAAAAACGCTATTAAATGTCTTTTATAACATTTTTTTGGCTACTATAAAAAATACTATAAAACTTTCTATAGCGTTTCTTTCTCACGCTATTAAAAAATCTTATAGCATTAAATTTGCGCCATAAAAAATGTCTTTTTATCGCATTTTTATAGGAGTGAATGTTTTTTTATGAAAAGTCGAGGACTTTCAATAATATAGACTACGACAACGTTTAAAAAATGCTATGAAAAGTCTACGATAGCATTGTTTTAATGCTATAGTAGGTGATATTTATTGTAGTGATTAGTCGCTAACGAATACTATATAAAATAGGAATGTAGAAGTGAGTAGGATTTATACCACTTTTGTACTATTGGGTATTTTTTTTTTAAAAAAAAAATTATCCTTCATTTTATAAAGTATGAAAAAGTAGCCTCTAATCTTATAGTTAATTATCAATTTGGTTTTCAAACTTTTAAATTTCCCATTTTTATCTTAAATGATTTAAAAATTCTCAATGAGACCATAGACCCTTGAAGAACAAAGTTGTTACCGAAAGTATTGTTACCTCATCAATAAAGTTAGACAAGTAAACATTTTATATAATATTTCAATACTAATTGACACATAAAATCAACATTTCTATCAACAAAATCTATTTATTTTAAGTTTTATGTTCAAATGACATGTTCATGAGTGTATAGCTTTAGTAGTCAAAATATTATTTTATTAATAAAAAAAAAGTTAGAAGTTTGAATCTAATTATGTTAATAAAAACTAACACATCAATTTTTTTTTTGGTAGAAAGACTTGGGTAGATATTTTTTTAACCTGTTTTTTTTTTTTTTTAAATTTTATTTTAAGGTCAAAGAGAATTTTCAATTTCAACACATTAACATGAGAACTGAGAATAATAATAATCTTATGGGTAAAGCCTTTTATATATAGGCCCATTATCGGCCCATTATCGGCCCATTATCGGCCCATTTTAAACCCTTAATACCGAACCTATGTTGCATCGCGAAACCCTCTCTCCGCCTGAAATTTTCGCTTTCTTCCAAAGCGACATTGTAGCCGCGGCAGACTCCTCCCAAATTCCCTCGCGGCCATCAGTTTCTCACAAGGTATACTCCTCTTTCTCTCTTTTAGATCCATCATTTCTCTCTCGATCACTCTCAATTTCACTCTCAGATCCGCTTGTTCTTCATACCTTCACTTTCTTAACGGTTCGTCTTTGGTAAAACCGATCCTTATTCGTATTTCTCTTGCTGTTTTTGGGATCTGATCCCTCGCTATTTGATAAATTCTCGATTCCATGTACTTCAGTTTGTCGGATTTGTCTGTTGGTCTTCTCATATTAATTTCTGGATCGAGATCTGTATATCGTGTTTTTGTTTTCTTTTTGGTTGTTATATTGCCCTTCCTAAATATATCCCATGTGGTTGATTACTATTCAGTTTAACTATTACTGAAGTTTATAAACGTAATCATCTCTTATGTTGTGAATTTTCTGTTCTCGTCTGTTAAGTCTTCTCATATTCATTTCTAGATCAAGACTATAGTTTGTGAACGGAATCTATTTTCATGACTTGTATTTTTTTATGCCTTTCATATTGTCGTGATATTATTGACTATGGCCTCTTAGAGATGAGTAGACCTCTTGTCGTAGTTATTGCACCAGTTGTTTTACTCTGGATCAGTGAATTTTAGTTATGATTCTGTGTTCTTAGGGATGCATTTCCTCTCTAGTTATATGTTTTTAGCCAGATCTCAATTTGGTGTGTTTGTGTACGTTTATTTCGTGTACGTTTTTTTTCCCTTTTCTTATTAATCATGTTTTGTTATGGCGATTTGATATTTTATAATACTGTAAAGGATCGGATGCCATTAGCGATCTCTAAAACTCATTTCTAGTGTTGCTATCTTTCAACCCTTGGCTTTTTGTCAATACAGCTCTGTTTTCAATGAAGATTTAGAACAGTCCACGTTTTGCAATATTTAAAGATGCTTATAAAATTTTGACTTTGTTCTTCGATTCTGTATAGGTCTCATATTCCTGTAATAGCTTTCTGCCCTATCAAATCCATAGTCTTGCCCCATTACTGTCGTGAGAGTGTCTCTGTGTGATCCTTGTTTTAAATATGACATATGAGTTTCTCATCTGATCAGGACATTGGGAATTATTGCAGGGAAGAAGTAGCCATGGCTGATCAGGTTCAACATCCTACCATCTATCAAAAAGTTGCTGGTCAGCTCTCCCTTCAGTCGAGGGTTGCTTCGGGTTTCCGTTCTTGTGATGATGGCTTTAGGAACCCTGCACTTTATCAGAGGCGTGCATCAATCAGCAACTATACAAATGCTGCTTTTCAATATCCTGCTGTGCAATCCTGTGTTGCTACTACTGATCTTTCTAGGGTTGCCTCAACTGCCTCCCCCATTTTCGTTGCTGCCCCTGCAGAGAAAGGAAACTTTATGATTGACTTTCTTATGGGTGGTGTGTCTGCTGCTGTGTCCAAGACAGCCGCTGCCCCAATTGAGCGTGTCAAACTCTTGATTCAAAATCAGGATGAGATGATTAAATCTGGACGTTTGTCTGAGCCATACAAGGGTATTGGCGATTGTTTTAAGCGCACAATCCAAGAGGAGGGTTTTGGTTCATTGTGGAGAGGAAACACTGCAAATGTCATCCGTTATTTCCCCACTCAAGTGAGTAATTTTCTTCCCTTGTCTGATTTTAGCTCTCCATTTTCTCAACTTTCTTGAGCTAATTGTTTTATGGTTACTTGCCCCAGGCATTGAACTTTGCTTTCAAGGATTACTTCAAGAGACTTTTCAACTTCAAGAAAGACAGGGATGGTTACTGGAAATGGTTTGCTGGTAACCTGGCATCCGGTGGTGCAGCTGGTGCTTCATCCCTTCTTTTTGTTTACTCTCTTGACTATGCTCGTACCCGATTGGCAAACGATGCCAAAGCTGCCAAGAAAGGTGGAGAGAGGCAATTCAATGGACTGGTGGATGTCTACAGGAAGACATTGCAGTCTGATGGTATTGCTGGTCTATACCGTGGATTTAACATTTCTTGTGTTGGTATTATCGTGTACCGTGGTTTATACTTTGGAATGTATGATTCTCTGAAGCCCGTTTTATTGACCGGGAAGATGCAGGTCAGTTTGCTAGTGGTTTTAATAGTTTTCTGCGGGTATTATATAAATTGGGTTCTTATTATATTTTACTGTTTTTGTCACTCTGCAGGATAGCTTCTTCGCTAGTTTTGCCCTGGGTTGGCTCATCACCAATGGTGCTGGTCTTGCATCCTACCCAATTGACACTGTTCGTAGAAGAATGATGATGACATCAGGTGAAGCAGTGAAGTACAAGAGCTCATTGGATGCCTTCTCCCAGATCTTGAAGAACGAAGGTGCCAAGTCTCTCTTCAAGGGTGCTGGTGCTAACATTCTCCGTGCCGTTGCTGGTGCTGGTGTGCTTGCCGGTTATGATAAGTTGCAGGTGATCGTCTTGGGGAAGAAATACGGATCTGGTGGCGCTTAAGCTGTGTAGTTGACCTCAAAGGTTTGTTCATTTTTCAGATGTTGATGAAAATGTCTCCAGAGTTTTGGACTTTGTTCCGGCGATTTTTTGTCCTTCAATAATTTAGTTTTGAAGGGAGTAATTCCCAAACTTTAATATCATTTAAAAGGGTTATAATTTAATTTTGGACTGAGATTCGTAGTTTTTAGACGTTTCACATTGGGGTCACCCCTTATAACCTAAAATAATTTCTCGGATAATTTGATTGAATTGTATTCTGTTTATTTAAGCTACTGAAACATTCAATGACTTCAACTGAGGATGTCCATCTGGGCTTGTATTGGACAGAATGTTTTATGATCTAAAAATTTTAAAATACAAACCAATCTTGTTCTGATCTCTATCTTTCAAGTTTTTTCGCTCTATGAATCGCCATTCAATAAAGTTTCCTTATTCAGTCCATATTGGAAATCGAGAATTTGCATTTTCATGAACAATCGTTAGCTCAATGTGAAGATATTATTCAGATGCCTAAATGAACAATCGTTAGCTCAATGGTTTTTGAGTTGCAGATAGTTTTGGGTTAAAATATTATTTTGGTTCTTCAATTTTAGTTTTAAAACTTTCAATTGTCCAATTTTATCTCTTTCAATAAATATATCTTAAATTTAGTCTTTTTTTTCTTGTTATTTATAGTATTTTATCATAAATTTTGAAAGTATAATATTCACATATTTTATTTTCTTGCATGAAAATTACTATTATTATTATTTAATCAATTTTAGTAAAAATTAATTTTGAGGAACTAAATTTAAGAATTATTAAAAATATGAGAATGAAAATTGGATATTCATTTACGATTTTTTGAAAATATGAAAATGAAAATTGGACAATTGAAAGTATAGAAATTAAAATTCAACAAATTTTATAGTATGAGAATTAAAATGATATTTTTACCATAGTGTTGCCTTTGACATATGAATAATTGTTACCTTTGATTCTACAAACTCTTAAAATTATAGTTACGAGAATGTTCATACAACGAAGAAAATATATGAACCAAGTGACACTATCATGTACATAAATAAACATGTGAACTCAATATTAAATGCCTGAATCTACTTAAAAACCTAAAGTACAAGTAGAATAATCACTATCTAAATCATATAAATTTCATACCAAATATATGCTTTATAATTCATTAGAGGCACATAAGAATACTTTTATTAACGACTTCTTGAATGAAAACTCAATCATGAGGTATTTCCTCAAAAAAAAAAAGAAAAAAAGAAAAGAAAAGAAAAGACACTGTACCATAAGGTTAAGGCATCATTGTATAAATTGCTAATCAGTATAGGATGCAATTGTAAGCTAATCTGAACATTGTTGGGTGAATAACTTACTAGTTCAAAAGTAGATAGTTCAACCTTCACTCCAACAATTGAAATAATATTTCAAAATAAAGTTAGTTTTTATTGACAATTTAAACCATGTTTCAAAATTTGCTTCATCTGATTATTTCAATTGTAAGCGTGTGAAGTAATCTGCTTTATCTTTTTCGAATTCATCATATTCATGTAATACATTTTTTGGCTTAATTCGTTAGTATATTTCCTATTTCGTCTCTTACTTTACTTAGATATTTCCTGAAAATTCGTTTTGCCTTATCTCAAGTCTCCCTTGTTCAATGCTCATGTCCATACACCTTCCAACAAATTAAGTTATAGATACAAACTTAAAGAAAAATGTAGATTTGAATTTGAATGTTGTTTCCCAAATCTAAATTGCCTAACCATGCATATTTGAGTATGAATCTCTTTTTGAGAAATAATTTAAAAATAAAAGTCTTAACTTTAAGATTATTGACATGTTTATCAATGGTTTTAAAAATGTTAAAATTACTTCATGTTCACATTGTATGATTAAATGTATTTCAAGGTAATTTTGAATATAACAAAACTGAGTTTCATCCTTTAAAAATCATTCACTCATAAGCACTTCTCTAGTCAAAACAAAAACACTAAAAAAAAAAAAAAGTCTAAGAAAGATCGAAGGTTCATTTATGAGTGCTTCTACCAAGTGTTTTACTATCACAATTAGAGAAGAAAAAGTGTACAACAAAAATTTCATCTTTTCAAGAAAAAGAAAGAACAATCATTGTGTAAATTCAAGGGGAGAGGGGTAGAAGGCTTTTGCCTTACTAGCATTTATTCTCAACACATGCAAAATTCATAAGAACAAAGGAAAAAGAAGATTCAAGATAGGAAAGTGCCTATATATGAGGGGAGGGGGGGCTAAAACAGTGACCCAGAACTCAGGCTTGAGGAACTAGAAAACAGAAATCCAAAAAGTAAGAAGCAAAAAAGAAATGTAATAACTTTATACAAGTAAAAATATCAGAAGAACTTAAAAGAGGGTGGTCCAAGATTCTAAATCCAAACACACAACAGTCCTTTCCTGTAAACCAAAACAATAAAGGTTCTTCTTCTACTACACAAACCCAAGTCCCCACCCAACAGTAATGCTCGTGAAAGAGTAGGACCCCAATTATTTCTAATCACACCCACCAAACTTCAGTAGGACCCTAGCTGATTCTAATCACACCCACCAAACTTCAAGGTAAAAAAAGTACTCATCTCCACTCTTTATCAACCTTAATTTAGGGCATTTCAGTAAATCAGCCTTATAGGATTTAAGATTTAAACAAAAAGTTGTCAACTATCCTTCCAAATGTTGTAGTTACAGTTACAGGGACCTAATTTTGGTGATGATGACCATTAGAATGAAACCCAAAACTGAGAAAGATTGATACAAAACATTATACAGATTGTTTGGTACAGTACAACAATGGGGATACTGCAGAGGAAACAATTTTTAGGAAGATTCTTTCCAGCAATTTGAGGAACAAAATGCTGGGGATCCTTACATTTTAGACTGTAACCTGATTGATCATAATGTGAGTTGGGTATACAAGTTCATGCAGAAGCCTCCCTGTCATTCATGATATGAAAGAAAGTGGGCAGCATCACCTTAAAGTGTGAGGTTCCCGAGGCGGCTGTTCTTCAAGTTCTTGCTTTCTCCATAGATGTCGGCTTGCTTGGGTTGCTCCACTTTCATATCCGCTGCTCTCTCCAGATTCACTCACAAGCCTTTCCATGAGCTTTTCCTTCAGTAGTGATCGTCCTGGTTCTCGTCCCACTCTACGATCCTAGAATATTGAGGAGAGACAATGGTGGATCATAAGATATGGAAAGAAGAAAGACCAGGGACATAGTTTAAAGCCAATGGACCAGTCTTCTAGCTTAAATAACTCATTCAATGATTCTTTTTAAAATACTTTTCAAACAAAGACTAATAGAAGCAAATAATTTTATGGAAGGAAGATGAGTATTCCCACAGATCAAGTTGGTCGATGTAATAGTAGAAATGTTGTTAACTTACATCTCGGAAAGGAAACTCGTCAGCTTCAAGCATATGAATTACATGCCCCATTTTAGGCCTCTTCTGAACATTAGGATCCACACAGCGTAAAGCTACCAACAGAGCACGCTTCAGTGCCCTTGTTGAAGGCTTCTCGGGCAACTTAGGATCCAGAACTCCCTCTGCATTTCGATTACTAACCATTGTTTTAAGCCACTCAACTAGGTTGACCTGAAAGTTAGATCCACCAATCGACCATGAAAAGTTAGGAGCCTGTATAGGCCTAGTTATGCAATGACAAATAGTCTGGATGAGTGAAAACAAACCTCTCCTGAAGGGCGACTATAATCTACTGGATTTCTCCCTGAAATTATCTCCATAATGAGGATACCAAAACTATATACATCACTTTTTTCATTTAACATGCCAGTACTTGCATATTCTGGAGCTACATATCTACAGCACAACCCCAGATGGCAACACATAAGTTACTCCGTCAGGATCGTGAATTCAAAATTATAAATCAAGTGATACATTTCACGCTAGAGCTTAGACTAACCCGAAAGTTCCCATCACACGAGTCGTTACATAACTCCTCTCTGAGCCAAGAAGCTTTGCTAGGCCGAAGTCAGAGACCTTTGGATTCCACTTCTTGTCAAGCAAAATGTTACTTGACTTGATATCACGGTGAACAACCTTAGGCTCGAGCCCCTCGTGGAGGTATGTTAGCCTGTGATTTCATGAAGTCAAAACCATGGCAAAAATCTGAAGAACGTAACTTATCTACAACCAAAATAGTGAAAGCAAACTCAATGTAGAACATACCCTTTTGCTGTTCCAACAATTATATTCATTCGAATGTCCCATGTCAGAGGGCTACAAGGTCCAACTTCTCCATGAAGCCACTGTTCCAAGTTTCCGTTATCAATGTATTCATAGACAAGTATCCTACAACAAGACAAGCAGAATGCACACACGTTCTCAAATTTCCTTGAAAGAGTGCTTTTTCTGTATGTTGTATACTTTTACATATAGAAAGTTTCTTATCTAAGCAGTTTCTAAGCTTCTACAGGGATAAATATGGAGGAAGATCAGAATACCTATGAGCTCCTTCAGCACAGTAGCCGAGCAAACGCACCAGATTCTTGTGGCGTACGCGTCCAATTGCTTCCACTTCCACTTTAAACTCCTTCTCAGCCTGTCCTCTGATGACAAGAAATAGTGCATAAAATTTCTTCCAGTATATCAACATAATGTATCAAATTCAATAGTAGATCCTTGTAAAATAAGATGAGTGCTTGTACTATAATGACATAACTGCAAGAAATTAAAACGATCCGTATGAAAAAGAAATAAAATGAGAAGAACCTGTTATTGAGCAAATTTTTTATAGCAACCACAGTGTTGTCCTCCATAACGCCACGGTACACAATGCCATATCCGCCCTCACCAATTACATTCTCATCCGCAAAACTATTAGTAGAATACTCGAGCTCTCTGAGAGTGTACCAATGTCCCCAACCCAAATGCGAAACCTCCGGCACAGCCATTGGCGCCTGATCACCAGACCGAGCCTCTCCGCTACCGTGGGACGAACCGCCACCTCTCTCCGGGTATGAAATCCGGTGGTCTTTCCCAATTTCAATGTGAATTCTATGGCGACCACTAGGTGGGCTCTCTTCTTCCGTCTGAAGAAGCGTCGCTAAAGGCTCTGCCTCCGGCAAAGGCTCAGGGTTAGAAGCTAATTGAACTTTAGGGTCAGAAAGAGTTGGGTTCCGAGAATGGTCGATTCGTATTTCCTGGATTTCCTTAGACACATTTGGGATAGTGGGGTTCAGAGAAGGTTTAGATTTATTGGAACTGTTGCGCCTGGAAGTGAACCATAACGAAATGAGGAACAGAACGATAACAATGGCGGCACCAACGCAAATACCCAAAACAACCCACAAGCGCAAACCGAAAATGGAGGTCCGCTTCGAGAGCTGGTCATTCAAGAAGGCATAATTAGACATTTTTCCCCTACCCTTTTCTTCCTTTCTCCACCTTCCCCTTTGTTCTACAAACCCCTCAAAGACTGTTTTTCTCGAGGAGACAAGCACAGAAGAAGGAGGACAATTAGTTCAGTGGCAAAAGCAAGGATACAACAGATCGGAAAAATGAAGACAAGAAACTAAACTGCACATTCCACTCATTCATTCAGTGGGGTTCACAGCGAGAGAGAAAGAGAGAGCTGGCATGATGGGACTTCCAACTTCAACAATGAAGAAGAAGGACCAACCCTATAAAAACCCATCCATTTTTTGACCCCTCTTCCCCTTCCCCGCTGGTGGCTTAGCTGAAATTCCACGGTAAGTTACAAATGATTTCTGAATTTGAGGTGGGCTTCCATTTTTATTCACTAATCCATTTTCGTTTCAGATTCTTTCTCTCCCATTATTTTATTGTTTATACACTGTTTCTCGGCAAGTAAACTGCTTGAATTGTCTTTGTAATGATCATTAGCCTTATAAAATATGCAAATCAACTAACCCATTTGTTAAGAAAACATAGTAGTGACAAACACCTTTTGTAGTATCTGATTCTTATTTCTTATTTCTACAATACAAATGATAGTGTAATTGGTAAAGTTTTTCATTTCTTTTTTCTTTCTTTCTTTTTTTTCTTCCCCTTAGCAATTGAAAGTAATTTGTTGGTATAGATAAAGATAGTGATCACGGACTTTGAATTAAAATAACGGAAAAGGAGAAATAAAAAAATGTAGAGTTTAATTAATTGTATTTGTAGCATAGATTAGATTACTTAATTACTTACAAAGTACCATTCTAATTTTGTTTTGTTTTTCTTTGAGGTGTTGAATGAGAATATAACAGTGATGTTGTTCTTTTTTTTTTTTTTTTAAAAAAAAGCTCTATTTTCTAATTTTAATTTTGGTATAAGTTTAGCTTTTCTTTTTAGAAAAACATGAATTTAATATATTTGAAACCTCGTGATTTTGAGAGATTTCAACCTATAATGAATTTCAAATGAATTCTACTGTTTGTTATTGCAAAAAAAGAATGATTTTGAAATTCAAAGTGATTCAAATCTTGTTTTTACTTTAAAACTTTTTCTGATTAAAATGGTCGGATTTCATAGGATTTAAAAATAAATTACTTATTTAATCTCGTCATATTCTAATTTTTAATTAATCACATCATAGTTAAAAGTCTATATTACTACATTGTTAACTTTTTTTTTCGTAACCATCCAAACACAATATTTTATATACATTTAATTTAAATCTTTTTCGTTCCAAAAAAATAATTAATTTAAAATTATTTCTTGAATTTCAAATCACAGTATTTAAAATAATTTCTTAAACATTCTTAAATCCAAATGAGACCTAAAACTATCATGTATCATTTTTTTTTATTAATATAGCATAAATTTAACTTTTCTCATGCTAATTGTAATTTTTAATTTATATTGTTTTTAATTAGAATTGAGTTTTTAATTAACTTCAACTGTTTTTAACAAAAGAAAAAATTTATATCATGGTAACTTGAAATTAGACACTTAGACGAGTAATACAAAAATGGATGTTGCTCAAGATGCACCGTTTGATTTGAAAAATACATACCTATATATATTTGCATCTTTTTATTTGACTTTTTAAGACTTTTTAGAAATATTTTAAATAATAATAAATAAAAGAACAACTTTCTAAACCCAAAATTAGTATTTATTTGACTCGTAGATAAATATACGACCTTTATAGCTGTTGCCTTCGCTTTTTCTTTAAACTTATTGTTGTTTCTTTATACGATATGATAAATAGAAAATAGGGAAATTGTTGTGTATAAAAAAAAACAAAACTAATTACATATATAGAAAAAAGTGTACTCCATGCTTTTGTATTTCCCACTTTTTTTTTCTATATGTGTAATTAGTTTTGTTTTTTTTCTATTTGTGAAAAGACCCCTAGAAAATATGTAGACAAATAATTTTGCATTTTGTAAAAAATTATCCAAAAATTCTATAATTGTAGAAAAAAATTTACATAAGAAAGTTTTTTTTTAAATTTTTATTACAGTATGATTAAAATAAAAAAAAAATAAAAAAAACATCTTTGTTCTAAAACATATTACTTAAAAATTAGAGGTGAAATTTTAAAACAGAGAAAAATGGCAAAATTTTCAAATATCATTGGCTAATCATTTAATTGCCAACAAATTCACCCAAAAAAATCATTAAAAAATGTTTAATGACAATTTATCCCCCAAACCCTGTAAACTTTCAATGTTTTATTTAATGTCCCTAAACTTAAACTAATCCTCAAACATTATAGATCCCTAAACTTTCAATTGTGACTAATAGGACCCCAACATATTCATTATTAATTCACAAATTAACAAAAATTGAAAACTAAAAACGCTATTAGACAATAGACATAACGTCAAATATATTAAAAACTTATTGCACTCATTAGAAATTTAAAAGTTGAAAAAAAAAAAAAAAGCTTGAAAAGAAATTAGTCCAACAATAATATTGTTGATTAAAGAACTGAGACTGCCTGCCTGCCTGCTTGCTTTAATTAATAATAATGAAAATAATAATGGGTAGCTCGTTTGTTAAGTAGTAGTTGATAATAAAGAGTGTCAGTCAATGTTTACATAATTAATTACCTCTCCCGATAAAATAGAGTTTGACCACTGTAGAGGCTGCAGACACTCCTTTTTTTAAGGGCACCCTAACCTTTTCTTTTCCCTTTTTTCAGAAGGCCACCAAAATTCATCTTTTAATCATTCATATGCCTTTGCCCTTTCTTACATATTATTATATAAGACATATTCCCTCTCTGCCAAATGGGTTCACATCAACTTGGCCCAATTTGAATTTGTCCCTATTTTGGGTCAGTCTCAGTAAGGGAAGAATCTGGTCCTGAAGGGTGTTTTTATATAAATGATGGAATTCAAATGTTATAATTTATAAATCAAAAGAAAATAAATAAATAAATAATTTACCAAACACAGGCATCAACCCAACAGCATATGAACAAAGTTAAATTGATTGATATATTATCATATATTATGAAGGATATTTATCTCAAAATATCCTGCAAAGAGACAACATATTTTTTGTTTTCATTTCTTGACAGCATTACAAGGCAAAATAATTGATACACTCCACATCAATGACTCCAGATAGAGCTTCAAATTGGTAAGGTAAGGAAGGACCACCAATTTTTTTGCTTCTCCCCAAAAATATTTGGCAGCTTCTTATCACCTTTCTTTTCAGATAAAGCACAAAAGGTAGATTTATGCATTTCTATGTTTGCCTATCTAATACTTGAAGATGTTTCTTAAAACTATAGAGTTAAAGGATAAATATCAAGATTATGTTGTTAACCTATTCTACAATAGATTTCTGGTAAGTGTGAAAATAGAACTTTTTGTAGTTTCTATAATGTTTGTTGTTGAAAATCCACAAGGAAAGTAAAGAAATTGCTTCATTAAAAAGGTCATACTCACTAGTGAGAAGCATCCTGCACAGGACTACAACTAAGATGCGTCTCCTGACTCCTTCCCCGTTTGAGCACAATCAAATTGCGTGGCTGGTTGGGCATCCTGCATATTTGCAAGAATAATATTTGGTACCAATTTCACAAACCCAGAAAGGAGTTGGTTAATGTTATTGTTTTTGTTACCTTGAAATCAGAGGAAAGGTCAAACTCCCCATTGTATGCCTGAATCGCGGGTTCAAAACCGAATGCCGTTTCCGAAGTTGTGGTGTTTGGTACAGAAGGGATGGCAATTGACTGATCTGAAAGGTTACATTTGTTGGAAAGATTGAATGTAGATTGCAAGGGACATCCTTCGTTCCTAGTAGACGATGTGTCTATTCCTCTTCTGGATGTTAGAAATGCATTTCCTACGTCAAAGTCCAACCCCATCTGAGGTAGTTGAATTGGCTGCAGCATTCCTGGCAAGCACATTGGTTGCAAACTCAAGCCATTTCTCATTGATAACATCTGCAAAGCCAAACGCCATTGATAGCAAGTTTAAATATGTTCATCAAACTATGAGCATTTTTGTCAACCAAAAAGAAAAATGGAACAAGCTGTTAGTTGCTCCAGACCTTACATATCATGTATATCCCGAAATGAGCAACATAAACAGGGAAAATTTTAACAAAGCAATCATCAAAAGAGGCAGTATTCCTGCTCCTCATTTCCAATATCGCACCCGTCAAATCCATGAATTATATCATTCTCAAACGCAAGTTATGCTAGGAAAAACTTTTACTTCATGAACAATCTTCTCTTGAGAAGTAGAGTTTTGGTTATGCTAGGAAAAGGTCAAACTAGGCATCATCTTACAGTGACAAAGAGTGAAAAGTAATCGGATACAGAGTGGAAGTGGCGGTAGAAAGAGATCTTCAGCCTTTTTCAGCTGAAAATGTCCCAATAATTCTCAGAGTGAGTAACGGAATCCTAGGCCATCTTTGCTGGGATAAAATTGGCAAGCAGAACCATGAATTTGGAAAATTATCAACACTTAAGAGTTGATCAATTTCATAATTGAGTGTTTTTCTCTGCAAACTAGAGATGTTTGGCCAGAAATAAAATTAGGATGCAACCGTTTGGATATTCGAAGTTCTCTGATTGGTTTGCAACCCTAAATCAAGAAGTTCAGGCACATTTGACTCGTATCATGTGGACAAAAAGAACATTACTTTTGATATATTAGCACAGAAGATTCTGTGGCCCAAATTCATGGACTATTTGCAATTAGTAACCAATAAAATGAACGAGTGCATATAAAGAGAGATGAGTCCATATCAAAGAAAAGTGAAAACGTGATCAAATTCTCAGGTCCATAACCATACAAAACAAAATCAGGAAAGAAAGAAAGAAAAAAAGAAAGAAAGAAAGAAAAAAAAAAAAAAAAAAAACAAACAAAAAACAAAGGACACCCACCTGGACTTGAAGTTGAAGCTGCTTCAAATACTCAATTGCTTCGTCCAACATTGAAGCTTTGTCCGTCTGCCAAAACACAATCTCATTGTAACGCTAAAAACTTAAAAGGGAAACTGTCATAATCTTGAATTTTTTACAAACATACCTTGTTTGAATTGGGAATTAAGTTCTGAAGGGCTTTCATTTTCTCATTGATCCTCCTTCTTCGTCTCTGGCCCACTCACCAACAACATTAGCAGAAGTTAAGCAATCAAACGCTCTTAGTCTAAACTTAAATACAAGAATGCTTAGAAATCGGGGACCCAATATGAAACTGACCTTCTCCGACATATTATGGACCTCAGCGCTTCTACTTCTCTTCGACGAATTTCGAGGCAGATCAGTACTGGATGGAACTTCCGGCACATCCCCACCCTTTGAAAGAGGATCGAATTAACTCAAGGATAAGCAAAAGCTTCATCTGGGTACTGGAAAAAACTGGTGAAAACTGAGAAAACAGGAAGAATTTGTAACAAATTACCTCGCTATCGCAACTGAAATCGCCAAGATCATTTTCAGACGAAAGTCCCCTTCTCTTCAACGGCGCATTCGAATCGGAATCGACAGCGCCGGAGGAAGAAAACGCGTTGTCCGAACTTTCTTTGACGAAATCTCCGGGATCCGACAATTTCACTCCGCCGCAAGTGGAGTTGACAGCCAAATACGAAGCATCAGCAAATCTCACATCCCTAACACTACAATCCGACAAAGCGTGGTTCAAAACTCGACTGGACTGAAGCCGATCCTCGGGAAAATCGAGCATGCAGGACACTCCGGCAACAGAGTGCCAAGGAGGTTGAGAATGCAACAAGGGCATGAACTTGTTCTTGAAGGAGACGCGAGAAGGGGAAGAAGCAGAAGTGGTGGTTTGAAGATGGTGATTCATGTAGGAAGAGAAATCTTCTGGGTCATGGGGCAAACCCGCAACATCCGAAGAAGGGGAAGTTCCGTAGAGATCCGCCATGATTGAGGATCAAAAGGGGGTGGAAGGAAGGATGAAAAATGAAGGATTACGTTGGGTATGCTGGCTTAGTGTGCAGAAACGGTTTGGAGTGGAAGGAATTGTGTATTTGTATCGTATTGCTCTGCGTTTGTGTGTACTTTTTCTTGGATTCCGTCTTATCTTTTAGCGTTGGATGATTTGTTTTGTTGGGTAGAAAGCAAAAACAAGGATTAAGGATTTTCATTAATGGTGTTTTTCTGAAGTTGCTGACTTCTGGTCTGCCTCCCGAGGTTCAACTTATCGCCTTCCTTCTTAATCCTACCCCTCCCGCCTTAATCTTCTGTCTCTCACTTTTCTTTTTTTTTTTTTTTTTTTTTTTAAAATTTTCTTTTTATACTTAGAGAACCCATCAATGGCTTCTTTTTCAAAATTTGGCCCATTATTTCTTTTATTTACAAACTTTTCCAAAAATAGAGGATTTGTTTTTTACCTAATTTCCCTTTTTATTTTGATTTTATAATCATGTAATTAATGGGAGTAGTTGCTTTTATGCCATTCAAATTTTGTTTGATTCATGACCAATTTGCCCTTAATATATATCTTTTCGTTTTCTATTTAAATTATAAGTGGGTTAAATTAAAACTTTAGTCTCTCCAAATTTTATGATAAAAAACAAGTCTCTTTTTAACTCTGACGTTAGATCTCTTGACTTTTAATTTTGTATCTACCTAATATATTTTAAATTTTAAAAAATTGACTAATTTATTATATTTAAATTTAAATTTTATAAGTTGAGATTCTAAACTTTCAATTTTTTATTGAGTAGCTAGTCCTCTAAAATTTTAAACATTGTTAAATAGATCAATGACATATTGACATAAAATTGTAAATTCAAAAACATATGAGATAGATACAAATGGATGGTGTGATGTCGACCCAATAGTCATTTAATTGAAAGTAAATAGACTGACCCAATAGTCATTTAATTAAGTTTATGAAATTAATGGACACAAAATTGAAAGTTTGTGATGGAATGGTTACTCAAGGAGCCTTAGTTTTCAAAATGTGGCTTGGTTTTTAAAAACATTAGTACAATGTAGATAACAAAACATTAAATTTAGAGATGGAATGAGTGTTTATAGGCTTAATTTTAAAAAACTAAAAAAAAAAAATCAAGTGGTTACCAAACGAGACCTTATGAATTAATTTTTTAATTTAACCATGTAAATTATATTTGAGTTCTTAACTATGCACGTGTAGCCGTTTTAAAAAGCTTTAGCGGTATTTGTTTTTCACTAAACTATGTTCATGTTAAGCATAGACATCCTTCAATTTTAAAAAAGCTTTTGACTTTGTTTTCAAATTTTTGTTGTATTTCTTTGGTTAAAACGTAAATTTGGTTACTATGGTTTGAGAAAAGTTAGAATTTAGACTATATATATTATTTATAATTAGGATTTAGTTCTATAGTTTGATAAAACCCTTATAAATAATCTCCGCCACAGAGACTAAATTCTAATTTTTAAAACTACAAAGACTAAATTCTAATTTCCTCCAAAATATAAGGACTAAATTTATAATTTAACCTATTCTACGGCATAAATATTACTAACAAGATACTAATATAATATGACTGTAACGAGTGTTTTTTCCTGGACGTATTACTTCAAATATTATGTTTATGATTTCAATTGTTATTTTAAATAATTTATCAAAATGTTAAAAAAACTCAAATTTTCATCTTTACACGTTAACCTAAAAATAAGGTATAGTAAATACAAGTCTTAAAATTTTTAGTTCAATAAAAGGACTAGATTTACCATTTAACCAAAAAAAGAAATTAACATTTTCTTTTAATTATTTTGTTGAATATTTTATAGTACGCACGAGATTGTTTGATTGTCATTTTTCTTAAACTTTCCATTTTTAAAATAACTTATTCATAATTTATTTATTTCGTAGTCTATAAAAAAAAAAAAAACTGAAAATATTATCTCAATTATAAATTAGGCATTGTTGGATAAGAATTTTTCATTTTAGTTTCCAGAAAATTCTAACATATATTCACTCACAATTGCTGTCATATTAAAATAACACATTTGAATTTGCTTTTAATCATAGAGGTTTCACACGTTTCCCATATGCCACGAGAAGTAAACAACCCGTTATCACTAATAAATTTCTATATTGATCGACCACATTTATGTATATTACTAATAAATCACTAATATACCATTTTGAGCGCTTTATAGCTATAAGCGATGAAAAAAATATGACCTAACAAGCGATAAATAGCACAAATTAGCGATAAATAGCACAAATTTGAGTTGGATGTAAACAGTGCCATTTTTGTAAATAGTTTTATTTATATTTAATTTGCTATTATTTTGAGTCAAAATGTCATAATCAAAAGCTAAAACTAGTTATTTTTAAACGTTTTTTTCATCTGAAAAAATTGGTTAATACGAAATTTGTTATAAAAAATTGTTTTTTTCCCCAAACTTGGAAGCTTTATCAACTTTTATCCCTCAAAAAGAAAAAAAAATCAACTTTTATCCTAAACTCTTAATTTTATCGAATTACATCTAAAACTTTGATACTTGTTGTAATGTTTATTATAAACTTAAATAAGTGTGTCGTCGCTTTAACGCTAAACTGTATGGTACACTTTCATTTCATCATTAAAAAAGTTTCATGTGTTGTATTAAGGGTTAGTACGAAATTAATTAAGATTCGAAAGAAAACAACAATAAGTTAATTTTTTTTTTTTTTTTTTTTTTTTGTCAAAGTTAGCTTAACTCAACAATATTTAGCATGGCCTCCCTTCATTGATGTCTGAGGTTTGATCCTCATACCAAAAAAGTTGATTTTTTTTCTTTCTCAATTTTGTGAATTAGTTGGACTTGTAGAAGGCTTGCTTTGTTGAAATTGGTGACTTTCAATATAATTTGTTTTAATTATTTTTTAAAAAAATTAGTGGGTAGATTTAGTGAAAATTGACTGTAAATCAGTAAAATTGTAATACATTTTTAAGTTTAGAATTCAATTTAATGAAATTAAAGGTATACGATAAAAAAAATTAAGACAACTTTTTTTTAGCTCAAGAGTATAAAATATTTGTTTTTCAAAAATGTATTATAACACAACTAAAATATCAGTACGCAAATAATTTTTGTTGTTAAAAGGAAAAAGATCGTTATACTCATGAGAGCATTTCACTTTGCAAATTGAGTTTTCTTTGGAAAATATTTGGGAACGAGATTTAACTGTTATGGAAAAATAAAAATAGTTTAAAACATTGACATTAAATATACGCATAAAGTTAAAGGAGAAACATATTTTCTTTATATGAAAAAGAAAAAAGTTAAATAAAAAATTAAAATAAAAGCAGAAGAGAAGGGGACGTATATTTTAATAAAAAAAAATATAAAAGCATTAAAAGTGATTGGATGAGGAAAGAGTAGTAAATGACAGGATGGCAGATTGAGAAAGTCAAAGACGTAATAATGATGTATCATTCACCGTCACCGTTTGGCAATTTCCAATTTATTACACAAAACCATCAAGTAACCAACACCAATATTCTCTTATTTCTACAAAATTAAATAAAATAGAATTTTCGTTTGGATTTTTGGACTTGGCGTGTGAACAGTAAGGGTATCATATTCAATTCAAACACATTATTTACAAAATAACCCTTTTTCCAATTTTGAATTGAATATTACTATCACCAAGTTTTGTGAGGTTAAAAATAAATGGAAAAATCCGATGATATATTAAGACCAACAATTTCTAATGTCAATGGGAGTAAACATTAATTAGTTTGACCGACCATCATCATAACCTTAAAGCTAACAATTCCTTGCCAATTACAACCCTTGAATTTTTCTTCTTTTTTTTCTTTTTCTTTTTTTTTTCGCCTTCCAAAACAAATAAAAAAAAATTGATTGCTTGCATTATATAAAAATTTTACTACTTGTAGTAATGTATATAGAGAAACTTGAATGTGGGTCTTCAGAGGTAGAGAATTGGCAAGCAACATCATAGCATTTCGTCCCCCGTTTCACAGTTGCTTGCTTTTAACTCCTTTTCTAAGCAACAGCAACCACCACCCAAGGCTCATTCTTGTCTTGCTAAACCAGTTGTTTTGCATATCGGACACAGATTCTTTTGCATCAGCCACTGCTTAATACAAGTTGTGTGGAAGTCATGCCCACATTCCAGCGTTCCGATGTCTTCTCCGTCGACGTATTCCTCCTGGAAATCAGGTGGATTGTTAGTCGATAGTTGATACTAATGAGGGAAGGAAACAGCATTACAATGTTGTGCAGTTTCAAGAATGATACAGCTCAAAAAACACAAATGATGATGAATCTTGTCTATTACAACCTGACAAACACAGCACGGTTCTTCCTCCACCTGTGAGTCAACTGCATTCACACGCTTCTTTTGTTTCAGTTGAGCAACTATCGTCTCTTCACTTAGTCCCGTGTTGACGTTCCCAATACGCTCTTCCAAAGCCAACAATTCCTGCACTTGACATAGTTAAAACACGAACAAGGCAACAAGAAACAGGTAGAAAATACACGTCAGTTGTTGGTTTGTTATCAGCCAGACCTCATACGACATGTTATCAACGTCGAGACGCATATCCCTGTGCCTATCATAAATATCAGCCATCCCAAAAAATAGTGACTGGTCCAGGATCATCACATCCTAACAAAGGAGAAATTACAAAGCAACATTAGTAGTGACGACGCTGATTATAAAACATGAGTTAAAAATGTGAAGCCAATGACTTCAACTACCATCAGAAGCTTTTCAGTCTCATTGACAAAACCAAGTTTTCTCCATGCATAACACAATTTTCCCAAATTTGATACACAAATCCCATTCATCCACAGAATCCCATTAAAAGAAAAAAAAAGAGTCAAATAAATTGCTAGAATAAGATTGGTACATTGTAAAATCAGAAGCCCCAGACAAAGTCTAAAGCCATGGAGGCGTATTTTATAAATACAAGACCCTGTCCTACACCATCATAAAGTCCATTCATATCAATTAAGTGAACCATTTTGATGTTTCCCAAGTGCAAGTGAACGTGAACAAAACTAAGTAGTTGTTCGCCACCATTTACACATTGTAACTAATCTAAACAAAAATAAAACGCATAACTTAACGACTGCTTGTATCTCAATACAATAATGCAAATTCGCCAATGCACCGACTGACCATGATACAGCACCAATAAGGATCCTACCTCAACTCGTAAGGTTTCACCCCTGCGAACAAGGCCCAAGACATTGCGAATGTGCTGCAGACAAAACAATACAATGTGAGCTTCAGATTCAATTCAAAAGGTAAGATCACTAAGAATCAACGGAGGTTAGAATACCAGTAGGTCGAAGACAGCATTATAATCCATCAAATCTTTTTTATAGCACAATCCAACATAATTGTGATGTAAGTTTTTTATGAGAATGTAATAAGTTTATTTAGAATTGGAGCCAAAAAAAGAAAAAAAAAAATCATGTCATGCTGAGTAGGATTTCTCAAAGAATTTGACTGCAATTTGTAGTCCAGCAAACACCATCCTAGTAGACACAATCTCCAGGGCAACCAGGTAACGCAAACCTGCCCCCAGAAAAGTTTTATCCAGCAACTTCAGAAATAGCAATTTTAAATTTATAAAGCATTAAAAGAGGAAGTTACCTAGATACTCACACAATAGTAGAAGTTATTTCAAAATTTTGCATCATGCTTTTCAACGAGTCAAAACAAAGTTGAAAACACTAGCATCTTGACCACAAATGTAATTATAGATGTGCAGGCCTGAGCATAGAATTGTTTCAAGGGGAAGTAATCTAAAAAAGAAAAAAAGGAAGAAGAAGAAGAAAAAGAGAGAAAGAAAGAAGAAGGAAAATAAGAAAACCAACCAGCTGGATAAATTAAATACTCATTTATGATGAATCAAAGAAATCAGACACCCAAGACATCTAAAGTTTCTCCAATAGGTATGTATAGAAGCACAAATCATAAAAATGAAAAATTTACAATAACAACTATAAGCATATGGAAGAACCCCTTTTTTTGTAATTCCAATGATGCAATTGGAGCTTATTGCCAGAAAAGGATAGATTTAGATAGACCTTTGTACAACAACTTTCAAAAGACAAAATACTAAGAAATTGATAGGTTAAAGAAAGTGATTTGCATTAAAAAGAATTTAGGAACCAAAGATGTTTAGAAGATTCAACAATCAAAATGAACAGCTCTGATGCAGACAGGCATGCACATAGCACACATATGAATCTAGAGCCATCTTTCAGTTACTCCATGAAAAAATTTGACATACCTCAGATACAAGTCTATTATTGTCACTTCCTTCACCAGAAGTAGCCAAACTTCGTAATGAATAAGGAAGACCAAGTCCACCATCACCTCTTCTTTCCATCCATAATGCAGACCTCGGTTGCAATAAATGCTGCCCCCGGCGGCCAGATCCAGATGAAAGAACCATATCCTGGGCAGAAGTAGAACCTGATCGCTGTGAATAATTATTTGTCCTTCCTCCAGACTCATTTGTAGCAGAAGCAAATAGCTGCCTACGAACATATTCTGTTAACCTCCTGGGAAACTGTGTAGGAGAATTCTCAGGAGGAATCCAAGGTCCAGAAGAGGGATGGACACCGGAACTTGAACCAACCCTGGATGTAGAAGCAACATTTCCAGGAATGGACAAGTTCGAAGATGCTAAACCTCTATTTGATGGATTTCGAACCAAATTCCTCAGCTCATTTGCTGGGACAAACATAGGATGTTCGGACACATTTCTTCCCATGTTGCTTGGTCTCACCTCTTCACGTTGCACCACCTGCCTCTCTCCTGCAGAGCTTGATGAACTGCCACTTCTTGAAGTAGAGCTCCCATTCCACCTATATGGTTGCAGACTTCGAGGTAAAGCAGGCACATGTATCATAATTGGCTGACCTAGAGCTGACACATTGTCTACAGCTGGTGCTGGCCTCAAGTCTAATACATGCTCAGCAGGTAGAAGTCTTGCTGGCAGCTGGGAAGATGGCGGCCCAGGATGCCTAACAGCAGTTCCTGCCGATGCAAAAGAATCTTGTGCATTTGATGAACTAATCCTTATACGATAGTTTCTCTGAGAACTGTCCGAGCTTTCTGCAACAATTGACTCAGAGAAGCTGTTGGAAGTCAGTTCACCTGCACCTCGTACAGGGGCCTGATTCATTCGTGCCGGTGGAGGAGGTATGCTTAACCTACTGCCTGTGTTGTAGCGACCAGGGAACACTGGAAGATGGGGCTCAGAACCGCTTTCAATATGCTGTGAGTAGTTACTGCTTCCACTTAAAGAGGACTGTGCAACATTTCCTTCAATAGATTTTCTTTTGCAGGGTGCACGACGACCATCCAAGGAAGAGCCTGCTCTACCGTCATTTGGAACCACTGGAAGTCCACTATTTCCAGAAGGAAGTATAAGAGGATCAGATGCACTAGAACATAAAATCCTCCCTTCTTCTGATCCACTAGATTTATACACGTTAGTACCTTCATTAACTCTGCTATTGTCGCCTCCATGACTAGCAAAACTTGCATTTAAGTTGAGATTATGAGGAATAGCATTAGAATTAGAATTAGAATTTTGTATAATCAGTGGGCTCAAGTTCACATGACCCAGTGACGGATTATTTGATGGCTCACAGAGTCGGTTTTCGGTAACAAGACCATCTGCATCACGAGTCAGTGAAGACCATCCAATTTCAGCTTTCTGCTCATCAGGCAGAACCTCAGTTTGCATATCACAAGAGCTAGGTTCACCCAAGTTCCATCTGCTCAAACTTCGTTGTTCATGGCTCACAGAGCTTATATATCCGGTATTTATATCAGAAGTAGGTAATAAATATTCTGGTATTCGGTTTTCTGCTGGATTCCACATGTTATTCCAGTAAACTGGTGGGTTACCAGGATTATTTGATGAAGATCCATGTTCAAAATTTATTGTTTCTGACAAAGAACCAACACTACTCCTTTGCCCTTGCATTAGAGAAAATGTAAATTTCCCTATCAAATATGAGCCAGGTCAACAAAGTTTTCCAGACAACAAACCAAGCTAAATACAATTGATTGAATCTGAAACCGATGAAACAGGAAGCCAATTAGAATAAGAAGTGGCAGAGCTTCATACAACATTACAAATTAGCATGTAAGATCTGTCAAACAAATAAACTCAAAGATCAAACACAATACTTTTATTGACACCAACACTCTTGATACTTAAACCAAAGTATCAAGTAGTACTTGCTAGCATTCAAAACAATTTCCAGATGAGTATAAGAATGTGGAACAAGAATGGATAAAGGACAAAAAAAAAAAAAAAATCCAAAATGACAAGATAAATCACAAATTTAAGGCTTTGTTCCCACAAAATATTGGCCTTATCAGCAAAAGCAAACCCCAAACATCACTTGTTTTCTCTAATCCAGTTTAATGGTTAGTCATAGCAATCCAAGCCAAGAGCCTAATGCTACTAAGCAACAATTGCTTCCTATAAATCAACCTTCAATTCATGTCCCTTACAAACAACTAAATGTAATGTGATTATTACATAATTTACCATATTTTGAAACCTCTAATTCCTTCAATACATGAGTGATATCAGCTAGAAATGAAACCTAATCAGCACAGGGTAACTTCTAATTCGTAAGGAGCTATCAACAACTAAAACTTCATGTCAATGTCAAAGAAACGCTAATTTTGGCACTTGGTAACAATGTAACACTGGAAGAAATGTCCAATACCTGTGAGAAATTGCAGTCGCATATCATGCATAGAAATACATAGAACATTACATCACCGAAAGAAAGAAAGAAGAAGATATGAAATGTAGAAACCATTCAAATCAAGAATGTATGTACCCAGAAACGATTGATGAGAATGAGCAACACAGAGGTGTAATATCCTGGTGCAAAATGTTCACTTCAAATGAAACATTTCTAACATGCAATCAATTGCAGATTATATTAGACATTTACATATTCCTATCCCTAGAAGAGGGCTCGCAACAATGGCAACATTCTCACATTGATATCATGGAACAGTACAAAATTTCATCCAGTTCTGTAACTGTCCCAAATGCCAAACGAGGAAATGAACCAAAAAGTGTGGTTTTAGAACTCAGGGAAGCGTCTAAAACACATCCCACCCACAAGAGAAGGAACGAAAAGGCATCGAAAGTTACAAAACTAAATCCCAGAATCAATAAAAAAATCAAACTCACAGATTAGGCAAACAGCTTAACCCCAGCTACGATAAACAAAAAACAACTGAAAAATGAGAACTTTCTACTCGAAACAACCTAGAAAATAGCACTGATGAAGGCGGAGAAATCAAGGCCGCTCAACTTATATCCATAAATTTTGGCGTGATTAGAAGAACCATCATCGCCGAAGTCGCCGATAAGATTAGTTCAGAATTCAGATTGAAGAAGTCAAAAGCCAAACCCTTTTACCCTTCGATATACCCTTTAACAAAATCCAAATGAAAAAAATATATATCATTTCTCATATTTTATAAAAATAAAACGTAAGAATATATGATGTTTGAACAGTTTTGATATTATCCGCTAATTTTATTAACGCATTAGAAACCTCCACCAAAAAAGAAGATGATAACCTCGGAGATCAAACATTGGATTATTGAATCATCCATCATGAAGAACCGATCAAGCAAGAAGAAGAAAGAAAAAAGAAAGACTTACCAAAAGAGATGGGAAATTTGAAATTTGAAAAGGGGAAAAAAGGGGTCGATCTATGAAGAAGGATCTGAGAAGAAAACCCAAGAAGTAATCCGTAAATGGAAGTGAAGGAGAAGAAAAGCTTTAAGTTTGACAATCTCCCACAAGATGAAAGTGGGAGGTAACAAAACCCACCGAGTAATGGGTGAGGGAAAGGTGGGGGATGTGAGGTAGACAAAAGACCATGTCCAAGATTAAAAGGGTAGTAATCTTTAATTATAAGAATTAACCCAGCAGAACAAAAATATTAAAAGGGGAGAGAGAAGAGAGTAAACAGTCCATCCATAGCCAGAAGGGCAAGCCAAGGCGTTCCCATCTCCAGACAGAGAATTTAATAAATTTGAGAGATAAAAACCAAAAAAGAAAAAGAAAAAAGAGAGAATAAAAGTGTGTGTCCTGTTGGGCCGCTTACCAAATGGCTCAGACCTCAGCTTCAAAAGTCTCCATCTTGTTAAAAACACTCAAAAGAGAGAGAAAAAAAAGAAAAGAAAAAAAACACTAAACACGCAACAAAATTACTGAATATTAAAAAAACAGATGAACCAGAAAAAACCCGCCCCCCAATGTCCGCCATAGATACCTTCAACCCCACTTTCCCACTTCCCTCTTCTTCTTCCTCCTCCTCTTTCGCCTCCAATTTCACCACTGTAGATCAGGGTTGTAAAAAAAAAAATCATAAACGTGGCGAGGATACTTTTCCTTTCATGGGTCCCATTCCTAAACTTGAGATTTGGTTTCCTTTCTTTGCTGCCAGGGCTGTTTGTGTGTAATTTTTGACCATCTATTAATGGGGTTGTTTTAATTTTTATTTTTTTTCCTTTACCCATCACGTGGTCAAACAAATGATAATAATCACAAAAATCATTCAAGACACACCTAATTTTAATTTTCCTTAATGTAACGTAAAATTTGATTTGGAAATACAGAATCATATCATATCCCTCTTATTATATACGTTTTGGAATTTATTTGGCAGTGGGTAAAGGTTATGTATCGAAGCCCCTCCTTTGCTTAAAAGAAGTGTGAAAGGATGAAGCTACTTGAGTATTAGGCCAGATTCTAACCCAACTTCCTCTTTTTAAATGAATGGCCACCCCCCACCGTTCATATCTCAATTGTGGGCCTATTCTTTCTTTATGGTTTTGGTCGTATTGCCACTTTTATATATATATATATATATATATATATATATATATATATATATATTTTTTAATTTATTACTGTCTTTCAATTGTGGGTTTGCTTTGCCATATACCCTGTATTTTTTTATGCCATAAAATGAGGCCACACAATATGATAGCAATTTGTCCATACCATATGGGTTTGCTTGTGAAAAACAAATGCTTCACAGCTCTTCTCAAGGGAAAATTTTTTATTTTTTATTTTCTAGAATAATAATCACACATACTAATTATGATAACGAGATGACGATTCTCCCACCATAGAGAATATTTAGAAAAATTCAATGCTTTTGACTAATTGGAGAAATATAAGGCCAAACCTAAGCCTTTGGATAATCAACAACCCAAATGGCTCAGCTTATCAAAATCTATATCTATCTAGATGCTTTTGCTTAAGTTAAAATATATCAATTTAATATATGAAAGGCTCAATCATGCACCCACATAAATTTATACATCTAGAGAGAGAGAGAGAAGAGAGAGATTGACCCTTTGAATAAAGAAAGAAACTACCTGTGAAGTGGGGTAAAAGTAAAACACAGTGGTTGGTACTTGGTTGCCAAGATGGAACCATGAGACCCAATAATAATCTCATATAATTACAATCTTAAATCTGTTCTCTTCCTCTCTTGCAATTTCAATATATTTATATTTATATAAAAAAAAAAAATCAGAGTGACCCAAAAATCATGGATCTACCAAACCCAGAAATCAGGTATTTGAGGCTATCCACCTAATCTAATCTACTGTGCTTAGGCATAGAGGGTTTAGGAGATTGAAATTAACCAGGCATTTGAGATGGGTCACTTTTTTTTCTTTTTTCTTTTTTTTTTTTAACCAACGGCAGTAGATATAATTATCAAGCTAAACCATGAGGGAACCAAGATTGCCTTTGTCCTAACCCACCATTATAAGTGGGCATCTTTGTCAGTTGGCATTTTTCTTCTCAAAATGAGTAGAAAGAAGATTGAAATTGAATCAAAATGAATGTGTCAAAGAAAGAAGGAAACTGGATGCAACTTTTGTCAATAATCAACCAGCAGAAAAATGTGCTAATCAATCCCACCTATCAGCTAATAATTTTAAATAATATATTATTATTATTATTATTATTATAAAGAAAAAAAAAAGGAAGGAAATTGGTACAATACAACAAATGAAAAGGTGCCTGCTGCAATAATCACCAAAAATTGACATTGCCAATCCCTTTCACCTACAAATGTTGCAGTAAATATACTTACCAAACCATGTAGTAAAAAATCTGCAGGGAGTTTAATTACACAGATTAAGTAAAAAGGGTGAAAATGATGCAAAGGTCAGTACTGGGTGGAATGGTCATTTACCCATAACTGCAAAACAATAATATCACATTGGGTTGTTTCAACTACCAGTTTAAAAATCAGACTCACAGCAATAAACAGGAAAAAAATAAAAATAATAATAAATAAATAAAAGGGGCCTTTTTCATCATTAAGTTTCATTGAACATTGCATATAAAGTTGGAAAATTTGAAAGTAAACTGTCTAAGAAGTTCCCGTGATCTGCAAAATAGATAATGGAGAGAAGCCAAAAATATTAACTAACTTCACCATCAAGGGAAGGATGGCACAGCAAGCAAGCATGCCAGGCATCCGATGCAATTTAAAATGTCACTCTTCCATTAGCCCATTAATAAAAATAAATAGGCTCATCCTCGTGTTTAAACCTGCAGATTGAAAATATGAAACAGGCAGGTTTGATATTAATTTACTGCCAACTAACAATATCCAATTGATTCAGTCTACATTTAGAGTTCCTCTTCTATCCACACTTCTACCCTTAATAAAGAAAAGAAAAGAAAAGAAAACTGCAAATATAATATTTGGTGGGTAAATACTTCAATCAGTAAATTTTCACATCAAAACCAAAGAATGGTAAAAATGTCATTGGGTGAATCTTAAAACCGAGCTCAAGATTTTCAAGCCATCAACTAACTTGTTTGAGTTGTCTTCAAAAAATTACCAGGAAACTTGATCCATAAGTTGGATTTGATACCTATTCAAGTCCTCGTCTATAAGAAAAGTATTTACTCGCTGCTTAAGCCTCACACGTGGGAAGCCACCAGCACCCAAATCATTGTATAGAAGAAGGTAATCAAATAATTAGGATGGAAATTGTGATAAAGTCAAGGAAAACAGATGCAATTTCAAAAGAGGTTTCACAAACAGAGACGTGGGTCTGATAAGATAAACATCAAACAGTGTTCTTTATTTGAATTGTGTCCAGTTTCATCACAATCCACGTGTTGGAAGGTAAATGCTGTTTCCTAGGTGTCGGCTGAACATTGGAAATTACAGGACAAAGAAATCTGTACTAGAATTTGAGGTTTAATGTAAAGGCAAACTAATGAAATGCATTGGGTCAATATGAAAAAAGCACACTGTAGGATTTATATTCCAAAGTGTCTTACGCATCTACGCCAAGATGACAAATCTAGCTGTCTCCAAAATGCAAGACCAATGAACGTTGAATTTTCCAAGCAGCCACATAACCTTCATGCGACCAGTCCATTCAACAGAAGCTAATTGGAGAGCTGAGATGTCATACAGCATCTGAAAAACGCTCCTTAAATACCCTCCGAAACTTGTCTTCAAAATCTCAGGTGACACAGTATGTGTGAATCTTCAATTTGGCCCATCATGGAAGCATTGGATGGAGAAAAGTTTTAACCGAGAGCGCAGATGTCCAAGGCACAAGCCTTATCAAACCACATCGCGGGGAAGTAAGGTGCTGATAACCAAATCCAATCTACATAAAGCAGAGCCATGGTAGAACTTCTCTTTAATACAAAGAAGAATGGACTCAAAGAACTTACAGCTTTCTTTTCTGACTGATTGTCTCTGCATCCTCTTCAACTATTACTATCAATTTTTCGACCATTTAGAACTGGTTATTCTTTGACCTACACTCCACATTAATGCTCGGAATTAAAGCAGAAACCATTATTAACCCAAAAAATAAAAAATAAAAAAGATCAAACTTTAACCAAGGGAGCACAAAATATCATCAAATACATGCCAGAGAAATCATGTCACAATCTCTCCATAAAGGAAAAGAGGTGGAGTGGAGGAAAACTCATAAGATATGGGGGAGACATCTACATTCCAACGGAGAAATTCACAAAACATATTATGACATTTGTGGGTCATGGATCTCAATTAAACTTATAGGATAACCAACAATCTCTGTGATATTTGATTATCTCGGGCACCATGATTTGAGCCCCTCTAGCCTTCACAACATCTGAGGTTGACCCTTTTACCACCGTAGTGAATGGTGATTGCCACGATGTATAATATCAGTCATCATATCCATACAGTAATGAAAGATTTTGCAAGCTATACTCGATAAAAATATGAAGAAAAAGTTTGAGAGAATTTTTTTGTTTCTTACAAGTACAAAAGAGATTATCCAAATCTGAAGTGTGAGATAAGCCACCATCCAAGTCTATGCCAAAAGTTACTAAAAAGATTGCCAATGGGCTTAAAGGGTAGGAAGAATCATTACTGAAATTGTTATCAAGAGAGCTGCATTTTTAAGCTACAACAGTAGTTAAATCAATAATCGCTCCCTGGTCACGTGCATCTACAAAAGGTCAATATTTCTCTCATTCCATATAAGCCAGCAGGTTGTATTGCGAATATTTAACCGGAAGAATGACGTATAAATATTTATTTTCAGATCTGAGAGAATATAATGTAAAAATCTTGGTCATCGTGCACATAGTTCTACTGAAAAAAGATATTCAAGAGTTTATTCAAAACGCTTGCATGATGCAAGGAAGAGAGCTTTAACCATAAATTTTTTAATAGTATTATATACAAAACATTAAGAAAGTACACAGGAAAGTGACACAAGCAACCGTCGATCCAGCAGACTGGAAGTTGTATGCTTGCTCCAAATTCTTAGGCAAAAGTTCAATTATCAATGGCTCTACATAAAAAGGAAAACTAAGGGAGATGGAGAACTATATTTATAATTAAAAAAAGTAATTCAAGGAGATGGCCAGTTTCCTTTGCAAGCAATCTTAATATTTTTGTCTGGCCAAGTGAATAGCCTCCCTGAAATATACTCGGCACTAAGGGAGAACAATTAGAGCTAGCAGATCCAAACAATGAATAAGAGTTACTTTCCTTGTCTATGAAACGCATTTCTCATACAAAAGTGCATGATTAATTTCAAACGATTAGAACCATGGGGCACACAACCCCATAACATTGAAATAGAGCAGAGAGCATATACATAAACGCACATTTGGACATATTCAGTAAATTTAACAGGAGTTTAAAGGGAAAATATGACAATTACTATTCCGGGAAGGATAAAGTTGGAACTGCACAGGTTTTATCATAAAAAGAAAATAAGAAACATAGCACGAGGAAATTGTGGCAACTCCTAGAACACTATGGTAAATTTATCATCATCAATGCTATCAACCAAGTAAATCATCTGCACTATGCTCAATCAGCTCCTGAACTCTTTAACTCTCAAAAAATTTCAGAGCTTTTCAACCTATCACTCGTTTCAATCAAACTCCTTATTATTCAAGTCCATTAGTTGCACTCACAGAATCATATGCATCTTCCAAGTTAACAAAACCGAAACACTTCGACCTTACAATAACCTTCTACAGCACTGTGATTTTCACACATCCTGGAAAATTGTGCAACAGAGCACCATCTACTGATCTCTCCTGCCTCCATTCCATTAGCTAATCTACTGCATTTTGTGCAGATTTTTCATTCTCAACTTGATGTCTTGAACAAAATCATAGCCGTTAACACGCCAGAAGCATCTATAACAATCTTATAAGATAGAGTAGAACAATGCCAAAAGACTAAAAAGTGTATGGTACAACGTTTTCTGATCAATTGCTTTGACCAAACACGTCTAGAAAAGCATCCAAAAACACAATTATACGACAATCTAGTAAGAAAGCTAGATACCCATTATAAAAATAAAAGTAATAAACAAATGAACCAACATATTATATATGATATATCAAAATGTTTGTCAATGTACGTGGGACCCGGATGAATACTATAAAAAATAACCATTAAACGGCTCGTGTAGGAGAGTTTTTGGAGTCAAATCAGAGGCTTAAGTTATAATTTAGATTCAAATAAGATATCACAAGCAGCCAAAAAATGTTCTCATACCCAATAATTCGGCAACGACACAGTCCTCCGGAAGAGACACCAACATAAATGACTCTTCGGGTTTCATATTTTATAACATTCAAGAACATGAGATAAACAAGAAAGAAAAAGAATTATATTAGTCAATACAAGGGGGGGAGATCTAGAAGATAAGAACACGCCCAAACAAATATAATATGAATCCGTCCTTGCAGATTGTGGGACAGCCACGAAATAGCACAAATTTAATGGGCTTGTCACTTAGTGAAGTAAAGAATGATTCAGTCAATGCCCCTTGTGGCTCTATTACATGGAAACAGATTGTGAAGTAAAGAACTAACCATTTTGAGAATTGAGATAGTTGATGAACAGAGTGAAGTTGGGAAGTAGGATCGAGATCGACGAACAGCCATGCGATTGCAAATTGCATTAACCCTAGACTGATTTGCCATGTATCGATGAATTTGGATTTTGATGGAGAATTGGTGTTTAGTGTATGAACTCCAATTGAAATAACAGAGCAGGTCAACGCCTTTCTTGATGAATTCTGAAACTGTTAGGTGGAGCGGATGAGGCATTTCAAAAGTGTTTGGTTGATAATACAGATTTTGTTTTATGTTTTGGATTCATGGGCTACACTTATGTGATCAAAACATTATAGATTCTGAAATTTAATGGTATGGATTTTGAATTTTAAATTTCAAAATAGAGAAATTGTTATAAATGAAAAAGAATATATCAAACTATTTATAAATATAAAAAAAAATTCACTCAATATGAATAAAAGTCTAAAATTTTTTCTATATATGTAAATATTTTGGCTCATTTTTTTATATTTAAAAATAAATCTAATATTAAATAAAGATAAAATTTTTTAGAAATATAGTATGTCATGTTATAAACTTAATTTATCATTTTAAGATTAAGATGTGTAGTATATAATGTTAAATTATATAATAATAATTATAGAATTTTTTATAAAATAAATATATTCATGAATAAATTAATAAAAGTTTATTGTCAACTATTATTTATTAGGTAATATAATCAGTTTTATGATTGTTGAATAAGAAATATTGAACCAGTCACAAATTGACACGTCATTTCTCAAATTAATTGCGAAATTATAAATAATTAAATTTGTGAGTAATTAAAAGTTGATATGTGTTCCAAATTATAATTGAAGGCCTAAATTGGTAAACTGACACGTCTATAGCAATCGAATCTAAAGTATTAATAGATATAGCATAATACAAAACAATTTGCAAATATAGCAAAATTTAGACTTAAGCGTCGAAGTTATCACTACTAAATTTTGCTATATTTGCAATTCTTCAAAAATGTTGTTATTCACTTAATAATTAATCCTAAAAATGCTACCCATTACAACTATCCTTCCAAAAATACCTTTAGATAAGATATCTAACTTCCAAGATTCTTCCTTCTTTTAGATTTTTTTTAATCTTCCCCTTTTTGAGATTAAATCTTTAAAACTCCATTACTTTTAGTTACCCAAAGTTTGTTTATAAATTTGATTTATTTTAGATTTACTTGAAAATATTATATTTTATCCAAATTTCACCCTTAAATATGTTTAAAATCCAAATCAATAATATGTAGAACAAAATTAAAATACCGATGATGAGTGGATAAGCAACAAAAATAATATTAATAATAAATCAAGTAGATGTCTCCCGAGCTCAAAGATACCAAATGTTGAAGTTCGTAATTGGCCAATTTCTGATGCCTACAATAAGAGATGAATTCATGTCCTTCCCAAGAAGACATTCTTTCATAAAAGAAGCTTGAGTAAGAAAAAGTTTTTGACTATTACCGATGACGGAGTTGGAGGTTGTAATTTAATTTTAAAATTAAAGATAAAAAATACTGAAGATATAAAAATGTTGATAACAAAAATTTAAAATGAAATTTGAGAAGAGACTCAAGTTCTCAACAAATATAGTGGGTTGCATAGCTATTCCCTTTCCCTTTATTATTGGGGAACGCTGTCCCCGAGTTGGATGGCCTTGCTAATCAAAATGGGCTTCGAAATCCTTGAGAATTTCGGCCCAACCACTAAAGTCAAGTACTTCATATATGGGCTTTGGGCCTTTTCTTTCCTTCCACAAAACTTGGTTTGGGTTTTATTACCCATAACATCCAATTTTTGCCAATACATAAGTGACTTGTTGAATACCCAGACAGCCATTTGGTGAATAACCAACGCAATATTTCTTCAACACCAAAAACAGTATAAACAGTATATATATATATATATACACACACACACACTGTTTTTTCATATATATATATATATACACACACACACTGTTTTTTCATATATATAATTTTACACTACTTGGCATGTTATATTTGTTTACTTTTATACTCTCAATTCATCAAATTAGGCGTTTAAACTTTAATAAGTTAATTCAAGTAAATGTTGGAATTTTTACTTTCTAAATTAACTATAATTGAAAATTTTATTAAAAAATAACATTCTTCTAAATTATAAAACATATGTTCAGCACAAAATTTTGTATATCTAAAAGAAAACTGACATCGCGTTAAATTGTTGCTGAAATTTGTATGTTGAAAAAAAAATATTACAATTGTTGATATTGCGCATGAACTAAATGAAGTGCAACAATTTCATCACTTGCCTAAATTTAAGATTTAATTAGATGAAAATTTGATTTATGCCCCCATTTTTAGTACACTTAACTTTTTTTAATATTGGTAGAGGTTAATTAGATAAATAGTAATATTGAGTGTATCTTTAGGTCGTACCCTATCTTCTTGCAACTTTCTCCAATTATATAAACAAAAACGTATTATAAAAGAGAGAACAAAAATATGTCATGTGACAAACTATGATTTGACTATTTGGTGGACAGCATAAAGATAAGTGCACTAAAAGATGCGTCCAAGTATTTTTTTTTTTTTTTTTTTTTTAAGACTAATATTGTGGTTGAAAGATTGTTGGTAAAAATTGATAGTTTTAAAACTATTTTTTCAAAAAATAGGATTGTTTATTTTTGTATTTATTGAAATGCATGCGTATTTTGAATTAGAAATGCACACTTCAAATGCACAGGCATCAAGTACACAGTGTTTGGATAGTGGAGTCATATGGTGATGAATGCATGAGTATAATGGTTTATATCTTTAAAGGATAAAAGAGTATGCCAATTTATCTAAATAAAATAGACTAACAAATTAAAGTCTATTTTCCAATCATTATCAAGGTATTTAAAGTGTTGCTTTTAAATCATTTTCTTAACCATTTTTAGCGCTCAATTGCTTCTTCTTTTTTTTTCCCCATTTGATTGTCTCCTTTGTTGTTGTTATTTATTACTATTCTTTTATTTATTGAAAACCAAAATGAAAAGAAAAGAGCAAAGATGGATTGCTTGGCCTACCATGAAAAATTCGATCACTCGAAGATTATTTTACCCATAACACAATTACGAAAAGTTTTTAATATCATCAAATTATCATCATGGATACTAAGAAAGAAGAATTAAATATATCATTTGATTCTTAAAAGCATATCAATATTAAAATTTCCCTTAAGTATATTTTAAGATTGCACCATCTAATATATTTTATTTAAGTAATTGAGCTAGGTAACTTTCGTATAAAATATATAATAATTCTTCTACTTTATAATTCTTATATTATTGAGTAGAAATTTAGTTTAAAACATCGAAAGCGCATTAGAAACAAAAAGAATCTTTTTAATATATATGTAATTCCAACTTATGTATGTTCAGAGTTAACAAATAAAGATCAGTTATTAAAGAGATTACCTAATACACTCTTGATGTTTAAATTATTATGAAAAGATGAGATTTTGATCATGTTTCCAAAATTTAGTTGACTGTAACTATTACTTGAGCCAAACATTCGTATATATTCTCTTGTAAGGTTTATCATTTTTACTTATTGCAAAACTATCTCAAAATAAGCGTTGAGGACATTAAAAGAATGGAGGAAAATATATATAAATATAAAAAAATCAACTAAATTTTGTTGAAGATCTCACATAAAAACCAATAATATAAAGAGAAAGTTTGTTAAGATGTGAAAATGTGATTAGACACGTGGCCCACAAGAATCTAACGTGATCTACTTGATTGATCAATTGGCTAAAGTCTCTTTATTCTTCCTCTTATATTAGAAAAATCAAAGCTAAAGTCCTTCCTCTTGTAATCATTACACTTGTACACAGCTGGTTTTTTTTTTTTTTTTTTTTTTTCTTTCGAAGCTAAACTTTCCAATTTATAATATGCGCCTAATTAAAAACAAAATTACCCAATATAATCATTTCAGAATCTCATCCAAATTTTCCTTTTTCAATATTGAAGGAAAAAAAAGAAGCTCAATTAATAACAAAATACATTCAATTACGCATCAAGCATCTTACTTTACTATTCGTTCATGCGTCATGCATGCACAAAAGTCGCTAAGCTATCAAACACACACGGCCGAAATAGCTTATACATAATGCTAGCCTTTTCTTTCTTTTTCTTTATATATATAGTTTAGCGGATATACGGATTGACGGAGTATAATTCAATTGATTAAATTAAATATTATTTTAGCAATAATGTCCCACTTAAATTTTTTAGAATTATAATATTATATAAATAAAAAAATTAAAATGTACAAATTTTCCCCTCCAATACCCTCTATGAAAATTTATGTTTCTACAATTTATTCTAAGTTAGAATTTAAAGGGTCGTTTGTTTTTGGAAATCCAAAATTCTCATAGAGTAGGCATCTTAAGTACTACGTTTGTTTTGTGGTAATTACATGAGTTGTTTGGATTCTGGTGTTGATGACATTCCTTTTTATTATTTTTGTTAAATCGTGGATTGACCCAAAAGCTTAACCTAATGGGTGAAGACAAATTTAATCTTATATCATTTAAGAATTTCACTCTCTTTAGTTACATTGTCGTAGTTGTTTTTTATTCTTTTTATAAAGATATTCAATTTTAAATTAATACTTATTTTATAAAAAATCTCAAATTAATATATATATATTTTTGGAAAGAAATAACAAATAAAATAATAAAACTATATTAATTTTTTAAAAAAACTCGAATCAATAAAAATAAATATTTTATATAAATTTAAAATATATTAAATTAATTATGTCGTGAGGACATTCTTGAAATATTATGTAAATATAAGATATTCTCTAAGTAGAAATTTTACAAAAACAAACATAATTATTCAAATATTTCTATATATTTTTAAAATATTCATAAACAACAAATATGGTTAATTATCAAAGAATGTCAGATATTTATAATAATGAACATCTAAAATTACAGTTATTTACATTACCAACCAACAAACGCCTCTAAAGTGATTCATTTGTTAGTTCTTGGAAAAAAAATTAACTTGATTTTCGCAATGATTTTTTTGGATGTGTTCTGGTATAAGCAATTAAGTTTAAACATTTTTAACAAAGATATTTTTATTTTAATATTTTAAAATTTGAATAACAAATTAGTTTGGTTGCAACAGGTATATATATATATATATATATATATATATATATATATATATATATATCATGTGATTCTTCAACAAGAGTTTCTAAATTGATCCAATATTTCTAATTGCTATTTATCAATTAAGATTTAAAAACATATCTTTAATCATAAACGTTCACTTGACGATGTATACTAAAATGACTAAAATAACTTTTGTCATTTTCAAAATCACCGTAAAATATGTTTTTAATCCTTCAAAATTAATTTTAATATTGAAAATTGCATTTAAAAATGTAAAATTGAAAATTGAAAATTACATTAATTTTGAGTGATTACAATGTGTTTTTTTAGTGATATTAAAAATGACAACGGTAATTTTAACGATTTTAAAATTACTCTCAGACATGCCCTTAACATACTTCAAATAAGTAATTCTTCCTAAGATGCTCAATAAAAGAAGTTTACTTAAAAAAAAACAATAAAAAAAAAAGGAGGAGAAGAAGAAGAAATCCTAAAATACACGATAATTTTTCTAGCTCTTCAAGTTCAATTACAAGATGAAAATTAAATTCACTCATTCAGCAAACTTTATAAGTTTATCAAGATCATCTGTTTCCAAGTTTATAATTTTTTTTCATTGAAGAAATAATAATAATAGTAAATCTATGAAGAATATATTTCATTACAGAGGAAAAAAAAGAAAACCCCTAAAATTTTCCAAATAATTCCTATAAGTGTGAAACTTGAGTTTATCTTGCAGTACACCTGTTTTTTTGCAACTTAGAACAATCACCGCCACCAAAAAAAGTTTTATCATTTTCTTTTAAAAAAATCATGTGATAAATCGTGATTGAACAACTAAATGAACGGTAAAAAAATGACTGTAACGCAAAATAAACTCACAATTTTTTATAGTATAATATTGTTCAATAAAAATATGAAGTGTAACAAAAACATGTGGCATGTAAATAAAACAAAAACGAGATCGACACTGTTGAAATAAACACCCAATAAATAAATCGATAAATAAATAAATTCAAATTGTTTGAAAATGGACAATGACACAGAAGAATACACAGATTACAAAAATTGCAATGTTTTGTTTTTATTTAGGAAAATCTGCCATCATCATCATTATGAAACAGATTGTCAATTATGCAAATAGACAAAGATAAATTTGACAATTATTTTAGAAGCCCTAGCTACCCTATTTTCTTTATTTCTATAATCATCATCATCATATTTGAAATTAATGGACGCTTAACAAATCATGTTAATATTTCTTTTCACTCTTTTTCAACCTTTTTTTTTCTTTTTTTCTTTTTTTCTTTTCAAATTTGGTGATGCAACGTTTCCCTCCAAGGCGATTGGCCCCCACTTGTCACTTCTGTTAAAATACATGCATGTCACAATTTACAACAATCCCCCAATGACTCTTTTTTTTTTTTTTTGAAAATTTATGTCCTGAGATTGGGTTGATATGCCACTTTATGAAAGTCTTCTGTAAGTGGTCAATTTTTGTTTACGTTTTGAATTTTATTTTTAATAATAGTGGAAAAAGTGGAAGTTTGAAATCCAAGAAAAAGGAAAAGAAAAAAAAAAAGGGATAAGAAACAAGAAGGAAGGTAGCCCTTGTGGACTTCAGTGTCCAATAGGGTCTCCACTTTTAACCTAAAAAGCCTTTGATTTTAACAAGTGTTTGTCAAAAAGGGAAGCGTTTTTCTCACTAACATAGTTAAAGGAAGTTTTGTTAAAAGGAAAAGAAATTAGGTTGCTTTGAGATAAGAGAAGAAATTGGAAGTACGTTATAGATGAGTACACACACAGAGTGGTAGTTGTTGTTGGACCTTTCTTTTTTTTCTTTCTTCTTCCTCGAAACCAGAGAAAATTAAAAGCAGATTAATTCATAACAACTTATATGATCATAGCAAAAGATGCAATTTTTTTTTTTTTTTTTTTTTTAAATTTTCCAAAAATTGGATCATCTGCGTTCTGGGTGCAAGGGAAATAACTCCAGAGTCCTATCATGACCTTCCTCCTTTTTACACATTATACCGTTATGATCTTCTACTAAACACTCAAAACCCCAGTACAAGCACTTCCTCTTGTACGGACTATCTTCTTCTCCCTGCAATTAAAATATAATAATAATATTCGGTTATAATTAATTTATACGGATCAACAGGATATGATATGATATGATTATTAGAGAATTAATTTGAAGCGTACCGTGTGGAAAGTGGGGATGATGGGAGGAGGGGGAGGAGTTCTTGGAGAGTGTGGAAGACCAAGACTATTGCGTTTTTGTTTCTGTCTCTCACGGGCTTTATGATTCTGAAACCAATAAAATACATTCTTTCCTTCGATCTTCCCGTAGTTGCCAAGCTGGGCAGTTATGTGTTCAATTTGTTGGGCATTAGGAGTCCTCATTCCTCTACTATAAAGCATCTCCAATATTCCTATTTGTTCTTGGGTTGGATTCCACCGTGTCCCTCCTGGATGTGTTTCTACTCCTGTCTGCACAAACCAACACATGTACTTTTTTTTTAAAAAAAAAAAAAAAAATCAAAAGACGAAAGGTATTGTAGAAAATATAGTTAATTAGTTACCTGGAGGGAAGAAGAAGAGGAGGAGGAGTCTTTGTTATGATCGTGGGAGGAACCGAGTTTTCGGGGACCGCAATCGGGTTTGATGAAGGTTTTGAGGTCAAAAGAGGTGAGCGTGGTGGTGGTGGTGGTGGTGTTATCGGAGGTGGGTTGTTGTTGGTTATGTTGTTGAAGTTTAGGGGCAAGAGGGCGTAAGCGTTTGCAGCCAAGGGAGAGGGAGGGTTCGTCCCAAAATCCACGTGCAAACTGATGAACCTTCATGCTTAATACCATGGTGAAGAATTGGATCAAACCCAACACCTCTTATTATATACACACACAAAGATTTTCCCACCTCCCAAACCCAAAAAAAGAAAAAAAAAAAAAAGAAAAAGGGTAATTAATATTGGTAAAAAAGAAAGTGGGAAATGAGGTGGTGTTTGGAAGAAGCAAGACCAAATGATGAGATGAGGTTGACTTGAGAGCATATATCTTTTTTTTTTTCTTTTTTTTTTTTTTGGGTAGGAGAAGAAAAAAGAGATGAGAAGGGGAAATTTGTAATTTGAAAATGAAAAATGAAAAATGAGAATGAGCTGCCATGCATGTGGGTAAGTGTGAGAGTTGGGCAGTCAAATCGGGTCGTTTTTTTCTTGCTTTCATCATAAGGTGTCTTTGCTTTTCGGTGCTCTCTCTCAACCTTTTTACCATAAAGCTGGAAAACCAAACCAACTATGACACACAAACCAAATAACAAAACAAATATCTCATTCCTCCAATCCCTATACTTTTTCATGCCAATGCCCAAATTCTTCACCTTTTTTATCATTACATACGGTCCTCTCAGTATATATATATATATATATATATATATATATATATATATATATATATATCCTCTTTATTTAATTCAACCCAATCACACACACACAAAAAAAACTAAATTATTAATATTGTAGTTAGAAAAATTAAAAAAAAAAAAAAGTGAAAGCCGTCGTCTTTTCTTTATATGTGGTGGCAAAAAAAAAAAAAAAAAAAAGAAATATATTGCTGAAAACAAACAAACAAACCTTCATTTCAATATTCCCAAAAACCACACACTTCTTTGGGAACTGTTGACCCAATTTCCAAAATATATACCACTTTTATTTTATTTACTTCACAAATTCACACACACCGTCGCTGTATAGAATAGAATATGTGTTTCCTTTTCTGCACGCTTGTCAATGTGCCAGCTGCCACCGTTCTAACGCCGTCGTTTCTTACTGTCTATTTTTTTAACTTTTACTTGGTCGGTAATGGTAAATATTATCATTAAAATTCACTTTCCTCCCGTAACACTATGATTTGATTAGATTTAGGGCTTTAGACTCTAACCCACCTTTTAATCAAAAGGGATCTGCTGACTCACGTGTGGCTCAACCGCAAAACAGAAACGCCATATATATATAATCCTCTGTACGGATACATGACACCTGGCCCCCTCATTGAAGTAGTAATATTTTCACTTTTTTTTCCCCTCCGAATTAATTCTTGATTACTGAATGCATATTAAGGCCTTATTTTCACTAAAATTTTAAAAGTAATGAAATCCTGATAAGGTGGGAAATAATTAGAAAAATTTGTAGATTTTAAGTGCACATGGGAATGAAATAATACAATGACGTAAAAAGATATTTGACAAAAATGTTAATGAGATTTGATTTAGGTCGTGTAGAACTAAGAGACAGCTAAGCCCCAATGCTCTTCGTCTTTCTCAATTATTTTATCTTGTCTTAGATTTTATGTCTCAAGATTTTAGTAGCTTTAAATTCTTAATTCCAGAATACGAACACTACTTTCAAATCCCCACCGTTGGTTGGTAGAAGAAATGACGACCCCATGCAAATAGGAATTAATTATATTTGTCCTCATATTATATAGTTTTCTTTTCTCATCATTTTCTTCTTTTTTTTATTAGTACAGTTAGTTGTTAATTCTCATTAGAACAAACATTTATAGGAGATTTTTCTTGTTTTTCAAATTGAAAATTTGTAGAAAAATAAAGAAATATTCAGATTAATATACTAAATCAGCAATAAAAAAGATATATACGAAGCGACTTTTCAAAAAAAAAAAAAAAAAAAAAAATACATATATACACGAAGCAAAAACTTTATAAAAAATGGTTAGTGAAAAGGACAAAAATGAGTTGTGGATAATTAATCAAAATGAAAGATAGAGTTTAAAAAGCAATATAGAATTAAATATTCTGGCAAGAAATATGTATGGATTTGATTTCATAAATATATAATATATTTTGAAAGTTTAGGTATATAACACTGAAAATTATAGGGAATTCCAACCAATTAATAAATTACTCAAAATGTACATAATAAATAGACGTATTTTATGGGTACTTGAAACAAAACCATCACTCATTCAAGTAAAAAAATGTAGATAGAAAAAGAACATTTGAATAAGTACCAGTGTATGTTTTGTCAAACAAAAAAGGTATTGGTGCATCAATTATCCCATCTTTAGCTCCATTTACCTATAACATCGCACACATATGAAAGAATTAAAATATTTCAAAAAAGAAGTACAATTTAGTGAGATGCACAAAAATAGGTACAACCTAAGATGTATTAAAATATATTTTTTTATTTAGTTACATCATTACTCTATTTTATTATTAAAAAAAATGTGAAATAAAATAAATGTTATTGTTTGTGATTTCGAACGGTATAATCGACATTAATTAGGAATAAAAAGCGACAAGGCAAAGAAAATAATAAGACTTGTGCCAAAAGCTAGCACCTTAGGACCAAGGTTGAGCATGACAAAATGCCTAATGAGATATGCTCGACCAAGGTCGAGTCTGATAAAATGTCTAATGGGGGCATGTCTCGCACATGCTCTCGCTCGATGAGATAAAGGGTTGTTCTTATTTGGCTATGAAACTTCATGGTGATATAACTTAGGTCATTTACCTCTTAATGTTTCATTATAGCGATAAGCTCTTGAGAAATTAAACTTATTCTCCACTAAAAATTTGTAACTTGTTGCATTTATTCAATCTTTGATTTAAGCATTAGAGTATGTGATAAGCATCACACCGATTTGTAAATTACGTTATTCTCCCATAAAATAAATTTATCGTTATTGTTACGTAAAAGTGATATTATTTTATTTATCTGAATTTTGAGATCAATAAATGTAAAAATGATAATTTTGGTAAGGATGATTAATTATAATGGGTCAAAGGGAATTGAGTGTATGCCTCTTTAAGGGTGAAAAAAAGGAAAAATGAGTGTATGATTTGTATTGAAATGAATGTAAGAAGTGAATGGTGGTGGAAGGTAAAAGAGAGATTCCCCCACACACGTAGTGAAAGGCAAAGGCAAAAGTAGAGTTTTTTCTTTGGGGAAGTTGCGTTGCGTCATAAATCATAATAATGAGGGAAGTAAGTAAGGTTGGGTCCAGACGCACGGTGTGCTTCTCAGTCTCACTCTCAGTCTCAGTCTCCGCCCATTTTCATTTATTACGGAAACCAATCATTAGTTTTGTGGTTTAAATTTTAGAAAGAAAAAAAAAGTATTAACAATAATAATATTGAAGATTGAGATGAATGCGGGGGAAGGGGAATGATGATCATATATCAAAGTGTTGAAATTAGTACTAACATCATTACTCTTGACTCTATTTTGTCCTCTTTTAAGCACCACCATAAACCTCTCATTATAATTTACATTCAATAATCTACATCCCACTCTCATAGTCAACCATAATTTGAATCTCCTTAAACTAATTAATAAACAAGCAAAAAGAAAATAGCCAAAGCCAACATAGCTTAATTAATATATAAATAAATTAGCGATAAAAAAATTATGTAATTTGAATCTCTTTCACCCCTATTATACTTAAAAAGAAAATAAAGCCGTTCTTTATCTTCCAATTTTAAATCTATTTTAAAATTAAAAATAACAATATAAGATATAAAAAGATGAAATATTGTCACTTGAATTTAGAGCGTTGAGATGTAAAATTGAAAAACTAATGTTTTTTTTTGCAACTTCATGATTTGAAGAGATTTCAAGTCATAATGAATTTGGAATAAATTTAATTATTTTTTTAGTGAAACAAAAAGAACCAAAAGCCTATTTTTAGGTTAATTAAAAAAAAATCTAACTAAAATAATTAGATTTTATAGAATTTAAAGATAAATTATGTATGTAACCTTCTCATTAATTAACAAATCATATAACTAAAAGTTTATATTAATAAATTTTGTAACTCTTCTTTTCTTCTTGGGCCATAAAAACAAAAACAAAATGTAAATACATTCATTTAAAAAAAAAATTGTTCTAAATAAAATAAAAAATAAAAAATAAAAATTGAACATTGAACATTGTAAATTACAAACGGTGAGTTAAAAGGTTGGATGGAAATGGAATGATTTGAGTTTGGTATTAAGAGAAAAAAAAAAAGAAAAGAAGAAAAGTAAAAATGATGGGGGGACGTGTGATTTTGGTGGTGGCATGATGTTAAGGGAAAGGGTCCCACACAGTGGAAGAAGCGGTGGGAAATCATGATTAGGGGAAGACACAGCCATCATTTGCACGTGTCATGCCCCACACATTTCCCACACGTATATCCCCTTTTTTTCCCTTTCTTTCTTTCACTTTTATCCTCCACTCTTCACTCTTTCCCTTCCAATCTTACCCAACCATTTTAAACTAAATATCATATGCATGCACCAAACTCCAAACTTCCCTTTTATTATACCCTTTCATCCCTTATCTCCTATCTTTTTACCCTTTATATTTTAAATAGTGTTATCGATAGGTTTATCAAAAGAGATCAAGACTAAGAGTCTATAGAGATTAAATGGCTATAAATAAAGATATAGATTCACAAAAGTAAATCAAGGCCAACATGTTCATGTCTGAATAATAACTATACTCATGACCTTTGATTTGGCCTTGGTCAAACCTATAAAAAAGGTTGAGAAATGGTTCAGATGACTCATGTAGAGAACTTCGAGGTGGTTCAGAGGACTCATGAAGGAGCCTAATGATACCATGGAGGTTCTAGTAGTACCTAGTGATACCATGGAGGATCCATGTAGTAGGAGATCCTAACAAGGATACAATAAAGGTCCTAAGTAGTACCATAGAGAACTCACCTAGCAGTACCTAGTGATACCTAGAAGTACCATTGGACCTCCATACTAGGTCAAGCGGTAAGGTCCAGGTCCATAACGAACGATTCAACAGGTTAGTGGAAAGCCAAGCATTGCAACATTGGATGCTGCTTTGGGTAGACATGTTTGTAATTGCCCAAAATGTAATAGCTCAATAGTTTCATGAATTAAAGAGGAGTAATTATGAGTCTAAGTGCTTGTTACATAAAATTAAGCCTATGTAAGCAATGGGATTCATCCGTCAAAGTTATGGTTAAAATATTTATGACTACTCTCTACGATTTTCATTCATCTCAGCCCCTCACTGGCTAAGCGTCAGAATGTCAGTGGTCTGACACCCCAGTGGAGTTCAATTTTCTTTTTGTTTTACAGGAAGCGTGAATTATTTTTCTTCGAAAATTACAAATTTACTAGTGATCAATTTCCAGCATCAACAAATATCATCTCAACTTGAGCATAGTGGGATTGAAAGACAACCCATATTATTGAATGAAGTAATACAAAAAAAAAAAAAAAAAAAAAAAAAAAAAAAAAAAAAGTTTTAATAAAGTTCACAAGCATAGTTATGCCAAAATACCACGATGCTTGTGACAAAGCGATTTAAGAATGTTATTGGATCAATTGTGTTAGTAGAAGCAATGATATTATGTAAACGATGAATTTGGTGTAATTGATGCGAGTTTCTATCCAATTTGAACGTCGATAAATTGTTCGATGCGTATATATATAGTAATATATTCATGAATTTTTTTAAAAAATACGTTGCGAACTTGCAGTACCGATTAAAGTTACTTATATATATGTTACATATTTTATGTTATAAATTACAATAATCAACTTACAAACATTTTTAAATTTTATAATATATTGTGTGACGTTTTTTTTTTTTTTTTTTACATGTTTTCATTTTTTTTCTTTTAAAAAAATGAAAGTTGTTTTTATTGACTGATTTAATTATAAAAAGCCAGGTTTCTTATCAATAACGAGTTTCTATAAGTGATCAAAATTCAAAGCACACAGTGAAAGTATTCGGTCAATTTTCGTTCATCATCAATCAATAGTCTATTTTTATCTTTATTTATTTTTACCTTTCCTTTTTTAATATTTTCTTTTTGAAAAGAAAACTATTTTGTTCTCTTTTGTCTTAAATCGTCATTCGACTTAAAAACTTAATTAACTGGTGGGTGAAGGTAAATTTAATTATATATCATCTAGCACTCCTATCGCTTGTGGATTTGAAATATGCAAAGCTCTTGAACCAACCTACTCTGATATCATCTTAAATCATCGATTGACCTAAAAACTTAAATTGATAGGTGAAAGCAAATTTAATTTTCATATTTTTACAGTTTTACGTAATAAAATTATACGGTGATGGTTTACTTTTCCTTTTTTGAAATGACCATTGATGATCTTAAAAGCAAAGATTAATATTGATGTACATATCAAAGTTTCAATTCTACAAATTTATCGATGGATATATTTATAAAATATCTTATAGATATGTTATTAGTATTCATATTTAAATTGGTAGCTAATTAATGATTTTTCTAAATGAGTATTTATATGCGATATCAAGAATATTCATTACACTCTTATATTAATGCCGAACTCATTGATTTATGGATAAATATATCGATGTATCAACATATATTTTTATAATTGCTTAAAAGATATATATTATTTAATAAATTAAAAAAAATAAAACTTACCACAAGTTTTGTTTAGGATTTTTTCCCCAAACAATTTATATTATTGACAATATATCATAGGATTTATTTATAATCTTACCAAGCTATCAGTATGATTGACAATATATATAATCGTAACTTAGGAATTTTATATGGCCAGTTAGCTTGTCGGCTCGGGTGACAAAACGATTTTTTTTTTTTTTTTTTTTTTTTTTTTTTTTTTTTTTTTTAGTTAAACTTTATGAACATGACATTTAACTAAGAATTTAAGTATTTTGTTTTGTAAAAAAAAATATGAAAACAGTAAATATAAAATTGGGAGAAATTTAAAATGTCTTAATAAGTTGCATTATCCTCATGTTGGTAATATTAAAAAATGGTTAATCATATATTATATAGCCTTAAATGTTGTTTGTTTTTTCGGACTTTGCCTTAAATGTTGTTATTTCTTATAATTTTCATATATTAGGATGACAGGTTCTTACTTCTTCCAATGATTATCCTGAATCAAGGTCCTACGATCAAAGAAAAAAGAATCTTAAATCAAGAGCCCACATTAGATTAAGGGACTAATTCAGTGGGCTTATCATAGAGCCCAATAATCTCACAAACAATACTTCACGTGCGTGATGGCTATTTACAGTAAATAATCATCAATTTATTGTAATGAAAAAAAAAATTAAACCTAATTTTATTTTTACCTGTCATTTTTTAAAATTTTTTTTACAATATGTGAGATTAAAGAATCTAACTTTTGACTTGAAAGTTAATAATACAATCAATATGCTGGTTGAATTATATTCATTTTGACAACCACCATTTTTCTTTACCATCAAAAGAAAATAAAATTGTAGTTTTATTCTAAACAAGATTTCTAATATTTTGTCACCTTTTTCAAAACCACGAAGGTGGACTACTTGAATTGAAGCTATTTTCAAACGGAAGTTGAGTAGAAAAAAAGTAGTTTCCTTTTCCAAAATTTCCGTACTCTAGATAAAATAAAATAAAATAAAAAGAACCCCCAAATAATTTCCCATTAGTTAAAAGCATAGAGAAAAGAAAGGAAAGGCATTGATGAGATAGAGAGAAAAATAAACAACTATAATTAAGAAGGGAAAAAAAATTATACAGTATTACATTAAACTAAAAAATCTTTAAAAGAAAAGGGAAAAAAAAGGCCGAGAAGATATTGAGAGAGGAGAGGCAAAGGATTTTTTTCTCTTCTTTTTATTTTTGGGTTATTGGAATTGGCTTTAAGTAACTTTATATTTCTATGCTCTGATCTTTATTTTGTTTGGAAAACTTTTTAGCTAGGAAATTGATGGAAAGTGATTGTTGAAATTCAACAAAAAAGAAAGAAAAAAAAAAAAAAAAAAAAAGAAAGTGAATTTGAATAAGAATGGGGGCAATGTAGTAGTAGGAGAGGCATCATTGTTATTTTGTTGGTGGTCTTCAAATATATTCCCAAACAGATTTTGTTGGGGCCAAGGACTTTACATTTCCACAGTGCAATATTTTCTTGGCCCCTTTATTTACATTTCTTTTTTTTCTCCCAAGAAAGTGAGGGAAAGTTGAAAGGAAAGGGTGAGAATTAGGTCTTGTCATGTTAGGGAAAGTGGGTGCATTTTTGTACTCTATATATATATATATATATATATATATATTTTTTTTTTAATTTATAAAAAGTAGTTGCATTTGTGCAGAAAAAAGTAGCTTTTTTTCCCTCTTTGATTTGAATGGTAAATGGATGCCAGTCAAATGATGGAATGCCACTGCTAACATTCCTTTTCCCTTTTCTTTTTTCTTTTTTCTTTTTTCTTTTTCTTTTTCTTTTTCTTTTCTTTTTCTTTCTTATTCTTTTTGCTTCACAAAAATTATTTTTCACTTCCACAACCTCTTTTGATTGATATAATTCTCTTTGTTCTACCTATCATGTCCTCTCACCAATAATTCAAACATATAAGACACCGCATCCCCATCCCTTCTTCCAAGAGTTTTTGCTGCCCATAAATTTTTTGTACTTCTATATCAAAAGAATAAATAAATAAATAAAGAGGGTGTGTTGTGAACCATTTTTGCAGCAAGCTAGCCATATCAATGCTTTGATCTCATTGTAGTGAATGGGATGAACCATTACTACAAAGTTTGTTTATGCAAAATTTAGATCCTTTCTTCAACCGTGCAGTTTGTATTGTCAAACAAAAATTGTACATCATATTTTCTTCATGCTTTCCTTACTACGTATATTCCATTTTTATAATTTAAATTTTAGTCCATAAGTTTGGGTTTTTTTTTTTTTTTTTTTTTTAAATAAATAGATTTAAATTTTATTTTAGTTCTTGCCAAATTAACACCCAGTTATTTAAGCTACTTTACTAAATATTTGGACCCTCTTTATAATCATTTTTTTTATAAAAAAAAAAAAAAAAAAAAATTAACTTACCTATGACTTTCTTTGTTTTATTATCCACTTTTTAGGTATGTTTTCAAAATTCAAGCAATGTTTTAAAAACTAGAAAAATTAATTTTTTAAAAACTTGTTTTTGTTTTTAGATTTCGGCTATAACTTTAAATTTTTCTTAAAAAAGATGAAAACTATTGTAAAGAAAAAAAAATTGTAAGAAAGCAAGTACAATTTAAAAAATTAAATGATTATCAAATGAGTTTTTTTAAAAAAAAAAAATTTAAGAAAAATAAGTTTATAAATTGTTTTTAAAAAAAATCTAAGCCAGAATTGAAAATCTAAAATAAATAAGTTTTAAAAATTTGTTTTTGTATTTCGGTATTTGACTTATAATTTAGTTGTATTTTTAAGAAAAGCAAAAATTAGTAAAAAAAAAATTGTGAGGAAGTAAAAATAATTCTTAAAAACAAACCACAAAAAATGAAACCGTTTATCAAATAAGAAATTTTTGTTTTGTTTTATTTTATTTTATTTTATTTTACATAAGAAATTAGAGAGAAATAACATCCATAGGATTATAAACAACGCTTCAAAACCCAAAATGGGTCCCAGCCAAATGGGCGGGTCTTTGACTCCCGAGGAATGACGACATTAATACAAAATCTCGAAGCCATGGTATTTATAAATTATAATTAGACAACTTTTAACCGTGATTTCTTGAAAGCTTACCGACTAAAATGGATATCGTATCTATTGCAAAAGAGGAAGAGAAAAGAAAAAAAAAAAAGAAAAAAAAAAGAGAGAGAGAGAATTTAAAATTAAAGAAAAAAAAGGGATAAAATGGAAATAAGATGAAGAAAAGGTCCCCATATTTATTTTGGGAGGGTGATATTTATGAAGATGAAGAATATTATGGGCTGAAACTGGAAAACATAAAAGTTAGAGTAATTGCAGTATATATATTATTTGTATTTTATATGAAATTTCAACGCCGCCCAATCATGATTCACGAGCCACATTCTTGAGGGCATCCTCCATCCCACGTGTCACTATCTCCTTCATCATTGACTTAATCCACAAATGCTCCTTCGCAATCTCACCATGACACCCTCAACATTTTTTTATTTTCACCTACGTTTTCAATTATTTGCTCATCATTTTCCTTTTCCTTTCTATTCATTCTTTCTTTCTTTCTTTTTTGGTTATTTAATTCCCAATTTGAGAGAGATATTGTAGAAGGTGATATCTAACCTAACTCAATTAATTAAGTCATGTATCGTAGATCAATCGATCAAATGTTTGAATCTCTACTCTCTCATATTTTTAATACATTCTCGTAGAAGAGACATCAGACACAATATCAATTTGCAAACTTGTGCATAGTTAAACTCGTATACAATATATATTTCAAAAAAGTCATGAGTATTTTTAGGAATCATCTACTCCAAAAATGCTCACAAGTATTTCTAAAAAATTTGACCACTCTTAGCAATTATGTTTACTCAATGGCATGATGCACCTTCTTACCATATATGAATATCTATCTCATTTGTAATTATCCCTAATTTAGGCTAGACTTAGACCTTCCTTATTTATTCTATATTTTGTGTATATTTACCCATGTATTATTACTCATTATTGTAAATTATCTGATCAATCAATAAATACTAATATCTTAACAATTACAATAAAAAAAATAGGAGGTATGAGTCTAGCTTAAATTAGGGATAATTTACAAATCAGATATTCATATATGGTAACACACCTCATGAAAAAATAATAAAGAGGACAACAATTACGTGGGAGAGATATTTGAAGACCGTCTCATTTTTCTTTCAATAAACTCCTCATTACTTAGTCTTTTTATAAATGAGGTGTATGGTAAGAGAGAGCTTAGAACATAAGTGTACAATGACAAAATAGTCATTAAAAAAAAGGTAAAAATTAAGGAAATATAAAAATGCTCCCATCTTTGCCCCACTTATACATGGTGTAGATAAATAGGAAAGCTTATATAGTTTTAATATAGGGTTGTTTTCAAATATAAAAAAATGAGCCAAACTATTTACAAATATAGAAAAATTTCACTATAATAAAATTTTTATATATTTATAAATAATTTGATTGTTTTTTATTTATCATAAATCTCCTTTAATACAAGCCTTTATTTATGTATCTTTATAAATACACTAATATTTATTTGGATAAAGCTGTAAATGTCTTTCAGTAGTAGTTTGCGACTTTTTTATATTTCGTATTTTGGTTGTTAAATATCTCCTACAAAGACAGATGTTACCCAAAAAAACAAAACAAAACAAAAAGACAGTGTTGGTTACATTAATCAAAGCCAATTAATTGCTCGAACAAATTTTTTAACCAATTCCCTCTTAAAAGTGTTTTGACATGCCGATAAATATATATGTAATTATAAATATATATTTTAGTTATCTATTTTCTGCTCATATTTTAAACAAGAAGTCAAGTCATGTTAGAAAAATTGAGAAACAGACATAAATTTTAAAAACAAAATCGTTAAGAAATAGGACTGAAACAATTTGGCGATGAATTATGGAAAATGACTATCTTCTTCGATCTCCATCAAATATTGCAAGGAGAAAGAGAGAGGCTGTTCAGTTTGATGTCAGCCCAATCAAAATGGTTGGGCTCAATGTGGTCTCATGGTCCATAAATTTTGGGCTTAGTTGAGAAACATTAAATAAAATACCCCTAATTTTGAATAGGTTTAATTATATTTCTAAACTTTAAAAATTTTATTTCACTCATAAATTTTGAAAGTCGTTAAAAAAAAAAAAAAAAACATCTTTGGAGATTTGTTTTGTTAAAATAAAATGGAAAGTGATGTGTTGACTAATTTGTAAAAATCCGAACAAGAACGTAATATTACTTACAACATTATTCATGAAAAATATTAAAGTAGTAGTGAATACGTAAAAAGTGATTTTGTAAATAATTTTAATTATATCTTTTCAAATTAAATAAATGGTAAAAATCATCCAAATGTTCCATATATTTTGATATATATGGCCCCCCAAAATACTAACTCATCCTTATCTTCTTCTTCTTCTTCTTCTTCCTCTTCTTCTTATCAAATTTTACACCAATCAACGCCGCATTTCCCTTGATTTTTCTTTTTTCGTCCTTTTTCGTCTCTTTCAAACACCCATTTTCTCGGAAGATTTCAAAAGGAAAATTAATCCAAACCAATCACAAGAAAATAATGCAGAAAAATAAAAAAGATAAAGATAGATTAGTGCAGGGATCCATTAACAAATTTACTTTACCATCTCCCCTGTTACAAATTCGAAGCTATATTTAGATATATATAGCAAATCAAGAATGGGAAACATATTGGGTCCCTTCCAATTTTAATTTCCACAACCTCACGACTTGATTTCCTTTCTTTGGTATTTCATCATCCTGAATCTCTTTTTGGAGTGAAGTGGAAAAAAGCAGGGAAAAATAAAGAAGTGGAGAAGGCTATGAAACAGTGATCATCGATCAATCTTCATCTGAGCTTTCCGGGTCGGGGAACTGGTTCAAATCGGGCTTGTCGGAGATAGGTTTGGATTGGCGGAGAGAAGTTTGGTGGGCGGCGGCGTCGACTCTGGCACCGACCTCAATAGCTCTTTTGCGAATTGAAGAAGGTGAAACGTCGAGAAGCTGATGATCCATGTCCTGTAAAATCAGGTCCGGAAAGTTGAGGCGGGCGGAAGGGCCTCTTAGGTAGAACACGGCGGTGTCATAGGCTCTAGCGGCGGCGAGAGGGGTTGTGTAAGAACCAAGCCAAATCCTAGACCTCTTGTTTGGCTCTCTGATTTCGGCTACCCACTTTCCCCACTTCCTCATCCTAATTCCTCTGTATGGCTTCTCCTGCCGCCCTGTCTGCTGCTTGCGCTTCTCCGGAATAGTTGTGTCTACAGATTCTTCCATGGTATCAAAGCCAATTGAATTATACAGCCATAATAACAAAAGATTTAGAAAGAAAAAAGAAAAAAAAAAAAAAAAAAAAAGAGACCAGGTCAGACAGAGTGCGAAAAACTGCAAAAACCCCACCAAATAGACCGCGAAGAGAGAAGACTTAAGACTCAGCGTTTGATAGGAGAACGTATGAAGAAGTTTGTGTGTTAGTTTATATGTGGGATGAGAAAGAAGAGGGAGTGTGAATTAGAGAATTGATGACGGCCACCACGTCGTCAAGAGGTGAAGGGACAAATCCAAAGATGGCCGACAAATTCAATCGTCTGTCACTCTGTCTGTCTATCTAACAATTTATTTTCTTTTCTTTTTTCTGTTAAAAGGAAGAAGAAGAAAAAAAAAAAAAAAAAAAAAAAGGGGGGGGGAAGGTAAGCCAAATTGCAGAATTAGTTTAAAGAGCATCCTTAAGGTTGTTAGGAGGATAAGGGATAAATAAATGAGAATCCAACATAAGGGGGGGTTGTCACGCATGTGAGCAGAGGGGCAATGTGGATTAGGATTTGCCAATGTTTGCTTTGCGCCTTTACAACGCAATGCTCTAATCCACACAATTCAATTTTAATTCAAATTTATGTTTAGTATTTTATCTCCCAATTAGAGCCGGTTGGAACAATATTTGGCTATTGTTAATGAAAAATAAAAATTAGATTTCTTAGTTAAATTCAATATTAGTTTTGGACTCGAATTAGATTGAAGCAAGATTCAATATTGAAAATCGATGAACCACGACCCAAATCTTCATAGGATCCATCTCGATCTCGATCAAGGCAATTCTAATTCTCAAAACTCTTGTTACAACTCAAACCTCTAAATTAACTAAGGCATCGGAAACAATGTCACAAATACCACATTGATATCCATATTATTGTGTAGATCCGATCAAGTAAAATTTTCTTTGCTCAAATTTACGCATCAACATTTATATTAAAATTATGATTTGAACTAATTTGACATGTCCTCATTCTAACTTTTATATTGAACTAAAAAAAAGGGTATGAGTAGGAGATAATACTAAATTGTATGATGAGAAGAATCATATCATTCATAACCCTTTGTTTGCGCATAAAACAAGTGGGTATTATTAATACATAATATATATAATTTGAGAGAGAGAGAGAGATAGAGAAAGGTCGGTGCTCCTTGGTGGATGGGAGGGAGGGAGAGAGAGAGAGAGAGAATGGCTTTTCATCCACGCAATGAAGATAAAAGAGAACCTCATTTACGGCAACTCTTTTTCGTAACTTTTAGTTTGGTACTTCAACTTAATTATGCATCATTTTTTTGGAAAACTTTACTACTCCTCAATTTTCGTTTATGTATATCATTTTTTAATATTCAAACCATTTATTAGTATTTTTATTTTTATGGTTTTAGAGAGTCTAAAATACATTCATATATTTAAACAAATACATTTTTTACATTATTATTTTATTTTCCATGTATTTTTAAGATGTTCATTTTGGTTCCTATACTTTCAATTTTAGTTCATTTTGATCATTATACTTTTAGCTTTTATTCATTTTGGTCATTGAACTTTAAAAATGTGACCACTTTGATACCTTAAAAATGAAGTAAAAATGAAAATGAGGAGACCAAAATGATCACTTTTTGAAAGTATGAAACCAAAATGAACATTTTGAAAGTACATGGACCAAAATGAAATAAAGTTAAAAGTATAGGGACCAAAACGAACCTTTTGAAAGTATAGGAACCAAAATGAACTAAGACGAAAAGGGACCAAAGTAGCATTTAAACCTTATTATTTTTAATTTAAAATCTCACTTCAAATGATAATAAAAAAAATTAATCAATGATTTTTTAAAGGAAAATTATTTTAAATGACAAAATGCTGAAAATATTTATAAATATAGTAAAATTTCACTCTATTTACGATAGACCGTGATAGACACAAATAGTAGTCTACCGCAAATAGACAGTGAAAATTTTGCTATATTTATAAATATTTTGGTTCATTTTCCTATATTTGAAAACATTTTTTAAATCTACTTTCTCTCTCTTGTTTTTTAAATACAAAAATTACAAGGTGGGGATTAAAAAAATTACTCTCTTTTTATTTTTATTTTGTACAATATCACTAAGTCAAACTCATCTCAGCTTTTAAAATATTTTCTCACAACAAAAAAAAAAGCTAAAAAAAAAAAAGTACATTTTGAAATTTTAGTGGCCAAACACTGAAAATTTAAAAACTAAAATGGTAATTTTTTCCATTTAATTATATTCATACTTTGAACAAAAATGTAGGTATTATTTATAAAATCTAACCAACTAATTGTTAAATTATGTCACTCTGGTATAAATTTTATTTAACAAAATATCATATTATTATTTCAATTTGACGGTCATAACTAAATAACCATTGTTACAAAGTTTAAAGACATAACTAAAATTTACTAAACTGAACATAGTTTAACGATAATTGATCTATACTCATATTTTTTAAATTGTAGGTTCAAATCTCCATATCCACTTGTTGTAAAATAAAATAAAAATAAAAAATAATTCTCAAAATATAATAATAATACATCTTTCAAAAAAAAAAATATATATATATATATAGCAATACAATTCATAAATTAGAATAAATAACTAAATAATATTGTGAAGCTGTATTTTTTAAATTAAAAATTTTAAATCAACAGCCAATCTAAAATTTTTAAAAGGTTAAATTACAAATTTAGTCCTTATAATTTAGACATAATTTCAATTTGATATTTATAATATTGAGATATTTAACTCAGGAACCATATGACTAAAGTTTAAAAAAAAAAAAAATTAAATTGTAGATATCAAATTTATAGTTTTAACACCTTTTCAATTCGATAAAAAAGAAATTACATAAATACTTTTACAACTTTTACTTACATTCGAATTGGGTATTCAAATCATTCAAATTTAATAGTGGACGTGGATGTGACATACCAAACAGCCCGGATTGAGATTAACGAATCTAATTAATAATATTAATTTCGTTTTATTAGTTCATAAATAATAATAATAATAATAAGAATAATAAGAATAATAAGAATAATAATAAGAATAAGATTATTAAAGTCATTAATAATATCAATTAATAAGTGCATTGTTGGTGAGGCGGCACCTAAACTAAACAAAAAACTAAGATTTATTTAGAGACGTGTCACCATTATTAGCTTGGTGATCATCATTATCATTGTTCATTATTGCCTCCCAACCATATGGTTTAATTTAAAGAATGAGTTTTAGATTCTTACGAATTATTAAAATATTCACATTCTTTCTTCACATATTAATAATAATTCTATACAATGTATAAAAATATCATTTTATATGTATTTTTCTAAATCTTAGTTAGCTGTGCAAACCTACCAGGTGAGAATTGTCAAGGGCTTTTTCCTTATAAAGTTTGTCTTTTATAGCTGTACTTTGTTTAATAATCTTTTTTTTTTAAATTATATTAAGAGTGAACTTTAAATTTAAATAAATTGTAAATTAAATTAATACCCCTTTAAAACAAAATTAGAAGATTGTAAAACAAATTACTAATAAACGAGCAAAAACATAGAAATGTTGAAACCTCACTGTAAAAATTGTAGTTAAATCGATGCTCAAACTCAACAACAAAATGTATTACTCTGATGCAGTTGTTCTAAATAATGAGTGGATATCTGTGTCATTGTTCATGACTCTAAGGTGACATTTTACACTTGTTATGGAGCGCTACTATCTTTTGACGGGATCCATTGATCTTGTTGAAGCTTTTACCTTGTATGAGGGTATAGATCCCTAAAGCTCTTGAATATGGTATATCTCTTTTATGGGCTAAAATTGACTCCCTTATAGTTTGGAATCTCTTGGTTGGCAAAATGTGATATGCGAATGAGGTTTAAGTTTTTGTTGACTCATTTGTGGTCTCTATCTTTTGGGGTCGGTTAAAGGCTTTCCTTTGATCAACCACAAGAGTAACTCTGTGACTCATGAATTAGTTTACCACCTCAAAGATTTCATTTTTAGGCAATCTGGTTCAAAGACCATCCTCTATAGACAGATTTTGCTTTGCTTGGTAATTTATTGGTTTTATTTAGTTGTTTTGTTTTTGTAAAAAAAAAATAAATAAAAAAAAAAAGACTAACATTATTTAAAATTTATATGAATTAAAAAACTTTAAGAAAAAATTGCAAAAACCACCCCTGAAGTATGGTAGCAACTGTAATTATACCTTTAAACTTCCAATTGTAAAAATAGAGCCCTCAAATTTAGACAAGTGTTAAAATTGGACCCTCAAATTCATATATTATAGATTTGTCTAAGTTTAAAGACTAATTAATTTTTATAATTTAAAATTTAAGGATATAATTTCAACGGCTATCGGGAGTGGTTTTGTAATTTACCAAAAATTTTAAAATTTTATAAAAGGGAAAATATGTTATATAAACATGTAATTTAAAAGGCCAAACTAGGCCAGATATTACTGAATTTTAAATAGTTTTAAATATGCTCCAACTTTGAAAAATTCCATATTAATCATTGAACATTAAAATTATTTCAAATGACACACTAGCTTATGTGTAAGAATTAGAATATGTGACACAACATTTACATAATTATTTCATTAATAAATTGTTGTGCCTATTTATACGTGCAAATTGATTTGGTGTTTATGATGATGTAAGTGATGTCAATTATATATTTTGATATGAAATGAATGATAAATGCGAAGATACATAATTGATTTTGTTAAATGAGTCTCGTACTTGTTTATAATTAATTAATAATAGTTTTTTTTAGTTCAACTGTTGTAAGATGTAAGATCAAACTATCAATATATAAAATGATAATTAGTGTCATATCAATTGAGTTGTGCTACACTTTTGTACTAATTGTAACTATTTCATTTCATGGTGGGTTTTATAAACACCACTAAAATTTGCATCTAAGAATATATCGTAGCAGCATTTTGGTAGGCATTTTTGTTTTTTATTTTATACATTTTTTTAAGTACTTTTAATTGTAACAACGTTATTTATCTTCTATATAATTAAAATAGAATTGTGAATCATGTGATTTGTGAAGCATGCTTTCAAATCTATACACTTCGATAATGGTCATATCCAATCCCACCAATGTCATCTTTATAGAAAATATATTTAAAAGGGATTTTGTTCTAGTAGCTTGTATAATTCAACCCATTTAAAACGAAAAATAAATAATGGACACGAGGGGACATTAAATGTTAAGAGGGGGAAAAAATAGGAACAATAATTTTGTACAAAGGTGATTCACCCTACATAAGTGTGTGTATAATTCAATTGAAATATTATATTGTTTTATTATTTTATAGAGGAAAAATGAATATTGAGTGTGAGCATATAATAATAAAGATGGTAGAAAGGAAGTTGATGGAAGTGATGAAAGTGGTAAGATTAATGGACGATTGGTTGGGGAGTGAATGAGTTATGGAGAAAAAGGGGATTGGCAATGGGCAATTTGCATTTACATTATATTGTTTTTAGGAAAATATATTTTTTTCGTCAAAAATTTTAAAAGTTTTTAAATTTCAAGTTTGATTTTAATTCAATTTTATCATTGACATTTCTGATTGATTTCTAGGTTTCAAGATTTTTTTTAACATCAATTTTTTTTATTAAATACTCACTTTTAGTCTTAAATGTTAAGGTCTATTAATTAATTTTAAAAATTAAAAAATTATAATTAATTAAGTTTCACTACTTTTTCATCACTATTAAAATTTCATTTCCTAAGTTATTTTAATTTAATTAATATTCATTAACGTCAAAAACTAAAATAAGTATTTAATGTAAAATTGATGTTAAAAGTGCAAATTTTAAAATCGAAGGACCAAATTATATGTATAATTGCAACATTTTGAAACCTAGGAACTAACTTAAGGTCTATAAATGTAATATTTTGAAACTTATGAATCAAATAGAAATTAGACTAAAAAACTTAGAGTCTGTCTGGTAGGGAATTTGAAAACAAGGGATTCAATGAAAATAAAGTTGTATTTCATGTTTTCAAATTTGGTTTAATATTATATTTATAAATCATGAAACTAGTTGTGTTACCCACTAAATATTAGTTGATAATAAACTATCATTAACTTATTTATGAACATATTTTATGTTAAATATTTTTGTATAATTAGTATTTTGCAACATTATATGATTTACAATACATTACATAATACATATTTTAATTTTGAAGAATGAATTGAATTTATAACCTAACATACTATATTTCTAAATACTTTTATTTTTATTTAATATATTTCTACACTTTAAAATTCACAATTCAAAATCTATATACAATAAAAACGTAAAAATGTCTTTTTTACAATTTACATTGTTTGGATCATAAAATCTAAGAACAATTTGTAGAAACAGAATTCGAGCTGTGTGCCAAATACATATTTGTTGAACTAATAGAATCTAAATTGTTAACAAAAAAAAAAAAAAAAGTTCATATATATATATATATATATATATATATATATATATATTATTTCCCTTGTTCTTATGAGCTGCAAATGCAACAAAGCAGCTCAGCAGAAACCACACCCGACAATCATTCCCCACGCCTGCTTCAATAATAATAAAGTAAAGCACCCAAAAGGAACAAAACAATATTTGCTGTTTCCAGTTTCATCATTGGAAGAATATATATACATTTTAGCTAAATTACAATCACTAAATATATTTATCACAAGTTTCAACACACATGCTTCAACAAACGTAATTGTTAGGGTTATGTTTCTTTTAAGGAAAAAAATGTTTGGTTAGGATTATGTAGGCTAATTATAAATCTTTAAACACGCTAAAAGATTATATGCAATGTATGCAACTATAATACTTAGTTGTGAGGATATTATAAAGTTTAATCATCAAATAATCTTGACCTAATTTGAAGCCAAATTTTGGTCAAAATTTGATCAAGTTTGAGCTACGAAACCTCCAAGACACACGGAGTGATATGTTGTAACTTGTAAATTGTAATGTAAAGGGATATGTTATGGTCTTAGAGCATATATTAGACTCCTTATTCAAGACACCTTTGTATTATGATTTATGCCTAGTATGGAACATTTATATGGAAACTTATGTCAAATGTATTGGTAGTAGGCTGCACAGAATTAATTTTTTCATAATGGAGAAAGAGCATAACAGATGCATCGTCAAAAGTTGTTCATCCCACGTGGATAATTTAAAAATTATAACCGTTAATATTTTCATACCACATCTTTGTTGCACTGATATAAAGGGAGGGAGGAGGAAAAGGAGAAAAGAAAAAAAAAAATCAACAACTACTCAATTATCCTATGCAGGCATAAACATCAACTCAATGGTTACTGTTTTAGAATTACGCGATCTTAATAGTTTATAAATATATTATATTAGCAAACAGATTATGAACAACTAATTAAATTGGAAACCAATATGATAACCTGAAATATAACACTTTTTTCATTTATCCCCTCATGTTAAAATTAATGTTTTTAAATGCACCCTTGATTTTTCTAACTTGAATCAACAATAACAATATCTAGTTTAGAATATTAAGACTTCAAAATGAATAATATGAAACAGTCAGAAAATCTACAAGCTTCCGTAGCTACCAAAGCAATTGAAGTACTATCAGCCTATAGCAAAAATTCTAACAAGCAAACATTCCCGAGTGTAGATGATAAATTATTCTCCCTCCTCCCCCAAACAACAAAAGCAGTTAAAAACTGGATGTACCAAGACGATTATTGATCCTGCTAAACCCCTAATTGGCAGAATGAAATAGAAGGGTAGAAGGAAATTACAATTCTAACCTTGAAACAACTATTAAATAACAACAGCAACATCTTTGTCGGCCCTGCGTCAAGCTATTCAACGTCGCTGGCCATTTGTGAACATACACACCTATTTGTGATCCTTAAGCACCACAGCTGCAACACTTCTCAATGATTCTGTGGCCTTCAGCAAATCGGATTCAGAATGGCCAGCAGACACCATCAACCTGATTCCTACTGGCAAACGGCATTTGTCGAGTGTCGATCTTTTAGTAGTCGCAACAAATACAGAATATTCCTTAAGGGCCTGGAAACACACATATGTTCAGAATATATGGTGAAAAACTGTCTTGACTGTATTAGAGATCAGATTACTTACACGCTCAGCAATGTTTTCAAGGAGTTGTAGATCATTTTTTATCGAACCCGTAGATTTATCTAACATAAGAAAGACAATGGGTGATTCTTGATCGCTTACAAGTTTAAGTCCCGGTACATCTGACAATCCTGCATTCTCCCATGAATTTTGAAATAAATAGGCATAATTCCATCCAAAATTTGAAAAAGAAAGAAAGGCTGTAATTTAGGTAGCATGCAAAGCATAGGCATATCTTATCACAGTAGCAGCTAGACTGATATTCAATATTAAGCAATGTAAAATATTCTGAATAGTGAAGTGAGAACATATGACCTTAGATCCCGTTTAATAACTATTTGGCTTTCTATTGTTTTTTTTTTTTTTTTTTTTTTTTTTTTTTGTCTACATTTGAGAAGTGTTTTCAAAATCCAAGGTAAGTTTTAAAAACTTTAAAAAGTATATTTTAAAATTTTGTTTTTGTTTTTCGAAATTGAATAAGAATGCAAATGTTTACTTTCAGGGAAGATGAAAACACAATTTAAGAAATTTACATAACAATGGGGCCTTAGCATTTAATACTTTTGTATCAATGATCTTATCTTAATCGTCAAAGGAATGCCTAAATAATAACTTAGAAATCATATGTTAAATATAGATAAATTAAGCTATAGTCTCTAACACACTATTAGACATGAGATCAGAACATACCTTGCCATAAAATAGCTATGTTTTTTTTCAGCTTAGTTAATAGAATGGGATTTTCCTCTATAAGATCTATGGCACTAATGGCAGCACTAGCTAGATATGGGGGCAATGAAGCAGAAAAAACATAACCCGAACTGCTCAAACGCTGCACAATTAAATAAGAAAAACTTAGCACTTTGAAAGAATGGTAGCTGCAACCAAACTATAAAAGTTAAAAGATTTAGAGCAAGCACTAAATGTTATTGATCCATTTACATAATAAGCTAAATGAAAAGAAACAAAATGGGGAGGGAATATGAATCTATTTTTGTACTATTCAATTGATGGTACCTGGTGATCAATGACTCTAGCACTTCCTGTGCAGAATCCTCCTTCTGTAGCCAATGCATGCCCCATTGCAGCAGTTACTATATCTATCTTATCCACCTGCAACATGAAATCATCATCAAGAATCTAAATCTAATAGCGGGCAAACCTAAAATTTTTGTTAATAAACATACAGAAACCCCACAGTGTTCTGTGAGACCTCTTCCAGTACAGCCAAGTACGCCAAAGGAGTTGCTTTCATCCAATAAAACACGAAATCGATACTGCTCCTTCAATTTGATGATCTCATCCAATGGTGCAATTTTACCAGAATTCTACAAAATTAAAAGTAAAATATCAGAAAAATTTGTGCAAGCAGATTTTTATATATGATAAATATCCAGGAGCACAATTTGTATCAATGATCTTATCTTAATCGTCAAAGGAATGCCATAAAAGAGAGAGAGAGAGAGAGAGAGAGAGCATAAAAGCTCTAAAAGCCAGTCCCTTATTGAAAACCCATTTTCACCTTTTCAATTATATGAACAGTTAAACTAAAAGCAGGATGAGTGCCCAAGGAAAATTCTTTGAATTATATGAAGATCACTATCTTCATGTTGAAGAACTATGTAAGCTTAACTTCACATTAATACTCTAAACACAACATCCAATATGGAAGTGCTGAACAACCTGGTACACTGCTTCAACCACAATATAGCGCCGTAGTTTCTTAGCCCTTTCATTTCCAGCAGTAATTTTCTCAAGAGTATCTCTCAAGGATTTCATATCGTTGTGCTTGAAATATACAATTGTGCTCCTGGATAGATATAGCCCATTTTGTATTCCCCAATGAACACCCTCATCCCTGGCAACAGAAAGAAGTGTGGCTTTACTCTTTAACCTAGAGTCCCATACTTCAATCAGTATTTACTCCCACTATAGCATTAGATAACAGAAGAGAAATAATGAAAAAATTAGACCCAACCCAGTCTGCTAAACAGCTATCAAGACCAAACCCAAACAATGAAATACAAGCATCCTATGCTATCATGGTACATGGCTCCTGAAGGCAACACTGTGATATAGGGATGAACTCATAAGTCATACCAATTAGTTGCACTCTTATGGAAAAACTACTCAGAAAGGGAAGGAACAAAATACACACAAAGCTTCCTCATAGCCTTATTATATATTCATTCAAATTAATTATTAAAAAATTTAAAAAAAAAAAAAAAAAAAAAAAAAAAAAAAACATTGAACTCGAGATAGAGCTTAGGAAAATCTTTTAAAATGTACTACATTTCAGTTCTTATAAACTATAGAAAAACACTAAACATGTTCATCTTCTGCCCAGAAGAATAAGGAAAAGCGAAAAGGTATTAATGTTAATTTTATTTGAGTTACCTGAAAATTTCAGTGTACTGATGTTTTAAACCAAATCATGTCATACGATAAAGGTGAATAAACGACAATTATAAATGACAGCATAAGACAAATGACCAATTACCTAACAAAAACAACATATAATAGCATTAAAAGAAACTAAAAAAAATTAAGTAACAATGTTCTTTAATAATAATTCAGCAGTTATCGTACTCACGCTACAATGACATCCCCTCTTTTACAAAAGGCTGGAATTGCACTAAACATAGTAGAAAGTCCATAAGAATACAGAATTGAGTCTGGAGTTCCCAAAAATTTTGCTATCCTGGCCTCACAATCAAGGTGTACATCTGTAAACAGTTAAAAAAGACAAGTCATGTACTGCTAATTGCCCCAAAAATCAGTTTTAATTCAATTGCTCAATCTTACCAATTGTCCCATAAAACCCACGAGGACCACATGAACCAACACCATATTTCTCCAATGCATGGGTACATGATTCCTGACGAAAAAGATTACTGTAACTGGTTCTAAAATGCAAAGAATCTGTGCACACTCTAATTACTAATTGGAAATTGCTCACGTACAAGTAACTTCTCGTGGCCTATCAATCCAAGATAATTTGCAGAAGCGAAATTCACTACTTCTTTTCCATTGATAATTGTATGTGGTCCAGCAGAACTGGATAAAATGAATTTGTAAGTGAAACATGGGAGCAAACTACTGAGAATATAAATAAGAAATTAAAATAACTTATCATCAATCAAGAGTTAGAAGTTGGCATAAACTAATCACATGGACAGGTTAAATTTGAACAAATAGAAATACAGTATATTACAAAATTCCATTATTTAAAAAGAATTATTGCACAAGAGTTAAGAGTCTACATGCGCTAAAGATGAAAGCACTTCAAATGGGCAATTCGAGTAAGAAATAGTAAATTAAAAAAGTCACTGCAAAATAATTTGCAGCCAAAATTGAAAGTTCTAATTACCTTTCCAGCACTTGTGGTTCACTCTCCATCTCTTCTGTGAGAGATGGGATAAGGGGTTCAGGAACCCATTCATCACATAACTCATCTATTTCCTACAAGGATCAAACATACCTTTAAGCAAAATCGTGCAAGGTGATAACTTGATTGTTTGTAAGACAACAAAATTACTAATGATAGATAAAAAGGCTAAATTTTTAATTATTCGAATTTTCTATATCATTGTCCATACGTGCCCCTCTTGAACTCAAGTCTCAGATCCACCACCACTGCCTGCCTAACATCTATTCTCTACCAAACAACATCAGCTGTCATCCAGCTACTTTATTCAAACTAGCATAAAGTAGTCATCTCAGAGTAACTATTAACATTTGAAAATAAGAATGCAAAAAACAATATGTAAATCAAAACAACTGAAAAACCTTCTTTGTTAGGGGCCGCTTGGGGGGCTTGTAACTCTTCTGGGAAAGCAGGAAAATTATAACCACCAAAAGGAGAACCTCCACAAACAAATGTCCTTTAAGAAAGAGGTAAGAAACGAATAATTCACCCAACATTTGAAATATAAAAAACGAATATAAACCAAATTTCTTGCAAAGCTAATAATGATACCTCCAATATGCACACCAAAGATAACTGCTCGAGCAGAAGGAGCATCAAGAATCAAGGTTACCCAGTCTAACGTAGATTTCACTATACTTGAAAACATCGATTCCATTATAATCCCCACCAGAATCTAGCTTGTGACTAACAATTTGAACATCAATTGGAAGTCTACACTTGATTCATGTGTTACAGCCGAGAGACCATAATTCACAATCCTGCATTGTCCATTTTTCCGTGTTAACACCGTTAAATGATCATTGATAAAAGCGAACCTTGTTAGAAAAGCACATAGACAACTCCAGTGAAAACTTCTGGACAAGAGTACTTAAAAGGTGAACAACAAAAGTTTATATGGTCCGGAGAAATGGGCTAAGGAATGAATATTTTTCATCCAAACGGCCATAGCTCAACATTTCATTATACTTGTGGGAAGCATAAAAATAAGAAACTTATACGCCAAAAGCAATGAGAAACCCAGTCCTCACGAATCAAATAACCGAAAATTGTGCATGGTATCGTATTTGATTGAATCAATCGCATATCACTAAGTTTCAAACTGAATTAGTAGCATGAAGACTAACGTGGCTAACCGATCTAAAATCTGAGTGAGCCTAGGGTTACCTGAAACCAGCTCAAATCTTCCACCGCCGTATAAACATCAAGAAGATGCCCGATGAAATGGAAACTGAAAGTGATTAAGGAGAACATAAATGATGAAATTACCTGGTAATTTTAGAGAAAAGGGCAGCATGGAGCGACGGATGCAAAGGGCGGATGTGGATTTTTCTCTCGGTTTCTCTTTCACTTGTCGAAGATTTGGAAAAATAAAAACGAGAGAATGGGTCAAATCTGGAGAATGCAAGAAATAAAACAAATAAATAAACATTATTATATTAAATAAAAGAAGCACCTTCGCTTTTATATTGTTTATTCGCTTATCCCGCGCAAATGACATGGCACTAAGGCATCAGTAGCCCAGTAGCCACATCATCGACATTTGAATATTTATTACACGATAAATAAATTATTTTTTTAAAATAATAAACTAATGCCATGGCGAGTTGATTACATTACATTTATACGATTTTTTATTTTAAAAATACAAAAATTAAATTACAGTTTCATTTACCATAAGTGAAATATGGTAATTGACATAAACTTTTTTCTAGAGATTGAAGGTCGATCCTCATTTCATAGTTGTACTAAAAAATTCCAAGTTCATTTAAAAACTTTTAATTTTGTGTCTACTCAATTCATTAGTAGTCCATATAGGACATTGGAAGAACTTAAAAAGTTTAGACGACTTGAAAAAAAAAAAAAAATTTAAAGTTCAAGACTTATTAAAAATTTTGAAGCTAGAACTCCAACAAGATTGGAAAGATTTAAACTTCACATTCAACGTTTGAGAGAAAGCATCGAAAGATTATTAGAGATTGTAATCATATTAAAATCTCATCGAACTTTAATAAGCGTGTAAAAGGTTCTAAAACTTTCAATTCTACATCAAAAGGTTCGTGAATTTTTTATTTTACTTCTAAACGTCTTTTAACTCTTAATAAAACTCAAATTTAGTATTTCAAAATTAAATTTTATTTAAATTTCTTAAATAATAAAATATTTTTTAGATAAGAAAATATGCTATGTAAATATATTTTTATAGTTTATAAAGAAAACGATAATACAAAATATATATATATATATATATATATATATATATATATATATATATATATATATATTATTTTTAAAGAAAAATCAATAATAAACTAACGGTATAAAATAATTTTAAAATTTATTGAAATTATATATGGTAATCTAACCACACCTAAAACATAGTTTAAGCAATTAAATATTAATCTCTAGTTTTAAATGGTAAAATTAATTACGTTGGGTTGAATCGAAGGATGTCTTCTGACGAAGGGAGGTCTTGACATGTGGTAGATGAAATCAAAAGCCCTCGTGGTTGTGAAAATGCGAAGAAAGATGCAAATGATTCACCCCATACCCTTGCCTCATTTGTTGGTGATGATTAATTTTACATCTTTTTGTAGCCTCATTTGTCGTTGATGTTTTTCCTTGTTTTTCTTTTCTTCTTCATTTTATTGTTATTATTGTTTTAATGGAAGTGTGGTTTTTCAATTGGCTATTCAATGGCGTGAGATTGGATGTGTCCCATTTATGTAGCCACTTGGGCCATCTAGCTTCTTCATAACGAGAATGCAATGTTCAAAACACAAATTTTCTTTCTTCATAATGAGAATATAAATCTCATATATAAATTCTTACTTGTTGAAACCCATTACGTCCCAAGGCAAAATGTTTTTTTTTTTTTCAGCCAATATTAATTCACACACCTAAATTTTGGGTTGTATGAATTAAAACTCGAAATTAATAATTATATTAATTTACACCTCAAAATTTTGTAAGTGTGTCAATCTATATTCTCCTCTAAATTTCATTCGACCAATATTGTATGGAACTTATAATTTTAGTTAATTAAGCTCCTAAATTTTCACAAGTCAATCAATTTAGACCATTCATTAAGACCACCTTCAAAAATCATTCATGAATTAATTCTCAAATTTGTGTAGACTTCTTCAAATGTTAGTTTTACAAAATGGACAACTAGAGTAAATGCACTGATTGTTTTCAAATGAAGTTTTGTCTAAGAGTTTAAATTGATTGTTTTATGAAAACCTAGAAGTTTAATTGATACAAGTATATAGCATCACATGAAGTTTTTCCAAATAAATCGTAACGAGTGGTGTAAATTGATATACTACCATTGTTAATTAAGGGTTTAAATTGATACAACCCCTTAAAGTTTATGATATAAATTTATTTTTTTAATACAATAAATGTGCGAGAATTCGAACCACGTACATTTTGGTGACTAACACATACTAATATGGCACAAGTCACAATCCTTTTATCACTGTAAGTACACTTAATATAATAAAATTTAAAATATAGAAATTAATATGGTATTTTCATCAATAAAATATTAAATTAATCTTAAATAATTTAAAATATGTCTAAATTGGAGCCAGCAGAATGTATCACATGGAATAATCTTTTTAGCAAGCAAATAATAAGTCGGGGGCCAGCTGCAGCCAAAGCAATTAACTGTCTTTTTAAAAGTCATGTCATGTCCAACAATCTTTTTTACACATACGACATTATACGCTAAAAGAAGACGGCCGTGGTCGTCCATCTTTTCCATTAACACACCCACACAAAGAACAGTGGATCAGATTAACATCAAACCATCAAATTAAACACTCAATTACAGAAAATGTTAAAGGATAATACACATTGGGCATGAAACCCATCAAGAAAGTAAAAATATAAAACAAATAAAAAGTAGAAATCACAATTCACAAACCCAAGTCTCAGTCATCGAAATTTTATTGGAGAGACACCAAAGAAAATTAAAGAAAGAAGTAGTAGTAAATAATTAATGGTGAGGATGAGGCCTTTCAAGCGCCGCATAGGAACGTGGCGAAGGAGGAACCATATCATCCACAGAAGTAACGGCAGCCTGATTGAGTTGGGCCGCCGTGGGAAGCGTACATGGGACGTAGTTGAAAGTGTTGGCTCGAGGGCAGCTCCTGGGCTTGGCGAAGAACGCGGCGCATTGGGCTTGTGTTTTTTGCAATCGGAAGCCCGTAATGCAGTTGCCTTGCACGTGGAGCCTTTGGGCTGTGACTAATTTTCGGCACTGTGGGCCGATGCGTGTGAAGTAATTGTTACTTAGAGTGATGTTGTAGATGTCCGGAAGCTTACAGAGGGATTCCGGAATGGATCCGTAGAATTGATTGTTGGCTAAGTTTAGAATCTGGAGGTTAAATAAGCACCCAAAAGACTGCGGGATTGGACCTGTCAAGATGTTGGTATTGGCGTCGAATACTGTGGCTTTTACCAAATAACCTATCTCGAATGGTAAACAACCTGAGAGTTTGTTTTTTAAGAATAACACCTCCCGAAGAGTTCTCCAAGCTCGCCCGATGGTTGGTGGGATTGGACCTGTTTAAACCATTACCAAAATCAACTTACTTAATTTTTTTTAAGCTTAATAATAGTTTATTATGACGTCAAAATAGGAGTTTGTTGTGTTATTTCCTCATACATAATATACTTAATTACCTACATTTTCTAAATAACAATAATAATAATAACCTATCTTCTTTCTCTCTTCTTTTATAAGGTTATATTCTTTTTCTTAATTCTAATAAAATATAATGGTGGTTGGCCAAAGAGATTCTTACTGTCTACTCAATAAATCGGCAAAGTATTATTCTTCCTCTATAATCAATATTTGTAATCAACTTTTTGGCTTTGTGCTAACTCCAAGTCATTTTATGTGTGGTAGACCCTAATAATATAAGGTGATGATTAAGTGTAGTCCCTTTTTGTTACATAGTAAAAGAAAAATATTTTTTCAATAATATTTGTCACGTGGCAAATTTTAATTTGATAACTAATTGGATTGTACAAAGATAGATGGAAAAATTTTTAAGACTCCAATAATATGGAAAAAATTTCATACTACATTCACTGTTTACCACCAAAGTAGCATTTAATAATTATGTGGGATCTACGTAATAATTTAATAAATCATTTAATAATGTGTTAAATAATGAATAAGAGTAACAAGACTGTAGTATTGAAATTTTTTCCAAATAAATACAGTCTAGTTAGCGCTAAGTATTTTTCGTAACATAATTATTGAATGCACACTCATCAATTTATATGCCATTTTAAGAACAACGTAGCTATTAACAAAATTGCAACCAAACTTTGCCATAGTTAACTGGCCACTCCTCTTAAAATCTCTATACCTTGCTTTCATTTTTATTTTATTTTTTAAAAAAAGGAAACTCCTATAATTTCTCTTTAAAACTTTTTAAAAAGTTTACTATACTATGGGTCTATATGGTAATTTTCAACTAAAAAAAAAGTTTGTAATAGGCTTTCAAATTCTAATTTACTTATTTGAACCCTACAAATTGATCGTGTTGAACTGACACAAATTTAAAACTTAATTTTTTTTAATTAATTTATGGAGTAATTACAAAAGATATATATAATTAAATGTTATAGAGGAGGACCTGACCTGTAAACTTGTTGCCAGCAAGTGTGATGTAGAGCGCGGGCGTGTTACCAAAGGTGGCTTGTGGGATCCTTCCACCGAACCCATTATTGTTAATGAACAACACATCCGTATCAATGTTAAACAACCGATACGGGACCGACCCATTATAAGTATTGAAACGGAAGTCCACGAACGACAATTTATTAGCTCCAAGGACATATCCAGGAAACCCACCAAGGAATCTGTTGTTACTCAAATCCAACTCATAAAGGAAGCGTAATTTGTTAATGTTGCGGTTGATAACGCCCGTGAAGTTGTTGGAATTCGCATGAAAAATGGCAATGTCTGGCAAGTTACGAATGAAGCGATAGAAGTTCAAGAAAGGGCCACCAAATCTAGCGCCACTGAAGTCGATGGAGGAAAGGCCAGTGATGTTAAGGTCAGGAACCACGTCACAAAAGAAACCTTTGAAGAGGCAATAATTGTTGCCTACCCATGTTTTGGTGTAGCCATGTGGGTCATAAGTGATGTTTCTTTTGAGCTCTTGAGTTATGTAGAGGATCCTGGCACGGTTGGCTAGAGGTCCTGGGTTGTTATTTGGGCGCCGAGGCATTAGCTTAATGCCCGGTGGGATCAGGGACGGCCTTGGTCGGATCCGAGTAATGGTGGGGTTCGGCCGGGGAGGTCCGGTTTGGGCGACGCCATGCAGGAGGAACGACGATTGTAAAACCAAAAGGATAGTGAAGAATTTTGGCCACATTTTTTCGTAATGAGAGAGAGAGAGAGGTGTGTTACAAGAAGCTGAGGGTAACACCCATTTATAATAAGAAAAATATTTGATGCATCAGCATTTATCCGAGTGTCTAATTGCAGATGGTCACAAACTTTATTTCTTTTCAATCATAAAAGGATGGTCACATCTAATTAACTATTTTTCATATGTTTTGTATAATATTGTTGGGTTTCATGATCCACGACTTTAGTACAATATTGTTTTTGTGTGCCCACCTTAAAGTGAGGAAATTAAAATTGAGGGATCATAGCATATATTTATACTTTTCCTCTTTTATTTATTTATTTATTTATTTTTTTTTTAAAGTGAGATACAAGAATTGCAGGAGTCTAATCATCAATTTTGTTTGATCCAATTATAACTTAAAGTTCAAACGGAAGCTTGAGAGAAGATAAACCAAAGTTGCACACAATGAATTTAAGTGTTTAGTAAATAAGATATAAATTACCACTTTAAGAATTGGTAATTTAATTTTTCAATCTACACCTACAATTTTTTAACTGCGTGAATAATAATATAACAAGTGAACTCACATATAATTTTATATCTAAAGTAAATAATATTATATTTATTAAGACAATCAACCTTCTATTCCACATTTTTAGGAACAGTTCATAATTTATTAGTATTTTTTGGAGTCAATGTAAGATTTTTAGTTGTTGCAGTGTAGCAATATTTATTATATGAAAACATACATGGAGAGGTACATGTAATCCTTATAAACTTTTTAACAAATTATTTTCTTTCTATCAACCCATTTCTTTTATATATTATGGTAAATAAAAATGATAATAACGTCGGTGGGTCAAAATCTCACATGATCTGCAAGACTTTTATTCCCAAATCCCGACCAGCTTTTCCTTTTAAGTTTCTTTACGCTCCATTAACTCTACTTTGTATTGGGGGTAGATAAAAAAAAGATGGCCCCCCCAATATGGCATCAAACTAGTGAGAGTTGGGTTGCTTTCAACATAACTCATTTAGACTCTCGCAATTTGGCTCATAAGTATATTGTATTATTTGTTGTGCGATCCAGAAAATAATGTATAAGTGGAAATGGTGGGATTAGAGAGCAATAAATTGAAAAAGGTTCTTAAAAAAAATTACATGCAGGAGAGATTAAGGATAAATGCTTAAGCTAAAACATCATGCATATATAAATTAGGTTAAATTATAATTTTGATCCCAATAATTTGAAGAAATTAGTTAGAATTTAGTCATTTTAATTTAATAAAAATTCATAAATAGTCCATGTGGTTTGATAAAATATTCCATAATGTAGAAACTATTTATGATAATTTTATCAAACCATAAGAATTAAATTCTAATAATAAACCACGTGGACTGCATTCTAACTCTTTTTTTTTTTTCAAACTATAGGACTAAGTTTACAATTTAACCTATAATTTATAAACTACCTCTTTCAAGTTACCTATGAGTATTTTCACGTTTTTAAAAAATAGGAAAAAAAACATCTTCTTGGTCATTAGGTTTTGGGTCTAGTTTCCATTTGGTTTCTAGGTTTCAAAATATTTTACTTTTAGTCTTTAAGTTTTGAGTTTAACTTCAATTTAGTTCCTATGTTTTAAAATGTTACAATTTTACCATTGAAGTTTGAGTTTTATTTTAATTTGATTCGTAGGTTTCAAAATTTACACTTTTAACCTCATAATTTCACTAAATATTCATTTCAATCTTTAGTATTAATGTCTACTGTATTAATTAATTTACAAAATTATGAACTAAAAATTTAAAATTAATTTTAATAGTGATAAAAAATAGTGAAATTTAATTAACTATAATTATTTTAAATTTATTAACAGACATTGACACTAAATACTGAAAGTAAGTATTTACAGAAAATTCAATGTTAAAAGTTCTAGTAAATTCAAATAGACTCTAAATTTAAATCAAACTCTAAATTGGATTAATAGTGATTAATAGTGTAACCTTTGAAATTTAATAATTAGATTGTGGCTAGAGAGGATATATATATATATATATATATATATATATATGACTTATTATAAGATGATAGCTAATTATATATTATAAAAGGCGTTTGTTGCTCTGCTATTCAATTAAAGACATGATACTTTTCTTCCAAGTCCTATTCAATTAAAGTTTTTCTTTCACATTATTCCTTTACTCAAGAAGGTAAACTTAATTCTTCTTTCTTTCACAGTGAACTAGTTATCGAATTAGAGCCACGTGGTAAAGTAAGCTCACTAAAAATTTAAAAATTCATTACTTAATAATATTTTTATAAAAGAAAATAACAAAGGCATCATATCCTTTGTAATTTCTTAATGAAAAAAGTTATTTGCTCTGTGGAATAAAGGCAAAGCTTATGCAAAAAGTCCAAAACCCTACTCCCAAGGTCTCTCTGAATTATTTGTCCAAAAAAAAAAAAAACTCTGAATTATTGCTCCTCAACCCTAAAGCGATGTCTTATTACATTAAAAAAATGTCTACCTAACTCTTTTTGATTTATATTTTACCACAATAGTTAATAGTCAAATTTATTTTAAATTCAACTCACAAAATAATGATAATTTATGTCTGGTTTTATAACTATTTTATTTTTAGCTTTTAAACACTAACTCTATAAACATAATTTTTATCTATTGATTTATATATTTTGCTGTCTACATTTTAGGGATGTTTTCAAAAACAACATTAAATTTTGAAAACTAAAAAAAATAATTTTTATTTTTTAAAATTAGTTAATAATTTAAATGTTTACATAAAATTATAGAAATATAATAAAAAATTGTGAAAAAACAAAGAACAATTTTGAAAAATCAAATAGTCAGCGAATGTGAATTTACATATTTAGTTTTCTCAAATTTGACTCTAACTTTACAAACGAAGTAATAAGTCATAAAAAAAAGTTGACCAATAACATATCAATAAATTAAACTATACAATAATTTAAATAGGTAATGGAAGTACTTAGATCTAGTTTGGTATGACATTGTAAACTCTGAAGTGGTGGTTTGGAAATCAATTGAATTTCAGTTTATATACATATCCTTAACTTCTCAGAAAACATAAAATAAAAAAAAAATATCGAACATGCTTTTAGACAAAAAAAAAATAATTTTCAAACATGCATGGTTTTATCTTTCTCTTTAAAAAAAACAGAAAAATAAAGAGACAGTAGAAAATAAACAAATAAATAAATAAAAAACTATAATGATGATGAGCATTAATGATCTTGGTTTTGTTTTTTTAACTTTATCCAATTTTGTTTTAATACATTAAGAAGTGAGAAATCACACTATGAGACTATTTGGGGCGCTGAGTTGAGATATAATGTCTGTAAATATGATGTCGGTAGAGTTTATATGTCTGTGGGTTCATATGTCTGTGTTTTGGCTGTTTGGGGTGCTGAGTTCATATGTCAGACGTATCTGGTGCAATTTTTTTTATATAAATAGTCTGTTTTTATGATAATTGTTTTTTTTTTGGAAACTTATAAATGGAACTACCTCAATTATGCTTGAGAACTCTCCTTATTCCAAATGAACCCCCACAACAATAATAAAAATAATCTCATTAACAAATTTGATAGACAACTCCAAGAAAACTAAAAATATTTGGCTAGGAAATAATTGATCAAAGATTAAAAAGAAAGAGAATTTGTTCATAACTTTAAGATTTCGAACTTTCAACAATCTAATTAATCAACTAGATTGAAAGTTCTAAAACATGCATTCTAACACAAGAATACAAAGAAAAGCATAAAGCTTGAGAGATTAAACTCTGCAAATTTCATTCAAATTCAAAATCTTCTTTTAAAATGTGGAAATTACAACCCTATTTAAACTAATTGAAAAGGCACTATAAAAGGACACAACATTTTACCAAATGGTCTAAATTCATCTACACCTTCTTAACTACCCTAATAAATATAAATACATGAAATTAAGGATATGTTTGAGAGTGATTTTAAAATAGTTAATATCACTTTTGTCATTTTTAAAATAACTAATAAACACACTTTAATCACTTAAAATTAATTTAATTTTCAATTTTACACTTTTAAATGCAATTTTTAATTATCAAAATTAATTTTGAATGATGAAAAACATATTTTATGGTGATTTTGAAAATGACAAAAATGACAAAAATGATTTTAACCATTTTAAAATCACCCCCAAAATATGCTCTAAATTGGATACCTAGGACATTAAATATGTGAGTGAATCTGGATTTTTAGATTCATTATGACTTTTGGATGAAAATATGTATCTTGAATGGTTGCCATTTTTCACCAAGGGTAGGAACCTTAGCTTGGAAGTAACTCTTTAATGTTGATGTCTACTTATTTTCTTATCAAATTTTTTTTTATTCTATAATTCTACATATTTTTTAAGCACACATGCATTGTTGGTAGTTTTGGAAAATGGAGTTTAGGATTTACTTTTGGATCATATATTTCAATTTTTTTAATTTACGTAATCATTTACAAATTTGTGCATGTGACGTTTCTAGTCAAGTCGTTTTTATTTTAATACTTTTGATAAAACCTTTTTAAAATAAAAACCACTCATGTGTCTGATAATTTTTTCTCAATAGTGTTTTTACATACAAGTTGTTTGATTTCTTACATGATTAAAGTGATTGTATGAATGTTCAATTACTATAAAAAATGACTATAAAATACTAATGAACTAGTAAAAAAATCAGGAATTCAACATTTTGATAGAACTTACGTACTTTTGTGTCAACAAAGGTGTTTTTATTGACAATTATGTGTGGCGACTTAAATATAAACATTTAGGTGAAGTCAAGGCGCTGAGTTGGTTATTATAGTCAATGGGTTATAATAGTTAGTGTCTGGAGTGCAAACTATTATAGTCTAAATTATAATAGTTTGTGATTGGGGTGTAAACTGTTTTTGTTTGAGTAGAAAATAGTAAACACTGTAACAAAGAAAAAAAGAGAGGATGAGTGAAAAATAGTAACACTGTAAGGATTTTGAGTAGTAGTCATAATTTAAAAGAGAGGATGTATAATTTAAAAGAGAGGATGACTGAAAATTAGTAACACAGGTAGTTATAATTTAAAATAATGGTCGTAGGAGTGTGGAGTGGCCGCCATTTGAGGTCACTGGAGCTGACTATCAACAATAGTGGTTGGATGTTGCTGGAGTTGACCACATGTGGTGGTTGCCGGAGTTGGTTGTCAGAGGTGGTCGCTGGAGTTGGCCGTCAACAGTGTTGGTTGGATGTTGCCGGAGTTGGTTGCATGCGATGGTTGTTGGAGTTGGTTGTTCGGAGGTGGTCGTCGGAGGTAGTTGCCGGAGTTGGACGCCGGAGTTGGCAGTCGGAGGTGATCGCCGGAGTTGGCCGCGCATGTGGTCGCCAAAGTTGATCGTCAGAGGTGATGTGAGCTGAGTGCACTGTTTGTGGATATGATATAAAATGTCGGTGACATACGAAGTTGACCTCCCAAACGATGAGTTGAGTTTATATCTCAACTCTACTCATCTCATCTCCTCTCCAAACACCTCCTATGTAAATTTTAGTCACTAACACATATTATATATTAATTAAATTATGTTAATTTAACAAAAATTTGATGTTAATAAACTATTAGCTTAAATGTTAATAAACTATTACCTTAAATTTTTGGGTCAATTGTGATTTAAAAATATCATGCATAGTATTCTCTTTTAATTATACACTGTTTCTTTTTCTAGAAGTGTATATATATATATTGTTTGCGTTCCAAAGTTGTTGAGTTTTGTAACTAAAATAATATTTAAAATGCAGACTAATCATAGAAGTTAATTCACTGTACAAACACGATCATAGTGAAATGGCATAAAGCATGAAAGAAACTGGTGCTTAACCTTTTTTTTTTTTTTTTTTTTTTTTTTTTTTTTTTTTTTGGAGACAGGGCTTAACTCACCTTTAATTTCCTTTACTTTTTACTTTGTAGTATTCTGTACAGGTTTTTAATTTTCTAATTTTTTTTCTTCAGAAAAATAATAATGGCAATTTCCTGCAGGATGTTGGTATGAAAAAAATTGGCTACACTAATTAAAAATTGCTACATGACAATTTATTTTCTTAAAAAAGTTATTAAAAAATTATTTTGTTGTATATGTAGAGGAGAGGAAGAAGTATGAAACTTAGGTGTAATTAGACTGTACCTAAATATTCTATATTAGTATAGTATTTTGTGAGTGTGACTACTCCACCAAAACTTAGGCTTAACGTGCACTTTCCCTTTCACCCTTCAAAAGAAGAAAACTACGGCAAACTGAAAAAATTATTGCAGTAGTTGTAATTATATTATAATATGTAAGCTTTTACATTTATATAAGTATTAAATATTAAACTTTCAAATAGTGGTAGAAACTGACCACATAATGATAAAAAGTTATTTGAGGGTTAAAAATTTTCAATTATTGTGTGTTTGATGATTCGATTTTAACACTACCATAAGTTTGAAAATTCAATTTCTATCCTTAAAAGTTTGATAGTGTAATTATAACTACTTATACTTCACAGATGGTTTTTGTAATTTTCTAAAAAAAAAATTATTACCTCGTGAACAGTGTAAAACAATCAAATATATATATATATATATATATATATATATATATATATATATAAGACGAACTTTTTGTTCCACTAAAATATGTCTTCATTTTTTTTTTTTTTAAAAAAAGATATATTTCATCACAACAATAAACAAAGATGTCTAATTAGTTATTCCTGTATCGAATAAAAATGTCTTGGGAGTTAGGACATGTAATGTTTTTAATAACATAATTTTGTCATAAATATTTTAGAAAATCTACTATTTTTTCCAAGATGATTGATAAAATCAAGGAGTTTGCTACAAATAAAAAAACTAAATTCTAATATTTCTCACTCAAAATTTTATCATTCCCCTCGAAGTTGTTGTACCTCTCTATAACACTATTTCTTTTTGAAAATTTGACCTCTCCATAAATTTCTCTCTCTCAAATTTCCGTCCCTCCATGTGTCTTTAATAGGCTTTTCTCTTTTAAACTTTTTCTCTCGCTTTTTTTCTTTTTTTTTTTTTCGTCTAAAATCATTTTTAAAAGTGCAATAACCAAATCATTAATGTATTGTATAAAAATCATTTTTAATAAATCATTTGTAAACAATTTCTCATTGTTGCTAAAATTGCTATTAACATAACTTTGTTATCTATCTAACTATTATCCTTTTTTAACCGAACAATACAAAGAAATTAAAATATTTAAACATATAACAATTTGATCGAGAGAGCATATACTTCAATAATTTAAATTATACTCCATGTTGTCTTTTTAATGAACAATTATTCAATTGTCAGCCTTAAATTCATGTAATATATGTCCAATTTAAAATATCATGTAAGGACTTTTCTTTTTTGGGTTAAAAAGAAGGAAACCAATAATTGTGTGGAAGACCGAAGTCTTTTTTTCTTTCTTTAATTATAAATGAGTGGTGGGGCAGGACATTTCACTTGATGAGGCATCCCCTTTAATACCGAAATACGAGCAGCTTTTTCTTTTAATTTCTTTTAATTGCTTTACGTTCCATTGGCTTTACTTTTGCGTTGCAGCGGTGAGAGAGAGAAAGAGGGGGAAAAAAATAAAACAGATGCAGCAATCCTGAATCCAAGTATGAAATTTACTCAAATAAATTATTAATAAATTGATTATAGAATGACCACGAAAAGATTAAAGCAAAGTCTATAAATGGATTAATTAAAATAAATTGACCTCGTAATAAGTTAATTCCATTCTATTCCAACAGTATTTGTGCAACCAAATAAGGTGGTGTGTGGTCTTGCTTTTACACTTTATTGCTTTTACACTTTAATTTCCCACTTTTGTCAAAATGGACTATTATTTATTTGCTGTTCCTTACACTTAGGTATTTTACTGTGTGTGTTGCACGTTTATATATTTTTTTATCCAAAAAAAATCATTTATTTATTTTTTATATATAATATTCATTAAAAAAAATTTAAAACAATAAAAGATATTAGTTTGGACTGTTCAACTTAAAAAAGATTAATGAGTGATCATATATTACAATTTAAAATAAAAAAATCATAAGAATATATTGATTACTTTTATAATAATAATATTTTTTTCCTATTTATTATTGTAACATAATCTAAACAAATATTTATAAAAAATAATTTATAAGAAAATGTGACCAATCCAACCAAAAGTTGAAAAGCAATCAAATTATTAAAGGAGAGATACAAATATGATTTAAATTTACTGGAAACATTTGATATTTGGTTGAAAATGGGTATAAAATTGAAATTTATTTAGTTGTAGGAGGTAAAGAGTATAACAAAATTATTGAGATTCCAAAACTTTGATATTTCATTATTGATTATAATTACAAATAAATCATAAATTTTAAATGTCATTTGTATAAAAATGAAGAGATAACTTTTAATAAATTCATTTATATTTTAACTTTTCACCTTACTGTTCACCAATACAACCCATTGTTACTTTAAAATTAGTTATTAATAACTCTTAATCAGTAAATTTTAAGAAATTGAAATTTCAACATTAATTATAACTGAATGTAATATCATAACTTTTATAATTATTTTAGAAATTATTAATTAAGAAAAAATTGAATTTCATATTCTTTCTTTTTTTCATTCTCTTACTTCTAATTATAATGAATGATAGAGTAATTAAATAAGTTTTAAAAAATAAAAGTGTAATTATAAGTCATTTATTAATAAAGAAACTCAAATAAGTTTTATGCTTATAAAGGAATGAGCATAAAGTTTAAACAGCGTAATGGGAGAGAACATACATAAAGTTGAACGAATTATTTATGCTGAAATGAAAGAACCAACCAAAATCACACTAAAATTGAAGGACATAGTTGAGACTTAAATGCGGAATTGAAAAAAAAAAAGTCATCGGTTAGATGGTTGAAAGGAATTGGCCAAACGTATATATCGTGTTATTTTCTAATTTGTGTATAGTTTTGTCCGATTCATATATAAAAATATGTACGGTCCTTTGTTATCAAAATTGTCTTTTCATATAAAATCCTATCATATTTTTAGTTTGGCATTATCCTACTTAAAATTTGTTCAATTGAATAAACACATAGTTAGCGCTATGCAATTTTTAAATTGTCAGTCAATTCTCTCTCTTCCTTCCAAATCTTCTTCTTTTTAGATAATTTTTTTACGATGGATTTAAATGAGAGGGTTGTTGCAATGGTAATTAGATCAATTATACAATCAAATATTAAGTTAAAAAATTAGGATTAGTAGTAAACCTAATCCAGTTTTAAACATTGTGTTGTTGCCCGTTACAAATTCCACTTGTTCTAAAAAAGGTAAAAAACTCGGGCCCCCATGGTGGTGTGTTGTTGGGCCATTATTTTTGGACGTGAAGCCCATCATCATATCGACAACTTCCGTGCCGTCACGTAGTTGTAGCCTAAATTTGGGTACCAACAAGTACAGCACCAGATTAAATCGGCGAGAAAGTCCTCGTTTGAATAAACGATCCCATCATCGTCTACCTTCGTCAGCGTTGTAATCTGAAGAACGCGGGCGGAGATGGAGTTTTTTGGAATGGATTTCAGCTGTGTTTTCGGATCTCTAAGCCACGGCAAGTTCCCGGAGAAAGATTGCTTGCTTCCCCTCATCTCTAAGCTCCTCGGCTATTGCATTGTCGCCGCTTCAACCACCGTCAAACTTCCTCAGGCAACCTATTCTCTTTTCCCTCCCTAAACCATAAGTATATTTGTTTCACTTTATCAAGGGAAATGCGACGCTTTGATCTCTAGTGTTTCTAATTAATGTTCTCCATTTTCGCTTTGCCCTCGTGAAATGATTGTGAACAGATTTTGAGCTATGTAAAGGGGGGTTCATAATTCCATTCAAAATAGTACAGTAATTAATAAGCAATAGTACAGTAATTAATAAGCATCTGATACCTAATTAGGCTGTAATTTAAAATTTTGTAGTCGGTAGCTAAGAATCGCAACTTGTTCCAAGTCTAATTAGGTGCTAAGTCAATCTCTTGAACTTATACCAATCACCGTAGAAGAACCCTTCCTTTGAATTCAAATTATTTATTTTGTTCTCTTCCAGTTCAACGTTTCCGCCTGAATAATTCTTACTATTTCTTTTATTTGCATCCTACGTTGAGAGGATTTGATCACTGTTCAATCTTCGTCATGGGTGCTTTACTTCAAGTCATCATTGTAATGCAAAATTTATTCCTGCAGATAATGAAGATCTTGAAACATCAGAGTGTCAGAGGACTTAGTGTTATATCCTTTGAGCTAGAAGTCGTAGGTTACACCATTGCTCTGGCTTATTGTGTCCACAAAGGGCTTCCATTTTCAGCTTATGGGGAACTGGCATTTCTCTTGGTTCAAGGTATATTAGGAAATTCTAGAAAATTGCTGCCACCGAGACATTTTCTGAAGAAAAAAAAATCCCCTCATAAAATGCGTTACTGATAAAAATTGGAACATCAAATGGTCAAAATGGGAAAAAGTAGACTATATTTGATGATTAGATGCTATTATTCTTAAATTAATTTAAGGTTGGGAGTTGAGTGGGTTGCTGATGAGGACAATGAATTATAGAATACTACTTGTAATGTCAGTATATCGATGTCATCTTACGTCCTGTACATGGTTATATAACTATGGTACGTTGTTAGATAAAAATAAAAACATAGTTGTATTTTAGGTGGACACGTCACACCCTTGTGTACGAGCATACAGTAAACTTTTTCTTGGAATCTACACTTTCACAATTGATACGACCTTGACCTACTACACTATCTCAATCAAGACATGGCATAAGGCATTCAGATGATAGTTATTTTTCTTATTTTAAATTGCTTTTGATTAAGGTTGGTTGACAGTTTTCGTCCTGGCCATTGACCTATCGTTAACTCAGAAGTCAGGACCCTAGTCAAATAAGTTCAACCCAAGTGTAAAGGATAACTTTTATAGCGTCTAAATCAAATATAGAATTGGTGGCTCTTCCCATTCCCTACACCTCTCTGTTACTGTTGGCTGTATAGATAAATCAGTTTCTTCATAAAAATGGAACAAAATGGAGTTGTCTGAAATAGCCAAGCTAACTCTTAGTTCATGATTTGCTCATTGTGCCAGGTTGCATTTCCGGAACCATTGGTTATGTGCTTGCTTGAATTTTGTTTACACAAATGCATGGATGCTTTTTCTATAAATTAAACTGAATTATCCTCTTCTAATGGGCATTATTTTTGTCCTTTTTGTTCGCCACAGCTATAATTTTGGTTGCCGTTATCTACTATTACTCTCAGCCTATTGGTATGAAAACGTGGATCAGGGCATTGCTGTATCCTATTTGATTTTTACTAGTTCAGATTCTGCTTGTTTCTTGTGGCATTTTTTAATTATAAAGAACTTGCAACCGATATCCTCCTGTGTTTTTATTCATATATTAATTTTTGCTAAAGAATGAGAAACTTGTAACTGCTGCCTTAATACACTGGCCACTCAGATATTGTGCTCTAGCACCAACAGTTTTAGCTGGTCAAATTAACCCTGTTCTCTTTGAAGCTCTATACGTAAGTCTCATACTGTTTTTCTTTTCTTTCTTTCTTTCTTTCTTTCTTTTTTTTTTTTTTAAAAAGATTTATCGCTTAATCCATGTTTTAAGCTTTCACCAATGCATTTGTTCATTCCTCAAAAAAGGAGAATAAGAAAAATCGAAGACTTACCTCTACAAGTATTGAAGTGTTTTTCTCCTGTAATAGTGCTATACTAAAAGCTTTCCCAATTTGGAAATTACCTTTCAGGCATCTCAACATGCAATTTTTCTCTTCTCGAGGATCCCACAAATATGGAAGAACTTTTCTGTAAGTTGAAGGTTTTATTATACGATTTCAAAATTTCAATTAATATTATGTTGGTCTTGGTATATCATTCTTGCTTTATGAACATTGCAAGGACTCAGACTAATGGCTGAACTTACTCTTATTTATTTCATTTAACCCACATTTTTTTCCCATACGAAACTGAGCTTTCGTTAAGAAAAATGATAGAATATACAAAGACATACAAAAGGGGAGGGGGGACTCAAGAAGAGGAGGCCGAATAAATCCAAGAAAGGACTCAAATCCCCAAAAAAGAAAAATGAAGCTTAGATGATTATTATAAAAATTTAATAGATATTGGTTTTCATAGTAGGAAAGCATTTTTCGTTGTTTCTCATTGGCAAGCTTGTTGCTTGATGTAGGCTTGTAGATACCCCGTTTCACTTCTAATTTACCTTTTATCTTCTCTATAAAATTTAAGTACTCACAAAGCTGTTGATTTCACTTGTATAACTAGAATGTGCCTTGCCGGATTCAATTAATATAGTGTTCTGTATGAATATTGATTTTGTGTCGACTGTTGAGCTCCCTTACCACATCCTGTTTGGGAAAGAAGAAAAAAGAGATCAAGTGGATAAAAATGTTAAATGATATTGGGATCTGTACCATTGTCATAACAATTTCTCCAATTTCAAATAAAAATATTAGGAAGGTGATTCGAAACTGAACCTTGTAATCACAAAACCAGCTGTTATCATGTTAACCAATGACAGTTCAAGTGAGAATTTACCTTTCCCTTGTTTTAAGATTTTGGTAAGATTTAAGAAGGTCTTACATCTGCTGAAAGTGGTCATAAAAAAAAAAAAAAGTAACATGCTTCCAAGTATTCTTCCTATATTGTTTATTGTGAGGGATAATGACTCTCCATAAATCTCCTTATTGATATGATATTGTCCAGTTTGTGCATAAGTCGTCCTCATAGTTGTTCTTTTGGTCTCACTTAAAAGTTCATACCCAATAATATTGTTCTTTTTCTTATATACCTTGATCTTCTCCTTATCTAGTAATTGTGAAACTTTGGTTGCATTACCAACATTTACAAATGGTCTTTTCTATGGCTTGATACCATGTCTTAGTTATATTTTATTTTCATATCTCTTCAATGAAAGTTCTCATTCAAAAGAATGTTCTTCACTTTACAGAACAAAAGTACTGGGGAGCTTAGCTTTTTAACATCCTTCATGAACTTTGGAGGTTCTATGGGTAAGACGAACGATTGCATAACGAAATTTAGTTGGTTGCATTAGTTTTCTTGTGAAGACATCAATGTTTACTCCATTTTTCTTTTGCAGTGAGGGTTTTCACCAGCATCCAAGAAAATGCACCAAGAAGTGGTATCCTTTTTTATTTGTTTTTTTTTTTCCTTTTGTTTTTTGTTTTTTTCCTTATCGTTCTTAAATTATTTGGGTACTAGCTGCAGTGATAACATCTTACAAGGATTCAAAATCAGTCTTAGTGGCATACTGTACTGCAGGAACATGATATATTTTAGGAACGTCTAACACGTAACTATTTTTAGGAATTCACTTTTTATTCCGAAGGTATTAGTTCTCAAAGACCGAATTTGTAAAATACAGGATGTTTTGGGCTTTTCTGGGTTGGATCCTCACACCTTTTCCAATTTTATTAATAATCTTCATTTCTTTTGAACTCATCGGCTGCATTTTTAAAAATTATGAACTTGATGTAAAAAATTAAAATTTCCTTTTTTCTGTTTGAAAGAAAATGCATTAATGCGACGGATGACTCTAGGTCTTTGATAACTTGCTTCCGCTGGTACTCTCTCTGTTTTTATAAGCAACCTCTCGTATTTTCCCCTCTTTTTAATATAATCCATTCAAGTTCTTTTCCTAGTTGTTTATTCATTTTAACAAATTGTGGTCCTTAAATCTTGTCAAAGTCCTCATGGGATCGGCTCTTTCTATTGCAACAAATGGAACCATTTTGAGTCAGATAATTCTATATCAGAAGAAGGATGTAAAGAAAGAAAAGAAAACAGAGTAGAGGATGAATACTTGCAGCTGCGGCTTTGCCTTATTGAAGATTAAAGCTTGTATATAGTAAGTAAAGGTGAACCAAAGTCAAATGCTTTAAAAGGAAAGGTTCTGGACTCCTTCTCAAGCTTAGTCTTTAGCTCATTGCTGAACACAATCCTTCTCGATATAATCATTTTATTACAAGAAGTCCGGAGTTCTTTTCTTTCAGAATATAGTGGCACATTGATTGCTGGAATCATTCGTTAGGTTTTGACTAATATCTCCACATGACTGCTGGCCCCCATAAATTTATATCTGGGGTTGTAGAGGGGACGGAGGTGGAATGTACGTTTATATTATAGTTCTAATTCAATTACTACAGTCAGAACGATCATTTTCCATCTTGGTAAATTTTTTGTCCATATATTGTGAATGGCGTGCACTCATTTAAGGAAGGTGACTGAAACTAGATCATTGGACTTGGAATTTTGGTAAGCAACAGAACCATAGGAAATATTGCAGCCTGAAGGTACATTTGAATGGAGTAGCCGAGTAGGTAATTACATCTCTTAGCAAAAAGTGTCGAACCTGAGTTCCCAGTGCTTACAAAATAAATTCCATAATAAAAGGAAATGTCAAATTGCATATCAGTAGTAGTCAGGTATATAGATGTTAGAACTTAGAATGTGGAAGTAACACTACTTTTTTCCTCTATGTCATCTTCCTTATTTCGTTGCCTCTTATTATGATCTGATATCTAGATTCGAATATACAATACAAAGGTTCAATCATCTGAGTACAAAAGGAACAATCATCTGAGCACAAAAGGAATAAAGTTCAAGCAATTGTCTTTGCTGGCACGGGTAATTTTGTTTTTACATTCTTTTCCTGTTGACTAGTTTTACTTTCTTTTTTCTTGCTGAATTGTGTGTTCGTAGATGTCATAAAACTCATAACTTTGTAGTCCATTAGGGCTACCCAGCAAAAGTTGCTTTTGTTTCTTCAAGTTACATGGATAGAAGGTTTTAGGATTTTTTTTTGTTTTGGGTTTTGTAAATCTCCCCATTCATAGAGTTTAGAAGCCTTAGAAGGTAAAAGAGGATTTGGCCTGAACTTAAAGGTGGGAAAAGGTTTGAAATGTGCAGTGCAGTGCTGTGGGGTGGGGTGTTTTCACCTCAACTGGGTATCATTAGAGCATTGTAGTACTTGGTTCTGAATTGTCATGATAATTCTGGAAGGGAAAGCAATGGGTTGTCAACTCATTTCTCATCATGATGTTTCGTAGACTTTTAGTAGCTAACAAATGATTATGACCAACTTATTAAGAACCGATCATCAATGTTATAAAACTTTATAATTTCGGTCCTATGAAATTTTCAAGTGGACATGTTTGACAGAGCCATTTGAAATGAGAGGCAGGTTTTGAAATGGGAGTGAGGTAGCAAGATTTGAAGATAATCCAAAGTTTGTTCAAGAAAATATACAATTTAATTGATTGAAGTGGATGATATATGTGCTATACACACCCGCACAGTATCAAATTATGTATTTTTCTTTTATAAATTGCATTACAAACAGGGGAGAAAAGCTAACTACACATTGAGAAATACATATACATTTCTATATATGACTGATAGTAAAATGAAAGAAACCTGTTAGGCCTGGAAGTTGGTTCAAATTTGTCTGAGCAAGCCTAACACCAAGAGTGGAGATATTATTCTATGCAGAAAATAGATTAAGAGAACAGTATATTGCAATAATTTTTACCTTGAGTTTAACAATATATTATTTTCATACGAACATGTTAGTGATTATGAAAGGGTGTTATTTAGGCTTAATTCATTTTGTTATTAATCTTCTATGTTTTGAAAAAATTTGCCTGCTTGTTCACAATTTCTTTGCTAAATTTTTGGCTTGGATTTTAAAAATATTTTTAGAGGTAGATGAGAGTTACATATACAATTTCTAGTGAGATGGTTCCCTTCAATTTATACTCTTATTCACTATGCTATTGTTAATGACTTACCTGACATGACAATGGGAATCGATGAAAGGAGGAGAATTGTTTTTCCTCATGAATTAAAGAAGTTATTTAAAATAATGAGAGTCATGACTCATGTCATCCATACGTAATAGTTTCATAAAATTAAAATTGAAACAGAGGGTTAACCTAAACGAAATAAAAAAACTTGCAGCTTTTAGAAAAGGTTTTTGCATTTTTGTTCAAAAGCTAAGCTGATGGGAGTCCAAAAATTCGAGAGACATTATTACTATTACTAGCCGGCGTGTCTCAGTTGAATTACACAGACAAAGAGCTGGCTACCATTTCTGATCTGACTTTGACCATTAAAAAAGAAAAGAAAAGAAAAGAAAAGAAAAGAAAAGAAAAAGGCCGACTCATGTCACTTCACAAATGCAATGGAGGGAACAGCCAATTGAAAGTTCAAAAAAGAAACCCACCATAAATATATAAATTTAAAAAAAAAAAAAAAAGGAAAAGTGAAAAGGGCTCGTAACTAATATAAATTTGGTTCTTATAACTTTAATATATTTATCAAATCATAGAGTTAGGGACAACGACTCTTGTGTCCAAAGATGACTTTGCTTATAATTTCAGCAAAAAAAAAAAAAAAAAAAAAAATGTAGAATAGGTAATAATTGTCCTCACTTATATAGTCAATATGGAGCTTTGGTCACACTCCAATATGTAAAGATGAATTCTTACTTTCTAAATCATATGGACTAAATTATAACAAATTTATAATTTAACCAATATTCTAAGAGGGTGTTTGGACTAAGGAATTAGAATCAGAGAGAATGAAACTGTATCGTGAGTCTCGTTACTAAAAAATATCAATTTTATGTTCTATTAACTTCAAGAAGAAAAAGAAGCACCTTATCTTCTTACATTACATTGATTGAATTTCTATCTGCCCTTCTCGTAGATTGAGCCATCTGAAGTGCAAAACACAATATATGTTTGAAAAAGAAGAAAGCAACGTTTCAGTTTGTAGCAAAAACCCTACATTACACATATATATATGATATGATATATTAACCCTAAACTAAACCCACTTCTAAAATCTTCATTTGTTTACAAAGCTTCCTTAATTTGGATGAACCAAATACTAATACGGTCCTCTCGTTTCCTTCTCTGTATGTTTAAGGCCATTGCTTTTGTTTGCTTCTTCCAACTTAACGAGCACCATTGCCCTCTACTTCTAAGGCCTGTGCTTCTTCCAAAAAAAAAAAAAAAAAAAAAAAGCCACTTTTCGTACATTAAGCAACTGTCTTTAATTACTCACTGCAAACAGTGAGCTCCCTTGCTTACCCACACCATTCCTCCACCACCCCCACTAGAGAGAGAAAAAAAGTTAATACCTAATTGAATTTCCAATTTTGTTTCTAAAATAATGTGGTTAATAAAATCCCATTTTGATATCTGTTTATGCATCATTATTTTAGTTTTAGCATTTGTTTTAAACAAATTACAGCTGTGTTCCGTCAATTTTCTTTTCATCTTAGTTTAAACAAATTTTAAAAACAAAAACAAATTTTTTGAAACTATTTTTTTCAAAGTTTAGTTTTTGAAAATATCAGTAGAAAAGTGACAACAAAACATAAAAATTTAGGAATAAAAATAGTGTTTATAAGCTTATTTTTCAAAAACCTAAAAAAAAAAAAAAAAAACTAAATTGTACCTTAGGTCTCGTTTGATAATCATTTGATTTTTTAAAATTGTATTTGTTTCACACAATTTCTTGATAATGAATTTCATATTTTGTATGTAAACATATGATTTCTTAGCCACATTTCAAAAACATAAACAATATTTTTACTAAAATGTAAACAACATAACATATAAATTAATAGATGGAATTAGTATTCATACGCTTATTTTTAAAAAAAACTAATAAAAAATAAAATGGTTGCGAAACGGGGCCTTAAATCAATTTTTTTTTTGAACTTTAACTTTAGAAATATTACTTCTACCTAATTAATAATTTATTTGTTTTGTTACCTACTTTCTATGATTATCTTAAAATTCAAATCAAGTTTTCAAAAAAAAAAAAAAAAGTAATTTAAAAAAAATTGTTTTTATTTTTAAAATTTGGCTCATAAAAGAAATGTTTAGTTAGAAAAGATGAAAATCATGGTAAAATAAGTTGTAAGAAAACAAACACATTTTTTTAAAAGTCAAAAACAAAAAATCAAATGATTATCAAATGAAGTCTAATAGTGTTTAAAATTTTTATTTTGTGTGTAGTAAATTCCTAAACATTCAATTTTGAATTTAATAGGTCATGGACCCATTTGATATATATACATATAGACAATATATGTGTGTGTTCTAAATTCACAAATCCACTCTAACGGACATAAAATTAAATTTTTATTTTTACCATAACCATTGAAAATTGAATATATCAAATAGCTAATAGATACAAAATTAGAATCCAAAGCATGGGCATGAAATGGTTAAATTATAAAAAATACTCTCATACTTTTTTTTTAGTCGTGGGAATAAAATTTAGACATTTGATAATTACTAAAACATCTTTCTACATGAGTTAAATGGGACAGTGAGATGAAAGGGTTTTGGGTGGTTAATTGGTTGAATTATAAAAAATATTCTTAAACGTTACATGTTGTTTTAAAATGTCGGTCATATTTTTTAAATTACAATATTATCTATGATGTTTGATAAATATTTCAAGATTATTATTATAGAAAAAAAATTATAAGATTTTAAACCACAATTAAAATATAAAAAGTTGCGAATCCAATCTAAAATGAAAATTTAAATCATTGTTCTAAGTCAATAGTTGGTGCAGCCCAACAGTTGCGATTAGATAGCCAATGAGTGTAGTTTTTGTGGAGATCCTCGTCCTAAAATAGCTCTATTGTATTTTTTTTTTTAAATTTTTTTATTCATATATTTATAGTATTGTGTGTATTTTCTACTTTTCACACCCCACAGTCAAAAAAAGATTACCTGATTAAATATATAAGAAAAAAAGGCGAGCTGTGAGCTACCAATGGATGACCTTTTCCTTTTTCCTCTCAGCTGACAAATACAAGAGGCGACTTCTTTTCTTTTTTTTCCCTCTTTATTTATTTATTTATTGTTTTTTTCTCTTTGAATTTTGTGGATAATATACCTTTTGTTTTGCTTTTGATCCTATTGAGGCTAGGTGAGTGCGATAAAAATAGTAGCCCTTCAAATCTTGTTTTTTTCTTTTCCACCACATGACCAAAAAGATTTAAATATTTAAATGTAGAATGTTTGACAAACTAATATAAAAAATTACGGTGTTTCTTTATTTGATTCCAACATTTTTTATTAATTTAATATATTTAAAGAAGTATTATACACACGAACGTTATATGTATTAAAGATTTTAAAACAAAATTCTAACTAAGAGTTTAAATTGATTTACTCATAATATTTTAGAATTTTAATTGTTACAATTATTTTTGAAGTTTTTAGTGGTATAAATTTTTTTTCTTAAAATTAAAAATCTTTTAACCATTAACCTAGTAGGTAATAAAAGCCTTGATGAATTGCACTATAGTTAGTGAGTTAAAAGATATATGTTATTGAAGTAAAAACAAAGAGGTTTGAACATTTTATTTATTTATTATTGTTTTTTTGAGTTCAACCACGGTAACAATAGAAGGAACAAACAATGAAAATCAAAACGGTGAAATTGAATTAACCGAGACTAATGGTAAAAGTTTAGCATGCATGCGGTTGCCAGCTCATTTCTGATTTATTTTTTTAAAATTCAATATCTGATTAGTCAAGTTTATAATTACTTTTATACATATATATATATATATATAAAGAGATTTTGTTAATTGGGTTGGGGAGTGGGAGAAGCTGAGAAAGCTGAATTCTTTTTACTTTTTGAAATTTATTTTTATTTTTATTTATTTTGGTGTGTTTATTTTCACCTTGTATCGAATCGTGTGTGAGTGCTTCTTCACTCCCTCCCTCCTCTCCCATCTCATTATTCCTATATTATTACCTCTATCATTCTATAATTATTATATTAAAAAAAAAAACAATCTTCACATTTTCATCAATGGCTCGGATTTCAGATACCACAAACACTCAAATACACCTGCTCGCAGAGGATCCACCAATTCACTGGGGACCACCCTGCCCCAATCACAACAAAATTTTGTTTAATTAAGCTGTATAACTTATAAATTATAATAAGAATGTATTTAACTATTTATCATTTTCATAAGTTGCAAGGAGAGATTTAAACTTTATAATTTTTTTGAAATTTTATGTTTTAACTTAAAAAATTAGTTTATATTTGATTGTTGAAAAATTGGTGTAAGAATTAGATAAATAGAAAAAATGAGAGTAATTATATGAAAAACAAATGAAGATATCTATATACTTTGTTTTTAAATTGATTATTTTTAAACTAAAAAAAACTTCAAACAAATTGACTCGCAATAGAAACATTGTTATTATTATTATTATTAAATGTGAAGATAATCAATGCAACTTTGGAAAGTTTAGAGTTTTTTTTTGTAACGAGGTATTAACATTTTCAATTCAGGTATTTTCGATTTTTTTTTAATTTTTAATTTAAGGATATTTTTCAAACGTTAAAAGTATTTTTGAAACAAAATAGGAAAGTGTTTAAAAGACATTTCTTTTATTTGATAATTTAGCCTAAGTTTTAACGTGGTTAAACTTTCTATATTTTTATAAATGATGGTGATGTGGCAACCAAAGACTTTAGGTAATATTTATAGTGTAGTAGTAAGAGAAAATTTTCATACTGTTACTTGTGAATTGTGATTGAGCAGTGGATACAGAGCCCATAGCGGCAGCTACTAAAACCTACCAATAAAAACTCTTCCTTTCCCCTTTCTCTCTTCTTCACTCTGAATAAGATAGAGGAAAAGAGAGAAACCCCAGCTTACAGCCATGGGTGAGGATTGGTCTTCTTCGCCATTTTCCTCTGTTTTCTCCATTTCCTTCTCTCAAGCTCTACAATGAACCAAAATCACAGCCTCTTCTTCTCAGAAGAAGATGGTACCACCGTATGCGCTTGATTCTCTTTATTGTTCAGAAGACCACTGGGAGAACGACGACGAAGAAGAAGAAAGGGGTTTTCATGAGCAACCTTATTCTAATTTAACAACCGAATCAAGTTCTCCGATTCTGGCAGTGGCAGAGCAGGATCTGTTTTGGGAAAACGATGAATTAATTTCTCTGTTCTCAAGAGAGAAGCCTAATGAACTGTTTAAAACCATTCAGATTGACCCTTCTCTTGCTGCCGCCCGACGAAGCGCCGTCGAGTGGATGCTGAAGGTTAATGCCCATTATTCTTTCTCTGCTCTCACTGCGGTTCTCGCCGTCGATTATTTGGATCGGTTTCTGTCCTGTTTTCATTTTCAAAGAGACAAGCCATGGATGTCTCAGCTTGCTGCTGTTGCTTGTATCTCTCTTGCTGCCAAAGTAGAGGAGACCCAAGTCCCTCTTTTATTGGACCTACAAGTATGTTTTTCCAGAAATCTTAATAATAAACCCACTGAAAAACGGTCGGATTGGGACACATTAATAATTAATCTCTGTTGGGGTTTTGACTTGTGTAGGTGGAAGACAGTAGATATCTATTTGAAGCCAAGACAATTAAGAAAATGGAGCTTCTTGTGCTCTCTACGCTTCAATGGCGGATGAATCCTGTTACCCCATTTTCTTTTGTGGATTATATCTCAAGGAGGCTTGGATTCAAGGAACATATCTGCTGGGAAATTCTTTGGCAGTGTGAGCGAACTATTCTCTCTGTTATTTTAGGTAAGAAATCATAGATAAAACCCCATTTCCCTTTACTCATGACGATTCAGTTGTTTTCCTTTAAGCAAAAGTAACAATATCGCTTTCTTTATGAACGCATTTCCCCACTCATTTCCTTTTGACTTACAGAGTCAGATTTTATGTCCTTTCTTCCTTCTGTAATGGCCACCGCTACAATGCTGCACGTTTTCAAAGCTATGGAAGAACCCAACCTCAGCGTTGAATACGATTCCCAGCTTCTTAACATCCTCGGAATCGACAAGGTCTATATTTACCATTCTCATTTCAACCCAAATCGCCAAATCCAACAAATCGACGATTTGAATAAAGTCATAACCAAGTTTTTGAACTTTTTTTTTCCTTCTCAAAACAGGGGAATGTGGAAGAATGCTGTAAGCTGATCTCAAATGCATCAAGAAGAAACGGCAACCAATTCAAGAAACGTAAAATTGGGTCGATTCCGGGTAGCCCGAACGGCGTGATGGACGTGTCATTCAGCTCCGATAGCTCGAACGACTCGTGGTCAGTGGCCTCGTCAGTTTCATCTTCGCCAGAGCCATTAACGAAGAAGAACAGAGCCAATGGATCAATGTCTGGAGATTGCGAAACATTCAGAACCCTCTCTTAATTAACTTCCCTTTCTTCTTTTTCCTCGTAATCCTTGTATGTTGAATAAGAATTAGAATCAATCTTTTTATTTATCGAATTCTGCGAGTTAAATTGCCTTACCATCTCTGCAGTTAAGAGCCAATGGATGGGCAATCGGAAGTTTAAAACGCAGAGATGGCTGGCATTTTATCCGGATGCAAAGGACATTGAACGTATAACAATGAAGAGTAGTTTAAGTTGTTTAATGATCTGTTTTTATTTAGATGGGTTTGCTAAATCTTTGAATTTCAGATCTCCAAAATCTAATTTGAAGTAATGGGATTAGGTGAAAAACAAAGCAAATAAGAATGAATGAAGGAATTAAAAGGAGTTGTATTTTTGTTTGCATGTGAACACAAGGAAGAAGATTTTGTCGGCCACTTTGGCTTTGAGATTTGGAATAAATGATTTTGGGTTTGACTTGAATATTTGGTAAATCAGTTGGGACCATTTAAACAAAAAACTCTCTTGTTCTTCCAACTTTTGGTTCTTGAATCAAACCTACCATTTGGACAGTATGGTCCCCTTTATTGTTCTGTTTCTCTAAAAATACTCAAAATTTATCCTGTCTTTTTGAAGATGGGAATTGGGAATTGGTAGTGCTGTTTGGAAAATGGAAATCAATCTCAATCAACCCAAGTTTTTTTTTTTTTTTCCTTAAAAAAAAATTAAAAATATGGTGGATTAGTGTAAAAAGTCAGCAATAAATTATTTTAAGAGAAATAATGCGACTCGTAGTTTTACAATTCTAGATGTAAAAACAATGTATATATCACCAATTTGTATACCATCATTATTCTCGACATGCAAATTTTAAAATTCACATTCATCAATTACTTTTTAAATCACTTTTGAATTTGAAAAAATAAATAAATAAAATTTAGGTGTTGCCTAGGCTGCACTCATATTTTGTGCAACCCAAGACTACACCCAATAAAAATATGCTAAGTGAGAAATTTTTAATTAGTTTTTTAATTTTATTTTTACTACCTTAAGACTGCACTTAATCATTGTTCTTGAATTTTCAGTAATAATATTTATGTGTGGTTTTTGAAGTTTCAAAATAAAACTTTAGTCCTTGAATTTTAATGAATGAAAAATACTTGGGGTACTTCGAGTTGCATTCATTTTTGTGTAGCCTGTGTCTAATCACAAGTTGTCAAGTTATACTTTCTTTTAACAACAACATATATTTTTTCTATATATAGTTTTCTTTTGCGATTGAAGAGGGTGCATATATATTACTCTTTATGAATAAGTTTAAAAGTCCATTAAGCAATTCCTTTTTTATTATTTTAAATGTTCACATAACATTTTAAATTAATTTTTTTAATTTCTTGTCCCTCCATGGTCCTTTACTCTTCATTAATTATTATTTACATTGTTTAAAATGTCATGTTAAAATTTAAAATAATTAAAAAAAATTACTCTAAAACCTCTAAACATCTTCTTAAAACTCGAGATTAAAAAAAGTAAGGATTTGTTTTTAAGTAGGAAATTTGAAAACAAACAACGGTTAATAAAGATAGAGCGATATTTCATATTTTTAGATATGTGTATGGTAATAGATTTAAAAATTAGATTCTAATTTAAACAATTCTTTTAAATGTGTAAATATACCTACAAACCATAAAACTAGTTTTACTAGCCCACTAAATATTAAGTTGAATATTAACTATGATTAATTAATTTATAAACATGATTTATGTTAAAAAATTTGTACAATTATTATTTTGTATTATCATATAATTTATAATACATTAAATAATGCATCTTTTAATAAAAAAAATAAACTGTATTTATAACATGAAATATTACCTTTCTAAACAATTTTAATTTTAATTATGTTTAATATAATTATTCCTTTTAAAATTTAAATATATTAAAAATATAAAAAACATTATTTTCAGAATTTTGAATCATAAAATTTAAAAACAGTTTTTTTTTTTTTTTTTTTTTTTTTTTTTTTTTTTTTTTTTTTTTTTTTTAAAGAAAATCAAATTATCTATCATATATATTTGTTAACTAAATAAATCTGAAAAGATAAAATAGAATTCAAACGTTTTACTATCAACCCCTAATTTTTCCATAATTTATTGTTAGAAAGGTTTGAGGGGACGATTGTGGTTTGAAAAATGGTTGTCTTGCGACAAGTGGAGATGGATTAGTATCCCTCTGAACAGGGCAAGATTTTTTTTTTTTTTTTTTTCCTTTTTTTTAAAAAGAAAATTAAAAAAAAAAAAAAAAAGATAAACAGGAGAAGAGTTAATGATGAGTACTGCTACTATCATTTATTCACAATTTTCCATGACCAACTAACTGCCATGTTAATTCAATGCTCATTTCATCCAATATTTTAACTATGCAACTCTCCTATCCTCATTCTTAAATTTGAATTATTCTTAAACGATTAATGACAATTTTGACTGTAAATATCAAATTATTTTTGTTTAATGAAAATGTAAGAGAAAACAGATGAATAGAAGAAGATGAGGTGCTAAAACAACAATATTTAAAACTAAAATAAAAAAAAATGTTAACATATATCCAACAACTAAACACTACAGTAATTATGGTTTTAAATGTCATATTTAATGTAAATTTCTTATACGATGACGGACAAAATCTTTCATTGGATGGTGGTAGTTTGTACTCTATCATCATACGTATACGATGATAGTTCAAAACTAACATTGTAAGCCAAAATTGTTATAGTTAAAATAATGATTCAACTTATCGAATTTATCAAAATATATCAATTTTAAGCTTTTTGAAAAATGATTGGGCTATTATAAATATTAATTATAACAATATTATGTTATTATTCATTTATTTCCTTAGGTATATATTTACTTCGAGAGAAATGAATGAAAGCGAGTAATTTTTCCTCTCATTTTCACAAGTCTATGTCTAATAGGCTTAAATTCAAATTCTTACATAGCCATCTTCTTCCTAATTAACATAAAAGAAGACAGTTGAGATTCAGCCTTGTGCTAAACGTCAAAACCTACAGTAAATATTTATCACTTTTTTTTTTATTTTTATTTTTATATATATATTTTTTTAATTTTTTAATGAAAGTAGGTTCCGTATGAGAAGATTCATAAATGTTTTAGGTTTAATTTTGAATCCACTGTGTCTGAGGGTCTAGATTTTTTTAATTGTTTTTATTTTTTATTTATTTTTAAAATTTTTTTGGGGGAAGTTGATGACAGTAGACAAAAAGACAGGCAGAAGAAGGGTTGCATGTGCTTTTCTATTACTTTAAATTAAAGGGAATGATGAAATGGAAGAAAGCTTTCACTTTAAACTAACACTGCTCACTTAACTGCTCATTCTTTTAAATCTTTTCAATTATTATTTCTATTTTCTACAATTGGGTCACCCGCGATTATCGGGACTATACATTATATTAATTTATTCAATCTTCCCACTCATTATATTTGCTTTCTAACGGCAAGTTTAGACCAACTCACATCCTTCCTTCATAATAATAAATAGTCAAAAAAAAAAAAAAAAAAAAAAAAATCATCGTGATGCATGAAATTAATTTTTGGGATTAATGGTAAAGATCACCCTTAGAATATGGGAATAATTATAATTATACCCTCTAAGTTTCAACGGTAAAAATTGAGCCCTCAAACTTACCTAAATTGTAACAATGGTATAAATTTGAGGGTCTAATTTCTACAACTATTTTAAATTTGAATGTCCAATTTTAACACTTAAATTAGTTGAAGGCTCAATTTTTACCATTGAAAGTTCGAGGGTGTAATTGCAGCTACCACCATACTTTGAGGGTAGTTTTTGTAATTTGCCTTAATTTTTGTTAGTGATTCTTTTAGTACAATAAGTAGAGTTACAAAGATTTGAACATTCAACTTTAAATGGAGGAAGATAATTAATTATTATTGAGTTATGTTCGGTTTGACATTCTCTTTTAATGATTATTTTAAACACACTAGTATATAACATTTTTTTTCAAAATTTTCTTGGAAAAGAATAAAAATGTCTATAGATAAATAAATAAATTATTGTTCTTTATTTCTTTGTACTGCATTTCTGTCAATAAGCGTGCTCTACCTCTACTACAAAACAAACTTGAATTATTCTATTTTGTTCTTAATTTTTTTAGCGCTTCATGAAAATTTCTCATTTATCACTTTTAACTCATCATTTACATTCTTTTTATTATAGTTTAATTAGAAAGAAAAAAAAAACATTATAACAAAATCAGCTTTTCACCTTATTGTTATTTTGATTTTCTTATAAGTAGGAAACGATAGGACTACTCAATTTATTTCTTTTATTTTTTTTGCAAAAATAAATATCGAATGATTACCAATTTACCATACATGATATTTGTTACTTTTTCTAAAAGACAAGAGAGAGAAAAACAATAATTGATATTCTTGATGTTTTTTAAAAATAATTATAAAAACTATTGTGATTTGAGTCAATGCAGGGAGAAAAAGAGAAGAAAAAAGGTAAGATAAGATCTAAGAATAGTGTATATGTCAATAGTGACACAAAAAAAAGAGTAGAAAATTGAAAAGAAATGAAGGAAATAAAGAAAAAAAAAAAAGGATCCATAAAAAGGGGAAAAAAGAAGAATAGAAAGAGAGAAAGTTGAGAAGGGAAGAATGTAGAAATTGGAGGACAATATTTTTCAAGTTTGTTTGAGATATCTTTTGGGTTTGCTTTGAATAAATGGAGTTGGGAATTTCAACTCAAAAAGGAAACAAAAACACAAAGGTAGAGATAAAGATATAAATGTTTGGCCCCCAAACACAAAGAGAGCCTTAGAAACAAACACATTTCATCACTCTTTACTTTCACATATTATATTCAATCACCCAATCATCTTCTCTCTTTATATTTTTAGTAACATAGACTTTGTATTTTTAAGAATGATGTAGGTTTCATATCATATTTTAATAAGATCATATGAATAAATTAGCTAAGTGCAGTAGCGACAACTTCATTATTTTCATTTATTTTGTTTTAATTCTATGTAAAACTTTGATTAAACAAATTAACAAACTTAATTATCATTTTCTTATTATTTTTTAAAGTACGAGAATAATGTGTTATAAAAAAATAAAGTGGTTTTTCAAGTATATATGTCATTGCTTTCAAATGACTCCAACTAGAAAAAAGAAAAAAAGGAAAGATATTCACCTATTCTTTCAATGTATATTCTATTTTAATTTCTTTCTCTATATGATGTTTTCTGTAAATATATTGACACAGGCAAACCACTTATATAGTTGAATAAAAGTCAAAGGTTTGAGTTCTCCCAACCTATACATATTGAACTCAAATAAGAATGAGAAGGGAGAAGATGGAGAAGAAGAAGAGAGGGGAAGAGGATGGAGAAGAAGGAAATAGCTATTCAATTCTTATGGGTTAATAGTGTGAACTCAAAGTACAATAATAACAAAGAGAATTTTATAATTTTCAAAAATAGTAATTTATATAATTAAAATTAATAAAAATGCTGAAAGAAAATTCGATAGAATATTAAATAAAACTTGAAATTATTAAAGGAGGTTAAATTCATCATCTCATTTTTTAATGTAATAGACAGTTGGTAAAAAAAAAAAAACATGACATTGATGTACCATCAATAATGCGTTGTCAAAGAAGTGTATTATTATAATTTAATAGTGTAATTCAAACGCAATCTACACAAGTTAGGTTAAATTTTAAATTTGGTCTATGAAGAAAATTAGAATTTAATCTCTATAGTTTGATAAGGTCTCATAAATAGTTTTAGTTCTTATAGAGGTTTATCAAACTATAGGAACTATTTAAGAAAATTTCATCCTACCATATAGAATAAATTATAACTTTTTCCTAACTATAGGGACTAAATTTATATATATGTTATATAAGTTGATGTATGATTGATGTTAAATATACTTTTGATTCTTAAGATTTGATAGATTGGTGTTTATTTAGTTTTTGAAGTTTTAAAGGCAACATTTTTAGTATTTAAGATTGAGAAGTGGTTCAACACATAGAACTCTTTTTTACCATTAGTTGATCTAACAAAATATTGATGTGGTAATTAACCTGGTGAGTAGACTATGATGATCATGACATGAGAAATAATATATGAATTTTTAGACTTTTTTTCCCAAATGAATTGCAAACATGGGGGGAGGGGGGGGGGGGGGGGGATTTTAGGTACCAAGAGAGTGTGAATACTCTTATTCATTGCATGTCAATTCAACATCCTTTTAAAAATGATGTGAGATCTACCAATATTAATATATATATATATATATATATATATATATAAGAAAAATCATTATGTGAAGAAAAGGAAGTGTATGGTACTCCTCCATAGTGTTTACTATAAACTAGAATTTTCTTTCTTCTTCTTTGTTTCTCTTCTTCCTTTGACAAACATCGCTGTCACACATCCCTTGCCTACCCATGTCACTCTACATCTTTGCTGAGTTCTAGGTTTGGAAGGTGGAAAAACCTACGTTTCATGTTTGGAAGTTTACTTTGAATTTGGAGCTATCAATGTTGACGATAATAGAACATCAGTCATGGTTGTGGACGATAAAGCTGTGAATGAATAACCTAGTGAGCGACGTGACAGTTGGTAATGTTGAATGACTGTGCCAATGACCAACTATAAAAACTGGAGGTAAAAGAATAAAGAAGTAACAAATTGGCAGCAAAAGAAACTTGTTTGACATTTTTCATAAGAAGAGTCATTTCAAAGCTAAAGAACTTTGAGTTCTCATATATGGATATGAAATAATGACTATGGCTTCTACCGGCAAGGTGATAAAGGCTTTTGACGACAACAATGACGAGTGCCCTCGATGACGAAAGTGAGATTGCCAGAGGAAGAGGAGGAGGAGGAGAGAGAAAGTCGAACATGCAAAATTTTATATCATTTGTTAAATAAGTATACTAATTAATATAGTCTCCACATTATTATATTGTCCGTCAATAAATGATAAAAGGAGTTTTAGGACAATTTGAAACAAACTTTTTTAAATCTCATAGACTAAAATTTCATCTTTAATGTTTAAGACCAAATAAATAGAGTTAGGATGTTATAAACTTATTATAGAGTCGAAGTGAGAGAGAGAGGGAGCTGATTTTGAATGGGGGCAGTGGGCTTGAATCAATGTGGGCCAGGCCCACGTAGAAGTGTGATTGCATAAGATAGGAAGTAGCTGAATTTTCCCCTTGCGGCTTGCAGTTGCACGAATGGCCAAAATTGAACACTAACCACGTGCGGTGGGACAGGCATAATTCCAATTATTCTAAATATTCATTAAGCTATTACACTTTAACTCTCAAACTTTTAATTTCATAACCAATAGGTGTTCCCAAAAAAACAAAACAAAAAATCTTTAGAAACATATATCTTTCAATTTTGAATTTTGAATTTCGTATCTACCATGCATTTGACATATTCAAAAATTTTAAAAGTTAATTAATCAATCAGATAAAAAAAAATAATAAATTTTATGTCTAATAAAATTTTTAAAATTAATTTTTTTTTTTATATCTATGAACTTAATTTTTTTTTTTTTTGAAATAAATCAAAGACAACTTAAGCAGAAAATGGAAGAATTTAGAATCTATTAGACGATAAATGAAAGCTTAAGATCTATTAAACACTCAAAGACCTATTGGACACAAAGTGTAAGAACATAATAGATGTTTTTTAAAAATTAAAAACTAAATAGACGTAAACATAAAAACTCATGAACTAAACTTGTAATTTAACCATTTATAAATTTATTGTAATTGTGAGATAGTTTTTTTTTTCTCACCAAAGTTCAACAACATGTGGCGGTGCAAATTCAAATCTCAGATTTTTTTTAGTCAAGAGTACAATACCTTGACTAGTTAAACTATCTTTAGGCTAGTTGAAGACTACTTTGTTTTAATCTTACTATGAAACTAAATCTAACCATATAACTCGAGTTACATTACTATAATCATGCACATTTTTTTTAGACAGGGCAACGACATGTAGAGTAAAAGATTTTTAGGAAAAATTATCTATCTAGTCCTAGAGTTTTGAAGAATAGATGCACTTTGTTTCTAGGTTTTCAAAATGTAACTTTTTAGTTCCCAAATTTTTAAGAATAGGTGTGGTTGGTCCCTAAGTCTTCAAAATACACATTTTTAGTCCTCAAGTTTTTAAAATAGGTTTAAAAGATTCTTCAAAATTTTTAGATTTTATGTCTAATAAAACTTCTAGAAAGTACATTTTGAAAACTCATAGACCAAATGCACCTATTCTTAAAAATTTGGAGACTAAAAAGATACATTTTTAAAACTTAGGGACCAGAAACACATATTCTTCAAAATTGGGAGATTAAAAAAGGTAATATTCTCAAGATTCAAACTTCTGATATTTAGTCAAGAAATAATGTCTCATTGAGTTGAGATATATTCAGATTAACTATCTATAACATGCATTGGTCGTAGAAACATATATTAGTATATTTAAAAGTTGGATATCTATGAATCTGGCCAATCAAGTAAGGCCAAACTTAAAATCAGGAAGAAGAATTATAATAATAATTAAAAAAAAAAAATCGTATTATTAGTTGCATATTGATTGTGAGTTGCGAGATAGAAATTTGAGCATGTGGGTGACCCAAATAATTAAAAAAAAAAGAGGCAAATTGTTGGTAGTAGTTGTAAGGCTTAAAGTAATAATTTCTCCCAAGGCTTAGAAAGGGACAATTCCTCCAAACAATACACTCTTGGTTTTGGTTGGGGCTCATTTCATTTAACTTATATATTTGTTTCTTTGGCAGTCTATGCTTGTCTGTAGTGTACCCTTTCTCTTTGGCTTTCATGTCATTTTCAGTGCCACATCTCAATCGCCCCCTTTTATAATTGTCTTTACTTACCATTGCCATCCAGTTTATTTTAATATCACACTCAACGGGTTAAAGATATATATTTTTAATTCTTATTCTGAGGTTAGGATGAACTTACATTATGCACTAGAGACTGGACAACAAAATTACATTCACACTTGCAATGAACAAAAATAATATCTCCAATCAAGGAGCAATCTCAAGCAAATCTTCAACTACATTCTTAGTTTCAGTCAGGTTCGTGGACGACTCGTTGAGAGCATAAATGATGTCTACCGAATCTACTGTGGAAATTCTTTTAAGACAATATTTGAATAATTGAATTTCCTATACTTCTTACTTTTTTTAGTACATAAGTTTGATTGGGCTGAATTGCATAACTTTCTAATTCTTTTTCTAAACCTTTTTTTTAGTACAACAGAAATAAAGAGATTCAAACTACGAATCTCTTGGTTGGTAACACATTCATATGCTAGTTGAACATGCATATTTTTTTTTTCTTTCTAATTTTTTTAGTACAATAAAAAATAAAAGAACTAGAACACAAATCTCTTGGTTAATAACACATTTGTATGCCAATTGAGTTATATTTACCTTTTGCTACAATCAATTTTATTCACTGTCACATAAATCTTCAAGGTAGACGATCAAATTCATTCATTAATGAACTTGACTCGCACTAAAATAAGAAGCAACAGCAATATTTTTTATTTTTTATTTTTTAAATTTTAAATTTCAGAATCACGGTAACCTTTTATCTACTATCACATTTGTTATTTATTGATGATTCAACAATTACTCATAAATTAGGTTAAAAAATATTTTTGATCCATAAATTTTCAAAAAAGTAAGAATTTAGTCCTTAAACTTTAATTGGCAAAGATTTGGTCCCGATACTTTTAATTTTATAATAATTTAGTTCTTAAACTTCAAGATGTAACACTTTAGTTCTTCTACTTTCAAATTTGTAACAATTTAATCTTTAATGTAAATTTTTTTTATCAACATTAGATATCAATTTTTTATTATTATTTTATGATGTAGATTTTGATAAAAATATTGAATTTCTAATTATTTTACCGAGTTATTTATGAAAAAAAAATTCATTAAATTTTAACACAATTGTTATAAATTTAAAATTACACAAACTAAATTAAAAACTAAAATGATTAAATCGTTACGAACTAAAATTTATAAACTAAAATGATTATTAAATCGTTAAAGATTATAAAGGGACTAAAAGTTATTTTTCAACCTATAAATTATGGGTTGATTCACCAAAACAACTACCTGAGTTTTGATTTTCTCAAAAAAAAAAAAAAAAAAAAAAAAAAAAAAAAAAAAAAAAAAACTGTTTTGATCATTTCTTCAGACCAATAAACGAAAAAGAACTATAAATTCACCAATTTCGGGTCCTAGCCCATTGGCCTTTAATTAGTATCGCAGCCTTTCAGCTGTTGGAACTAATAAGTGGAAATTCAACGGAACGTCAGCGTCAAATTTAGATGGTAATCAATGAAACTAAATTAAATTAAATCTTACCAAGTTATTTTTTATGTCTATATATTTGCGATTGATGTGTATTGATGATCATAGATAGAAAAAAAAAAGAAGTAACAAATAAAACAACTTTAACTAAGATCCTTTAAAAAAGGAAAAAAAAAAAAAACTAAGGTCATAATAAAATAACTACTATATTAATGACCTAGCGAAAATAGATAAAATTTGTTTATCAATAAAAATGGTCAACCGACAAACAGAAAATTGATCTGGGATAGATATGAAAGTTTGTAAAATTGCCATATTTACAATTTATTTTTTTGAATATAACAATCAAATTGGTCACCCATAACAATTAAGTAACCAAATCATTTGAAATTCAAAATTCAAAATGAACATTATATATACAATACTTAGAACGGCAGCAGAACAGTGGGAAAACAAAGATCCCAGTAAATATCCCAAACCCCAAGAAGTTCCATATTACATATAATTTATACAGCTTCAATTTCCACTCAGCCGTTGCTGTCTTTCCCCTTCCCAAAAACGGCATCCTTGGCCGAACGAAGGGCGTCACCCACAGCAGCGGCTGCACTCCCCAAAACTCCACGACCGCCTTCGCCGCCATGGGGTTGTTTTCTGGTTAGATGAACCACCGTGGTGCCTTCGCTTGTGGGCTCCCGCTGGTTCTGCCCCGGCGGTGAACGCTGATCGATTGTGTCAACCTTCGTTTCAACGACTCCTCCTTCATTTACCTTCTCCGACCCCTTCACAGTTCAGATATAGAGTAGACCCATATTATAAGCAAAACGAAAATACTAAATTATATAAAATACCCTTAAATTTTATATAAAATACCCTTAAATTTTATACTCAGTGTATATTTGGATTTTCGAAAGTTTCAAAAATAACTTTTAAAAAATTAAAAAATGCCCCTTTTTTTCCCCTTAAATACCCTAATTTTTCTTCCATTATTAAAACAACTTTAGTTCATATATTAAAAGCTTTTAAATAAGTGTAAGGGTATTTTGAAAATTTTGAAAGTTAAAAGGTGTTTTTAAAACAGAACTTTTAACAGTTTTCATCCGTAATAGTATTTTAAAGGATATTTTTAAACTTTTAGAGGTTGAAAAATACATTTTTTTTTTATAATTTAACAAAAGGAAAAACAATACAATTAAAGAAATTGATGTGATTAACAAAGATTAACAAAGAGATTGATGTGATTAGTGTAATAAAATAATAATATGTTGGTTACGTTACAAATAAAAGAAGAAAGCAGTTGATTATTGGAAAAAAAAAAAGATAATATAAATAATACAGATTGCGGAAGCATATGAATAGAGTTTATTATTACCTGGGATTGGTGCATGGGTGTAGGTTCTTCCAACGAGATTCAAACGGCGCTTTAAGAAATTTGCGATCGAAATCCTCCAGAAAAAAGTTATATGAGCTGTTTGGTTTTCTGTTGTACTGAAATTGTTTATTAAATAATTTGGTTAATTTCAGGATGGCTACGGTAGTAGACACGTGCTGCATCGGGTGGCAGCTCCATAGTTAACTTACATCAACCACATCCCCAACACATCCACACACGTGCTGCATCGGGTGGCAGCTCCATAGTTAACTTACATCAACCACATCCCCAACACATCCACACACGTGCCGCTATATTTATAATTTCAAGGTACACAAATGTTTATAATTTTAATTTACGAGAAGATGATATTTGATATCTCATCTCATGAAGGGATTCAAAGAGAATTTCAAATTGCAGATTTATTTTTCTCTTTTTATTTTTGAAAATTAAGTCTTATATTCAAAATCAAGATGAGAGATTCGATCCTATCATTTTACCTATGCCTCCTATAAAAATGACCAACAAGAAAATGAAAAGATTCACTTATGATCCATATTTTTGTAAGCTCCCCTTTTGTCAACTAGTTTCCTCTGATCCTTTTTCATTACTAATATTTTACAAGTCAACTAGCTCCCCTTTTAATTTTAAATGGTTCAAAACATTTTAAGAGTGATTTTGTAAAATGAAAATAAAATATAATTTTAACTATTTTAAAATTAGTCCTAGATATATCTTTCATTCTATCTTTAAAAAAAAAAAAAAAAAAAAAGTCTATTCAAGTTACCAACAACCTAAGACAAAATCACTAACACATATTAAAGCTTTTTCACAACTATTTTTTCTTGTACATCAATACAGTGCAACAATGTGGGTATTAGCCCAACAAAAAGAGGACAAGTAATTAACATGTATTTTTCCTGTTTTGAGATTGAAGGTTTTATCTCCAATTTTTATAAATATTAATGCTTGTACTCAAAAACATGATAATCAATAATTAGACGAAACTCAAGAACCATTTAATTAAAAAAAAAAAAAAAAAAAAGAGTAAGTTATTAAACTCAGTAGATGGATGAGCATGATTATAAATTTCTTGAAATTTTATAAGACTAGCCATATAATAAAAACATTTCATAAAATAAACTTGTCATAAAACTTTTTTCTTGTCTAATTTGAAATAATAATATATCGTGTATATTACTAAATTTTAGTACATCTCTGAAATATCAGTTATATAAGAAACTAATTCCCTAAAGCTTTTTAAGATCAATGTGCTATTTGTTATTTTGAACTATTCTTTCTTTCCTAAAACGGAAGAAAGAAAATAACTGTTTTTTCTTTCTTAAAAAACCTAAAACAAAGCTATTTTTTTCTTCCTTACTTCTTTCCCACCTAAATATCTTGACAAAAGATGACAAATGATTTGTATCTTCTTTTATTATTTTTTTTTTTTATTTTTCTATGTCTTTATTTTATGATACAAATGATACCATTGGAACAAAAGATGACAAATATCCCTCCTCCTTTAAGTCTTTAACCCACTTATATCATAAAATAATTTTTCTTTATTTAACATTTTCTACCATCTATTCTTTAGACGTTAAATTGAAAATTTGAGTTACATATTAGAAATAAAATTTAATTTTATATCTAATAAACTTTAAACTCCAAATCTATTAACTATAAAGTTGAAACTTCGAATCATATAAGACGTTTTTAAGAACTATCTATTTTTGGGAATGTAGATAATTGAAATCTTTTTAGATGTTCAAAATTATACATGCCTCAAAATTACAGGGGTTAGACATCTTTAAATAACCATTCTAGCCACCTATGTTTATCGACCCTTTTTTCTAATTAATTTTTTTTTGCATGTTATTTGTTAATTAAATCTTATTTTTATCTGTGCTTATATTTGTGAAGGTTTTGTGCCCTTTTAGTTTGATTAAAGTAATTAATAGGTTAGGGTAAAAGGATTTGGTTGGCCAAAAGGCTCCATTTTGGTCATTTGCTAGGTTTGACATAATTTGAAAATTAGCCCTAAAAAAAAACACAAATGCAGTAATAAATTTTGGGTTTTATAAACTCCTTCTTTTCGGTCAAAACCCTCGCTAAGAAACAGCACCATTTCCACACCAACCCTAGCTAGAGAGGCAACTACACCCTCAATCCCCTCTTTTATTATTTGTTATTTAAAAAAAATGCAAGAGAAGATTGAAACTAAGGAGATGATCAATAATATATAAAATAAAAATGTACTTGTTAAAGTGTTAAATTTGTACATCTATATATAGTTATATTCAAGACATCAAGTGTGATCTCAAGATGATTAGAAACCGATAAACGCTCACAAACCACAAATATTTACCAATACAATTTAACTTTGAATGCTAAATACTAAAAATAGAATTATAATTGAGTATAAAAGGTGAGGATCACTAACGAAGAAAGGCAGAGGTAAGGATCAGCCAACCAAGGCGAGAGTGCTTGTGTTTATGCAAATAGACACGGGAAAAAAGTTACAACTTAGTTTTATATATAAAAAAAAAAAAGTAACTTCCTCTTTCCTTTTAAACACTTTTTTTTTCCTGTGTCTATTTGCCCAAATACAAGAGGTCAAAATGACTTTGTTGAAACTATCAATCATGCTATGTGCAATGTTATTTGGCCCTTCCCTCTCAGGGGCTGTTTCTCCAAAGAATATATTCATTCTTGCCGGTCAGAGCAACATGGCTGGTCGAGGTGGAGTTGATAAAGATCAATCAGGAGAAAACGTGTGGGATGGGTTGATCCCACCAGATTGTCAATCTACCCCATCCATTCTACGACTGAATGCTGCGAGCCAATGGGAGGAAGCACGGGAGCCTCTCCATTGGGATATCGACATCAACAAGACAAATGGAATTGGTCCGGGAATGGGATTTGCTCACCAGCTGCTGACAAAAGTAGGGCCAAATGTAGGCATTGTGGGTTTAGTTCCTTGTGCTATAGGTGGCACTTTGATTGCACAATGGATGAAAAACCCTAGCAATCCTAATGCAACATTTTACCAAAGTTTAATTGAACGGATTGAAGCGTCGGATAAAGAAGGTGGAGTTGTGCGTGCTCTTTTATGGTTCCAAGGGGAAAGCGATGCATCTATGAATGACACAGCTATGAGTTACAAAGACAACCTAAAGACTTTTATTACCGACGTCCGCAATGACATACAACCTAGATTTTTACCTGTCATTATTGTTAAAGTAGCCCTCTATGACTTTTTTATTAAACATGATACTCATAATTTGCCGACAGTGAGAGCGGCAGAAGATGCAGTTAGTCAGGAGCTACCAGACGTGTTGACCATCGACTCCTGGAAATTGCCAATAAACTTTACAACACATGAAGGCTTCAACTCAGACCAAGGCCATTTTAATTCCACAATTGAAATTATTATAGGTAAATGGTTGGCTGATGTCTACCTCTCCCGCTATGGCCAGTTACTCTGATTCTATTATTTATCCTTTGATTATTCTTTTGTAATATTATTAACCAATCTATCATTCCTCTATCTTAATTGAAACATTCTTTTTCTTTATTTATTAAATACTATTTTTGTTCAATCTTAACACAATTAATATTCCACGCCATTTCAATATTTTAGATGATCGTATATAATAACAATAATAATAATTATTATAATTATATATAAAAAAGCAACATATAACCACATCCAACCCCAACAATTTTAAGAACACTTAGTGTATATTTGGGAGTGCTTTAAAAAATAGTTAAAATCAAAATCAATTGATCAATATTTATTTTAGGCAATTTTTATACTATTAAGATTGATTTAAAATGGTTCAAAACATTTTAGGAAGATTGATTTTAAATGGTTCAAAACATTTTAAGATAATTTTGAAAAACGAAAAAAAATAATTTTAACAATTTCAGAATCGGTCCCAAACATATCTTTTACTCTATCTTAAAAAAAAATAAAAAATAAAAAAAAATAACAGTCAATTAAGTTACTCAACCTAAGACAAGCACATATTAAAGCTTTTCCACAACTACTACTTTTTATGGTACTTATTAATACAGTGCAACAATGTAGGTATTAGCCCAACAAAAAAGATGACAAGCTATTAACGTGTAACATGTACTTTCTCTTTTGAGATTGAAGATCGGATCTCCCAATTTTATAAATATTATGCTAAAAAAAGCATGATATGCAATTATTAGATGAAACTCAAGAACCATTTGATAAAAAGAAAGAAAAAAAAAAAAGAAGAGATAAAAGAGTAAGTCAATAAGCTCAGTAAATGGTAAGCTAGTGAGATTTGTTTTTTCAAAAAAAGTAAAAGTGAGTCTCAAAAACATTTATCTATCTAAGTAGTATTTTTAAAATGATACAATTTTCTAAAGACGTAAAACCTACTAGAACTTAATAACAATTTCCAATACTGTGATGCATGGGTATGATTATAAATTTCTTGAAATTTTATAAGACTCTAGCTTATATAATATAAACATTTCATAAAATATATTCCTCGTAAAACTTTTTTCGAAGAAACTTCAATTTCTTAATCACCCCAACTTATGTCTAATTTGAAATACTAATATATCGTGCATATTATGGGTCATTCTAAACAAAGGAATGAGCATACCATAATACCATATATAAAAATATCAAGTAGCTAAAGTCTTTATTTTACAATATTATTGATTTGGTCTCATCCGATTAAGTAAAATCTAGCGCTAGCCTAAATATATAAGTTTAATTATACAATTGTCTAAACTTTCTTATTTTTTACATGAATAGTTTAATCAGCTATTATTTTACACAAAAATATGGACAATTTGTATAATATATCGTCTTATATACCGAACAATATATAGGATGCATATTTATATTTTCTCATATACTTGTAAACACACTAAAAAATAAATCATGCTATATGTGATGTATAATTACATTTTCTAGTAAATTACCAGTATATTCGATATATACTTGAAACCTAAATGAAGAGGTGGTCGATTTTTAGCTAGGAATATAGAAGAAAATAAACTAAATCTCCTACGATGAAAGAAACATTAATTTAAAATATATTACATTAAATAAATATTAATTAAAATTAATAAATAACAAAAACAAGGTCAAAATTCGAAAATAATATTAATAAGGAAATAATTTAATATTTCAAAATTTTACCGATAAGAGATAATGTAATTAATGATATTTCAAAAAAAATAAAATCTTTATATATTTAATAGTAAATTTGAAAATGATATATTTCTTATTTTAAAATATTAGAAAACTAAGAGAAAATATCAAAAGGTTAAAAATATCACAAAATGTTGCTAAAATCTAGTTAAGATATATTACTAAATTTTAGAACATTTATAAAATATTAGTTAAAAATATCCAAAGTGTGTAAGATCAAGGTACTATTTGTTCTAAAAAAAACTGTTTTTTCTTTCCTAAAAAAAAAACTAAATAAATAAAGCTGTTTTTTTCTTCCATACTTCTTTACCAAAACCCACACCTAAATATCCTGAGAAAAGATGACGGATAATTTGATCTGTCATCTTTTGTTATTTTATTTTAAATCTTTATTTTATGATACACAATTACAAATGATACAATTGGAACAAAAGATGATAATTAACTCTCTTCCTTTAACCCATTTGTTTCATAAAATAGTTTTTCTTTATTCAACATTTTGTATCATTTATGATTTCATTACACATTAAATTGAAGATGTAGAGTTCCATATTAGAAATAAAATTTAATTTTATATCCTTATTTAAAAAAAATGAAAAAATTTTACTCATAGAAAAATTTTTAAACTATTTACAGAAAATAGCAAAAAAAAAAACACTAATAAACATTGATAAACTTCTATCAGTCATCTATCAGCGATAAACTTCTATCATTTTTATTACTGATAGACTCTGATAAACTTTCATCAGCGCGTCTATCACAACTATTTAAAAATTTTACTATTTCGTGTAAATAATTTACTTTATTTTTCTATTTTTAAAAATTCTCAAAAAAAAAATTTATCCAAGAAATTTTAAACCCTAAATCTATTAACCATAAAATTGAAACTTTGAAACGTATTAGAAATTTTTAGACTCTACAGAGTATTTAAACATAAAATTAAAACTTCAAAAATTTATCAACCATTTTTTGAATGTCAAAAACCTTTTAGATACAACTTAAAATTTAAGTCTATCATTAACTTATAATTTAACTTTAAAAAAAAAAAAAAAAAAAAAAACTGGTGACGTATAATGGCTAGTCAAGAGAGAATTAATTTTTCTAAAAAATAATTTCAGTTAAAATCAATTTTGAAAATTAAAAAATTCTAGATATTAATTCTAAATTTATTAAGGGCAACAAATATGTTGAAGTAAGAAAAATACTTGTTAATGATCTAGTAGTATTAATTAATTAACTAATTAGATTATATTTTTAATTTTCATCTCCATGTATAAAAATGTTACCGATATGAAAAATATTAAAAAATCCATCTTGAATCATTATTTAAGTTTCATAAACAATAATAGAAATAAAAATCTTTCAAACAAATAAGAATAATAAAATAAGCAAACCCAAAATGAAATTAAAAAAAAAAAAAAAACTTTGTTGAATGAGAAATTTCAACAAAAATGTTGTTGGAACAAATCGGTATTGGCTCATTTCACTAATAATCCTAATAATCCATTGGGGGTAGAATATGATAGAAGGAATGCAAGACCAATATAATCCATTTAGCGTGGGAAGTTGCTTTATGCACTAAAGATAATTGGAGAACCAAAACACATTAAAAAAAAAAAAAAGGTAAAAATACTTGTCCATTAACTTTTATAAAGTATCCAAGCCACGATAATGTCATAATTTAGTAGAGAAGATGTATATATCTTATTCAACATGTCTAGAATTTTTTTTGTTTGGTTAAATTAAAATATGGTTTACGTTTTTTAGAAAATTGGTAGTCATCATTGAAATTTCATCATCAATGATTAACTTTGGATTCAAGGATAAAAGGATTTACAAGAAAAGAGATAATAAGTTTTGATTAATGTTTGTGTTTTATTTAAACAACCAACTTCCAAAAAGAAATATAGAAAGAAAGTGGATTACATTAATTGTGTTGAGATTCAATAGAGATGAGATTTAAAGATAGTTGGTGAGGATGATTTTATTATATAGAATAAGAGAGTTATAAAAATTATAGAGTTACACATAATAGAATCAAAGTAAATGACCATAATGGGAGAGGTAGGTATCAGCCAACCATTTACCCAAAGCAATCTCAGTATTGGTATTAAAATGACCATGATCTAAGTTAAAGCCTTCATATGTGGTAAAGTTAATAGGTAATTTCCAGGAGTCAATGGTCACCACGTCGAGCAGCTCCTTGCTGATTGCATCTTCTGCCGCCCTCACTACTGGCAGATTATGAGTATCATGCTTCATAATAAAGTCATAGAGGGCTATTTTAACAACAATGATGGGTAAAAATCTAGGTTTTATATCATTGCGGATGTCAGTGAAGAATTTCTTTAGGTTGTCTTTATATCTCATAGCAGTATTATTCATAGCTGCATCGCTTTCCCCTTGGAACCAGAAAAGAGCACGCACTACTCCACCTTTTTTATCTGATGCTTTAATTCGTTTAATGAAATTTCGATAAAAGGTTGCTTTAGGATTGCTAGGATTCTTACTCCATTGTTCGATTAAAGAGCCACCTCTAGCACAAGGAACTAAACCCACAATGCCTGCCTTTGGCCCCGCTTTGGCTCGCAGTTGGTAGGCAAATGGCATTCCAGGACCAATCCCGACTGTCTTGTTAAGGTCGATTCCCCTATGAAGAGGCTCTCGTGCTACCTCCCATCGACGCGCAGGGTTCAATCGTAGGATGGATGGGTTAGGTTGACACAGTGGTGGGACATGCCTATCCCACATGAGTTTCCCTAGTTTATTTTTCTCAACTCCACCTCGACCAGCCATGTTACTCTGACCAGCGAGGATGAATATGTTCTTGATAGAAGCAGCTCCTGAATGGGAAAGGCCAAATAGCATCATACATAGCAAGAATGATAGTCTCAATAAAGTCATTTTGACCCTTTGTGTCTGTGCAAGTAGACACAGAAGAAAAGTTTAAAAAAGATAAAAACTCCTTATTAGGTTTAAAAAAGATTGTTACTTTTCTTCTGTGTCTCTTTGCACATACACAACTGCTCTCACTCTGATTTGTTTTTTCTTTTTTCTTTTTTTATTGGTTAATCTTTGCCTTTGCCTTTTTTTATTAGATTCAACACTTTTTATACTCAATTTTGTTTCTATTTTTAATATTATTTAGTTGTCAATATTTGTGGAATGTGAATGTTTGTCGCTTTTACAAAAATTTGTGGGGTGTAAATACTTTTTCGCTCTTATAATCCTTTTTAAATCACACCCGTATTGTTAATTAAAAGATATCATTTCCTATTAGTGCAATATATTAGTTTAATTCATGAAGTAAATAATTTATATTTTATTTTCCATTAATATGTAAATTATTGGTCTACCTATGTATAGGAAGTTGTTTGTAAAAAAAAGTTGTTGCCATTATAGAAAATAATTGTCTAATATTAGGACTTAAACTAGTCGATGTTTTAATTTATTAGTCAAATATATTATATTATAACAACTCCTGAATTTTCTCTTGTAAAATTATTTTAAATGTAGTTTGTTGGTCTACCTATATATAGGAGGTTGTTTCTATCATTACATGAAATCTGGTAATAGTCTCTAATCTCATAGTAGTATCAAAACTCAAATTTAAATATTAGAATGTCAAAATTGATAAAATTTAAGATTATTTTTAAATATAAAAAAATGATTCAAACTATTTATAAATATAAAAAAGTTACTGTCTATTAGCAATATAATTACATTGGTAAATGTGTCTATTAGCAATGTTTTAATTTATTAGTCAATAAACTGCCGTCTATCATTAAAAGTAAAATTTTTTATATTTATAAATAGTTTTATATTTTTTCTATTTTGAGTAATTTTTCTAAAATTTAATATTTTACTTGATGATTGAAAGTCAAAATTGATAGAATACATATATTAAAAGTAAAATAAAAATATATATATATATATATATATATATGCAATAATAAATATGGTTTTGTTATATAAATAATAAAATATGTTTTTTTGAGGATTGGAACATGAAGATTTAAATACACATTCCCAAATTGGATGCACCGAACACATCAATTATCATCGTAGTGCATAATAATTTATATTATTACGAACAACTTCCCGACATTCTTTAATTATTGTTTTATTTTTTTTAATGTTATCAAATGTGGAGAAAAAAAAAATTAAAAAAGGTGTTTCATTTGGAGCAATATTTTTTTTTGGTGATTTGGTAGCTGTCTATCTATCAAACAAAGAGCACTTTGTTAAATCTTAAAAACAATTTCTATAGTTTTGTATTTTTACACTCTTCATTTTATGTAGATGAAAGAACAACCTGGCCAAATTTATAAATAATTAAAGATCTCACCTATTTAATTTTTTTTTCTTTTACAAAAATGTCTTGATTACATTTTAGGAATTTTTTTTTTTACAATAAAGTTTCATAGTCGACACATTTACGAATGTAATTATATGTTTATTTTTCTAACAATGGCGGTTTGGTCTAGTAGATAATGGTCTGAATTTAATGGAAGTCAAAATGAAAGACGACACCAATTAATTAGCTTTGCCAAGAATTGATTTTTTTTTTTCCGGTTCAATTTCTCCTTTCTAATCTCGTTATGATCAACTTGCTTTAAGCTTAATTTTCTCTCAAACGCATCACCTTAACAAATGGATTAAAAAACAAAGTTATTCCACCCTTTCCCTTTCTACTTTTATTTGTTAGATATTATATTCAAATTTATCATTTACAAAAGTAATATAATAAGCATATTACCTTGACAAATAAACAAGAAAACCCAAAATATATATATATTGCAATACTGAAATAGTCACTTATGATTTATATGTTGTTTTATACTCTAGGGAGAATCAAACTTGAGACTTTGAAGTTGATAGTACAAGCACGATGTCAGTTGAACTATGTTCATTTTGACACCTTCAACCAGTTTTCTTATCCATTTTTAGTATTATTTTTTTAAAAAACATATTTAGGCGTTGGTGGGCAGCCCAACTTGTTATCCAAACAAAACTTTCCACGTCACAAATATTTTTTAAAAAGAAAAAATGAGTTATTTACTATGTTACAATAGAGAGTTGCATGATATAGCTACACCTAATCATTACCCTTGTTTCTATAAATCATATTCCTTGACTAAACATCGTCACATCATTCTTTAAAAATTTAGTATATATCATATTAACAACATGATAAGAACCAATAATATTTTCTAATAAATTTCTCTTGTAATAAGAAAAATCTAATCCCAGGCAAGTTTTATCACTACAAGTTTTGTCAATTTTGGTTAATGAGTATAGACATTAATAAACACATTCTTAAAAATCAAGAGCAATTAAAAATAAAATTAATGGTTAAAAAACACCGTGATCCCTAAATTATCTTTTATATAAGTAATAATTTGGTCTACGAACTTTAGTTTGTGACGATATAGTCTATATATTTTAAAATTTGAAACAATTTAGTCCATGTGTAACTATTGAGTACTATTGAGTCCTTAAACTTGAATATGTAACGATTTAGTCCCTATATTTTTCAATTTGTTACAATATATAGTTCCTACCATGATAAATTTTAACAAAATTAAGTGTCAATATTTATTATATAATGTCTTAAACTTTATATAGTATACAAACAAATTTGGTCTATAATCAATTTATCAATCTATATATATGAAAGAAATTTCATTAATTTTTTTTTATGAGCGGGAATGAATCGTTATATATGGTTAGAAAATCAATAAAAAATTACATATTCATCAATTGAATAATATATAATATGATGGGAAAAAAAACGAACTGGCGGAAGTTTTTTATAAATACCTGTAAATATAGATAGTTAGAAAATTGAGGTGGTTCAAATTAATTAAGAGCGATAAACACTCACAATCCACAAATATTGATCACCCCTAAAAATAACTTTAAAGTTAAATATGCTAAAAATAGAATCAAATTTGAGTATAAAAGACGAGTGCCATTAACATATAAAGGCAGAGACAAAGATCATCCAACCAAACAAAAGTAAAGAGGGAGGGAATTTTCAATAAGAGAGTAGTTGTGTCTGTGCAAATAGACACAGAGGAAAAGCTACAACCTTTTGATAGACGTGCACCTATTTTACACTTTTCTTCTGTGTCTACTTGCACAGACACAAGAGTAGAAATGAGTTTGTTGAGACTCTTAATCTTATTTTGCACAATGATATTTGGCACTTCCCTCTCAGGGGCTACTTCTCCTAAGAACATATTCATCCTCGCTGGTCAGAGTAATATGGCTGGTCGAGGTGGGGTTGAGAACAATCTATTGGGAAAGCTCGAGTGGGATGGATTGATCCCACCAGAATGTCAATCTGACCCATCCATCCTACGATTGAACCCTGCTCGCCAATGGGAGATAGCACGAGAGCCTCTCCATGAGGGGATCGACATCAACAAGACAGTTGGGATTGGTCCGGGAATGTCATTTGCTCACCAACTGCTAGCTAAAGCAGGCCCAAATGCAGGTGTTGTGGGCTTAGTTCCTTGTGCTAGAGGTGGCACTTTAATTGAACAATGGATTAAAAATCCTAGCAATCCTAATGCAACTTTTTACCAAAATTTCATTGAACGAATCAAAGCATCAGATAAAGATGGTGGAGTTGTGCGTGCTCTTTTCTGGTTTCAAGGTGAGAGTGATGCAGCTATGAGTGACACTGCCAGTAGATACAAAGACAACCTAAAGAAATTTTTTACCGACATTCGCAATGATATAAAACCTAGATTTTTACCCATCATTCTTGTTAAAATAGCCCTCTATGACTTTATGATGAAGCATGATACCCATGATCTGCCAGCAGTGAGGGCGGCAGAAGATGCAGTGAGTAAGGAGTTACCAAACGTGGTGACCATTGATGCCTTAAAATTACCTATAAACTTTGACACACACGAAGGCTTTAACCTAGATCATGGTCATTTTAATACCACAACGGAAATTACTTTGGGTAAATGGTTGGCTGATACCTACCTCTCCCACTATGGTCATTTACTCTAACCTTATTATTTGTCCTTCTCTAATATCTATTCTCTTATATATCTCAATAAAATCATCCTTCCATCGTCTTTTGTTTAAATCGCATCTCTATTGAATTTCAACCCAATTAATATTCACTTCATTTTAATATTTTTAATTTTTTAATACATGCAGTTTTCACCTGAGCTATGTTCATTTTAACATATACTAATATAATTTAAATGTGAGTAGAAATTAAAGATATATATCCCAAATATTTTACTTAGCTCTTTCAACGTATTGGATTCAAATTCCATCCATCCCTTGATTTAGACTAAACTAATAATAATAATAATAATAATATTAATATTAATAGTTTTAATTTGTGAATAAATTTATGAAATATAACTATATAGTCGTATAGTTTTTTTTTTCTTCATATTTGGTATAATTTAAATATAACAGAATTATGCATCGGATCTATGACATTGTGACATATGTTCCTTTATAAACTTTTTGTAATTATATTAGCTCAACATTGTTAAGAATCATAACCATGAGAATAATATACAAATAAAATCGTAGAATGATTGAAATATAGCAATTGAAAAAAAAACCATTTCTATTCAAAGTTACCCTCCACAAATTTAACGGCGAATTCAAATTTGACAATTTTAGCTAGGTCGTGCAAGATCTAGGATAAGGAAATGTACAAATGCTTCTTGAACAAGTCAATGGCTTTTTGATTCACCAATGAATTTTATCACTCTTCTAAGGTCTACAAGTCGAGCTTTTAAATGAATTTTGAATTTGGAAACTAAGAAAAGTCAATTAGAGGCAAAAGGCAAATTGAAAACTAACCTTACAAGAATAGTGTTTAAAAGAAGCTAACGAAATATTACCGCCGAACAATTCATTTAATTAATACAGCTAAACAATTTATTTAATTAATAATGTGTGTTATGGTCGAGAAATTTTGGACCAAGCACAAATTGTCATGTCATTTCTGAAATTAATGACGAAATCAAAAATAATTAAAAGTTGACATGTGTACCAAATTAAAATTGAAGATGTAAATTGGCAAATCTCATATTTTCTTCTTGGTGAATCAAAAATCAAATTAAAAGTTGACATGTGTACCAAATTAAAATTGAAGATGTAAATTGGCAAATTGAAGATGTAAAGGGTAAAAATCAAATTAATTATTTTTTAAGGCCAAGACCAAGCCTAAGCGCACCAAGCCCATATGAGAACTTCATAAATAGAGGAGTTCTTACTTTGAAAGATCAAGAAAATTCCACTCTAGAGAGCCCAAAGAATTCTCTTGACTAGAGTTCTTTGGAATACATACATTCCACTCTGAGAGCCTAGAGAATTCTCCCTGACTAGAGTTCCTTAGAGGATCAAATACTTGAGATCGAAACACACATCAAATCTACATCAACACAAGTTCAACCTCACAAAATACATAATTTACATGTATTAAAACATAAACTTGTAAATTATGTATTAAAACCAAAGTCAAGAACAAATGTTGCAAATATAAGAAGTGATTTGCCTACCATGAGGACTAAGTTAGCTGGTCAATGTTATAATTTGTTAGTCAAATATATATTAATATTGTAACAACTCATAAATTTTCTCTTCTAAATCTCTTTTAAATATAGTTTACATGAAATATCGTGATACTCTCTTTTCTTTTAAATCTCATTTTAATATTTGAACCAAATTTAAAAATTACAAGGTGTTTCTATTACCAATCTTTCTTGCTCTTATTGGATTGATCTCGCACAATTTGCCTTGAATAAATATTTAACAATTTTAATTGATGAAATTAAAAGTAAAAAATTGATAGAATGAATATATTAGAGATAAAATAAATTTTTTATTAAAAAAATATGCATTTATAAATATGGTTTTGTTATATAAAAAATATCTTTTTTTTTTAGGTTGTAACGAAGGAGATTTAAATTCACATTTGAGTATTGGATTCTCCAAACACACCAATTATATCATCACAAACCTAATCTAATGAATAATAATTTATATATTATTCCAAACACGTTCTGGACATTCTTTAATTATTGCTTTATTTTTTAAATGTTGCCAAATGTGAAGGAAAAGAAATATAAAAATCAATGTTTTCATTTGGAGCAATTTTTTTTTATTTGGTAGATGACGGTATATAAAACAAAGAGCACTAGCTAAATCTTAACAACAGTTTATGTCGTTTTGTATTTTTACCCTTTTTGCTTTAATCTAGATGAAACAACTTGCCTAAATTTATAAATGATTAAAGTTTTCACCTATTTAAATTCTTTTCTTCTTTTACAAAGCTGTCTTTGGCTACGACTGAGTGAAGTTTTTTTTAAGTATAGTAAAATTGTCGTTGATGTCAAAATTTGATAGGATAAAATGTACCTAAATTTTATGTGATCGTTATTTGATAGGAGAAAAGAAGCGATAAAGTGCAATAGGTTAAGAGTTTGTAAGTGGAGAATAGAGCTATAATGATGTATATATATAGGAGTGGTTGACCTAGGTTGTAGGCCTGTTAGAGTTTCGAAGTAACTTTGGGATAATTATTCATCTCATCAGGTCAAGGGGTGTACATGGACTTTTATCATTTATACCTTACAATCTTAGGTAAGTGACCACCATAGATTTAACTCACAACTCCTTAGTTATTTGACTTTTTTTTTTTTTTTTTTTAATGTTTCCACTACCACTAAACCAACCCATGATGATTAACCTAGTTTCTATTTGAAAACACTACACTTTCATAATTTAAGATAGGCTATCTTTATTTACATATACACAAGATTTCTAATTAATTATATTCGAACAAAATCAAAGAAGTGGAGTAGTTTACTTTGAGTCCTTTTTTTTCTTTTTTCTTTTTTTAATTTTCTTATTCTTATGAGGGACCCTATAATATTATCCAACAGCAAACAATTATTATGTTAGGTGAAAACAACAAGATCATGTGACCTTCATGACATTCAAACAATTTTAAGATGCATAAAAATGGGAACATTGTTTAAAGCCTCATAATATTTTATTTCTCTCTCAATCTTTTCTTACCTTCATTATTAAGATATGTCAAACACATTATAAAGTTAAGTCAAATGTCATGTTACAAAAGTTGTTATTTTTCAATTTTCTACCTTCATTATTTTTAAATTGTACACCATCATCAGATTTTGTCCATCAAGATTACATAATTTACTATTCAACCTGAAAATTAATTAGTTATAATCATAGTTGACATGTATTTCTACATTTTACCATATTTGTAATTTTTTTCCTATATTCTATACTCACTATCAAATTTGTTGACCGCATCCAGACTTAAAATGTTGATCCCCTACAATAATTTTGATGTTGTCGATGGAAATGTCAAAGTTTCAATTTTACGAATATGCATGTCATTGGAAATATCGATAAAATGTCGATGTTGATGTATGTTTCTAAAAAAATTATAAAAATTCAAAATTTGAAGAAATTATTTAAATTAATAAACAAACATTTTTTTTAAA